>OX463234.1:3566228-4766228 GCA_949820135.1 Sylvilagus floridanus | reverse complement strand
TCTCCCTGAATTCCTGCCCGCTCTCTGTGCCCCTGCCCCTGGGCCTGCCCCTTCACATACATGACCTCATCTCATCCTGCCTCCCTTTCACAGAAGTGCGAGGTGGCTTCCCCCAAGGTCATAGAGCAAGGTCTCAGTGCAACCCAAGCCCCTTGCCTCAGGGCTCAGTGTGGCTCCACAGTTTTCCAGCTCTCCCAGGTGGTTGTCAGTCTGGGCACTGTGGGCCAGGAGGGGCTGGCGACGTGGCTCGTGGGGAGGGGAACTGATGGCCTTGGGGACAGCAGTCCAGCGGACCTTCTTTCTGGTCACAGCTCTGGTCTTGACTCCTTGGGTGACCTTGAACATGTCCCAACCCATCTCCGGATCTCAACCATAAAATGATAGAGTTTAACTAGGTGGCTCCCCAGGTTCCTGGTTCAGATCTCGCTGCTGCCGGGAAGTCCGCGGTTTCAAACAAGTCACCTCTGGTGGTTCTGGGTTTGATTTAGTGGTTGGAGCTGAGAGTCCAAGTCCACCTGTCCTTTCTGCCTACAGACACAGGAGCCTAACTACAGGACATGGAAAGCCCGGCAGGCTCACCTGACTCTGTCTGTGGCCCCAAATTCCCAGGGACCCGAGGGACACTGAAGATGTCACCCAAAGCTGTTCACCAGGGCCCAGGAGCCCCCCCCCACGGCAAGGACTCCCCTGTGCAGGCCCAGGGCAGCAGTAGGGTTGCAGTGGTCCATGTCTATTTCTGGGAGTTCAGGGGAGAAGTGTGGCTCAACTGTGCTCTAAAGGGAGGCGGCAGGGTCCCGGGAGGCCTGTGTCAGAGTGGCAGGCAGTCCAGGCTGGGGTACAGGGAGAAATGCAGAAGGAACTTCTCAGTTCCAACGCTGAGGCTCAGTGAGTGACAGGGAGAGGGCTCAAGAGAGAGAGGGGCTTAGGGTGACCAGGGGGCGGGGCGGGGGTGTTCTCTGAGAAGTAGAAGGCTCCGTGGAGGCTCAGGGAGGAGGAAGGGGCTCCAGGAGGCGGCGCTCAGAGGAGTTCGATGGAGGCTTAGCAAGGGGGAGTGGGCTTCGGGAAGAGGGGGAGGGCAGAGAGAGGGCAGGAGGCCCCGAGGAACAGGCAGAGGGGCCTATAAAGGGGAGGACTCAGTGCCAGCCTGGCCCAGCCTAGCTCATGCTGTGGCTGAGCACCTGCTCGTAGCTCTGGGTTTCTGCCCTTTCTCTCTCTTCTGGGTCAGGAGCACAGGAGAGCCACAGCTCCATTCTCAGAGCCCTAGCCCTGCTGGCCCCATATCATCCACAGTGTGGCTCTTGGGATCCCCAGGACCAGCAAGGTAGGTCAGAGCTGTGCAGGCTGACTCCGGAACCGGGAGAGAGGCTTCCCTGGCCATGTGTGCCGTGGCCCCAGAGCAGCCCCCGCCCTCCAAGGGACAGCCCCTCTAGCCAAAAGCCGCTGGCCCGTCTGCTTCCTGGGCAGCCAGCCTGGCCTCAGCCTCCCGCCGTCCCCGCCCTGGCCTCCTGCCCACTGCAGAGGCTGCTGTGCCCGCTGAAGCTGGAAGGCGGGCCCAGCTCCCTCAGCATCCTGCTGGGGCCTCTCGGGGCTACAAGGAGGCCTGGACCCAGTCTCCCAGGCTCTGGGGGCCAGGCAGCTTCCTCAGCTGGACAGCTATGGCTCTGAGTGCCCCCTGCCTGAACTCCCTGGGATGGAGACAGGTAAAAGCAAGCCTCCTATGAAATTCGCTGGATTTTTAAGACCAGCTAATTTTCCTTGCATGAGATTTGGGAAATGCAGAAAGCAAGGGGAAGAGAATTAGCATCAGTAGTGCTAGCACTCGGCCACAGCTTTGGGGGATAGAGTGGGGCATGGGGGTGCTTCCCAACGTTCATGGGAGAAAGGACTAAAAATTAAGCATATTTCGATGCAGAATATTTTTGAAATTCATGCATGGGAGAGGTTTTAAGGAAGCTGATGAAAAGGAGGTATTATGAAAAAACCATGCATGAAACTTAAACATTTTTTGCACCCAAATAAACTTTGTTTAAAAAGATTTTATTTATTTATCTGAAAAGCAAAACAACAGAGAGGGGTCCTTCTACCTGCTGGTTCACTCCCCAAGTGGCTGCAACAGCCAGGGCTGGGCCAGGCTGAAGCCAGGAGCCAGGGACTCCATCCAGGGCTCCTGCATGGGTGGCAGGGACCCAAGGACTTGGGGCACCTTCTGCTGCTTTCCCAGGAGCTTCAGCCGGAAGCTGGATCAGAAGTGGAGCAGCCAGGACTCAAACTGGGGCTCCCACGTGGGATGGCAGCTTTCCAAGTGGTGGCTTAACCCACTGTGCCACAATGCCAGCCCTGAAAAAATACACTTTTTTTAAAATACATATTTTTAATGCAATTATTAGAGAGGAAAAGAGAGAGCCCCGGGTGACACTTAGCCAGCTGTGCCATGCCAGCCCCAGAAAGTACATTTTTGATGGTCCTTAAAAGCCGGGCACGGCAGGAGTTGCCTCCCAGAGAAGCAGTGAGCTGCAGGGAGCGCCTTGCCCAGGCACCTCTGTTAGGCGGATGCTGGCTGTGGGTTTCCCTTGGGGAGGACGGCTGTCCGGCTTCCCCAGTACACCCTCTGCTAGGGACTGAAGTGGGAGGGGCCCAAGCTGCCGGGGGAGGAGGGGCCGAGGCTCCCACATCTGTGGGAATAGTGAGAAGCTGAGGTCCAACAAGACCTCAGAAGAAAGAGCTGTGGAATCGGGCATTTCCCCACCTCCTGGTCTCTGACCTCAGCTCCTTCCAACCCCCACCCTCAGGGCTGTCTTCCCTCCTGAAGAGTGGGCGTCATAGCACCTGCTTCCAGGTGTGCTCTGAGAGACTCAGGTTTTTTCTGTTTTTAAAGATCTTATTTATTTATTTATTTATTTATTTTAAAAGATGTATTTATTTGAAAGTCAGAGTTACACAGAGAGAGGAGAGGCGGAGAGAAAGAGAAAGAGAGAGGAAGAGAGAGAGGTCTTCCATCCACTGGTTCACTCTCCAATTGGCTGCAATAGCCAGAGCTGGGCCCATCTGAAGCCAGGAGCCAGGAGCTTCTTCTGGATCTCCCATGCAGGTGCAGGGGCCCAAGCACTTGGGCATCTTCTATTGCTATCCCAGGCCATAGCAGAGAGCTGGATTGGAAGTGGAGCATCTGGGACTTGAACCAGAGCCTATATGAGATGCCAGCATTGCAGGTGGCAGCTTTACCCACTATGCTAGCCAGCCCCGGGATTCAGGTTTTAAAAGTACCCAGGAGGCGAGCGCCGTGGCTCACTTGGTTAATCCTCCGCCTTGCAGCGCCATCATCCCATATGGGCACCGGGTTCTAGTCCGGTTGCTCCTCTTCCAGGCCAGCTCTCTGCTGTGTCCTGGGAGTGCAGTGGAGGATGGCCCAAGTGCTTGGGCCCTGCACCCGCATGGGAGACCAGGAGGAGCACCTGGCTCCTGGCTTTGGATCGTCGCAGCAGTGGCCGTAGCAGCCATTTTGGGGGTGAACCAATGGAAGGAAGAGCTTTTCTCTGTCTCTCTCTCTCTCACTGTCTAACTCTGCCTGTCAAATAAACAAAACTTAAAAAAATAAAGGTACCTAGCAAAGCCAGTGTTGTGGCATGGCAGGTTAAGCTGCCACTTGGGACACCAATATCCCATATTGAAGTGCTGGTTCAAGTCCCAGCTGCTCCACTTGCAATCCGGCTCCCTGCTAATGCACCTGGGAAAGCAGCAGAAGATGGCCCTAGTGCTTGGGCCCCTGCCACCCATGTGGGAGACCCAGATGGAACTCCTGGCTCCCGGTTTGGGACTGGCTCAGCCTCGGCTATTGCAGGCATTTGGGGAGTGAAACAGTGGATGGAAGACCTCTCTCTCTGCCCTCCTCCCTCTGCTGTTCTGCCTTTCACATAAATGAATAAATCTTTAAAAAAAAGAAAAGAATGCACCCAGCACTGCCCTCTTGAGGCACAGCGGCCATCATGTAGGTGACACTCTGCAGCCAGTATTCGGGGAGGGGCTCTTGCTCCCTGGGCACAAGATAAGCCCTGAGGACACAGAGGTGACCCCGACCCCAACCTGGAGGAGCTCCCGGAGTAGTTGAGAGAAAGGTCACGGGGGATAGGATGGTGATGACCCACTGAGGTTTGGCACGAGGGATGGGGGCAGCCAAAGGAAGCTTCTGGGAGAGGTGACGTTTAAGTTAGAGCCAAGAGTGACAGGAAGGTGGCAGACAGGGCAGAGGCACGGCGCTCGGAGAGCAGCATGGACAATGGCAAGAAGGGGATGGAGGGGCTGGTGCCGTGGCTCACTTGGTTAATCCTCCACCTGCAGCACCAGCATCCCATATGGGCACCGGGTTCCAGTCCTGGTTGCTCCTCTTCCAGTCCAGCTTTCTGCTGTGGCCTGGGAAGGCAGTGGAGGATGACCCAGGTGCTTTGGCCCCTGCACCCACATGGGAGACCAGGAGGAAGCACCTGGCTCCTGGCTTCAGATGGGCATAGCACTGTCCATAGCTGCCATTTGGGAGGTGAACCAACGGAAAAGGAACACCTTTCTTTCTATCTCTCTCTCACGGTCTAACTCTGTCAGTAAAATATATTAAAAAAAAAAAAAAAAAAAAGAGGCCGGCGCCGTGGCTCAACAGGCTAATCCTCCGCCTTGCGGCGCCGGCACACCGGGTTCTAGTCCCGGTCGGGGCACCGGATTCTGTCCCGGTTGCCCCTCTTCCAGGCCAGCCCTCTGCTGTGGCCCGGGAGTGCAGTGGAGGATGGCCCAGGTGCTTGGGCCCTGCACCCCATGGGGAGACCAGGAAAAGCACCTAGCACCTGGCTCCTGCCATCGGACGAACGCGGTGCGCCGGCCGCAGCGTGCCATCCGCGGCGGCCATTGGAGGGTGAACCAACGGCAAAAGGAAGACCTTTCTCTCTGTCTTTCTCTCTCACTGTCCACTCTGCCTGTCAAAAAAAAAAAAAAAAAAAGAAAGAAAGGGATGGAACATCTTGGCTGGATTCAGGAGTGATGACCTGTCCAACACGGGAGAAGCCCAGAGGCCATGCTGGGGGCTAGCGGGCAGCCCAGGGGGAGTGCTGAGCTGGCTCGGGTACTGAAGGACCTTGAAAACCACTGTAAGGGCAGGGAAAGTGGTGAGTGTCACAGAGCGCTTTGTAACAGCGTCAGGAAATGGTCAGGTGTGCACATTGCGGGGACCCACACTCGTGGCAGCATTGGGCTGGGGGTGAAGAGAAAGGGGCCTGGCTCTACCCCATGGGATGGGGGGGAGTGTGTGTGCCTCGGGCTAGGCTCCCCCAGGGAGCAAGGAGGACCTGCGGGCAGGGGCGGGCAGCCTGCCCCCCACGCTCATGCCCAGCTGATGGCTTAGCCCCAGAGACACCCACCCCAGGCTGGAGGAACGGGTCTCAGCACAGCCAAGCAGCCGAGCCACTCCCTCTCCCCGCACTGGGGCAGCAGAGGGGTCTTCTGGAGAGCCCAGGAGGCTGGGACACTGAGCCAGGCCTGGGCAGCCTGGACAGCCTGGACAGCCCTGGCCCGTCCCTGCCTGACACATGGCTCTTGGTCCTTGTGACCCAGCTTTGTCCCCCCCTCAGAACCTCTCGCTTCTTTGCCTCTAGAACCCTTTCTTTCCCCGTCCCCTGCTGCTCGAGCATCATTCACTCATTCACTCATTCACTCATTCATTGGTTCACTCTCCCAGCAGCACTTCTGAACTCAAATGCCCCATTTCCATTTTCATCCTGGAGCCCTGTGCTGGGCACTGGACAAAGGGAAGTGCAAGATCTGGTCCTGGCTGTGGCACAGCCCTCAACCCGGTGAGGAGCAAGGCCTGGGGCAGAACGCAGGCTAGGGGGAGCACCTGACGGCTGCTGAGGGGGATGGGTCCCTGGCCTGCCTGACTTTGGAGCTGGCTTCACAGATGGACCTCATAGAACCAGGACACGTTTGCCAGGAGGGTAAAGGGGGAGGGGGCAGGAGGACAGCAGAGCTGAGATGGAGGAGGAGGGAGACCCGGCCCTGGGGATGAGTGTGGCTCGGGGCCTGGACAGAGGAGTGGATGGCAGCCTCCTGGGGTGGAGGGTGTCTTGGTACCAGGCAAGGCAATCTGGCCTCTCTCCTGTGGACAGCAGAGAATGCTAGGGCCGTCCCTGGCAGGTGCACACACAGCCAGAGCTGTTTCCGGAAGGTCACCTCCAAGGGCGAGCGTGGACAGATGGGGAGAACGGGGCCCCTGCAGCACTTTTTCGGGACACAGGTCACGTGGCCTGGGCCTGCCCGCCTGTGGCTCAGCTTGTCCCAACCTGGGACACCCAGAACCCCTGCAGCCATGGTCCCTGCCTCGGTATTTCTAGAACAGTCTGTGAACAGCAGCTCCCTAGGACCTGAGTGAGGGGCCTGGCAGAGAGGGGGTCCGCATTTGTGAAGGCTCCCAGGAGGCAGCCTCGGCCTCGTGGCCTGCGTTGCTTTGTCCGTGAGGTTCCCCTTGCCTGGAACACAGGTCTTCCCTCTGCCTCCAGCTCCTGCGCTCCACCCGGGCTCTGCTCAGACAGCCTCCAGGCCGCGTCTGGTGCCGGCGCTCTCCTGCTGCGTTATCCCCGCATGCCCGGAGATGCTGTCTCCACACTCCCTGCCTGGCTGCTCACCTTCCCACTCACCTGGCATCCCACGTGCCAGGCCTGCTGCGTCTGTGAACCCGTTGAGCCCTCGCGCCATCTGCACCGAGTGGTCAGCAGTGGTGCGGCCCCAGCCCTGCTCTGCGACGTCCCACACGGGCTGCTCTTGGCGGGCAGGGACACTTGCGTTGTCACCGTCCTGGGTCCCCAGGGGGCCTGGCGTGTACAGGGTGCTCAATGTCCCACCTGCAGGATGACAGCTGTCTCCCAGGGCTGCTGATGGGGGTGACAGCTGAGGGGTGTGGGGGGCGACGGCTGCAGAGGCAGGAACTTCTCGCTGGCATGTCAGGCCGATCCCCCCCTCCACTGTGCTGAACCCCAGCCCCTCCCACACAGGGGTCCCAGTGGAGTCAGATGCCCTGGTGAAGACTGGGGTTGATGGCAGAGCAGGGAGGAGGCCCAGAGGGGCCCTTGCTGCCCCAGCAGCCCCACTCTCAGGCTGCCCGCAAGGGGCTCCCTCCTTCCCAGAGCAAGGAGAGCCCCCTTGCCCCTGTCACTCCTGCCTCCCACCCACAATCCCTCAAGAGCTATGGCTTATTGTCAATGATGTTGTTAATTAACTGCTTAATTAACTATTGAGGCTAATCAGATTAATTGACATTAATTGGATACCATTTGTCAAGGACCCTGTGCAAAAAGCTGTGCCTCTCGGAGTGGCAGTGTGTTGCTGGCACTGGGCAGGGGGGCCGGGGAGGAGCTGTCGCTCGGGGTGTAGAACTCAGGCCAAGGAGGTGGTGGAAAGGGTCAGGACTGGGCCCAGGGACCCAGGGGCCCCGCACCTCCCAGTGGCTCTCAGGGCTGAGCCTCCAGACTCCTGGGTTCTGGCCTTTCCACACCTTGGCAGGTGCCTCACCTCTTCTCAGCTGCATTAAATAGCTAAATAAATAAGAAGGAAAAAGGTTCGACAGGGACCAGGGGAATAAGCGAGAAACCTCCTGCATCCTCAGGGGCCTTCCAGACCTCAGAGTGGGGGGACACTTTAAAATCCCAAATAAGCCGTAATCTAAGTAGGTCAGCACAGAACAACTGCTAAGCTGAAGCGCACACATCCAGTCGAGAGAGAGAGAGAGAGAGAGAGAGAGAGAGAGAGTGAGAGATGAGCTGTTTAAGGTAGATAAAATATGCAAAATATTAAACTGTGATAAAATGATTAGATTTGCATTCTTTAGTCAGTTACAGCCCCTCAAGCCCGCAGTACATTTCAATGCCTGTTTTAAAACACAGCTTAGGGTTCTCAATTAGAGCAGTGGAAACAACAACATAAACTACTGTGAAATGCATCCTTGGTTCTTTGGGGTTTTTTTGTGGGCGGAGCAGGTCAGGGTGGGTAGGGAAGCCAACCCCCCCCCCCCCCCGGAGTCTGAATTCTCCCATGCAGGGCGGGGGGTCAGGAGCCTGCAGTCTGCTCTCTAGTCCTCAGTTTCCACAATGGCGAATCCCTGGCCTGTCTCCAGGGGCACGGGAGGTGTGGACTCCCAGGATGCTACCGAGGCATGTGAACGGGAAGACAGGAAACGGGCCCCTCTTGGTAGGAGGGTCCAGCCTCACCCCTGTCCTGGGGCAGGAGGTGGAAGGGGGAGGGGTCCCAGCTTGGTGACTGATCTCCAGCTGGGTAAGGGAAGACAGGATAAGGTCTCTCTCTCTCTCTCTCTCTCTCTCTCTCTCTCTCTCTCTCTCTCTCTCCCTTTACTGCCCGATCCTGCAGCCCCTGGGGGAGAAAGGACCGAGAGAGACTGGAGGCTGTTGCCTAGCAACGAGAGGCGCATCTGGATCGATGGGAGAGGCAGGCGATGCCCCAGCCCCCAGCCCAGCTCTCTTTGATCTCAGCCAGCCCAGCAGGAACCTGGGGGGATGCCCAGGGCAGCCTGGCTGATTAGAGCTGAGTCAATAGAGGGAATTTTCCGTAATGAGATTGTGTGGGCAATGGAGGCAGCTGCCCCTGGCTTCGGCCAGTCTGTCTGTCCTGCATCCAGGCCTCCTGCTGATGGCTACTGGGCTCAGCAGGGGATGGGGTGCAGCCACCACCCAACTTTGACTCTTCTCAGTCTTGAACTTCCAGGGACTCAGAGCCCAGCACCACCCTGCCACAGCCTCTGGGTCAGTCTTTGCCTTTTTTTTTTTTTTTTTTACAGGCAGAGTGGACAGTGAGAGAGAGAGAAAGGTCTTCCCTTTCCATTAGTTCGCCCTCCAATGGCCGCTGCGGCTGGCGCGCTGCGGCCGGCACACCGCGCTCATCCGATGGCAGGATGCCAGGTGCCAGGTGCTTTTCCTGGTCTCCCATGGGGTGCAGGGCCCAAGCACTTGGGCCATCCTCCACTGCACTCCTGGGCCACAGCAGAGGGCTGGCCTGGAAGAGGGGCAACCGGGACAGACTCCGGCGCCCCAGCCGGGACTAGAACCCGGTGTGCTGGCGCCGCAAGGCGGAGGATTAGCCTGTTGAGCCACGGTGCCGGCCCAGTCTTTGCCTTTCTCAGTCCAGCTCCTGGGGCCACTGGGTCAAGAGGGGCCGGAAGTCCTTTGTCTCGCTTAGGGTACCGGGGAGGGGAGACTCAAGTACTCCTTGCTTCTCTGGTATCTGTTCAGGTCTAGATAGATCTGCCAACTGGGTCTGCGTCATTTCCGAAGACCGGTTTTGGCCTGTTCCAACCTGTCCACTAGCCTGCAAGACGGCTGCCCAGGGTCCCCACTCTTTTCTGTTGACTCCTGGCTCGGCTGGGTCGGTCCCACTTCCAAGGCTCTGTGAGGCCTGTCTTGGATTCCTGTGGCCTGCACTCTGTCCCGTGGGTCCCTCCATAGGGAGCACATGGCTGCGGCCTCCTTGTCCCTCGAAGCTGAACTCAGAGCCAGCAGGGACAGGGGTCCTGGGTAGATGGACAAGGAACCAGGTGCCCAGTGAGTAACGCTGTCTGTTCCAAGACAGAGCTGGGCCCCAGGGCTCGTGAAGTAGGTGACAGTGCGACCCCCGTGGATGTCAACACCGCATTGAGGGGCGGTGACAAGGACCTCTCCCCTTGGGGTCCCTCAAGATGGCAGGGCATACACAGGCTGGATTTCAACAGACATTCACAGAAGACTGTGCTGGGAACTAGGGACATGAAGGGGGTCCACCCAGCCACTGCCCCTGGAGAGCCCCCCACTGTCCAGGGAGCCATAGGCACAGCAGAGCGAGGAAGGTGCTGGGGGAAGCAGCCAGCAGAGGCACGTCTCCAGGGTGTCCTTCCAGGGGATCAGGGAAGGCTTCATGGAGGAGGTGATGCTTGACTAGTCCTATGGGATGAATGGAAGAGAAAGGACCAGATGGGGCCAGTGCACTTCTTGGAGCAGCTCTCGGCCTGTGAGGCGGGAGCTAGCCTGCGGCTGCACGGATTTCCTAGAACCCACCAGGGAGCAAGCTCAGCGGGCTCCCTTCTCCATCACGTCACGGCTGTGCCCAGCCACCATCACTCAACCCCACAGGCGGGAAGGGGCCAGTTCAAACCCTGCACAGGCACCTGCCCTCCACTGGATAGGGACGCGCAGGGCTGTGGCCAAGACGCGGTGCTGTCCTGTGCCTGCCCCTTCTGGACCAGCCTGCTCACCCCCAGCCCAGCCCGCACCAGCCCTGGGGGCTCTGGCCAAGGCCTTTCTGGGGCTCCAGGCGGGGGCGACAGGAAGCCCCAGCCGCTGAATAATTTAAAGCAAGGCTTTCAGCCACTGCTCCCTCCTCCTGGGCGGCTTCTCCAGGGTTGGGTAACAAACAGCAGCACCCGCACCTCCCAGGAGACTCTCCTAGGAGGCAGGGAGGAAGCTCATGCGCTCCCTCCCTCCCTCCGCTAACCCTTCCCTGCCAGCTGCCTCTGGGCTGTCGCACACCATGTCTGTGGAAATCGCTATCAGCCTTCACAAGTTCCCACTGTGCAGTATCTTACCCACCCTGTCCTGATTGCCACGGATCTGCATTGGTTTTGGTTTTAAGTTTTTGTTTATTTCTTTGAAAGGTGTAAAAGTGTGTGTGGTGGGGGGGGAAGAGGTAGAGAGAGAGAGAGAGAGATCTCATCTGCTGGTCCACTCCCCAGAGGTCTACAACAGCTGGGGGTGAGGCCAGGTTGAAGCCAGGAGCCTGGAACTCCACCTCGGCTCCTCACGTGTGGAGTGGCAGGAACCCAAGCGCTTGAGCCGTCACCTGCTGCCTCCTAGGGTGTGCATTAGCCGGAAGCTGGAATCGGGAGCAGAGTTGGGACTTGAACCCAGGCACTCGGCTATGGGACTTGGGTGTCCCAAGGGGTGTCTTATCGGCGGCACCAAATGCCAGTATTGCTCGCTGGTGCGATTCATGCCGTGGCATGGCATGTTTTATGAGAATCATGGGAGCTGACAGTCACAGAGCTCACTGTGGATTCATTGACTCCTTTGCGTCTCATCACCAGCCTGAGAGGGGAAGCTTGTAGGTGCCCCATTTCACAGACGAGGAAACTGAGCCCAGAGGTTCGCCCAAGGGCACGTGGCAGGAGGTCTGAGCCCAGGTGCACGGGGCTGTCTCGGTTCCTGCGGGCTGCGCCGTGCTTCAGGATCCGACTTCTCTCCAAAGGGCACTGGGCGGCAAGGGAGCCCCTTCCTAAAATGCAAAGCTGACCGAACTCTCCCCCACACACTCAGCATCCTTCGCTGGCTCCCTGTTGCCCGCGGGGTGCGGTCTTCGCTCCTCAGCCTGGACGTGCAGGCACGGCTGGCCTGGCCCTGGCTGCCTTCCTTGTGCCCATGGGCTCAGCAGTGCTCAAGCCTATGCCGTCTCCTCTCTCCCTACCCACCCCCTCCTCTCTGCCAGGACACCTGTCCTCGCCTTCTCGGTCCCACCTGCTCCAACTCATGCTTCAGGACCCCCTCCTCCAGAAAGCCCCCGGGCTAGGCTCCTCCCGCACACTCCAGCTCAGTCCCCGCCTAGCCTCCCCGGTCCTGGCGTCCTCACACCAGTGCCCCTCCCCCTGCATTCCTCTCTTCTCTGGTGGGCACTAGAGCAGCCACCCACAAAACAGCTGTGACACAAACGCGTAACCTAACCCGGAGCTGAGGGGTAGCTCTGGGCCCTGTGGCTCTTTGCTGCCAAGGCCAATCCTGTGGGCAGAGAGCACAAGGGAGCATCCAGCTCATGGCCCCCTCCCCACGCTCAGGCTCGCAGGCTGGAGGTGAGAGGAAGGGAGGGGTGGCAGGCAAATGCCTCAGGGGACGTGTCCGTGTCAGGGGGCAGCCTGGCCTCCATGGCCGGGGGACATGCCTCGACTCCTGAGCCACAACAGGGGCGGGGCACTTCTTCCCAGCTTCAGGGGACACCTGGCAAACCGCTGCTGTCCACTCTCGCTGTCACCAAGACCCAGTTCTGTTTCACTACTGAAGAACCGGGTTTTGTGCAGGTGTGTCAGTTCCGTCAACGTTTCTGACAGGTGCAAAAAAAAAAAATCCTCCAGAGAATCCAGGAGGCACATCCCTGCCCCCTCCCCCGCCCTGGGCTCTCCTCCAGAAGGTCTCACCCTCAGTGAAAGTACACTTCCTACCCATACACCCCTCCCACCCCAGCCTCCGGTCCCCGGGTCCCCAACCCTGCCACACCTCAGCCTGCGCTGTCCCCCTGCTGGGACTCCCCGGGACTCACATTTTGAGTATCAATCCCTTAGCAAAACTTTCCCTGCCCAGCCGGGCAAAGGCAGCCCCTCCCTGGTTTCTTTTTGGTGCCCCTAGCACTGGGTTGGGGGGTGGGGTAGGGGGCAGGGCACACAGGGGCGTGGTTGCAGGATCTGTTTTTATGACAGGCTTGTCGCTGACGTGCTGCATGATCCCACCAAGCTACCAGGTAGAGAGTATTGTCTCCATTTTACAGAGGAGAAAACTGAGGCCCCAGGGGCGTGTGATGGCTTTTTCCTGCCACCCATGCAGAAGTGGTAGAGCTGGAATTCAAGCTAACGGCGTCTCTGAGAGCAGTGCTCCTTGGCTAACACTCCTTGTCCTGGACCTGCTGGGAGACTGCGGAAAGGACTCACGGCAGGGAGATGGTTGAGTTGTGTGACCACACGGAGAACGTGCTGGAAGCAGTGGGGAGCTGTACCTGAGGGTGTGGAGGCCTGACATCACCCGGGGGAGGTGGGCAGGTCTTCAGCAGGCAGGGCCAGGGAGGGAGCCCCCGGGGGTGGGGGCGCTGCCCCCAGGAGCAAAGGGGGACCCTAGGTTGGTAGCGCGGGTGCTGTCCGTGGTGCTGGAGACTGGAGTGCTGAGATGGCGAAGGGGGAGGAAGAGTTCGCTGAGACCAGCAAGTGGGTGAGGAGCATCGGCCCAGGTCCTCCCAGCAAGCCCTCTGCATGCTGCCCACCCCTGCCCTGGCCTCTTCCCTCACCTTCTCTCTCTATGCGCCCTCCTCAGCCACCTTGTGGGCTCTAGGCTCCAGTCCCCAGTTCAGCCCAGACTTGGTCTCTCCAGGGCCAGTCCCGTGAGCTGAAGCCTCCTGGAATCCTCCCTTGGATGTCTAGGGCCTCCTCGCATACACCATGTCCAAAACAGGATGAACAGTGATGACCACCCATGCCATTCAGGACACAAGGCACTGGGGTGGCATTTTACCTGCATTAGAATTTGCAGCACACCTGTCAGGGGGATTGGTTCCATTTGACAGGCAAGAAAACTGAGGTGCAGAGAGGTAAAGTCTCATGCCCAAGGTCACTCAGCTCATGACTGCCCAGGGTGCACAGCTCTGTCTCCCTCAGGGACCCCCAGAGCAGGGCCAGGCCACCCCCTTGGACCTGTCTCTGGTCTGCTACTCAATACAGCCTGCACCCTCTCCTGCAGACCTGGCCAGGACACTGCTGACCTGGGCATCTTTCCCTCAGAGCCCCAGGGTGTGGATGACCTCATTAGATGGGAGGCCCCCGTGCCTGTCAACAGCTGAGTTTCCAAGCAGATTGGACCTTGCAGGACAGATGGGCAGTTTTACCTTTAGTTAATCACCAGCAGGCTGGTCTGGCAGGTCACTGCACCCAGGACGTGGCTCATCACATCCATGACCAGGCCTGCTCAAGAGACCCAGGCTCGCACCTCTGGGAGGGGGGCAAGACCAGGGCCCCAGATACGAGGCTTGGGAAGCAGGCCCCTGGCCCTTGAGTGCCTGCTGGCAGCAGGAGTGCTCCCCGTGGGCAGGCACTAGCACTTTCTGACTCTCATCTGCCTGCGAGTTTTCTGGGCTCAGAATCCAAGCTTGCTCTCGGGACCTGATCCAGCGCTCGGGGCAGCCTCAGCTGACCTCCAGCAGTGGCTGGTGGCTCTGGCCACTGGCTCCATCCCCCAGAGAGGGGTGGGCTCCAGGTTTGGGAGTGGGCAGTGAAGCCCGTAGGAAAGGATGGATGGGGTCCTGGAGTCCAGCCCTCCTCCTTGTCCAGAGCCTCTCAGCCAATCAGGAGGCACTTGCTTAGGGCCTCGGCCAATCGGCCATAGACAAAAGGCTTCCCATTTGTTACTCTGCCTCCAGAGAGGAGCAATGTCGGTGGCTCCAAAGACCAGAGCAAGATGGAGCTGGGGGTGCATCTCGAGGCTCCATATCTGCCTGCTAGACCCCCTCAAGCCCCTCACCCTCAACACACAGTTTTTCCTCCGTGTGCCCCATCACGATAAATGGTCACCCAAGCAGAGACCCAGTGTCATCCAAGATACCTGCCCCGCCAGTGAACCCCAAGTCCCCAAGTCAACCCATTTAATTCTTGAATCCTGATCCAGGCCCCACCTGCTCTGCATCACTGTCTCCTCCTGCCCTGACCAAACGTGTAGGGCTACAGACACACCCCACGTCCTGTGTCACAACACGCCACTGCTGTTTACCTGACCCACCTGAGAACGTCGGGGGGCCAGGCTGGGGTCTTGCTCATCTGCAAATCGCTGGCTTCTAAGAGGGTGGGGCCTGGGCAAGACGCTGACGAGTGCTAGTTGAGTGAATGAGTGATGGAGTGTTTTAAAGAGTTTTGATTGTTATTAAACAAAACAACCCTTTCCTGGAGTGGGCCGGAGTCAACTCCAGGTCCTGACCGTCTCCAGCAGCCACCCAATTGCTTGGCTCTGCTTGGTGTGGCTCCATGGACCGGCAGCCTTGAATTCATTTGGGAGCTTGTTAGAAATGCAAATTCCGAGGCCCTATGCCAGCTCTACTGAATCGGAGACTCTGAGGGTGGAACCCAGTGACCTGAGTGTTTGGTTTTTGTGTTTGTTTAGTTTTTCACTTCAGAGATCCAAGCCCAGAGCTGGGAACTCCATCCAGGTCTCACTCACGGGTGGCAGGGACACAACCGCCTCTCAGGACTCAGGGCCCAGAGCCAAGGATGTGGGAGAAGGTGTCCCAGGTGGCGTCTTAATGGCTGAGCCACCCACCTGCTGGGCAGTTCCCTTGCTCAACAACCTTCCCCATGGGTGATTCCGAAGCCCAATAAAGTTTCAGAAGGCCTGCTCCGGCCACCTGCCCCCCATCGTGGCGCCTGGGTGGGCTGTATCAGCATCCCCTGGGGAACCTCAGCACGCTCTCTCCAAGATTTCCATTCGGTGCATCTGGGAGGGGCCCAGGTTGGATTGACGTATCAAATATAGGACACCCAATTACATTTGAATTTCAGATCAACGGTGAATAATTTTTTGGTTGAAGTGTGTCCCAAATATTAAATTCAATCTCCATTGGACTGGGCGTTCTGTATTTGGCTCTGCCACGTTGGACAAGCCTCTTGTGACAAACTTCTCGGTGGATTCAGCCAGGCCGGACCTAAGTCCTCCTCCGACCCCCGGTGTGCTCTCCCGCTCGCCCTCTCCCAGGCTTCGTGTTTCGGTCGACATCGCCCGAAATAACGCGCACTCCTGGCAGTCACACCATGATCTTGACTCCAATTGAGTCTGTGATCGCCGAAAATCCCTAAATCCGTCCTAAAAATACTGCTGCTTCACCATGTCTACCCAACTTCCGTTTTAGAAAGTTGGTTCGAGACTTGCGCTGTCCTGTTTCCCCTTCCGATTCCTCCCGTCTTTCCCATGCGTTGAGTCCCTCTGGATTCCGACCCCGAATTTACAACCCCAGGTGGTATCCCCAGCGAATCTGCTCCTCAGGCTAGGAGAGCTTCCCCAGTCAGCCGTGAGCAGACGGGACCAGACTTGGGAAAGGACAGAGCCCTGTGGCTCTCCGCTAACCACCTGTGTCTAATTTGACATTGATACATTAGTCAGCTCCTTATGAGGATGGGTCGATCAATCAACCAATTACAACAGCACAGGGTATTAGCACCCGCCCTCACGAGGTCGCCTTCTCCTTCTCCTTTTTTTTTTTTTTTTTTTTAAGATTTCTTTATTTATTTGAAAGGCAGAGTTACAGAGAGGCAGAGAGAGAGAGGTCTTCCATTCACTGGTTCACTCCCCAGATGGCCACAATGGCCGGAGCTGCACCAATCTGAAGCCAAGAGCTTCTTCCAGGTGTCCCACGTGGGTGCAGGGGCCCAAGGACTTGGGCCATCTTCCACTGCTTTCCCAGGCCATAGCAGAGAGCTGGATTGGAAGTGGAGCAGCCGGGACTTGAACTGGTGCCGGCCCTACAGGCGGCGGCTTTACCCAGTATGCTACAGCCCTGGCCCCACCTTCTCCTTCTGAACTCTCACTGTGGTCTCATAAAACCAGGGGGCTGCTGCTTATGATGTTGGCACCCCATGTTGGAGCACCAGTTCAAGTCCTGGCTGCTGCACTTCTGATCCAACTCCCTGCTAATGCACCTGAGAAAGCAGCAGATGGCCAAGTGCTTGGGCCCCTGGCACCCCTTATGGGAGACCAGGATGGAGTTCCTGGATCCCGGCTTCAACCTGGCCCAGCCCCAGTCCTTGCATTGCAGCCATTTGGGGAGAGAATTCTCCCTCTCCCCCTCCCTCCCTCCCTCTCTCCCTCCCTCCCTCCCTCTCTCCCTCCCTCCCTCCCTCTCCCCCTCCCTCCTGTCAATGACTGCCTAGTTTCCTGCCTGGCGCCTCTGCAGCACACCAGGTGAGACTGATAGAATCCTCTCTGTCCTGGCTGCATCCAGACTGCCTCTGCCAGCTCCCGTCTTCACCCCCTCTCTCCTCTCCATCTCGACCAGCTCTGCAAAGAGAGCCCTCAGCAGCCAAGCAGCGTCGCCCCAGCACCCTCTGGGGCCAGAGAGAGACTTGCTCGGGGGTTGGAGATCTGCGTGCTCTCAGAACTACTCTGCAGCTTTCACTCCTGCTCCCCAGGAGCCTGGGTCAAGTTCTAGGCTGCACGCGAGGGCGGGCGTGCAGAGCAATGTTGCTCAGCACCTGGCTCCAAGGGCTCTGGCTGGACCTGGAGTCCTTTCTCCCACACTTCCCCTTCCCCAGAGCAGCCCCCGCATTGCCTGTGCTGGGGCTCAGAGGGGCCAGACTGAAAGCATGGCCCCGTCCTGCCAAGATCTCCCTCCTCTAGAATAGCAGTCGGAGGCAGCGACCAGCATCTGACTTTTCTACCAAAGAGGCAGGGCCAGGGCTGCGGCAGCACAGGGAAGGGATGGCTCGTCCTCCCTGGAGGAGGTGATTTCTGAGCTGGGCCCTGAAGGGGGAGCTGAAGTCTCTTTGATGGAGAAGCAGGGAAAGAGGGATTCCAGCCAGAGGAGGTGCGTGAACAAAGGCGCAAGGGCAGGAAGCGACAGCGCTTGTCTGGGGACTGCTGGCCCAAGCTGTGGGGCTGGAGGTGGGCGGAGGGAGGGGTGGACCCGGGGGTAAAGTTGTGAGAGAGCAGCAGGGGCCTGGCAGGCCACGTGAGGGACAGGGCCCCCTGGTCCTTTACCCCACCTCCTCTGCTGTTGTCTTTGGCATTAGGCAGATACCTGGCTGGCACCAGGAGCTGCAAGCTGACCGTTCCTCAGCCCATGGGGAGCCAGACTGAAACACAGTGACGATGGCAAGTGAGAGGTGGCACCAGCCAGAATGGGGAGGGGAGGCCCACGGGCAGTGACTCTGAGGGCAGCAGGAGTCTGGTGGGACCCCAGGGAGAGGCTGTGACCCAGGGCACGACACAGTCTGATGTGCTTCTGGATGGATGTGCCGAGCTGCCAACGGGGCAGAGGACAGAGCTGGGGCCTGGACTGAGGCCACGACATGGGAGGGGTTGAGCTGAGAAGAGGGGAGAAGGGGCCAAGCTTGATGAGGGCTGGGCCGCAGGAAGCCAAGAGCCACACATGTCCCTGTCTCAAGGGACCAACGGATGGGGGGGCCCCGTGAACCATGCTCTGTGGCCAGGACAGACAGGAAGCAGGGCTCCTGGGCCTCTGCTTTGGGCCTAGTGAACGGTGGTATTTATGGACCATCCCAAGAAAAGCAAGTGGCAACAGGGTGCAGGGCCGGCGAGACAGAGACAGAAAGGACCCTCAGCCCAGGGACCCCCCGTGCTGAGGAGCTGGGGCGATGGTGCTCCTGGGCGCAGGTGGCCGTCTGAGGTTCAGAGAGGAGCAGTAGCATCCTCAGGGTCACACAGCGAGTGGAGGGGACCCTGGGGAAAGGACGGAGGAGAGGAGCTCGTTTCCTCATCACTCCTGTCTCCTCATGCCGCCCTCACAGTCCTCCCCCGACTTCCAGTGTCCGTGGCCCTGAACCCTGCCACTCTGAGGCCAGTGAGGGCCCAGACAAGGCCCCATCCGGGAGGTCTGAGCACGCCTGGTCCTTCCTCTCTTCCTCCCTCCCTCCATCCCACTCCCAGGGAAGGAGGCCTTCCTGTTGCTTAGCAACCAGAACCTTGGAGAAAGGAGATGAAAATAGCTCAGGAGGCGCTCCCCCCCCCCCCCCCGTGAAGACAGAGGTTCGTGTGTCTGTCCGTCTGTCTGCTCTACATCAGGGCTGCTCACCTCCAAGCCACGCTGACTCCCACCCCACCCACCTGAGCCCACGGGAGGACACGGTGGCCAGGAAAGCCAATGGCCGTCACCCTTGGTCACATCGACAGGGCAGTGTCTCCAGAACAGAGCAGGGGACAGTCCTGTGGCCTTGGGAATGCTGACTTTGGAGACATCAGCCAGCAGCTGGTGAAAACTGTGTCTGTGTGGCAGCCCGGGTGCCGCCTGGGAACCTGCATCCCACGTTGGACGGCCTGGGTTTGAGTCCCAGCTCCACTTCCGGTCCAGCTGCCTGCTAATGTGCACCCTGGGAGGCCTCTGGTAATGGCGCAGGTGCTCAGGTTGCTACCACCTCCGTGGGAGACTGGATGGAGTTCTGGCCCCTTGACTTTGGCCTGGCCCAGCCCTGGCTGGTGCAGGCATTTGTGGAGTTAACCAGGGAATGAGTGATCTTTGTCTCTCTGCATTACAAATACCTAAAGCTCTTTGAAAGATTTGTTTATTTGGAAGGCAAAGTTACAGAAAGGAAGAGAGAGAGAGAGAGAGAAAGTCTTCCATCCACTGGTTCACTCCCCAGATGGCCGCAATGGCCTGAGCTGCACGGATTGGAAGCCAGGAGCTTCTTCCTGGTCTCCCACGTGGGTGCCGGGGCCCAAGCACTTGGGCCATCTTCTGCTGCTTTCCCAGACACGTTGGCAGGGAGCTGGATCAGAAGTGGAACAGCCAGGCTCGAACCGGCATCCATATGGGATACTGGTGCTGCGGGAGGCGGCTTGACCCCCTGCACCACAACGCTGTCTCCAGTAAATGAATTTTTAAAAAGAATAACAGATTTCGGGGGATGCAGGGATCGGGTGTAAGAGGTGTTCCTACAGGGGCTGCACACAGAGGTTTCTTAACTAGGACCCTGCAGATGACAAGGTTCCAAGCTGGGGAAAATGACACAGTTACAGACGGGGAGGGTCCAGTGTCCGACCCTGCCCAGGCCCGGAGGTGTGACCCAGAGGTGCAAACCTGCTGTCTGCCCCCCTCTGCGGGCTGAGGGGAAGCGGATTAGAGCCACGCGAGGGCTTTTAAATCCCCGGGATTAACCTGCGCAGAGAGGGGCTTAGCAGGTGGCCCAGAAGTGACCACCCTCTTGGTGTCTGTCCGCAGGGCGGGCGGCCGAGGCCAGCAGTCCGGGGTCAGGCGCCATGTCCTCCACCGTGAACAACGGCGCAGCCGGCATGCCGTCCCCGCCCGACGCCGCCAACGGCTTCCCGCAGCCCGGCGCCTCTTCGGGGACCTGGCCCCGAGCCGAGGAGGAGCTGCGCGCCGCGGAGCCGGGCCTGGTGAAGCGCGCGCACCGCGAGATCCTGGACCACGAGCGCAAGCGTCGCGTGGAGCTCAAGTGCATGGAGCTGCAGGAGATGATGGAGGAGCAGGGGTGAGCGGGGCGGGGCGGGGCGGGGCGGGGGCGGAGTCTGGCTCGAAGGGGGCGGGGGGAGCCGGAGGGCCTTCCAGGCCAGGGGCTGGAATCCGGGCCAGTGGAGGGGAGACCCTGGCGAGTCCAGCCCACTTTTCATTCGTGGATTTATTCAACCGAGAAGCTGACCTTGAAGGCCAGCTCTGTCAGGCTCTGGTCTGGGCTGCGACTCACTCCACCCTCTCTGGAAACATCCCTTCCAGGGCCAGGCAAGGCCTCAGTATCCCATTCTGTGAAATGGGTCTGAGCCGGTGCCCCAGCCAGGTAAGAAAGCACAACTGGCCCTCATCGTGTGTGAGGGAAACCTGTGGTCTCTTCCTGGACAGGGCCAGGCACCGCGTTTGCAGGACAAGGCAGGGCCCAGAGCTGCACTGGAGTTCACTTTCTGTCATCAAAGACCACCCAGCACCCACTCGCCAGCTCAGAACAGAAAGCAACATGTTAGCAGCCAGCTCCACCACATGGATTAGAACCGTAGCTGCAGGACAGGGCAGGAGCTCGGGGGAGAGGCTGGGAAGGGGAGGGAGGGGCTGCCACGGGAGGAGGCATTTGAGCAGGCTCTGGAGCATGAATAGGAATTTGTGGGATTGAGAAGGAGGAAGTGTGTGTGATGCCCGGCCCCAGTACATCCATCAGGCAGTGGGGTTTAGGACCCCTTACCAAAGCCTAACAGGGGCAAGACACCCCTTACTCCTGGAGCCAGAGGCAGAGGAGCGAGTAAGGCTGTCCCCATGTGGGCGGCTCCCAGGAACCCCAAAAGAGTGGGGCACAGGGCCTGTTGCCCGACTTACAATGTCCAGGAGCTGGGGAATCAGAAGCCCTCGTGCCTGGGGCCACCTGGGGGCCGGGCCAGCCATGTACAGCTGTCCTCCCAAGCCGCACCTGTGTCTGCCCCCCACCAGGCCTCATGGGCTCCCCAGGAGACAGCCACCGTCTCTGTGGGGCTTGGGGAGACACCGAGGTCCACTTGCTAAAGGCCACCAGGAAGGCAAGGCCGAGGCTGAGCCTGAGCCCAGCGTCCTGGTGGGCTGCTCCAAGGGACCTGGTGGTCACCTGCAGCTGTGGGCCAGGCAGCGGGTGGAGGCGGGGAAGCTCCCTGCAGAGAGGGATGGACGCTGAGGTCGGTCGGAGAGGAGAGCAGCGGGTCTGGTGCACTGTGGGTGTGGGAAGAGGAAGTGAGCACCCACGGGCCTGCAAACCCTGCTGAGTTAGGAGACTCAGGAGTAAGGCAGGTGCTGTGAACAGGGAGCAAGAGAGGCAGAGACAGACAGGACCCCTCCCCCTCACCACGCTCCCCCCTCCCCACCTTCCCACCCTGAACACCCTCCCCCTAGCAAAACCCCACCCTCTCACCACACGCTAATTGCCCTTCTGCCCCCTGGCAGAGGGCTAAGGCCTTTGGCCACGTCCTGGTGTTGGGCCCCAGCCTCTAGGGCCTCTGCCTCTCTGTAAAAACACCCACAAGGTCTCCAGACGTTCAGCCAAGGCCCCCTCCCACCCCCAGGTCCTCACGGAGGGGGTCTTTAGCCTGGAACACCTGCCTCCTGGGGTTGTCCCGAGGGTCCCCGCCCAGTGCCCCCTCCCCACCTGTCCCCACAAAGGGCTCCAAAGCACCGGGCACCCTTACTGCTTTATCAGCTCTGGTCATTCATAACCCACTTCCAGAAGCACTGGCTTGCTGGCATTTATTTCCTGGGTTCTCAGGCATTTGACAAATATCCCCGCCAGTCACAGGAGCACCCTCTCTCTGGCCCCATTAAAAAGCAATCCTTTCCCTTAATAGTGACGGATGGCGGCCGGCTCAGTGGGGACTGACGCCGCACGTGCAGCCTGCAGTCATGAGAGAGGGCACGGACACGGCCCCCGCCTTCGTGCCGGGTGTGCCCACCCCAGTCCCCAACTCCGCACCCGTCTTCTTAGGAGTGACGGAGAACGGCTCTGTCCCCGGGTAGAGTGGAGCCCTGAGCCCTCCCCGCTCCTGGTCCAGTCTGCCCCTCAATGAAATGGGAACAACAGAGGGCACCTCCCCCCAGCTCAGGGCTGCAGTAAACAGAGCCCTGGGTTCGGGCGATGAGAAGCAAAAGTCAGCATTTTCTACTCCAGGGATTCCCAGAACTGCCCCCATGGATGTCCCTCCCCAAAACCACAGTAGGATGGGGGCCGAGGGAGCCAGACAGGCTAGGGAGCATTGAGGAGCTAGGGGCAGGGACACAGACGCTGCTGCCCCACTTCCCGCCCCCTGCAGCTCTCACCTTTGAGTCAGAGCTGTTGGCTCTGCCATCTCCCAAGGGAGCAGCCTCCCGCTTCGTCTCAGCCTTCACCTCCAGGGAAGCAAGGAGAAGCAGCCCAGGTGGTTCCCAGAGCCCCAGCACCAGGCCTGTCTGGTGAGCAGTGGAGAAGGTGGGGGCGCTGGGGTGACTGACCCCTCCGTGCCCACTGCTGGAGGTGAGCACACTCCAATCACTGCTGTGCGCCCAGCACCTGCTGCGTGCCAGGTCCAGGGTGCACTGCTTTGCTCCACCTGATCCTCAGGACAGCCTTGAAAGGTTTCACAGACGTGGAGGCTAAGGCAAGAGGTGTGTGGTCTGCCAAGGTCACGGAGCCAGGAAGGAGGGAGCGTCCGGCTGTATTTCCTGGCCGCTTCGTCACTGTCCCCGCAGAGCCTCAGCTGGGAGGGCTGGCCCTGAGGGGTCTCAGGTGGTGGTCACACCTGAGACCTCCTGGCTCAAAAACCAGATGTCATCCCTGCATCCCCTGAGGCAGAGATGCCCTCCACACTCCTCTGAGTTGGTCATGGAACCTCACCCCATGCCGAGTCTGGGCTGCCTCAGGTCTTCCTGGGATCCCACATTCCACTGACCACCCCCCAGGCTTGGGGACTTGGACCCTGGCCTGAACCCCACTCTGTGTTGTTGGTGAATTGGCCTGGGCTTGTCCTTAGCTGTCTCCTCCCCAGCCCTGCCAGGCCCAAGGCCTCACACCATGGGCCACCAGCCTCTGTCTCCCTCCCGGCTCTGAATCTGTGCTGTGTCGGTCCTTGTGGGGGTGACAATGACAAGCCAGTCTGCTGAGGGGCAGGTGTTTGGGAGCCATTGTTCTCTGCCTCTGCTGTTCAGAGAGGGGCCACTGGCCCTTCTTTTTGGGGCTCTGGCTGAAGGGGGCCTGCACTCCCCAGAGAGCAAACCAGGTCAGGGACCTCCCAGCAAATGCTGAGGGTCTGAGGTGCCACAGAGGTTCACACAGGTGAACCCTTTCAGAGCCTGGAAAAGCTGGTGTGGAGTCCCCAGCACCGGTGGCCCGAGCCACATGGAAGTTGGAGGTTGGAAGAACAGTGCCCCAACCAACCAAGCCAGGACCCAGCCCGCCTCATGTAGCTACACAGGAGCCAGAATCTGCAGTCGGGCTCCAGCTGGGGGTCCAAGGAGGCCAGCTCAGAGGCAGGGGTGCCCCTTACCCAACCCCCAACAGATTCAGCAGGACCCCAAGCCCCAGCCCTTCCCTGGAAGGTGTTAGTCCCAAAGCCGGGCTCCTGGCCTGCAGGCCTCACTCCTCCTGCTTACAGCCACCAGAGCTGTCTTTCCCAGATGAGACTCCGACCTCCAGTGCCACTCCATCACCAAACACTCATTTGCCAAAGATTTTTGGATGCCCCCAATGTGGCAGGCTCGATGCCAGGCACTGAGGACGCCACAACAAACCAGATAGACAAGGCCCCCTGCCCTCCGGCAGAGACCTCTAGGCCAGCACAGGATACAGAGGAGTCAACAGATAGTCAGCAGAGCATAACCACCTGCCGGGAACCGGGAGGCATCGGTTGTCATGGAAACGCACGGGCTGGCACCGCACTGAGGCCGGCAGGGAGGCATCTGTCCTGCCGTAAACATGCAATGAGTCAAGTCTCGGTGCTTAGCCATGATCTTCTCCACAGGGTACACCTGCGAGCTCACTCGCGAGTCAAAGGATGCGTTCGTCTTCCCAAGGCTTTGCAGCAGGACTGCCACGCCACTCCCCTGCGCTTGTTTGCTGGAAGAGTGCAGGGGAGAAAGGCAGAGAGGGGGAGGGGGAAGAGGGAGGGGACAGTGTCCCATTTTCATGGACAGGCTGAGTGGGGAGGGCTGGGCCTGCTGTGGGGACAGGTAGTCGATAGTGAACAGATGACAGGGACAAAACAGGACCCCATTCCTTTTCTGCCCCCAGAAATGGATGGTCCACTGTCCAGGACAATGACCTGCAGACCCGGGAGGGCAGTGGGACTCCAAGATTCATTCAGTAACAGCCACTAACCACCTGCTATGTGGCAGGCACAGGATGGGGGGCTGTGTGAGGGGGCAGCGGGGACACAGCGTGGACACCACAGGGCCTGGGAGGCCAGGGCAGCAGCTGTCACAGCGATGCAATGCCTCGGAGAGGGCAGTGACTGATGCCAGGGTGTGAGATGAGGAATGAGGAAGAGATAGTCTGGATTTTGGTCCCTAGCTGGAGACCGGGCTCAGGGAGGCAGGGAGAGCCAGCAGCAGAGACACTCGGTGGATCTAGCACCAGAACCCCAGGTCAGCTGCTTGGCAGCCTTGATCCCACTGAGGTGGGGGTGCTTTGAGGACTTCCCAGGGCTGGATCAAAGACGAGACAGCAGAAAAAGGCTGTGTCTGCCTTGAAGCCAGGCTTCTCACTTCTCCCCGCCATCTCTAGAGAGAGGCTGCACCCAGACGTGGGAGGGAACAGGGCTCAGCCTCCCCGGAGCCATCTCTCGCCACCTCCTTTGCTTTATTTATTTGGTTGGTTATTTGTTTAGTTGTGAGCAGCTCTGGAGCAGCCTCAGTGCCCCGGGCCTGCCTTGGTCCTGTGACCTCGGGCAAGTTATCACAAGCTGGAGTGTGGAGGTGGGGGCCCAGGCTTGGGCGGGGAGGGCACGCAGGAGGGGACCAGAGCCTGGAGAGCAGTGCTCATGGAGTGTGCCCCCCGCAGGTACTCAGAGGAGGAGATCCGGCAGAAGGTTGGCACCTTCCGGCAGATGCTGATGGAGAAGGAGGGAGTGCTCACCAGGGACGACCGGCCTGGGGCCCACCTGTGAGTGCAGTGTGGGGGCGGGGCCGGGGCGGGGGGGGGCGGGGCCACTGGCAGTGCAGGCGGCAGTCCTGGCACTTCCTCAGGTGGTTGGACTGCAGATGGCAAGAAGAGGAGAGGACTCTGGGATGGGATGCAAGGCAGGGGCTCCAAGGGCCATCAAGGGCCTTGCTGTGCCTGCCCCCGGGGCTTTGTCTGTGGCTCAGCTGAGGAAGGTTGGAAGGGGCAGCCTAGATCTCAGCGTGCAAGTCGGGCAACCTCAGAAACATTCTGACCCCAGAACTACCCCTGACAGCACGATCCTCTTGACCTAATTCCTCTGCACCCTGGCTATTGCCACCTGTAAAATGGGCTCAGCAAAGTTGGAGCCCCCTCACCAGTGCCCTTGCTTCAAGGTCAAAGGCGCCAGGTAGAAGGTACGGGCTCCAAGGCGGTCGTGTGTCCGTAGCCTATCACACTGTCACAGGGGCAGGCTTTGGATCAAACGGGGAAGTTATGGGAAGGTGGCTTTTGTCTCAACGCAGAGGAGCAGCATGGCTGGTCTTTTCCCCACGCATAGCACCATCTGGGGAGCAGGCCCCGAACACAGCACGGCACCGTGGGCGCTTCTGCTGCTGCAGCCACCTTAGGGCAAGAGGCACTGTGGGAGCAGGCGACCCTCGATGGGAAGCGGGGAAGCCCCCTCTGCAGAGGGTACAGGTGGAGGGTTCCCCACCTTGCCCCTGCTTAGCCCCCATCTCTCTGGCCAGCACAGGAGGAAAAGCAGAGCAGCTTTGGGGTTGTCAGTGAGCTCACAGGAGACCCGGGGAGCCGGGCTCAGCCTGCCTGGCCTCCTCCTCTCCAGACCCAATGTGGTCAGCTGCCACCAGCTTCTCAGCCTCCCAGACTCGGGGCAGCCCTCAGTGGCTCCTGCTGTCCTCCTGCACTGAGGCCCTGGCCAGTCCTCCTCCCTTCTCAACCCTCCCGACAGCCAGATTCTTCCCACTGCTCGAACAAACCACAGGGGCCCTGGCTTTCTGACCTGCACGCCCTTGAACACCCCCCAGAGTTTCTCTGGGACATCTCCCACCCTTTCCTCTCCCATCCTGTGTGGCTGCAGGCCTGAGGCCTCCTGGGATTCTCCAGTGATCACCACCCCTGCAGCCCCAGCCTGCTCCTCCTTCTCCCAGGCTCCCTCCCAACTCCTGTCCCTCCCTCAACCCTGCTCTCCCCTCTAGCAGCCACCCCACAGATTCCTTTCCTTTCTCAAGCAAATTCCTGTTAAGAGTGTGCAGCAGGCCGGCGCTGCACCGTGGCTCACTAGGCTAATCCTCCACCTACGGCACCAGCACCCCGGGTTCTAGTCCCGGTTGGGGTGCCAGATTCTGTCCTGGTTGCCCCTCTTCCAGGCCAGCCCTCTGCTGTGGCCCGGGAGTGCAGTGGAGGATGGCCCAAGTGCTTGGGCCCTGCACCCACATGGGAGACCAGGAGGAAGCACCTGGCTCCTGGTTCCAGATCGGCATAGCTCCGGCCATAGCGGCCATTTGGGGGGTGAACCAATGGAAGGAAGACCTCTCTCTCTGTGTGTGTGTCTAACTCTGCCTGTCAAAAGAAAGAGTGTGCAGCCCCCATTGTCTCTACTTCCCTAAGCCACAGAGATCTGGCTGCCACTCACCACACACACTCCTGGGACCTGCTCAGGACATGGCCACCAAGTCCAACTTACCAGGGCCATGGTGGCTTCTCTGCAGGCCACGGCCTCTCTCTGGTGCATGCTCACAGAGTGTCTGTGCTGTATGCCTAACTCAGTGCTGGAACTGTGGGGGGGAGGGGCAGCACAGCCCCTTGAGTGTTGTAGCCTTAGGCCCTGTGCATGTTCAGTGGGGGGAGAGATGGGGACACACGAGGGTGGCCACTGAGGACAGGTTCCCCAGAAGAGGCAGTGCCTGGAAGACTCCATGGTCAGGGGAACTTGGTCAGGTGTTCTGGATGCAGGGATAGGGTGGACTTAGCAGGACCCAGGGATCCAGGTAGAAAGGACGTCACTTCCAGAGTGACAGGATCTGTTTTGTTTTTATTTTTCACTTCTGTTATCCCTGATTCCTAGTGAGGGGGTGGAGTCAGAGCTTCTTCTAGCCCGGGCAGCCTGAAATGGTGTGAAAATAGCACTCCCAATAGGACAGCAGCAAGCCAAAGGGATGGAAGATCCCGTGGAGCTCGCGTGGGCCGGAGCTGTCCTTGGTGCTGAAGCTAAAACTGCCGTGGCCTGGGGCTTCCTGGGGCGGGGCAGGGATTAGGGAGGTCTGGGGATACAGCGGTCATCTAACCTCCTGAGGACCTGGTACCTGACCAGGTCTTCATGTCCTAGCTGTGGGGTAGTGGGTGGAGCGTGTGGCCTCTGGAGTCAGACACCCCTCCTGTCCAAACCTCTGAATTCAAGGTTAACCCCCTGGACCGTGGCTCCCAACCCCACTCCAGCCCAGCTGAGTGTCTTTATGTAGAAAATGAGGGTGCTAGTACATACTGCATGAGAGTCGCAGGAGATTAAGTGCAACGGTGAGTGTAAGTGTGAGGAGCAGCACCCGGCAATGAACCACAGCCAGTGCACACCTCCCGGTGATCCCACCACCGCTCCCCGGTCCCTCAGCAATGGCGACTGCTCCACCGACCCTGACGTGTTCCCTCTACCTGGCCATCTCCTCCCCCTATACCAGTCGCTGGGGGCTCCTCACGAGAAAGTGAGGCCCTCTGACCACCTCACAGCTTTTCCCCCTGACCATCATCTTCCCCCGGTCACGAACTGGATGTGGAGATTTGGAGAAACCCAGTGTCCTCTCAAAGTGAAATGGCAAAGTCAGGTCCAGGTGGAAGGGTCTCCAGGCTGGGGGTTTCTGATGGCCTGAAAGAGCCCCTGCCCTCCCCCCCCACCGCCACGTTCACAACAGGAGTGGGCTCACTGCCAGCGCTTTTTGTCCCCAGAGATCTGGCCATCTCCCTTTCCTTGAAGGCGGTTTACTGGCCTGAGTGACAGTCTCCTGTGACAGTCCCCCGCAGTCCAGCCTCCACACTGGACTGAGCATAGACAGGACCCCACGCGTGGGTTGGGGGAAGCAGAATGTGATCAGGTATTTGGGGACTGTCCCCTTTGGAAGAGGGATCAATGGGTGAAGCAGCGGGGAGCCCACTGGTGTGCCCATGGCTCCAGGAACATTGAGGTTGGACAACCTTTTGTCTTTGGGAACTGACTGGAAGCAAGAGTCCTGTTTAGCCACAGAAACTGGCTGTGGTTCCTCAGCATCCAAGTGCGGCCAGGGCCCCCACACCCTGGACCCAGCCTGGCCTCCCACTCGGCCTCACCTGCAGGCACCTGCCAGCCACGTCCCCCATGTCCCCACTCCCAGCCTTTGCTTGCGCTGACCCTGAAACACCCTGACCCAGTTCTACACAGGGTCAAGTCCACCCACCAGTCGAGGCCGCCTCCAAAAGCCCCATTGCTGATATCTCAGGGATAAAAGTAATCTCTTCTTTTGGGGTCACACACACAACTCTCTCTCTCCTTCTCGCGGCCACCACCAATTCTGTCTCTTTCCAGGCCAATGAAAAACCTTTAAGAACGATTGTTTTCATAGTTACATAACAAAATGTTTGGGAGAGAGGCTTCTGGACACCCTGCATGAGCTGCTTCCTAACACAAACACAGTTGGCAAATCCCAGTCAGCCCTGCAAGGAGCCAGAGAGAAGGCTCCAGGCCTGACCTGTCCCTGTGTCCCCCGCCACTGCCCTGCAGGCCTGGCATGCTGGCCCAGTGAACAAGCAGTGAGAGCTGACCCTTTGCCTGCATCCCCTCCTCTATCTGGACTCACTCATCCGTCCACTGGTTGTGACACTCCCGGCTAATGGGAAACAGAACCCATTAATTAACAAAACTGCTGGCGTGAGGAAGCGCCTGCAGCAGGCAGTCCTCACCCAGGTCAGAGCGCTGGCCACGGCGGCTGGGTCATCACGTGTGCTCTGCTGGGTTCTGGGTCCCACGGTGACACGGCTGTCCTTTGTCCCTCTGCAGCAGGCCCTGTCTGCACCGGCTTCAGTCAGCCCTGGGGGCTTGGCCCTCCCTGACTACTTCACCACATATAGCACAAAACACAAAACAGTCCAGCGCTCGGTGCACAACACCCAGACTGGATGTATAAAGTAGGGAGGGGACCACCAAGCTATGTAGCAGAGCGGTCAGCCAGCAAGTTCAAGGGCTATCCTGTTCTCACAGCCAGTTTCATAGCTGAACTTCTATGCTTTACTCAAAGAGCCCAACACCCTTGGGGCTACTCCTTTCCCGCTCTGAGCCTCAGTGTTCTCATCTGTAAAATGGAAAAGGAGCAATCTCTCTAAATCAAGAAGCAGCTGAAAGTGAGATTGCGGACTGCAGGGAGATCTTTGAAAGAGTCATTTGAAAAGCAGAGTTACCGGGGGGGGGGGGGGGATCTTTCAACTGCTGGGTCACTCCCCAAATGGCTGCAACGGCCAGGTCCGCACCAGGTTAGAAAGCAGGAACCTGGAACAACAGCCAGCTTTCCCATGTGAGTAGCAGGGGCTCAAGGACTTGGGCCATCTTCCACTGCTTTCCCAGGTGCATTAGCAGGGAGCTGGATGGGAAGCAGAAGCAGCCAGGGCTCAAAAGGCGCTCACACGGGATGCCTGTGTCGCTCGCTGACAGTGTCTTCCACTGTGCCACAGCACCGGCCCCCACAGGGAGCTCTTTAAGCATCACAGAACGCTGTTCTTAGCGATGTCATGATGTCATCATCCAGGAAAACCAGGCTGGGAGAAACCAGGGCTCTAGGCCCCACCAAGTAGACCACTGGTACCAGGTCCACACAGTCAGCAAGACACCTCAGTCCTTGCATCTCGGCAGGGCCAGGACAAGTCTCCTCAGAAGATTCGAGAGCTCATGCTTCCCCTCCCCCAGCCCTCTCCTGGTGCCCTCTGCCTCCAGCAGGGACGGGAAAGGGACAGAGACCCTCCTAGGGAGGAAGGCTGGGCAGTGCTGATTCCGGAACAAAAGTCAGGAAAGAGGGCCCAGGGAGAGAACAGAGCGTGAGAGGAGCAGGGAGGAGGCCGCACCCTGTGGTGACCCCAGCTGGGACATTAGGAGGCAAGAAAGGACCCTGCAGAAGGCACCCCCCAAGGCGAGCGTTTTCATTCTGTAAATAACCTTCACCGTTTCTGTGTCCCACTGGCTCACCCGCCCACTCGCCCACTCGGCGCGGCACCCTTGGTGGTGCTAATGTCTGTCTGATGCCTTGGGCATCTGTGTGCTTCCAGAGCTGTGCAGGGGGTGATGGGTCCTGGGAGGATGGGGGTGCTGCACAGGCTCAGGGGCCGGAGGTAGGAGGCCCCAGTTTCTAGGGAGGAGCAGAGTGGTTTGCTTGAAGGGATGTGGGGGTGTTTGGGTGTGGGGGACAGGAGGATGACAGGAGCCCCTCCTCCTTCACCCCAGGAGGTGTGCCTGTGCCTGTGTGCCTGTGTGCCCGCCAGGCTGTCCAGGTCTGCTTGGTGTTTGGGAACCAAACGACACTCTCGAAACCAGCCTCAAGGTCTGCCAAACTCATTAGTATTTAGAATGCATTTTTCGTTCACACAAAATCTGTCTTTAAAGAGCAGATTCCTGGGTCCCCTGAAAATTCTCTCCCCCTGGAGCTGTGCTCCGCCTCCCTCGCTTGGTCTCTTTTCTGGGCGGTGCTGCAGCCTCGTTTTTCCGGGAAGAGGTGTTGGTATGTACACACCAAAAAAGGCCCGTCTACCAACAGCTACCACGAGGGTGGGGCAGCGGCCACGGGCCAGGCCCCGCGTCATGGACCTCACCGCGGAATCCTACTTAATCCCTGCTTCTGAGCTGGGATGGGCTTTGCCTGGAGGTCCAGAGGACCTCCGGGCTCAGGGCAGGTGGTGAAGCCAGATTCAAACCCCAGAATCCAAACCTTGTGTCCCCAGCAACTGGCCATCACAGCCCTGCCTCCCTGGCTCTGGGCAGGGAAGGGGTCATCCGAGAGGGCAGCACCTAAGAGTGAGAGAGCTCTGCAGAGGCCAGGGTGGACAGGACACAGAAGGTGGGGGCCAGCACCCTGGAGCCGGGCCTCCCGAGGGCCCCTTCCTGGCATAGCACCCACAACCTCAGTGAGTTTTCCCAAGAGCCCAGTAACACAGCTATGACTCTCAGAAGAGGATGGGGGGGTGATGGGGGACTGGTGCTGTGGCAAAGTGGGTCAAGCCACCCCCTGCAGCACCGGCTGAGCCCAGGCTGCTCCACTCCCATCCAGTCTCCTGCTAACACACCTGGAGAAGCCGCAGAAGATGACCCAAGTGCTGGGCCCCTGCACCCGCCTGGGAGACCCAGAAGGCGTTCTTGGATCCTGGCTTTGGCCTGGCCCAGTCCTGGCTGTTGGACATTTGGAGAGTGAACCAGTGCTTGGGAAGATATCTCTCTCTCTCTCTCTCTCTCTCTCTCTCTCTCTCTCTCTCTCCTCTCTTCTCTCTCCTTCTCTTTCTGTATTTCTGCCTCTCAAATAAATAAATCTTTTTAAAAAAGAGAGGCTAGGAGGGAGCCGCGAGAGGCGCAGGTCAGTGACTCGGGGACACAAGTGACCAGGCCTGGTCTGGGCCCTCAGAGTTCGTGCCCTAGCCTCAAGACCAGACGCTGGGAAGAAGCAGCAGCAGCGCTGAGAAGCAAACCTCAGTGGCGGGGGACGGCGGGGGCTTCTGAGTAGGAGCAGGGGCAGGAGGCTGCGGTCCCTGGTCCCCTGCGCAAGATGGATGGGCGGGGGGAGGCGGCAGAGCGCTGAGCCGGGCTCCCTCGGGCAGCGGGTGATGGATGAGGACAGCAGTGCAGCCTGCAGAGGCTGCAGAGGGGAAGGGGAGGCCATGAATATTTCAGAGAGGGGGCGGGGCTGGGGGGAGGGAGAGCTCAGCCGGGGGGAGGGGGCTCAGGGACAGGCAGACCTCAGGGAGGGGAGGGCTCCTTGCCAGGGTCGGGCGCGTCCCTGTTAACCTGGTTAAGGTGCCCCAGGGCCCGGTGGAGGACTCAGTGGGGAAGGGCCCTCTCTCTGAGGCACAGCGACCCCCCCCAGGCCAAGGCCAAGGCCAAGGGCACAGGCAGGGTCCGCGGGGCAGGGGGCTGAACGTCTCTGTCTGCCAGCAGCGCGGTGGAGACCCAGCGGCCGACTGAGGGCACCGAGCCAGGCCTCGAGTACGCGCCCTTCGACGAGGACGACGGCCCGGTGGACTGCGGCTGCCCGGCCGCCTGCTACCGCGGGCACCAGGACTACAGGTCAGCGGGTGCCGGGCGCGGGCAGGCAGAGTGCGGGCTTGGACCCCCCTCACCCCCGCCCCTTCTCGCCCAGGTCCAGCAGCTCGGCGTCACCCCCTCCCAAGAAAAAGAAGAAGAAGAGAGGCGGCCACCGGAGAAGCCGGTGAGAGCCCCGAGCATGGGGGGGGGCTGCAGGGGGCGCGGGGGACCCTGCGGGGAACACTGGTGAGATCCCCTCCCCCTGCATGGAGCCCCCAAGAAGCAAGGATCAGGACCAGGCCTCAGGGTCCTCCTTAATCTGAGTGGCCTGGGGGGGAGGGGGCTTGTCTGGGCCTCATTTATAGTTCCCCCCACTCACTCTCATCCTGGACTAACCCCGGCCATCTGTCTGTCCATCCTCCTTGCTCCCTGGCATCGGCCCTCAGCAAAAAGAGGAGACCAGAGTCTGAATGCAGGTCAGTGCCCACTTGGACGCAGCCAGGCCGGGGGTGGGAGGGTCTGGGGGTGGGAGAGAGCCTCAGGCTCCCCCTCAGAGGCAGAAGGTGCGGTGCCTCGGGGCAGGGACCATTTCCCGCTGCCCCCATCCCCTTGCCAGCTCACTAGCCCCCCCCCCCGTCCACAGCTGTGGGAGCTCCTCACCCCTGCGCAAGAAGAAGAAGAGTGTGAAGAAGCATCGCCGAGACAGGTACCCTGGCTGTCCATCCCCCGCGCGGGGAACAGCAGGGCTGTGCCCACGGGCCACCCAGGCAGGCTCAAGAGAACCCCTGTATCGCCCTGCAGGTCGAACTCTGGGTCCAGGAGGAAGAGGCGGCACAGGTGAGGGGTGCTCCGTGCAGGATGTGGGCCGAGGCCCCCGGGGACACAGTGATGGGCAGGCACTGGGAGGCCCGGTCCCCCGATGCCAGGGGCTGCTGCAGAGGGGGGGCAGGACCCCGGGCAGGGGAGGAGCACCAAGACTCACTCTTGGCAACCCTTGCCTGGCCCAGCCTCCGTGGGGGGGACCCCTAGAACTTCAGACAACTCGGCTGGTTCAGGTTCAAGGGCGTCTGTGGAGGAGTCGGCTGAGGAGGAGGAAGCATCAGACCCTGAACTTGCAGGGCCAAGGCAGGAGGACCTTGTGAGCTGGGAGGCTCCGTGGGTAGGACACAGGGTGGGCTCGGGCCAGCGGTGGAGTTTTGGGGGGGTGGGAACAGGTGCCAGCCCCCACAGCCCTGACTGCCAGGCCTTGGAGCTGGCCTCCACCCAGGCAGGGCTGGGAGCCAGCATGGAACCCCAAGCAGGACAGAGACTTGCTCTGGGGAACTGGGGGAGGGAAGAGTCGGGAGCCCAGGTCAAGAAAACAGAGGCTGAGGGGTAAAAAGTTAAACAGAGGAGGTTGTGGGTCGTGATCCCGACCTTGGCATCAGGACCAGAGCCCTCCCAGCAGCCCTGAGGAGGGGCAGAGTCATCAGTATTTTACCTATCATGGGAACCAGCCCTGCCAATACTCCCCTGTCCCAACCCCACCACCACCACCACCACCACCACCACCACCTTCTCAGGCCTATGGGCTCCTGCTGCCCCCTAGTGGCCACCATCAGCATGCACAGACCATCCACCCAGCTCCCATCAGTACCCAAAAGGTCCTAGAAGTGAGCTGAGGCTAAGATCAGCCGCAGAATAAAAAGCAGGCAGTGTGGTTGCTGTCCCTCCCGGGGAGCACACTTCAGAGTTCGCTTGAGGGTCAGATGCGCGGGAGGAACATGGCGCCGTGGGGGAGGACAGGGTTGAGACACAGACAGGGCTGGGAGCTGGGGGGAGGCCTCGGAGGCCTAATTCAAAGCTCTCAATCCTCTCATCAAAGGCGGGAGGCAGGCTGAGGAGTCTGCCCCAGACAGCTGGTGGGTGGGAAGTTTTGGGGGAGATATGGATCCAGAGTCCCTCAAAAGCAATCAAGTGCAAGTAGAAGTATGTGCTCCCTAAACTTCCAGCCTGGTGAGCTGGCCAGGGGCTGGACCGCAGGCTAAGGGCAGGGGGCAGGGGAGGCACAAATGGGGCGTGGAGGGGCCATCTCAGCACCGCTGCCCTTGTTCCAAGACCCTTTCTGCCTGGCCCACACCTGAGGCCTGAGGCTGCCAGACCTCCGGTGCCCGGCCCACACCCACGGCACTCCTCGAGGGAGCAGCACTTGGGGCGCAGGCAGGAGATGCTCGTGGGCCGGGACCCACAGAAGGAAGGAATCACACGAAAGGCACCAGAGCGGGGGAGGGGGGGGCTGGAGCGTGGGGCAAGTCCCTGCCCGCCCCAGGAAGGAACAGAGGCCAGGTCCACAGCTGGGTGCAGGCTGCGGCACCCCCTGCCCTGCTGAGACACCCCCACATTACTCCATCCTTGCTTCTTGCAGATCTCGAAGCCCGAAGAGCAAAAGAAAGGAAAAGAACAAAGAGAGGAAGAGGTGAGCCCCTCCCCACTCTCCAGCCCCGCCCTGCTCCTGTCCCCTCGCAGCAAGCCTGGCCTTTATGGTCTCAGCCTCAGGCCACAGAGGCTCACTGCATCCCCCTCGTCCAGATGGAACATTTAAGGCCCAGAGAGGAAGCCGGGAGCCCTCAATGAGCCAGTGGCAGAGCTAGAACCGGAACCCAAGCCTCTTGCCTCCCGATCCAGGGTTCTTTCAAGCTCCGTCCTTGTCACTCACCTGCCCTCTCCCCTTGTCCCCCCAAACCAGTATCCAGGACACCTGGTGAGGGGTGATGAGGGCTGACTGGGGCTGCTTTAATCCTCCCTCAATGACCCGTAGGGACTAACTGGGCTCTGCCCCCAGCACCAAACCTTTTAGGTCATTTCTGACCCAGGAGGGGATGGGTCAGGGGTGGCTTCCTTGCATCACGCCCCACGTCCCAGGATCCCTGCAGGCAAGGCTGGCCCCAGGGACCAGGGCGGGCAGACTCTGGATGCAGGCAGCTTCCCCCTCCCACCCCAGGCCTCACACGGAGTCCCCAGGCCGGCGGTGCCATCGCCATAGCAGCGGCAGCTCCCACAGTCCCTCTCTGTCCTCCCAGTACAGCGGCTCCAGGTCACCCAGCAGGTAGGCCCGGCTTCAGCACGGGACTCACATGGGCTGGGGGCAGGGTCGGGGACACCTGCAGATGAACCAGCGCCAGGGAGGGGTGGGCTGGTGTCCACCTGCAGAGAGAGCAGCCCTGAGGCGCCCCAGGCCTTGACCTGGAGATCAGTATGGGGCCGGCCAGCTGGGCTTGCTCTCTCTGTAAGTGGGCGACGGTCCAGGTTCGGTGACACGACGGGTAAGGGGCTGTCCCCGGTGCTTGCGGAGGGGGCGTCCCAGGTTCCCACCCCCAGGCTGAGCTCCACCACCCCCAGGCTGAGCCCCAAACACCGAGACAGCGGGCGGAAGACTGGCAGCCAGCGCTCCAGCGGGAGCCGGTCGGCTTCCCCGTCGGGCGGCAGCGGATGGGGGTCGCCCCAGCAGAATGGCGGCGGCGGCAGGCAGCGGAGCGCAGCGCACGGCGGCCGCCCGGGCCCGGCGCGCAGCCCGCCGGAGGTACGTACGCTTCGCGTTGCCCTGGGTTCCCGCGCCGCAGGTGCGCCGTGCAGGGGCGGGGGCGGCGAACGAGTCTTGGGGAGGTTGTGCCGCGCGCCTCCCTCGAGGCCGACAGCTTCCCTCTCCCCTGCGCCCGCCTCGCCTGGGGCGCAGAAATGCTGGGTGGCCGCGTGCACCCGGCGCCGGTGGCAGGACGAGGGTGGCCCCGCAGGCTTGGGCCACCCTTGAGCTTGGCGAGCTGAAGACCAGGGAGGGGCTGGCCGTGGGGTGCTCGGCTGGGTACAGAGCTGGGGAGGAACCAGGGTCCCCTGCCTCCCCCAGGCCTATGGGGGTGGGAAGCGGCATGGACATTGGTAGGGGTCACAGTCAGGAATAGGATTCAAGAGACAGGATCTCCCTCTGGGCAGCTCTTGGGCCCGGAGCCTCCCTCTCCCCACCAGGCCCCTGCCCCCTCCCTGAGCGCCCTCCCCTCCCTCAACTCCCCCTCTAGCCCCTCCCTCTATCTCAGATCCCTCCCGGATCCGGGTGCTGCTGCCGCCTCAGAGCGACAAGCCCCACTCGCAGAGAATCTGCCCCACACTGGGCAGGCGCTCCCAGCTGCTTGCTCCAGTGCCCATAGCCGTCCCAAGAGACACCCACTCCCTCGGAGACTCCAACACCACCCCCCGAAACAATCCCCCACCCACGCTCCGGGAGGGGCACGGACTTCCGGTCACCCACAGGCAGGCTGATGCTGCAGGAGACAGGCTTCTCGGGGTGGGGGGGGCCGGGCCAGGGTTGAGGCGCGCAGGGTTGAGGGCCCTCAGAGAGAGGGGGCTGTACAGTGCTGGCAGGGGCGCTGGAAGGGGGAGTGGGAGGCATGGGGCGGGGAGGCCCGTGGCTTCCTCCCCAGACCCGCACAGCACCCCAGAAGCCTCAGCCAGGAGTGGGAGAGCCGCTGCTCCCCGACCTCAGGTCTCGGCAGCAAACATGTACGTGTCGGTCAGTTTCATTTTGATTTTTGGCTGTGTTCTTTCACTCCCTTTCTTTTCTCAAACACCCCCCTTACTCCCAGTGGCCTCAGAGAGGACAGTCAAGGGCAGCTGGCCAAACACTGTGGGAGTCAAGGTCAATGGCTATTGAAGGACATCACCTATCTCTAAGTCGCTCCCCCTGGACAGGGGGCCAGGCCGTGGGGCTGCGGGAGGACACATTGGGCCAAATGGGCAGGTGGGCATGGATCCTGTCTTGGGAGCCAGGGGGCATGCAGAGGCAGCTGAGGGTAGCCACCGCAGGGACCGGTGCCACAGGCCCTGCAGGTGACCGGCAAACCTCCCGGTGAGCACAAGGCCCCAACCCCCTCAAAAGCGTCACAGCCTCCTGGGCCTCCTAACAGGTGCAGGGAATCATAAGCTTCCCACTTCTGGTCCCCTCCCTGGCCCTGGAGGCCTGAGCAATCCCCCCCTCCACTGCAGCCCACCCCTTCTCTCCTGGGCTAGTGCTGACCCCATGGCAGACGGCCAGAGAGAGAGCAAGAAGCCTGCCAGGCCACCAGCAACACCTATACCCCGCGTCCCTCCCCCAGGGACGCTCCCTCTGCTCGGGGCCCCAGGAGGCCCTGGCGACCCCTTCCACAAAGCAGTGTCCCCAGACCACCCCGGGACTGCACAGCGCTCCGATCCTTTCTTTGCCCAAAAAGCCTCTTTTCTCAGGTGCAGAGAGGTGAGGCCAGGGCCCCCGTGTCTCAGACTGGACCTTGAACAACAACGACAAAAATGTCTCTGGGGAAACGTACTGGGGGCGGTATTCTCGGATGCTACCTTTCTTTTTTTAAAAAAAGAAAAAAAAAAAAAAAGAGAGAGAGAAACAAACGGAAAAAGCAAAGGTCAACATTTTTTAACCCCGTCTATGTTTTTGTTTGTTTTTTAGCCTCCTACTTGAAACGTGGTAATATTGTGATTCCATTTCTTGTTTAGCTGGCAAGGGGAGAGGGTGGGAGAATTCATGTCTGTTTTCCAGTTATTTCGTTTCTGTTCGTATTTCTTTCTTTTTCTTTTGTAATGTACAGAAATGCAAACTATCTCTCTGGATTGGTTTGTTTTTGTTTTCCTATCTTCTATGTTGTTCTAGAATTTTGCTTTTGTGTGTGTTACTGTGGGAACCTGTGCCTCTTACCGCAGAGAAGAATTTTGGAACTAGCCGTGGACATGAACCCCATGCATAGCTCTATATACTTATTGGTTTTCCTTTGTAATCAGAATTTAAAAGGGAAGGTAACCTTCTAAAAAATACCCCAGAGCCACCGTCCCTGGGATGGGCTGCCCTCTGACACGCACAGAAGGGCTGCCGTGCTGCCCCCCGCAAGGGCACCTTCTAAGAAAAGCTGGGAGGCCTGGGGAGAGGGGACCTCACTTCAGCTCAGTGTGACGGGCCAGGCCCGACAGGGACCAAGAGCCGAGACCTGGACAGGCTGCTGCATACCTGCAGGGCTAGGCCTCAGGTCCTTCGGAAACCCCGGAGGAGGCATGAAGGCTCCTGGGAGAGTTTAGAGCAAGGAGAGGCTCCAGGGCCAGGGCCGGACTACAGGCAAGACAGTCACTGCATCCTGGCCCCAGCCTGCGGCCACACAGGCTGACAGCACCCAGGCTGACAGCACCCAAGGGTGCTTGCCCAAGGGGAAAGTGCAGCCCAGAGAGGGCAAGAGACTGGCTCCGGGCCACACAGCTCCCCAGGTAGATTCCCAAAGCAGCTCCACTGTGGGGAGAAGCAAATGGAAACCACACAGCAGGATCCCTGGGCAGTCTCAGCTCCCATTCCCCCCACCCCAGGACCCCACCAGAAGTCTGTGGTTGATGTCCAGCTCTCTTAACCACCTACACCGAGAGACTGGGGTACAGGTGGCCCCCAGTCACGGAAGCCCACTCGGTACGACTGCTGCTTCAGCAACTCGGCCCTCGTAGTTCAGACACACAGGCAGAAATAAACGAGGCCCAGAGAGGGACGGAGGCACCCAGGGGCACACAGCGTGGGGTGAAAGAGTAGATGCCCAGTGGGAGACCTCACGGGACATGTGCCTCCATCCAGCCTCCCTCCAACCCCCAAGAGCACTGGCCAGTGCCAGCATGGCCCTCCCGGAGTGCAGAGCACCAGGGCCACCTGCCGTGGCTACACCTGTCTCTCGCACTTCAAAGACCCCGGAGGTAGCAGGCCCCATGTGGTGAGGGTGGCAGCGTGACTGATGAGCAAGCCGCTGGACGCACTCCGGCTTCTGCCTCTGCCCACCTTTCTTCTACTGATTTACTTATTTATTTTATCTGAGAGGCAGACAGACAGGGCTCCCGTCTGCCGGCTCACCCTCCAGATACAACAACCAGGTCTGACCAACACAAAGCCAAGAGCTAGGCACTCAGTCCGAGTCTCCCAGGGAGCTGGCTCCCTGTGTGCTTTAGTGAGAAGCTGGAACCTGGAGCAGACCTGAGACGCAGGCCCACACACAGCGGTCGATGCGGGCCACGGGTGTCCCACGCAGCGTCTGAACTCTTAGGCCAAAACCTACCTCTTTGGCCCTAATTTCACCACGTAACGGGGAGCCTAGGGTGACCCCAAGGAGAGGGGCGGCACTCCCTGACTTGGCTCACCCGGGTGTCCCCAGCACGCACCCCCAGGAAACGGTCGTGAGCACAGCTGCAGCGGAGTGGCCATCTCTCCCAGGGCCAGGCCAGAGGGGGAGGGTGACTTGCTGGAAGTACAGACGCGGGGGGGGGGGGGGGTAATTCTCCAACTTGAACCTGCGGTTGGTTGCCTTCCCTTTTAAACGCACAATCCCCTGTCCGTCCCATCTGTCCACTCCCACCGGCCTTGTTTAAACGCCTTCTCTCTGTCCTCAATGTCCGGGTCCACCTCTCCACCGTCCCGCCTCTCTGTGTCTGCCCTGGCATTGCAACTTCCTGTTTCCCCTTCTCCCTCCCTCCCTGTTCCTCTTGCTCTGTCTGTCTGTCTGTCTCTCTCTCTCTTGTCCATCTCTCTCCCCTGACCTGGGCCTCTCTCCTGTGCTGCCCCCTCTTTAGCCGCCTGTGGCACTGCTTCCATCCGCTGCTTCCCGCATGCCCTATGGAGGTCTTTTGTTAACTCAGGGAGTTCAGGAAAGCTTGGCTATTAAGGCCTGTGCTTAGGGGAAAAAAAAATCACTTTTTAAAAAACAAACAGAAACAGCAGGGCAAGAGCCCCCTCCCATCCCCGGGACGAGCCCGAGAGCCCCTCTGCACACTGGCTGCCCATCTGCTGGCCCAGCGCGGGGGCGCAGATGAGCGCCGCTGTCTCTGCCCCTCCTACCTTCCCCGCGCGGAGACCTTGTTTCTTTTCTGTTTTTGCACTCCTGCCCCTGACCGCGAGAAGGTAGGTACCCAGCTCAGCTGTGTGCGTGCTGCCCCCTCTCCAGACGAGCCCGCCACTCCGCTTGGTTTGAATGTGGTTTTCTTTCTCTCAGCCTCGCCCTGGTTGGTTTTATCCTCCTTTTTCTTTCTCTCTTTTAGCGACTACTCATTTGTTTACTCGCACTCTCTCCAAATGAGCTCCAAAGCTGTGTCTCCTGGTTTGTCTCCTTTGGTTTCCTCGACTTCCCCATCCCCGCCCCCGCCACCTGACGGCCGCTCTGGTCCATCTTCCCGCCCTTCCACCTGCTCCCCGCCCCCGGACCCCCTGCTCTCCCCCTCTTTCTCATTTTGTTGTCTGGATGCATTTCTGTGTGGTTCAGCATCCCAAGTTTGTGTCCCCTTCCTGGGTGGATATGCTGCGGTGGAGCCTTTGACTTGTGTTGTCTGGAGAGGCTTCGACGTCCCTCGCCCTCATCCCTGCCAGCCCCTGGGGACGGGGGTCACGCCCTGGCCCTCGGGGCCCACTTGCGCAGTAAGCAGTGCTGGCCCCTCCTGGCCTCCAGATCCTGGGGGACGTTCTGGCTAAGGTCAAGCTCAAGCAAAGGGGCCAGCCCATCCCCGAGGCCCACTGGGCCAGGCAGAGGCCTGGGCTCCCCCAGCTGGGGGCTGCAGGCACGGGGCGGAGCCGGCACCAGGGCTGAGCCTCCAAGCTGCACCTTCTGGGTGGGTCGATCTAGGGGCCTGAGTCGGCCAGCAGCGGGCACTGCAGTAAGAGGGTCTACTGCACAGTCTTTGGGGTGACGTGTCCCCCTCCCAGACAGGGGCTCCCCTAAAACTTTGAGCATCCTTCCATCTCTCAGGGCAGAATGATCCTGAAGGTACAGTCAGTAGGGACCAAACCAGCCCTAGATCCTGGGACTGGTGACCCCCAGCTCAGCGCTCATCCAGCTCCACTAAGGGTCTTGGCAGCAGAGGCGAGGCGGCTCCTGAGGACCCACTTCCCCATCCCCGCCCTCCCAGCCACGGAAGGTGGGCATCCCAATTCCGTGAGGTTTCCGTGGGCCTCTGTGCTCCTGTGTGAAAGGAGAGGGTTGGCAGGTCACCCCTGCCCCGCCCCACGCTTGTCCCAGGTCGAGACCAGGAACCCAGGACTTTCTCCTCAATGCTGGGCGGTGCTGGGAGGGCCAGGGGAGACTGTACCAGCCTGGTAGGGCAGTGGGGGCTCCAATCCCACCCCCGCCGGGGCCGCCTCGTGTAACCAAGGACTCACAAGCGGGGCCTCGGGTGCTGAGTGCGAGGCAGGGATATCTGAGCCCTCCGGGTGCTTTCTTGTTCTTGCCCTCGAGAGCACCTGGATCAGGTGAGCACATCCTGCCCACTGCTCCCTTCCCTTGTCGCACACATTTCTTAAGGAGCTAAGACAAGGCACCAGGCAGCCAATGGGAGCAGGGCTCCGAGGTAGGCCAGGCCCAGCCCTGTGGCTTCCACGCCAGGAGAGGCAGGCTGGGCTCGTGCCCCGCCTCCCGGGCTGCAGGAGGGACAGAGGCCACTCAGCTCCACGATAGCAGGGGAGCTCAAGTGTAGAGGAGGAGCACCTGCTGGCCCGGCGGCCCTGGCCCTGGCGGGAGTGCAGATGGAAGGAGGGGACCACCCTGGATGTCAGAGGAGGCCCCTGGAGGGGCGGCCTCGAACCCAGGGCAGAGGGGCGGCAGGCATTAGCCAGGCCCTGAGTGGGCAGTCTGGAGAGGGAGGGGGCAAACGGAAGCAAAAAAACAGGCTTCTTGGGGGTTTCCAGCACCAAGGCCCTGTCCAGCCGTGACGTCCCTCAGTTCCCGGGAAGTGAGAGCTCCAGCCCCGCGGAGGCTCACCCCCGGGGGACCCTCCTCGGGGATTTCCCAGAAAAGCATGTGAGGTCGGTCCAAGGACTGTTGCCCCAGGGAGGGCCCTGTCTGTCCTCCTGCCCGTCTTCCAGGGGCCTCCCAGGGGGCCTCAGGCCTTCCCGCACTGCCCTGTTTATCTTCAAGGGGACCGTAAGTCAGCTGGGTTCTGAAAACAACCTCTCCACCCCCCTAGAGGCCCACCCAGCCAAGGTTCCTCTGATCCCCATTTTACCAGTGGGGCGACTGAGCCCCCCCACCCCAAGTTAGGACCCTTCCCTGAGGTCACACAGGACAGAGTCCAGGGTGTTTCGCCTTGCTGGTTACTATGGTCCTGGGCCCTGGCAGGCCAGGTGGCTTGTAGGAGCTGAGAAGGAAGTGTGGTAGAGAGAGCTTGGACTTCGGGACGTGCCAGGAGCCGGCACAGGGGATCTGGCCCAGGGCTTGGATCTTAGTGGTTACGGTACCCCTGCTGGCCATGAGCAGCCATCCAACCAAGATGCCCATCTCCCTACCACTCCGCCCCACCACCAGGCCAAGGCAGTGGGAAGTCAAGGGCCTTGGTCTTCCTCCTTTATTGCCGGCCTCTTGGCTTGAGTCTGAAGTCGCTGGCTCAGCTCAGGATGTGGGTTGAAACCAGGCTCCACATCCAGGCCCTGACTGCTAAGCGTAGCACTCTGCCCACTTGCTTGGTGCCTCTTCTTAAAAGAGGGGTTCAGCATCATCAAGTTTTGGGGTACTGTGTGTTGGCTCCCACACCTGTCCACTTTCTACTCTGCAACCCAGGGCATAGGGTAGAAACTCCAAGCTTGAGGTGCCTGGAGCCTTCTTTCTCTTTGGCCTCCTATTCAGGGAAAAGGATACTGAATGAGAGAACCTGGGGCTGGGGTGGAGGGTCTCCTGGGGATGAAACTGCCACCCCAGAGGGGCCGTGGCTGAGCTACCCTGCCTCCGGTTCTCCTAGCCTAGACGGAGGGATGACCTGCTGGCCAAGAACGTCATGGGTGCTCAGCGAGATAATACCCACTCTGTCCACCTGCGCCTGCCTCTGCCCCAAACGGAGACATAGCCCCCACTGGCCGCGCGCAGCCACTCTAGCCCCCCCCCCCTTTGGCTAGAGTTCATTGGCTAACACAGCCTTCCATCACGAGCTGCCTGTGCCTCTCCACCAATGGGCCTGACTTCCTGGCTCTCCCTCCCTGCCCAGGTTGGATCTAGGTTTGCGAAGAACAGCCAGGGCCATGCCATGGAAAACAGGCTCCTTCCAGTCCCTGGCAGCAAGACACTGCCCTGAGGGGTGTCTTCTTATCCACACAGCCTGCCCAAAGAGCTCGGTCCGGCCCCCATCCAGGGACTCCCGGGTCTGCCTGGGCCGTGGTGAGGGCACCATTTCCTTCCTCGGCAGAGCCTATGGAGGCCTTCATCGGTGATTAAACACTGAGGCCACAAAGCTGAACCAGGCACCACATCTGCCCGGGAGTGCCCCAAGTCAAGCTGGTGACGGGGTGTGGGTGCGGGGCAGCTGAACCGATGGACAGACAGGTGCAAATCCGAACAGGAGGGGACAGGTCTGTGCAGGGAAGGGGCCGGGAAGGGGGCCGAGGGGCACGCAGAGGGGTCATCAGGCAACAGAGGCCGACTCTGTCCTTGCGTGGATGGGGAGACAGAGGCCCAGGCTGGGGAAGTGGCGCGGCCCAGGCCGCTCGGTGAGGTAGTGGCAGGCTCTCGATTCCTGGTCCCCAGCCAGGACTTCTGACCACACCACGTGCCCCTTCTGGTTTTCTGCGTCCCGATCCTGTGTCCACTTTTGGAAGAACACTGGACATCTCTCTCCCATGGTCACCCACCAGGTGCCCGCCCAGGCCCGGGAGCTGGGCAGCGCCAGTCCTCCGTGCAGAGGTGGCACGGCCTCCTCTTAGGCCTAGAGTGGGGTTGGTTGCGTTTCTCTCTCTCTCTCTCTATCTCTCTTGCGTTTTTGTGAATCTAATGATGAACTTATGCTACTACACTTTTCCCTTTTCTTACACACCTCACCTACTAAAGGAGGAAGTGCCACTTTATTGGTAAGTGGACGTTAACCAAGAGGGACTTAAAAAATCAGAACTTTAAAAAAAAAAAAGAAAAGAAAAAGAAAAAAGCAAAGAGAGAAACAGAAAGACAGTCGGGTGCTACTGACAGCTCCACAGCTCTCTGCAGGGCCGGAAAACAAAGAAAAATATTAACAGAAAAACGTCAGGTTCCCCAGGAGTTCAGACATTGTTTTTGATTTTGGAATCTAATGACATTTGTGGATTTTTTTTTTTGGTTGTTTTTTTTTTCTTTCTTTCTTTTAATTTGTTTTTCCTCCCTTTCTTCGGTTCAGTTTTGAGTTCAGTTGTCCCGCCCCGCCCCCCGCCCCATCTGTGTGCCGTGTGATCCCTTCCATCCCCCTCGCCCACCCCCAAGCGCTGGGGGGCCCGGCCCGGTGGGCTGGCCCTGGCCCGGCCTCCCGGTGCCGCCCTCTCTCTTCTCTTTGCCGGGGGATGGTCCGTCCCCGTCCGGGAGGGGGCAATGCCAGCCCCTGCGCCCGTCCTGGAACCCCCCCACCCCCACCTCCCTCTTGTGTTTTGCATGCCGAGAGCCTTGCATGAGCTGCCCTGTGGAGGCCAGAGGTGGGCACTCAGGAGAGGTAGAGGCAGGGCAGGCGCGGGGACCGTGTGTGCGATGCTCCGGGACCGGCCGCCCCGACGCGGGCCCGGTGAAAGCCCTCTCTCCCTCTCTCCCCCTTCCCGCCCGCCCGCCCGCCCTCCGCCTCCCGCTCTCTCTCTCCCCACCCCGTCTGTCCCCCCACCCCCGTCCGTCTGTCTCTCCGCACCTCCGCCTGCCTCCCCGCCCGCCCCGTCCCCGCCTCTCTCCCCCGTCAGAAGCCCAGCTCGCCCTCGCCCAGGGCCCGCGACAAGGCGGCGGCCGCGCCCACGCCGCCCGCCCCCGCGCGGGGGAAGGACAGCCCGAGCCCGCGCTCCGCGCCGTCGTCGCAGGGCCGCGGGGGCCGCGCGGCGGCAGGGCCGGCCCGCAGGAGGCGGCGGCGGCGGCGGCGGCGGCGGCGCTCGCGCTCCTCGGCGTCCGCGCCCCGCCGCAGGGGCCGCCGGCGCGCCCGGCCCGCGCCGCCCCGGGGCTCGTCGCGCTCGCCCAGCAGGGCCCGCTCCAGCAGCGACTCCGGCGGCGGCGCCCCGGGCCCCGGCCCCGAGCCCGGCTCCGAGCGAGGCCACGGCGGACACGGGAAACGGTGAGTGGCGCGGCCCCGGGAGCCCCCGCCCCGGCCCCAAGGACCCCTCCGGGACGCGGTCGCCCACTGCCCCCCGCGGGACCCCTCCGCGCCCCACTGAGCCCACCCCCACCAGCCGCCCTTCCAGCTCATGGAGCCCCCGCCCCGGCCCCAAGGACCCCTCCGGGACGCGGTCGCCCACTGCCCCCGCTTCCCCCCGCCGCGGGACCCCTCCGCGCCCCACTGAGCCCACCCCCACCAGCCGCCCTTCCACCTCATGGAGCCCCCGCCCCGGCCCCAAGGACCCCTCCCGGGACGCGGTCGCCCACTGCCCCCCGCGGGACCCCTCCGCGCCCCACTGAGCCCACCCCCACCAGCCGCCCTTCCAGCTCATGGAGCCCCCGCCCCGGCCCCAAGGACCCCTCCGGGACGCGGTCGCCCACTGCCCCCCGCGGGACCCCTCCGCGCCCCACTGAGCCCACCCCCACCAGCCGCCCTTCCAGCTCATGGAGCCCCCGCCCCGGCCCCAAGGACCCCTCCGGGACGCGGTCGCCCACTGCCCCCGCTTCCCCCCGCCGCGGGACCCCTCCGCGCCCCTCTGAGCCCACCCCCACCAGCCGCCCTTCCAGCTCATGGAGCCCCCGCCCCGGCCCCAAGGACCCCTCCGGGACGCGGTCGCCCACTGCCCCCGCTTCCCCCCGCCGCGGGACCCCTCCGCGCCCCACTGAGCCCACCCCCACCAGCCGCCCTTCCACCTCATGGAGCCCCCCACTCAGGTCCCTCCACCGACCCCAAACCCCGCCGACGGGGCTCCCCACACTGGTTCTGACACGCCCACCGAACGCCCTCTGCCCACTGCGCTACCCCCGCCTCGCTGACCACTCCGTTACCACACGGAGGACCCTCGCCTCAAGTTTCCCGCCACCCTCAGACGGCTTGGCCCCGCCCCCACCGCCAGGCCCCGCCCCCACCGCCCCGCCCCCTCAGTACCACCAGCCACTGAGCCGAGAGCATCTCCCGTGGCCCCGCCCCCGCCCCGCCCCTGGGCCGCGAGCCCGCCGCTGAGCCGCCTCCCCGGGGCCGCGCCCCCTCCTGCAGGGCGAAGGAGCGGCCCCCGCGCGCCCGGCCCGGCAGCACCTCGCCGTCCCCCCGGCGCACACGGCAGGCGCGGCGCCCCCGAGGGGAAGAGCTCTTCGCGCAGCCCGGGCCCGCACCCCCGCTCGTGGAGCTCCAGCCGCTCGCCGTCCAAGTCCCGCTCGCGCTCCGCGGAGAAGAGAACCCGCAGCGCAAGCCGCTCGCCGTCGCCCAAGAAGCCCGTGGGCCGGTGAGTGCGCAGCCGAGCGCGGGGACCCGCGAGGGGGCGGGCGGGGGAGCGGACGGCCGCGTCGCTCACCGCAAGCCCGCGCCCCACAGGGACAAGGACGGCGAGGGCCGAGCCAGGCACGCCGAGACCGAGGCCGCCCGCGCGCGGCGCCGCTCCCGCAGCTACTCCCCCATCCGCAAGCGGCGTCGGGACTCGCCCAGCTTCATGGAACCGCGGCGCATCACCAGGTGCGGGGCGGGGGCCGGGGCCGGGGCCGGGGCCGGGGCCGGGGCTGGTCCTGGGGACAGCGGACTGACCCAGGCGCGGCGCGGGGAGGGCAGGGGGCCCAGTGCGGGCCAGGCCGGGGGACGCCCTCGTCGAGGTGCAGGAGGGGAGGGGTCCGCCCCGGGAGGGAGGACGCGCGGTGCAGGGGGCAGCAGCAGCAGGCGCCGAGTCCAGCTCCGGAGGATCCTCTCCCGCCCTCGCTCCCCACGGCCGTCTGCCTACAGTGATGTCTACTTCTCTCCTTCGTCTCAGGGTCCAGCCTGCTGAGTGGCCTGTGGCCAACCCGGGGGCCAGGCGGACCCCTCCCCACAGGCTGCGGGGGAGATGCCCATGTGAGCTGGTCTGGCTCTGGTCAGCCGTCCGTCTGTCTGCCTCTGCTCTTCTCACTAACCTCCCAGCTCCCCACCCCCGGGGACATTGGAGGAGGGGGCACAGCAGTGTGGTCTCCGGGGAGCCTACCCCTCCCACTCTGCCCCTCACAGCCCTCCTGGGCTGTGCCCAGGGTGCAGCTGGTTTGGCAGATCTCTGGTAGGACCAGAGGGGGCTGAGCCTGGGTCTCCAGATGCGAATCCCCTGAAGCCCTTGATGGCCCCCGGGTGGACTGGAGGGCCACAGGCAGAGTGCGGGGCCGTGCCGCGGCCTTGCCGGGCAGCCCTGGGAAATCCATGTCCCTCTCTGATTAGTCCTTGGTGATGGAGGGCACTGTCCCCCCACCCCACCCCAGAGCGGGAGCCAGACCCCCAGGCTTGGGGCACCTCCACGGAACAGGTGGCACACCCGTAGGCTGCAGGGTCCTCAAACGGCCAGACCCCAACTTTCCAGCCTCAGCCCCTCTCCTAGGCTGCCTCCTCCTCCCACTAACTACGCCTGTTTCTTCCTCAGAATTAACCCCAGATCGGGTCTCGTTGGCTCCTTAACCACTCTCTTCTCTTTTCTCTGGGTTGTAGCCTCCTGCCTTCCACTAACTGTGGGCCAGCGGGAGGTAGCTGAGTGAGGCGTGGGGCCAGCGCGGGGCTGGGCCGGGCTTGGGGCGTGGGCAGCAGTGGCCGGGGTCTCCCCCTTATCCCCTTGGAGTGATCGGAAAAGCCCAAGCTTTGCTTGCATGGGGAATGGGAATTGAGAAGCCGGGCCGGCCGGATACGGGCACTTCCAGGGCCAGGGCTAGGGCTGGGCCCGGTTGACATGAGTCATGCATATTTAAACGTCTCATGCATTCCGTTAGTACTCCTGAGCTCAGACTGCATCAGGCAGACGCGGGACTCCTGTCCCTGCAGACAGGTGAGGGAAAACAGAATGACCGACATGGGCCAGTGACAGCTGACCCTCACAGGCCCAGAGACCAGGGGACACTGAGGCAGGAAGCCCCGGCCACTGCTCCGATGGGACCCGGGACCCCGGCTGGCCCGTAACCCACTTCTCCTTCTCGGCAGTGCCCGCAAGCGCCCCATCCCCTACTACCGGCCCAGCCCCTCCTCCTCCTCCAGCTGCCTGAGCAGCGACTACTCCAGCCGGAGCCACAGCCGCAGCCCCAGCCCGGGCCACAGCCACGGAAGCTACAGCAGCCGCAGCCGGACCCGCAGCCGCACGCGCAGCCCCTCCCGGACCCCCAGCCCCAGCTACCACAGCCGGAGCAGCTCTGAGAGTGGGGGCCTCTGAGCCGGACGGACCCAGCCTGATACCCCGCCCCCGCCTGGGGTGGGGAGGCTGATGTCCCAGGACTCGAAGGGCGAGGGGGCTGCATCCCCCCACCCCTACTGCTACAGAGATCCTGGGGCCAGCGCGGGCAGGGGGCACCCGGGAAGACCCTGAGGGTGAGTGCCCGCCCAGCAGACAAGGAGGAGGAGCCAGCCTGAGCTGCCCACCCCACCTCCAGCCCACACACCGCATCCAGGGAACAAAGAGCCGTGTGAACACAGGCCTCGCCTGCCGCTTACCGCTTGACGCCAGCTTCCCAGGCTGCGGGCGCTGCCCGACGGCCTGCCGTGTCCCTCACAGCTCCGCATCCCCAGGCACACCTCGGAAGGTGCCAGACCTGGGGGCCCCCTCCCCACTCCACTGGCCCCTCCCCTCCTCTCTGCCACCGGGCCGATGAGGAGCTGGACACCAAGCAGGAGCTATGCTAGACACAGGCAGAGCTGCCTGGCTTTGGCGTCCCTCCTCCAGGCCGTTCTGAGCTGGCTAAAGGAGGACCCCGGCTCAGGGCCGGCGGCTGGGCCTACAGCTTCCCCGAGCCCTGGTCCTGGCCCGGGCCCAGAAGTACCTGGACTAGGTAGCCCCAAAGTCCCAGCCTGAAGGTCAGCCTCACCCTCTGGCCTGAGCCAAGGCCACAGCTGCATCTGACCCTGAGGTCAAAAGGGGTCAGGAGGTGGAAGAGGAAGGGGTGGACCGAGAAAGGGAAACGCAACGCAGGTGCCCAAAGGGATGAGCGAACAGGCCAGGGGAGCCGACGGGGCGGGAACCAGGTCAGCGCGTCTCGGCCCCAGGACAGCTCAGGGCCACAGGCACAGGAGAACGTGTGCTTTGGGGCCTGGCTGAGGGAGCACCTCCTCCTTGGCCTTGGCTGGGGCCTGGTCAGCCAGGGAGCCCCAGATCAGAGGAGGGAGGGCAGGATCCGGGCCCCGGCCCTGGCCCTGGCCTTGGCCTTGGCCTGGGGCTCTGGGAGGAAGTAGCAGCTCCGGTCCTCCTCTGTGGCTCCCAGCCCCCTCCTCCTGGGGCCCTCAGGGATCTCACAAAGTCTTCCTTGGCCCAACAGGGCAGATGCCCTGGGCTCAGTGGGGGGAGGGGTCTGGGGTCTGGCCGGGTTTCCCCTCTCTCCATTTCCCCTCCCTCTGTCTCCGCGGTGCGGATAAAAATTGGACTCCAATAAAACACTTGGTGCCCGGATGGCAGGTGCTGAGACCCGGCCTCTGTGATGGGGGCACCTGGGAGGTTGAGGGGGTCCTGGCGCCCTTCCCCCCGAAGAACGAGGGGGACCGGAGGCCCCTGGACACCAGGGAGAAGAGACGGCCCCCAGGAGCAGGGCCCAGCGCTCCTTCCTCCTACTCAGCACTCGCGCACAGAGGATGTCAGCCATCAAAGACCCACCGTCCTCCCGGGCTGGGGCCCCTGACGGGTTTAGAACACGGATGACGCCTGGCCCAGCTCATCCAGCCTGGCCTCAGCAGCGTGTGGGCTGGGGCAGAGGGAGGAGGCAGCGAGGCCCTGCACTGCCCCGTGCAGTGTTCCAGAGTGGTTAGAGCACTGTGGGTGTGGCCCTGGGGTCCTGGCCTCCCAGCTCTGCAGCACACGGGGCACAGACAGACACTGGCATTAGAGCCAGTCTCCAAAAGATGGCCGCCGGGGGGGGGGACGCTGCCTGGAGGGGAGGGTTTAGAAGCGTGGGTTCCCCTTGTTTATTTAACAGCTATTCCCATTGCATTTCTTAAATATATATATATTGGAGACAGAGATCTCCCATCTGCTGATTCACTCCCCAAGTGTCCACAGCAGCCAGGGCCAGGCCAGGCCAGGCACTGGTCTCCCATGTGGCGGCAGGGACCCAGGGACTCGAGCCATCCTGTCTCCCAGGGTGTGCATTGGCAGGAACCTGGAGTGGAGAGCGGGAGCCCTAACTGCTGTCCGTGGCATTTCTACAGACATTCAGTCCTCCTCCTCTCCCTCCCCCCACCTCCACCTTTTCTTTCTCTCTCCTAGAGGGGTGACTTTTAAGTGTGTTTTGACCCACATGTCCTTTGCGAATCTCATGAAGGCTGAACACCCTTCGCCCACGGTTTGGCCTGTCACACTGGGTCTCAGGGTCACTCCGAAGCCCAGGAGGGCCCATGGTTCAAGAGCTCTGGTCCAGGGGCCGGCGCTATGGTGCAGCAGGCAGAGCCACCGCCTGCAACTCTGGCATCCCATATGGGCGCCAGTTCAAGTCCTATCTACTCCACTTCCAATCCAGCTCCTTGCCAATGCACCTGGGAAGGGAGTGGAAGATGGCCCAAGTGTTTGCACCCCACCACTCACGTGGGAGACCTGGATGGAGTTCTTGACTCCTGGCTTTGGCTTGGCCTGGGCTGTTGTAGGCATTTGGGGAGTAAACCGGCAGATGGAAGATCTACTCATTCATTCATTCATTCTCTCTCTCTCTCTCTCTCTTTATCTCTCTCCCGCCCCCCACTCTCTTTCTCCACCTTCCAAATAAATAAATCTTAAAAAAAAAATGTTGTGGTCCACCTCTGCTAATGGTGCAGCCTGCTTTGACCATGGCCCCTGTCTCTCCATGAGCCATGACACAGGAGACTTCTGTGGCCTGGTCCCAGGTCCCCAGAACCCAAGGCTGTATCAGCTCACAACCCCCTTTCCAGTTTCTCTACCCTCGAACAAGACAGCATGGGGCACGGCCTCTGGCCAGCGGCTCTGCATCTGAACCCAGGACACAGTTCTTGGTAATCCCTTCAATCCCCTGTTCAAATTTAGCTAAATTGGGGCCAGCATTGTGGCGTAGTGGGTAAAGCCCCGCCTGCAGGGCCTGCATCCCATAGGGACACCAGTTCAAGTCCTGGCTGCTCCACATGTAATCCAGCTCTCTGCTGTGGCCTGGGAAAGCAGCAGAAGATGACCCAAGTCCTTGGGCCCCAGCACCCACGTAGGAGACCCAGAAGAAGCTCCTGGCTCCTGGCTTCAGATCGGCACAGCTGCAGCTGCAGCCAACTGGGGAATGAACCAGCAGATGGAAGACCCCTCTCTCCCTTGGTCTCTGTCTCTCTCTCTGCCTCTCCTTTTCTCTCTGTGTAACTCTGACTTTCAAATAAATAAATCTTTTTTTAAAAAGTAACTAAAGTTAAAATCAGTATGTTCTTTTTTTAAATTTTTTTTTTTTTTGACAGGCAGAGTGGACAGTGAGAGAGAGAGACAGAGAGAAAGGTCTTCCTTTTGCCGTTGGTTCACCCTCCAATGGCTGCCGCGGATGGCGCGCTGCGGCCGGCGCACCGCGCTCAGCGCTCATCCGATGGCAGGAGCCAGGTGCTAGGTGCTTTTTCCTGGTCTCCCATGGGGTGCAGGGCCCAAGCACTTGGGCCATCCTCCACTGCACTCCTGGGCCACAGCAGAGGGCTGGCCTGGAAGAGGGGCAACCGGGACAGAATCCGGCGCCCCGACCGGGACTAGAACCCGGTGTGCCGGCGCCGCAAGGCGGAGGATTAGCCTGTTGAGCCACGGCGCCGGCCAATCAGTATGTTCTTTTAAAAAAATAGGTTAGCATAAAATCAACCCAAGTCCCACAGAGCCTGGCGCTGGCCTAGGGGCGCTGCTGCCTCCCTGCTGGTTCCCCCACTCAGATCCCAGCCCACCCGCCTTCCTCGTCCACACCCCACAGCCAGGCTGTGCCGGCAGCTGCGCCTGCTCCCGTCTCTCCCACCCCAGCTCCCATTTGCCTGCATCTTGCCCTATCCAAGCCCTGCACCAGTGCTGCAATGTGAATCTCACCAGTCATTTGCCAACTGCACCTGCTGCCTGCCAAGCGCTGCCTCTGGCTCTGAGAACACGGTGGTGGATGAAGGGCAGGCCCTGCTGGAACGTGCCGTCCTCCACCCTCGGCTCCCACCACTGCCATCCGGCACAGTCCAGCTGGCCGCAGTCCCTCCAGCTGCACAGCTTTAGGGAGCCCACGGTGCGCAGCCCAGTTTAGCTCCCTCCTACTCCATGGAGCCTTCCTACCCCCCCCCCCCCCCCGCCCCAGCTGCCACGCTGCTCCTGTCTCTGGATTCCTCCTCCAGGAACCTGCTTTTAGGCCGAGAGAGAGAGAGAGAGTCACAGACAGTGAGAGGGAGACAGAAAGGTCTTCCATCTGCTGGCTGGCTCCTCAAATGGCTGCAATGGCTGAAGCTGGGCCAATCTGAAGCCAGGAGCCAGGAGCTTCCTCCAGGTCCCCCTCCAGGGTCCAGGGGCCCAAGCACTCGAGCCATCTCCTGCTGCTTTCCCAGACACATTAGCAGGGAGCTGGATTGAAAGAGGAGCAGCCAGGGCAAGAACCGGTGTCCACAGAGGATGCCGGTGCCACAGGCAAAGGATTAACCTACTGCACTCCAGCGCCGGCCTCACCTCTGTCTCTCTCTCTCTCTCTCTCTTTTAAGATTTATTTATTTATTTGAAAGTTAGAGTTACACAGAGAGGAGAGAGGTCTTCCATCTGCTGATTCACTCCCCAGTTGGCTGCAACGGCCAGAGCTGCGCCAATCCAAAGCCAGGAGCCAGGAGCCAGGAGCTTCTTCCAGGTCTCCCACGTGGGTGCAGGAGCACAAGGACTTGGGCCATCCTCCACTGCTTTCCCACGCCATAGCAGAGAGCTGGGTAGGAAGTGGAGCAGCTGGGACTAGAACCGTTGCACACATAGGATGCCGGTGCTTCAGGCCATGGTGTTAACCCGCTGCACCACAGCGCCGGCCCCAACCGTGTTTATTTGTTGACACGTCTGTCTCTCCCCCAAAGCTCTGAGCTTCTCGACACCAGGCCATGTTTTGTTTCTGCCTTCCCCAAACAGGCACCTTTGGAATGTTTGTTGACTGAATGAATGGGAGAGGGAGCCAGGGAGGGAACCGGTCCAGCAACCGCAGGGGGAGGCCCAAGACCATGGGGGCCGGAGGCAGACACTAGAGGGCGACAGAGAGCGAGGAAACGGACGCAGCTCCCGAGAGACCCGCCACCCGCTTCTGGAGGGGAGAGGGGCCTGTTCCCTGGGGAAGGAAGAGCAGCGGCCCGCCCACCGACCGAGGGCTCAGCTCGAACTCTGCTCCGCAACGTGGGGGAAGGGAGACACCAGGCAGGAAAACAGGAAACCCAGTCTGGCCAGAGCACAGAGGGGAGCGGTGGGGTCTTTTTCCTCCAAGGTCTCTGCGTCTGGGCCCGGCTCTTCTGGCCTTGGGACGCTGCAGGTCCCCTCCTGGCTGCTTCTTCAGATGGGGTCCCCGGGGACCACCTCCCCCACACATACAGCAGCTGGGGGGCTGGACAGGGGCTCTTGCCTGCCTGGCTGTGTGTTCCCTTTGTCTGAAGTCTGTTCCCTGCAACCTCAGGCTAGTGTGTGGTTGTCCCAGCCCCCCACGGCCTCCCCGGGTGGCCACGCCCTGCCTCTCTAGATGATTCCGGAAGCTTCCTACCAACACTCTCAGCTGAGAACTCAGCAAACCGGCCCTGGTGGCAGTTCCCCCAGCACCCCCTCCACCTGGGAGCCTTCTCAGGAGACCCCAAGACCTAGGGTGTCCCAGCCTCCAGGGCTCCCCCCTCCAGCACCTCCTGCAGGCTTGGTTGGACTCAGCCCCACCCGCTCCTCTTCTTCACCGTCTTGGAATTCCAGTAAAGCCCCTAAGTCCCGCCCAGGCTTAGCAGGCCCACAGGGAGGAGAAGTCGCATCCAGGGCCCCGTGAGTGTCTCCTCTCCTCGTCCCCCCCCGCCCCTCCCCGACTGTTCTAGAAGATGTGACTGACACCGTTTAAGGATGGTAAGGACGGTTCTTTTATCCGGGACCACTGCAAGAGGTGTGCACAGAACAGCAGTGGGATCTCATAACCCAGGACGTTTGGGTTTAGGTCTGAATACACGAGGGCACGCCCAGGGGCAGGGCTGGGGCCAGTGGGTGGAGGATGATTGACATCAAAGGTAAGGATGAGGTGGGTGGAGATTCTGGCTAAACCCACCTAACAGGACCTGGGGATGCTGGAGGATGAGGAGTGGATCAGATCCAGAAGGTAGGGGCTCCTGCTAACCTGACTTACCCGGATTTTACGAGAAGGTGCACGGGTCAGGAACCCAACTCAATTTTGGTTAAGGGGCAGGCCTAGTGGTTAGGGTACCGTCTGCCCATATCCAAGTGCCTGGGTTCCATACCTGGCTCGCTCCTAACTCCATCCCTACCAATGCACACCCTGGGAGGCACAGGTGACGGCGCTGGAGACTGGGTTCCCGCCAGGGACGGAAGCAGCAAGTAACAGCTCTCCCTATATATCTGCCTCGCAAAGAAATTTTAAAACTAAAAAAAAAAAAAAAAAAAAACACAACTGACTATGACCAAGCAGAGACTCTTGGCCACCGCTCCCCATATGTAAAAAAGTTCGTGGAAAAATGTGTATTATGCAAAAAAAAAAAAAAGATTCTGGGATTTCAAAAAAAATTGGGGGGATACCCAAAATAAACTTCTAACTCCATTTTCCATGGACTTTTTGGAGTGCCCTTGTCTACACCTGCCACACACACACACAGCATTTAGACTGCGAAGCAGCGGCTGGTGCAGGGGGCCCCCAGGCGCGGGGAGAAACATGATTCACAGTCCTGGAAGGAGGCTTCGAGAACATCCAGTCCGACCGTCCTGTCCGACCGTCTCATTGTACAGATGAAGAAAATGAGTCACAGTGCCGGCCATGGGCCAAGGTCACAGTCAACAACCTGAGGCTCCCAGCAGGCTGTCATGGCAGCCAGGGCCTCTCTGCCGCACAACTAGCCCGGGAGGGGCAGAGGGGCAGGGGGGCAGAGGATGGAGCCGCAGCCCTGCACGCCACCCTCTCTGTCCAGCCTCCCCACCCCCAACCCCTAGTCGGTGGTGCTGGGGACAGGGTGACCCTGGAGGTCAGCCGGAAACAAGACAGGGCAGGCCAGGCTGCAAAGACAGACCCTCAGGGAGGCACTGTCTAGATCATTCCAGAAAGCCCCGGCACCCCCACCCCCATGCACCACAGTCCACATTTCAGTCCCTGCAAAGCCGGCAGCCGGTGTAATCCGTCAGCTGCCCGGCCTCTCCCGGGGAGAAGCAGCTGCCTCCAAGTCTCTGGCATGTTCTCTGGAGGCCGGGCCAGCAAGGGAGGGGCTGGCTCCCACATTGGGCAAAGCCTGGCTGGCCAAGGGTGTGTGCAATGGGTGCACGGCCGGACCCTCCAGGATGGCGCAAGGGGCTGTGTGCGTGTGTGCATGTGTGCGTGCGTGTGTGTGTGTGTATGTGTGTGTGTGTTGGGGGGTTGGTGGCCATGGTCGCCAGTCTGCTACACAGTGCCCCAGGTTTGAGGGCTGGGGGAGCAGGGGCTCGCCCATGAAGGAATCCCCACACCCTGCAGGAGCCAGGACCTTCGCCCACCACACACACACACGCACATGCACTGTGGCTTCTGGGAGATCTCTAGGGAGTGGAGTTTCCTGGAGGAAGAGCATCTGGTTAGAGCAGTTCGGGCCCCTAGACAGGCGGCTTGGCTCAGCCCTGTGCCCTGGGAGCCCACACGCCTGCCTGCACTGCCTGAGAATTTATTTTTAAGATTTTATTTATTCATTTGAGAGGTAGAGTTATAGGCAGTGAGAGGGAGAGACAGAGAGAAATGTCTTCCTTCCGTTGGTTCACTCTCCAAATGGCCACATCAGCCGGAGCTGCGCCGATCCAAAGCCAGGAGCTTCTTCCACGTCTCCCACGCCGGTGCAGGGACCCAAGGACTTGAGCCATCTTCTACTGCTTTCCCAAGGCCCTAGCAGGGAGCTGGATCGAAGTGGGGCAGCCAGGACTAGAACCGGTGCCCCTATGGGATGCTGATGCCGCAGGCAGAGGATTAACCTACTGCGCCACAGCACGGGGCTGTGGTCAGTTTTTTGTTTGTGTTTTTTAATTTATTTGAAAGGCAGAGTTATGGAGAGACATAAAGAGATCTTCAATCTGCTGGTTCACTCCCCAGATGGCTACAATGACCAGGACTGGGTCAGGCAGGAGCCAGGAGCCAGGAGCTTCTTCTGGGTCTCCCATGCAGGTGCAGGGGTCAAAGCCCCCGGCCATTTTCCGCTGCTTTCCCAGGCACATTAGCAGGGAGCTGGATCAGAAGTGGAGCAGCTGGGACTCTAACCGGCGCCCTCATGGGCAGATGGCGGTCTAACCCGCTGCACCACGGCATCAGCCCCTTCCTGAGAACTCTGGCCCCTGCTGGACAGAGACCTGGAAGCCCCCCACTCCGGGCCTTGCTGCCTTTCTCCACTTTGTGACCCTGGGGCTCTTCTTTCAGATTCCTTTCCTCTTAATGCCCCCTCTCTGAATCCACAATTAAAAACCTTCATGGTGCCGGCCAGCACTCCTGAGCACCAGGCACCTGCCATGCACGCTGACCACAGCCCCGAGCGGCTGGCTGCGTTACTCCCCCCATTTGCACACGAGGACGTGAGCTCAGAGGGGTCACCAGGCCAGAGCTGGCAGCAGTGCCCAGATACAAGCCCAGCCCTGTGTGACCCCAAAACCCAGATTCCCCACCTCACCCCTGCTGCCCAGCTCCCACATCCCCTCCCTGTGCTGGGCAGGGTGAGCTAAGCACCATCCCACTGAAGATGGATTCCAAGAGAATGAGCAGAGCCATGGGCTGTGGTGGCCTGGATTGCCCAACTCCTGGCTGGGGCAGCGTGGAGGCAGCTCCCCGCCCTGGCTTCAGGCAAGATGGAAGCAGCGATGAAGGGAGCCTGTGTCTACAAAGCAGACAGGCAGGCAGGCAGCCCCACCGCCGCCACCAGCGGCGTGGCTGGACCGGGCAGGACCACACTTGAAAGCATCCGTGACCACACCTGACAGCTCCTTCCAGGGTGGGGCGCCCCGGACTCCAGTCTGGGCCGAGGTGGGCGAGCAGGGACGGGTGAGAACCCTCCCTAGCTGCTGACCTCATGGGGCGTTTATAGAGCGGGGAGTGCTGGGGACAGAGGGCCCCAAGGGGGTCCCCCAGCAGCTCCCGAGGGAGACCAGCAAGGGAGGTGGGGCAGAGACCCTGTCTGCCTCCCCCTCCTCTTTTCATTCCCTGGAACCTCAGAAGCTGGGCAGCTTTGCTGGGCAAACTCAGAGTCACGGGCCAGCCCCAGGTGCTCCGACGGGGAGCAGGCAGGCAAGAACCAAGAACGGCGGCTGTTAGGTGCTGAGGGACTGCGGGCTAAGTTGCAGCTTGTGACACCAGCATCCTGTATCGGGGCGCCAGTTCAAGTCCCGGCTGCTCCGCTTTCAACCCAGCTCCCCACTAATGCGCCAGGGAAGGCAGCAGAGGGTGGTCTGAGTTGCTTGGGCCCCTCCCTGCCACTCACGTGGGAAACCCGGATGGAGTTCCTGGCTCCTGGCTCAGGCCTGCGGTCATTTGGGGAGTGAATAAACAGGTAGATCTCTCCTCCTCTATCTTTTCATTCTGCCTTTCAAATAAATAGAGAGAAAAGGGAGAGACCCTCCATCTGCCGGTTCACTCCCCAAATGGCCACGACAGCCAGGCTGAAGCCAGGAGCTTCTACCGCACAACACCAGCCTCCAAATAATTGAATTTAAAAAGAAAGAAAACAGGCTCAGAGCGGGGAGGGGGCTTCCTGCTACCCCAGCTTCTCAGCAGTGAGTGACCGGGAGTCTGGCTGCCGGATGGGGAGCCCCAGCCCCCGCGTGTGTCTGGGAGAGGAAGCAGGGAGCGACAGGCCACAGGCTGACCCTGCCTGAGTTTTAGGGGAGACCAGGGCTGTCACCCAATTTCTGGGACCCTTAGGTTCCTCTCACAGGACGTCCACCAGGGGAGAAGGCAGGCTGGACAGGGGGTGCCCGTGAAGTGCAGACAGAGCAACTATGGTGTATAAAAGATCGCGGGTGGAGTCGGGGGAGGGGGGTGTCAGAGGGAGGAGGCAGGTGGGGGTGGGGTGTGTGTCATGGAGGAGGCAGGTAGGGGTGGGAGTGTGTCAGATGGAGGAGGTGGGTGGGGGTGGGGTGTGTCAGATGGGGGTGGGAGTGTGTCAGATGGAGGTGGGTGGGGGTGGTGTGTGTGTCAGATGGAGGAGGCGGGTGGGGGTGGGGTGTGTGTCATGGAGGAGGCAGGTAGGGGTGGGAGTGTGTCAGATGGAGGAGGTGGGTGGGGGTGGGGTGTGTCAGATGGGGGTGGGAGTGTGTCAGATGGAGGTGGGTGGGGGTGGTGTGTGTGTCAGATGGAGGAGGCGGGTGGGGGTGGGGTGTGTGTCATGGAGGAGGCAGGTAGGGGTGGGAGTGTGTCAGATGGAGGAGGTGGGTGGGGGTGGGGTGTGTCAGATGGGGGTGGGAGTGTGTCAGATGGAGGTGGGTGGGGGTGGTGTGTGTGTCAGATGGAGGAGGCGGGTGGGGGTGGGGTGTGTGTCTTGGAGGAGGCAGGTGGGGGTCGGGGGTGTGTGTCATGGAGGAGGCAGGTAGGGGTGGGAGTGTGTCAGATGGAGGAGGCAGGTGAGGGTGGGGGTGTGTCAGATGGAGGAGGCGGGTGGGGGTCGGGGGTGTGTCAGATGGGGGTGGGAGTGTGTCAGATGGGGGGGCAGGTGGGGGTGGGAGGGTATGTGAGAGGGGGCAAGTGGGGGGGGGTGTCCAGGCTCACAGCCAGCTAGAGTGAACTGTACCACGTGGAGGCCCCTTGCCTTGCGCCCTGAGGACCATCAATTGCAGAAATGGATTTTGCCCCCAGCCTCGCAGGAAGCCAGGGAGCCAAGCCCGGCCTGCTCTCAAGTTTGCTGCACTTGAGGTTCCCTGGCCAGGGTTTAAGGGAAGCCGGGACAAGAAACTTCCTCCAGACCCCTCTCTCTCAGCGCTAGGGCTTGAGGGTCTCTGGTCCGGGTAGGGGGAAAGGCCAGACCCCACCAACTCCGCCTCCTCATCCCCTTCCAGGTGGATGACGACAGCGAACCAGGATGACGCAGCATGCGCATGACGTCACTGCATTCCCTGCTAACTCAATCACCAAGCATTTTCGCTGCCAGATTTTCCAGATGGGGAAAGTGAGGCAGGAGCCTCACTGCCACAAGCCAGCCTGCCTGGCGGCAGAAGCATGCGCCCCGCCCCAGGGACCCCCCGTGGTCACTCTGGGACCACCCAACCTCCTGTGGCCCCCGGGGTCTTCCACAAAAGACACGGGCTGGCCGCGGGCCACTGCGCTAGAGCGCGCAGGCTGTAGGGCCGGGCCGTGGGCGCGGCTCCAGCCACGCATTTCGCTTCCCTAAACCGGAGAAGGTTCCAGATGTGGGCAGAACCTTCCACGGCCCGCCCCTGTAATCACGGGGGAGGAATTCGGGGGCGGGGCAGCCCCCAGCTGGTCATTGCCATTAATAGAGACCCGAAGCACCGCCTGCTAAAAATACCCGGCTGGAGACCCATAAAAGCGCGTCTGGGGCCACAGCCCCGCACTTCTCCGCGCCCCGACCCCGCGCACCGCAACCATGACCGAGCGCCGCGTGCCCTTCTCGCTGCTGCGCAGCCCCAGCTGGGACCCGTTCCGCGACTGGTACCCGGTGCACAGCCGCCTCTTCGACCAGGCCTTCGGGCTGCCGCGGCTGCCCGAGGAGTGGGCGCAGTGGTTCGGCGGCAGCGGCTGGCCGGGCTACGTGCGGCCGCTGCCCGCCGCCGAGGCCCCCGCCGTGGCCGCGCCCGCCTACAGCCGTGCGCTCAGCCGGCAGCTCAGCAGCGGCGTCTCGGAGATCCGGCACACGGCCGACCGCTGGCGCGTGTCCCTGGACGTGAACCACTTCGCCCCTGAGGAGCTGACGGTCAAGACCAAGGACGGCGTGGTGGAGATCACGGGTGAGCCCCGGGCCGGGGCGCGGGGGCCGGGGGGTGGGGTGGAGTTAAAGGTCCGCCGGAGCGCCGCCCCCCCTTGGCGCGGCAGGGGCGCAGGGGACGGCGGGGAGCGGTGCGGGCTGCCCCTGAGGGCCCCTCTATTGGGGGCAGAGGCGCTGCTTCCAGCCAAGACCCCCGCCCCAAATCAGCAGCGCCCCAGGACCGCGCAGGGAGACTGGGGGGGGGGGGGGCGTGTGCCTCGCCCACGCGCGCCTGCGCGGCTGGCCACGCCCCCAAACTCAGAACTTTCCAGAAGTTTGAGGGTCCCGACAGTCAGGCGCACGCCACACCCCCTGCCTGTCTCCAGCAGTGGCTGGCTCAGGCTGTGCCTATCTGGGGCCCCAGCTACCCCTGAGCAAGTGGAGGGGCCCCCTCCGCGTGACCTCTGACCTCCCTCTGCACCCCCCAATCCAGGCAAACACGAAGAGCGACAGGACGAACACGGCTACATCTCCCGCTGTTTCACCCGGAAGTACACGTGAGTGCCGGCCTGGCCAGCTCGGGGGTGGGAACCCGGGGAGGAGTGACCCCTGCCGCCCAGCGCTGTGTTAACTCTTTCTTGCCCTCTTCCTTCGCTGCCGCGCCCAGGCTGCCCCCCGGCGTGGACCCCACGCTGGTCTCCTCCTCGCTGTCCCCTGAGGGTACGCTCACCGTGGAAGCGCCGCTGCCCAAGCCGGCCACGCAGTCGGCGGAGATCACCATCCCGGTCACCTTCGAGGCCCGCGCCCAGATCGGCGGCCAGGAAGCCGGGAAGTCCGAGCAGCCTGCGGCCAAGTAGCGCGGCCTGGCGCGCCGCCCAGCCCCCAGCACCCACCTGCGTGCCCTTTTGATACTGTTAAGCTTCTGGTCTTCGCAAATAAAGTTCAAAGCAGCTGCTTGCTCCTGTCTGGGACCCTGGTATTTGGAGGGGGGAGGGGCGGGTCACATGGCGTCATTTTGGCACAGAGGGGTAGACGACCCTAGAGGTCTCTTGTCCATGGAGAAGGGGAATGATTGCAACCAGGTAGGGCCAGGTGTGGGAGTCTGCAAACCCAGGAGATGCACCTGTCCCAGGTGAGGAGGAACCGAGCAGGAGTCGGGGGGAGGGGCGCTTGCCCGGAGCTCCCAGACCCTCTGTGAAGCCAGCAATTCCAGGTGACTGAGCCCACCTGGGCAGCCCCTTGGTGCGGGTTGGGCTCTGCCCCTGCCCCTGGGCACCGTGCGCAGGGGGGAGGGGGTGTGGCCCAGGTGTTGGTCCGGAAGGCTGTGATCTTGATACGCAGAGCTGCCTTGACTTGCCCGGGTGGGAACAGCCACACCCCCTCAGCCCTCTCCCTCTTCTGCCTGGCCCTCCCTGCCAGCCTCTTCCCCAGGCTTAAGGAGAGGGTCCCGGCAGATCTGAAAGAGGCAGGAAGCCAATGGGGGCTTCGGAGTCCAGGCTCAGTCCGCAGGAACTTCAGGGACCCAGCATGGTACCTGCGAGGTCTCCCGCTGGAGGTGTGGACAGACACGCCCAGTGTCTTCCATATCCTCCGCCCTCCTTTCCCAGGGCTGCTGCTCCTGGGACACACCCCACGCTCGCAGGGCATGCACACACACAGCTCCCGTTACAATGCCCACGTCTGAAACCAGAGCCCTCTGAGGCCTGGCAAGACCCAGAGGGCAGCCAACAGGGAAATAAACACGGGAGGCAAGAATTGTGTCTGCCTGGCCAGCGGCCCGGGCGCGCCCTCGGCTGCCCGCCCTTCAAGTCTCAAGTCCAGGTGGCTCAGCCTGCCACCCCTCCTCCCCACCGGCCCCCACACTCCCACGGGCGCCAGCTCGCACCCTGGCTCTGCTGGCCGGCTCCCTTGCCGCTGGCACCAGAAACGCCCAGGCCTCCGGGGTGTGGCTGCACGGCAGTTAGCAGTGGGTGAGCCTGCCCCACGGTGCCCCTGCACAGTAATCCTCACAGAAGGGCTACAGTTACTGCAGCTTAACAACTGGGAACAGCATGTCTCAAAGTCCCAGTCCTGGAGGGGCCTGGAGGGGACACGCAGGTGGCCAGTCAGGGATGCAGTTGAGCCTGGTGCTTAGGACTGCTCTGGGGATCCAGGTGGCAAAGAGCTGCCAGGGGTCTCAGGCCCACAGTCCTGGCCGTGGCCTGGAGTGGGTGAGGGTCAGCAGCTTGGGTTCTGTAGGTGTCACGGTGGGCGAGTCCAAGGGCTTGAGGCCTTGGAGGCTCTGGGCATCCTCTGGGGGCGCCAAGGCCCGGGAAACAAAACAAGGAGGTGGGGAAACTGAGGCAGGTGCCCAGTGAGAGGAGGAGAAATCCAACAGCAAGTCCAGGCTGGGCCGGCCTGCGCTCACAGCTCAGCACGGAGGATGTGGGGTCTTGGTTGAGAGCATCGAGCACTGAGCTAGGCCTTGCTTGGTGTCCAGGGGCAGTTCCGGCTCTCCCCAGCCCGGCCTGGGTCTGTCCCTAAAGCCCTCTGATGTGCTTCAGGTCCTGGGACGGAGACGTTGGCCTTGACCCATGACTCCATGAGTGGCAGCACCTGCTCAGCGTAACAGCACCCAAGGGGCAAAGCTGCATGTCCTGGCTGATGGCAACGCCTGGCCAGGTCAGTCCCTGGAGCGGTGGCCCTCACTGGCTCTGGCTCCCCAAGGGTCTGGGGGTGCCCAACCCATCTGTCCCTTCCCTGTTGGCACCGCCTGTGGGCCCAGAACCCAGCTGGTCGGAGCAAGTCGCTGCTGGTGAGGGGGCGTGGAACGGCAGTGACAGAGGACCAGGGCCGGGAGACAGACAGGAGTGTGTGGCCTCTGTGCTGGGTGGGCTTCCCTTCGGGGGCTTAGAAGCTCTTAGCAGGGGGTCCAGGCCAGATCCCTGCTTCAGAAAATCCTCCGGAGCAGCGGCTGTGAGCGGGTGAGCAGAGAAGAGGGGTTCCCAGGGCAGGTGCCAGTCTGCATGTAGGGCAGCGGGGGACAGGGGACAGAGCCTGCTCCCTCTGCCAAGTCACTGAGCCCTTGCCCATGGCGGGGGAGGGGAGAGGCTGCTGATGTCACAGCCTGCGAGCCGGGGCAGACTGGGAGCGGGTGACTTCCAGGTCTCCTTGTCTCTCCTGCTATGGAACTGCCCAGGGACAGGCAGCTACAATCCTCATTGCGGGAGCTCCGGAGGACCCCGCCCCATGCTGGGCCCACATGCTGTAGGGTTGAAAAGTCCCAGACCCTCTAGTCTCTCAGCAGCCACGCTGGCAGAGCCGAGGGCAGGGCAGGCGCCAGGCTCACGGGGGTCCTGTCTACGGGCTTCTCGTAGACCCCTGATACTGCCCCTCCCTGCCACGCCCGCAGGTGCACACTGGCCCCCCGCGGGCTGAGGTCAGGACACCACCCACCGCCCAAAGGGGCAGTAGGAAGCTGCAGGGTTGAGGGGAGGCTGGGCTGGTCTTAGCCAGTGTGGCTCTGGCCCCAGGAAATTGGGGCTAGGCCCCGCCCTGTTGCTGCCCTCCCAGGGAAGTGGACCCCAGGAAGTTGGGGGACCTTTCTCTGAAGCTCTTCTGAAGGGCACATCCGATGGGGGGCAGCAGCACAGGCCGGTCATGTCCAGAGCGAACCAGAACAAGGCGCCCCCTCCGTGTCAAGGCCAGGCCTCGGACCCATTGGGGAGTTTCCACGCCCAGAATCCAGGTGACCGGATTTCTTAGCAAACCGCAGCCCCGACAGGGACTGCACCTGCCCAGGGTCATTCAGCAGGTGAAGGCGGAACAGGGCACCATGCGGTCTCCATAGCCCGGGACTGGAGTGAGTATAGCATGTGCCAGCCTTGAGCAACACAGGGTCCCACGGCGGGGGAGACCCATGCGTGAGAAGTCACTCCGCCCCCGGCGCTGTGCTCCGAACGGCAGGCGCTGGTTTATGCGTCCCCGCTTCTACCCAGCCGGCTGGACCCCACTGTGCCTCCCAAGGAGGAGCTGTATTCCCGTGGGCTTCTCGGAAGAGACACTCTCATCTGCCAGTTGGTGCAGGGAGAGTTGGCAGCATCAAAATGCCAGGACTCCCAGGCTTGGCTCACGAGAGCCAGCTCTGGATCCTGGGCGGGAGGGCTGCCCGGCTTCAGGTCTGGGAACGCCTGCTTCCTGGCCAGCCTGGTGCTCAGCCAGGCTTCGCAGCTCCCAGCACGAGACAAAGACCCTGCCTGAGGACCCTGGGGGAGGCAGACGCGAGTGCAAAACTCCCTGCCCCAGATAGATTTCTTTGGCATATTCTGAATCGGTTACTTGGAGAAACGGCAGATTTTTGCACACAGGAGCGGCTCGGGAAAGCTGTTCTTTTTTAAAAAGAGAAATCTCCATCCATCTGTGTTAGCAAACAGCAGGTGCAGGCCAGGCTTTCCTAGGCAAGATCTTCCCACAGGAAGCAGAGCCTGGGGATCTGACACCTGGCCCCGACAGAGAGGATGGGACAAGTGACTGTCATTGGATGACTTCATCTACCTCACAAGACAGATCCGGTAGGTCCTGTTCCCTGGGCACCTCCTCTCCCCAACCAGCCTTACTTAGTCTTTGCCACCTCCCTTCCTCTGGCTCAAGCCCCTGTGCTGAGCTTAGCTATAGACAAGCTAACCCGTCCTGTCGGTCTTTGTTTTTTTTAAGATTTTATTTATTTGAGAGGCAGAATTACAGAGAGAGAGGGAGAGACACAGGGAGAGGTCTTCCATCTGCTGGTTCACTTCCCAGATGGCCACAATGCCCAGAGCTGGGCCGATCTGGAGCCGGGAGCTTCTTCTGGGTCTCCCATGTGGGTGCAGGGGCCCAAGCATTTGGGCCATCTTCCTGTAGCTTTCCCAGGCCCATAGCAGAGAGACGGATCGGAAGAGGGGCAGCTGGGACTCGAAGTGGCACCCATATGGGATGCGGGTGCGGCAGACAGAGGGTTAGCCCAGTACGCCACAGCACTGGCCCCTCTGGCCCATCTTTGAGTCCCATAGTGTGTGTGTGTAATTTGTGTGCTTATGTGCGGGATACTTTTTTTCTTTTTTTTCTGTCCAACCGTCCATTGTTAGTCTGTTTCCTAGACTAAAATTACTGGCCCTTCGCAAGGAAAACAAGTGAACTTAAACCTTTTCTGCCAAGCGCGCCCATACCGGCCCCTCCTTGCCTTCCTTCCCATCCGGGACACCTGCCAATCTGGGACGCCTACCGACCTGGGCCCCCGCCCTGCCCAGCCCGAGGTAGCGGTGAGGGCAACACCAACCTGCAGTGGCAGAAGTCTGCCTCCCTGCCCCTCCCTGCCCCCTCAGGGCTGCACAAGGCCCAGCCCACCAGGAAGGCCAGGGTCGAAGCGGCAGGCACAGAATGGGTTCAGGAAGCAGCCTTGGGGCAGGGCTTGGGGTCTGTCCAGTCCTGCCTGGGGCCCAGTTTCCATCCTGAAGGGCCTGGTCGGCCTCTGCTGGCCTGTGGCCATCATCAGACCCAGCTGCAGGCTGGGTATCTGGGGGAGCAGGGGGAGATTCCAGAAAGCTGGGCTTACCCAGAGCTCAGAACAACGGGATAAGTCCCAAGTCCCAGGGGTGGCTGGGAACAGGAGCGGGGCCCCGGGCAGGAGCAACAAGGGCCCTCAGCCTTGCCCCGACCCCTGCCAGGCACTCGGGAACCCGTTTCTCCCCGCACAGGGAGAGTTCCCGCAGGTCCTCTTAGGGATGGCGGCAGTCTGTGTTCAGTCTGGAGGACACGGGACAGCTGCGTCATTCCATCACTGGTCACTTGACCAGGGGGTCCCTGAACCCCGGCCAAGCCCCCTCCACTCTCCAAGCACCCCCTCCTCGCTCCCTATGGGCCTCAGACCCACACAATCCTTTTACAATCCCCCCTTCTTCAAGGCCTGCCCAAGACTAAGCCTTGAACCCTGAGGGATCCCTCGCAGGGGTTCTGGGGCCCCCAGATCAGGGGGGCCTCCGGAAGGAGGTGGCCGAGTCCAGCAGGAGGCCCGGCCCCACCCGCACCAGGCACGGAGTGGTGCCCAGGCAAGTGCTAACACTGCCCCCTGCAGGATGTCATAGGACATTGCCTCTGCCCCGCCCTCCCAGGCTCAGACGGGACAGCGAGTGAGCGCCCCCTGGTGCTGTACCCAGGCCTCCAGGGAAACACGATGCTGCCCGCCCCTTCTGGTATCTGCCCAAGCATGAGGTCCTGCCAGGCCGCGAGTAGAAATGGGGACAAGAGACTCAGAGAAAACACTGAGATACCCCTCCCCAACTCTGCACCTGCTCTGCCTCGGCCCAGTTCCATGCCCGGGACCGCGCAGTCTCCAGGGCTCTCAAGCCGGCACGAGGACCCCAGCCCACTCCTTGGGCGCCAACTGGCGACCCTGCCGCTGCCCCGCCCTGTGGCACCTGCTCACTGTCAATCACGTGGCTTATTAAAACGTCCAGCAGCCCTCGGCCACAGGGAGGCAGTAGAGGGCTGTGGCTCTGCCTGTGGACACCCACGTCCAGCTGCCTGGGTTTCCAATCCCCACCAAGGTACTTTGTAGCTGGGTGACCTAGGGTGAAGCCAGTTCTGTGAATCACCATGGAGCGAGTCTTGAGAACTGGGCCTGGCACCGCCGCTTGGCGCCAATCAGCGGTAGGCATTTGTGTAGAGTGGGCTGGACCGTTTCCAGATGTGGCGTAGCAGGCAAAGCCACCACCTGCAGTGGCAGCATCCCATATGGGCGCCGGTTCGAGTCCCGGCCGCTCCACTTCTGATCCAGCTCTCTGCTGTGGCCTGGGAAAGCAGCAGAAGATGGCCCAAGTCCTTGGACCCCTGCATCGTGTGGGAGACCTGGAAGAAGCTCCTGGCTTCGGATCAGCACAGCTCTGGCTGTTGTGGCCATTTGGGGAGTGACCAGCGGATGGAAGACCTCTCTCTGCCTCCTTCTCTATGTGTAACTCTTTCAAATAAATAAATCCTTAATAATAATGATGATGATGATGATGTTAGGCCCAGGAGCCTAGAGGAAGGGGCATCCCAGCAGCGGGCCCTGGGGGCCAGGGAGACACCTGGGGCAGTCACCTGGGGCACGCTGGACAGGTAGGTAGGTAGGTTAGGGTCTGGCTGTGGAGGGCCTTAAATGCCAGACACACCCCAGGCCCCTCAGAGCCCAGGGGCACCCGCCTTGGGAGCCTCAACGGTGGCGCGGGGGTGGGGGGCAAGGGGCACGGAGCCCCCGTTTCCCGCCTCTGCAGAGTGGGACTAACGCAGAAAACGGGCTCTGGCCACGGTTTGAACGGGGACGCGGAGGGGGCGGCGGCGGTCAAGGGTCCTCGGCCCTCCCGCACCAGCTCCTTCTACGGACGGAGCCCGCGGAGCCCACGGCCTCCCGCGACGAGGCGTCCACATGCCGTCTGGAGCGGAGCGGTCCACGGAGAAAGAGGAGACTGCGCGGGAAACCAGCTCCGCGAGTGGAGAACGAATCCGGCGCCGGGGCAGGGTCCCAAGCCCTAGCAACAGGCCAGCCATTGGCTGCGCGGGGACAGACCGGCCTGTGATTGGTTCTCGCCGTGCGCGGCGGGGCGGGGCTGTGGAGAGCAGCGGCGGCCGCGCCCGGCTCACATCCGGGCCTCAGGGCGGACCTGGGCTGACTCGGGGGTCGAGAGGGGTGCCCACGCGCGTCAGAGCCCGCGACACGCGGCCCGCCCGTGCGAGAACGAGCCGAGGGGACGGGGAATGAAGGCTGCAAACCCCTTTGCCTGGGGCCCAGGCGCTTGGGGCAGGGAGGGTAATGCGGGGACGAGCCCGTCCGTGGAGCTCCGAGACGGGCTGGGGTCGGCGATGGCGCGGCCGCGGGGTCTGCGCCCGGCCGTGTGACCTAGAAGGCGTGAGGGAAACCGAGTCCGCAGGCACACGGGGGTCTGGGAGCGGGGAGGCGGCGGCGCCCGCCAGGGGGCAGCAGAGGACCTCGCCGCTGGCGCCAGAGGGCCAAGCGGTGGTCGCAGCCCCGCGCCCAGCTCCAGACCTTGCACACGCGGGAGGATGCACGTGGTGACAGGGTGGGGGGCCGAGCGGTGGTCGCAGCCCCGCGCCCAGCTCCAGACCTTGCACACGCGGGAGGAAGCACGTGGTGACAGGGTGGGGGGCCGGAGCGGTGGTCAGAGCCCCGCGCCCAGCTCCAGACCTTGCACACGCGGGAGGAAGCACGTGGTGACAGGGTGGGGTGGAGCGGTGGTCGCAGCCCCGCGCCCAGCTCCAGACTGCACACGCGGGAGGATGCACGTGGTGACAGGGTGGGGGCCGGAGCGGTGGTCGCAGCCCCGCGCCCAGCTCCAGGACCTTGCGCACGTGGGAGGATGCACGTGGTGACAGGGTGGGGGCCGAGCGGTGGTCGCAGCCCCGCGCCCAGCTCCAGGACCTTGCGCACGTGGGAGGATGCACGTGGTGACAGGGTGGGGGCCGAGCGGTGGTCGCAGCCCCGCGCCCAGCTCCAGGACCTTGCGCACGTGGGAGGATGCACGTGGTGACAGGGTGGGGGGCCGAGCGGTGGTCGCAGCCCCGCGCCCAGCTCCAGGACCTTGCGCACGTGGGAGGATGCACGTGGTGATATGGGAGGGTGCTGCCCCTGCCCCCTGCCCCCTCCCCAGCCCCTCCGAGCCACAAGGTCCCCAGGCAGGAATGCTTAGCAGCAGCAGTTTGGACAAAACCTGAAGGGGGTCCCAGATGGGCACACAGACTTTTTCTGAGTTCCATGCTTGCGAGGTCTTCCTCCAAAACCCAGAATGTGGATCTTGCTTAAGACGGGGAGCCCTGTCCCCCAGGAGGAGCGCATGGGCGTTAGAGCAGAGAAATGCTGCTGGGGACGGCTTAGGGAAACCTGCAGATGGGATTTAGGGATGTGTTGTCGCCTGGGGTTATATGGACATACTATGATGTCCTTATTTTGAGCAGAAATAAGATGGGGCGGGGGCCAGCCCTGTGGCGCAGCGGGTCAAGGCGCTGCCTGCAGCGCCAGCATCCCACACAGGGGCTGGTTCGAGACCCGGCTGCTCCACTTCCGACCCAGCTCCCTGCTAATGTGCCTGGGAAAGCAGCGGAGGACGGCCCCAGTGTGTGGGCCCCTGCCACCCACAGGGGAGACCTGGATGAAGCTCCTGGCTCCTGGCTTTGGCCTGGCTCAGTCCTGGCCTCTGCAGCCATTTGGGAGTGAACCAGCGGGTGGAAGACCTCTCTCCATTCTTTCTCTCCCTCTGGCTGTAACTTGGGCTTTCAAATAAATCTTAAGGAAAAAAATAAGATGGTAGTGCAGTGTGGATACCACCTCGCTACCCTTTCAATGGGGTTCAGTATCCTAATTCAAGAGGAACTCATTGGAGCTACCGACTTCATGAATCCGTGTTTAAAACCTCAACGCAAACTTCTGTGACTTCGTGAGCAGCAGCAGGGGTCAGACTTCCAAAAAGGGAGGAGGAATGGGTGGCCGGGTGACAGGCGGGATGGGCAATCATAACCAGGCCCCAGCAGCCCTGCAGCCAAGGTAAACACTTGAAGTTTGTTGGCCACGTGCTGCCCTAAAGTTCCAAAGTTTTTTTCTTTGTAAATTCTTTAGAAAGGGCTCAACTACTCTGCTTCCGATCCAGCTTCCTGCTAATGCCCACTCTGGGAGGCGGCAGATGACGACGGGGTTCCCCCGGCCACCTGCATGGAAGGCCCAGATGGAGCTCCTGACTCCTGGCTTTGGCCTGGCCCAGCCCTGGCTGTTGGGAGGTGTTTCGGAAGTGAACCAGAAGATGGAAGGTTTCTGTTTGAACATCAAAACACACACACGTAACCAAAAAATCATGTCCCTCAAATCCCTGTTGACGCCCCTCTCCTATTGTGGAGAGCCGGGGGCTGCGTCAGGGCCCTGTTTAACTGAGGACTCCCCCAGCCACCTCCTCACCTGGTTCCTCACTGACAGTGGCTCCTGAGAGGCGGGGCTCACGGCTCTTCAGATGGAACCAATTTATCCACGCCCTCACTGGAAGCGGGCACCAGCAGGCTAAAGATTGGTGTGCCACCAGTTTCCGGAACATTCCGCCAGGGCTGGTGCCCACAGAATGTCAGCTCGCAGAACCAGAGGGCAGGGGTTACCCAGCTGGTCTTCAGGCCGCCCCTCCAAGCCTTGCTTTGGGAACTGAGCTGCCACCGTCAGCCGCTCAGGTCACACCCTGTGTTGAGTCCACTTGAAGCTTCAGCTGACCAGCGCGGAGGCCAGGGCATGTGGTCATCACACAGAAATAGCACGGGGGACTGCGCTCTCCGCACAGCAACCTAGCTGCGGCTACCAGCCCCCGGCGTGAGCGCGCCTCTACTCGACCCCACAGCTCCTGGGAGGGAGGACTCCACTCCACGATGCCCCCAGCTCTCAAAACCACTCCCCTCCCATGTTCGTCTGCCTGGAATTTCACTGCTTTCTGCTATCAGTTATTTTTTTAACTTTTGATTTAATATTTGAAAGGCCGAGCAAGAGAGAGAGATCTTCCACCTACTGGCTCACTCTTCAAATGGCCGCAACAGCCAGGGGTTGGGCCAGGCCAAAGCCAGGAGCCCATAACTGCCTCTGGGGTTCCCACACAGGTGGCAGGAAGCCAAGTACTCCAAACCCCTGCCGCCTCCCAAGGCTGTACATTGGCTTGAGGCTGGAATCGGAAACAGAGCTGGAACTCCCATATGGGATACATCCCAGGCAGCATTTAACACTGTGCCCCATGTCCAACCCCCGATTCCTAGCTCCTAAGTTGATGCTGTTAAAGGTTGGCCCCAGGGCTGGCACAGCAGGCAAAGCTACCGCCTGCAGTGTCAGTATCCCAAACGGGCGCTGGTTCAAGTCCTAGCTGCTCCACTTCCGACCCAGCTCTCTGCTGTGGCCTGGGGAGGCAGAAGATGGCCCGAGTCCTTGGCCCCTGCACCCGTGTGGGAGACCCAGAAGCAGCTCCTGGCTTCGGATCGGCGCAGGTCTGGCCACTGTGGCCATCTGGAGAGTGAACCAGTGAATGGAAGACCTCTCTCTACCTCTCCTCACTTTCAAATAAATAAAATTAAAAAAAAAAAAAAAAAAAGTTTGGCCCCTTGCTAGGCTTGGTTCTGGTTTCTGAGTGAACTGAAGTTGATCAAGGAGAGCTAAGCAGAGGAGCAGATTCCTTTAAAGGGGAAGTGCACACTATGTGCAGGCATGCGGGAGATAAGAGCTACAATCACTGGGTCCAGGGCACTGGGCACACCTTCTGCAGGGTGGCGCCTGGGGCAGGGCTTAACGAATATTCAAAGTGAGGACCCCCCACCTCCTTGCCCTTCTATGGAAATCTCAGAAGGGTCATGGTGTCGGGTGCACCAGGGTAATCTCATTCTAAGGGCCTAAAAGGTCATCATCCCAGTACACAGCCAGCAGCTGGACTGGATCTATGTTGGCAGGCACTGGTTCTTAAAGGGGCCAACCTTCAGCCGCAGCAGCTGCCCATCCTGGTCCCTGCCCCCTCCACTTACACACAAGCTCTTCTCGAGTCGCGCTAAGGGGTCCCAAGACCTGTTGGGGTAGACACTAGCAGAGTGCCCAGTCCCGAGGCACCTGACCCGTTTCTCTGACCGTAAGAGCTCCCGCGCTCAGGCTCAGCCACAGCTGTGGGCAGCAGTCCCTACCCTCGAGGGCGGAAACTGGGTTACAGGAGAGCCCTCTGGTTCTACACCACTCTGCTGCCTCAGGCTGTTCTGAGTAACCAATCAGCTAACACCGGCGCGTGCGTCCATCTGTTCACACGGTGCCATCATTCCTGAAACGTGACTTACAAGTTCTTAGAAAAGTGAAATAGTATCTCCCTCCCCTGTGTGAGCCAGTGCCCCGCCCCGGCCGCTGGAGCCAGCACAGGCTCACGGGAGGGTGGCCCTCTCCCTGGCACTGCTCCTACAATCTCGCTCTGCGCTTAGGCACCCAGAATGCCACCCCCACACAGTGCCAGGGCTGCGATTCCCATCGGGCACACAGTCTGGCTGCCAGCAGGCTGCTCAGAGCTCGGCCCACACCACTAAAAGCTGCCGGCCACGCGAGAGAAGCCAAGAGTTCACTTCTGAGTAGTTTTAAGTGCAAAGAACCGCCGCATCTAAGACTTAGTGACACCTGCCACAACACTGGGCACATACGGAACAGGAACCTGACCCAGTTTTCATTTAAAGCTACAACCCCCTACCCAGGCTTAGCAACTGAATAACCAGGGGCCAGCGTTGTGGCATGGTGGGCTGAGCTGCTGCCCGCAACACCAACACCCCACATCAGAGTGCCGGTTCGAGTCCTGGCTCATTCCCCAGAGGCCCATAAAGGCCAGGCCAGGCCAGGCCACAGGAAGGACCTTCACCCAGGTCTCTCCCGTGTGGGCAGTAGGGCCCTCCTCCATGCTTCTCCCAGGTCATGGGCAAGGAGCTGGACTGGAAGGGGAGCAGCCGGGACACACACATGACGCCCACATGGGATGCAGGCGCTGCAGGCAGTGGCTTTACCCACTACGCCACAGTGCTGGCCCGAGCACCTGGGCCCCTGCCACCTACGTGGGAGACTCAGATGGATCTCCAAGGTCCTGGCTTTGGCCTGCACCAACCCCAGCCATTGCAGTCATCTGGGGAGTGAACCAGCGGGTGGGAGGCATCTATCCATATGTAGCTATCACTCAGTTTTTAAAAAACAACTTGCCCAGGGATCAAGAGGAGCCATGCCTCCACTGTTCCACAGAGCCGTCTTCTCCCAGAAGGGGCCTCAGAGACAGAAGAGACCAAGGGACGTGGATTTTCCCAGGTCACCACGCCCAGGTCCGACTGCTCCCCCACCCAAGCTCACTCCCTGCGTGGGGGGCAGAGGGAGACAACCCTTGCCCCATCGAACCTCGAAAGCAAAGGAGGAGTTAAACCCGCCAAGGAAAACTGCGTGGCACGGGCGTCAGATCTGTAAGTTTATTTGCTCAATGTACGACAGCTACATAATGACTCACATTCATGATATTCCATCACTGAGGAAAACTGCTAAGAATGGTCCGTGTGGGAAATAATTCCTTAGAGAAACACGGAGTTGGAAAAATCATCACTGATTAGACCTTAAAAATAGTTCACTGCATAACATGACAAAAAGCACAAAGGCTCATCCAGAGAACGTCCGCGCCGTTCTCCTACACTGCAATAATTATAGTTTCACCGTGACGAACACCAGACATTGAGATTAAGCTAACACTGGTGTTTCGTTTGTCCCCCCCCCCTTAAAAACAAAATATATAACTGCATGTCACTATAGCAACATCCAAAACAGATCAAGTGGTTACGGTCACTATTGGGTAGAGCAAACTTTACCCCCAAAAAGGAAAAATTAAATTAAAAAAAAAACTTTAAAAAAATTTTGAAGACTTAATTTTCTTTTTGTCATAGGAATACGTAACACCTACAGTATAAGTTAATAAATTTCAAGCTACTGTATAGAAATACAACACTAGCATGCACAATATTGTATCAAGAGAGTAATGGAGGAGTGATCATTTCACTGGACAGTATCATAGGCAAGTGCATTTCTTTAAAAATAAAGAAAAGGAAAGAAACCGTTCAAGCTGCTTACACATCCAGTCTCCCAGCCCCTCTTCGCTTCCAGCCCTCGGGTGTGGTTTGTCTCGCGTCAGTCTACAGAGCAGCCAGAGCCAAAGCTGAAACCTAAAGCAGGACAGGTTCTGTAATTCCAGGACAGCCCCGCCCACGCCCCTCCCCAGTCTGCGCGGAGGAGGGGCCGCGGGGCGGTGCGCCGGCTGAGCTGTGCAGTGCTGGAGTGTAGTGTTGGAGGTGTGTGCGCTAGCTTGTAGACGAGCGCCTCGCGGGGAGCTCAGCCCTGCTACCCACGCAGGCATCCGCCAGCCTCCCCTCAGCCCTCTCCCTGCCTAAGTCAGACAACAGGGCAGGTCTGGTGTCGCGTCACCTCTCTCGGGAGCTCCCAGTTACGGGTTTAGAAACAAACAACACACATGCAACAGCCGTGTTCACAGGCAGTTACCCAGGACGAGGGTGAGGGGCCTGACGCTAACTCAAACCCAATTTCCGGAGAGAGCAATCATTTCCTTCACTTCCACCACGTGCGCTGACCGCGCTAAGAGGGAATCGCCAAACTTCCCTGCGTTCATTAAAAAGAGAAAAAAACTGGTTAAAATTGGAGTTGCATGGGAGAGTGTTTCAACAAGTGTGTGGGAAAAATGGAATTAAAAAGATAACGCATTTTCCATGGACTTTCCGAAGAACCCCCACGCGTGGACTTCACAATCCTCGGCTCCAAGCTCATCTTTCCGTCCCACCTCCTGCACGAGGCTCGCAGCGCTGCGTCCACCTCCCCCCTCCACTGCTTCCCTTCCTACAACCATCACCTGGGGACGGAGTTTTTCGGGGAGAGGGAGGGGAAGCTGACGTAGGCAAGGCTCCCGAAACCTCAAAGAACACTTAACTGACCAGAGCTCCCGCCAGTGACCTCTCGCCCACTGCACCACCAGCTTTCTGGGAAGTAGCCCCGGGCTCCTCACCCGGCGGCGCCGGGCCCTGCGGGAGACTTGGCGCGGGGTGAGCCTGTGGTGCCGTCCCGAGACAGAGGTGGCAACAGCTGCGAGAGCGGGACCTTCTCTGAAAATCCCAACACGAGAAATGACATACAGACCTGAATTTTCTCTATTTTTGTGGTGTTTAGCGCTTCTATTAAAATGATTAATACTTTTTGGGGGGTAGATCTAAGTTCAGAGGAAAGGACAAAAAAAAAAAAAAAGAAGAAGAAAAAAGAAAAAAACCCACAGCCACCTGCCGAGCACCTGTTGCCAAATCTAACTAGCTTTGATTCTCCTCAGGCCAAGTCTTTGGGCCTAGGAGACAGATAAACAGCAAAACCAACCTGGGTAAGGCTGAACAAGGATGTAAAGCCAAACTAGCCAGCAAGGAACACGCAATCAATGGCTTGATGTTGCACATGGCTGCAATGCAGAATACTGTAAACGGAAATTTAGTGTTAATACTGCCAACTGACCTGAGACCTGCGAAACCTAAACCACCAGGATGCTCACACCGCACGTTCTGGGTCTGTGCGATTGGGGTTCAGACTGTCCCGTGTCTGGTAGGTAGAGCACACCCTGAAAAACACAGCTCCGAGAGATGAGATGGCAAGTACCGGAAACTCAAGACAAGAGCGTATGTACAGAAAAGTCCTCACTGGAACCACAGAACTTGCTGAATGAGGGCCACTCCACTCGTGTTTTCTTTTCACCTGCAAACCCTATCACCTAGCAATAAGTTAAAGTAAAGACGACGGCTCCACTCACATTCACCTACAGAGCGGTCCGTGTGCCCGTGCGAGGCTGCTATTCCGATACCACACAGCTAGTCTGACTTTCCACTTGTGGTATTTTGGCAAAAATGTCAAAGAGGCGATCAAAGACAGGACAGGTCGTGGGTTTCTCCCTGGGAAGGTCAACCCTCCCTTTCCCTCCCCCACCCGACCCCCGACTCATGGGAAAAAAATAAAGACTGCAGTAGTAGCGTCGCGTGCGCTGCCAGTCCCCCGGGCCTAGTTGTTGCCTTCCCCGCCGTCGTCGTCCTGCTGGTCGCTTGTCCAGAGCGTGAGGTTGTCACGGAGCAGCTGCATGATGAGGGTGGAGTCCTTGTAGGAGTCCTCGTTCAGCGTGTCGAGCTCGGCGATGGCGTCGTCGAAGGCCGTCTTGGCCAGGTGGCAGGCCTGCTCCGGGGCGTTCTGGATCTCGTAGTAGAACACGGAGTAGTTGAGGGCCAGGCCTAACCGGATGGGGTGAGTGGGCTGCATGTGCTCCTTGCTGATCTCGTGGGCTTCGCTGTAGGCCTTCTCGGAGGACTCCACCACGCTGGCCCGCTTCTCGCCGGTGGCCACCTCGGCCAGGTAGCGGTAGTAGTCCCCTTTCATCTTCAGGTAGAACACTTTGCTCTCATACTGGGTCTCGCTGCAGTTCTTGATCAGGTAGTTGTCCAGCAGGCCCAGCACGTCCTGGCACACGGCCTCCAGCTCCTTCTCGATCTTCTCCCGGTAGGCGCGCACCATCTCGATCTTCTTCTCGTTCCCGTCGGCAGACGTCTTCTGCTCGATGCTGCTGATGACCCGCCAAGAGGAGCGGCGTGCCCCCACCACGTTCTTGTACGCCACCGACAGGAGGTTCCGCTCTTCGTTGGACAGCGGCTCATTCAGCTCCGTCACCTGTGGGGAGGAGAGATAGCGCCGTTACGGTACAGGGCGTCTCAGCTGGGCTCATCTCACCTCTGCCACTCGGACACCACAGCTCTAACGCCTGACTGGTGATCAACCCAGGGAGAGAGACTCATGCCCCAGGGGCGTCAGCACAGACGGAAATGGACAAGCAACCAGGAAGCTGGAGCTCAGCTTCCTCCCAGGTGTGCCACATGCGGTCAAGCTGGGTTCTCAGAGGACAAGTCAAATTCCCACCCTAAGCGCAGAAGGCCAACAGCTTCCTCATGTACAAAACATACACACCAGTGCTACGGATTTAAAGTACACGTGGCTTACATGCCTCAGCAATGGTTTTTTTGTTTTGTTTTTTCAACGAAAGCAGAACGTTTGCTCCCTCCGCCTGCCCTGTCCACGACAGTCCCATCCATTCTGGGTCAACTTGCACTGAGTCAGCTCCAACCTGACTTCTGAGAAACACGGAGGCTTTTCTGCCTGAATGCTAAGACCACATGCATTACAAACCTCAGAGAAGGGGGCCAGCACTGTGGTGTAGCAGGTTAGGCCTCCACCTACGATGCTGGCAGCCCGTGTGGTGGGACAGAGGGGAAAGCAGGGGAGGATGACCAAGTGTTGGGCCCTGCATCTGTGTGGGAGAGCTGCAAGAAGCCATCGCGGCTATATCAGGAGTGAACCAGTGGATGGAAGACCTCTCTCTCTCTCTCTCTCTCTCTCTCTCCCTCTTTCTATAATTCTGCCTCTCAAATAAGTAAGTCTTTTTTTTGTTTGTTTGTTTGTTTGTTTGTTTTTTGACAGGCAGAGTGGACAGTGAGAGAGAGAGAGACAGAGAGAAAGGTCTTCCTTTGCCGTTGGTTCACCCTCCAATGGCTGCCGCGGTCCGCGCGCTGCAGCCGGCGCACCGCGCTCATCCGATGGCAGGAGCCAGGTGCTAGGTGCTTTTTCCTGGTCTCCCATGGGGTGCAGGGCCCAAGCACTTGGGCCATCCTCCACTGCACTCCCGGGCCACAGCAGAGGGCTGGCCTGGAAGAGGGGCAACCGGGACAGAATCCGCCGCCCCGACCGGGACTAGAACCCGGTGTGCCGGCGCCGCAAGGCGGAGGATTAGCCTGTTGAGCCACGGCGCCGGCCAAATAAGTAAGTCTTAAAAAAAAAAAAAGAAGAAGAAGAAGAAGAAGGGTTGGCACTGTGGCATGGTGAGTAAAACCACTGCCTGCAGTGCCGGCATCCCATACGAGTGTCAGTTCAATTCCTGGCTGCTCCACTTCCAATCCAGCTCTCTGCTAAGGTGCCTGGGAAGGCAGCCGAAGATGGCCCAACTCTTTGGGTCCCTGCACCCATGTGGGAGACCCAGAAGAAACTCTAGGCTCCTGGCTTCAGATTGACCCAGCTCCAGACATTGCAGCCATCTGGGGAGTGAACCAACAGATGAAAGACCTCTCTCTCTATCTCTGCCCTTCAAATAAATAAATCCTCTCCCCCAAAAGAAACCACCTTAGAAAGGAAATCACAATTGGGAGCATGGGGTTATGGGATTCAGGCCAACCACTGTGCATTTTAGCAGCTGCTGGGGCAGCGTCTGCCTGAATACAATCAGAAATGCAAAGTGGAGAGGTGGTGGAACACTTGTGAGCTGAGCGGGGCTTCTTCCCACACCAGCATTTCCTACCCACTGTTGTTAGCATCACAGTTCCTGTGCCTGATTTCTATTATACCCAATCACACACATTCTAGTGCGTGCCTGACAACCACATGGCAGTTTTACAGAAAGGACAGAGCTCTTGTTTGATTCCTGTCCTGGAGTCACCTACTACTATCTGTCCGGTTTCTATTTTGTCTAAGCCAACAGTGAAGTCACAACATCAACAATTCCAGACGGCTCTGAACGAATCTTACAGAAAACCAGATACTTCCCCAAGCCTCGTCATCTCAACACCTGTGCTCCAGGGTCACCAAGGTGACCAACGGCAGGCTTCTGCGCATGCCTGCCTGGCCAGGCTAGCAGGCGGCCGTCTATGAATTCATTCCTTCCCCACCCTGCTCTCCCACTCTAAATGGAGTTACACGTGCTGCTTGCTCCCTTGAGCCCTCACTGTTCCCTATGTGATCAAACCACAGCATCTCCCGCACACCAGGGGCCTCCAAATTATCCATGGAGAACGTGTGTTGCAGCAGGAGGAAAGCATGGGCGTGGACAGCAGAATCTGCACCAAAATCAGCTTCAAGATTTTTTAATTTGCGTTTTATTTGAAAGATGGAGACACAGAGAGAAAGTGACAAAGAGAGAGATCCCATTTGCTGGGTCACTCCCCGAATGTTCAACAGCTGGGGCTGGCCCAGGCCTGAGCCAGGAGCCTAGAACTCAATCTGTCACGTGGGTGGCAGGGATCCCAGCACTGGAGCCTTCACTTAGGGAGCTGGAGTGGAGGTGCAGCTCGGGTTCAAGTCCAGGAGTCGACAAGGGACTGCACAGGACGCCTGCCCCATGAAGTCCACTTGCCATGAACTGGAGGGAGTATCTGCAGATGTGGAGCGTCAGGAAACAGAATCCAAAGGACATAATGAACTCTTCTGGGGGGACTGAGAGACCAAACAAGTTTCCCCACCTGTCTGAACCAGGTACAACGTCTATTCCACTCGTGTAAAGGGGAGAGGGGCAGGCTTAGTGACTCACTCACTCACTCACTCACATGTTATCTGGCTACTCAGAGATAATTAAGTAAAAACACAAACCAGATCAGTTTCTTTCAGGCAACTCATTCTCTGCCTTTGCTTACCAATTCTCACAGTACCCAGAAGATGGTAAATACTCAGATATTTCCTAAACCTATGTATGCACTTTCAAGTCAACCTTCTGCTTCATCTTACTGACTCTGCTAGAACGCTAGAGGACACCGAACGGACCTTCCACCGGATGCAGTCTGAGTGCACCAGACTGCAGAGTGGGCGGGCACAAGGGTCAGGGCAGCAGGACACCAGGAAGGAGCAGCTTCCCTCTCCCGACCCTGCTGAGTCAGGAGGCAGCCTCCACCTCGTGCCCAGCTCCTCCACAGCCCCCACGCCTCACCCCGCCAGTTCTGTCGGGTGCTGAGTGACCGTGGACAAGCCATTTCACTGCTCAGGGCCTCCAGCTCATCTGTAAAGCAGGGATCTCCCCCTTTCACAAGGCACCGACAGGGTGGATCCGCACAGAGCTGTAGCAAGAGAGCACCGTGAACCCTCTTCCTTGGCCTCCGCGTCTCCTGCTAGCATCTCCCAGCCCGCTGCCCTCCTCACGTCACCCTCTCGTGCCATGCCAGGTGCTCAAGCTTCCCAGCTTCTGCACTTCGCACCGTCTGGCATGGAAACAGTGGCCCAGACGGGTTTTGAAGGCGGCCGGGGCCTCTGGAGGCCCCACGGGTGGGCACAGGACACGATCTGGCCTCCATTCCTTGCAGCCTCACAGGCGGCGGCGATCTAGTTACTGTCCCCAGCGCAGGGAGAGCTTGGCGGAAGGCGCGGGGGTCGAGTTCTAGCCTTTCCCCTCGATCATGCTGTCCTTATTTCAAAAACCAGGGACTATTTAAAGCCAGAGTGACCTCACGAGAACACGACACCGTGAGGTCTCCTCCTGCTGCAAGTGCAGTGTGCCGCAGAGGCCCGAGGCAGCAATGGGCTCGTCCGTCCAGTGTGCCTGCTTGCGCTGACACACTGAACACAAGCGGTTATGAAAGGCCACAATCACCTTTAGATACAGTAACTCAACCGCATTTGGAACAGACCCAGACAGTCTCTGCCAGGGAGGAACTAAGTTAGAGGGGAGAGCTATCAGCTCCACAGAGCCTGCTTAAAGGGCCAGCATTTGGCGCTGTGGCACACTGGGTTAAACCGCTGCTTGCAGGCACCCCACACTGGAGCACAGGTCTGAGTCCCGGCTGCTCCACCTGATCCAGTTTCTTGCTAATGTACCTGGGAAGGCCGTAGAAGATGCCCCAGTACTCGGGTCCACGTGGGAGACCCAGGTGGAATTTCTGGTTGCTGGCTTCAGCCTGGCCCACACCTAGCAGTCGGCTGTGGCCATTTGGGGAAGGAAAATCTCTCTCCACCTCGCTACCTCTCCATCTGTCACTCTGCCTTTCAAATAAATAAAACATTTAAAAGACTGCTTAAAAAACCAGTTTTTCTGAAACCCGTGACTCAGGAGTTTTGTATGAGAACTAATCTGATTTTTTATGTTGAGATCTCAACCATAATAGTTTTCTTTAAATTATTATTTATTTGAAAGCCTGAGAGAAAAAGACAGAGATGTCCCCTCTGCTGGTTCACTACTCAACTGCCCGCAGCAGCCAGTGCTGGGCCAAGACAAAACCAGGAACAGGGACTCCATCTGGGTCTCCCCATGGGTGACAGGGACCCAAGTACTTGAGCCATCAGTACGCCATCTGGTGCACATGAGTAGGAGGCTAAGCTGGGAGCAGGGGCAGGAGCTCAACCCAGGCACTCTGATAGGGGGTGTGGGCGGCCCAACTACATCAAACACCGGCCCCATCCCATCCACCATACTAGTTGTGTTTTTCTAAAGATGTATATGATTACTTGAACGGCAGAGTTACATAAAATGAAAGGTCCTCCACCTGCTGGCTCACCCCCAGAGCTGGGCCAGACAGAAGCCCAGAGCGTCCTCTGGGCCTCCTATGTGGGGGCAGAGGTCAAAGCACGTGGGCCGTTCTCCGTGCCTTCTGAGGCACATCAGGAGTGAGCTGGGAAGTAGAGCAGCCAGAGGGGCCGGTGCTGTGGCGCAGCGGGCTAAGCCTCTACCTGCGGTGCTGGCACCCCATATGGCCACCGGCTCATGTCCCAGCTGCTCCCTTCACCATCCAACTCTCTGCTACGGCCTGGGAAAGCAGTAGGGGACCGCCCAAGTGGTTGGACCCCTGCAACCACGTGTGAGACTTGGAAGAATCTCCTGGCTCCTGGCTTCAGAGCAGCCCAGCTCTGGCCATTGGGGCCATTTGGGGAGTGAATCAACAGATGCAAGACCTTTCTCTCAGTCTCTCCCTCTGTCTGTAACTCTACCTCTCAAGTTAATTAATTTTTAAAAAATTGACATTACCAAATGCTGTTTAAAAAAATAAAGATGTAGAGCAGCTGGGACTGGAACCGTGCCCATGAGATATACCAGTGTCACAGGAGGCAGCCTTGCTCGCTACCACAATGCCGGCCCCAACCATCTAGCTTTTAAAAAGGTCAAAGATTTAAAAAAGGACAAAATAGGGGCTGGCATTGTGGCGTAATGGGTCAAGCCACCATCTGCAATGCTGGCATTCCATGAGTGCTGGTTCAGGTCCAGATTGCTCCACTTCTGATCCTGCTCCCTGCTAATGCACCTGGGAAAGCAGCAGCAGATGGCCCAAGTGCTTGGGCCCCTGCACCCACGTGGGAGACACGGATGAAGCTCCTGACTCAGGCTTGGCCCAGCCCCAGACATTTCAGCCATTTGGGGAGTGAATCAGCAAATGTAAGATCTCTCTCTCTCTCCAATTCTGCCTTTCAAGTAAATAAAACAGAGCTTTTAAAAAACAAACAAGGGCTGGCACTGTGCCATAGTGGGTCCCCATATGGGCGACGGTTCGAGACCTGCTGCTCCACTTCCAATCCAGCTCTCTGCTGTGGCCTGGGAAAAGCAGTAGAAGATGGCCCACGTCCTTGGGCCCCTGCACCTGCATGGGAGTCCTGCAAGCGGCTGTGATGGCTGCTGAACGTGCCCAAGTGTGAGTCTGTATTCTTCTGCCTTCCTTCTCAACTCCTGTGAGCTCAGGACGAAAAATCCAGTGACTCACACATGATAAAAGACAGGCAGCTATGTGCAGCACGGTCTAAAAATCCATGTTATTCTCACCAACAGTCTAAAGAATTCCCCAAACCCCAGCTGCTAAGGGATCCGACATTAATTAGTGTCAGCTGTTCTCCCGAGAGTAGACAGGCGACAACCTTTTCTACCTAAGATGCAGCTCTCGAGGTTCTTGGAAAGCTGACACTCTGACCCAGTCTTGGAGTCTCAGGTCATTCAGTTTCCTCAATTTATCAAGAACCACACCTCACAATGAACCCAGCTTTTCAATTTTCTAAGACAAATATAACTGCTGATTTATTCAAGATAGCATGTGAGTAAATCTGCCTTTATTTTAAACATATTTCTATCTTGTAAAATCTTATGTAAAAGTCACAAAATAACAATCATAGTAATGAACACATATGACACATTGACTTAAATAACTGAACATTTCTACACTGAAAAAACTTGAGTTCATACCCAAAAAAACAAAACCTAGGAGAACAGGCAGAACACAGAGGACGTGGGGGCCAGTGCAACAACTCTGTAGAATCCGCTAACAGTGGGATGCCTTTGGCCTACCCCGTGGTTGAAGACGCCGCGTGGGACGCGTGCACACTGCACCACAGTGCCTGCCTTCCGTTCCAGCCCTGCTCCCCCCTCCAGCTTCCTGCTGGTACAGACCCTGGGAGGCAGCAGCTGAAGGCCCACCACCCACCCGGGAGACCTGGACTGAGTTCCTGGCTCCCAGCTTCTGCCTGGTCCAGACTTGGTTGTTGAGGCGATTTGGGGAGGGAATCAGTACATGGAAAATCCTTGTCTCTCTCTGCTTTCCAAATAAAATGCAAATAAATTTAAAAGAAAAATATTTCTAAGAGATGGCAATTAGGACGTCCACACTGCTGCCACCCTGCCGGGTTCCAGTCGCAGCACCAGTGCAGACCTGCAGACAGCAGTCAGTGACGGCTCCAGCAGCTCAGTGCCTGCCCGGAGCTCCCGGCCCCACGTTCAGGGGGTGAGCCAGCAGCTGGCAGCCTGCACTCTCCTCTCACAGAGCCTAGATTTACTGGGTCTGACTCCCACACTTTGACCGAAGATTCAGATCCCATTAGTATCGATTTCCTCAGGCTGCTGGCCCGATCCAGCTGCACGCCATCACTGTACCCTACGACTCAGCAACTCCACTCCCAGGGACACCCAGGGCGGGGGAGCACGCTGCGGCGCGCAGGGTGAGCAGGCACTTGGACTGCCTGCAACAGGTTCCAGCCCCTCTGCTTCTGATCCCGCTTCCTGCCGGCATGCGCCCTGGGAGCCCCGGCTGCAGCTCCAGGCTCCCAGCTTTCGCCTGGCCCTGATGGGCATTCTCAAAGTGAATCAGCTTTCCCTCGCTCTTTTGGTGTTGTCTTCTGCACTTCAAATAAAGAGACCCAAAACCTCGTATGCAAATGTTCCTAGCAGCATTAGGCCTAACAGTGACAGAGGACGCACGTTAGTACCCATCGGGCAATGCTGTCTTATCCAAACAGGGGACTGTTACTCACGACATGGATGGCCCTTAGACATTTTGCCACACGAAAGTCCATTACAACAGACCACATACTGCATGACTTCAGTTACAGGCAACATCCAGGACAATCCACAGAAACCAAAAGAAGTCCATGGCTAGTTAGGACAGGGGAAGGGAGTGGTTGATTTTCTTTGGGGTGTTTGAGTGTCCATTAGAATGGGGTTTCTCAGGGCTGGCACTGTAGCACAACAGGTTAAAGCCCTGGTCTGCAGTGCCGGCATCCCATATTGATGCCGGTTCAAATCCCAGCTGCTCCACTTTGGATCCAGCTCTCTGCTGTGGCCTGGAAAAGCAGTAGAAGATGGCCTTGGACCTCTGCCCTGCTTGGGAAACCCGAAGAACCTCCTGGCCCCTGGCTTCAGACTGGCATAGCTGCAGTCATCTGGGGAGTGAACCAGCAGATGGAAGACCCCTCTCCCTCTCTGTAACTCTGCGTTTCAAATAAATAAATAAATAAATAAAAAGAATGAGGTTTCCCTTTCAGGACTGATAAAAAAGGTTCTAAATTGCTTCGCTATATTACAGTTTATAGAATACTTTCACACATACCAGCAGTTAAAGATTTCCTCACCTGCTTGATGAATTCCTATCGTAACAGAGCACACACCTCTACCACCTACATTCAATCCTACCCTTGTGACTTAACACAAACTCCCATGTCGTCTAGGACACGATGGTATTTCTCAACATCCCCTCCCAAAAAGAACAAGAAGCTTTATCTATTGCCAGGTATAGCAACACCATGACCAAAAAGGGTCAGAGTTTCACGCCCCCGGCCTCGGGGGCTTTTCACTCTGGAGCACTCAACCGCACCAGCTTGGGGGCAACTCTGCCCAGCGACCCACACACACACTCCGCTCTCACAACCCCACCAAGTCAGGCTGTGCACACCCCCGGAGCGTGGCACTTCCCGCTCCTGACTCCTTCACACTAGGGCTGCATTTACACCCCCACACGAGTGCCATTCACAACCGCAGCACCTCACCCACTGCGGGCGGCCACGGTCAGCTGCTTAAACAGCTGACACGGCCCCTACCCCAGGCTTCTGACTCCTCCCCAGCAGGCCCCAGTCTGCCTCGTGGTCCTGAGATCCACAACGCAGACTCACAAAACAAATGCGCCAATATTTCTGATTACGAGCTTTATTACGGATCTGACTTCTTTGGGGGAAAGGGGGGTCTTTCCCACCAGCTAAACCAGCTGGTTTCTTTGAAAGCTGCTCTGTTAACTGTAGTGTAGGGCGCCTGTTTTCTAAAAACAGCTTTGCTGAGACAAAACCTATTGGGTGGAGCGAGGCTCAGTGCGCAGGCCAGGAGTAACCTGGCGCACGTGTCCCACTGTGGAGGCAAACCACCCTGTTCGGAGCCCTGCAATACTTGGATTCCTTCCATGCGTGTGCTCCCCACATCAGCACTGACAACCCTCACCCTCATCCTCCGCCTGCACTTCTCATGGGACCACACCGCTCACAGTCCCACCCAGGGCCAGGGGTCGTGGCACAGCAGCATCCCACACTGGAATGTGGGTTCCAGTCCTGAACACAATGACCTTCAGATTTCGCTTCCTGCTAGTGCAACTAGGAGGCGGCAAATGATGGCAGGTACTTGGATTCCTGCCACCCCCACGGGAGAGCTAGATGGAGTTCCTGGCTCTTGGCTTTGGCCAGGATTTTTATTTACTTCAAAGTCAGGGTTATACAGGGCCCGGCGTGGTGGATTAAGCCGCTGCCTGCGAGGCCAGCATCCCACATGGGTGCCAGGTCTATTTCTGGCTACTCCACTTCTGATCCAGCTCCCTGCTAATGGCTTGAAGATGATCCAAGTGCTTGGGGCCCTATACCCATGTGAGAGACCAGGGTGAAGCTCCTGGCTTTGGCCTGGTCCAGCCCCAATGCAGTCACAGCCATTTGAGGAATGAACCAGCAGATGCAAAATCTCTGTCTCTCCCTTTCTCTAACTTCTGCCTTTCCAATAAACAATTCTAAAAAAAGAGAGAGAGAGAGAGAAAAGGAGGGAGGGAAAGAGAGGGGAGAGACAGATAGATGTATCTTTCATCCGCTGGTTCACCTGATGGCCACAACAGCCAGGGCCAGGCTGAAGCCAAGAACTGAGGCTGAGTCTCCACGTGGGTGCAGGGGCCCAAGCCCTGGGCCATCCTTCCTGGTTTTCCCGCTCCATTAGCACAGTTGGGATGGGAAGTGGAGCTGCCGGGACTCGATCCCACACCCATTCGGACACCAGCATCCCAGACGAGGGCATCATCAGCTGCTACACCACAACACTGGCCCCTCAAATAAATTTTAAAATCTTAAAAATGAAAAAACAAAACAAAAACCCTGTTTCTTCCCTCTCCACATGACCCCATCATTCTGTTTCCTGTATTCTCCCTTCCCACTCTGCACTCTTCACATTAACACACAGCCCAAGTCCAGGTGTAATAAACCACACCGTTCACTCCTATCCTGTCTCCTTCAAAACCGAGGCCCCAGGAAGACACTGGTGCTCGCCACCCTCCCCCTGTCGACCTGCACTGCAACCACTGAGTCATCAACTGTCCCACTGAATCTTTTTCAGATTCACTTAATTATTTCAAAGTCACAGCTAGAGACAGATCTTCCATCTGCTGGTTCACTCCCTAAATGGCCACAATGGGCAGCAATGGGCCAGGCTGAAGCCAGGAGCCTCATCTGGCCTCAACATGAATGAAAGGCCCCTCTTCCACCAGCAGGGAGGCAGCTCCTCATCTTCAGTCCTAATTCACAAAGGATCTTCACCGCTGGCCTGACTGGCGGCACTCTTCAACCACGGTCCACTGGCAGTCCTCCTTCACTCCCGTCACGGCATCCGTGGATCCCTGCTCACCAACGCCACCCTCAGGGGTCCTGACAGTCACACCCGCTTCAACACCACGGATCTGCAGCCAGCTCCCACTCAAGGTCAGAGCCAGCAGGGCGGGGGCTACCCTGTCCGCAGGCCTGGAGACGAGCCTGCTCTGCTTGCTAGCACGCCTCTCCCTGTGCTTGCTCACTGAAGGGTTTACAGGAAGCGTTGTGCTAATGCCTTTCCCACAGTAACCAGCAGCCAGGTTAACTGGCCTCCAGGTAAATCTCTCGTCAAACTGGCCGTGACCAGAACTGCATGCGTCTGTCCACCGTGTGCCCTCCTCCTCACTCTAACTCCAGACGTCCAGTTCTCTCGCAGTGCTGCCGCACCACACGCATCCGGACGCTCACCCTGTAAGCCGGGACCCCAGGACCCTCCACCCAGCAGCCCCTCCCTCTGCCTCACTGTCCTCTCAATTTCTTTTTCTTTTTTAAGTTAAAGATTTATTTATTTGAAAGGCAGAGTTAGAGAGAGAGAGAGAGATCCACTAACGGCCTCAACAGCCAGGCCTGGGCCAGGCCAAACCCAGGAGCTTCATCTGAGTCTCTCGTGTGGGTACTGGGACCAAAGGACTTGAGTCATCTTCTGCTGCTTCCTCAGGTGCATTAGCACGGAGCTGGATGGGAAGTGGAGCAGCTGGGACTTGAACTGGCGCTCACACGGGATGCCAGTGTTGTGGGCGGCGGCTTTACCCGCTGTGCCACAGCACCAGCCCCTCTCTGACTCAATTTCCCCATTGCTGATTGTACTCTCCCCATGTGTCCAAAATGACTCTCCACAGCTTAAGAAAAAATCTACCCTCCACAAGGCCTTGCATGAATAAGTTCCTAAACACCTTTGTATTTACTGCTCATCCCTCACACACACACCACTGCAGCTCCCTGAGTGCAACTCACAGGGGACAGCAAACCACAGGAAAGACACCGCTCCCTGAACCTGGGCATTTCTGCCTCCAGCCATTCCCAAGGCCCCCTCCCAGACCCACGCCCGGACACTGCTCAGGCATCCGTTTCGCTGGGGAACCCCGCCACGCCCACTGTGAATCCAGCGTCCTCCTCTGACTGCACTGCGCCCCGAGGACACCCCGCTATTCTCTGTGGAACACAGATTCCCACTGGTGCTCAGAAACACCCCTCAGCACCACACCTGCCCTCTGTGATGGCGGCTTTCTTCCACCTGCCTGGAATGCTGACAAAACATTCAAATGTCTACAAAAACGTTTTACACAAAACATTCAAAGTCAGCATCTCTCTCTACCTCCTGTGACCTTTACCGAATCCTCCCAAGACACGTCCCAGTCTCCAGTCTGTGAATCCCACCAGAAACCATGTTATTATAAAAACCAGGAGAGAAAGCACACTCTCCCATGCACTGGTTCACTTCTCAGATGCCCACATGTGGCCAGGGGCAGGGCCAGGCCAAAGCCAGGAGCTTTGGGTGGAACTGCCTGAGCCATCACCGGCTGCCTCCCTGACCGCCCACTAGCAAGCAGCAGGAATGAGAACAGGGCCGGGACCCGTATTCCAGGACTGCAGGCAGGCAACCCAACCAGCGTCTGAGCCACTGCGCCACAGGCTGGCCACTTTTTTTTTTTTTTCCTGGTTGTTTTATGTATTTCAAAGGCAGAGTGACAGACAGAGATGGGGAGGGGAGACAGAGAGAGCTTCCACCCACCGCTCCAGTCTCCAAACGTGTCAATGTCCATAACAGCCGAGGCTGGACCAGGCTGGGGCAAGGAGTCAGGGACCTCATCCGGGTCTCCATGAGTGACAGGGATCCCAGCACTGAGCTGTCCCCGCTGCCCCCCAGGGCGCACTTCAGCAGGAAGCAGAGGAGGGTCTCAGTCCCAGGCAGCCCCCGTGGGATGCAGGAGACCCAGGCAGGGCTTACCCTGCTGGGCCACATGCCCCATATTTTTGATGTACAAAAAGGGCCTTTCCTAGGCTTGTTCCTTCCAGGTGAGGTATTCCCTCTCCTGCTCCTGAGAGCATTTGGGAGACTCGGTAACACTATGACCTTACTCCCCAGGCCAAAAACCCTGCATCCTCCTTCACTATGAACAAAAACACTGCAATCACTGGGTCAAAGGACGTTTTCTAAAAGAAACCGGATTACACTTGTAATGAGTAATGTATCTTAGGGCTGCTCTGAAGGAAATTGTTCTAGGGTATTTACTTATTTATTATTTTTTATGAAACATTTATTTATTTGAAAGTCAGAGTTACAGAGAGAAAGGGAAGCAAAGAGAGAGAGAGATCTTTCATCTGTTGGTTAACTCCCCCCAGTTTGTTCTAGTGTATTTAAACCTAGACTGTGTACCTGTTTCAAGGTCAAATAATTGGAAAAAAATTATTTTAAATATACAGTAGTTTGAAGGGCTTTTTCAAGCCTTTGCACACACTGGAACATATAGTAAAATTTATTAATACAGATTAATTAATGAGACAACAGCTAAAAAATCACCAGTACTCCTTTTTTAAATTTTTTGACAGGCAGAGTTACTGAGAGAGAGAGAGAAAGGTCTTCCTTCTGTTGGTTCACCCCCCAAATGGCCGCTATGGCCAGCACACTGTGCCGATCCAAAGCCAGGAGCCAGGTGCTTCCTCCTGGTCTCTCATGCGGTGCAGGGCCCAAGCACTTGGGCCACAGCAGAGAGCTGGACTGGAAGAGGAGCAACCGGGACAGAACCTGCACCCCGACCGGGACTAGAACCCGGAGTGCCAGCACCGCAGGCGAAGGATTAGCCTAGTGAGCCGTGGCGCCGGCCCAGTACTCCTTTTTAAGACTTTCTATTTATATGATAAACAGTGACAGGGCCGACATAGCAGGTGAAGCTGCCGCCTGCAGTGCCGGCATCCCATATGGGCGCCACTTCAGGACCCGGCTGCTCCACTTCCCATCCAGCTCTCTGCTATGGCCTGGGAAAGCAGTAGAAAATGGCCCAAGTGCTTAGGCCCCTGCACCCGCGTGGGAGATCTGGAAGAAGCTCCTGGCTTCTTGCTTCTGATGAGCTCAGCTCCAACCACTGAGGTCAACTGGGGAATGAACCAGCAGATGGAAAAGCTCTCTCTGCTTCTGCCTCTCTGTAACTTCCTACCTTTCAAATAAATAATCTAAAAAAATAATAATAATAATAAAATAAAACCAACAGAGACAGTCACAAAATAAGAACCAGTTACAATTCCTAAGTTCCTGAAAATCTTGTGTGTCATGGTTCGAAAAAACTAATGTCAATAGAGATATTTTATGCAAGTCTTAAAAACTCAATCTGCCCTAAAGCTCAGATTGAAGTCTTCTACATTGTTTTTCCTTCCAAATAAATGGATCAAGTTCCAAAAACCTCCAGTGTTCTTCAGCACAACCATCAAATGAAAAACAAATAAACGAGCGGCATACCCACCTGGACTGCCATGGGCAACCAGGTAAGTCGCTCCACTCCATGCTGGCGGACATGGATTCCAACGGGGCCAGCCTGCGGGCGTACCTTATTTACCCACAGACAGAATAACGTCCTGCTTTCCAGCACCCTGAAGGCAAAAATTACTTTAAAGAAACAAACAAAAGCTTGGAAACCAGGTTTTAGCTCTGTTGTCACACTGGGCAGCACTGAACGCTGCCCCCCCCCACACACCCTGCAGGGCCACCTGCCCCCGCTCCCGCCTCCCTTCACGAGAGCACTCGGTGTCCACTGGAGAAGGCGCTCCTGAGACCAAGGGGGACGTCACATCAGCTGCCCTCTGCACTAGGCTTGGACATTGTCAGATGGGAATGGAAACCAGTTCTGCTGGTGAATTCAGCATTTCCGACAAGCGAGGGGTGGCTCTGGCAGATAAAACCCCATCTCCGGAGGAGCAGACGCAGTGGCACGGTGTGGGCCACCACTGAGGAAGCCCCCGCCTCAGCCCGGGACGCAGCTTCCTGCGGCTGCATCCTGGAGGCAGCAGATGGTGGCTCAAGGGCTCGAACCCCGTGACCCACGCGGAGACCCAGATGGAGTTCCAGGCTCCTGGCTTTAGTCTGGCCCAGCCCTGGATGTGGTGGGCATTTGGGGCGTGAACCAGGGGATGGAAGATCTCTGCCCCTCTCTCTGCCTTTCAAATTGATGGAAACAAGCTAACTAAAAAAGCCATCTCCCAGAAAAGTAAATCACCCTGAAGTACCAAGCTGATCGGCAACCATGGCAAAAATGGGGGAGCAACCTACAAGGGGGTTCTATGCCACTTGCTCATGCTTGTGTTTATGTCTGAAGCACAATCATACCAGGCTCAAGAAAGCAGCAGTGCCGAGGCTGGGGGGAAGCTCCTCGGCTCCCAACTCGGGGCCACCCGCGCCCTCTGACCCTGAAGCAACTCAACATTTCAAAACTTCAAGGGGGGCCGCTGTTGTGGCGCAGCGGGTTAAGCCACAGCTTGCAACGGTCCAGGTTCCAGCTGCTTTGTTTCCGATCCTGTTTCCTGTTAACGTGCCTGGGAAGGCAACGGATGATGGCCCACGTAGTTGGGCCCCTGCCACTCATGTGGGAGAGACCAGGATGGAGTTTCTGGCCGCCCGCTTTCGCGCTGCCCGGCTCTGGCTTTTATGGCCATTTAGGGAGTGAACTTGAGGATGGACGATCTCTCCCTCTCCTGTCATTCTGCCTATCAAATAAAAATATATTTTTTTTAATTTTTATTAATTGAAAGAGCTTCAGAGACAAAGAGAGAGAGAGAGTTAGAGAGAGAGGTCTTCCATCTGCTGCTTCACTCCCCAAATGGCTGCAATGGCACGAGCTGAGCAGATCTGAAGCCAGGGGCCTAGGGCTGCTTCTGGGTCTCCCATGTGGGTGCAGGCGCCCAAAGACTTGGGCCATCCTCTGCCCTTTTCCCAGGGAATCAAGAGGGAACTGCCAGGTGCTGCTGGCACTACAGGCCAGGGCTTTATCCTGATTGCACCACCCCCAACAGATAAATCTTTTTTTTTTTTTTTTTTTGACAGGCAGAGTGGACAGTGAGAGAGAGAGACAGAGAGAAAGGTCTTCCTTTGCCGTTGGTTCACCCTCCAATGGCCGCCGCGGATGGCACGCTGCGGCCGGCACACCGCGCTCATCCGATGGCAGGAGCCAGGTGCTAGGTGCTTTTTCCTGGTCTCTCATGGGGTGCAGGGCCCAAGCACTTGGGCCATCCTCCACCGCACTCCTGGGCCACAGCAGAGGGCTGGCCTGGAAGAGGGGCAACCGGGACAGAATCTGGCGCCCCGACCGGGACTAGAACCCGGTGTGCCGGCGCCGCAAGGCGGAGGATTAGCCTGTTGAGCCACGGCGCCAGCCCAGATAAATCTTAAAAAAAGAAAATTAAGAGACAAAGTTCCAGTAACTGGAGATGGTTTCAAGAACCTTAAAGAACATTCTTACATGCTTCACTGCCCAGATGGCCCAACAGCCCAGGCAGGGCCAGGAGCTTCATCTAGGCTCCCACGTGGGTGGGAGAACGCGGGCTGTCTCCCACTGCTCTCCCAAGCACATTAGCAAGGAGCTGGATCAGAAGTGGAGCGGTCGCGACTGGAACCAGCACCCATATGGGACGCCAGCTCAACAGGCAAAGGCTTTACCCACAGCACCAGCCCATTTTTCCAGAAACTCTACTTTTGGGTCCGAGTCCTAAACATATAAATTGTGTTTGAAACGTTAGCCACAGAGATATTCACAATGATTTTATTTATCAAGTTGGAAGCAGGTGAAATAAAAGCTAAACAAATTATAGCCAATCCACACGATTTTTTTTTTTTTTTTGGACAAGCAGAGTTAGAGAGACAGGAAGAAAGGTCTTCCTTTTCCATTGGTTCACTCCCCAAATGGCCATTATGGCCGGCGCTACGCCGATCTGAAGCCAGGAGCCAGGTGCTTCTCCTGGTCTTGCATGGGGTGCAGGGCCCAAGGACTTGGGCCATCCTCCACTGCCCTCCCAGGCCACAGCAGAGAGCTAGACTGGAAAAGGAGCAACCGGGACAGAATCCGGTGCCCTGACCGGGACTAGAACCCAGGGTGCTGGCACTGCAGGCAAAGGATTAGCCTAGCGAGACGTGGTGCCGGCCAGAGAGGATTTATTCAGCCACTGAAAATGCCAAGTACTGACAGCAGAAAACCTGACTGAGGGCCCGTCAGGAAGAGAGAGGCAAGATACAACGGCCTACACCCTGCAGAGACGAGACGCACACAGCCGTGTGGTGTCGTCACACTGAGTCGTTGCAGCATTTTCTGCTGTTGATTTCCAGCATCCAAAAGGCCACACTGGTAGCTTCACTGCTCAGTCCCACCGATGACAACCTTCCAAAAACCACATCCCGTGAGACAAGCAAAGCAGCCCCAAATCCAAGATACTCCAGAGAACTCCCTCCCCTCCTCACTCGTCCCCACTGGCTCCCCTGGCCCCAGAACGCCTTTTCCACTGCTCTTGGCCTTTCCTGCTCACTCTCCTTGCCCTGTGGATCGGGTCATCTTTTCAACCCAACAGTGTGGACACACGACACAGACGGAGGTGTTCTGCAGAGCGGGGCCTGCCCAGGCTAGGCAGGGCCTCAGCTGCGAAGGCACTCACTACTCCAGCCGAGGGCTACGGGAGGAGCCACGCACAGCAGCACTGCAGTCAACGCTGCTCCCGTGTGCTCCCGTGTGTCTCCTCCAGGAGACATCTCCTACAGCCAGGCGACGTCTCCTACAGCCAGGCTACCGACAGCAGCAACAGAAACGGGCAGGCTTCTGGCACGGGGCTAGGACACCACATCCCGTGTCAGTTCCTGAATCTGAGTCCCCATTCCACTCCCGATGCCAAGCTCCTCCTAATGTGCACTCTGGGAGGCAGCAGCTGATGGCTCAAGTGACTGGGGGACCCGGACAGAGTCCTGGTCTCCTGGCTCCGGCCTAGTCCAGCCTCAGCTGTCACAGGCATTTGGGAAGTCAACCAGTGGACAGGAGATTTCTCTCTTTCTCTGTCTTCCAAATAAAAATAAGAACTTTTAAAACGACCCACAGCGTCTCGGAACAGGCCTGCCTTTGAAAAGCCAGCCCAGCGCCGCAGCTGCCGCTCCCCAGCGCAGGCGAGGGTGGAGCGACTTCAGCTCCCAGCCCTGCGTGTCCAGCTGGCCTCTGCTGTCACTGTCACAGTCCCTGCTCGGACACCCCATTCTAAGAGGGACACGTGCCTGGGTCCTCCTCACCAAGTTTGGCTTTTAGACCTTTCCACAGACTGAGAGGCTAAGACCAGTGTTGACACCAACGGTTTACCAGGGAACTCTGCCTTGTTAAAAATCTACACACTTTCCCTCCTTATCCATGCCCAATCCAACTATGAGACACAGACTGACCGCAACCCAGGCAAAGGACCCCCCCCCCCCCCGGGAGGACACAGGGACACACCCTGACGGGAAAATCCCGCCACCAGTGCGCCTTAGAGCAGCAACCATTCAAGCAAAAAGATTTTACGAATTATTAATTCTTATGTTTCCTGCAAAATCATGGACTCAGACTGCTTATTTAACTATTTACCTTAAAATTGAAACTTTCAAGGCCGGCACTGTGCCATAGTGGGTTAAAGTCCTGGCCTGCAGTGCCGGCATCACATATGTACCCCAATTTGCGTCCAGCTGCTCCACTTCTGATCCAGCTCCCTGCTGATGGCCTGGGAAAGCAGTGGAAGATGACCCAAGAGCTTGGGTCCCTGCACCCATGTGGGAGACCTGGAAGAAGCCCCTGGATCCTAACCGGCTCAGCACCACACCACTGCAGCCATCTGGGGAGTGAACCAGCAGATGGAAGACCTCTCTCTCTCTCTCTCTCTCTCTCTCTAACTCTTTCAAATAAAATAAATCTTTAAAAAAAAAAAAAAAAAAACCCAGAGCTTTCCTTTGGGGGTTTTTGTGAATTAGTTTTCATGTAATTTAGTGTTCTGCCACTCAGATTTTTTTTAAGTTAGCTTAGTGAAATCAGAATTTCAAAGAGTCCTATAAATACCAATTTTAAGAAAAGATGGTGGCCGGCGCCGTGGCTCAGCAGGCTAATCCTCCGCCTTGCGGCGCCGGCATACCGGGTTCTAGTCCCGGTTGCCCCTCTTCCAGGCCAGCCCTCTGCTGTGGCCCAGGAGTGCAGTGGAGGATGGCCCAAGTGCTTGAGCCCTGCACCCCATGGGAGACCAGGAAAAAGCACCTAGTACCTGGCTCCTGCCATCGGATGAGCGCGGTGCGCCGGCCGCAGCGCGCCGTCCGCGGCAGCCATTGGAGGGTGAATCAACGGCAAAGGAAGACCTTTCTCTCTGTCTCTCTCTCTGTCCACTCTGCCTGTCAAAAAAAAAAAAAAAAAAAAGATGGTATGGTCTGGTAATCAACCAAAATGATAGTTGACACCTGAGAAAGAAAAAAATGGAATCTGGGGACACTAGAAAATAGAAAATATGAGAAGAAAGGCCGTAGGGCAGTTGGTTTTGGTAGTCTTTATAACCTACGTAACAAATAAATATGGACAGGCCCACTAAGAAACAGCTTAGAAGTGGCCATGGGGTGGGGGCTGGGGTGGACTGTGTGTGGACAGCACCCACGTGGGTGCCAGCGGAGTCCGGGGGGGGGGGGGACTGTGTGTGGACAGCACCCACGTGCATGCCAGCAGAGTCCAGGCTGCTCCACTTCAGACCCTGCTCCCTGCTCACGTGCCTGGGAAGGCGGAGGCGGCAGCTCAGGGCAGGACTGCAGCGCAGTCATGGGCTCCTGGCTTCGCCCCAGTCCAGACCCAGCAGATGGAGGCTCACTCTCCCTCCCTTACTCTGCCTTTCCAATAAATAACTTTGGGGGGGGGGGGGGGCAGCAGAGGCAGGTATTTGGTGATTAGGCTCCTGTCTGACAAGCCCAGGTTGAGACAGCACATTGAAAGGCCTGGGTTGGAGGCCGGTCCAGGTTGCCCCTCTTCCAGGCCAGCTCTCTGCTGTGGCCCAGGAGTGCAGTGGAGGATGGCCCAAGTGCTTGGGCCCTGCACCCCATGGGAGACCAGGAGAAGCACCTGGCTCCTGGCTTCGGATCAGCGCAGTGCTGGCCGTGGCGGCCGTTTGGGGAGTGAACCAAAGGAAGGAAGACCTTTCTCTCTCTCTCACTGTCTATAACGCTGTCAAAAAAAAAAAAAATCTTTAATAAAAAAAGAAAGGAAGGCCTGGGTTGAAGTCCCCCTGGGAGGCAGCTGCATTCCTGTCACCCTGCAGGACGCCTGGACTGGGCTGCTGGCTTTGGCCTGCCCAGCCCTAGCCGTTTGAGGTATTTACTTGGGGAGCAAACCAGAGAGTGGGATCCGCCTGCCTCTCAAATACATTAAAAATAAGCAAGCAGAAGACAGCAGTTTATATGCACTAGAAATGTGTTCTCCTGCACTAATAAACGTGAGTGGGCCTTGCCTCTGTTCTCCTGACCAGCAGACTCTGTCAGACAGATGCTCAGGGCTGGGGGAGCGGGGTGAGAGGGGGCACTCTTGCTCAGCTCCTGACAGCCTGCGGAGCGCTCTGGCAGCGCGTGCCCACACTTGCACAGCTCAGCCCACCGCGTACCCTGGGGGAACAATCCTTCACAGTCAGCCTGGGGGCTGAGAACACCCGGGAAATTCCCGTAACATCCGAAGGCTAATGTGTGGCTCACATTTCAGTAAATTGTATATTTATTTGGGTGAACCTCACATAATGCTTCTTTTTAAAAATGGAAATGTAATACAAAACCCAGCTAAAGCTAAGAATTTTTCAAATTTCTGCTCAGGTTCGGATGCTAGAAAACAAAGGGATGACACAATGGTCATCGCCCAAGCAGCTGCAGGCACCCTCCTGAACCGGCCACGCCTTGAACCAGAGGTGAATGCACTAAGCACCACTCGACCCTAACTTGCAACTTCACGTTACGTCACCTTTGTGTTAATGTGATGCTACGGGACTTTTCTCTCAACTAAAACAAAATTATCTTCTCCACTCTTCTCAATAATTTAGCATTCGGCTTAATAAATAAATAAGGGTTCCTCAAGTACTAGAGGTGAAATCCTACCCAGGGTATGCAGTGAACCCATGTGGATGGATGCACACTCACTCGGCAAGGACTTTAACTCAAAAAATAGATGAGATTTAAAAAATAATAATTAGCAAGAAACACTGAGCATCCACTTCAGTTAACTGTGACCAACAGCGTACAGAAAGCAAGCTGCTGTGTGTGCCCCTTCCCGTCCACAGAGGGAACAATTCAAGCACATGACCTCTGCCCAGGACTGGCCGAGCTCCACACCCCCAGGGCTGGGGGTGCTGCGACCCCACTGGTGACGATGGTTACTCATCAGGCCTCTTGGAGGCTGTTGGCAGGAAAATGGAGTATTTAAGATAATACGAATTTGATTCTACTAGGAAGACTTTTAAACTCTGGGGGGTGTTAATACTCCAAGACCCCAGTGGGCGCCGGACACCACATACACTGGTGTCCCCCCCCCCCCATATATATACACCTCTGATGAAGTGTTACTTAAAAATAGTAGGCCCATTAGGAGAGTAACAACAATAGAACAGAATAATTACAACAGACTGTAGTGAAAGTCAATTAAAACTTATACATTGTGTATTGCTGGGATTTTCCACTTCATAGTAACAGGAGGTGGGGACTGTGGGGTAACCCAACCCACGGAAAGTGAAACCGGGGCTGAACTCCTGTACCGTCTACCGTGTGGCACACAGGGAAGCCCAGGTGCCTGCCTTCTCTTCAAGACCAAACGTTTGTCCTGGAGACCCACTCTCCACTTTTCAAAACACTGTCTGGTGCGTTATTTCGATCCTGGTCACCCGCGTGTGAGCTCTTTTCAAAAGGCACGGACCCCACACATGTTTGTGGTACCGCGTGTTCAAGCCAAAATTTTAGAAAGTGAAATTTTCTTAGAGAAAGTTCGTGGAAAATGGAATGAAAAGGAGTTTAGTACCAAAAATCGTATATACGAAGGGTCTTCAAAGAGCTCATGGAAAATGCACGTTGTGAAAAAGCCACACACAAACCTCACATTTTCTCACCAGAATAAATTGACCTTTTCTTTCCAATTTCCATGAACATTTGGAACTACCTGTAAAATTCACTCTATTTCACTAAATGCAGATAAACTCTAGTCCCTCTATCACCACGCCGATTTCAGCCTTACGGAAGAGCTCAGTTTGGTGGTAAAACTGAGTTTTCCTTCACACTGCCCAACTGTCCAGATGACTTTTGGAAACATGGGCAGGGACGGGTTCAGAAGCAGCTCCCACGTCCCTTATGTAATCCTCACAACCCATTCAGGCAGCTATTGCCCCATTTCACGGATGGGGAAAGGAAGTCAGAGGTAAACATACTTGCTACGTCAACATAAATAGCTTTCAAGAAACATCCTTGTTGGGGCCAGCACTGTGGTGCACTGGGTTAAGCCTGCTGGCATCCCCTGGGCGCCGGTTCAAGTCCAGCTCCCTTGCTAATGGCCTGGGAAAGCAGTGGAGGATGGCCCCAGTGCTTGGGCCCCTGCATTCTCATGGGAGACCAGGAAGAAGCTCCTGGCTCTGGCTGTTGCAGCCATGTGGGAGAGTGAACCAGGGGATGGAAGACCTCTCTCTGCCTCTCAAATAAATAAATCTTTAAAAAAAAAAAAAAAAAAAAAAAAAGCCCTGATTTTACAATGGGTTCTCTCCTCCCTGCTCTGTCGAGGAGCGGAAGCACAGAGCAGCTTCCCAAATCCTGAAGTCAAATGCTTCCTGAAAGGTCTCCGTTCCCTCCGGCTTCCTGAGAATAATCCAGTGGGAAGCCGCAGTTTCTTAGGGTTTTCATTAAAACCTGCCAATTATTTGCAATAAACCCAAGTATACATTCCACCCCTGCACTGTGATCCTGTATTATTTTAAAAATTCTTTCATTCTGCTGTTGTCCCAATTTTTAAAACGTGTGAGATCAATGCTTCAAAAAGATGAAAGTATCCTATGGATTCTGAGACAACTGGAAACGGGAAGACGAATGAGGCATACCCAGGGGTCACGGGTTTGCATGTCTAAGGAAAAGGAAATTCGTGTTTTCTGGACCAGTTCTTATCTGGGGGAAGATAAAGTGCTCAGCCCCACCTGGCTCCTCGGCCACCTTCTGCACTCCTTGGACAGACGCCAAGTGCACACTCCTCCCAGCCCCGAGGTGTACTGCAGCCTCTGTGTCATTGTGCGTGACATCACTGGGTTGCTATGGGTATAGGTGCGAGGTCACTCGCCTTCCTGTGAAACTCGAACCATGGAAAGATTAAAGCCTAAATGAAGGACGGGAACCGGAGATGTTCCCAATGCTGTTGAGTAGATACTAAAAGTGCAACTTGCATCATTTGAGCATTAAAACGTCAAGAACTGCCAACTCTGTGGGTGTATTAAAACAGCACCATTTCCAATTTCAGAACAATGACCTTCCTCAATAGGTTAAAAAAAAAATTTTTTTTGTTAATATATGTAGCTGGAGCAAGGATAAAAGACCAGCCTTGTCACCTTGAGCAGCGGTAGCTACTCAAGAATGAACGTAACCCACACTGCTCTGAAGGTACAGCCTCCAACCGCAGCCGGAGGGAGAGGCGTTCTAAACCTCTGTTACATAAGGCAGGAAGTGAAATGCTAAGGCGGTGGGAGCCCCAACCATCCGTTTTCCTGCGTCTCCTTCAGCAACATCCACGACTCCCCCCTCCCCTAAATTCACACTGCGGGTTAGGGCGCTCCCGACAAAATGGTGCAGCCGGGGCAGGGACCGCGTCCCGCACGGAACGCGGGGCTGAGCGAGCGCTCCCGCTCCTGCAGGGCGAGGGGCAGGAACCTCCGATGGCTCTCAGAGCAAATTCCTGAGAAGGGCTCTCTCCCCTCCCTGCCTCCACCCAGTCCAGGCTCTCTGCAATATGACAAATGCAGAATCTTCTGGAACGACTGGATCCTGCCTCCCACCACCGCTTTGTTTGCAATATCCGATCAGACTGCGTGCCTATATATCGACATATTCTATATATTTTTTTTTTTTTCAACTTGTAGGCATTTCAACAGACGCGTGCCTGTATTCAAAGGAGAAACAGCAGATGTCACAAATCGAACCGGGGAGCTAAATTCTCAACGTTTATTTTCAGGGCGATACCTACCCTTTCCAATGCAAGAACACAAGGGGAAAAAATGGAGATGACATATTGAGAACAATCAATGGAAACGCCAGCGAGACAAACGCCCCCCCCCCCCAAAAAAAAAAAGGGCAGGGGATGCGCTCTGGGGCTTGGAGACACAGCCTTTTGTTAAGAAAAACGTGAGCCGGGAGGTTTCGATGTTGCACCGCGGAGCCCAGGTTTTCCGGAGCACCTTCCTCCCCCCCCAACCCCACACCCCGGGGAGGGTCCAAGGGCTGGGGAGGGGGTGGCCACCCGGGAGACCCGCCGAGCGCGCGGGGAGGGCGCCGCCCAGGCACCGGCGAGAGAAAGAGGAACGGCGTCCACGCGGCCCCCGCCCCCACGCCCGGCGGGGAGGAGGGGAAGTGGGGCACAAAGGATGCGCAGGGCCCCCCGCACCCCCGGACTGCAGCGCCGCCGGGCCCCCGCGGGGACACAGACCCCCGGCCGCCGCGCGCGGGGCCTCGCCCGCCCCTCCCGGAGGGACGGGGAGCGTGGGGGAGGGGAGCAGACACTCACGTTCTTCATGGCCGCGGCCATGTCGTCGTAGCGCTCCGCCTGCTCGGCCAGTCGGGCTTTCTGCACCAGTTGCTCGCGGTCCACCATCTTCGCGGGCTGGGTCGGGCCGGAGGGGGACACCGGGGCGGCCTGGAGGGGCTCGGAGGGCGGCTGCGGCGCGGCTGGGGCCCGTGTGCCGGAGGGACCGACCCACGAGGCGAGAGGCTGCGGCGGCGGCGGCTGAGGCGGCGGCGCGGAGGAGGCGGCACGAGCTGCGACCGCGGGACCGGGCGCGAGGCGGCTGCGGCTGCGGTGCGTGCCGCGGGCGGACAACCCCCTGCGGCCCCGCCCACGCCGCGTGACGCAACGGCCCCGCCCACTCGCCCGCGCGCACGCGCGCGCCCGCCCGCCCGGCCCCGCCCGGGCATTCGCGCCGCTCGAGCTTCGGGCCCCCAGCCCCCAGCTCGGCCCGCTGCGGTCTTGCACCCGCTTCCCCGCTGCCCCCCGCCACGCTCCCCACCCCTTTTTTAAAAATTTTTTTACGGCACCCGGATTCCTTCGCCTAAGCCTCTCCAGACTCCCCTCCCCCCTCCAGGCCCCCGGCCGGCCGGGCCTAGGGCGCGCGCGGGCTCCTGGGAGTTGTAGTTCACAACGCCGGCCACCAGCGCGTTGAGGAAACCGAAGACAAAAGGGCGGCCGAGACTACATCTCCCAGTGTGCACAGCGCGCAGGGGCGTGGGAGGATGGGGCTCCTAACCCGGCGGACACGGGAGACCTCTGGCGGGGACGCGGGCGGCAACGGTCGGAGCGAGTGCTGATTCACGGCCCCGCCCCATGTCCTCTGGGCAGTTACCCGGGGAGGGGCAGGGCCCCAGCCTAGACCCTGTTTTCCAGGCAGAATAGCCGGTCATGGCGGGGAGCAGGCCCGGGAGAGGGAATGAGGGGGCGCGGACACGGTGGCTCCAGACTGTCAGCATGGCGCTCCCCAAGCGGGGGACTCTGTGTCCCCCAGCGAGGCTCCAGGTCCGCAGTCCCCCTGGAGGCTGCTGGACCTGTCGGGGTGACAGTGGGAAGCGGCGTAGCGGCTGGGCGCCCTGGTTCGCGTCCTCCGCCCCGGGAGGAGCTGCTGAATTTCTCCTCTCCATGACACTGCGGCTGGGGCGGGCCACCCCTCCGCCCCCACCCAGCACCTGCACCCTGACACGGGCTTAGTGCTGGGTGTCCACAGCGCGCACCCACCCTCGCCTGCCTGCTTTGCATCAGCCGTTCGACAGACAGTTAGGTATTGAGCGCCTGCTATGCTCCCAGCAATGAACGAAGCAGGAAAAAAAATCCTTGCCCTACAAAACAAGCAAGATAAAAATCAATAATGTGGGTTAGAAAGCAAAAAAAAAAAAAAAAACGGAGTCCAAGGGAGGGCTCTGAACCTGAGTTTCTGTGAGGGGAATATTCCAGACTCTTGCTAGATGTCGGAGGAACCTGTCCTGGCAGAATTTAGGAGGTAAGTGCTGTAAATACATAGATAGATAGATAGATTTTTTTTTTTTAATGATTCTTTCTGGCTGGATAGGAGGAGCTTCTGAAAACCTGCCCCAGGGAGGCTGCTGACATCCCCGACCCAGCCATGACAGGATGATAGGGCTGCAGGACCGGGAGTCCCTCCCTAAGGAGTCTGCCGTGCCTGGTGTCCCAGGTGATCCTTAATGGGGGCTGCTGATGGGGTCAGGCACATAAGGGGCACCGAATGGCAGGCTAAGGAGCTTTAACTTTTTATTCTGCCATACATAGGAAGCCCATGAGATTTTTAACCATGCCAAAAAAATTTTTTAAAAAAAAAAGGATCATTTTTGCATTTTGTCGGCGTCTTTAACTTCTCGCTGCTTGGTACTTCGAGTCTGGCTCGGAGTCGGTGCATAGCACATGTGAGATAAAGGCGTGATGCAGGCCTGCATGCGTGCACTCTGGACCAGCGTGTGGGAGATGGGCTGAGTGGGGAGAGGACCTAGAAATAGTTCTGTGTCTCCCCTCCTCCAACATGGGATCTGGCCTGGCCTCTCTTACCACATCGCCCAGCAGAATGCAACCCTGCTGGTGAATAAGCCCTCCCACTTCCTTCTGTCTCTCGCAGGACTGTTCGCCAAGTCACTCCTCTTCCTTTCTCTTCCTCCTTGCAGGCCAGAGCTGACCCACCATGGCCTGGGGCTCCCAGCTGCATGGGAACCAGCCCTGCCCGGCCACTCCAGTGGTCCACATGTGGATCCAATGTGTCAATGAGTCGAGCCCCAGATGCTGAATCCTGCGAACTTCCTGCCACATTGCCACTTTTTTTCTCTGACCTCTCCACCCCAGTTCCTTCCCCCACCAGTCTAATGCACTTGGGAAAACACACACACACACACACACACACACACACACACACCTCGGGCCAAATCTATTTGAGAAAAATAAAGCAGATGCAAAGAAAAAGATGTTCCAAAGCATCTGCAGTGTCCACATGCCGGAAGCTTCCCTCCGCTGGTGCAGGGGAGGGCCGGCCAGCTCTGCCTCGCTCCCCTTTGGAGTTTAAAGGCGCCTGGCTTAGAGCTTCAGCTGCCCTCCCCCAGGCCCCCTGAACCCCCGAGGGCTGCTTCAGAGGCCTCCCCTGCAACAAACCTGGAGCGTCCTCTCTCTGGGTCTCAAATTTCCCCAACTTTAAGATGAAACATTGGACCACACGAGCTCTGAGTGCCACACGCAAGTGCGATGAGTCATAGTTCTAGATTCAGCCCGTGCTTCTGTAAGGAAAGCCGTTGGCACGCCACAGCTGTGCAGACGGGGGGCCATGGGACTGAAAGATGGCGGAAGCCCAAGGGGTCAGCAGACTCAGAATCGTCCCTGGTTGTTGGACCAGGAAGCTGGGACAGACAGAGGCCCTACTGAGTGACAGCGCCTGAATTCGAACCCCGGGCAGACCTTCTGCACTTCCAGCTGCAGATTGCACCTGCTCAGCCAGGAAAGGCGGGGCCTTGCCCTGGGGTGACCCCTCCATGACACCAGGGCACCCTCTGTCCCCTTTCTCCCGTGCTGGAGGACATGACCTTTTAAACGCATCCTCTCTGGCCGATCTGGCAGACAAGCAGGCCAGCCGGGGACATTAGTGCCCTGCTGTTTCTGTGCAGTCAGCCATAAATCACCGCGGCTCCATCCCCCGGCTCCCGGCTTCCTCCCTGAGTAGTGTAGCCGAAGCGGCAGCAGCATCTTCCGTAGCACTCCCAGCCCTGACCTCAGGGGACACGACCCCACCCATGTCCTGCCAGGCTGGCCCGCGATAAGAGCAGAGAACACAGTGGATTGAGAAGTAGACGATGACCAGGACATCTCTGTGGCCTGCTTTTCCTCCTGCATGTCCTGGGCCAGGCAGGGGAGGAAGCCCGTGCTGGAGGCAGGACCTAGGAGTAGAAGCCCAGACTTTGCCGTTGACCTTGCTGAGTGACCTTGGCCAAGTCACTTCACTGCTCGGCGCTTCAGATTGTGCACTTATAAAAGAAAGGAATTGGTTGGGGCCGGAGCTGTGGCGTAGCGGGTAAAGCCACCGTTCTGCAGTGCCAGCATCCCATATGGGCGCCGGTTCTGGGCCCGGCTGCTCCACTTCCGATCCAGCTCTCTGCTGTGGCCTGGGAAAGCAGTGGAAGATGGCCCAAGTCCTTGGGCCCTTGCACCCTTGTGGGAGACCCAGAGGAAGCTCCTGGCTCCTGGCTCCTGGCTTCAGATCAGCGCAGCTCCGGCCGTTGTGGCTAATTGGGGAGTGAACCAGCAGATGGAGGACGCACCCCCTTTGTGTGTGTGTGTGTCTCTCTCTGCCTCTCCTGCTCTCTGTGTAACTCCAACTTTCAAATAAATAAATAAATCTTTTAAAAATAAAATAAAGGAATTGGATGCTTTCAGTAAACTGCCCTGGCTCCATGCCTCCCCACCCTCCCCAGTGGAAGATCTTTCTGGATGCACATCTCATCCCCTTCCCTCCTCTTGGCCCCACCGTGCACTCCTGATGCCTATGGGCCATGGTCTTCCTTGCTTCCTTGCTCCGGAATTCAGAGCCTTTCCTGGGGGGCCCCTGTCGCCCTCTGCAGCTGCATCTCACACTCAACTCGACCTTCTCAGCCACGCGGTGCTCTCTCGCGTCTCACGCCGAGCTTTCTAAAGCTGTCCCTTCTGCTGGGAACGCCTGCTCCCATCCCTGGAAGGCCTCTGCCCCCTCATCTTGCAGACTCAGTGTCTGAGCTTGCTCATGCTGGGCCTTCCAGCCTGGGGTCTAGAGCCCCACACTGCACTCGTGGGTGTAGGCAGCTGCCTTCCCTGGCCTCCCTCAAATGCATTCCTCCAAGACAGATTCCATCCGAGCCACCTCCAGTCTCCTCTGCTCATGTAGCAGGTGCTCAGGGAGGTTTGTCTATGATGCTGGCATCCCATCAAGAATGCGGGTTCTAGTCCCAGCTGCTCCACTTCTGATCCAGCTCCCTGGGAAGGCAGCAGAGGATGGCCCAAGTGCTTGGGCCCCTGCCACCCATGTAGGAGACCCTGGTGGGTTTCCAGGCTCCTGGCTTCAGCCTGGCCCACACCTGGCTGTTCTGTGACCATATGGGGAGTGGACCAATGGATAGAAGATTCATTCATAGTCTCTCTCTCTCTCTCCCCTCTTTCCTCTTTCACTCTGCCTTTCAATATTTTTTTAATAGGAAGGAAATCCAGAGAGCAGACGTCTAACCCAACAGTTGGGATGCCCACGTCTCACATGGGCACACCTGTGATACCGGACCCAGGTTCATGGATTCACGTTCGAACAGATATTGACAAGAAGCCGATGTGCACTGCAACCCAGACAAGGTCAGTTAGAGGCTTATGTTCCCATAAAGGGAGACAGCACAGTGGAGAGAGGTCCTGCTGAGTGGCTCCATGGCGGGAGCTGGGCAGGGGTCTTTGTTAGTCGGGGAGGTGTGATGGTTCTCCCTCGGCACACGGCACACGGCAACAGCACCTGGTCTGGGGCTCTGCACATGGGCTGCTGGGCTTCTCACACACGGCACACTCACTACCGCCACCCCAGAAGGTCAGACACCCTTTGCTCCTGGTTGCTCTGGAGCCGGAAATGATGGATACATGTCAGGTGGGAAGGCGCTTGAGTGAGTGAGCCCGGGTCTATCCAGTCTCACCTGGGTTTGGTTCCTGGCTCTGGTCCCACCTTCCTGCTAAGGTGGATCCTGAGAGGCCGTGGTGATGACTCAAGGAATCTGGCTGTGGCCACCAATGTGGGAGACTTGGATTGAGTTCCTGGATCCCGGTGTATGTCTTTGGCCAATCCCATCTGCTGTGGGCATTTGGGAAGCGAACCAAACACTAGAGCACTCTCCTCCTGTCTCTGTGCCTCGCAAATACATACGTACATACATGCTTAAGAAAGAAGGGATAGGGACCAACACCGTGGCACAGTAGGTTAATCCTCAGCCTGCAGCACCAGCATCCTATATGGGTGCCGGTTCTAGTCCCAGCTGCCCCTCTTCCCATCCAGCTCTCTGCTATGGCCTGGGAAAGCAGTAGAAGATGGCCCAACTGCTTGAGCCCCTGCACCCATATGGGAGACTAGGAAGAAGCTCCTGGCTCCTGGCTTCGGATTGGTGCAGCTCCAGCTGTTGCAACCATCTGGGGAGTGAACCAGTGGATGGAAGACCTTTCTGTCTCTCCCTCTCACTGTAACTCTACCTCTCAAATAAATAAATAAATAAATAAATCTTAAAAAAAAAAAAACAAAGAGGCCGGTGCTGCAGCTCAATAGGCTAATCCTCTGCCTGCGGCACTGGCACACCAGGTTCTAGTCCTGGTTGGGGCGCCAGATTCTGTCCCAGTTGCTCCTCTTCTACAGCTCTCTGCTGTGGCCCGGGAGTGCAGTGGAGGATGGCCCAAGTGCTTGGGCCCTGCACCCACATGGGAGACCAGGAGGAAGCACCTGGCTCCTGGCTTTGGATCAGCATGGTGTGCCAACCACAGCGCGCCAGCCACAGCGGCCATTGGTGGGGGGGTGGACCAACGGAAAAGGAAGACCTTTCTCTCTCTCTCTCTCTCTCACTGTCCACTCTGCCTGGAGAGAGAGAGAGAGAGAGAGAGAGAGAGAGAGAGAGAGAGAGAGAGAGGATGGCCACCAGCTCTCAGGGAGCCTGCACCAGGATCTTCTCCCAAAACCCTGCTCTGTGAACTTGGCCGCTGCTTTGCCAATCTGGACAATGGGTTTCCCTTCAAATCATACAAAGAAATGGGCACCTGCCCTCTGCCCGGCACTGTGAGGTGAACAAGAGTGTTGTCTGAGCTGGGAGAGGCCTCCAAAGTGAGCATTTTGATCCTTGGAACCCCCACAGGGGGCCAGAGATTCACATGGAATGAGCCTGCTGTTTTGTGTTCTCAAAGGACTTCAAGCCAGGGAGCCCTTCAACTTCAGCTCAATTCAAGGAAGCAGTTTTGGGGTGGGCATTTGGATACAATGCTGCTTGGGGCATCTATGTTCCATATCACAGCACCTGGGTCCAATCCCTGACCCCACTCACCATTCCAGCTTCCTGCTCATATAGTTGATGGCTCAAATAGCGAGGTCCCTGCCTCCCCATGGGAGTCCCGGATTGAGTTCCTGGCTCCCAGCTTCAGCCTGGGCTAGCCCCAGTTGTTGTAGGCATTTAAGGGAATGGCAGATCTCTGTGTGTTTCACTCTGTCTTTCCGCCTTTCAAATTAATTAAAATAACTTTTTAAAAAAGATTTATTTATTTATTTGAAAGTCAGAGCTACACAGAGAGAGGAGAGGCAGAGAAAGAGAGAGACAGGTCTTCCATCCAATGGTTCATTCCCCAGATGACCACAACGGCTGGAGCTGTGCCGATCCAAAGCCAGGAGCCAGGAGCTTCCTCTGGGTCTCCCACGCGGATGCAGGGACCCAAGGACTTGAGCCATCTTCTACTGCTTTCCCAGGCCACAGCAGAGAGCTGGATCGGAAGTGGAGCAGCGGGGTCATGAACCATTGCCCATATGGGATGCCAGCGCCTCAGGTTAGGGCGTCAACCCGTTGTGCCACACAAGGGCCCCATAACTTTTTTTTTTTTTAAGGAAGGCATTTCTCCATCCCTGGTAGCTGTCCAATGATGGCGTGGGAATGAGGGGGCAGAAAATAACAGAGAAGCTGGGCCAGGCTTGCAGCTCCTGGGAGATGCTGAGCAGAGCTCTTCAATCTAGACCCAGCAGTGCGGTCTGAGACGCTAGGTGTTTGCAAAGCTCTGTGCGTGGTTTGTCCTCTACCTGCGGTCTGCCCTGAGAGAGCCCGAGCTGAGCTGCCTGAAAAGGAAGCAAAATGGCCACGCGGCCTTCTGGGAGCGGCTGGAAGGGCCAGGGGAGCTGGCGGTCTCTGAGGTTGGCGGTTTGCTGCATCAGCCCTGCACTAATGCTTGGAGAGTGCAAATCCCACTTGGTCCCGTAATAGGAACACCGGTGCTGACGCAGCAGGCAGACGGGAGCCCAGGCTGCAGCAGGGCCAGGAGGGAGGCGCAGGCACTCAGCACCAACCCCTGCTCTGAGCCTGCGGACAGGCGGACAGGCCGAGGAGAGAGGGGCGGTCCCCACCGGGGCCTTCAGCAAGCAGAGGTGACACAGGGGCATCGGGCCTGCATCGTGTGTGACTGGCTGCCTTCCCCGTCTGACTGCAGTTGGGGCTGGCAAACTGGAACGGCCTGCAGAGGGACCCTCGTCCAGTAAGGGAGGGCCTTATGGCTGCTGGCCACCTCTAGCCACAAGCAGTTTGCCCACTGAGCTCTCTCTCGTGCTGGGGGCCAGCCTTCATGTCCCTAGTCCTTTCTACCCATTTCCACATCCCGGTAGAATTAGAGCCCTTGCTCCTCCCCCAGTAGCCTTTTTTTTTTTTTTTTTGACAGGCAGAATGGACAGTAGAGAGAGAGAGAGAGAGAGAGAAAGGTCTTCCTTTTTCCGTTGGTTCACCCCCCAATGGCCGCTGTGGCCGGTGCACCACGCTGATCCAAAGCCAGGAGCCAGGTGCTTCCTCCTGGTCTCCCATGCAGGTGCAGGGCCCAAGCACTTGGGCCATCCTCCACTGCACTCCCAGGCCACAGCAGAGAGCTGGACAGGAAGAGGAGCAACCGGGATAGAATCCGGCGCCCTGGACTAGAACCAGGGTGCTGGCGCTGCAGGCGGAGGATCAGCAAGGTCCAGGAACCTGCCCAGGTCGCGAGGCGAGTAAGTGAAGGGGCTGGATGGCAAACCGGTGCGTGCGTCTCCACCCAGGAGCTCCCCCTCAGCGGGAATTTCTGCCTTGTTGGCCACTTTTCAGAACCACAGAAAGCACACCTACGTGCACATCTCATCTTAAATATATATATATATATATATACATATATATGTGTGTGTGTGTGTGTGTGTGTGTGTGTGTGTATATGTTTTAACTTTATAAGGTGGAGACACAGAGAGAGAGGGAGAGACAGAATGAGAGAGAGATCTTCCATCTGCTGATTCACTCCTCAGATGCCCACATTAGCCAGGCCTGGGTTCAGGCTGAAGCCAGGAGCCTGGAGCTCCCAGTGGAGCCTCCCACGTGGCTGGCAGGGGCCCAAGTACTCAGGCCATCATCTGCTACCTTCCCAGGTACAGTCACAAGAAGCTGGGTCAGAAGCAAAGTAGCTGGGACTCTGATTCAGGATGCAGGCATCACCTGGGTTTATTTTGCTGGTTCACTCCCCAAATGGCTGCAATGGCCAGAGCTGGTCCAGGCTGAAGCCAGGAGCCAGGAGCCTCTTCCAGGTCTCCCGTGTGGGTGCAGGGGTCCAATCACTTGGGCCATCTGCTGCTGCTTCCCCAGGTACATCAACAGGGAGCTGGATGGGAAGTGGAGCAGCTGGGACTCGAACTGGTGCTGATATGGGATGTCGGCCCTGTAGGTGGCGGCTTTACCCACTGTTGGACCTCCCAATTGCTGAGATGCCCACTCGTTCGAGAGGACGCCCAAAGATCCAGACTCCAGACGAGTTGATGCAAAAGCACAAGGATTTTATTGAACGTTTGTGCAAACAGGCCCCCACCTCAGGCAGTGACAAGCTGTGAGCAGCAGGTACACACCAGCTATACAGGTAACAAATTAGCATATTGCTAATGCACATGTGTAAAATGCAGGCGGAGAATGCAGAGGTGTTACAAGATTGGTCAGTTCGGAGGGACAATTAGCATATGGGAGAATGCTGGCGGAGAGTGCTGGTGGAGAATGCTGAGGTGGCACGGGATTGGCCGGTCGCAGTGATGTCATAAGTGCGCACCTAGAGACTCTCTGAAGGGGAGGGGTAGCTCTGCTCTGGGCGGGGGTTGTCTTTTCCTTCCCAGAGAATGCTCTGCCCGCTAATCTCTGGGGAACATCTAACCTTTTAAGAAACCCCTGGTATTTGCCCAGGCCTAATTTCTTGTTCCCCCCCTCCCCCTCCCGAAGGGTCCTTCACCGCTAGCCTACAGTACCAGCTCCTGGAGCTTATGTCTAACCCCATCTGTGGAAGGACGCACACACAAAGGCGGGCAGGGTGGGAGGGGACAGAGGGCCCACTCATGGCGCCAGAAGAGGTGCGGTCTGGATGCGGGGTGGGGTGGGAGGGTGAGTCAGTGTCACGGTTCTGCTGGAAACCGAGGGAGAGCAGTCTGCAGGTGCACAGCCATCCTAGGCTCAGAGCCCGCCCAGCACACAGAGCGCTGGACACCTGCTTCCCCAATGGCTTGGGAACAACCTGAAACCAATGACACCTTTTCCCTGCATCTCCTTCTCTCCTGTGCAAAACGAGAAATCACTGATCCACCTACTCGAAACTAGCCCCTGGGGTGAATTCTGGAATCCTTTTTTTTTTTTTAATTAATTTATGTGAAAAGCAGTTACAGAGAGAGGGAGGGAGAGACTGAGAGAGGTCTTTTATCTACTGGTTCACTCCCCAAGTGGCCACAATGGCCCAAATGACCAGGAGTTCATTCCGGGTCTCCCATGTGGGTGCAGAGGCCCAAGGACTTGGGCCATCTTCCGCTGCTTTCCCAGGCACATTAGCAGGGAGCTGAATCGGAAGTGGAGCAGCCGGGACTCGAAATGGTGCCTATATAGGATATGGCCCTGCGGGTGACAGGCGGTTTAACCCGCTACGCCACAAAGCCAGACCCAAATTCTGAAATCTGTCTTCTTGCTGTCACCGAAACCATCTGAGCGCCAGTTATGCCACAGATGAGAAGCACCCAGTGATGTCCTGGGGATTTCCTGGCTGTGAGTGACAGCTGGGGAATTTCCGGGGTTCTAAGTGTGGGGGAGGGGAGGATAAGTAAGAAGTTCCTGAGAGGCACCAGGGGTTAGAAAGGTGGGATCTGGCCGGCGCCGTGGCTCAACAGGCTAATCCTCTGCCTTGCGGCGCCGGCACACCGGGTTCTAGTCCCGGTTGGGGCACCGGATTCTGTCCCGGTTGCCCCTCTTCCAGGCCAGCTCTCTGCTGTGGCCCGGGAGTGCAGTGGAGGATGTCCCAAGTGCTTGGGCCCTGCACCCCATGGGAGACCAGGAGAAGCACCTGGCTCCTGCCTTCGGATCAGCGTGGTGCGCCGGCCTTGGCGGCCATTGGAGGGTGAACCAATGGGAAAGGAAGACCCTTCTCTCTGTCTCTCTCACTGTCCATTCTGCCTGTCAAAAAAAAAAAAAAAGAAAAAGAAAGAAAGAAAGAAAAAAGAGAAAGAAAGGTGGGATCTGATTTGCATTTCGGAACAGTCACTCTGACAGCTGGGATTGAGAGTGTATTGGGAGGGAGAGGAGGGCACAGCAGGTTAAGCCGCTTCCTGTAGAGCTGGCATCCCATATGGATGCAGGTTTGAGTGGCTGCTCCACTTCCAATCCAGCTCCCTGCTAATGCACCTGGGAAAGCAGCTGAGGATGACCCATTCAGCGGGAAGTGCTGAGTGTGACAGGGGCTGGGGAATGGAGCCCCTGCCCCTCAGTGGGCAGGGGCTGTGGTTTGAGTGAGCCCCCAGAAGTCCATGTCCTGGGTGCAGCAGTGCTGGGAGCTGGGGCCCGGTGGGAGGTGTTCGGAGACCTCATGAATGGCTTCATGCTTTCCTGGCAGGGATGGGCTCTGTTAGGGGAATCCGGCCCCCCACTCTCCTCTGCGTGGGCCTGCTTCCCTCTGCCTCCTGCCGTGAGATGAAGGAGCACGGAGCCCTCACCAGAAGCTGAACAGATACTGGTGCCCTGCTGCTGGTTTTTCAGAACCATGAGCCAAAAGACATTTTTTTTCTATAATTTTTTTTTTTTTTTACAAAATCTATTTGAGAGTCAGAGAGACCAATAGAGATTCCATCTTGCTGGTTCACTTCCCCAGATGCCAGGGCTGGGCCAGGATAAAGCCAGGAGCCCGGAGCTCCATGCAGGTGTTCCTCCCACACAGGCGGCAGGGGCCCAGTGACTGCGGGTTCCAGGCATCTGCACTGGTAGGAAGCTAGAGTCAGAAGCCAGAGCCGGAACTCGAATCCAAGCACTCCATGGGATGCAGGCCTCCCAACCAGTGCCCCTCTCTTACGTATTAATAACCTGTCTTGGGTGCTCTGTTAGAGCCACAGAAGACTAAATAAGACAGAAGTCCAGCCTCTGATCACAGAAGAGAAAGCGGCAGGTGCAAGCCAACGAGGACAGACTCACTAGAAGACACGGAGGAGGCATGGGGGGTGGGGAAACTAGGGGTCTGTGTGTCCTGGGGACCACAGAAGGACATGGCCCATGGTGCTCCACTACAGGGCCAGCCAGATGTCCCCACAAAGAGTCATGTAATGACAGAAGAGAAGGCCATGCATGAATTAGGGCATCTCCATTGACCTTGGCAGGTGCAATTGTTGGGGGAGGGGTCCATTAGAGCAGTTGAGGGTGGCGGGGGTAGGGAGAAGCATGGCTGCGGAGGGGGAGAAAGGGGGGGGGTCAGGAGCGCTGAGAGGGACGGTGCTAGGAGGCACTGCTGGGCCAACAGCAGGGAGGCTCCCGGGGAGCTGTTTCTCTGAGCAGTAGACGCTGAAGTCATCTGCTGAGTCACAGGAGGAGGAGGGGAGGCTGCAGAAACAGGCAGAGCCTCCTCGGGAACAGCCGGGAACAGCCGGAGCGACCGGCCCTTCCGGGACTGCCTGGGCCCGGAGGCCACGTGCTGAGGGCCCCTGTCTGCCCGGCCCTGGGGCTTTCTCCAGGGGCCCTCAGCCAGCGTGCGTGGGAGCAGAGACAATCAGAATCAGACTACCCGGAGCGGGCAGGGGGCTTCTGCAGCCAAGGGACCAGGGAGCAGGGAGCCCAGAGGTCAAAGGAGTGAGTGCGGGACAAGTCAGGCAGCGAGGGAAGTAAGCGGGGGCATCAGGGGCTGGAGGCCTGGGGGACCCTGAGACAGAGGGGGACAATGGAGCCAGCCTGCCAAAGGTCAGTGGGATGTCACGGTCTGAGAGCTCCCCAGGACCCACAGAAGCCCTGGGACGGGGGAGCCAGCTGAATGAGGGCTGAGGCCCAGGCGTGACAGGTGCATCCTGAGTGGCTCTGGTGGCGGATGCTGGCGGATGCTGGGTCCTGGGGATGCTGGAACCCCCCAGGAAGAGGTAAGGGCTGGGGAAGGAGGGAAAGTACAGCTGACAGGCCCCTAGGCAATAGGGGAAAGGGACGGTGCCTGGAGCTGTGGGCCCCGAGCCCAGGGAAGGGGGCAGGCAGCACAAGCCCCACTTTTCAGTTCTGCCTGGGACAGAGCCCCGCCCCCCAGCCCAGCATCTCACTCTGTAACCCTGGGCAGCACGTCACCTCTGTGACATGAGGGTGATTCGGGCCTCTTAGGTTCACCCCGAGGCAGGAGTGGAACAAACTGGAGCATGAGCATGGTGCTCCTCTCTTGGTAATTTTGTTTGTTTTATCCAGAGGTTCATGGAGGTGGCTAAAGAGAGGCACCAGGCAGAGGGCAGGCAAGCGTGATTCCTAAGGGCTGGGTGTCCTCCAGTTACTCCTGGCACAGGGCGGGGAGATCTCAGGCAGGGAAAGAAAAAAAGAGATGAGAAAAAGAATAATGATAGAGACGCAGTGTGGAGACACAGAGCCAGAGAGAGAGAGAGAGAGAGAGAGAGAGAGAGAGAGAGAGAGGCAAGGATCTGACACAGGGAGCGACAGGAAGACAGATTGCTCGAGACACAGACAGGGAGACAAAGTGCTGAGCAGGCTGGCCTGGCGCCCACGACACGTCCCGGAAGCAGCTGGGCTGGACCCAATCAGTGCAGGATGGATGGCTGCTCTGTGAGGGCAGAGGCCACTGCGCCAGGCAGCTGGGCCTCCTCTTCCCTGTGCACAACCTGCAGCAGGAAGTCCCCGCCCAGGGAGCCTGCTTCCCACAGACAGCACAGACAGACTGAGGGGTGTGCTCAGGGCTTCTCTGGAGCAAGTATGTGGGTGCAGAAGGGGCATCTTAGTCCATTTTCCGAGACTATAATGAGATACTTGGGGGCAGAGTAATTTGTAAAGGAAATAGCATTCTTTAAACATTCATTTGAAAGGCAGAATTACAGAGAGAGAGAGAGGAGAAGAAGAGGAGGAGGAGGAGGAGGAAGGGGAGGAGGGGGGAGGAGGGAGAGGAGGAGGAGACACAGAGGTTTTCCACCTGCTGGTTCACTTCCCAAATGTCCACACCAGCCAGGGCTGGGCCAGGCTGAATCCAGGAGCCTGGAACTCCATCCGGGTCTCCCACGTGGGTGCAGAGATCTGAGCACTTCGGCACCATCTTTTCCTGCCTCCCCAGGCGCATTAGGGGGGAGCTGGATGGGAAGGGGGGCAGCCGGGGCTGCAGGGGGAAATGCTGCTGGTTTGGACGCTGGTGGTGCCCGTGGAGATGGTGGGCAGAGGGTGACTCGTTGACCTGTTAGTATTGGGGCCTCTGGTGCTTTAGGATCTGTGCAGTAGAGCCCCCCACCGCCCGAGCTTCCACTTGTTCATTCATTTATTCAATAGATCTGTGAGCACCACCCTGGGCCAGAAATTATGCTCAGTCTCCCAGGGAAAGGAGCTCCTGGCTGACCAGCCAGGGGATGGGAGGGCAAAGGTGACACCTGCAAAGGGGGCAGTCACCGACCCCACTGCGGCCTCCCAGCTGCACGGTATTTGCCCATTGTCACGGGCGTTCCTCCTGGGCCTGTTCTCACCAGGGCCTCGATCATCTCTCTGCTGCCAGACACAGGTTTTCAGTTCTGTACGGCAGGTGCAGAAGCTGATGCTCAGAGAAGGGGCTGACCTGCCCAGGTCACCACCATTACCAGCACCAACACCCTCTGGCGCTGTGGGCAGACTAGGAACTGGGCTCCAACCGGCTTCTCTTTCCCTGCAACGTAGCTGCCCACATTTGGGTTTCTGCAGACTGAGTCCCTCTGTCACCATCAGGGGCGCCTGCTCTCTGCCTGAGTCCAGCTCCACCCTCAAGACTGCCGCATTATTATTAGCAACAGCCCACGTCTGCACAGAGCTTCGCTCCCACTTGCCCGGGGACTCGCAAGCATTGTCTCACTTGAGCCACCTGGCCACACTGGGAAGTGAAACTTACTGTGCCCATTTTGCAAGTGGGGAAACTGAAGCTCAAAACTATGAAGCATCCATTGAACCACACCAACAGTGTCCAGCTGCTACTGTGCTGGGCTCCATAGACGACAACGTTAAACTTCACAGGGACTCTGTCCCCAAAGAGGGGACCATCTGTAGGATACAATGCATGTACACTCCAAGCCCTTGAAGGAGACCTCAGTTTGGAGACTTTGGAGAAAAACCATGGCGAGCCTCAGGGGCAGAAGCCAAGGCCATTCCTAGTCCAAGTTCCAGGGAGCTGGACGAGGGAGCATTTAAACTGGGTTTGAAGGCTATGGATTGGGGGCTGGCGCTGTGGCATAGTGGGCTAAGCCTCCACCTGCAGTACTGGCATCCCATATAGGCTCAGGTTCGTGTCCCGGCTGCTTCTCTTCCTGTCCAGCTCTCTGCTGTGGCCTGGGAAGGCAGTGGAAGATGGCCCAAGTCCTTGGGCTCCTGCACCAGCGTGGGAGACCTGGAAGAAGCTCCTGGCTCCTGGCTTCGGATCGGCACAGCTCCGGCCGTTGAGGCCATTTGGGGGAGTGAACCAGTGAATGGAAGACCCTCTCTCTCTCTCTCTGCCTCTCCGTAACTCTACCTCTCAAATAAATAAATCTGAAGGCCATGTGTTTGGATAGGTGTAGATGGGGAGAAGAAGCTCCTGGGTCTGGCCTCTTGTCCCATGCAATTATTTGTCTCACCTACCAGGCGTTCTGCACCTAGCAGACGCTGGAATAAATGAACAGACAAATGAGTGGCACGGAGGCAGGATGAGGCCAGGAGGCCTTGGAGATCAGGAGGGGGTGGAGAGCTGCCATCTGGGACCAAGAACTTGGACACAGCAGGGAAACATGTCATTTCCTCCTTGCCGTAATGGCATCAGGGTTCAGTCCTAGGCTTGGGGACAAAGGAGTGGTGAGTAAGAGCTCTGAGCTACTGGAAAGCTTTTGAAAGCTTTTTAAAAATCTATTTTTATTCAAAAGGCAGAGAGATCTTCCATCTACTGGTTCACTACTCTCCTCCCCCAAAATGCCTGCATTAGCCAGGGGTGGGCCAGACAGAAGGCAGGAACCAGGGATCCAGTCCAGGTTTCCCATATGGGTGAAAGGAATCCAACATTTGCCTCTCAGGGTGCATATCAGCAGACAGGTGGATCAGAAGTGGAGCAGCCAGGACTTGAACCAGGCACTCCCACATAGGATGCGATACGGGCATCCCAAGCAGTGACTTAATCCCTGTGCCAAACGCCTGTCCCTGGTGGAGGCACCTTTAGGAGGTGGTGCCTAGAGGCTGGTGCTGTGGCCTAGTGGGTCAAGCTGCCACCTGTGGCGCCAGCATCCCATATGGGCACCGGTTTGAGTCCCTGCCACTCCACTTCCGATCCAGCTCCCTGCTGATGCATCTGGGAAAGCAGCAGAAGATAGTCCAAGTTTTTGGGCCCCTGCACCCACGTGGGAGATCCAGAAAAGGCTCATGGCTTCAGCCTGGTCCAGCCCTGGCTGTTGTAGCCATTTGGGGAGTGAGCGAGCTGATGGGAACCCCCCCAAACTTTGCCTTTCAAATAAATAAATCTTTTTTAAAAAAGAAATTTTGAACTTAAAAAGAGGTGGGTCTAGTAGGAAGTCATTAGGTAATTGGGGGGGGGGGGAGTGTGCGCTTAGTGATGCTACAGGTTCCTGTCTCACTTATGTGCACCTGCCAGTAGGATGCCACCCACAGTCAGGCCCTCACCAGACGCTGAACACAGGGATCTTGGACTTTCCACCTCCAAAATTGTGAGCCTAATTAACCCCTTTCCAGGGTTAGCACTGTGGCACAGTGGCTTAAGCCACTTCCTGCCACCCATAGCAGAGATCAGAGGGAGTTCCTGGCTCCAGGCTTTGGCCTGGTCTGGCTGGTGCTATGGTGACCATTGGGGGGAAACAGAAGTGAATGGAAGGTCCAGATCTCTCTGTTACTCTGCCTTTCAAATAAATAACTAAATACTTCTTTAAAAAAAAAAAAGTTCACGGGAAAAAGGTATTATGCAAAAAAAATGCATGGATTTCAAAACATTTGCACTAAAATGAACTTATCATGCATTTTCCACGAATATTTTGAAACGCTCTTGCAACGCTGATGCAACCACTGGTCTGCCTGCCAGCGGGAGGACCTGGCTCTAGGCGAGCAGGCCCTTGGTTTGCCCTGGGAATGGCCTTGTCACCCTGCTGCACAAGCAAGGGGTTGTGTAGCCCACTGAGCTGCACCACAAACACACCAGGAAGCAGCAGGTGCAGAAAGGGGCTGGGCCCGGGTGGAAGACAGAGCTTCCGGGCTACACCCAGAAGGGAGACCCTCTGGATGGCTCAGCCTCCCAGATCCAGAAACCCCCTCCCAGCCTTGCACACCTCTCAGGGCCCCTCACTGGCTGGCGGGCATTGGGCACTACAGTTCGGAGGCCGGAGTCCCCACCCCGCTTCTGACTGCAGCCGCGGGTTCAAGTAGCTGGCCCCTGCCACCCACGTGGGCAACTTCAGCCTCGCCCTGCGCCAGCCAGCCGTGGCGGTCATCCTCCGTGTGACCCCCGCACCGGCCCCCGCACCTTTGCCGGGTGCCTCCAGGCGCAGCTGGCTGTGTTAGTCTCAGTCCAGTGCGCGTGGGGGTCGGCTTCCCTCCTCATGCCGGTTTCCCTGATAATTGGATTCCGGTCAGTCCTGCCCTCTGTGGAGGACAGCCAAGGGCCCCAGCCCGAGGCTATAAGAGAGCGATGGCAAACGCAGAAACGGTCGCCTACACCGCAAGCTCTAACAGAGAGCTTCTCGACCTTTCCGTCCTGCCCCAGCGCAGGCCGCAAGCCGAAACACCCGGCGGTCCTGCAGCCCGCGACCCCGCCCAGGCCACTTCGCTCTCGCCGAGGGGCGCGGCCGGAGAGGCGGATCCGCAGGGCGCAGAGGGCGGCGCCTTCGCCCTCGACCCCGCCCCACCCGCTCTCTGCAGCTTTCTGTGATTGGCTGCCCCGGCTCCCAGGCTCTCCAGTCAGAAGGCGGCTGCGGTGCCAGAGGCGGAGCCTCAGAGGGAGGGGGGTCTCACCTCCGCAACAGGCTCCACCTCCTCCCCGCCCCCGCCTCGCGCCGCCCTGCGCCGAGGCCGTGACTCAGCAGGAAGGAGCGACCGGAAGGGCCGCGCCCGGCCACGCCCAGCGCGGGGCGGGGCGGGGGTCCCCGGGGCCGGTCCGCCTCCTGGGCCGCCTGGGGCGGGGGTCCCCGGGGGTATTCCGCCTCCTGGGCCGCCTGGGGCGGGGGTCCCCGGGGCCGGTCCGCCTCCTGGGCCGCCTGGGGCGGGGGTCCCCGGGGCCGGTCCGCCTCCTGGGACGGGGTTCCCAGGGGATATTCCGCCTTCTGGGCCGCCTGGGGCGGGGGTCCCCGGGGGTGTTCCGCCTCCTGGGCCGCCTGGGGCGGGGGTCCCCGGGGCTACTCCGCGGGCCGCTTGAGGCGGGGGTCCCCGGGGCCGGTCCGACTCTGGGCCGCCTGGGGCGGGGGTCCCCGGGGGTATTCCGCGGGCCGTCTGGGGCGGGGGTCCCCGGGGCCAGTCCGTGGGGCCCAGGCGGATAAGGGATGGCTGCAGGCGGGCAGTCCCTACAGCTGGAGCTCCCCCGGCGCCCCTAGGGGGTCCTGAGGAGAAAGGAGCAGGAGCCTGGAGTGTGGCTGCCCGGGAGGAACAGCTTCCGGCCGAAAACTGGGCGTCCCCGCTCCGCTTCCCGCCGGTGATGGCTCCGGTCGTGGGTCCCGGCCACCCGCGTGGGAGACCCAGGTGGAGTTCTGGCTCCTGGCTTCAGCCTGGCCCACTCTCCCTTTCTGTAACTCTTCCTTTCAAAAAAAAAAAAAAAAAAAACTTAAATATAGAATTAGCACCACATGGGGCCAGTGCTGTGGCTCAGTGGCTAGAGCCACACCTGCGACGCCAGATCCCGTGCGGGCACCGGTTCAAGTCCCGGCTGCTCCACTTCCCATCCAGCTCCCTGCTAGTGCCCCTGGGAGAGCAGCGGAAGACACCTGAGTGAGTGCCTGTGTCCCTGCACCCACATGGGAGACCCGAAGGCGGCCCCTGGCTTCTCTCTGGCCCAGCCCTAGCCTTTATGGCCATTTGGGCAGTGAACTAACAGGTGGAAAATATCTCTGTAACTGCCTTTCAAACAAATAAAACCAATCTTTAAAAAGGGAATTACCACCCTATGACTCAGCAGCACTACTACTCCTGGGTATATACCCAAGATAACAGAAAACAGGTGTTTTTTTCCCCCCTAAGATTCATTTATTTATTTGAAAGAGTTACAGAAAGACACGGAGAGAGATCTTCCATTTGCTGGTTCACTCCCCAGATGATCGGTAATGGCAGCTGCCCGAAACCAGGAGCCTGGAGCTTCTTCCAGGTCTGCCCCGTGGGTAGCAGGGGTCCAGGCACTTGGGCCATCTTCTGCTTTCCCAGGCCATTAGCAGGGAGCTGGATCAGAAGTGGAGCAGCCGGGACAGGAACTGGCGCCCCTGTGGGATGCCGGCGACGCAGGTGGTGGCTTTACCCGCTACGCCACAATGCTGGTCCCTAAAGCAGGTTGTTGACCAGATACTTGTGCATCCGGGTCTGTGGCAGCATGAGCCACATGGTGAAGAGGTGGAAACAGCCCAAGAGCTGTGGTTTCAGCGTGATTTGGTTCCTACACTCATGCAGGACATTAAACCTCAAGGTGGCCAAGAGATGGAAACAGTCAAATTATGCTGTTTAGGAGGTGGACCTGGAGGGGAGTCCGTGGGTCCTTGGGGACTGCCAGCCAGAAGTCATTGTCCTGAGACGACTCAGGTGGTTATAGAAAAACCACAGGTGTCCCAGCCAGTCTCTCTCTCTGCATCCTGGCTCGCCGTGTCATTTTTCATCCGTGCACTCAGCCATCCACCACCAGCCACCTTCATCAGAGCCCAGATCTCGGGGTCACCTGATCTTGGATCTGAACCTCCAAAACTGAGCTACATAAACTTTTCCCTTTATTAATAGCCCAAGGTATTGTGTTGCGATAAGGAAAAAAGTTGATTGATACTGTAAGTGTAAGCGGTAGAAGATGGCCCAAGTCCTTGGGCCTCTGCACCCACGTGGGAGACCTGGAAGAAGCTCCTCGCTCTTGGCTCCATCCGTTGCAGCCAATTGGGGAGTGAACCATCGGATGGAAGACCCCTCTCTCTCCCTCCCTCCCTCTCCTCTCTCTATGTAACTCTTTCAAGTAAATAAATAAATCTTTAAAAAAATAAAAAGAGGGGGGTGAATTTTATGCTATGTGAATTATAGCTCAATACAACTGTCATTTTTTTAAAAAAATGCAATGAGCAAAAAAGGCATTTTAGCAGGGGCCTTGCAAACCAGGGAGGAGAAAGGAGGAGGTTGAGGGGTGAGAAGGACGACAAGGAAGGTCCCAGTGTCCTTCCTTGGAGAAGCTATCTGCAGATGGTGATGACAGTGGGGGTGTGTGCGATGTGTGTGTGTGAATACACAAGGGCTTTTTTAAAAATGTATACAGCAGGTGGACATGGGGCCTGGCAGTCACGACACCCACACCGGGTGCTGGACGACTCTGCGCCCGAGTCCAGCTTCCTGCCAACGCAGGCCCTGGGAGGCAGCGAGTGATGGCTCGAGTCGCTGAGTCTCTTCCACCCATGTGGGAGACCCTGATAGACATCTGGGCTCCCCATTCCAGTGTGGTTGCAGGCCAGGCTGTTGTTGGCTTCCAGGGGGTGAATCAGGATGGGAGAGGCCTCTCTTTGTCTCCCAAGTAAATACATAAAATGTTTAAAACAAACAAAAAACCTTGTCCCAGGGCTCCCATCGTGGCACAGCAGGCTAAGCCACCTCCTGCAATGCCGACACCCCCTACAGGTACCTGTTCGTGTCCTGTCAGCTCCACTGATCCAGCAGCAGGTGACGTCCAGGTGCTTGGGCCCCTACACCCGCGTGGGAGACCCGATGGCGTTCCAGGCTCCTGGCTTTGTCCCGGCCCAGCCCTGGCCATTGTGGCCATTTGGATAGTGAACTAGTGGATGAAAAATCTTTCTCTTTCTCTCTCTGAAACTCTTTCAAATAAATAAATAACTTTTAAAAAAATAAATAAAACTCCTGCCTGTGACCTAGAAAACCCACAGGGGCCTGCAGTCCCCAGCTTCTCCGAGTCACCTCTTTGCATTTTCCCCTTTGTTCCAGTCTCTGCTCCTTTGCCGGCCAGGCTACGTCCCCACGGAAGGATCTGGAATGGTCCTCCGCAAACCTCCTGCCCGCAAAGTTCACAGCCAGCTGTCTTGCTGTGTAGGCTGAGCTCCTGAGCCTCCCCTGGTCACTCTGGCCCTTGCACAAGTCACTGTTTCTTTTTCTTTGTTTCTTTCTTTTTTTTTTTTTTTTGACAGGTAGAGTGGACAGTGAGAGAGAGAGAGACAGAGAAAGAAAGGCCTTCCTTTGCCGTTGGTTCACCCTCCAATGGCTGCTGCGGCCGGCGCACCGCGCTGATCCGAAGGCAGGAGCCAGGTGCTTCTCCTGGTCTCCCATGGGGTGCAGGGCCCAAGCACTTGGGCCATCCTCCACTGCACTTCCGGGCCACAGCAGAGAGCTGGCCTGGAAGAGGGGCAACCAGGACAGAATCCGGTGCCCCCAACCAGGACTAGAACCTGGTGTGTCGCTGCTGCAAGGCGGAGGATTAGCCTGTTGAGCCGCGGCGCCAGCCCAAGTCACTGTTTCTTGACAGCTGGTGGCATAGCTCAGGTTGCCTTGGCTATTTGTTCAATGTCTTGCCATTCAGCTCCTTTTTTGAAATTTTATTTACTTGCGGAGCAGAGAGACAGTGAGACAAGACAGAGAGAGCTTCTTACTGTTGGTTCACTCCCCAGACACAACAGCCGGGCCAGGTCAAAGCTGGGAGCCAGGAACCGAATCCAGGTCTCCCATGTGGGTGGCAGGGACTCAACTATTTGAGTCACCTCCCAGGGTGTGCACTGGCAGGAGCTGGAGTCGGGAGTGCAGCCAGGACCTGAAACCAGGCACTGGGAAAGGGGCGTGAGAGTGCTAACCAGGGTCTTCACTGCCAGGCCAAACGCCCACGCCCCAGCTTCCCGGCTCAAAGGTCATCTCTGTGCCACGAAAATAGCAGCTTGGCCTAGGTCTCTCCTGCTCTATAGCCCACAGCCCAGCACAGCGCTCGGCCAAGTACCCAGGTGCTCCAGAAATACATGCGAGTGTCTACCATTCATTCGGCGAGTCTTATGTGAGCACCTACTGTGTGCAGGGTCCTGTGCACAAAGATGGACGCAACAGTCCAGCCTCAGCCCTTGAAGACCCTCCCTCTGTCTGATGAAGTGCAGGGATGAGTGTGGTTATCGAGGAGGCACAGGTGTGACGGAGGCTCCCGGCCCAGACCAGGAGTGGGTGTTAGGGGAGTCCTTCCATCCAAAGTGACAGCTGGGGCTGGCGCTGTGGCGCAGTGGGTTAAAGCCCCAGCCTGCAGCGCCGGCATCCCATATGGGCGCTGGTTCAAGTCCTGGCTGCTCCACTTCCAACCCAGCTCCCAGTGCTTGGACCCCTGCACCCATGTTGGCGATCCAGAAGAAGCTCTTAGCTCCTGGCTTCGGATTGGTGCAGGAGGGGTTTGAGCTGGGAAGTGGCCCATCAGGTCTGTCAGTCTGAGCAAGCTCATGGTTCCTGTGGGATAGGGAACGGGTGAGAGACACGGGCACAGTGCTGAGGCCATGGTGTGAAACGCGGGGCTGTCCAGCAGAGTCCGGCAGGTTTTAGGAAGTAGCATCAGTGGGTAAAGTGCTTTTTAAAAAGTCCACTTGGTTTCATTTTAGTTGAAGAGCTTCGAGAGAGGTCGCATCTGCTTGTATGCTCCCCAAATGTCTACACAACAGTCAGGGCTGGGCCAAGAGAAGCCAGGAGCCCCGGAGCTCAATCCAGGTCTCCCATGTGGGTATAGGGACCCACCGTCACCTGCTACGTCCCAGAGTGTGCATTAGCAAGAAGCTGGGACTGGAAGTGGAGCTGGGACTCTAACCAAGGCCCTCCACTAGGGGGCGCAGGCACTCCAAGTGGCATCTCAACTGTTGTGCCAGAAGTCCGCTCCTGAATGGCTTTGTTCAGAAAGGGCATGTCAGATAGTCCAGGGAGCGGAGGAATTTCTTGGTACAAAGGAGAGGCATGGTGAGACGGGTGCAGGGCTGGAGTGGCCGAGACCACGGGGGAAGTGGGGTCTTCGCCGTGCAGGGACTGCAGGGCAGCTAGAGTATCCCTGTCCCTCTCCTTTCTCTTGGGAGTTAGGGGATCTCAGAGAAGTCCCTGACAAACAGAGGCAAAGCCCAAAGCCGCTCTCACCAGCAGTTGACTTTGGAGTCAAATTGTCCCCTCTGTGGCTGGGAGCCAGGACCCAGGTTTGGGGCCTGTGGGAGGCAGAATAATGGCTCCCAGAGATGTCCACGTCCTAATCCTTAGAAGCTGACAATGTTTCTTTTCGTGGCCAAAGGGGTTTTGTAGGTGTGTTTAGATTAAGGACCGGGGGAGTGGGCATTATGGTGTCACAGGTTAAGTTTCCCCTATCAGAGTGCCTGCGACTCCTGGCACCTCCGCTTGGGATCCGGCTTCCTGCTGCTGCACCCCAGGAGCCACAGACCAGCCCAGTGCTTGGGTCCTGGTGCGAAACGCCGATCTGGACTCCAGGCTGTCGCAGGCATTTGGTGGTTGGGGGTGGGGGAAGACCTCTCCTCTCTCTGTTGCTTTGTCTTTTTATTATTTAATTTGATTTAATTTTTTTGACAGGCAGAGTGGACAGTGAGAGAGAGAGAGACAAAGAGAAAGGTCTTCCTTTGCTGTTGGTTCACCTTCCAATGGCCGCCGTGGCCGGTGTGCTGCAGCCGGTGCACCACGCTGATCTGAAGGCAGGAGCCAGGTGTTTCTCCTGGTCTCCCATGGGGTGCAGGGCCCAAGCACCTGGGCCATCCTCCACTGCACTCCTGGGCCACAGCAGAGAGCTGGCCTGGAAGAGGGGCAACCGGGACAGAATCCGGCGCCCCGACCGGGACTAGAACCCGGTGTGCCGGCGCCGCAAGGCGGAGGATTAGCCTGTTGAGCCACGGCGCCGGCCCCACTTTGTCTTTTAAATAGATGAAAATAGGGCTGGCACTGTGGCGCAGCAGGTTAACGCCCTGGCCTGAAGGGCCGGCATCCTATATGCACACTGGTTCTAGTCCCGGCTGCTATACTTCCTATTCAGCTCTCTGCTATGGCCTGGGAAAACAGGGGAAAATAGCCCAAGTCCTTGGGCCCCTGCACCCGTGTGGGAGACCCAGAAGAAGCTCCTGGCTCCTGGCTTCAGATTGGCGCAGTTCCAGCCATTGCAGCCAATTGGGGAGTGATGGAAGACCTCTCCTCTCTGTGTAACTCTGACTTTTGAATAAATAAATAAATAAAAATAGATGAAAATAAACATGAAAGGCCTTAAGAGATACAAATAGCGAGGCACAGAGTGTAAGGGGATGCACTGACGGGAGTGATGCAGACTCACGGCTAGCTGGTCGTGAGCAGGCCCAGGACGGGGTGGGGGTGGGGGTGGCCAGCCCCGACAAGGACAGGGCAAGAAAGTGTTTTCTCTAGGTGCTCTGCAAAGAACACTGCCCTGCCAATACCCCCAAGGGAGCCCAGGGAGACCCACTTCACACCTGTGGCTTTGAGAACCCAAAAGATAATACAACCACAACTCAATCCAGATCTCTCACGTGGCTGGCAGGGACCCAAGTGCGTGAGCCGCCGCCTGCTGCCTTCCCGGGTGCCCAGCAGCAGGTGCCCTGGAGCTGGGATGTGGGCGTCTCCATGCCCAGGCTGGAGGCCCACTTCCTGTGCTGTCTCGAGGCACTGCTTTCTTGGTGACTGGTTACAGGGACCAGGGGGAGGCTGATGCAGAGCCTGCAGGGAGCAGGACTGACACTGGCCAGTTGGTCCCAGCAAATCGTGCATCCCGGGGCCGGGAGAGGAGCTCTGGCAGGATCCCCCACTCCTCGGGGCAGGGCCTGAGCAGGCAGACCAAGGCTGCGGGAAGTCCCCCCGCAGGTTCTTTCTCCCTGGTCTCCCTTCCGGCCTTTTCTCCAGAGAATCCAGGTGGTGCAGTGGTCAACCTGCCACTTAGGACACCGGGTTCAGGTCCCGGCTCCACTTCCCGTCCCGCTTCCTACTAACGCTCACCCTGGGCGCCAGTAGTGGGCTCCCCGCTGCCCAGGCGGGAGATCCAGATTGAACTCCCGGCTCCTGGGTTTGGCCTGGCCCAATCCCGGCTGCTGTGGCCATCTGGGGAGGGAACCAGTGGGAGGGAAGATTTCTTTTCCTCTTTCTCTCTGCCTTTCAAAGAAATAAAAGGAGACGGATGGGCCAGGGGAACCGTCTGGGAGGCTTGGAGGTATGACACAGCGAGCCAGCATGTCCAGGGTGTGGCGGCCCGCCAGGAGCTCTCCTTGGCCGCTTCCTGCTGTCCTGCCCCAGGGGACGCACCGAGGCCCACACTCTACCTTCCATCAACAGACCGGGGACAGTGCTTTATTCACTTGGCCCCCCCGCCCCACATTCTTTGCGGCTGCAAAGTGGGAGCTCTGTGGAGGGGGCAGCACACATGGGAGACGCTGGTTCCCGCTGCGGGGAGGGGCCCCTGTCCCTGCTTCGGCCCCTCCAGTCCCCTTGTCCAGCTGAGCACCATCCGAGTCCAGGCCCTGGGAGACTGAGGCGCCCCATTCCCGGTGAGGCCCCCAGGCTGCAGGTCGGGGAAGACAGGGGTCAAGGGTGTTGGAACAGGAGCCCCACCTAGGACAGGAGGTGAGGGGTGATTTCTCTTCCCCTCGTTTTGTTTTGGCCAAGCAAAACATGGGAGTGTCCGTGGAAGTGGACCCACAATAGCTGATGACAGGCTGGGGTCACACGGTGAGCAGGCAGGGCCAGACTCCCCCCACCCCACCCCACCTGCCCCCTGCAGGACCACACCATCCGGGCAGGCTCTCTCCCAGGCAAGGGCAGGAAGGGGCGAAGTGAACTGCAGTAGCCACAGGAGGAGGAGGAGGAGGGGGGTGGCCTGCAGGGCCGGCTGGGTCATAATGGCCGGCACAGGACGCCGGCGTCCTCGCCGTGGTCACAGTTGTGAGCGTCCCAGCGGATGTGGGAGCACAGGAGCAGCGTGCTCTCGTCCCCACGGCACTTGACGTTGTCCAGGAGGATGGGGCCCTGGCCTGGGCCGAAGTGGGCCTCGCCGGGGGCCGCCAGGGCCTGGCCACAGCCCAGCTGGCGGCACAGGACGCCGGCTGCCCGCAGGTCCCAGGCATCATCGCACACGGTGCCCCACTGCTGCCCCAGGAACAGCTCCACGCGCCCCTCGCACCGGTGGGCTCCGTTGGCCAGACGAAGGTGCCCTGTGTGGGCAGAGACAAGGGCTGGGGCTGGGCGGGGTAGCCTGTGCCTGGTGGCTCCCAGGTTAGGCCAGGGAAGGGGCAGTGGTCGGGGCCCAGCACTGCCCTGGGAGCCAGTGGATGCTGAAGGCTAAAATGGGATGGGCATGGGGGCGTCAGTCTTCCTTCAGGGTCTCAACACTGGCCCAGCCCCTCGGGCCCACACTTTGGGCACTGAGATCATAGCTCCAGGGGCCATCACAGTCCCCTCTGCCCCCCCCCCCCCAGCGCCAGGCCGAATTCTGAATTCTTCCGCCGCCCCCTCAGGACAGGATCTCGATCCAATCCCGGCTCTCCCAGTCTCTAAACGGCTCCATCCTTTCCCCAGCTCCGAAATGAGGCCTCAGAGAAGCGCCAATGGACTAGCATCGCAGGCAGGGCCCCGTGCACACCGCGTGGGTGCTGGCCCACCCTGGGGCCTGCACTGTCGGGGGGCCCTGGGCGCTTACCGTCCCTGGGCCGAGGCGTGGGCCCCCGCGTGGTCTCAGACCCCTCCTGCGGGACCAGCTCATCTGGGCCTAGCTCAGCAGAGAGGAGAGGAGGCTGTCACCCTAACGCACACGGTCCTTGGGGCCAGCTCAGTCCCAGCCCTCCCCCAGGGACCGGGAAGATCCATAAAGGGCGGTTCAGAAACGGGGCTGTGCTGCTTCGACTCTGGGACCGAAAGGAAAACTTCCTGTGGTTCGGGCCTTGGGGGCCAGGGCTGTGGCTGGAGAGGAGCGGCCAACGACCGGCCAGCCTGCAAATGCCACCTTCCTCCGGGCTCGTCCCAGAGGTCACCCCTCGCCCGCGCAAGGCTGACTCCCGCTTTCACCAGCGCGGCCCCACCCTCCCCAGTGGCGGAACCGCGGCCGCCCCGGGGCCCGCAGCGCCGCACCCGGCACCAGCCCGCCTCCCGCCGCAGAGCGCCAGCCCTTCCAGCCCCGCCCCTGCCGCGCAGGCGCAGAGCGGCGATCCTCTGCGGAGAGGGCGTTCCCCCGGGCCGCCGCCGTGCCGCAGAGCGCTCACGCGCGGCCCCGCCCACTCCCCCGCCAATCCCGTGCGGCGCCGCCCGTACCGCAGTGCCGCGTACACGTAGGCCCCGCCCACCTCACAGAGCCTGCCCCGCCTACGCCGCAGTGCGCGCTTACGCACGGCCCCGCCCATCTCAGACCCGGCTCCGTCCTGCCCGCGCCGCAGTGCGCGCGTACGTTACGGCTCCGCCCACCTCTCACATCCGACTCCGCCCCGGTCTCGTCCCGCCCACGCCGCAGTGCGCGCGTACGTTACGGCTCCGCCCACCTCTCACATCCGACCCCGCCCATCTCTCAGTCCCGGCCCCGCCGCGCCTGGGCCGCAGTGCGCGCGCACGCACGGCCCCGCCCGTCGCTCGGCGACTGCCCTGCCCCGCCCCCGCACCGCAGTGCGCGCCTGCGCGCGGTCTGGCGGTCACGCGGTGGCCTTTACCTGCGCAGAGCGCGCCGGCGTCCTCGTGGTGGCCGCAGTTGTGCTGGCCCCAGCCCAGGTGGAAGCAGTCGCTCAGGCGGGCCTCGGTACCCGTGCAGCCCACGTTGTCCAGCAGCACGGGGCCGCGGCCGTAGCCGAAGTGCCCGAGGCCCGTGGCGCCCAGCGCGGGTCCGCAGCCCGCCTCGCGGCAGGCCACGCGCGCGTCCGCGAAGTCCCAGTCGTCGTCGCACACGGTGCCCCAACCCCCGGCGTACAGCACCTCCACGCGGCCGCGGCACGGGCCCGGGCCGCCCACCAGCCGCAGCCGCCCGCCTGCGGGGCGCACAGGCCCGCGGCCAGAGGGGCTGGGCTGGGGCGAACGGCTCCCGGCCAGAGCCCAGGCCCTCCCCGCCCCGCGGCCCCGGGGCCCTGCTACTTACTCTTCCTCCCCGCTGCCCAGGCGGCGGTGGTCAGCGGCGCAGTCTCCCCCGAGAGCTGGGCACCACCTCGAGTAGCTGCAGAGAAGGGGGTCGGGGAGCCCCCCCAAGTCTGAGCCGCACCCCACTCCGCCTCCAGCCCAGAGTGGCCGTGCCGTCCCTGCGTGGCCGTGGGCTCTCCAGGAAACTTGGTTGGAACGAGGCGAGGTCTAATGCCAGCCGCCACTCTTAATTTCCATCCCACAGATACTGCCAACCCGAATTCCAAACGCGCTTTCTAACCGTGACTCAAACTAATTCAACCCCTTTGCCGAGCAAGGCCCTTCATGTCCCAAAGGCTCCTACTGCCCCCTCCACCTTGCAGAACGCTGGGCTCCGTGCACCCACCTGCCTGCCCCGCCTCTCTCCGATCCAGCCTGGGGTCTTTACCTGCGCGCTCCGTGTGCCAGGCCGAGTCGTCTCTTGTGGCTGAGGGTGGCGGGGCTGTAGGAGTTGCAGGGTCCAGGACTGAAGCAGGAGAGAGGGGAGGCGGCAGGCTCAGAGGCTGGGGGGGGTCTGTCCGGCGAGGAGGGGAGGGTGGCCCGAGAGAAGCAGACAGGACTTGGCTTGCAGGGCTGGGAGCTGAGCCGCAGCTGGGGCCCAGTGTGATCTGCCCGGCTTGGACATCGGCTGTAATTTACTTTGGCTGCACAGGTACACGATTCACGGTTTGGAAGCCCCCCCCCCCCCCCCCGCACTTTTCATTTCTCTCCAATGTTCTCAGAAGCCCAAGGCGTCCACGAAGTGGAAACAGAGAAAAAGACCTTTCACACCAGGGCAGGCCATGCACAGTCCCCAGCACAGGTTAGGACAAGCCTCACCATCCCCAGGGTGCGGGTGAAACAGGGCTAGACGGGGCCAGGGGTGTGAGCTCAAGGGGTGTGTGCCCACGGCGATGCCCCGGCTCCTGGGTGGCTGGGGGAGCCAGCCCTGGATTTACTGTGAACCAGAAGGAGCCACGGGCAAGCACTGTCTGTCTTGGAGAGGTTCTAGGTAGGCAGAAAATGCCAACGTGGAGGCACAGTGGCTAAGTCACCGCCTGCGACACCAGCGCCCGGGTTGAAGTCCCAGCTGCCCCGCTGCCCACACAGCTCCCTGCTGAAATGCCTGGGAAAGCAGCAGCAGATGGCCCAGGAGGGAGACCCGGATGGACTTCCAGGCTCCAGGCTCTGGCCATCGTTGCCATTTGGCGAATGAGCCAGCGAGCGAATGGAAGAACGCGTGCTCTCTCTCTCTTTCCCTCTCTCTCCCACGCTGCCTTTCAAATAAAGAAAGAAATCTTAAAACACAATATCGGGATTACAGAGGGCTGTGCTAGGCAGTCCTGCTACAGAGAACTCTGGAGTATCTCTGGGACGATTCTAGAGTATCCTTTCTTTGAAGTGGTCCATGGAGAGTAATTGGAAATTGCTAGAAAATTCGGGAGGCATTCTTAGGGTACGGGCCACAGGCCTTACACCGTGGAATACTGGCGGGGCAACTCTGCAGTACTGCTGCCTGGGTGTGCAGCGTGCCACGGGGGTCAGTACTGAGATAGTAAAAATCGCTTGCCCACCACCCAGGGTGCAGTTTGTCTCCTGCAGCATCAGGACAGGGCCCCGCCCCCGGCCCCGCCTTCTCTCGCCGCCCCGTCCCGCCTTCGGCCACCGCCTCGCCCCGCCCCCGGAGGCGCCCCGCACCTGCGCAGAACACGCCCGCATCCCGGCCCCGCCCCTCCCCGCCCCCCGCCCCCGGCCACCGCCCCGCACCTGCGCAGAACACGCCCGCGTCCTCATGATGCCCGCAGTTGTGCACGCCCCAGCCCAGGCTGGAGCAGCCGGCCAGCAGCGGCTCGCCGCCTTCGCAGTGCACGTTGTCCAGCAGGATGTGGCCCGTGCCGTAGCCGAAGAAGGCGTTGGTGGTGGCGGCCAGGGCCGCGCCGCAGCCCAGCTGGCGGCAGACCACGGCGGCGTCCGGCAGCCCCCAGTCGTCGTCGCACACGGTGCCCCACACCCCAGCGTGCAGGATCTCCACGCGGCCCTGACACGGGCCCGCGCCCCCCGCCAGGCGCACGCTGCCTTCGTCTGGTGCGGGGAGCGGGGCGCACGTTGCCCGGGGCTGCGCCTTCCACCCCAGCGCCCCAAGACCCAGGCGTACCCACCCCCCGGAGGCGCTGTCTGCCCACCGCGCAGATGGATTGGCTTGTGGATCCCAGGAGAGACCCAGCTTGGCACTCCCGGCGTGGGGTGGGGGGGAGCCAGCCGCCTTGCCTCCCATTCTCCCCAGCTTCCTCCCTGCCTCCAGGAAGCCCTCCCTGATCGGCCCTGATGGGACGCCCTCTTCCTGCCCCGGATTGCCCTGCTCTTTGGTCCTGACCATTACTCCGTGCCGCAGCCCCCAGCCCCACTTCCTCGCCATCCCCAGTCCTCAGTTTGTAACTCCGGCTTCCCTCTGCCTAGGGTAGGGCCTGGCTGGGGTTGCCTCTCCTGAGCGCCCCGCACCCCACCAGGGCTCACCTCTCCCATTCTGCAGGGTTGGAGGGGGCGCGCTGCTGGTCGGCGCTCTCCTTGTGGCCGACTGCGAGGGCAAGAATTCTGCGGAGGAGAGGCCGGGGGGCCAGAGAGGAGGTCAGCCATCTGCCCGTTCTCCACCCTCACCCCTTGGCAGCTCTTGGAAACGCACATTCTCGGGCCGCACCCCAGACCTGCCAAGAACCCCGAATCTGATGATTTTGTTGAAAGTTGGTAGCGCCGCTGTCCAGGTCCGAACCGCTCCACCACGGTGCTGGGTTTCTTAATGCTCGACTCGGGGACCCCTGCCCAGCACCGGGCGACGCAGCCCCTGGCGCCGATGGCCACACAGCCCGATGCCCCCCCCCCCCCCCCGCCGTCTCTCTGGTGGAGCCCACCGCCCAGCGGCCCCGCGGCTCACCCTCGCACAGGACGGCCACGTCCTCGTAATGAAAACAGTTGTGCACGCCCCAGCCACGGCTGCCACACTCGCTCAGCGCCGCCTCCTGCCCGCGGCACTCCACGTTGTCCAACAGGATGGGGCCCCGGCCCTGGCCGAAGGTGAGCGGCCGCGGCACTGGCAGCGCCAGGCCGCAGCCCAGCTGGCGACACACCACGTTGGCGTCCACCACGTCCCAGTCGTCGTCGCAGACGCTGCCCCAGGAGCCGTGGTGCAGGACCTCCAGGCGCCCCCGGCAGCGGCTGGGGCCCCCCACCAGCCTCAGCTCTGCGGAGGAGGAACTGGAGCTGACGCGCCACGGGTGGGGCAGAGGGAGTCCCTGCGCCCGACCTGACCTCCGGTCGCACCCCTCCCGTGGCCAGAAAGCCGTGGGACCCCCTGGAGTCAGTCCCTTCTGTGCAATGGGAGACTGTGGCGATCCCCCCACCCCCACCACACAGCCCAGGGCAAGTAGGGTTACGGCAGGGGGCTGGTGGGTCCCCACTCCCCCTGAGGTCTTCTCTCTGTCCAGCTACACACCTGGGGGGGGCAGGGGAGGGTGAGGATGGGCGGGGCACCTACCTGGGAAGGGCAGTGGAGTGGGCTGGAGGGCACTGGCTGAAACAGAGCGGGGAGCAGTGTGGGCCCCTCTGCCGCCCCTCCCCCACGGTCCTCTCCATCCCCGCCTCCCCCTGGACTCCTGCTTTTCCGAAACGCCGTTGTCTCTGGTCCCCGAGGACCCTCCATTTCACCCCCACCCCAGAGAAGTCTGCCTGACACGCCTGCTTCTCCCCCTCTCACGGCTACCTGCAGGACTCCCAGCCCCTGGGCTCTCTCTGCAAAGCAGCCTGACCAGCCTCCCTTCCTCCCTCATCTCCCCTTTGTCTGATCTCCAGGTATTTTACCTCTTCTGGTTAACCCAGCTCGTTTTAGTTCTGCAGATCCCAGACCCAGCCTGGAGCCCCTTCCTCCAGGAAGCCCTCCTGGACCCTCCACTAGAAGCACTGTCTGTTTCCTGGGCCCCACGTACATGCCTCTCTCTCTCTCTCTCTCTCTCTCTCTCTCTCAGGGCCATCTGTGTGGTCACGTGGCCATGCCTGGCTCCTCTCTATGACCCCCAGGGCTTCCGTGCTCAGAGCCTGATGATACACACAGGTGTGTGATGGCTTACCTGCCTTAAATACATAAATCAGCTTTGGGGCTCCTGTGGGTTTCCCTTCCCCAAGAGTGACTTCCGTGAGCTCTGCTTCCCTGTGTGTGCTAGTGGCTTTCTTAGTCCACTGCACCGTTAGGACAGCTTAGGAGCTGGGAAGCTGCTAGGCACCTCGCTCCAGCCCTCCAGCAAATAAAGGGAAGAGTGGAGTCCCCGCCCACCAGCCACGCTCTGCGGCACACATGGTCCTGAGTGTGACACCCCAGAGGAGAGGAGGCGGGGATCGGGCGAGCCGGCCTGAAAAGGGAAGCCGAGAGCCCGCCAGTGGCCCTCACGGGGTCGGATGCCTTCACGGACATTGCCTCCCAGAATCCTCTCCACACTCCCTGCTATGTGTACCAGGGGGCTTCCTGTGTGGGGGTGAGCGTTTGGTACTGCTCCCCGCCCCACCCCGTGCCGGTGCCAGGGGCTGAGTCCTGGCTCTGCCCTGGATCCCAGCACCTGGGAGGCAGTAGGCGAGGATGGATCAAGTGCCCAAGTCCCTGCCACCCCACACAGGAGACCTGGCTGCATCCCCCACCCAGCTCCTGGCTCTGCACTGGCCTAGTCCATCTATTTGTGGGCGTTTGGAGCATGAACAATCCGGTGAGAGAGCTCTATATGTCTGTCTCTCTGCCTTTCGAATAAATTAAGTAAATAAAAAAAAATTTTTTAAAGTGTGTGAAGGGGCCGGCGTCATGGCATAGTGGATAAGGCTGCCACCTGCAGCACCAGCATCCCATGCAGGCGCCGGTTCGAGTCCCGGCTGCTCCACTTCCGATCCAGCTCCCTGCTAATGGCCTGGGAAAAGCAGTGGAGGACGGCCCAAGTGCTTGGGCCCCTGTATCCACATGGGAGACTTGGATGAAGCTCCTGGCTTCTGGCTTCTTGGGCCACCTGGGCAGTGAATCAATGGATGGAAGATCTCTCTGTGGAACACTGAATTTCAAAAACTAAATATTAAAATTTTTTTCTAAGTTTGATGGGCGGTGGAATTAAAAGATAAAGTTTACTTCTTAAAAGAGATTTATTTATTCATTTGAAAGGCAGAGGGACAGAGACAGAGAGAGACAGAGAGAGAGAGAGAGAGAGAGATCTTCCACCTGCTGGTTCATTCCCCAAATGCCAGCAACAGCCAGCGGCCGGGCCAAGGCTGAAGCCAGGAGCCAGAAAGCTCCATGTGGGCCTCCCACATGGGGAGCAGGGTCCAGACACTTGGGTCATCATCTGCCATCCCGCAGGGAGTGCACCACTAGGAAGCTTGAATTCTGAGTGCAGCTGGGACTCAAACCTTCTCCTGGCACTGCAGTACGGGATACACATGTCCCTGGCAGGATCTTAATTACTGTGCCAAACGCCTGCCTCAATAAACTTCCCTTCTGATTCTACTTGTCCGTGAACTTTTTGAGGTACTGTAAAACTAGCACACCCATTTCACAGATGAAGAAACTGAGGTCCCATTTCTTTCTTACCTCAGGACAGTCCCGAGGCCATCTGATTCTGTCTGTTCTACCAGCTGCCCTTCCAACAGCTACTGGTGGGCCCATCTCCCTCTTTCCTATGTCCAGTATCCCCCAACTCCCCACTCTTGGGGTCCTTTTAGCTCTCACTTCCGGTCCTGAGCCCTCCGCGCCCCCAAACTCAGCCTCTTTGCTCTTTGTCAGCCCCAGGCCAACATCCGAGCTGGAAAGAACACCGAATACCGGCTCGTTCACAACTCACCTTCCACCATAACTGTACACCCTGGGACAAGGGCCAGGGACGTGAAGGGCTGGGGACTGCAGGGTAGGGGTTGGGGGTGGTGGGGAGCACTCACCCAGCGGCAGGAGGAGAAGGAAGGACAGGGCTGGGGGCAGGGGCGAAGGGGCTGCGCCCCCATCTCCTGGCCTCCACGCCGGGGTCCTTTCATCCGGCTGGGGACCCATTCGTGCCTCTGCGTCCCCGTGCGTCCAGCCGGCCAGTGGTCCCATCAAGGGGCCGGGGAGAAGTCACAGCTGGAACATCTGGAATTCAAGACCTGCACGGCTTACTGTCCGCTGGAGGGGGGACAACCTCAGGCCAAAGGGCAGGCGAGGGCAGGGCCCACAGCCAGGGATGAGGAAGACGGGAGCCCACGAATCCCAGCGCATGGTACAGGTGTCATAGGAGCCCACGTCATTTCAGGGAGCTACAGGTAGACCGTGACTGTTTTATTGTCATTGATTTTTTTTTTTTACAGTGCCTTCCACTTATAGCAAAGAACTGTAGTGGTTGTGTTTGCTTTTTCCTAAGATTTATTTATTTATTGACTTGGAGAGACAGACAGAGAAAGAGAGAGAGACAGAGAAAGATCTTCCATCCACTGGTTCACTCCTCAAATGACCACAGCAGCCGGGGATGGGCCAGGCCAAAGCAGGAGCCAGGAACTTGAGCCGTCACCTGCTACCCTCGCAGGTGCGTTAACAGGAAGCTAGCTTGCAAGTGAAGCAGCCAGGCCTTGAACCAGCCCTCTCTTATGGGATCCAGTGTGGCAAGTGCTGGGCTAATCTGCTCTCCCACAGGGCCCATCTCAGAGCTCTGGTATTTACTTATTTATTTGAAAGTCAGAGTTGCACAGAGATAAGAGAGAGAGAGAGGGGGGTCTTCCATCCGCTGGTTCACTCCCCAGATGGCCACAATGGCCGGAGCTGTGCCAGGAGCTTCTTCCAGGTCTCCCACATGAGCGCAGGGCCCCAGGACTTGGGCCATCCTTTACTGCTTTCCCAGGCCATAGCAGAGAGCTGAACTGGAGTGGAGCAGCCGGGTCTTGAACCAGCGCCCATATGGGATGTTGGCGCTTCAGGCCAGGGCATTAACCCAGTGTGCCACAGCGCTGGCCCCCCGAGCTCTGGTTTTCTATCCATTGGTACAATATGAGGGTAATTCAAAGAGTTCTTGGAAAAATAAAATCTAAAAAACATGTTTATTTGGGGACAGGCATTTAGCCTGGCGGTTAATATGTCCGCTTCCAGTATCGGAGCCTCTGGGTCTAGGACCCAGCTCTGGACCCTGACTCCAGCTCCCTACTAATCAGACCCCAAGAAGCGGTGGTGATGGCTCAAGTCGTTGGGCTCAGGGCCGACGCTGTGGCGTAGCGGGTAAAGCCGCCACCTGCAGGGCCAGCATCCCACGTGGGCGCTGGCTCTAGTCCCAGCTGCTCCACTTCCAATCCAGCTCCCTGTTGTGGCCTGGGAAAGCAGTGGAAGGTGGCCCAAGTCCTTGGACCCCTATAACCACATGGGAGACCTGGAAGAAGCTCCTGGCTCCTGGCTTGGGATCGGCTCAGCTCCGGCCATTGCAGTCATGAGGGGAGTGAACCAGCGGATGGAGAACCTTTCTCTCTGCCTCTGTAATTCTGCCTTTTCAAATAAATAAATTGATCTTTAAAAAGAAAAAGAAAAAAGTCCTTGGCCCCCTGCCAGGTGTATGGGAGACCAGGATTGAGTTTCTGGCTGCCAGCTTGGAGTACTGGAAGAGTGAATCAGTGGATAGGAAATCACTCTTTCTCTTTCTGCCTCTTAAAAGATAGATGGATGCGGCCGGCGCTGCGGCTCACTAGGCTAATCCTCTGCCTTGCGGCGCCGGCACACGAAGTTCTAGTCCCGGTTGGGGCGCCGGATTCTGTCCCGGTTGCCCCTCTTCCAGGCCAGCCCTCTGCTGTGGCCCGGAGTGCAGTGGAGGATGGCCCAAGTGCTTGGGCCCTGCACCCCATGGGAGACCAGGATAAGCACCTAGTACCTGGCTCCTGCCTTTGGATCAGCGCGGTGTGCTGGCTGCAGCGCGCCGTCCGTGGCAGCCATTGGAGGGTGAACCAACGGCAAAGGAAGACCTTTCTCTCTGTCTCTTTCTCTCACTGCCCACTTGGCCTGTCAAAAAAAAAAAAAAAAAAAAGATAGATGGATGCGGCCGGCACCGCAGCTCACTAGGCTAATCCTCTGCCTGTGGCGCAGGCACACCAGGTTCTAGTCCCGGTTGGGGCGCTGGTTCTGTCCTGGTTGCTCCTCTTCCAGTCCAGCTCCCTGCTGTGGCCCGGGAGGGCAGTGGAGGATGGTCCAAGTGCTTGGCCCCTGCACCTGCATGGGAGACCAGGAGGGAGCACCTGGCTCCTGGCTTCAGATCAGCGCAGCGCCGACTGTGTCGGCCATTTGGGGTGAACCGATGGAAAAAGGAAGACCTTTCTCTCTGTCTCTCTCACTGTCTAACTCTGTCTGTCAAAAAACAAAACAAAACAAAATGCTTATTTTGATGCCATAGAATTTGAAATTCACGCCTGGTTTTTTCCTAACACACATCATCGTGAACATTCTGAAGACCTCCTGCCTCTGTAGAAAGTTTTCCTTTCAAATGAATTTAAATCAGAAGACATGAGTCGATTTAAAGAGAAGAAATTGGGGCTGGCGCAGTAGCACAGCAGGTAAAGTCGTTGTTTGATGCCGGCATCCCATATGGGCACCAGTTTGAGTCCTGGCTGCTCCACTTCCAATGCAGCTCCCTGCTAATGGCCTGGGAAAAGCAGTACATGATGGCCCCCGTGTTTGGACCCCTGCCACCCATGTGGGAGACCCAGAAGAAGCTCCAGGCTCCTGGCTTCAGCCTGGCTTGGCCCTGGCTGTTGTAGCCATCTGGGGAGTGAACCATCGGATGGAAGATCTCTCTCTCTCTCTCTCTCTCTCTCTCTCTGTCTCTCTCCCTACCCAACCCCCTGTAACTCTGCCTTTCAAAATACATAAACAAATCTTAAAAAAAAAATAAAATAAAGAGAAAAAATGTTCAGGAAATCTTGGTTCCCGTGCCCACGAATATGCTAAAGTAGCAAAGGAAGAGGCGTCTGGGAGAATCGAACACACAAGTGCCCCCTGGGAGGCTGTGTGCTTTGGAGGGAGGAAGCCCTCGACCTTGTTTGTTTTCTGACTGAGGCATCAAAGTGGAAGGAAAAGCAGGGACCAGTGACCAACACCCAGCAACTGGGCAGGTGCGCAGCGCACAGTGGGTGGGTTGGCTGGCTGGAGGGTGATAGGGCAGGTGCACAGCGTACAGTGTGTGGGTTGGCTGGCTGGAGGGTGATGGGGCAGGTGCACAGCGCACAGTGGGTGGGTTGGCTGGCTGGAGGGTGATGGGGCAGGTGCACAGCGCACAGTGTGTGGGTTGGCTGGCTGGAGGGTGATGGGGCAGGTGCACAGCGCACAGTGTGTGGGTTGGCTGACTGGAGGGTGATGGGGCAGGTGCACAGTGCACAGTGGGTGAGTTGGCTGGCTGGAGGCTGATGGGGCAGGTGCACAGCGCACAGTGTGTGGGTTGGCTGACTGGAGGGTGATGGGGCAGGTGCACAGCGCACAGTGGGTGGGTTGGCTGGCTGGAGGGTGATGCAGTCAGATGATGAGTGGGCAGAGAGGAAGGACCAACACAAAAGGCACCTGGACAGCTGGCCCGGCAGGACCTGGCTTCCCTGGGTTGTGCGGGAGCCCAGCCACCACGATGCAGCTGTGAGGCGGTGGTGCACACGCGGGATACATTTGAGCCTGCGGTGCCCCTTCCAGGAGGATCTCCCCCTCCCCCTGGGCTCTCCCTGGCCTTGCCTCCACCCGCCCTGACAGTCAGGTTGGGGAGAAGAAAACCTATCTGCACGCGGACACGGGGCTTTCAACACCCATTCATGGGGCCCGGCGCAGCCCCAGCGGAATAATCAGCTTTTGTCCTGGGCTGGGGACAGCTGGGAGATGGGGTCTGAAGCCTGGGGGGAGGGGAGCCCCTCAGTGCAATCTTGGCTGTGAGGTGGGGCGGGGAGGGAGGCACATAGTTGTCTGGGCTGTCCCCTGCCTCCCCACCTTGGGCCACCTCCCTCTTAGCCTCCTGGGACACTGCCCCACCTCCACCCCACCCCAGCTGCCACCCTGGGAGTACAGGGACAACTTCCAGGAATCCTTGGGAGCCCCCTCCCCCACTCAATCCCCCCCCCCCCGCAACCCAGCCCAGGAGCATGGAAGACCCCCAGGGACCTCAGATTCCCGCTGACCCCAGCAATCTTCATGGACCTCATGAAGCCTGGTCACCCCCCCCGACCGGAAGTGGCTCCCTTCCCCCCAGCCTGCTCCTGCCTCCCACCCTGGGGACCACGGTCAGGCTGGGGGTTCTTCCTCGCCAATGCTCAGTGACTGTGGCCCCCCGAGGCTGTCTGGTTCCCTCTCTGCTCTCTGTGCGTGCACCTGTCACCCAGGTGCGGGCAGGCAGCAGGACGCACCTGTCAGCCTCATGGCCTCACCCCGCACAGCCTCACTGTCCTCCTCTGTGGGAGTCACTCAGCCCTTACAGCTGTTGCTAGGCTAAATGAGCTAATGTTTGCAAAACTGTTAGCCCAGTGTCTGGCGAAGCATCCGGGTGGACGCCATTGTCTTGACTGTCTTTCCTTCTAGACTGTGAACCCCTGAGGGTGGGAGCTGGATTGTACCTGGCCCTGGGTACAGACCCGGGACATGTTTGTTGAATGACTGACTGAGGTTTATGGCTGCAGAATCTTAGAATGAAGCAATCAGAAGGGACCCAGGAGATCACCAAGGACACCTCCCCGACTGATCAATGGGAAACTTGTCACACGCGTGCACACACACACACACACACACACACACATGCATCAGCCATGGTGAAGGGCTCATACCTGGTGGAATGTTCTGGACTCTTTCCGTCCCTTCTACAGTCGGTGCGAGGTGGAGTCGCCGTCTCCGTGCCCGGAAGTTTAGGAGGGGGAAGACGCCCCCAGACGCAGGTGGCCACAGCCCCTTCCTCCTTCCCCTCCGAGGCTGCAAGGCGAGCAGGGCCAGAGTCCTTGTCCATGGGGCTGGCCGGTGGCCCCAGCCTGTCCCCACCCGACCTTGGGGCAGAGGGAGGTGCAGGGACCGAGGAGGTGGCCTGCGCGGCCGGAGTCGGCCCCAGAGAAAGGGCACGGGGCGAGGAGGAGATGGGCTGTGCCGTACCCCCTCCCCGCCCCCGCCCCAGGAATCAGGTTTCTGGAAGGCCGGATAGAGCTCCACCCCCGTGCAGGCTGATCTGAGACAGCCCTTAGCCAACCCTGGAGTCCTCGAGTGCCCTAACCCACGTCGCCCCTGAGGGTCAGGCTCCCCAGGTGGGCGGGGAGGCCCTCGCCACCCCTCACAGGTGCTGCCGATGTGGCCTTCCCGATTGGTTCGCGGCAGCTCTGCAGTCTGTGGCTGCTACGTTCAAGTGGCGGGCAGGGGGCCGCCCTAACGCCCAGAGCCGGAGGTGGAAGGAGGCCCTGTCTGCTGGGTGCCATGGGGCCTGGCCTCCCGCTGCCTCCCAGGCTCCTGCTTAGCTCACTTTCCTCGCCCTGATTTTACTCAAAGACCTTATCAACTTGAGGGAGTGATACGGCTCGCCCCACAGGAGCCCTGAACGCAGGACTTAAGGGAGGGGCCGGCACTGTGGTGTAGTGGTTAAGCATCCACCTGCGGCACCGGCATCCCATACGGGCACCGGTTCAAGTCCCGGCTGCTCCACTTCTCATCCAGCTCCCTGCTGATGGCCTGGGAAAGCAGCAGAAGATGGCCCAAGTGCTTAGACCCCTGCGCCCACACGGGAGACCCAGAAGAAGCTCCTGGCTTCAGCCTGGCCCAGCTCCAGCCATTGTGGCCATTTGGGGAATGAAGTGTGTGTGGGTGGGGGGAGAGGGTGTGTCTTTTTCTCCCTCTCCAACTCCGCCATTCACATAAATCTTAAAGAAATAACACAAAAGGGCTGGCACTGTGATTTAGCAGGCTAATCCTCCACCTGAAGCGCCAGCATCCCATATGGGCGCAGGTTCAAGTCCTGGCTGCTCCACTTCCTATCCAGCTCTCTGCTATGGCCTGGGAAAGCAGTGGAGGATGGCCCAAGTGCTTGGACCCCTGCACCTACCAGGGAGACCCAGAAGCAGCTCCTGGCTCCTGGCTTTGTACTGGCCCAGCACTGGCCATTGCAGCTATTTGGGGAATGAACCAGCAGACAGAAGACTCTATTTCTCTCTTTCTCTCTCTCTGCCTCTCTGAAGCTCTGCCTTTCTGATAAATAAATAAATCTTAAAACAAAACAAAACAAAACGTATCTAGGCTCAAGGAAAATACTGTTGGTTTCTGCATGGTTGGTGCCTTGTTGCCACCAGGGGGCAGCACATCTTTGAAAAATGCACAAGATCTAACATTTCCTTCCCCCGGGCTGGTGCTGGTCCTGTCCCCTCCCTGGTAGCAGCCTTAGGCGTCCTGTCGTCCGCTCTCTCACGAAGGGGGAAGAAGCTCCACTCACGTCGTGGGAATAGACTCCCCACTCCCACACTCGCCGATTTCTTCCCATTTTTTTCCCCTGGGGTCCTCTGAGAGCTGAGGGTGGATGTGCAGCCTCCAGCCCTGGTCGCCCCTTCCCAGCCCCGCCCACTCTATTCCCTGCGTGGCCACGCTCCGGGGACACAGCCTGTCCAGCTCACTGCCCCTTGGGAGCCTCGGGCTGCAGCAGGCACGGTGCCTGAGCTCTCGCCAGGTTCTCTCTGCCGCCCAAGCCTCCACCTGCGGTGCTGGCGTCCTATAACAGGCACCGGTTCCAGTCCCGGCTGTTCCACTTCCCATCCAGCTCTCTGCCATGGCCTGAGAAAGCAGCAGAGGGTGGCCCAAGTGCTTGAGCCCCTGCACCCACGTGGAGACCCGGAAGAAGCTCCTGGCTTCAGCCTGACCCAATCCTGGCCATCGTAGCCATTTGGGGGGAGTGAACCAGAGGATGGAAGACCGCTCTCGGTGTCTCTCCCTCTCTGTGTCTGTAACTCTCCCTCTCAAATAAATAAATAAATAATCTTTTTAAAAAGGAAGAAGAAGCAAACATTTGCAAATGAACGTGTACTTGAATGTGAGAATTCCCCCTCCCCTCCCAAAGGAGCTCCCCCCCAGCGCTAGCACAGAGAATACAGCCAGCAAGGGCTGCACCTGTCAGTCTTGCACCGTCTCCTGCTAGGACTGGTGCAGTAGACTCTCATCCCGGGGCCCCCTTCCCGCCCGGAGCCGGCCAGAGCCTGCCCAGCCTCCCAGGCCGCTGCTCCTGCTGCCAGCGACCCAAGGCTTCAGCAAGACCCGGAGCCCCAAGATGTCCCCAGGCCCAGCCGGGGCCGCTGGACGCCTCTCCTCACAGCTGCCTCTGCCTGAGCTGACCCCCGCCCCTCTTAGCGCCAGTAAATGGATGAATTGAGCCACCTGTCTCTCATGTGTACTCAATGGAAGCATTGGTCCCTGGGTGCTTGTATTACAACACACTAGGAGCGAAGGTGAAAGGTCGGGTTAGCCGGCATCGCCCGATCTGTGCAGCCAGGGGCATTGAAAGCAGTATTTGCAAACCACTAACATCGCATGCATTTGCCCAAGAATGGGGCCACTTCAAGAAGCCTGCGGAAAGTGGAATGAGAGGATAAGCGGGGGGGGGGGGCGCTCTGCTGCAGTAGGTTAAGCGTCCGCTTGCAACATATCATATCATATCATATCAAGTCCCAGCTCTGCTTCCAATGGCAGCTCCCTGCAGTTGCACCCTGGGAAGCAGCAGGTGGCGCTCAAGCCCTTGGGTCTCTGCCATTGACCTGGGAGACCCAGATGGAGTTCCAGGCTCCTAGCTCAGCTCTGGTCACTGTGGGCATCTGGGGTGGTGGTGGGGAGGTGAACCGCAGATGGGAGATTTATTTCTCTCTCTCTCTCTCTTTCTCTCTCTCTCTCTCTGCTGACCTTTCAAATAAAATGAACATGTTAGCGGTCAGCGCTGTGGCGCAATAGGTTAATCTAATTGTGGCACTGGTGTTCCATATGAGCGCCGGTTTAAGTCCCAGCTGCCCCTCTTCCGATCCAGCTCCCTGCTATGGCTGGGGAAGCAGTGGGAGGTGGCCCAAGCGCTTGCACCTGTGTGGGAGACCCAGACGAAACTCCTGGCTTAGGATCGGCCCCAGCTCTCATCCATTTGGGGAGTGAATCAGTGGAGGGAAGACCTTTCTCTCTGTCTCTCCTTCTATCTGTAACTCTACTTCTCAAATAAATGAATAAAATCTTAAAAAATGAACATTTTAAAAAGAAAAATGTTCATTTAAAAAGGCCCTTCCCTTCAAGCAGGTGAAATGAGACTTTTCTCAATAATAAAACCACTAAAAAAAAAAAATACAACGTGCACGTGGCCCACAGGGGCTGACCACCGCAGAGGAGGCGTGGAATCTGCCGAGGCCTCTCAGGTTCCCCTCCTCTGCTCTCCACTGGAATCCAATCTCCCCATGCTTCAGTCAAAGCCTTCCCCACCGGCTCACGGCCCGCGGACCTGTCACGGCCGGGGCTGCACCTGTGGGTGGCAGCGGACAGGTGGTGAGAAGTTAGGGCCGAGCGGGCTGCAGGCCAATGGGAATCACCTGGGGCTTCTGGAGCTGAGACCCAGGTTCCTGTTCAGTGGGCGGGGCAGGGCAGGGAGCCCACGCCCCTCCCCTCCCAGGTGTCCTTGATGCCCTCTGACCTCGGCCTTGCTCTGCAGCTGCTGGGGCAGGGAGACAGGTGCACATGCAGGCGGGAGCCGGCCGTCGTTCCCTGGGGTATAAGATGGCTGGCCGGTGGCTGCCCGCCACTCTGTCGGCACCATGGGGCTGAGCTACGGGCTCTTCGTCTGCCTACTGCTCTGGGGAGGCTCGGAGCTATGCTACCCCCAGCCGCTCTGGTTCTTGCAGGGCGGGACCCGCCAGCCCGCGCCCTCCGTGACGCCCGTGGTGGTGGAGTGTCTGGAGGCCCGGCTCGTGGTCACAGTCAGCAGGGATCTTTTTGGCACCGGGAAGCTCATCCAGGAGGCCGACCTCAGCCTGGGCCCCGCGGGCTGCGAGCCCCAGGCCTCCACGGACGCCGTGGTCAGGTTCGAGGTCGGGCTGCATGAGTGTGGTAACAGCGTGCAGGTGAGGCTGGGGGCTCCCTGGCCCTGGTGGGCGGGTGTGGGGACCGTGGTTGTATGAGCCTGAGCCGTAGGGGGTCGGCTGGGGCAGGCCCCTCTGGCTTGTCTACAGGGAGGTGGAGCAGATAGGTGGGGTGGAGTCCAGGGGTGGCCGTGCTTTGGGGGCCCCTCCAGGGGGCACCCCCTAACTCCTAGGACTTAGGGCTCCCTCCACGGCCAGCATCGGGGGAGGAGGGTCCACCAGGTACTGGCCTGGAGGCCTTGGGAACTCGGAGGAGAGACTTCCTATCCCATTCCCACCTGGCTTCCTACGAACGCGCCTGGGAAAACAGAAGATGGTTCAAGCCCTTGGGCCCCTGCACCCATGCGGGAAACCGAGATGGAGCTCCTGGCTGCTGGCTTCCGCCTGGTGTAGCCTCAGCTGTCGTGGCCACTTGTGGGGTGAAGCAGTAGCTGGAAGATCTTTCTCTATGTCAGTCTACCTTTCCAAACTGTCTCAAGAGAAAGGGGGTAGGGGAAGAGGAGGGGAGAGCTCTTCCATCTGCTGGTTCACTCCCCAAACGGCTGCAACAGCCGGGGCTGGGCCAGGCAGAAGCCAGGAGCCAGGAACCCATTCCTGGTCTCTCACATGGGTGCAGGGGCCCCAGCACTGGGCCATCTTCCGCCACCTTCCCAGGCACATGAGAGCTGGATTGGGTGTGGGGCAGCTGGGCACTCGGGCACGGGATGCTGGCGATGCGAGCGCAGCTTGAGCCACCAGTGCGCAAAGCTTGGAGGAAAAAGTGGAGCGGGGTTGTCCTGCAGGCCCTGACACTGCTGACTGGCTCCCTGCAGGTGGCTCCGAGCCGAGGGGGCTCATGGAGGCAAAAGACCTCGGCATCCAGACCAGCCCCTCTCCCTCAAGTCAGTGGAGAAACCAAACGGGCTCAGACTACAACAAGGGGGCTCTCCCAGCCAGGCGGAGCTGGGCACATAGCTCTCCCCCATCCCCCCAATCCTGGAGCTGGAGCTTGGCTGAGGCGGGGCCAGCTGGGCCCTGGAGCCTCCAGCCGGAGCTCTGATCCCACGTGTGGTTTCCAGGCTCGAGTGGTGGTGGCGGCGGGTAGGGGTGGGGGTCCTTGTTTCCCTGGAGAGGGGGACCCCCGAGCAGCTGGGAGTTAGGAGGGATAATTACAGCTCAGTGACTCCCAAGCCTCACGCATTAGGATCACGTGGGAGGCTTCCGAAATGCCGCTGTCCAGGCTGCGCTGGGTGCTAAATCGGAGCCAGGCACGGGGCTCTGCCCTGGTGACCTCAAAGCCCAGCAGCTGCCTTCACTGCTGCGTCCCCAGGGCCACAACCGGCCGACCGGGCCCTGTGCCTGCTTCCTGCCCTAACCTGCAGTCCTTAACCCTTGATGAGGGGCCCCTCAAGGTTTGCCAGGGGCTGAGGCTGGGGCCGGGTGGCCACCTACGCCCAGGTGCTCCTCTCCCTAGGCAGGCCCCTCCTCCCCCTGCAGGCCCCCTGGGGGTGTCGATTGCCCTAGCTGCACCTGCCTGTGCTCTCCTGCCTCCGGCTTCCCTTCTGTGAAATGGGCCTGCGAGTAGGGCAGAACGGTGACAGGTGTGCAGGAAGCTCAAGTTCCTGGGACCCCGGCTGCTGCTTTGGAGCCTCCCCCACCCCCACCCCGAGAAAGGAACCCCTGTGAGAAGAGGAGAGCGGCCGGGCACTGCTGAACTGATGCAGACCTCAGGAGCGTCCTGTCCGTCCCCCGTGCGCGCACACACACACACTGGCCAGCAGCAGAGCCCAAGTCCTCCCCGCCCCCACACCTGCTCACCCTCCCTGCACCCTTGCAGGGGTGGAGCGTCCCGGGGGCCATGACACTGGTGGGCTTCACCCCTCCCGCTCCCTTCAGGTGACGGACGACGCCCTGGTGTACAGCTCCTTCCTGCTCCACGACCCCCGCCCCGCGGGAAACCTGTCCATCCTCAGGACCAACCGCGCCGAGGTCCCCATCGAGTGCCGCTACCCCAGGTTGGTGCGGGGCCAACTGTGCTACGGGGGCTTCTGCCCCCTGCCTGCAACCTGCCCTCTGGCGTGGCCCTGGCCCCTGGTGTGAGGAGTGTGCCCTGCCCTGCTGGTGGCTCCCATAGACAAGGTGGAGTCCCACCCGTACCAGGCTCAGCACAAGGCACATACTCAGCCCTTGAGCAGGCCGGAGGCTTGATGCCGGCATGAAGAAGGTGCTGACCCGAGGACTCAGCCACAGGCCTGGAGGCTCCCGGATGACCACCCTTGCTCCGGGCAGAGTCGCATGGGTGCATCCAGGGCCGGGCAGCGGGCCCCTAGCAGCCTGGGTCCCTAAAGTAAGCAGGAAGAGCAGACTCAAAGCGTTTAGGTTGATCCCTCAGTGAGCGCCACCCAGGACGGGTGAGGATGGCCTCTCGCCCCAGGGGGTCACCTGAGAGCAGGTGGAGAACTGGGTGGGGAGCTGAGGCCCACCCTCATAGCCGGGGGTGGGGGTGGGGTGGAAGGGACTAAGGAGCCGAGGGCAGCGTGCTGAGCCAGCCCTCCTGGGGCCATGGCCATCCCTGAACTCAGTAGCTCTACCTGATGCAGATGGACCCGGCCTCTGGGCTGCAGATGCCCTGGGGTGACCTGCTGTAGGCTGGGACGCTTTGACCAGCTCCAGGTACCTTGTCACAGGTGTGTCACTCAGAAGCAGCCCCCTGCCCGTTGACCTTGGGTCAGTGGGGTGGATGTCTGCAGCCACCTGGTCCCCCTCTCACAGGCTGGGGACCTGCCTGTGCCCGGCACGATCTCGGGTTCTCTTGCTGGCTTCTGGAGGGCCAAGGCCCACCTGTGCTTGTCTCCAACGGACTTTCTCAACCTTGACCCCTGCCCCCGCTCCAGAATTCCGAGGAGGACCTGCAGGACAGGCAGGCCCCCTGCCCCAGGCCCCAGACTTGGCTGAAGCTGAGAAGGGGCAGATGTGGGTCTGGGGCCAAGTGCTGAAGCTCGGATACCTTGGCACGCAGCAGGCGCTGGGCCGCTCGTGTGGAGGTTGGGGGGGGGGTGCGGTAAAGGACTAGCTTCAGCCTTGGGTGTCTGGCGCTTCCGTTCTTAGCGTGGCCCAACGTGGACCCAGGGGGGCAGGCCCGGGCAGCTTGGTTCCTCTCCCAGGCAGGGCAACGTGAGCAGCCGGGCGATCCTGCCGACCTGGGTGCCCTTCTGGACCACGGTGCTGTCAGAGGAGAGGCTGCTGTTCTCCCTGCGCCTCATGGAGGGTAAGCCGGGGGTGGTGGCTGCCTGGGGGGAGCTGCTGTGAGAGCCTAGGGCCGTCTCAGCCCCGGCTATGCCTTCCAGCGGACTGGAGCCGAGAAAAGATGTCCCCCACCTTCCACCTGGGCGACACGGCCCACCTGCAGGCAGAGGTCCGCACTGGCAGCCACCAGCCCCTGATGCTGTTCGTGGATCGCTGCGTAGCCACCCCGACGCGGGACCAGAGCGGCTCCCCCTATCACACCATCGTGGACTTGCACGGGTGAGGGTTGGGGCTCCCTCTCTTGGGTGACCTTCCTGGCGGGGTGACTGGCCTCTCCATGACCTCTGATGGCCTTCTTTTGTTCTCCTTCAAGCTGTCTTGTGGATGGCCTCTCCGATGGGGCTTCCAAGTTCAAAGCCCCCAGGCCGAAGCCTGACGTGCTCCAGTTCATGGTGGCCGTGTTCCACTTCGCTAACGACTCCAGGCACACGGTAACTCTTGTCTGTTCTGTAGCCTGGAAGCAGGCGGACGCTGGGTTGGGCTTGGTAACCTCCTGGTAGTCCTTAGCTCATCAGCCTGGGACTTCTTGCTCGGTCCCTATTTGAGTGACAAGGGCCCAAGCAGATCAAGCCATGGGCTGCAGTGAGGTCTCCCTGGAGAAGGCAGGAGCGACAGAGCCTTACGAGGCTGGTGGGAGACCTTGCAGGATGGAGAGGGGCAGGGGTCCTAGAAATGGGGGCGGGGGTAGAGAACCAGGAGACGGAGCTGATGGCTTGAGCGACAACTACGAGGTCTGGAGACCTTGTCCTCACCAAGGCCAGCAGGGCAGAGGTCCCGCCTCCTGCAGGCTTTCTCCAAGGGTGAAGAAGGCAGGTCTGGAGGTCTGGGCAGCGTAGCCTTGGGGTCCTAGGGGCCAGCTCCACCTGCAGACAGGTGTCTGGGAGGAGCCTGGACTTCGCAGGCCTAACCAGCTCCCAGGTGAACCTACTTCTAATCAGCAAACTACTAAGCTAGAACGCCTGCCCCTGAAGCCCAGGAGGGAGGTGAGGACGGCTCCCTCCCGCAGGCAGGGGTGGGGCAGGGGGCCCAGCCCGGAGCCAGGTCAGGTGGTGCTGGCAAGGCTCACAAGTGAAGACCGGGTAGCTCGGACATCAGCTCCCTGAGCCGGGAGTGTGTGTGTGTGTGTGGGGGGGGGGGGGTGGTTGGTTATCAGAACCGGTGAGAGGAGTGAATAAAACCATTCTCAGTGCTAGCTCCCTGGCAGTGGGCTGGAAAGGGGAAACTGAGGCTGGTGTTCGCCTAGCCTCCCCTGTCTCCCACCTCTGCTTCCCACACACACGCAGTTGGAAGAGGTTTACAGTCAATGCCGTAAGCTGGGGTAGGGATGATCTGAGCAAAACTCTCATGTTGCTTGGAAGGGCAACAGATGCCCCAAGCTTCAGGTGATTGTTCTAAAAATCGGAGGTGGAGCCGGCGCTGTGGAGCTTGTGTTAAGCCGCCTGTAGTACCAGCATCCCGTATCGGGAGTGTTGCTTTGAGTCCTGGCTAAGATCCAGCTCCCGACTAACGTGCCTGGGAAAGCAGCGGAAGATAGTCGGAGTCTTGGGGCCCAGGAGAGGAGGACGGCGGGCCAGGCTCCTGGCTTCAGCTTGGCTATCGCGGCCCAGACGGAACAACTTGCTCTGCCACTCAGCCTTTCTTTCAAATAGACCCTTTTTTCCCCTCTACATTGAAAGAAGCTAGAGTGCCCCATCCAGTTCTCCCCAAACACCCACAATGGGTCAATGGCCAGGTCTGGGTCCAGGGTTCAATCCAGGAACTCGATCCAGATCTCTCACCTGGGTGTTGGAGCCTCCCAGGATCAGCATTAGAGCTGGAGCGGACACCGTGGGAGGCAGGTGCCTCAACTGTCGGCTAAATGCCCACCTTCCCTCCCTCTACCAGATGACTTTTTGTAAAGATGTATTCAGTTCAAAGGCAGAGAGGTCTTCATCTGCTGGTTCACTCCCCAGATGGCTGCAACGGCTCCAGAGCCAGGAGTGTGTTCCGGGTCTCCCCTGTGGGTGCAGGGGCCCAAGGGCTTAGGCCATCTTCCACTGCTTTCACAGGCCATAGCAGAGAGCTGGATCAGAAGTAGAGCAGCCAGGACTCGAACCGGCACCCATGTGGGATGCCAGCACTGCAGGCGGTGGCTTTACCCACTATGCCACAGTGCCGGCCCCAGGGCCAGGCAATTCTAACAAGTAATCAGCTGTGCAGCCCACTGAGGGCTGGGCAGCACTGGGGACCCCAGGGGGAGTTTGCAGACTGGTTCTACGGATGCTCCCTGCCTGGCCTCCACAGCCTCGTAGGAAGAACAAGGGTTTCATGCAGGCTGGAAGACCGCAGGAGGGCAAGAAGCAAGACTGAGTGGGCCTGAAGCTCTAGCTTGGCGGGCCGAGTGGGGTGGGGGAGCGGACAGGTGGGCAGAAGGTACCCTGGCCCGCAGAAGGGGTGTTAGGGTGGAAGATCCTGGCCGGGGTAGGGAGTTGACATTGGTCTGTGGGGCAGAGGATGGGAAACAGTGTCGGGGGTGGCCAGCAGTAGGGGTGCAACTGGAGCTGGTGCCCAACCAGCAGGGCAGTGTTGACCATGGGTGGCAGGGATGTCTGTAGACCATACCCTACAGCCCTAAGACCAGGAAGACCTGACTGAAGAGCTGCAGGGGTCTCTGGCTCTGGGTAAGGCCAGAGAGTTGGCTGGGAGGAAGCTGAGCACAGAAGCAGTTGTCTGTTGTGGCAAGTGATGCTGAGAAGGTGAGAGGGAAGCTTCTTCATGGGACGGGGTGGGGGAGGGGGTGTTAGCCGGTCAAGGGCAGGTGGTAGATGTAGGAGCCCTGCGGAAGCTGCTGCTGGTACGGCGTCCCCTACCTGGGCAGGCAGCGAGGGATGGGCGGTGACTTAGCAATGCTCCATCCCCGGCTCATCCTGGAGTCTGATTCCTTTTTTTTTTTTTTTAAAAAGACTTACTTTACTTGAAAGTCATAGTTACAGAGAAGAAGCAGAGAATGTTCCATCTGCTGGTTCACTCCCCAATTGGCAGCAACAGCCAGAGCTGTGCTGATCTGAAGCCAGGAGCTTCGTCCATGTCTCCACGTGGGTGCAGGGGCTCAAGCACTTGGGCCATCTTCCACTGCTTTCCCAGGCCATAGCAGAGAGCTGGATGGGAAGTGGAGCAGCCGGGTCTCGAACTGGCGCCCATATGGGATGCCGGCACTGCAGGCGGCAGCTTTACCCGCTACGCCACAGCGCCGGCCCCGAGTCTGATTCCTTCAGCCCAGGATGGAGCATGCGAAGTGGGCGAGTCTGGGAGAGATGGACTTCTAGTCCAGAATCGGCTTTGCTACTTGGATGAACTAACCCTAGACCTTGAGCGTCCTTTGACTTCATTGGAAAGGTAGAAACGGACGGCTTCCAGCCTCTGGCTGACGTCTCCAACGCCATCGTCACGGTTGGGGTTGGCTGGCGCCAGGTGCCTAGGACTCAATCCGGGTCTCCCGTGTGGTTGGCAGGCACCTGGCTACCTGGGCCACTGCTGCCTTCTAGGGCGCCCACTAGCAGGAAGCTGAGGAGTCCAGGATGGAACGGAACAGGGTACTGCAATATGGGCTCTGAGCCCAAGTAGCAACTTCACCCTCTGTGCCGCATGCCTGTTCCCTACCACTTTAGAGACGGGGCTCAGTCCTGCAGCCTGCCGAGGGTCAAGGGTCTCGTTACAGCCGCTGGCGGCAGGGTGCGCGTTTGAGCTAATGATGTGTCCCATATCGGCATGCTTGGGTTTGCTCTCATCTGGTTCACTCCTCAAATGCCTGCAACAGCCAGGGCTGGGCCAAGCTGAAGCCAGGAACCAGGAGCTCCAGCCGGGTCTCCATGCTTGAGCCACTACCTGCTGCCTCCCAGGGTGTGCATCGGCAGGAAGCTGGATCTTAACATGGCTGGGACTCGAACCAGGCACTTGTTGTGGGGAGCAGGTGTCCTCTATAGGGGCTTAACCTGCTGCACCATAATCCCTGCTCACCAAGGGGAGAAATCTCGGCCGGTGCTGTGGTGCAGTGGGTTAAGGCCCTGGCCTGAAGCACCAGCATCCCATATGGGTACCAGTTCTAGTCCCGGCTGCTCCTCTTCCCATCCAGCTCTCTGCTATGGCCTGGGAATGCAGTAGAATATGGCTCAAGTGCTTGAGCTCCTGCACCCAAATGGGAGACCAGGAAGAAGCTCCTGGCTCCAGATCAGCACAGTTCCGGCCATTGTGGCCATCTGGGGAGTGAACCAGCAGATGGAAGACCTCTCTGTCTCTACCTCTCTGTAGCTGTCCTTCAAATCTTTAAAGATTTAAAGTCGCTGGCACAGCCTGGAGCTCTGCTCTGGAACTCAGTCTGCTCACAGCTGCCGTTTCTCCCAGGTCTACATCACGTGTCACCTGAGGGTCATTCCTGCCCAGCAAGCCCCAGACCAGCTCAACAAGGCTTGTTCCTTCAACCAGTCCTCCAGCAGGTGAGCAGGCCCGAGCCTGAGCGCCCCTCCCCTGCATCTGTTCCCCTCCGAGGTACACAGAACTTAGCTGTTCTCACTTCTCTCAGCTGGGCCCCGGTGGAAGGCAGTGCTGACATCTGTGAGTGCTGTGGCAACGGTGACTGTGACCTCATCCCAGGCTCCCCCATGAACCGGAACCATGCTGCCCGGTCCTCTCCGCGAAGCCGCAGGCACGGTATGACGTGGGCCAGCCACTGCCTTCCCTGTGGCCTTGGCCACCAGCTGTCGTTCCGCCCTTGTTCCCTGTCTGGGCCCTTTAGCCCCAGGGGAAGGCAGACTGTCTCCTATACAGAAACCCTGGGGCGGCCAGCGCCCGTGGCTCACTAGGCTAATCCTCCGCCTGCGGCATCGGCACACTGGGTTGTAGTCCCGGTCGGGGCACCGGATTCTGTCCTGGTTGCCCCTCTTCCAGGCCAGCTCTCTGCTGTGGCCCAGGAGTGCAGTGGAGGATGGCCCAGGTGCTTGGGCCCTGCACCCCATGGGAGACCAGGAGAAGCACCTGGCTCTTGCCATCAGGATCAGCGTGGTATGCTGGCTGCAGCGGCCACTGGAGGGTGAACCAACAGTAAAGGAAGACCTTTCTGTCTCACTGTCCACTCTGCCTGTCAAGAAACCCTGGGGCTAGGTAGGAAGGGGTCCAGGTGCCCACCTGAGTGGGGGCTGCTTTAGCTCTGCCATTAGCTTGGGCCCCTGCTGGTAGGTGCGTGGACAGGGCTGATGCCACTGTTCGTGGGCTAAGCCAGTAGATTTTATACTAAGAGCTAAACCTACAACCGGACTCCTGGCTAAGGACCAAGGTGACACTCGTGTGTTCTGTGCCTCTCACAGTGACAGAAGAAGCAGACGTCACCGTGGGCCCACTGATCTTCCTGGGGAAGGCTGGTGACCCCGCCGGCACAGAGGGGCTGGCCTCCGCTGCGCAGGCAACCCTGGTGCTGGGCTTCGGCCTGGCCACCGTGGTGTTCCTGGCTGTGGCTGCTGTGGTCCTGGGCCTCACCAGGGGGCGCCACGCTGCTTCCCACTCCAGGTCTGCTTCCCAATAAAAAATCATGACTTCTGGGAGTCCTTCAGTGGGGACAGATGGGTGGGGGGAGTGGGTCAGTTGTCGCCCAGAGCCCAGCGATTGCATCACCAGTGAGAGGCCAGTGGTTGGTAGGCCCACCTGTGGCCTCTGGCTTCAGATATCAGTCCCTTCTGGGGTCAGGGCCCCCTCTCCTAGAGACATGTGGAACCTGTTAGTGATAAAGCCAGGGTGGAGCCCAGCCAGCCTCCTCCCAGCTCGAAGCTCGGGTCTCCGGGTCCCATGGATCTGACTCCAGGGCCAGGGAAGCAAGAGGATTTCCACATCCCCCTTCCCCAGGGACCGTGGGGGCAGGGGTCTCCACACCCACATTCAGGGGGGCCCAAGGTCCAGAGCTGGCTGGTTCTGCACCATAAGGCAGGGACCTTAGCTCTGCTTCCTCTCCTGGGGTGATGGCCTTGAGCTGGGCGCGTGGGGTGCACTGTTCTGGGTATTGAAGGACCCCAAAATCGGGAATCCCACATGCTCGGGTGGTCGCCCAAAGACCCAAACTCCAGACCAAGCTGATGCAAGAGCATGAGGATTTTATTAGGCGTTTGCGCAAACGGGCTCCCTCCCCCAGCAAAGGTGAAGGGAAGAAGCCTTGAGCAGCAGCTGCAAGCCACTTTTAAATGCAAAAACCACAAAATTAACATCTTCAGATAGGGAGGGACTGTCTGTCCCTAGTAGGTGGGAGTTACAATAAGTTTCTTTTCTGGGGAAACCGAAACTTATGGAGAAAGTTAGCTGACCAGGGAGAGGCATTTTTCAAGGTTAGGCATTTGGCAAGCAAAGCAATTGACAGAAGCAAAATTTGCAGTTAGCTCCTAGCTATACTGGTTACTGAGCACACCAGAACACCGGGATAGTGGTTCCTTGGGTTTTTCAGTATTAACTTGCCGTGGGCTCTGGGAGAAGGGGTTCCTCTACTCTAGGGGCTGGGAGGCCTGGGCCCCGCCTTGCTCTTGCTGTCATCGAGGGGAGACTGCTTCGCTGCCACTGGGATCCTGGCCCCCGGGAGTGTTAACTGAGAGTGGGCTCCGGGGGGCTGCTGACCCCGCCTCCCTCAGGAGATGGCCTAGTGTGTTTTGCTGTCTGCTGTGCTGAGCTGGCCCCAGCCTTGTTCCAGGCCCAGTCTCCTTGGGAAGGTCATGTTCGAAGTAGCTTCTCAATTTTCCAGCTACCTGCTGTGAGTTTGAGGCTGCTCCTGGCCAAGCTGGGCCTGCTACCTGGTGGGCAGGGTCCTTGCATCAACCCACAGGAGTCGCGCAGTGGCTGGTCGGCCGCCTCAGCTCTGGCTGAGGGTGGGGCTCAGGTGTGTCAACTCAGCTAGGGAGACAAGTGTCTGAAGTCCATTCAGAGCAGGGCCCGCTAAGGGCAGCCAAGCCCTTGATGCCCCAAGCGGGGTCTGTGCACACTGTTGGTGTCACGTGGGAGTTTGTTGGAGGTTTGGAGTCCTGGGCTCCATCCCAGGCCTGAGAATCTGCATCTGAAACCCCTGGGTGATTCTTGGGGTGTGGTCAAGCACACTGGGCCAGGGCATCCACGTTAACAGGGACTTGGTAGCACAGTGGGTTAAGCCACTGCCTGAGACTCCAGCATCCCATGTGAGTGCTGGTTTTGAGTCCTGGCTGTTCTGCTTCAGTTCAGGCTCCCCGCTAATGCACCTGGGAAAGCTAGCAGGTGGCCCAAGTGCTCAGGCCCCTGCCACCCACGTGGGAGATCTGAATGGAGCCCCTGGCCTCAGCCTGGCCACTGCAGGCATTTGGGGAGTGAACCAGAAAGTGGACTTCTTTCTCTCCCACCCCTCACTGCTCCCTTTCAAATAAACAATCTTAAAGGAGTTGTGCCCCTCTCCAGGCAGATTCTGTTGAGCAGTGTACGGGACTGGAAGACCAAGGGCTTTGGTGCAGGTGGGCTTCCTGGAGGTGGTAGTCCTGAGCAAATTCTCCAAGGACTATGGGGCAGTAGGTGTGGGTTGAGAGAAGACAGAGCCCGTGGTCACCAGGAAACGGTGGGGCCTGGGCTGCAGAGGGAGCCTCCTGGTGCAGGTGAGGGTGCTGCTGAGCCCCTGGCATGGGTGTATCCCCCAGGAAAGTCACCTGGGACAACAGGGCGTGGCCTGCAGCCCACCTCCCTGGGCCTTGGTCCTGGCTTCCTGCTCAGCTTCTGGCTCGGCAGGTGGTGCTGATCTGTAAAATGGGCACATCAAGACCATTTCCGGGATTGACCGGATAGGACAGGGCGGTAGAATCCTGGCTTCCGTGGCAGGTCTGTGGTCCAGCAGCCTCATATGTCCCACCCGGCAGAGTTCCCTCTTCTACTTGGCATCACCCCTGCCTCGGGAGTTTGTTCCTTTAAGGGAACAGCAAGGATTAATAGGACCGAGGGACACTGGGTTCCCAGCGTGTCTTCGTCAGGCCGTTTTATAATCTTTCTGCCGGGGCATGTTGGGGACCGGCCCCTGCTGGGAGCCCCCAGCTGGGCCTTTGCCTGGAAGTCCCTGTGTGTCGCAACATCCGGAGGAGATCTTGTCCTTGACTCAACTTCTGTCCTCAGCAGACAGAAAGGGCGCCTAGGGTGGGACTTGAGTGTCAGGTCCAATGGCGCCACGGCTTGCCGCACAGGAGCCACAAGGGGCAGGCGCGGTTGCACAGCAGCAGGTTAAGCCACTGTGTGGAATGCGCGTATCCGACGTCAGAGCACTTGTTGAGGTCCTCGCTCCTCTGCTGTGGCTCTAGCTCCTTGCTTACACCTCCCAGGAGGCACCGGATAATGGCTCAAGTTCTTGGGCTCCTGCCGCCCCTGTGGGAGACCAGGGTGCAGTGCTGAGTTCCTGGCTCAGCGCTGGCTGTTGTGGGCGTTTGGGGTGTGAACCAGCAGATGAAAGAGGCTTCTCTCTCCATCACTCTGCTTTTCAAATAAAAGAAACTTACCAGTGAATGGCAGGGTTCTTGTCTTCGCACAAGAGAGAATTCAGGCATGAGACAGTAGTGGAAAGTAGCAAGGTTTATTAAGGAAGGGACATCCGTAAGAACGGATGGGCACCTCTCCAGACAGGACCTGAGGGAAAGTGCCCAGTCTCTCCGACGGGGGGAAGGAGCAAGGTTACATGGTTGAGTGGAGAGATTACACCTGGCCAGGCAGGCGGGCGACTCAGCACAGAGGCAGAGGGCTGAGCGTGCAGTCTGGTTGAGGCCAGGGGTTATTAAGGAGATGGGTCTTTGTCTTCACACATCTCCTCCTGAAACAAAGGATTTTATGGCTGTAAATATTGGGAAGCTCCTATCTGAGTTTTCACCTGAAGGTTTCAGACAGGAGGAAGCCTAGCTGGCTCCAGCCTGGGTTCAGAGGAAGGGTGAGCAGGAGCCCCTAGAGAATGGGGATCTGGAGCAGGGTATTTGAAATGCAGATACTGGGCCACATCTGGGAGATTGTGGAGGCTTTGTCAGGCAGAAGGGGCGGGGACCCCCACCTGGCAGGTTATCGGGGAGAAGAGGGCAGGGCAGGATGTGAACACTGGGCTGCCCCCGGAACATTATCGGGATGACTTTGAGGTGCAGATGCATATGCTGGACGTAGAAGTCTTTAGGCCTTTATGTCACACACACATAAGCTCATATCTGCCTTCCTACCTAACAAAACATTTAAAAACTCTCAAAGTGGTTGGATGAATCTCCATAGGCCCCTCCCACCCCCCCCAAAAAACAAAACTGGATTTGCTCACCCAAAGCACAGCAAACCAGTTACCAAGATGGCGGAGAAAAGCAGGTGTCTGTACAAAGCATCGACTGAAGACCCAGGCAGCTATGACTTCAACCCTGAGCTCCTGACGTCACAGGGCAAGGGTTCTTATGGATTGAGAGGGGCGTGTTCAGCTCACATCCAGGTCCCTGGTTGGTCCACAGTGCTCACAGCTCTCCTTTGATTGGTCGGTGATGTGTTCTTCAGGGAATTCTGATGATGGCAAGGTAGGCTCCAGCCAGTCGAGTGGAAGTTATTCTTCGCTTGGACTAAGACTCCATGTCAAGTCGTTATCTTTAGGGGTGGCAGATGATCCCGTGCCTCTGTTCAGGGCCCTCTTGGACTGGGAGCACCACGCCCTCCACTCCTGAGCTAATCTCTTTTGACAGGCAGAGTGGACAGTGAGAGAAACTGAGAAAGGTCTTCCTTTTGCCATTGGTTCACCCTCCAATGGCTGCCACAGCTGGTGTGCTGCGGCCGGCGCACCGCGCTGATCCGGAGCCAGGTGCTCCTCCTGGTCTCCCATGCCGGTGCAGGGATCAAGGACCTGGGCCATCCTCCACTGCACTCCTGGGCCACAGCAGAGAGCTGGACTGGAAGAGGAGCAACCGGGACAGAATCCAGCGCCCATACCGGGTCTTCTTCCGTTGGTTCACCCCTCAAGTGGCCGCTACAGCTGGCACGCTGCGCCAATCCGAAGCCAGGAGCCAGGTGCTTCCTCCTGGTCTACCGTGCGGGTGCCGGGCCCAAGCACTTGGGCCATCCTCCACTGCCTTCCTGGGCCACAGCAGAGAGCTGGACTGGAAGAGGAGCAACCGGGACTAGAACCCGGGGTGCCGGTGCCACAGATGGAGGGAGGATTAGTCTAGTGAGCCGTGGTGCCAGCCCCATCTTTCCTTTGTGCTAGGAATATTCAAATCCTCTCTGAGCTGATTTAAAACATGCGGTTAATTGCTGTCAACCTAGCCATCCAGCTCTGGAACGTTGTTGGTTACTTCTCTTACCCGAGGGCACTGCCTTTGATCCAAGTTCCCTGGGTCACGCCCCCTCCCTCTGGCCAGGGGTTGGGATCTCTTCTGGGCTTGTCATTCCTTCCCAGCTGCTCCTGGGCACACCGGGCCTAAGGGCAGGCAGCAGCTGGAACCCCAGGCAGTTCAGAAAGAGGACAGAAAAAGGCACCTCCCTCTGGGCGGACAGTTGGCGACAAAGGACCCTCACCCACCGGGAACATTTCTACTCCACAAAGCTGCCTGTGTCGGTGGGGGTCCTGCCAGACGGGGAGGGTGGGGCCGGTTTCCGGTGCAGAGATTAAGAAGGGGCGGTGCGGGGGGAGGGGGGGATACTCGGGTCTCAGGAGCTGTGCTGACCTGCTTCCCGCTCCAGCTGCCTGCCAATGAGAATCCTGGGGGGCAGCCCAAGTCCCTGGGCTCTGGTCCGGATGTGGGAGGACTGGGATGGGGCTCCCTGGGCTATTGTGGGCATTTGAGGAGCAAACCAGCAGGTGGACTTTTTTTTTTTCTCTGTCTCTGCCTTTCAAATAAATAAACCTTTAGACGTGAAAATCCGTTGGCCTTCTGGCTCACTAGACTAATCCTCCGCCTGCGGTGCCAGCACACTGGGTTCTAGTCCTGGTCCGGGCACCAGATTCTGTCCTGGTTGCCCCTCTTCCAGTCCAGCTCTCTGCTGTGGCCCAGGAGTGCAGTGGAGGATGGCCCAGGTGCTTGGGCCCTGCACCCACAAGGGGGACCAGGAGGAAGCCCCTGGCTCCTGGCTTCGGATTGGCACAGCGCTGGCCGTGGTGGCCATTTAGGGGGGTGAACCAAAGGAAGGAAGACCTTTTGCTCTCTCTCTCACTGTCTAACACTTCCTGTCCAAAAAAATAAATAAGTAAATAAAAAAGAAAATCCATTCCGTTCTGCCCCTGACTTCCTAGGGCTCCCTGGGTTTCCTCCTGGACACTTCCCGAGGGAGCGAGGACAAATAGCCTTAGATCCGTGTTGGCCTCTCACCTACATAGCGGCGTGCAGGCCCCCACCTCTCTGGACTGCTGGACACACCGCTCTCTGAGGAGCCCAGCCATCAGCCTGAGCTCTCCCGGTCCTCCCAGGCTCTCGCCCCGCCGGCTCAGCAGCTCAGCCCCGGAGTCCAGCCTCAGCCCACACCCCTCCCAGCTCACACAGGAACCCCGCAGGACCTTTAGAAGGAGCCCAAGCTCTGTCTAGTGAAGCCCCTTCCTGCCATTTTGCCCTATATAAACCACTTGTCTGCAGGGGAGGGGGCTCTCTCTCCTTTCCTAACGCGTCCTGCACCTGTAAGCCTGTATGTTGCATGGAATTATTTTATTTCTTGAAGATTTATTCATTTTTCGTGGAAAAACAATGACAGAGATAGATCCTCCATAACTCTGGTTCACGCCCCAAAAAGCTACAAAGGCTGGGGTGGGGTGGGGGGACTGGGCTGGGAACTCCGTCCAGGTGTCCCACGTGGGTGGCGTCGATAGGGAGGGGCACCTCCCTGGGGCATCACATGCAAATATTTAAGAAAACCAGACAGCCGCGTATTCCACTCTACCCTCCTTTCTGATAGGTGCTTTTTACTTAACAATGGAGCCTGACCTGCTTCATTCTTTCTAGGGCCACCTGGGTCCCTTAGCCACCTGCTGGTCGGCTCCTCTCTCTCTGGCCCTTTGCTATGTATATGAAAGCCCTGTGCTCCTGCGGGTAGTGCCGGGCTTCGCTGGGGGCCTCCAGTCTCAGGCACCACGCACTGACCTGTCTCTGAAAAAAAGCAAAGTCCAGGCTCTCCATTCGCTCTCCCTGGCTGCTGCCCTATTTTGCTTCTTATCACAACCAGAACGCTCTTTTTTGCAAATAAAAATAGTCCGTCTTGTCAGCTTATAAAAATGGGGCCCATTCATCAGGGGGCATGTTCACAGGAACAGAGAAAGGGCAAAGCACCCACGATCTCTGGTCCTCCCCAGGCAGGATAGCAGCGGTAAGGCTGGTGATGGTGGGGGTGTTAGCGAGAAGGTTCCTGTCTTCGTGCAAGGAAGTCAGATGTGAGACAGGACAGTAGTCGACGAGGTAGCCAGGTTTTTTGGGGCAGGGCGTTCGTCAGGACAGGTAGGACAGAATCTGAGAGCGGCGGGCGGCTCTGCAGAGAGCTGAGAGCCAAGTGCGCTTTCTGCAGGCAGGCTGGGGAAAGGGGTCCAGTTCTCCCTGCTGTTTCTCCTCCCCCCCCCCAAGACAAAGGGTTGCTGAGTGAATTAGGTGAAATTCTGCCCAAGGTTTCCCCACTCAGTGCTATCAGACTGGGGGGCCCACCCGGCGCCAGCAGAGGCGCCTCCCCTAGGGTGCCCGCCTAAAGGAAAGATTTTATGGTTTAATGTTATCAGGCCAGGTAGCCCATTTGGTGCTGAGCAGAGAGGATTCTCCTGGGAGCTTTCCAAGGTGGGGAGCTGAGACCACCTGGGAAGTTGTCAGGGTCCGGGCAGGACTTTGCAGTGTGAAATCCCGGGCTGCTTCCCAGGTGAGCTGCTGCATTAGCAGGAAGTCGAGGTGCCCAGACTAACTCAGCCTTCTGGTACTGGCTCAGGCGTCCCAGCCTGCCCCATTTTTTTAAATCATTGTATTCCCCCTACTATATATTTTTTAAAGATTTATTCATTTATTTGAAAGAGTTACACAGAGAGAGGAGAGGCAGAGAGAGAGAGAGAGAGAGAGAGAGAGAGAGAGAGAGAGAGAGGTCTTCCATCTGCTGGTTCACTCCCCAATTGGCTGCAATGGCCAGAGCTGAGCCGATCCCAATCCTGGAGCCAGGAGCTTCCTCCAGGTCTCCCACGTGGGTGCAGGGGCCCAAGGACTTGGGTCATCTTCTACTGCTTTCCCAGGCCATAGCAGAGAGCTGGATTGGAAGTTTAGCAGCCCGGTCTCCAGTGCTTCAGGCCAGGGCGTTAACCCACTGTGCCACCCAGCCCTAACCTGCTATATTTCAATTGTGTGTTTATGTTTCAGTCTCCCTAGGCAGATGCAAAGCTCTTCTAGGAGAAAAACACATCTCTGATGTACTTTTCAATCCTCAGTATGCAGCAGAGCAGGCCCTGGCATCACACCTACAATAGTAGAACTATTTAAAATGAGTTGAGGGCAGGCGTGAGCTTCAGGGGTTAATCACCACTTTGGCGCCCATATCTAGGTATCAGAATGGAGTGCCTGAGTCCCAGTCCAGCTCCCTGCTACTGTGCACCCTGGGAATCAGCAGGCGATGCCTCGAGTACTTGGTTCCTGTCACCCACGTGGAGACCTGGACTGAGTTCTAGGCTTCTGGCTTTAGCCATCCCAGCCCTAGGTGTTGCTGCCATTTGAGGAGTGAACCAGTGGAAGACGTCTGTGTCTGCTTTTCAAATAAAAAAATAAATAGAAGAAGTGAGCCCGTAACGAGTGAAGCAGTAACTCCAGAGGGAATAAAAGAAAACCACACACACCTGAGCAGGTGCGCCAGAGGCTCCGCCCCTCTCCCTCTGCCCCGCCCCCTGACCCAGGCCGGACTACATTTCCCAGAAGGCCCCGCGCGCTGGGCATGCGCGGCGGGGCGCTCGGAAGCTGCGACGCCGAGTTTTACTCCGGCTGGTGTCTCCCGCTAGGAGTCGGGAGCCACAGCCGGAGCCCTGCCCGGGCCGAGCCAGAGCTCCGGGCCCGGCGCGTCGGCGCCCTCGCCTCGTCCCCCTCGCCCTTTCAGCCCCGGTGAGAGAAGCGGGCAGGCCTGCTGCTCGTCGGCAGCGTTGGGGGTCCCGAGGGCGGGAGGCGGCGGAGGGAGACCGAGCCGAGCTGGGCCCGGAAGGGGGCGGGCGTGGGCGTGGGCGTGGGGGAGGCCCCGGAGTCCCGGGGGTTGGGGGCAGTGGCTCGCGCGCCCCGGTCCTGAGGCCGGGAGCCGAGGGGGACTTGGAGGTGCTGGGGGCTCGGGGCGGGGTCGCAGCGGGAGGCGGGCGCGGAGGAGTTGGGGTCGGGAGGAGCAGACCCCCTTCCCCCGGGACCTGGAGGAGGCGGTGGGCGAGGCTGTGGGTTTTCTCCCGGGTCCGCCCTCCGGTGGAGGAACTCGCCGGGCCAGGGGGGGCTGGACTTGGGAGGAGTTGGCCCCGTCACTCAGCTTCCCCCGCCCCCCATCCCCGTCTAGCCGTGGGGTCCACCTAAGCTCCCGTTTCCCGGGGTCCCGGGTCACTTGGGGGATGCGCGAGGGGCGTTGAAGAGGACCTGGGGCACTCGTCCCACCTCTGGAGCTGGGGGTTCATGCCGCCCGCCCTAACCAGCTGCACCGGTTCCACTTCCCAAAGTGCCGGCTGCGTAGACCCCCCGCCCCGGCCCTGGACCCCCCTCCCCCCAGGAAACTCAAATTTCCGCGTGCCGCCCCCAGACCCTCCGGCGTTCTGGGTAGCCGAAAATCAGGGCTCTCGGAAGCTGTCCCGGTAGCTGGCCCTCTTGGTCGCTTGCTGTGTGACCTTGGCCAGATTGTCACCCTGTCTGGTGTGTGGACTTCCTGGATGTCTACGCAGCCTGCGGGCCTCTTCTGTGAACGGGCTTGGGTTTTTAAAATCCTCTCCTTGCCTTTGAGCGGGCGGAGGAAAAGACTCCCGCCACCTTCTGCCCTGCCCGGGCCGTTGGAAAATAAATCGGGTGACTTCCAGTCCCGGGCCGCGGCCACCGCGTCTGTGCACCCGCTTCCCCTCCCTGCTGTTTCTCTGATCGCCCTCTTCCTTGTTGGCAAAGGTGCCTTGGAGTTCGTGCCGCTGAGTCAGCCAGCCTTTCGGATTTTCCCGGTTCTTGTTGTCTGTACCGAGATGGGGACTCGGGCCAGTCCTTCCTCCTGAGGATCTGTGTCTGCGTCGAGAAGGGGCAGAGAGTGCTGGCCCTCCGGAGAGAGGTGAGCGCCGGGGGCTTCACCTCGCTGCCTTCACGGCCTGGGTTCCACAGAGAAGGTGGACACCGCGGAGGGTGGAGCTGGAGGTGTCCGGAGTGGAAGCGAGGGCCTGGGTGGGAGTGGACTGCCCCGGGTACATCCATGCGACCTCTTGCCGAGGGCTGCTCCTGCTGAGCCAGTCCCAGGAGGCTTTGCACCCAGGGTCTTTGCACAAAGACCCGCTTTGTGGGATGGAGGACAGGACGCAGTCGTGATTTCTGCATTTGAACTGGAAATTTTCACGTCTTGTGTTGCATAAACCACGCCCAGGGGGCCAGACAGTGTCCCTGTCTTCTTGGTGGAAGAGACGGCACAGGCTGTAACAGGTTGTCCTTGAGCTGGGGGAATCGCAGGGCAGAGCCCCCCAACCCTCTGCTGAGGACCTGGGAGAGGCGGAGCCAGGGCAGAGCGGGGGCCGCTGTGGGGTGGTGCAGGCTGCAGGAGTAGGCAGGAGCCGGGAGGGCTTGTGGTTTGCTGTGGCTTGACCGTTCGTGTGCTTGAGGTCCCTGGTGTGGAGGTGGTGGCGTCCCACAGAGCTGAGGCCCAAGGGAAGGAGATGAGCGGGTGCTGGCGCCTCTCCTGGGAGAGGACTCCTGCTCCTGAAAGCCGATGGCTGAAAGTCACTCGCTCCGGGTGCACAGTCCCTTTTGTGCGGCTGGTTTCTTTCTGCAGGTGCAGCCGAAGGGCCCTCACTAGGATGCTGCCACCTGACCGCGCGGCCCCTCCAGCCACCAGAACCACGAGCCAAACCCACCTGTTGGCTCTGTCGGTCACCAGCGCGGGGTGTTTTCTGACAGCCCCGCCACGGCTCTGGCAGTGGCAAGGTTTCAGCAGAATCCTCGGGGCGGCCTGGCGTGGACTGGACTCCCCTTACGGCCGGCGCCTTACACTGTGCTGGCCTCTGGTAGGGGAGGCTAGGTGAGGGCTTTGGCCCTCAGTGGCTCGTCTTCCACTTGCAGGGATAAGATGCGCGTGCGCGGGGGGGTGGGGGGGAGACTGAAGCACAGGCCGCAGTGGGGTTAAGGGGCTGCTTCCTTCCCCTGGGGTCCTCAAGGCGTTGTGCAGGTGCATTCAGATTGAGCCCCCAGATGCGTAGGTGAGGACTGGGTAGAGCGTGGAGGTGGGGACGCTGGATGGGTGTGGAGGAGGAGGCATTGGAGATAGAAGCTAGGCCTGCAAGTGTGTTGTGGTGGGGAGGGAGGGGGGGCAGGCTGGCTTAGACGTCAGTCCCGGGGAGTTTGGACTCGGCGTGGAGCTGTGGAAGCCAGGGTGAGACGCGTCCGCTTGCTTCAGGAAGCTTCCTCCCACCTGTGCCCGAAGTGAGGTGGGCTGCAGGGAAGAGAGGTGCAGGCCCCTGGAGCGAGCCTCAGGCTCAGCCGCTCCCAGCCCTGCTCCAGCAGTGAGGCCGTGGCAGCCGCTGTGCTGTGGAGGAGGGGAAGAGGAGCCAGAACCTCGGGGTTTCCCCAGGCCAGGGAATCCAGGGAAGGGAGAGTTCGGGAGGAGGATGAGCTTGGTTCGGGTGTGTCGCGGGAAACGAGGCCACGGGCTAGGAAGGCAGCCGCCCGGAGACCCCACTGGTGTGGACCCACTGACTTCCATGTGCCGGGGTTGTGCTGGGCCGCTGAGAGGACAGAGAGGAATTCGAGGCTCTTGGGCGTGCGTCCGGTAAACCGGGACCAGGGTTAACACAGGCTCGTCAGTGCTCAGTGGGTTAAGCCGCTGCCCTGGGGCACCAGCAGCCCCTTGAGCGCTGGTTCGAGAGACGGCTTCCCCAGACTGCTTCCCATCCAGCCCCTGGGATGTCTGGGAAGGCAGCAGAGGACGCCCCGGCGCCCAGGTGGGAGACCCTGATGGAACTCCAGGTTTCCAGCTTTTTCCAGCCAGTGTGGCCATTTGGAAGATCTCTCTCCCTCTCCGTCACTCTGCTTTTCAAATAAATAAATACATCTTCAAAAGCTTTTTTTTTTTTTTTTAAATCTATTTACTTATTTGAAAGATAGAGTGGTAGAGATAGGGACCCCAAGTGTGCGCAGCAGCCGGGACTGGGCCATGCTGGAGCCAGGAGCACAGAACTCCATCCAGGTTTCCCGCGTGGGTGGCAGGGGCCCAAGGACTTGGCCGTCATCTCTGACTTCCCAGGCCCAGGAGCAGGGAAGTGGATGAGAAACAGAGCCGGCGGACCAGGAGCTGGCCCTCTGCGGGATGCAAGTATCTCAGGCGGTGGCTCACCCACTGCGCCGCACCGTGTGCCGTCAGCCCTGGCAGCCCAGCTACCTAAAACAGTAGTAGCCATGACGTGGCTAATGCACATCCCATCATTTCCTTGATGCCCGGAGCTGAGGCAGGGCAGGGTGAAGACGCGTTCCGGTGATGTGTGTGGGAGTTTCTTGAGGCCGTGGGAGCAGATACAAGGGCCAAGGGGAGTGTAGGGGAGGGAGAAGGTAGGCCAGGGTCTGATAACCCGAGGCAGAGAAAGTTCCGGATGCTGGGCGGCTCTGGAGGCAAGCCGGGCTGGGCAGGGGCTGCCGGGCCTGCGAGGACAGGGTGTGGCGCTTGGCCAGGCTGACCGGGAGGCACCTAAGGAGACCCGGAGAAGGTATTTCTCAACCACAGCAGAGCCTGCGGGAGGCAGGAGGGTGGGGACCTGCACGCCGTGGCCTGTGGGCTGGATCCCACCCACTGCTGTTGTGTTCCTGGTTTTATTGGAGTACAGCCAATCTTGTACAGTGGCAGAGTTGAGCCCTCACGACTGAAATACCGACTTCGGGCCCTTATAGGAGCTTGCCGGCCCCCTCCCCAGGAAGTCACGGTAACCGTGGGAACCCATGGAATGTCGGGGCAGTCACCACTGTGGTTCAGCTGGTCCTTGCTGGGTGGGTGATGGATTTAGGTCAGGCCTGCAAATATTGCTATGTTTCTGGTTTTCAAGAGAATCTACAAATCAGGATTTTTTTTTTAAATGGTGGCTATTGCAGTTTTTAAACATCGGCTCAGTTAAAAAAAACCAGAAACACAAAGATGCATTTGCGGGCCGGTTTGTCCAGAATCGGTGGGCCCCTTCCGGCTCTGGTGGAGGACGAGGACTCTGGAAACAGACCTTGCTTTCCGTGGACCCTGGTGTCCGTGGGCAGGCCGCGTCTCCCTCTGGTCTCACTTCCCTGTCCACTGTGAAGTGGGGGAGCAGCTGCCTCCCTGGAGCCCAGGGTTAAACAGGAATACCTACAGGGTTCTTAAGACCATGCCTCGAAGTGTAGCAAGCAGGCCCTTGTGTGGCAGTGGCGGGGCCGCTGGCTGCTCCTGCCCCTTGCCTCCGCCATGCCGTCATCTTGGCCTCTTGAGCCAGGGCTCTGCCCTCGGACCAGGTGGCACATTCCTGGTTCCGGAGGAGGTGGTTCCCCACTATTTTACGTTTCTGGGGCCTGTACCCTGGAGCATTAGAGAGAGCTACCACCATCTGCTGGTTCTCTCCCCAAATGCCCAGGACAGCAGGGGCTGGGCCAGGCTAACACCAGGAGCCCAGAATTCCATGCAGGACTCCCGCGAGGGTGGCAGGGGCCCAAGACCTTGAGCCACTGTGCGCTGCCTCCCAGGACGCCTCAGGGAGCTGGGCTGGAAGCGGTAGCCAGGCCTCCCAGGCAGCAGCTGAGCAGGCTGTGCCACAGCGCCGGGCCCACGTGTTCCGTGTGTTAGCTTTAGAAAATGTGAAGAATTCAGATATATAGGAAGGTTGAACAAAAGGCCTCCTGTGGTTTCTCCCTTGTTGACATTCTATTACATTTCTATTGAGTTTTTCCCCTATGTTCTTTTCCTGTGTTTGTCTTGTACATAATGGGAGTCTTTTACATAGCAGGAGTTGTACTATGGTGAATATTTTTGTGTTGAAATTTTTGTATAATCTCCTTTTTTTTTTTAAAAAAAAAAAGACATTTATTTATTTGAAAGACGGAGTTACTGAGAGGTGGGGGTGGGGGAGAGAATGAGAGTGAGAAATCTTTCATCCACTGGTTCACTCCCCAGATGGTTGCAGTGACTGAAGCTGCACCGATCGAAAGCCAGGAGCCAGGAGCTTCTTCCGGGTCTCCCACGTGGGTGCAGGGGCCCAAGGACTCGGGCCATCTTCCACTGCTTTCCCAGGCCACAGCAGAGAGCTGGATCAGAAGTGGAGCAGCTGGGACTCGAACCGGTGCCCATATGGGATGCCGGCACTGCAGGCGGCTGCTTTACCTGCTATGCCACAGCACTGGCCCCATATAATCTCCTTAAAATAGAATCTTGGGACAGAGGAAATGAGCATTTTTGTATAAAAATGGTGGTTCACATCACCAGTTTATTTTCCAGGAAGGTGTTATCCTGCCCAGCTCTGTGACATCAGCATTTACTGTTGCCAGCTGAGGATTGAAATTTAAGTTACTTTTATTAATTTTAAAGGCAAAAGTTTTTTACTTTATAATGGTTTAATTAATTTATGTATTAGAGAAACTGAGTGTTCCTGTCCTCTGGTTCACTCCCCAAATTCCTGCAATGGCCAGGGCTGGGTCAAGGCCAAAGCCAGGACTCAGAAACCTAATCCAGGTCTCCCACATGGGTGTCAGGAACTCGGGTCCTTGGGCCGTCACTGCTGCCTCCCAGGTCAGCCCTGGCAGGAAGCGGGGGTCCGGAGCTGAAGCCAGGAGTTAAGCGAGGCGCTCCAGGGCGGGACGCGGCATCCAAACCTGATTCTGTAAGAGCTTTCTGGGACGGCAGACGTCGCTGTGACACCGTCACGCCCAGGACTGGCCTTTCCCTGTCTTTGGAGAAGCTCCCCACAGGGTCTGCGCTGCGAGAAGCCTTCGGAGTTGGCTCCCGCTGTCGGCTGGTGGGCTGCGGCTTTGCAGGCCCAGCTTCTCGGAGACCTCCCAGAATGAGGTGGGGTGAGGATGGAGAAAGACATTCAGCCCTGATGTGGAGTCAGAGCTGCGAGGAGGTCCTTGAAGTCGCCTGGTCTCGCTCGGGCCTCTCCCGTCCTACAAAGCAGCTTCAGGGGCCGTTGGAGAAAGAGCGGGAGCGCAGGCCCTGCGTGTCCAAAAATCGCACCCGAGAGTTACTGCCTGCTTCCCACGTTGGCGTGCCAGTGTGCAGCAGCTGCGTCCCGTTACAGCTTCCTGCGCGTGCAGAGCCTGGCAGGCGGCCGTGACCGCTCAGGTGAGGCAGGTGGTCCCCTCCTGCCGCCTCCCGGGAGGCCCGCAAGGAGTTCCCAGCTCCCTGCTTCAGCGGCCGCCCTGCCCGGCGGTCCTGGCATCTGGGGAGTGAACCAGGGCATGGCGGTGTTTTCTCTCAAATAAATTAAAAAAAATCCATCTCAGCCCTCCTTCCCAGAGGGAGCAGTTGTCAAGGGGTCCCCTTGTGTGGTTCCCCCACTCTGAGGCGTGCATTCATTCATTCACTCATTCATTGCTTTGAAAGGCAGAGGTAGAGAGGCCCCATCTCTGGTTCATTCCCCAGGTGGCTGCAGCAGCCATGGCTGGGCCAGGCCGAAGCCAGGAGCTGCGCCCAGGTCTCTCACGTGGATACGGGGCCCCGTGTGCCCGGCCTTCCTCCACTGCTTTCCTAGGCACATTGACAGGGCGCTGCGCTGGAAGTGGAGCAGCCGGGGCTGGAACTGGCACACTGATGGGGGATGCCGGCCTCCTGGCGGGATGAGTTCTCACTCTGATTCCTGGGCCAGCTTGGTTGTTCTGAGTTCTCTGGTCACCTGTGGGTTTTTTCTCATGTGCCACAGTGGGTCTCAGCCAGAACGGTGGCGCTGCTGTGCCTCGACCTGCTGCCATAGGTGGCTTTTCCCTAGAAAAATTAGCATAACCATTGCAGGAGGGGCCAGGAAGCCTCTCACAGTTCTAACCCCAGTGCATGTGAGCATTCTTCCCCACCCTCTGAAGGTGTTCATTGTGGGGCAGCAGCTGATGCAGTGCCTGGTTCTGCGTCCCAGCTCCACTTCTGAGCTGGCTTCCTGCTAGTGCAGATCCTGGGGGGCAGCAGATGGTGGCTTAGATGGTTGGGTCCCTGCCACCCACACAGGGGATTTGGGCTGAGTGCCAGGCTCCTGGCTTTGGCCTGGCCCACACTCAGCTGTTGTGGGCACTGAGGAGTGAGTCAGTAGCCGGGAGAGCTCTCTTTCTCTGCCTTTTGAATAAGTCATAAATAAATAACAAATTTTTTTGAAAGATTTATTTTATTTATTCGAAAGAATTACAGAGAGAAGTAGAGACAGAGAGCAATCTTCCATCCACTGGTTCACTCCCCAGATGGCCGTAACAGCTGGAGCTGCGCCAATCTGAAGCCAGGAGCCAGGAGCTTCTTCCAGGTCTCCCACGTGGGTGCAGGGCCAAATACTTGGGCCATCTTCTACTGCTTTCCCAGGGCACAGCAGAGCTGGGTCGGAAGAGGAGCAGCCGGAACTAGAACCGGCGCCCATATGGGATGCCAGCACTTCAGGCCAGGCCTTTTAACCTGCTGTGCCACAGTGCTGGCCCCAGTAACAAAATTTTAAAATTGTTTGAAGTAGAAACAACGTGGACTTCATGGTTAGACAGATTGGATTGTTGGTCTTGGGTAAATACTTAATTTTTTAAAATTTAATTTATTATGATTTTTTTTTTAAGTTATAGAGAAGGAGAAACAGATCTTCCATCTACTGGTTCACTCCCAGAATGGCTGCAACAGGCAGGTCTGGGTCAGGTCAAAGCCAGGAGCTTCATCTGGGTCTCTCACAGGGGTGGCGGGAGCCCAAGTGTTGGGTCGTCTTTCTCTGCTTTCCCAGGCGCATCAGCATGAGCTGGATTAGAAGTGGAGCAGCTGGGACACAGACCGGCACCATCTCAGATGCTGACGTCCCAGACAGCAGCTTGAGCTGCCGGCCCCTGGGAATACTTAGGGTCTTTGGGCCTTGGCTCCCTTGTCTGTAAAACGGATAGTCCTGCTTTTGAGGGTGGGAGATCTGAATGGCGGCAAAACACCAAGCAGGGTGTGGGTCACACAGTAGGTGCTGGGTCAGTGGCACCCCCACCCCCGAGCGCTCAGTGTGTCTGCAGTTTTAGATCTTGTGTTCAGCCTGCTGGGGGCCTTATCTTAGGAACACAGGTTTTTTTTTTTTTTTTTTTTTTAAGTTTTTTGTTTATTTGAAAGGCAGAGTAATGGGAGGGAAGAGCGAGATCTCTCATCTGCCAGTTCACGTCTCAGATGGCTACAGCAGCCAGCCAGGGTGAAGTCAGGAGCCAGGAACTCCTACCGGGGACTCCCATGTGGGCCCAAGCAGCTGGGCCATCTTCCACTGCTTTCCCAGGCACTTCAGCAGGGAGTTGGGTCGGAAGTAGGGACTTGAACCAGCACCCTGGAATGGCGGCGTCTCAGGCGGTGGCTCAACCCAGGGCATCACAACACTGGTTTGGTTTGAACGTTTCTTTTTTTTTTTAAAGACTGACTCCTCTTCCATCATTAGGGTGTGTCATAATTTATTTAAGAATTCCCTCACTGTAAGGTGTTCAGGTTGTCTCCAGATTGAAGCCTTTTCCACCGCCAATTATAATAGTACTTCTCATAATTGAGGGCTCCCCAAATAGCCCCAGTCAGTGGGAGCTGAAACAAATTAGGTTTTTGATCTGCAGCCGCGCGAGGGCTGTGGCTGGTGCACCAGGCCTAATTGCTGGTTCCCGTGGGACACCATGGGCGTTTCTGGGCCCCGTGCCCCTGCAACAGAAGGTTCCCCTTTCTTTGTCTTTTGGGGTTTCAGACCTCCTGGGATATTGGGCAATTGAAAACCTCGCTCTGTCTTGGAGCCAGCCTTTGCCAGTTCCTGCTCCAGCAGGGGGACAGACACTGAAACCCATAAGGGCAGTCTGGGAGGTACGAGAGGGCTCAGAATGTTCTAGAACTTGCTGGATTCCCATGGGGTGGCCTGAGGTCCTAAGTTTAGAGGGCTTGGTGTGAGTGGGGACGGGACATGGCAGGTTCCCCCATCTGGGGGGCTGCACACCTTCTCATAAAGCTTGAGCTGGCGTTGTGGGTGTGCGGAGTTGTGTGTGTCGACTCACCTGGGGATGTGTGGACATGCCGGGGCACAACCCGTGGGCGATGATACGGGAGGCCCCGGCCGCCGGAGAGGCGAGCAACTCCTCGGGAGCAGGCGGCTCCGCCACCCTCCGGATTTGTGCCTTGATGCGGTTGCAGACTTTGATTGCTCAGCCAGCCTGCCCGAGGGCGCCCGGGGCCAGTCCTCCCTGGCAGGATCTGGGCTCTCGGCAGAGGCCTTGGCGGCTCAGTACAGGCCTGGCAGCACAGCTGTGTTCCCGGGCCTGACGCGGCCTGTGTTCTCGGATGCGTGCCGCGGCTTCAGCGCTGCCCTCGCCTACCCCAGACGTGTGGGTGGGAGGGCACTGGGGGAGGGGGTGGGAGCGAGCGGGAGCAGCTGCTGGGTGCCGGTGCTTTATATGCACACCTCTCTGTCTCAGTCCCGTGAGGAGCACTTGGTACATGCTGGCGTCTCCGCTTTCCAAGGAGGAGGAAGCCAGCTTAGAGAGCTTGCGGGTGTACAGGGAGCGCGCGGCGTCTGGGTGCCAGAGCCCGTGCAGGGCAGGTGGCCTCGGTGCAGTGCAGCCCCAGGGGACAGCAGCAGCGGGATGTGGGTGGGTGGCTGGGAAAAGCTTTCTGAGCGACACAGGTTGGGCCCAAGGAGTGCACAGAATTTGCAGGGGAGGCGGGTGGAGTGCCTGGGAGGAAAAGGTCTCGGGGCCAGGGGGCCCTGCAGATGGCAGACAGCCAGTCGGTAAGGCCTGGGTGGGGAGGCCGAGGCGGGGTGGGAGTTTTCCTGTCTGCCTGGGGCTTCCTTCTGCTAGGGGATGCTTCCAGGGTGGCCAGCGACACAGAGGAGCCAGAATCTGTCTTCGTCCCCACCTAGGAGAAACATGCTTCAAGTCCCAGCTTTGCCACCGGCCCCCTGGGCCCCCTGTAAGCCCCTGGTCCTGCCTGAGACCCAGTGTTTCCTCATCTGTAGCATAGTGAGTGTTAATCCACATTGCTCAGATAAACCTGGGTGGGAAACTATCAACTCGGTACACAGGGATGAGGGGTGATCGTGGCTGTACTGCACAAGGATTTGGGTTGACTCAGAAATAGGTACGGCTCAGGAGGATAGACTGAGTAATCGGGTCAGAGGGAGAGCAGTGGTAGCGAGAGAGGAGCTGGCCTCAGTCTTAGCGGGGCATGCACTCTGCCTGCGGATTCTTCCTGATGCTAAGGCACAGCTGCAGGAGCAGGTACTCCGTTCATGGTGCCCTCAGGCATTAGGGAGAGAACTGCTGTGGAGTAGGCGGGCAGAGCTCGTGGTGGGCTTTGGTGACTGCTGCCCTCACCCCGACGCGGGCAGAGCTCGTGGTGGGCTTTGGTGACGGCTGCCCCCAGCCCGACTCGGGCAGAGCTTGCGGTGGGCTTTGGTAACGGCTGTTCTGTCTTGTTTCCAGGTCAGCTGGAGGCGCTGGGCCATGAACCCGAGATTCCATCCCAGAGCGCTCTGAAGCCGTGTGGGCAAGCAGAGGAGTCCAGGGAAGATGGCCATGGCCCCAGGCCCTTCCCTGGCCCAAGTGTACGCCAGCCCCGTGGCAGTGGCTGTGTGGGAATGGCAGGACGGGCTGGGCTCCTGGCACCCCTACAGTGCCGCCGTCTGCAGCTACATCGAGCAGCAGTTTGTCCAGCAGAAGGGCCAGCGCTTTGGGCTGGGGAGCCTGGCCCACAGCATCCCCCTGGGCCAGGCCGACCCCTCACTGGCCCCTTACATCATCGACCTCCCAAACTGGACCCAGTTCCGCCAGGACACTGGTAAGACACCTCTGCCCCGCTGCACATCTGAGCATGTGCTCTAGTCCGGGTGCCCCGTGTGCTCGGTGTGGTGTGTGACCACGTGCTCTGACCCGGGTGCCCCGCGTGCTAGGTGTGTGTGTTACCATGTGCTCTGGCCCGGGTGCCCTGTGTGCTCGGTGTGGTGTGTGACCACGTGCTCTGACCCGGGTGCCCCGCGTGCTAGGTGTGTGTGTTACCATGTGCTCTGGCCTGGGTGCCCCGCGTGCTCGGTGTGGTGTGTGACCATGTGCTCTGGCCCAGGTGCCCCGCGTGTTAGGTGTGGTGTGTTACCACGTGCTCTGGCCCGGGTGCCCTGTGTGCTCGGTGTGGTGTGTGACCACGTGCTCTGGCCCAGGTGCCCCGCGTGCTCGCTGTGTTGTGTGTTACCATGTGCTCTGGTCCGGGTGCCCCGCGTGCTAGGTGTGTGTGTTACCACGTGCTCTGGCCTGGGTGCCCCGCGTGCTCGGTGTGGTGTGTGACCATGTGCTCTGGCCCAGGTGCCCCGCGTGCTCGGTGTGTTGTGTGTTACCACGTGCTCTGGCCTGGGTGCCCCGCGTGCTAGGTGTGGTGTGTGACCACGTGCTCTGGCCCAGGTGCCCCGCGTGCTCGCTGTGTTGTGTGTTACCATGTGCTCTGGTCCGGGTGCCCCGCGTGCTAGGTATGGTGTGTTACCACGTGCTCTGGCCTGGATGCCCCGTGTCTAGGTGTGTGTGTGTTACCACATGCTCTGGCCCGGGTGCCCTGCGTGCTAGGTGTGGTGTGTTACAGGTGTTCCACGCTACGTTCTCCTTGTGCCAGTGAGATGGCCGTGGCAGGGAGCTGGGTGCTCCTAGTGGGAGCGGCTGCCCACCCCGGTGCGATGGGCCTCAGGCAGTAGGGGAGCTCCAGCCCTCCTCCCGGTGTCTCCCCAGCCAGGAGTGCCTGCCTCGCCCTGCAGTCACTGAGGGGCTCTTTTAAAGGATTGATTTCTTTGAAAGGCAAGCAGCAGAGGAGAAAGATAGATCTTCATCCACCTATTCGCTTCCCAGCAGCAACTGGGCCTGGGCCCTGCAGGACCTAGGAGTGGGCATCCTTCCTGCCGGGGGGCAGCAGGGGCCCGGGCGCTTGGGCCGCCGTTTGTGGCCTCTCAGCATGTGCAGTGCCAGGAACTGGCTGAGAAGTAGAGTGCACGACCCTGCAAGCAGGCGCTTCCGTGTGGGATGTGGGTCCCACGTGGCATCTTTTTTTTTCTTTAAACATTTATTTATTTGAAAGAGTTACACAGAGAGAGGTCTTCCATCCGCTGGTTCATGCCCCAGCTGGCCATAATGGCTGGAGCTGTGCCGATCCGAAGCCAGGAGCCAGGAGCTTCTTCCTGGTCTCCTGTGTGGGTGCAGGGGCCCAAGGACTCGGGCCATCTTCCACTGCTTTCCCAGGCCACAGCAGAGAGCTGGATTGTAAGTGGAGCAGTTGGGACTCGAACCAGTGCCCATCTGGGATGCCAGCACTGCAGGCGGCAGCTTTACCTGCTATGCCACAGTGCCAGCTCCTCCCATGGCGTCTTAACCTGCTGCACCATGACATCCACTCCTTTCTGATTTTTAATTTTTTTTTTTCAAAGATTTTCTTATTTGAGAGGCAGGGTAACAGAGAATGAGACAGCAAGAAAAAGGCCTTCCATCCACTGAGTCACTTCCCAGCTGGCTGCAACAGCCAGGGCTGGGCCAGGCCAGAGCCGGGAGCTCCGTCCAGCTCTCCATGTGGGTGGCAGTGACCTGAGTGCTTGGCCATCTTCTGCTGCAGTAGGAAGCCGGGTTGGAAGTAGGGTAGCCTGGACCTGAACCAGCCACGGAGCTGCTCCTCTCCTCCGATCCACTGGTTCTCAGTTGGAGTGATTTTGACCCGCAGATGTCTGGAGGCATTTCTGGTTGTGAAATTTCTGATACGGGATGTAGACATCCCCAGCGGCGTTCTTTAATAACAGCCACACCAGATTCCTGCCCTGGGTTTGGTCTTGGTTAACCAAGTGAATATGTTAGAGAAGGTGTTTTCTGGGAGCTGCAGAGACGTCAGAGGGAGTGGTTCATCTGTGTAGGTGGTAGTGAGGAGCTGAACAGGATTTTTTAGACACAGACGATGTTCAGGGCACAATAGGGGGATACTGTAAAAAAAAAAAAGTCATGGAGAATGTGTATTACAGCAAAGCTGTGAGTGGATTTCAGAAATCTGCGCATCAAAATGAAGCTCTCTCTGTCTTGTCTGTTTACGTATTTCCTTCTGCCTGAGAGGGAGAGCAGCAGAGAGACCTCCACCTGCCAGTTCATTCCTACAACAGCCAGGGCTGGGCTAGGCTGCAGTCAGGGTCCCACACTCATGCCATCCCGTCTCCCGTGGGGCGGGCAGGCTCCCAAGCACTGGAGCTGTCATCGGCTGCCTCCCAGGATGCAGTAGGCGGAGGCTGGGACTGAAACGAGGCCCTCCAGTATGGGGTGCAGTCACGTTTGTGCCAGAAGGCCTCCCCCAGAAGCCTGCCCATGCAGCCCCTGTTTCCAGGGACTTCTGGGAGTGCCCGCGTGCGTATGGAGCAGGGTGCGTCTCCTCTCTGCTACCGAACACCTGCGTGAGAGACTAGAAGGGAAGTGAGGCATCGCAGCGTGTCGCCTGCCGCCTCCGTGGCTTCTGCGTTGGATGATTTGATTTTTTTTTTTTACTTTTTTTTTTTTTTTGGACAGGCAGAGTGGACAGTGAGAGAGAGAGACAGAGAGAAAGGTCTTCCTTTGCTGTTGGTTCACCCTCCAATGGCCGCCGCGCTGATCCGAAGCCAGGAGCCAGGTGCTTCTCCTGGTCTCCCATGGGGTGCAGGGCCCAAGCACTTGGGCCATCCTCCACTGCACTCCCGGGCCACAGCAGAGGGCTGGCCTGGAAGAGGGGCAACCGGGACAGAATCCGGCGCCCCAACCGGGACTAGAACCCGGTGTGCCCGTGCTGTAGGCAGAGGATTAGCCTAGTGAGCCGCGGCGCCGGCCTGATTGTCGTTTTGAATGTTTTAATGTGGGAATCTGCGGTTTTGTGATTGGAAATACTGTTTTGAAAGCTTCTTCAAGCCTGAGCCGTGGCTGACCTGTGCTTCCAGCATCCCCCCCCCAGGGAGTGTGGGTCCCCCTCTGCCACCTGATCGCTGGGGCCTCAGCTTCTCTGCCTGGCGTGCCCGTGCCGGGTGTCGGGGGAGAACGGGGGTGGTGGCCAGCCGATGAGCCGTTCACGTGTCGCATTTCCTCTTCTACCAGGCACCATGCGGTCTGTGCGGAGGCACCTGTTCCCCCAGCACTCGGCCCCTGGCCGAGGCATCGTCTGGGAGTGGCTGGGTGATGATGGCTCCTGGATTGCCTATGAGGCCAGCGTCTGTGACTACCTGGAGCAGCAGGTGGCCAGGGGCACCCAGCTTGTGGACTTGGCTCCCCTGGGGTACAACTACACCATCAACTATGCCACCCACACGCAAACCAACAAGACCTCTAGCTTCTGCCGGCGCGTGCGACGCCAGGTGGCGCTGCCCTACCCGGTGACCAGCGTCATTTCCGTGCCGAGCCACACGGGAGCTGCCTGCTCTTGCCACCAGTGCCTCCACGGCAGCGGGACTGGCCCTGTGTCGGGCCGCTACCGCCACTCCGTGACCAACCTCCCCGCCTACCCTGTGCCCCAGACCCCCCACAGGACCGCTTTTGTCTTTGGGGCCCACCAGGCCTTTGCCCCCTACAACAAACCCTCCCTCTCCGGAGCCAGGTCTGCACCCAGGCTGAACACCACCAACCCCTGGGCTGGAGCAGCTCCCGCCGTGGGGAGCCAGTCCCTCTTCTTCCGCTCCAGCCTCTCCCATCTGGGACCGCAACTGCTGCCCCCAGGAGCCTCCACGTCCGGAGGAGCCAGGTATCTTGTGTTGCCGCCAGTCGTCTTGTGCACCTTGTCTGGCTCTGTTGGGACTTAGCTGGGGAGGCTCGCCTGGATTCCTGCAGCCTCAGCACCTGCCCTGCTCGCTCTCACTGTTGTGTTGTCTCGTTGGCCCATGCCGCGTGTGTGCTAGGGTGCCCGCTGAGCACCTGGCCTGTGGTTCTTGATTCCTGGTGGTCGCCATACTGGATAAATCTGTCCATCCTTGTATTCGCTCATGAGAGCCAAGTTAGAGACCTGTAGTGCAGTACCGGGCCACGTTTCGGGTAACTCCGCGTTCTCCGAGTCTGCCCTGTGCCGGGCGCTGGGAGCCCTGGGTGAGGAGAGCACAGAGCGGGCGTGTGGGAGTGGTTGCAGGTGGTGGCCGTGGTGCAGTGGAGGCTGCTGGGCTGCCCCAGCCCGGCCAGGGTGCTTGTAGTACTGTCAGCTCCTGAAGACGGAGGGCGCCACCCTGGGCCGGTCCAGCCAGAGGCCAGGCGAGTGCTGCGGGGCTGGCTGGGGCTGGCGTCGCGCTTCACTGTGGAGAGCACTGAGGATGCAGAGTGGGGGCCTGGGTGGGGCTCGTTTCCTCCAGAGGGTGGTGTGGCGGGGGCCAGTGGAGTGTGCAGGCCTGCGGCCGCGTGCTCCCCAGGGGGAAGAGTCTTCCTGGCTGGCTGACAGCCGTAAGTGGCGTGCTGCCACACCCCCGCCCACCCAACTTCCCACGGTGTCAGACGCTTTTTTTTTTTTTAATTATTTGTTTGAAGGGCAGAGTTATGGGGAGGCGGGGAGAGATCTTGTCTCTGCTGGTTCACTCCCCAAATGGCTGCAAGGGCTGGGGCTGGGCCGGGCCAAAGCCCAAGCCTGAAACTTCCATCTTGGTGTTGCACCTGGGTGGCAGGGCCCAAGCACTTGGGCCTTCTGCTGCTGCTGTCCCAGGCGCATTAGCAGGGAGCTGGATCGGAAGAGGAGCAGCCGGGACTCGAACAGGTGCCCATTTGAGATCCTGGTGGTGTAGGCAGGGTTAACCTGCTGCACCACAGTGACAGACACCTCCGCACTGCTTGGGTATCCAGTCTTTTTTTCGGAGGACCCTGCCAGTCTCCACAGGAGACCCACAGAATGGGCTCTGCGTCTTACGTGGCAGGCAGAGTGTTCGCCTGATCGCCTTCATGGCCCTGAGGTAGGCTGTGTCAGCTTGTGGCACGAGGAGGCTGCTGGACTTGGCTACGCAGCCGGCAGTGGCAGAACTGGCACGAGGCAGGCTCCGGGGTTGGGCCGCCTGGGGAGTCCTGGCAGCTGAGAGCTGACTGGAGGGAAGTGAGCAGGAGTCTGGGAGACAGGAGGGCGCTGGACCTTGGAGGAGCCTGAGCAGCCCCCTCCTGGAGTCGGGACCCCGGGTGTGTTCAGGGAGGTCAGCAGGCTGGGCTGCAGAGACTCCCCCGCCACGGAGTGGGGTGTCTCCTCCGCAGTGCTGGGGCCCCGCGTTCTGTGTCTCCCTGCTTCGTCCGTCTATTTCTAGGTAGCGTTAGGGCTGGGGTTCTGGGACTGAGTCAGGCGAGCTAATGGGGCTTGGCTGCTTTCTCCCACTGGCCTCCCCTCTTCTCCCGGCTCCACCCTGCTGTTTCTCTGGGTTCTCCTCTCCCCAGCCCGAGGGCCCTGCTGGTGCAGGCCAGGCAGGTTCCGGGAAGGAGGCGGCTGGCCCCCGGCCCCTGGAGCTGGGTGGGTCACACTTGTTGCTGCTTGCCCTGTGCCGCGAGCCAGGAGGGAAGCAGGCCAGCCGGCAGTATTGGTTGAAACAGCCTCAAAGGGGCCTGCCTCTCCTCCGGCCTTCCTGGCGCTGGGAGGGTGGTAATTCACCCTCGTTGACCTCTCGGGGCTGTGGCCCTGCCCGGTCCCCCCTCTTCGGATGGGTCATGGGGTCAGAGAAGCTTTGTCAGCAGCCGACCTCCTAACCAGCAGGCACTGGGGAACTGGAAACACTTGGCACACTTGGCGCCTCGTCGGCCCGAGGGGCTGTGGTTAGGTTCTCCGAGCCAAGTGAGAGGTAGCAGCACTGGGTGGAAGTCGCCCGGGGACAGAGCAGGGAGGGGGCCAGGGCAGGTCTGAAGGGGGCATCTTGGCTGGGGTGGTGTGGGGGTGGGAACCGGCTCCGTTCCCTGGAAGCGCCCTTCCAGCAGTGGCATGGAGAGTGATCACGCCCACGTGTTCTGTTGTGCTTTGGGGACTCTTGCTCAGACTGGCCGCCTCGCAGCCTGGGGCAGGCGCTAATCCGAGCAGCCGCGTCGTCGGGGACTGAGCTTCTGGGCTTAAGAAGTTTGTCCCTTTAAGCACCTGCTTGTCTCCTGTCGGAGGGTGTTTGGTGACTGCGGTGCCGTGAGGGCCCGCGGCCCTGGGCACTCTGCTCCCAGCTGCCTACAGCTGCGTCCTGGCCCTCAGGGGCCCCCACTTCCTCTCGCGGCAGGCCAGGCCATCTGGCTGGAGTCACGGGTTCTGGGCGGGACCTTGCTCCCGACCTGCTGTAGGCCCTGAGGTCAGCTCTGGTCTTTGGCCTCGGCTCTGCATCCTCCTCTTGAGATGTGGGAGCGGGACTGGGCAGAGCCTGACTCTCCCGTTGGCCCTGACGCGGCTGTGGTTTCAGCATTTCCCGAGGTGCCTTTGGTGCCTTCTGCTCCCCTGGGACCTGGGAAGCCACAGATGCTGTGCTGGTTTTCACGTTGAGCCTCTCCACTGTACTGGGGGGCCTTTTGCAGTCATCTGCATTTTTATAAATTATATTTTCAAAAAGATTTATCTGTTTGAGAGTCAGAGAGAGCTCTTCTATCCAGTGGTTCACTCCCCAGATGGCCACGATGGCCAGGGCTGAGCCAGGAGCTTCATCCTGGTCACCGGTGTGGGCCATCTCCCATTGCTTTTCCCAGGCCATTAGCAGGGGGCTGGGTTGGAGGTGGAGCAGCCGGGACACGAATCAGCACCCGTATGGGAGAGCCTTGCCTGCTATGCCACAATTCTAGTTCTCCTGTTTTATAAGTTAATTAATTTTCCATTTTATTTGAAAGGTAGACACAGGTGCTCCCAACAGTTGGGGCTGGGCCAGGCTGAAGCCAGGGGTTCTGGGAATTGGGTCTAGGTCTCCCACCGGGGTGACGGGGCCCCGGTGCAGCCATCACTGCCTCCCAGGGTATTGACTGACTGGAAGCTGGACTTGGGAATGGACCTGGGACTTGAACCAGACCTTCCGATACAGGATGCAGGCACCCCGAGCCCCCGCCTCTTCCTCATCTCCTAGATGGGATACAGGATGCAGGCACCCCGAGCCCCCGCCCCCCCCCCATCTCCTAGATGGGATACAGGATGCAGGCACCCCGAGCCCCGCCCCTCCCTCATCTCCTAGATGGGATACAGGATGCAGGCACCCTGAGCCCCCGCCCCTCCCTCCTCTCCTTGATGGAGCAGCTGCTGCTCATGCACCTGCTGCAGCAGGGCACGAGTCTCCTGTGCTCCCTTGCGCAGTGCTGGCTGCCAGACTGCGTTCCCCTACGCGAGGGCTGAAGCGAGGCTGTGGGGGTCCCTACTGTGCAGCCCCGTGGCTTTGTCCCCAGCCGGGGATGTGACGCCCCGTCTGCCTAGGAGGCTCAGAGGTCGCAGGTGTACGCTCAGCTCCGTGTGGGAGCTGCTCCGGCTGGTCTCGGGCAGGAATGCCAGGTGCAGCCCAGCAGTCCTCAGAGGGCACTGTGTGGGACAGTTGGCGCCCCACACTGGGGAGCCTTCTGCGGGAGTATCGGGGTGGGGGGTCGGTGACCTCTGAGGTCCTGTCCTCTTTGAGCGTCTGTCCTGGGAGGCGCTGCGTCCTGGCACTGATCATAGCCAGGAAATGCAGGGGAGGGACCCGAGGAGAGGCAACACTTGGAGGCTTTTGGGCAGACCTGGGCTCCTGGCCCCAGGCGCAGGTGAGCTGCCCTCGGGAGGCGTCCTGCACGGGGCTGTTGCCGTGGTCTTGCTGATGGCGCCTGACACTAGCCCTTCCCCCCAGATGTGTTCCACGCTGTGGGGGCAGCCAGGGAACCCATCTCTCGAAGGGACCGTGGATCTGCCCACGCCCTGCCCAAGAGGCCACGCCCACCACGTACCAGCTTCTGCTCTCTGGCCTCCTAGCCAAGGGCTCCAGCTGTGTTCCTGGGAGACCTGAATGCCCTCACATGGGGAACCTCAGAACCACAAAGACCTTCGTGAGCCTTTTTAAAGACTGGAAAGAGTTGAAACAGACTCAGGAAGGGGGAGGGGATGCTCCCAGTGACTCCGAACACTGGGCAGAGGCAAGGCTTGTGCACTGGTTCCAGCCCCACACGTGCTTCTCAGGGCGCCGTGGGTCCATCCCCGTCCTTGTCGTGGGGTTGGGAGGGGCTGAGCACAGCCCTCTGCCCTTTTTCTGTCCTCGCCACACGGGCAGTCTCGTTTGGGAAAGAACAGCCATGAGATGGAAATGAAAGAATGTTCTTGGCCCGGCACATCTGGGAGCACCTGCTGTGCTCTGGGCCCCGTGGAGGCTTCAGCTCCCGAGGGCGTGAGGGTTTCTCCTTGCAGTCCCCAGCGTGGGGCAGCCCTGGAGGCATCGTGTCACCCGCACAGGGCTGGTGTGCTGACCGATGTCGGGGTAGCCTGGTGGACACAAGCCACCCCTCAGAGGCTGGGACTGGACCTGTCCAGGGGAGCGCCAGTGCAGGGAGTGTGCCAGCCAGGATTTCACACCCTTCCTGTTGCTTCCAAGGGAGCAGGGATGGACGGGTGAGCCAGGGACTGGGGGAGGAGCCAGGGACTGGGGGAGGAGCCGGCACGCTCTGGGCCTTCTGGCCTCCTGTTTGCAGTGCAGGGCTCCTTCCTGAATTTTTTTTTTTTTTTTTTAAGATTTATTTATTTGAAAGAGTTGGGGCCGGCGCTGTGGTGTAGCGGGTAAAGCCGCCACCTACAGTGTTGGCATCCCAGATGGGATGTTCCACTTCCAACCCAGCTCTCTGCTATGGCCTGGGAAAGCAGTAGAAGATGGCCCATGTCCTTGGGCCCCTGCACCCACAGGGGAGACCTGGAGGAAGCTCCTGGCTCCTGGCTCTGGATGGGTGCAGCTTCAGCCATTGCGGGCACTTGGGGAGTGAACCAGCGGATGGAAGACCTCTCTTCTCTCTGTGTAAGTCTGACTTTCAAGTAAAATAATAAATACATCTTAAAAAAAAAGAAAAGAAAAGAAAGAGTTAAACAGAGAGAAGGAGAGGCAGAGAGAGGGGGAGAGAGGTCTTCCTGCTTCTCTCCCCAGTGGGCCACAATGGCTGCAACTGAGCTGATCAGGAGCCAGGAGCTTCTTCAGGTCTTCCACACGGGCACAGGAGCCAAGGACTTGGACCATCCTCTACTGCTTTCCAGGACATAGCAGAGAGCTGGATTGGAAGTGGAGCAGCCGGGACTAGAACCGGCACCCATATGGGATGCTGGCACTGCAGGCGGTGGCTTTACCTGCTACGCCACAGTGCCGGCCTGGCCACGTTTTTGCAGCTGAGTGTAGTCACGTGGGAGGCAGGGCCTTTACTTAAGCCCAGAGCCTTTTTTAAATTTATTTATTTATTTATTTATTTATTTATTTATTTGACAGGCAGAGTGGACAGTGAGAGAGAGAGACAGAGAGAAAGGTCTTCCGTTGCCATTGGTTCACCCTCCAATGGCTGCCGCGGTCGGCACGCTGCGGCCGGTGCACCGCGCTCATCCGATGGCAGGAGCCAGGTGCTAGGTGCTTTTTCCTGGTCTCCCATGGGGTGCAGGGCCCAAGCACTTGGGCCATCCTCCACTGCACTCCTGGGCCACAGCAGAGGGCTGGCCTGGAAGAGGGGCAACCGGGACAGAATCCGGCGCCCCGACCGGGACTAGAACCCGGTGTGCCGGCGCCGCAAGGCGGAGGATTAGCCTGTTGAGCCACGGCGCCGGCCTTATTTTTTTATTTTTGACAGGCAGAGTGGACAGTGAGAGAGAGAGACAGAGAGAAAGGTCTTCCTTTGCCGTTGGTTCACCCTCCAATGGCTGCTGCGGCCAGCACGCTGCGGCCGGCACACCGCGCTGATCCGATGGCAGGAGCCAGGTGCCAGGTGCTTTTCCTGGTCTCCCATGGGGTGCAGGGCCCAAGCACTTGGGCCATCCTCCACTGCACTCCTGGGCCACAGCAGAGGGCTGGCCTGGAAGAGGGGCAACCGGGACAGAATCCGGCGCCCCGACCGGGACTAGAACCCGGTGTGCCGGCGCCGCAAGGCGGAGGATTAGCCTGTTGAGCCACGGCGCCGGCCTTATTTTTTTATTTTTGACAGGCAGAGTGGACAGTGAGAGAGAGAGACAGAGAGAAAGGTCTTCCTTTGCCGTTGGTTCACCCTCCAATGGCTGCTGCGGCCAGCACGCTGCGGCCGGCACACCGCGCTGATCCGATGGCAGGAGCCAGGTGCCAGGTGCTTTTCCTGGTCTCCCATGGGGTGCAGGGCCCAAGCACTTGGGACATCCTCCACTGCACTCCTGGGCCACAGCAGAGGGCTGGCCTGGAAGAGGGGCAACTGGGACAGAATCCGGGGCCCCAACCGGGACTAGAACCCGGTGTGCCGGCGCCACAAGGCGGAGGATTAGCCTGTTGAGCCATGGCGCCGGCCAGGCCCAGAGCCTTGATGCTGTGCTACGTTGTGATTTACAGGAAAGTTAGACGCACAGTGTCGGCCTCCCTCACCTGGCCGGGGCTCACGTCTCCAGTGGCTGTGACGCAGTCATCAGCACCAGGAAGTTAGCATTGCCACAGCGCCGCTCACTGCAGGCTTGTGGGTTTTTTGTTTGTTTGTTTGTTTTAAGATTTATTTATTTGAAAGTTACAGGAGGAGAGAGAAAGAGCTGCATTTGCAGGCTTGCTCTCCAGAAGGCAGCAACGGCCGGGGCTGGGCCGGGCCAAAGCTGGGAGCTTCATCCGGGTCTCCCACATAGGTGGCAGGGGCCTAAACGCTTGGGCCATGTTCTGCTGTTTTCCCCAGGCCGTTAGCGGGAAGCTGGATTAGAAGTGGAGCAGGGGACAGTGCTGTGGGCCATTAGGTTAACATCACGGCCTGCCATGCCGGCATCCCTGTGAGCGCCAGTCCAGCTCTCTGCTGTGGCCTGGGAAAGCAGTAGAGGGTGGCCCAAGTGCTTAGGCCCTGCACCCGCATGGGAGACCTGGAAGAAACTCCTGGCTCCTGGCTTCAGCCAGCAAATGGAAGGTCTTTCTCTCTAACTCTGCCTTTCAAATAAATAAAGCTTTTAAAGAACAAAACAAAACAAAGTGGAGCAGCCAGGACTAGAACCGTTACTTTACCCGCTGCACCGCAGCAGTGGCCTCCACCAAAGGCTTTCATTTATTTTTCCCCTCCCTACTTTTCATTACTTCTTGGATGCTGCCCAGGGCTCCCCCATGCACGCAGCTGTTGTTCCTTGTGCTCCCTGGACAGCAGGGGCGCTCAGCCTGCCTTCGCCTTCTGGAACCGTGCCACTTCGAAGAGGGCCTTGGCCCGGTGTCCCTTAGTTTGGGTGTGCCCGGTGCAGTCCCCCCTTGGGCCCCGGGGTAGGGCAGTTCTGGCTGGAAGCCCGCGGGGATGGTGCCGTGTCCTCCTGAGCCCCGTCACGGGGGCTCCGATACGGGTCGGTCCTAGTGCTGGTGACGCCACCTTCTCCGAGTCTCCTCGCACCCAGAGCCCTCTGTGTGCCAAAACTCGTGAGCTCCAAGCGCGTTAGAGCTGTCTCCGGGGTTCGACTTGCCCAGGGAAACCAACCCCAGGTCCTCCCTGCCCTGCTGAGGCGGCTGGGCAAAGCAGAAGTGGGCGGGGTGGGGGCTGTTGCTCGGCCGAGTCCCCGTTCCTAGCTTGCTGCTCCCTTGCCCTGGTCTGCTGAGTCAGTGCCACCCCGTCAGCTTTGTTCTCTTTTCTCCCCAAGCGCCTCCCTCCCCAGTGGCCCCTCGAGCAACCCCGGGAGCGCCCCTGCCACTGTGCCCATGCAGATGCCGAAGCCCAGCCGGGTCCAGCAGGCGCTCGCAGGTAGGTGCCCTGCACAGGGCGCAGCGGAGAGGCCCGGGCGGGGGTGGGTGCCTTGTCACTGCTGGGCCCTCAGGACAGCAGGCGGGCAAGCCCTGGGCGCCCCTCTCGTCTCTGGGGGGAGTTGGGCGGGATGACAGGCGCCCTGCGGTGGGCCCTTCTCACGGTTCTTACTTTTGGACACAGTTCAGTCACAGGTGAAGTCGCTTCCCTGTCCTGAGTGCCTTGAGCGCCCCGTCAGGGGGCCCCCCGGGGCCATAGTTACCTCGAGGCCTGAGAGCGTCTGTCGTGTCCGGCGGGGCAGGGCGCGTCCCGTCCCCAGGCCCTACAAGACCTGCAGGGTTCATTTGGTCTGGGCCTGCCCAAGTGACCGCAGGCGGGACTCAAAATGGAACAAGTCTACAGCAGGCTGATTTTTAAGTTGCTAATTTTGTATGGCCCGAGTGATGTTTATATAAATATACAAATGGCCCTTGTCGAGAAAGAAGTTCCCCACCTCATAGAGGTTTTGTTATCTGTCCATCTTCTTTTTTGTTTTTTCTTTTTTTTTTCTTTTAAGACTTTAAAAATGTATTTGAATGAGTGGCAGTGGAGAGCCAGAGAGAGAGAAGTCTTCTGTGTGCTGGCTCCCTCCCCAAAGTTCCTGCACAGCTGGGGGGAGGGGGCTTCAGCTTTAAACATTCCCGGGGAAGAGTGGAAGTAGGAGAGAGAGGCCTGTGGGCCCCCCCACCAGGCTGGCGCCGTGATGGGCGTCGCAGGGCCTCGCTTGTGTGTGCTCGTGTCCTCGTCCCGAGGGGACTCCCGGAGACGGGTTTATTCCCATTTTGTGTTTGAGGAAATAATTGAGGCTCACCCTTGGGTTTCTGGTCTGAGTCCAGGGAGCAGTGTATGGGCAGTGGCTGTGGTATAGACCGTGGAGCTGGCCCTGGACGGCCCGTGCATGGCCGTCATCTTAGGTGGGCAGCCGGAGGGACGGTGCCCTCTGCCCGCTGTGGGAGGGCGGGAGCCCACAGAGCCCATGGGCAGGACGCTCAGAAGAGAAGGACAAACGGAGCAGCCCAGAGTCCAGAGAAGACAGCTTTGGGAGGGCGAGGGCTGGAGTTACCTAGGTGGAGCCCAGGAGGGGAGCCCTGCTCAGGAGGCCGCACTGAACCCCCCTCAGCCACCAGCACCCCTGCTGGGGCCGTGCAAGGAGCCGGGACGCGCTGGCCAGGCAGTTCCTGCCAGCGCAGGTCACCCTGCGGCCTGGGGTGCCCTAGTGAGTCAGTTGGTACCACGTGTGCATGTGTGTGCAGCAGCCGGGGCTGCGCTCGGGGCCACGCGTGCATGTGTGTGCAGCAGCAGGAGCTGCGCTCGGGGCCACGCGTGCATGTGTGTGCAGCAGCCGGGGCTACGCTCAGGGCCACGCGTGCATGTGTGTGCAGCAGCAGGAGCTGCGCTCGGGGCCACGCGTGCATGTGTGTGCAGCAGCAGAGGTTGCGCTCGGGGCCACGCGTGCATGTGTGTGCAGCAGCAGGGGCTGCGCTCGGGGCCACGCGTGCATGTGTGTGCAGCAGCAGGGGCTGCGCTCGGGGCCACGCGTGCATGTGTGTGCAGCAGCAGGGGCTGCGCTCGGGGCCACGCGTGCATGTGTGTGCAGCAGCAGGGGCTGCGCTCGGGGCCACGCGTGCATGTGTGTGCAGCAGCAGGGGCTGCGCTCGGGGCCACGCGTGCATGTGTGTGCAGCAGCAGGGGCTGCGCTCGGGGCCACGCGTGCATGTGTGTGCAGCAGCAGGGGCTGCGCTCGGGGCCACGTGTGCATGTGTGTGCAGCAGCAGGGGCTGCGCTCGGGGCCTCTGCGCAGAGCCTGGCAGGGAGAGGAGTGCGACCCAGGCGCTGACACAGATGCCGTAGCTGCCTGAGTGGAGCTCGGTGGGCCTGGGTTTTCCTCTGTGCCGAGGCTGAGGGCCGGCTCCTGGCCGCATCCAGATGATCTTTAGTGTCCCTGTCACCCTGGCTCTTGGCAGTCCTGGGCTATCTGATGATTTTTAAATTTTTTTTAAAAGGACTTATTTATTTGAAGGAGTTAGAGGCAGCGACAGTCGGATCTTCCATCCACTGGTTTATTCTACAAATGGCTACAACAGCTAGAGCTGAGCCAATCTGGAGCCAGGAGCCAGGAGCTTCCTCCAGGTCCCCCACATGGCCGAGGGGCCCACGCACTTGGGCCATCCTCTGCTGCTTTCCCAGGTGCATTAGCAGGGAGCTGGAACGGAAGTGGAGCAGCCAGGACTCAAACCAGTGCCCATATGGAATACTGGTGCTGCAGGCTGGGGCTTTAACCTGCTGCACCCCAGCGCCGGCCCTGGGGTTGTTAATTTTTATAAATTCATTTGTACTTGAAAGAGAGACGGACAGATCTGTCTGCTGGTGTGCAACAGGCTCATGAAGCCAGAAGAGAGGACTTGGGTCCTGCCACCCGGGTGGGAGACCCAGAATGAACTCCTGTCTCCTTTGTGGTTCTGGGACCGTCATCTGGCCGCCGCCTGCCCTGCAGGGAGGAAGCAGTTGGCGGCAGGGGTCACATGGGGATGACACGGGGTCGGGGAGGCCAGGGGCTGAGGACTGGCTTAGGTCCCAGCCAAGGCCAGTGCGCACAGGGCTGCCCCCGGAGTTGGCAGATTGGGAAATGAGTCTGCACGGGGTCTTCTGGATTGTCCAGTTATCTGGGGGGTGCAGGAGTCTAGGGGTGTCCCCCAGCCCTCAGTGAGGGGGCGTGGTGTCGTGATGCCCCTCCCACCCGTTGTGTGCTGCTTCTGTGCAGTGTTGGGCATGAGGGGCTCAGACTTCGCCACGGAAAGGCAGAGCTACGGAGCCCGGCTGCTTCCTGTCCAGGCCCCAGTGGCGAGGCCTCTGTCTGACCTGAGTTCAGCTCAGGGCCTGTGGGACAGGGCAGGTGTGCATGGTGGCGGCTGACGGTGGACGACTTTGTTCCACGGGCTACCTGAGGGCTTCCCGTGGGCCCGGCACTGCCCTGAAGTGCCGTATCCTCAACCCGTGCTGACAGACAGCCGTCAGTCAGCCAGAGCAGGTACGGGAGTGATTTCAATGGCCAGAGCGTGAGGGCGCCGTGGCGCTTGTAGGTGGGGTGGAGAGGGAGTGCCAGAGGGCTGCTGGGGGACAGGGTCAGGACAGGGCCCAGGGCTCGCTTCAGGGGAATGCACCTGTCTCTGCTCGCCCACTCCTACCACCTGTGCCTGCTTGAGGTTCTGCCCACTGACTTCGGGTGCCCAAGGGAACTGCACTTGAGCCCAGGGACAGCTCTGGGGCGTTGGCAGCATTGCTGGTGACCGAGAACGGGGCCCAGCTGGGGTGCAGGGCAGCAGCCGAGCCCTGGCCTGAGGCTCGGTCTCCTGGCGAGCCCTTGAGCAAGTTTCCTACTGAACGGCGGCCGCGGAGCCCTGGGCACGACCGGCTGGACCACCCGGGCTGGTGGCTGGCCTCGGCTGGCCCCAGCCAGGCACCTAGGTCGGGTTGAGCACCTTTGTTTTTCTAGAAACTGCAGCCACGTGCCTGGCTGCCTTCCCCCTCTCTGAATCCTCTCTGGTGGGAGCGGTGCTGTCTGCCCAGGCCTGTCCTGGAAGGGAGGGGGGCCCTGGATTTCCTGGAGGACCAGATACCCCACTGTGCCCAGCCCCGGGGCCAGAGAGCTGAGAGCCTGTCCCTGGGGAGCTGCAGTTGAGCCAGATGGACGGGTGACAGAGAGCAGTGGGACTGGACAGCGGGTAGGCCGAGGATGTGGCAGGAGCAGGCTGTGGCAGGTGAGCACCCTAGGGCCATCAGGGAGTGTAGATGGCAGCCTAGGGTGAGGGCCCAGCCAGGCCCTCCCTGTGCCCTGGGGAGAGCGGCCATCTGTCCGTCAGCACCACTGCCTGCTCCTGCCACCTCCCCCGGGCCCCAGAGAAGCAGGCTGCAGTCTGGGAGCGTTGCTGCTCCAACAGGGCTGTCACAGGCACCAGGGACGGCCGAGTGTGGTGCCCGAGGGGCGGCGTTCGCATGCGCCACCCCGGCGAGGTCCCTGAAGGCCGTGGCACCCGCATAGACTGGGTGGGCATGGAAGGCAGGCAGCGCCCCTGGGCAGGTGTACCACGAGGGAACAACGGGGCACTGGGGAGGACAGCCCTTGAAGCCAGCCCCTGTCCTGTCCTCGGGCTCGGCTGTGCCCTGCCACGTCGCCTCTCCTGTTCTGCTTCCCCTGCTGGGCACTGGGAGATGCCACCCTGGCCTCCGCCCTCCTGAAGCAGTGGGCCTGTCCCCCTGCATGCTCTGGGCATGGGCTGGGCGGCTGCTGGCGCAGAGGCCTGTGGGACATGGGCACCAGCTCCCGGGCCTGGAGCGCTGTCCCACTGGCCGTGGTGGACCCTGGCTGCCCGCAGAGGTCAGACGCCCCAGGGAGACGTGCGGGTCCTGATGGCCGTTCACAGAGCCACCTGGGGCTCGGCAGGGTTTGTGGATGCCACGTGGCGAATGCCTCCTTCTAACATTTCTCCTCCCTGCATGTCTGGTCTCGCACCCCATGTAGGCATGACGAGTGTGCTGATGTCAGCCATTGGACTCCCTGTGTGTCTTAGCCGCGCACCCCAGCCCACCAGCCCTCCCGCCTCCCGCCTGGCCTCTAAAAGTCACAGCTCAGTTAAGAGATTGAGGAAAATGGCCGTGAAAGGTAGTTCTGCTCGCACGCGCTCTCTGGCCTCTGCCCAGCCGCCTCGAGCCTCGCTGCCTCTGACTGTCCTGTGCCATCGCTCTCCTCTCCCCTCCGCGGCCCTCCTGCCTGTCCTTGGTCAGCAGCAGAGGGGGCCCCTGGGCATCCTTCCCGGCACAGGTGCAGCCAGAGGGCTTATTGTTGAGGACCCCAGTGAACACTAAAATGTGGGTGAGACCTGGCACCTTGTCAGGACCAGGGGACTTGTGTCCCTTCTGCTGAGGCCGTTTCCAGGCAGTGAGCCTGGCCCGCAGCCCTGCCTGGCCACCTGTGTGGCTGCCTGAGAGGGGGCCCGAGGGTCGAGCAGCCAGGGAGAAGGGTGTCAGAGCCGTGGACGTGCTGCGGCTTTGAGGATTGTGTGGAGGGTCCTGCGCTGGTGAGATTTCTGCCTGCTGTGGGACCTGACGCAGGGTCTCTGTTGCTGAGCTGTACCTCCCGCTTCAGTGTGTTGGTGAGGCAGAGGAGTTGGGCCCTGGCACGATCTAGTGCTGGCTGCTCCAGTCCGGTGCGGTCCCACCCCCAGGCCAGGGACGAGGCCGGGACCCTGCACACTGCACTCACACTTGACAGACCCTGGGCTTTGCCAGCTTGGATGTCCCTTTCCCGGGGCTAGTGGGCCTCTGGCTGGGCCCCTGGAGGGACACAGCTTGTGGAAGCGCCCCGCACGGAGGGGGAGGGGATACGGAGGGGGGCGGGGCTTGCCAAGCCTTCCGCAGGACAGGCTCCCCTCAGTCCTAGCGTGCCCACGCACAGGGCAGAGTGTGGTCTTGGAGGCCTCTGGGGGCGCAGGGGTGTGGGAGGGGCTGCGTGTGGATGGTTTATGTGTACCAGGATAGTTCAGAAAGTTCATGGAAAAATGGAATTGAAAGGTGAATGTATTGTGCAGAAGACGGAAATCCACGACTGTTTGCATAGAGCTCATTCTCCACGAACTTTCTGAAGACCTCCCCCCTCAGTGTGCATGAATTTCATAATAAACCTAATCTTTTAATTCTGTTTTCCACAAACTCCTCCCAGTCTGTGCGGGTTGGGAGCGTGTCAGGTGCAGAGGAGGTGGGGTGTCTGGGTCAGCAGTTCCCACCTTTGATCCAAGATCAGCTTTGCTTCTACGTGTTGGCTGCCATAGGCTGACAGCTGGGAGCTTGTGTTCAAACCCGAGCCGCCCTGGTCTGAGAGGACCGCGGTGGGAAATGACGAGCCTCTGCCTGGGTGCCTTCCGTGGGGCTGCCGTGGCCTCCCTGTGTGGGCTTGGCCACCACTCTGGTGATTTTGCTGCTGCCACCTGGGGGAGGCCTGGGCTGTGCCAATTCTCTCACTAGGTGGAGTAGTTACCACTTTCTTTGTCTTTTTTTTTTTTTTTTTTTAATTATTTTTGAAAGGCAGAGTGACAAGGAGAGGCAGAAAGAGAGCGAGTTTCCAGTCCATTAGCTCACTGCCCAAATGTCCACAGTAGCCAGGGTAGGCAAAGCCAGGAGTTCCCTGTGAGTGGCGGGACCCAAGTACTGGGGCATCATCCACTGCCTTCCGGGCGTCGGCAGGGAGTTGAGGGAAGCAGACTGCAGAAGGGGTTCACACGCCCCCCCCACGAGCGTCCTGAGGCTCCCCCTGGCGTCACAGACCTGCCGCAGGTGAGGAACAGGGCAGCCAGGGTGCGCTTCCTGTCGCATCCCCGCCCTGTGGGTGTGTGAGACCCACCGTGTTCCCAGACAGGCGGTCCATGGTGACAGCGTGCACAGTACCACATGCTGGGCTCCAGGCACACGCCGACTTGAAACCGCCCCCCATTCCCCTGTTAGAGTCATGGAGGTTGAAGGAAGCCACGCCGACTCGAACCCCCCCATCCCATGCCCCCAGCCCCCCTGCAGGAGTAACAGAGGTTGAAGGAAGCCGCGCCACCAGAGCCCACTCCCTCACGGCTCAGCGAGCAGGGACGTGCTGCTCCCCCAGTGGGCGGCCTGAGCAGGCTTAGGGCTCCAGAATGTTCTGTCCTGCCTTGCACGCTGCCTTCTGTCTGAGCCCTTCTGACGTTTCCTCCCCGCAGCTTGGACTTCTTCCTCCCTCCTGGCATCCTCACCCTCCCTACTTCCTGCTCCCAGGGGCCCCACTTTTGTTCTTGTCTCTTCCAGGAGGGACTCCGAAGCCAGAGCCAGAGCAGGTGATCAGAAAGTACACTGAGGAGCTGAAGTCGCCCCCCGATGAGGTGCGTGCCAGGAGGACCCCGGTCTCCCTCTGCCTGCGGGGCGCGTGTCCAGGTGCCTGGTCTAGCACTGCAGAGGGGCCAGGCATTCCCAAGGTGGCCAGTCTTGGCCACTCACCAGCTGTGGACATGACCAAGGCCTTCCGCATCACCCGGGAGTCGGGGTCCTGGGGGCAGGCAGGCTGTGTCCACCCAGTCCCCCAGTGGAACCTGGACCTCAGTGCCCAGCCATGTTTTGGGGACCCTAGCCCTGGGGGTGGTGGGGGGGAAGGTCGAAGTCGGCCTGCTCCATGCAGAACTCAGGGCTCTGGACCTCCCCTCTGTCCTGCAGTCGGAGGGCCGAGAGTAGTGTGGTCAGTACAGGCTTGGATCCGGGCCTGGAGCCAGCCTCCCGCACTCCCTTCACCCTCTCTGCTGGACTCTGTGGGCGTCTACTTCCCACACACTTGTCCTGTCCTGCCCCAGGCTCTTGTCTGAGCTCTGAGAGCCCCCATTTAAAACTCCTCACAGGGCCTCTGATGCTCAAGTCAGAGCTCCAGAGCCCCGCCCCAGAGCCTGGCCGTCTCCTGTGCCCAGTTCCCCATGCGCCCCTTGGAGGTACCTGGTCCCATCCTCCACACAGGTCCCTCCCAGGGCCTCGCCATCGTCCTGGGTAGGACGTCCTGGGCAGGCCTGTGTTTCTGCCAAGTCCTTCCGGGGCCTGCATGCCAGTCACTCGCCCGTGGCACGCGTGGCCGGCTTTAGTCAGTGGAGGCCTCTCCGCCACCTGCCATCTGGCCGAGCACTGGCGAGCACGCCCTGTGTCTGGTCCCCTCCAGGACTGCATCATCTGCATGGAGAAGCTGTCCGTGGCATCTGGGTACAGCGACGTGACCGACAGCAAGACCATGGGGCCCGTGGCCGTCGGCCGCCTCGCCAAGTGCAGCCACGCCTTCCACCTGCTGTGCCTGCTGGCCATGTACTGCAACGGGAACAAGGTGCCCAGGGCAGGGGCGGGCTGGGGTGACGCCCCCCATGCTGCTGTGAGGGGTCGGCTGCCGGGCAGGGGGCGGCAGTACGGGCTGACGCAGCTGACCCAGGCTGACCGAGTGGCCCTCGAGAAAGCTCAGCTGAGCTCGCCCCTGCCTTAGGACGGGAGCCCTGGCCCCTCCTAGGACCAGGACAGCCTCGCTGTGCCCAGGGTCCCCTGCCGGGAGGTGCAGAGCCAGGCTCCGAGCCCACACTCAGACACAGGCTGGGGCCTGGCGGCTCTGTGGTGGAGCTGAGCTATGGAAGGAGGGTGTGAACCAGTTCCCACGGCGGCCACTCTGGCCCAGCTGGCTGGCGGAACTGCTTTGGTGAACAGGGCCGACACAGAGGAGCCGAATGAGTAGGGGAAACAGAGAAGTGGGACGCGGGGCTCAAGGCCATCGGGCACCAGAGCCCCGAAGCAGAGCCCCATCTCATTTAAGAGAAAGAAGCCGCACCCAGGGCTGTTAATGCAGCCCAGCACTTCCTTGCTTGGAACAATATCTTCATCAATAATGGCACTATAAACACGTCAAGAGCTGCCTTCTCGGGAGGTGGCTTTTCCCCATCCGTGTCGAAGGCGGGGCAGACTCCTGCGGTGGGTCCTCCTGCAGTGCCCCGTGCGCCCCGCGCGGCCTGCGTGCAGCGGATCGAGTGCTGCGTATGCGGTTCCATTCAGGAGTTCCGGGGCTGCAGGCGCTGAGGGCCGGCCTGCTCCTGCCCCTCCCCCTCAGTCTGGGCCCCTCCTCGTTCCAGGACGGGAGCTTGCAGTGCCCCTCGTGCAAGGCCATCTACGGAGAGAAGACCGGGACCCAGCCCCAGGGCAAGATGGAGGTGTTCAAGTTCCAGGTGTCGCTCCCGGGCCACGAGGACTGCGGGACGATACTCATCGTCTACAGCATTGCTCACGGCATCCAGGTAAGGGCCCGCGCCTTTCCCAGCATGCCCCGGAAGGGGCCAGGACACCAGCTCCCTGAAGGCCTGCCTAGGGAGGGTCAGGTCTGGACCTCAGGAGCCCCTGTGCCGCGTTCTGGGGCTGCAGCAGCCAAGAGGTGGCGCTCAGCCCCTCCCCAAGCCAGGGGAGTCGTTTCCACTGCGCTGGGCACGGCAGAGGGCAGGCAGAGGGCTTGGCGGAACGGGGAGCCCTCCAGGTGCCCGAGCACGGCGGGGTGGGGCCGGACCCTTGCTCCCGAGAGCCCAGCTCAGCGGCCAGCTCCAGGCAGGAATGGGGGTGGCAGGACTAGGGCTGGATGTCAGGAGTCCAAGCGCGAAGCCCCAGAGGCCCGGGGACAGGAGGTTTGGCAGTTCGGTTCTGCTTTGAGCCAGGTCTGATTTCAAAGCCTGGAGCAAGTGGGAAGATTGGGGGCAGCGGGGACCAGGCCCGTGCACAGGGGTGGGTTTTGTGGAATCACATGGTTGCCCTCACCTCCAGGTGTGGGTGGGAGTTCCCTTCTCTTCCATGGGCTCAGAGTGAACGCTCCTGACAGCGCCCTGGAGGGGTCATGTGGGTGTGGCCCTGTAGCTCCACCCCTTACCCCATCTGCCTGTCCATCAGGTTGGCCTCTGAGCCCCTGCTCCATCCATTTTTTTCTTTCTTTCTTAATTTTTTTTTTAAGATTTTATTTATTTGAGAGGTAGAATTACAGACAGAGGGAGAGACAAAGAGGTCTTCCTTCCATTGGTTCACTCCCCAGATGGCCGCATGGCCGGAGCTGCGCCCATCCGAAGTCAGGAGCCAGGAGCTTCTTCCTGGTCTCCCATATGGGTGCCACAGCAGAGAGCTGGACTGGAAGGGGGCAGCCGGGACTAGAACCGGCGCCCATATGGGATGCCAGTGCCACAGACGGAGGATTAACCTACTGCGCCACAGATACAGCCCCTCCATCCATTTCTTAGAGCACCGGATAGGTGTTATGGGTGGGCTCAAGAAAACAAAAAGCCCAGGCCCAGGAATTGGGGGTGGTCTCCAGGGTTCCTGGCACCACGGGGAGGGAAGGTAGCAGGCTCATGCCCAGGAATTGGGGGTGGTCTCCAGGGTTCCTGGCACCACGGGGAGGGGGAAGGTAGCAGGCTCATGCCCAGGAATTGGGGGTGGTCTCCAGGGTTCCTGGCACCACGGGGAGGGGGAAGGTAGCAGGCTCATGCCCAGGAATTGGGGGTGGTCTCCAGGGTTCCTGGCACCACGGGGAGGGAAGGTAGCAGGCTCATGCCCAGGAATTGGGGGTGGTCTCCAGGGTTCCTGGCACCACGGGGAGGGGGAAGGTAGCAGGCTCATGCCCAGGAATTGGGGGTGGTCTCCAGGGTTCCTGGCACCACGGGGAGGGGGAAGGTAGCAGGCTCATGCCCAGGAATTGGGGGTGGTCTCCAGGGTTCCTGGCACCACGGGGAGGGGGAAGGTAGCAGGCTCATGCCCAGGAATTGGGGGTGGTCTCCAGGGTTCCTGGCACCACGGGGAGGGGGAAGGTAGCAGGCTCATGCCCAGGAATTGGGGGTGGTCTCCAGGGTTCCTGGCACCACGGGGAGGGGGAAGGTAGCAGGCTCATGCCCAGGAATTGGGGGTGGTCTCCAGGGTTCCTGGCACCACGGGGAGGGGGAAGGTAGCAGGCTCATGCCCAGGAATTGGGGGTGGTCTCCAGGGTTCCTGGCACCACGGGGAGGGGGAAGGTAGCAGGCTCATGCCCAGGAATTGGGGGTGGTCTCCAGGGTTCCTGGCACCACGGGGAGGGGGAAGGTAGCAGGCTCATGCCCAGGAATTGGGGGTGGTCTCCAGGGTTCCTGGCACCACGGGGAGGGGGAAGGTAGCAGGCTCATGCCCAGGAATTGGGGGTGGTCTCCAGGGTTCCTGGCACCACGGGGAGGGGGAAGGTAGCAGGCTCATGCCCAGGAATTGGGGGTGGTCTCCAGGGTTCCTGGCACCACGGGGAGGGGGAAGGTAGCAGGCTCATGCCCAGGAATTGGGGGTGGTCTCCAGGGTTCCTGGCACCACGGGGAGGGGGAAGGTAGCAGGCTCATGCCCGGCCGAGGGGCGCGTGTTCCAGGGAGGGCAGATGTGGGTGGGGCCGCATTCACACTGGGTCTCGAAGGGCTGGGCTGTGTCTGGTCACGTGGGAGCTTGACTGGTCCCTGGCCTAGGAGGCCTGGCCATGTACCGTGAGCCCCTGCGGCTGGCCAGTTGGGCCTTCCCGGAGCACTGCCCTCCTGCTGTCTGTCTCCCTGCAGGGCCCCGAGCACCCCAACCCTGGAAAGCCGTTCACCGCCAGAGGCTTCCCCCGCCAGTGCTACCTTCCAGACAACGCCCAGGGGCGCAAGGTAAAAGGCCCCACGCGCTCTCTGCCACTGCTTCTGGGGACCTGCGCTGGGGCCAGGGCCAGGGAGAGGTGGCCCGGCCTTCAGTGGGGCCCAAGTGAGCAGGAGAGGCTGGCCCCCAGCAAGCCTTGAAGTCAGGATGGCCACAGGCCACTCGGAGGACGAGGCCCCAGGACAGCCAGGGAGTCCACCTAGGAGAGGGCGGGAGGAGCCCGGCCTGCGGTGGTGCGGGGGCTGCGGCTGCAGGGGCTTCGCCAGTGCCCCGTCCAGAAGAGCTCCCCGGGCGCCGCGGAGGCCCCGCTCAAGGTGGCCCAGCTGGTGGCCAGGGGCGGAGGCAGCGAGGCCAGGATTTGGCCGGGAGGGGCCGGGGTGCTGGCTGGAGCCCGAGTGGACGGCAGCGCTGGTGGCCGAGGCGGGGGGCCTGTTGGGCCGTCAGGTTGGCCATCGGAGTCCAGTGCCCAGGTGGGGTGATGGTGGAGGCCCCCGCCAGCGCCAGCGCCAGCGCCGGGCCCCAGCCCCACCCCTCGTCCCCGCCAGGTCCTGGAGCTCCTGAAAGTGGCCTGGAGGAGGCGCCTCATCTTCACGGTCGGGACGTCCAGCACCACGGGCGAGACCGACACGGTGGTGTGGAACGAGATCCACCACAAGACCGAGATGGACCGCAACGTGACCGGCCACGGCTACCCCGACCCCAACTACCTGCCCAACGTGCTGGCCGAGCTGGCCGCCCAGGGCGTGACCGAGGACTGCCTGGAGCAGCAGTGACGCCCACTGCTGCCCGGCGGGCTGGAAGGTGCCTTCCTGAGGCTGGACGCTGGGGACAAGGGTGCTCCCCCGAAGCCAGACTGCGGCCCGGCCCTGCCCCCCCCCCCCCGGGCGGGGGTCTATGTGGGGAGTGGGCAGCTACCTCAGTGCGCTGGGTCCTTCTGTCTTCCGGAGGCTGTGCTGGGCCTGGGGCCGCCGGGGGGAGAGACCACCCAGCCCAGCCGGGGACGGGCGTGGGTTCCGGGTCAGCTTCTTTACCTCAGATTCTGTTTGCAATAAATGCCCGATAGCCAAAGTCAGCAGGCCCTGAGACGGTTGTCAGCAGAGCGCGTGCGTGTGTGTGCGCATGTGCATGTCTGTGCGTGCGTGTGTGTGTGTGTGATCCGACCCCACTGGCGGCTGGTGCAGGTTCCCGCTGCATCAGAGCAGGGTCTCAGCTGCCCCCATCTGAGAAGCAGACGCGGAGCACCCGTGTGCCGTGGACGCGCCCGCTCCCTGGGGCCCGCGCCTGCACGCTGCACGCCCACAGCGGCCACTCCCAGGCTGCCCTCTCTCTCGGTGGAACTTGTGTGCCATCCCCTGCACAGGGCCCGTGCCCGTCTCAGCCGTTCCCATGTTAGCGAGTGTGCTGCCGAGAAGTGGGGGCTCGGAGGGGCGGGCGGTGCTGGCCGAGGCTCGGGGCCGGCGGCCAGGCCAGGCTGGGTGACCGCGTCCTGCACGTCCCGACTCCGTGACCCTGTTAGGACGGTCAGCTGCCCTGGACAGGCCTGCTGCCTGCCTGTGAGGGCCAGGGGCACCTTTGCCTCTGGGAGCCCCTTCTCTATTGAAAACACAATAAATTCTATTTTGCAACCTCTGGTAGGAAGATGCATGTATTTTTTCCTGTCGAGCAGTTCGTTTTCCCCTTCTAATTGTAGGACGTCCAGGCCTTGCACAGGCCAGCGCGGGTGTTTGGGCCCAGGGCCCTGAGTGGCCTGGAGGACAGGGCAGCCGGGCCCCGGTGGAGACCCGAGACCTTGAGCCTGGGGCCCCCAGTGCAGCCCCCGTCGGCTCCCCCCACCCGGGGAGGCTGAGCCAGGGGTGGGAGAAGCTCCGGCATCATTCGCATTCGTGACACGGAGTGAGAGCAGGGGCTCTAGAAGCCAGCAGGCCTAACAGCGGGTGACAAGGACTTGGGCGCTGCTGTAAGACAGGGAGGTGGCCAGGGGTCAGCCTTCGGGGACACGCAAATCCAGCCCACCGCGATGGCCATGCTCACAGAGCCCTGCCGTGGCCCAGGTGTCGAAGGACAGGACGCACACAGCTGGACCTTCAGACCCTGGTGACCTTGTGACGGGGGCGTCTGGTATGGCCCACTCCTCGGCGTATACCCGTGGGCTGCGAGTGTGCCCACCAGAAGCTTGTAGGTCATTGTTCACGGTGACAGGACCCACCATGGCCAAAACGTGGCCCAACCGCAGGAAGTGGCCAGTGAGGCGTGTCCCCGCTATGGGGCACTGCTCGGCCTTGAAAGGGACAGGATTCAGACACCAAAAGCCGCGTGTGACCTGCAGAGGATGTCCCCGGGGCAAGGAGTGACTTGGCAGAGGACAGGACCCTCCCCGGACACCCCTGCCCTCCGAGTGCCTGAGACTGTGTTCCTGTGCGTACATGCGATGACTTTCCCTACATATTAGGCCCTGGGTTGTGGCTGGCAATAGAGCAGAAAGCCGAGCCCTGCAGGGTCTGGTGACACACAGGAGGGCAGTGTCCACAGAGTGGACATGCTGGGCAAGAGCTGGGTTCAAACCCCCGCCCCAGCTGGACGCAGCAGGGTGGCCCAAGGTTGCTCAGAACGACGCACATTCGTTTCTGGAATTTTCTGTCTCCTACTTTGGGGCTGTGGATGGCGAGGGTGGGGGTGGCTGACGTATACTGAAGTCCACTGAGCTGTGATTCTGTGCTGGGTGAATTTCGTCTCCAAAACTACACAAAAGCAGAAGGAAGAAGCAAGTGTGAGCGGACGGTTTGGCACCGTCAGGGTGCAAGTTTGTCCCGAGGACTGGGCAGGCAGGGTGCGGCCGCTCTGCCCTCTGCTCCCACTGCGCTCCCTGGGTGGGGATGGAGGGCTGGGGGAGGCTCCTGGCACCCGAGGAGCAGGAATCTCAGGCATGAAGCCCTGAGCCTCAGGTTCCAGCGGCTGGGTCCTCCTCCCTGGGGAGGGAGGAGCTGATGCCCCGGCCTCCCCCTTCAGGGCAGCCTGACTAACCAGCTGGCCCAGGCCAGAGGTCTGGGGAGGGGTGGAGGCAGCCAGAGCGGCCCCTGAGGCTTCAGGCGGTCATGAGGCTCCCGGGGAGCTGGCCTCGCCTGTGGCTACTGATCCTGGGGGGACTGAGCTGGGTGCTGCTATGTCTCAGCCTGGGTGAGTGGGGGCGTGGGGGTCCCAGGACAGGGGGTGGGGCAGCAGTCCAGAGCCCGGGGTGGGGGACCCATCTGCACCCGCCACCGCTCAGACTTGAACCCCACGACCCCCACGGCCACAGAGCTGATCCCCTACACGCCGCAGATGACCGCCTGGGATTTGGAAGGGAAGGTCACGACCACCACGTTCTCGCTGGAGCAGCCGCGCTGCGTCTTCGACCGGCACGCCGGAACGGCCGGCACCGTCTGGCTCGTGGTGGCCCTCAGCAGTGGTGCCCTGCGGAGTGGGGGGCTGGGGACACCTGCCGGGCCCTTCCACGGAGGCTGGGGGAGGGGATGGGCGGGCTTTACCCTGGTGGGGGGGAGCTGAGGCTGGGTGAAGTCGGGACCCCCCACCCACACAGCCAGGCCTGTCTCTCCCTGACACCCCACTGTTCATCCTGCTGCCCTCCAGCCTCCAGGGACTTCCGGAACCCACAGACGCTGGCTGAGATCCCGGCCTCCCCACAGCTGCACACCCACGGCCACTACATGACGTTGCCCCTGTCGCTGGCCCAGCTGCCCTGTGAGGACCCCCCGGGGGGCAGCGGCTCTGTCGCCCTGCTGCGGGTGGGGAATGACTTCAGCTGTCGGCAGCAGCTGTACTGCAATGCCCCGCTCCCTGGCCCGGGGCCCTACAGGTGGGTCCTGCCCCTGCCCACCCCACACCCCCCTGGAGGGCTCTGGCACTGGGGCTGTCTCTGGGGGGGATGGGTGTCTCAGGGCCCCACCCCTTCCTGGCTGCAGTCCAGTGTCTGCCCCTCCCGATCTCCTGCCAAGGTTTCCTCACCCCCTGCCCCCCCCCCCCCACTGTAGGGGCAGGAGGTCCGAGGGACAGAGGTGGGAACTGGCTTAGCCAAGTGGCTTCAGGCTGGATCCCAACAGGAAGCTAAACCTGGGGCTGAGCCCAGGCCGGGAAAGCAGGCTGGCACCTTTGGTGTGGGGCGCGGGGGGGGGGGGGGCAGAGGCAGGTGTCTGCAGATAGGAGCTGACCCCCAGCATGGGGGGAGCAGGACAGCGCCTGACCACCGCCTCCCGCTGCCCTCTCACCTACCCTGCCAGTGGGCGTAGCCTCCAACCCCACCCCCAGCAGCCACCAGAGCCAGCTCCCCTCCGTGGCTCCCGCTCACCCCTGGCCAGAGCCCCACCTCCACCTCTGGGCCCGGCTGCCCTGAGTCTCACCCCTCGTCCCCCACTGCATCCCTGTCCCCAGAGTGAAGTTCCTCTTGATGGATGCCAGTGGCTCCCCGGTGGCCGAGACCAGGTGGTCGGACCCCATCACTCTGTGCCAAGGTAGCCCCTGGGGGTCGGGTGCTCCCTTGGGCCCTCCCCCCATGCCAGGCTGCAGAGGTGGGAGTAGGGGGCTGGGAGCCCTGGGCTGTGCGGACGCGGGGCTGAGGGAGGCAGAGGTCCAGCAGCCTGCAAGCAGCCCCTGTGTGCAGGGCAGGCCCCGGGCACCATCGACACGTGGCCGGGACGGCGCAGCGCCGGCATGATCGTCATCACCTCCATTCTCTGCACCCTGGCCGGCCTCCTGCTGCTGGCCTTCCTGGCTGCCTCCACTGTGCGCTTGTGAGTGGCGACACCCCCCCCCCCCGCGCGGGCCCCTCTCCCACCCTCTGTCCACACTGCTGAGCCAGGGAATTCACACCCGAGACGCTCAGGACAGGTTCCGGGGGGCTGTCCTTGGCCCTGCCCTTCTCCGCCTGGCTTTGATGCCAGGGTAGTCATGGCGGCTTCCTGGGGGAGGCGGGTGTCTGGTTGCCCAGGGGCACAGCAGCAGGGACAGGGCGCCTCTCCCCCTTCTCCCCGTCCAGCTCCAGCCTGTGGTGGCCGGGCGAGACCCCTGAGCAGCTGCGGATCGGCTCCTTCAGACAGACGCGCTACGCGACCCATCACATCCCGCCCAGCGAGGCCGCCACTCTGCCCATGGGCTGTGAGCCGGGCCCGGACCCCCTCCCCTGCCTCAGCCCCTGAGCTGGTCTCTGTGCCCAGCACGCTCCCAGGGCAGTGCCATGGCCAGGCCCACCCCATCCCTACCTCTCTTCTGCCTGAGCTCTCCTGCTAGGGAGGCAGGCGGACAGGGTGCCCTGCTCAGGAGGCCTGCTGAGGGCAGGGGGCTGAGCGCACCGTCAGCCTGAGCCCGCTCTGTCCCTCTGTCTGGCCCATCGGCAGCTGGGGCGGGGTGAGGGCTTCTGGGACATCGCCACTGTCCATGGACTTAGGCCCTTTGTGGGGATGGGCCACGGCAGGAGAGGGGAGAATCAGCCCACCCCCACCTCCAACCCCCTTGCACGAACCCATGGCTCATGCCTTTATCCACTCCCCTGAGCACCTGCTGTATGCAGTGGTAGACACCGGACCTCCAGCACAGCCACTCCTGACCCTGGACAGCTCACTGCCCTGGGGCCCCATCAGGCTCGTTGGCATCCCCGCCCCCATCACTCGAAAGAATGAGCGCTCCAAACCTGCAAACCACAGCTCGTCCCCAAGGCCGGTGCTTCCCGCCTCAGCCACACGGGGGCGCTGGTGCACCGCTGCCGGATGTCCGCGCGCACGCGCACTCGTATTCACAGGCCCGCAGAGGTGCGGCCCACCGGCCCGGAAAGGCGGAGGTCCCCCGGGCGGGCCCGCCGCACGCCGCGACGGAACCCAGTGTCCCCAGTTCCCCCAAGAGCCCGGCGCGGGCCCTCGTGAATAAATGCGGATCGGCTGGCTCCTCCCTGTGGCCCTGAATGCGCTCGGCACCCGGGGCCGCGTCTCGGGGGAGCCCAGGACGCCCTGGTGCCTGCAGACCTCTCCCGCACCCCGCGACCCCAGCCCCTCCCAGCCAAGACCCCCCAAGCCCAGGTGTCCCGGGTGCCTTTCTGCAGGTGGAGCCCGCCCCTGGGAGTGCATAGGGCGGTGGAGCCCAGGACCCCCGGGGCGTGGTTAACAGCCCCCTAGCCCAGCCCGGGTCAGCCACCCTCTGGAAAGGCGTCAATGTGAGAGGCGTGGCCGGGAGGACCGGGGGCGGGGCAACCCAGAGCAACCTGCTGACCCCGAGCTGGGGTCACGTGGGGGCGGGGGGGGGTAGCCAGGAGCTTCAGCCCGGGTCTCCCACGTGGGTGGCAAGGACCCAAAGACTTGCTGCCTCCCATATGCACATTAGCACGAAGCTGGAATTGGAAACAGAACTTGAACCCAGCCCCCCCCCCCATATGGGGTGTGGGAGTCCCAAGCGGCCACCGCCAAGCCACGCATGTCTTGAAGGGAGGGAGGAGGAGGAGCCGAGGGCACTGGGGAGACCAGGGGTCTACATCATGGTCTGCCATGATGCGCGTGTGGAGGGGGGTGTGTGCTGGGGTGGCAGAGGAAGGAGTCCAGAACACTCAGCAGGTGGTCGGGCCTGGGTGCAGCTGGTCCCCGGGGCAGGGGCCTGGGGATGTCCCCTGTGTAGCCAGCGAGGCCCCTGGGGACAGTGTTACGGAGCCCAAGGTCCACGGCACAAAATGCAGATCGTACGTCCAGAAGCCAGTAACACAGTCGCCCGTTAGCACTGTCCAGTGTTCTCTACACAGCTGGACCCCTGTACTTGTCATTTGTTTGAAAGGCAGAGTGACTGAGACAGAGAGAGACAGATCTTCCGTCACTGCCTGCAATGGCTGCGGCCGGGCCAGGCCGAAGTCAGGAGCCTGGAACTCCATCCGGATCTCCTGTGTGGGTGGCAGGGGCCCAGGGTCCTCCAGCTGTCACCTGCGGCCTCCCAGGTGTGTCAGCAGGGAGCTGACCCCAGCCCCTCCCTCTGGGATGCTGGCGTCCACAGCGCCCGCCCCACGGCCTGGCGGTGCCACCAGAGGGTTTGCATCAGTGGCCCCCACCCCAGCACGTGGGTACGCCCTGTCCCCGCTGGTGGGACGCCGTAGGTGCCAGGAACCTCTCAGCTCCGTGGGACACCCACTTGACCCCATGCCTGCTCTCTGGTTCTTTCCCCGTTTCTATGGTTACGGACATTTCTATAGCAACTAGTCGGAGCGCTCTGTCCCACATGGGAGCGCCAAAACCGGTCCCGGCTCCCCTGCTCCTTACCCAGCTCCCTGCCGATGGCCCAGGTACCCAGGTATCCACGCGAGAGACCCAGCCTGGTCCACCCCGAGCTGTTGTGGTCATTTGAGAAGTGAACGGCAGATAGAAGCTCTCTCTCACTCTCTCACTCACTCACTCTCTGCAACTCTCCTTTTCAAATAAATAAATAAATACAACTTTTTGAAAATTGTACTTGTCTAAAAGGAGTTTCGTATCACAGAGTTGGGGCTCGGAGGGCAGAGAGAGTTCACGGGGTTTGCGGGGCCCAGGCGGCCCCTCCCTGGCCCTCCGGAGTGGGGTGGGGGTGTCCGGGCTCAGCTTGGTGACCGAAGGGGTTGCTGTCCCTAGACCCCCTCCCTGGGCCTGCGGACTGGGCCCCCAGACCTGCCCAGCCGGTTGCCTGGGAGGAAGGGGCACCTGGGAGGGGCCGGAAGCAGCCGCCCCCAGCCCCACGCAGACGCGGAGCCTCCTCTGGGCCGGAAGCTGGGCCTGGCCGTGGGGCTCCGAGACGACGGACGGACGGACGGTTCCAGCTGCTGCTGCCCCAGGTCAGCCAGGGACGGGACTTGGTGAGTGGGGTGGGGGCGGAGCAAGGGCACCCCTGTGGCTCAGGCAGGAAGACGACAGACACCCCACCTCCCCAGCTGACGCCAGAGGCCCCCCGCAGATAGGGGGTCGGGGGATGGGGTTTGGGTGGTCTGCGGAGACAGCCCCCAGGTCGCCGTCCTGCAGCTCGCCCCAGGGCTGGGCCAGTCTAAACCCAGCTGTAGCACTCCTCTCTGTAGGAGGCGGGTGGGACGTCCCAGGTGGGACTCAGGGCCAGGACTCAGACCCTGGCTCAACAGCTGCACCCAATGACCGCTCCCCCTAAACTCATCCTAAACTGGCGGGAAGGTGGAGACACAGCCCCAGCCCCAGCCCCCACCGCTCCACTCTCTACCTCATCAAGCAAATAGTAGACACCTGTTGAGCTCTGAGGGCGGAGGGATGAAGCCCCGTCCCCCGCTCCCCTGGCCCCCTGGCCCCCTGGCCCGGGCTTTTGGAGTGGAAGGGGGGCTGCGGGAGGCTGCAGCAAGCCCACCCACCTTCCTGCTCCTCCCCATGTGGGGGTGGCCTGGGGGCACGGTGGCAGGCGCTGTGGGAGGAGGGAGCCGTCTGAGTTCTGGGCAGCAAGGCTGGACACGAAGGCTCCTCTGGCCCCCAGACCAGGTCCTCGTCCCCACCTCCCCCCATCCCCAGGTGAGGCTGGGAGGAGCAGAGTCAGGTGGGCGTGGTCTGGGGCAGGTGCACTGGGGGATGTGGCCAGGGGAGGGCGGCCAGGCCTGGTGGAAAGGGGGTGGAGCCCACCCTGTGGCCCCAACCATTTTACCCATGGTGTCCCCTCAGCCCCCCCAGCAAGGGACACAGGAGATCCCTGCACCTGCCAGCATCCCCGAGAGAGGCTTCCAACGCACGCTGATGGCCAGCAGGGTGCGCTACCCCGGCGGCCAGGCCAGCAGCCGGCGCCAAGGCCTCTGGGTGGGCAAGGGCACCTGCTGCTCCCGGACCACCAGGGGCTTCAACCACCCCCCTGCCCCGCCCCGCCGGACTCGGGCCCCTCCAGGTGAGCGGCTCTACCCGGGCTCCAGCTCTGCCAGTGAGAGGGGAGGCAGGGAGCGGAGGCCAGGGAGGTGATTTTTCCCACTGTGCTGGAGCAGGGGTCCCCGTGGGCCATCTGGTGGGGCCTCCTAGCCTGGGCCTGGTCTCCCCTCACGAAGGGCTTGACCCACTCATGTTCCATGATGGAGATCTAATGCACCCCAGCCCATTTCCCAGATTGGGACGCTGAGGCCCAGAGAGTGAGGGGTGCACCTGAGGTCACACAGCTGACCCCCTCCTGCTGGGTTCTAAGGTTTCCCTCTCCCTCCATCCCTCTCCTCCCTCTCTCTCCATCCCTCCTCCCTCTGTTTGTTCTGTTTATTTGAAAGGCAGAGTTGCAGAGAGGGAGAGAGGGAAAGACACACAGAGAGAATCTTGCATCAGCTGGTTCACTCCCCAAGTGGCCACAATGGCCAGGGCTGAGCGAGGCCAGAGCTAGGAGCCAGGAGCTTCATCTGGGTCTCCTGTGTGGGTGCCGGGGCCCAAGCACCAGGGCCGTTTTCCACTGCTTCTCCGGGCTGTTAGCAGGGAGCTGGATCAGAAGCGGAGCAGCCGGGACTTGCACTGATGCGGGTACGGAATGCCAGCGTCACAGGTGGCGACTGAACTGGCTGTGCCCCAGCCCCAGCCCTAAGGCTGTGCCCTTTAGCTCCTGCACCCACCTTGCCCCAAGCTGCTCCCCCCAGGACCTAGGAATCTAGGGGACAGCCTGGCCTGGGCACCAGGGCCTGAGGGTTTCGGGACCCCAGGGGACTTGGTCTCCTGCTCAGGGTAAAGTTCCTGGTGATGGGAACCCGTGGGGGAACCCGTGGCGGAGAGAGAGTGGTCAGTGAGATCTGGATGCACCGGGCAAATCCTAGGGGCTGGGGGGGGGGTCCTGAGACTGGGGATAGATGGGGTCGGGGGCTAGGTCAGCCTCGGTCAGCCAGAAGCCTGCCTCCCCCAGCCTGGGGGGACATGGCTGGTCTGGAGGTGCCCAGGCACTCCAGGCTGCCCAGGGCCCCCAAGTGTGGGCACCGTGGTCGTCACCCCCATCCTGCCAGTCCTGCTGGCCGCCCTCCTGGTCAGGGGCCAGCGCTCAGGCCCCAGTGCCACCCTCAGCCCAGCCCTGCCTTGCTCCTCCTGCTGGACTGACAGCGCACTGAGCAAGGGACCCCCAAGGCTGCAGGGCCTCTGGGTTCTGAGCTACTGACCCGTCCTCCCTGCCGAGGGCAGCCAGATAGGATAGAGGAGCAGGTGCGGTCACCCTGCCCTCTCTCCATGCGGGCACCGTTCGCCCCCTGGTGGCATAACCTGGAATTGCAAGTAAGGCACACAGCAACCTCCAGACTGGGCTTGAAACTCAAGGCCTGGGACCAGGCAGCCAGGGGTTATTGCTAAGGCTCCCTTGGGGAAAGGATTTGGGGAGGAAGGGGCAGTTCCAGGAAGGGGTGGCCGCGCTGTGAGGGAGGTGTTTCTGGGGCAACAGGGTGGTGGGCAGCCAGGCAGAGCGTGCGAGCCCGGGAGCCCAGCTCAGAACTGGGCAGTGACCAGGGACAGGGAGGGCGGAGCAGCCTGGTTCCCTCCCCTGCGAGGCGCCTGGCACCTGTGCAGTGGGTTAGGGCTCTGGGCAGCGGCTCCTTGCTCACCTGTCTCTGCCTTTCCCACCCTACCCTAGTGTGCCCGTGCACAGTCCCAGGGTGTCGGGGAGAATGCTTGAGGCTCCGGCAGACGCACCCTGGGGGATGTGGCTGGGAGAGGGCACAGGGCACCTGCACCAGGCAGATGGTGGCAGGAGCCCGGGCAGGAGCAGCCACACGGTGCTGTGAGGCAGGCTGGGGTCAGGAGAGGAGGAGCTGGCTGCGCGCCCAGGTGCCCGCTCTGGGAAGGGTCCAGGGCGCTAATGGGTTTATTACCCGGAGCCTACACATCCGCTCCCGCCTGGGAGGAAGCACTCAAGTGACCAGGGGCAGGGCGAGGTGGGGTGGGGGACACAGATCTCCTTCCCCTGCCGTGGTCAGCCCTGGGCTCTCTGCAGCCTTCCACAAGAGCCCTGGCTCCCAGCTCGGGGCTGGTGACCCTGGGCAGGTTGCTCACCCTCTCTGTTTGGGTCCCGGTCGCCCCTTTCGTACAAGGCAAAGGTTGAGCTGAGTGCCTTAACCTGAGTGCGGGATGTGAGCACCCTTCCCCCATGCCCTGGCAGGTGACAGATGGCATTGATAAAGGTGTGGGCGGTACTGGGGGCACCGGCGAGAGTCAGGGACCCAGGACAGGCACCGCCGCCCCTGGAGATGGTCCCGGAAGCAGTGAACGGAGGCCGTGGCTGCGGGCTTGTCTGAAAGGGAGGAATGACTGGAAGAAGCCAGAGGATGAATGGCACTCTGTCCCCCTGGGGTCCCTGTCACACGTGGAGGGCAGGGCAGTGGGGGCCTGGGGCAGCAGCCTCCTGGCTGTCTTCCACCCTCCTGGTCTCCATGCTGGAGGGAGGACCGGACAGATGGCCCCAGAGGCATCTGGGATGCAGGGGATGTCCCTCCGAGTCTTAGAGGTCAGGGCCCCCTGAATGGCCCTTGTACCCTCTTCCTGCCTCATCTTTGAGGACGCCTCCTCCCTGAAGCCCTCCTAGGTGGAACCAACCTCTAAGTTTCAGGATTGGGGGGTGGTGCGGGTCCCCCATGTCCCCCAGCCCCATTGGGAGGAAATGCCCCACGCAGCCGAACCCACAACACCCCCATCCCTTGTCACTGGAGCCCAATCACACCCTGGGCCTGCGCCTTGTCCATGGGAGACACTGGCTCCCTGCTCCCTGGGCTCATCCTGCCACCACCTCAGCCGGGGAGCCCCGTGTCTCCCCAGCTGCCTCTCCTATGTCCTTGGCCCCCTGGCTGCTCTGACCAGCAGGCCTGGTGCCCTGGGTGGGAAGGCAGGAGTCTGGCCCAGCCCTGCACCTCCAAACCCGTGGAAAGAGTGGCCAAGCTGAAGGCCCTGGCCAGCTCTGGCCTCAGGGCCATCAGTGTCTCCCCGCTCATGGCAAACACTCAGCCGGCGCCGAGGTAGGTAGTCCCGGCCGTCCAGGCCAGCCAGGGACCCGCGGCTGGGCCTCAAAGGACGGGGACAAGGCTGGTGGGTGCCCTTGGCTCCCTCCCGCTGACCGCAGCCCACTCTGTGCTCTGGATTACACAGGGGACTCAGACCTGGGGACCGTGACCGTGAGCGTGAGTCAGCTGGTGGGCACATGGAGCCCTTCCTGTTGCCTGCCTGCCTCCTTCTCCCCCTCCTTCTCCCCCATCCTCTCTCCCCTCTCCCTCCCCCTCTCCTTCCCTCCCCCTCCCTCTCCTTCCCTCCCCCTCCCTCCCCTCTCTCCCTCCTTCTCTCTCCCTCTCTCCCTACCCCCTCTCTCTCCCTGTCTCTCTCCCTCCCCCTCTCTCCCTACCCCCTCCCTCTCTCTCTCCCTCCTTCTCTCTCCCTCTCTCCTTACCCCCTCCCTCTCCCTGTCTCTCTCTCCCTCCCTCTCCCTCCCCCTCTCCCCCACCTCCTCTCCTTCCCTCTCTCTCTCCCTCCCTCCTCCTCTTTCCCTCTCCTTCCCTCTCTCTCTCCCTCCCTCTTCCTCTCCCTTCCTCTCCCTCCCCCTCTCCCCATCCTCTCTCCCTCTCTCTCTCCCTCCCTCCCTCCCTTCTTCTTCCTCTCTCTCCCTCTCTCTTTCCTTCCCTCCTCTCCCTCTCTCTCTCTCTCCCTCTCTCTCCCTCCCTCCCTCCCTCTCTCTCTCCTTCCTTCCTTTCTCTCTCTCCCTCCCTCCCTCCCTCCCTCTCTCCCTCCCCCTCTTCTTCTCCCTCTCCCTCCCTCCATTTTCCTCCTGTCTCTTTTCTCTATTTTTGACTCTGAGCAGCCGTGGGAACTGGGTCTGACTTCCTGAGGGGCAGCCACCCAGGTGGTGGGGGCGTGGCTGCTCCCTGGGCTCCTGCCCCGGATGTGGGTTCCCTCAGAAGGGGAAGGGAGAGGAGCAGGTGTGAGACCCCCCCCCAAACCACTCAGAGCTCCTCCCTCCCAAACCCCAGCTAGAGGGAGGGGTGAAGGTCTCTCCCTGTCCTCCGATGCCCAGCTGTGCCCCGCAGCTGGGACCCCCTTGGCCACATTTGCTCCCCTTCTTCAGCCTGGGACCTGGTTCTCACAGCTGAGTCTGGGGGCCGGGGAAGCTGGGAGCCGGGCTCACAGCCTGGGGGGGCACCTGCAGGGCATACACTTGCAGGGGTGTGGCCTGAGATGGGGGCGGTCTTGGGGCTCCAGCTTCGGGCCTGTCCTCCCAGCGAGGACAGACGGTCAGGTGCTCACCCAGGGCCCTTCAGTGAGCCCAGGCTGGGGTGCGGGCTGTTCCTGGCTCCCCCCATCCTGGGGCTGCTCCCAAGTCACAAGGACAATGGCCCAGGGGCTCCTGCAATGCAAGCTGTCCCTCACCCCCTCCCCCAGTCCCCTGGCCTGGAGCCCAAACCTCCTCCCCCTCCCGCACCTGTGACCCGGGCAGAACTGTTATGAACCCTGAGGATTTAGAAATGGGTCTGTCCCTCCCGCCCTCCCCTGTCCCCAGGCGGCCAAGGGACCAAGGGAGATAAATGTTGGGACTCCACCCCCACCACGCTTTATCTCGGCTGGAGGCACCTACTCCCCATCCCCTCACCAAAGGAAGCTGAAGCCCCCTGGACAAAGCCATGGTCAGTCTGAGGACGGTCAGCACCATCAGGGTGGGACACAAGGCTGGAGACCCAGCTGGGCTGGGGAGGCGGGGTGGGGGTGTTGCAGAGGGGTCTCTGGGAAGGGAGGGGAGTGGGCAGACTCAGAGCTCGGGAGCCGGGGGGCCTGGGTCGCTAGGACTGGAGGAACCCGGGGGGCAGGGGTGTCCAGAGCCCCTGAAAACACCCCCACCACTTCCCACCCCCAGAACCTTGGCCCCGAGAGGCAGCCGCCCCCCCGGGGGGGGGCCCTTCCCTCGCCCCGCCCCCGCCCCCACCCCCAGCTTCCTCTGCAAGAGGATGGGGCTGAGCACTCCCTCCCCACTGTCTTTCAGGAAGGTTCTGGAGATTAATGAGGGCGAGGCACGGAACCGTGCTGTGGGGACTGGCTTCTGGGAAAAGAGGAACCGGGTCTGGGCCCAGGGCCAAGGGCGGGGTGCGGCAGGGCCACCAAGCCACTCCCAGAGGGGTCTCTGCCGCTGTCAGAGGCGTGGAATGGAGTGGGAGACCCTGCCCGCCCACTGGGGGGCATGGGAGAGGCTGTGGCCCATGGAGTCTCGGTTGTCCCCAAGGTGCAGGCTTTGAGTTCGTGGCTCGGTGGCTGGGATGATGGATGAACGTGTCCGGAGTCCCATCTGGGCCCTGGGAGCCACCGGGCCGGTTCTAGGCTGCCCCCAGCTCAAGCAGAGGCTGAGCCGGCCATGTCCCCAGAGAGGGGACATTGTTCTCTGCTGCTCTCCCCCACCCCATCTTTCTGGCAGCCCCTGACCCCAGCTCTCTGTCCTCCTCCTGGGCCACAGAGTCTGTGCTGGGGGCAAGGAGGGTGGCCAGGCTGCAGGGGGAGGGGCCCCAAGCAGATTGTCCCCAGTGGTCAGCCTGCAGGGAGAAAGCTCTGTGCACCCTCAGGAGAAAGAGGGGGGGAGATAGAGATGAGAGAGGGAGGGAGGGCGAGAGGGTGAGAGACGAGAGCGAGCGAGCTTCTACTGGTTCACTCCCCAAATAGTGGCAATGGCTGGGGCTGTACCAGGCTGAAGCCAGGAGCTGAGAACTCCATCCAGGTCTCCTCTGTGGGTGGCAGGGCCCAAGCACTCGGGCCATCTGCTGCTGCTTTCCCAGGCGCATTAGCAGGGAGCTGGATGGGAAGTGGAGCAGCCGGGACTCGAACCAGGCACTTGTGGCAGGCAGCGGTTTGACCTGCTGGGCCACGATGCCAGCTGGGTCACAATGCAGGCTACTCTGCTCCTTAGCTACCCCAGTGGTCCCTTCAGGCCGGCCGGGGCGGGGGCAGTCCTTCCCTGGGGAATCGGGGAGAAGGCGGATTCGCTGTTGGCTGCGGGAGGTAGTGAACAGAGACAGGGAAATGTGCATTCAGCCAGGACCCAGAAGTTCCACTCCTGGCTATCTGCCTAGGAGAAAGGCCTGGTCAGGCTGCAGAGGACACGGGCAGGAATGTTCTAGCAGCCGTCGGCATCACAGCCCCCAAGGACACACAGAGACACCGAGCAAGCTGTGGGCACACACCAGGGGTCAGCTCTGGAGCAGAAGCCAGGAGGAAAAGGGGTGGGAGAGCCCCCTCCCTCATCTGCTTCTGAGAGCCACAGTTAAGCCCCTGCCTGCGATGCCGGCATCCCACAGGGCCACTGGTTCGAGTCCCGGCTGCTCCACTTCCAGTCCAGCTCCCTGCACCTGGGAAAGCAGTGGAAGATGACCCAGGTGCTTGGGCCCCTGCACCTGTAGAGGAGACCTGGATGTGCTGGCTTCGGACTGACCCAGCCCTGGCTGTTGGGGGCATTTGGGGAGTGAACCAGTGAGTGGAAGACCTCTCTCTGCTTCTCTCTCTAACTCTGCCTTTTAAATAATAAACCTTAGAAGCAAAAGACCCCGCAGTGGAAGCCTGCAGCGCTCCACACAGCGTGGGTGTGTATCCAGGGCCTGGGCGGAGAGGCCAGCGCCGGGTTTCACCACACTGCTCAGAACGGCACACAATTGAGGCTCTCCTTCTAGAATTGGTCTGGAACTTTCTAGAATTTTTCAGTGCATGGTTGACATTGAGTGACAGCAATCAAGGAAGACCACTGTATACGTCCACTCCTGTGAAGATCCAAGGCATGGTAATGAGAATACAGCCAGGGGGCGGGGTGACCGGGATGGGGCGTGGGCAGGCCTCCTGGGCTGGACCTGGGAGGTGGGGCCCAGGTGTAGGCGCTGGGGAGAAATGCACTGAGCCGTTCATGTGGGGCCATGTAGGGGATCCTGTGTTTGTTCATCAGGAGTCTATAGAGTGTGCCAGAAAGTTGTGGGCAGGAAGAGACTGGGGGTGGGGGGCGAGGCCCGCCACAGAGAAGGCCATTGCTGGGACAAAGTGGGGGCCCTGCAGGGAGGCAGCGAAGGCTTGGGCTGCGGCTGGGGGCCAGGGTCCTGGGTCCCCAACCTGCACGGGCACTGTGCGGGCAGAGGAAGGAGGTGGCTGTGGGGGGTGCCCAGCCGCCGGGAGGGGCCCATAGAGGAGCCTGGTGTGGGCGGGATCCCCTCCCCGCCCCCCCTGCTGTAGCTCCCTCTTCCACCCAAGGCTTCTGGCTCCTGTCTGGGGCACAGGCAAGGCTGTGGCGCCAGCAACTGTGACGGATTTACGTTCTGCAGCTGCACTGGCCCTGTCCCAAATCTGGTCCTGCCTGGGGTGCCAGAGGCCAGCCCTTCTCCTTCAAGTCCAACCCCGGGGGCTGCCTCTTCCAGGAAGCCCACCCAGGGCACCTCCAGGCTCAGGGAAGGAGGTGCTCTTGGCTACTGTCAGAAACTGTGGCCAAGAGCTGGACCCAGTTGTGGGCTGGCAGGTGACACCCAGGACTCCTGTTTTCCGTCCCTTGCCTGGCCAGCCTCAGTTTCCCACTTGGGGAAGCACCCACGGTGCGCAGGGCTGAGGGGAGCAGCTCTCCGGGGTCTCCGAGAAAGAGGAAGCCCACACAGGTCATCTCGTGATTCAGGGCTGCGGCCACTCTCTGCCGACCACTGGGGTCCCCGGCCCCCCAGGGCACCTGAGGGACGCCTGTCCCCAACCTGTCCCAGCCTCTGCCCACCCTGACCTCCGCTGAAGCTGATTCTCAGCCACCCCAGGGATGCCTGGGGGCCCTGCAACCTGCGCCTTCCCACCCCACCCCCGCAGGGTCCCTGGGGAGAGAGCTAGGGGGCGGGATTCTCTTCTCTGCCCCACCTCAGTCTGGGGTCTAGGAGCAGCCCTCTGTCCTTGTATTTTGATATTTTTATTTTTATTTTTATTTGAAAGGCAGAGAGGCCTTGCATCTGCTGGTTCACTCCCCAAATGCACACAGGATGCAGGTGGCTGGGATGGGAGTGGAGCCAGGACGTGAACCCAGACCTCCGATATGGAACAAAAAGCAGAGTCTTCCCAACCAGGCCAGGCTCCCGCCCCACCCCATCCCCCATCCTCATATTTTCTCCCGATTTCCTGTCTCTCTGCTTCCGGTGCTTTCTCCTTCCCTCTCTCCTCCAGGGAGGCCGGAGCCACGGCTGCAGCTCCCTGCCTGGGGGGTGGACTGAGCCCCGGGCGTCTACTCCTACAGTCCTTGGTGAGGTCCCGGGCATGGAGGCGTGGCCTGCACAGGCCAGAAAGGGGGCGATGGCACCGGGCCCTGCTGCCCCGAGGGCGTCCCTGGAGTGCTGGGCCCAGACGGAGCCACCTGTGGCCTGGTGACCAGGGGGCTCACCAGCACCCTCTGTCCACAGCCACCACTGCCCCCTTTTCCGGAGGAGTCAAGGAGACTGGGCCAGGCAGAGTTGCTGGGCGGCCATCACACAGCAGGTGCACCCAAATAGGGCAGCCAGGACCCGCACTCTCCACTGCCGGCCTCTGTTTGAAGACTATGATTTGAGGGGCGTAGGGGGCTGAGCCTCTGCCTGTGGCACCAGAATCCCATACCATATGGGCACTGGTTTGTGTCCCGGCTGCTCCTCTTTCCATCCAGCCAGGTCAGGTGCCGGGAACCACGGCCGGAGTCTGGTGGGGCAGGGGCAGTTGGCTCGGTCGGCCTTGTGGGCAAGATGTCCACGGGCATAAAAAATCCTTGAGGGGGCAGAAATGCACTGGTTCCAGAACGCTGGCATTGCAACACTCAGACCAACACTTCCTGTCCTCGTATGAGCTTCGTCCATTGCTGACCTTGGTGTTTCCAAACGCAACCCTGCACGTGAGAATCATCTGGAAGCCTCATTGTCTCGCTCTGGAAGAATTCCCGGGATCCCTAAGAACACGTGATGTTTGTACAGAACCCGAGGCCAGCAGCAAATCAGCTGAGCGACTTGTATCCAGATAGCTTCAAAAACAGCTGTAACACTCTTCTCGCATGTTTCTACAGGGGGCCGGTGCTGTGGCTTAGTGGGTTAAGCTGCCGTCTGTAGCATTGGCATTCCATGTGGTCACCAGTTCAAGTCCTGGCTGTTCCATTTCTGATCCAGCTCCCCACTAATGCGCCTGGGAAAGCAGCAGAGGATGGCCCGAGTGCTTGGGCCCCTGCACCCATGTGGGAGACCCGGAGGAAGCTCCTGGCTCCCAGCTTCAGCCTGGCCCAGCCCTGGTTGTTGTGGCCATGTCGGGAATGAACGAGCAGATGGAAGACCTCTCTCTCTGCCTCTCTTTTTTCTCTATAATTCTGACTTTCAAATGAATGCATAATTTTTAAAGATTTATTTATTTGAGAGGCTGAGTTACAGAGAAGCGGGGGGGGGGGCAGAGAGAGAGAGAGAGAGAGAGAGAGAATGAGAATGAGAATGAGAATGAATCTTCCACCTGCTGGTTCACTCCCCAAATGGCCACAATAGGCGGGGCTGGGCCAGGCTGAAGCCGGGAGCCTGGAACACCATCCGGGTCTCCTGTCCCATGCACCCCCTCCCCCACGCTGAGCCCTCACTGGGTGCCCTGCTGTAGCCCTCACCTATCTTCCTGTTCAACAGGGATCTGCTTGTACATACAGCAGGCACTCCATAAATGCTGAGTCAAGAGCCAGAGACCGAGTGAACAAATGAGTGAGTGATGAGGGCTGTGGTTTGCTCTGTCAAGGGGTCCCCTCTGTAGCCCTCCGTGGGCGGAGCCAGGCCTGAGCTCTGCCCCCCCACCCAGCCCCACCCTCTGACTCACCCCCTCCCTGAGACCAGTGGCTGGGAAGGAGCTGAGCCTGGGCCTCCCTCCCTGGCTGCAGCCTGGGCTGATGCTGCTCTGTTCCATTCCTGTGCATGCAGGCCGAGGGGGATGGGGCCATGGGGAGGGAGGGGCCTCACTTCTCAGTGGGGGTTGGGCCAGCAGCATGGCAGGTGCAGCCCCCAGCCGCCCAACTGACCCTCCCTTCTGGGGTGGGCATGTTGCAGGACGGCCGGCACGTCCCAGGGATCTCGGGGAAGTGGGGGGTGACGGTACCTAATGCACAGGTTGTCATAAGAATGGGTAGGTACCAGGAGCCCAGGTGACTTCTCATGGGCGCAGAAGACTCGCCTGGTCCCTGGCTCGACAGCCTTGAGCCGATGAGCGGCATGTGTGACAGTGGCAGCCGGCATTGGTGTGAGACCAGGAGCAGGGCTGGCAGCGGGCGTGCCTGTGCCCAGCCGTGCCCGGGTCAGCGATGTGAGTGGGGCACTGTCCCCGGCAATGTGCCGCCTTTGAGCCTGGCTTTTTGTTTTTGGCTTATACTTGGTAGCCAGTCAAGGCATCCAGTTCTCAATTAGCCAGAGCAGGGAGGTGAGGACCAATACAGGTAGGCGGCCAATGGGTGGCCTCACTGAGGGTCCACCACCCACCCAGAAGGGCGTGTTCGGTCCATTCCTGTCTGCTTTGGAAGGGCTGTCCCAGGGGACGTGACAGGTTGGAGCAGGGTGCTGGACTCACGGTGGGGAGGGAAGCCTGGCTCGGGAGCAGAGTGGGCGAGGCTGAAGGCGCTGAGTCACAGCTTAGGCCACAAGGGCCATTCTGGAGGCTCGGTGGGGGCTAGATGGTGCTCCAAGGCTGGAAGAGTTTGCAGATGGACAGAGCTGCCCTTGGGGTCAGTGAGCTTCCCAGAGCGGGGCGAGGGGCATGGCCAGCAGCGGCTTCCCGTTGGCCCCATCTCCCAGCTAGGGTCAGGGACAGCCTGCAGCCTAACCCCAACCATGGACTTGGCCGACCGCCACTCACCAACCAGGCTTCAGAAAGGGCCGGGCATGGGCGTCTGGTGTGTCTCTCAAGGCACTGCTTGGGACAAGGACATCCGATTTCAAGAGCCTGGGTCTGAGTCCTGGCTCCACTCCCGCTGAGGTGCACCCTGGCTGGCCGTGGGTGATGGCTTGCCCTCACACGGGAGATCCAGACGAAGCTTCTAGCTTCTGGCTTCCCTTGGCCTGGCCCAGCTCCAGCTGTTTTGGGCATTTGACCCAGCAGATGGGACATCTCTGTCTCTTTCTCTCCTTTTTCCTTTCAAATAAGAAAAAAAAAAATTTTTTTTTTCTTTTAATGGCCAAGGCTGGGCCAGGAGCCAGGAGCTTCTTCCGGGTCTCCCATGTGGGTGACAGGGGCCATGTGTCCCTGCTGTCCCAGGCCATTAGCAGGGAGCCGGAGTGAAGTGGAGCAGCCGGGATTTGAACCCTCACTCGAGCAAGAAGGCAACAAAGCTTTTCCCCTTCCCAAGTGGCCTGGCCCCAAACCCGGGAGTGCAGAGGGAGAGAGACAGGCTCAGCAGTCATGAGAAACTCTGTGTACTACTCACCTGGGGATCACAGCTTGACACGGTGGGCTGGGGCAGGCGCGGGGGAGCTGGCCCCACTGGAAGCAGGAAATTAAGCCCATCCTATGGACGCCCCGCACGCAGGTACCTGCTGGCTCTGGAGTCAGTCCCCACCTGCCTCTTCCAGGTGCCAGGTCTGAGAGCCACGGGGGCCGCTGGTCTGTCTCGGAGACGATGTCCTCACAGGGAAGTCACGGTGCTTTTTTTTTTTTACAGGCAGAGTGGACAGTGAGAGAGAGACAGAGAGAAAGGTCTTCCTTTTGCCGTTGGTTCACCCTCCAATGGCCGGCGCACCGCGCTCGTCTGATGGCAGGAGCCAGGAGCCAGGTGCTTTTCCTGGTCTCCCCATGGGGTGCAGGGCCCAAGCACCTGGGCCATCCTCCACTGCACTCCTGGGCCACAGCAGAGGGCTGGCCTGGAAGAGGGGCAACCGGGACAGAATCCGGCGCCCCGACCGGGACTAGAACCCGGTGTGCCGGCGCCGCAAGGCGGAGGATTAGCCTGTTAGGCCACGGCGCCTGCCAGTCACGGTGCTTTTTATGGATAGAAATGCATGGATCCCCAAGATGCATAAAGGAACCCCTGAGGATAAACAGTAAGCTCAGGGCAGGCACTATGAGTAGCGGGTAAAGCCGCCACCTGCAGCGCCAGCATCCCATATGGACGCTGGTTCGAGTCCCGGCTGCTCCACTTCTGATCCAGCTCTCTGCTATGGCCTGGGAAAGCAGTAGAAATGGCCCAAGTGCTTGGGCCCCTGCACCCATGTGGGAGACCCGGAAGAAGCTCTTGGCTTCGGATTGGCGCAGCCCTGGCTGTTGTAGCTGTTTGGGGTGAACCAGGGGATGGAAGCGCTGACGCTCGCTCTCTCGCGCGCGCTCTCTCTCTCTCTCTCTCTCTCTCTGCCACTGCCACTGCCACTGCCTCTATGTGGCTTTGCCTTTCAAATGAGTGGATGAATCTTAGGAAAAAAAAAAAAAAACAGTAAGCTCCTATTATAAAAGAAAACGAAAAGCCACGTGATGACGAATTATGGGCTGGGACGGTGTCCGGAGCCGTGCAGAGACCTCAGGGGAGCAGATGCCTCAGAGGGGGCTGTGCGTCTGGCTCACCGGCTTTTTGTTGTAAGCGTCGCGAGCCTCGGGTCTCTCTTGGCTTCGGTGCCGTGTATACGCAGCGGTAGCATGGCAATAACAAAATGGGGAAAGCAAACACAACGTCCCCGAAGCCTGTGCCAGGCACCCTCCGCACACCTGCGTTGGCAGGTGCTGAAACGGAACCAGTTCACAGACTCGGCTCTGCAGGCGCGCTTGGGATACGGCCCCAAGGATAAGGGGGCGCCTTGGGACTCTGACCTCGGGGTAGTGGAGGGGAGACCTGGGGTCGCCTGTGTGTGGCTCCATTCCCAGCAGGAGGACCTGAGCCAGCCCAGGTTCCCATGGCGAGGGGTGTCGGAGGAGTAACCGGGGTGACCATTAACATCCTCGCTAGCAGGTGCTCCGGCCCCGCCTCCGCGCCCCGCACCTCCTGCCTCCTCCCTCTGCAGCTGGGCGGTTGCAACCCAAACACCACGTTGTCGGCCCTGTTCCTGCAACCGCTCATTCATTCATTCATTCATTCATTCCCGAGCAACAGACTGGCAAGGCCCGGGCTGTCCCCGCGCGTTGGGTCCGCGCCTCCACCTCGCGCGCCTTCTCGCAGGCAAGACTCCATCCCCGCCCCTGCGCGCCCGCCGCGCCGCCGCGCCCCGGGCTCCGGCCTGCAGGGGCGCCGGTCTGCGCCCCGCGCGCCCGCACGTTGTCTGCGCCTCCGCGAAGACCCCGCCCCTCTCCCGCCCTAGGCAGCCAATGAGCACCGCGGCCCCGCCTGGCCACGCCCAGTCCCGGGAACCTCCGGCCGCTGATTGGCCTACGCGGGCTCAGCGTCCCCCCGGCACGTGGGGCGGGGGCGGGGATGAATGGAGTGGAAGTGACTGCCCCGCCCCCGCGCCCGCCTCCCCGAGGCGCCCAGTCCGGCGCCCGCCCGCGCGCTGCCCGCCGGCCAGCTGCCCGCCGCCTGCCACCGGGACACTGGCGTGGGCTTCCCCGCGGCCCGGACCCGCGATGGCCAAGCGCAGCTCATTGTCCATCCGCATCGTGGAGGGGAAGAACCTGCCCGCCAAGGACATGTGAGCGCGGCGCGGGGGTGGGAGCCCCAACTTTGCAGGGGCGGGGGCGCCGCCCTCCCGTGCGCCTGACCTTTTCTGGGTCCCCCAGACCAGCCAGCAGACGGGTGGAGCAGAGGCGAGGGAGGGGCGGGGTTGGCCGCGGAGGAGGAAGAGGGCACAGGACGGGGTGGGGGCTGACAGCTGCGCAGGAGTGCCCATGAGGGCTGGGGTGTGGGGAGTGGGCTTTCCCGAGAAAGGGGCTTCAGGCACCGGAACTGGCGCTCAGACGTCCTAGGTGAACTGCTGGGTGTGGCTGCAGGGGGCGGGGTGCCCCCTAGAAAAAGGGGGGTCTTCCAGAGCCCTTGGTACTCGAGGGCATGACCCTGACCAGGCTCTGGGGCCCAGGGGCTGTCTCGGGGCTCCTGTGCGCATGGCTGCGGCGGTGGGGTAGGGTCAGGGGGCCAGGGACGGGATGGGCAGGTGGTCACCGTTGCTTGTGCCCTCAGCTCTACCTGAGTCACCCCTTAAATGCTTGAGCCCTGCCTCCCGCATGGCCATTGTCCTCGTCCCATCTTACAGATGGGTAAGCCAAGGTTCAGAGAGGGGAAATGCTCATTCCAGGTAGCTGAGCAGCGTTTGAAGTCTTGGCCTCTTGACAGGCGCTGACATCCAGGGCTCTCCTGGTCTCTGGCCAGATGTGGTGGTGGTGGGGGGACAATTCTCAGTGGGTGGCAGAGATGAGCTGCTGCTTCCCCGGCTCTCTGGCTTGGTTCTGCCGCTGTCTTCATGTACAGCTGTGGGTAGTTTGCTCGTGTTTGTGACCTGAGGGTTGAAATCCCTGTAGAGGGAGGGAGGGGGAAACTGACAGCTTGGTGGGAGGGGGTGGCAGGAGGCAGAGGAGCCTGGAGGCTGCCAGGGTCCAAAGTACACTGGACTCCTCTGCAGGCTCCCGGGTGCCCAGGAAGGGTGGGGGCGGGGCTGAGCATCTCTCTTAAGAACAATGAACCCTGTGAGTTTCCCAGGGTGCTCAGCGCCATGAGCAGTTCCAGTTCAAGGCCCCCTGGGCCTGCCCGAGCTTCGCAGTTGCCATGGGAATGGCCAGGGAGGGGTGGGGGGGATCTCAAGGTGGGTTCTGCCAGCAGGGGTGGGGTCTGTGGGGTGGGAAGGCAGATGAGCTCTGAGAGGGCTCTCAGCCCTGCCCTGTCTCTGAGCACCCACCCACCCACCCACCCACCCACACACACTGACACTGGTAAGTAGGTCATCGGTGCCTCCTCTGGCTGGTGGCTGCTCGGAGGAGCGGCCCCTCCGTCTGTCGCCTCCCTCCCCATCCGAGCAGCAGCTGGCCCAGGCTCTCAGCATCCCAGGGCACAGGGACGGAGCCTCCAAGTCCCCCTAGTTCTGGCCTCTCGCTCCTCGTCCTGTCCCCCACTCACGTGTCCTCTCCACCCCTGCCCATGGTGGCTGGAGCTCACAGGGCTGACTGCCAGCTGTCTCGGCGCAGCCCCTACTCCACCTGGCCAGCTCAGCCCCTGCTACAGAGCCACTGCCCTCCGCAGCCCTGCCTGGCACAGCCAGGGGCCTCCTGCCATCTGCGATCTGTTCATCTCCCAGGCTCCTCCCCGGCTTCTCTTCCTCCCCAGGGCTCTCCCTGGCACCCTGGGTAGGTTCCTGGCTCCCGCACGGGAGTCGCTATTGCTGTTTGGCATGACGTCCCCGTGCCCTGAGGGACCTGGGCCAGGGCTGGGAGTCGGAGAGGTGTGGAGCACCTTCCCATCTCATCCTCTCGTGCCTGCGTGAGGCTGATGGGGAAATGGAGACTTGGCAGCAGGAAGCCAAGGTCACACAGCAGGTGGCTAGAGAGGTCAGGATTCAAATCCGCTCTGTCCCCTGCAGACACAGGCCAAGGATCCCCACCCGCCCGAGGTGGCAGGCTGGCTCCCGGGCTCTGGCACTGAGCCTTGTGTTTGGCGGCTGGCACGGCAGTGGTGTGGAGATCACAGACGGCCTCCCCGGGTTCCTAGGCAAGAGTGGTGGGGAGCCCGCCCCCAGCCCGGCTCCTGAGCAGTATCTCCTGCAGCTGGGGCTCGCACACTTCTGAGGTTGGGGAGCTCACTACCTGCCCTGCCTCCCTGCCTTGTCCACTCATGTGATTTATTTTATTTGAAAGGCTGAGTTTCAGGGAGGGAGAGGCAGAGGAGAGAAGTCTTCCATCTGCTGGTTCACTCCCCAGATGGCCACAACTGCCATGGCTGGGCCAATCCGAAGCCAGGAGCCAGGTGCTTCTCCTGGTCTCCCATGCGGGTGCAGGGGCCCAAGCACTTGGGCCATCCTCCACTGCACTCCCGGGCCGTAGCAGAGAGCTGGATCAGAAGTGGAGCAGCCAGGACTCGAACCGGCGCCCGTATGGGATGCTGGTGCTGCGGATGGCTGCTTTTCCCACTACACAGCGGCACTGACCCCCACTCCTGAGTTTTTATTCCCATCTGGGGCACCAGGCACTGCTGCACCCCCTACACTCCTGCCCACACGCGCCAGGCTGCTTCCCACCAGCCCCCGGCCCTGGGTCCCTGGGTCAGCCAAGCCTCACAGTGACCAGTGACCCACGGGCTCCCACGGCCCGTGGCCCTGGGGACAGGCCCAGGGCTATTTCGGGGTTTGCCCTCACCCTTTCTCCTCCAGAGCTGTAAACTGCCAAGGCCCTAAATATAGAGGCCCTGAGGTGGCCAGCCTGGGCCCACGCAGCCGTCTTGGGGAAGGAGAAATGAACCAGGGGCCCAGCCACAGACCGCTGTGAGAAGGAGGGCGCCAGGCAGGGCCAGGCCCCAGGAGCTCACCGGGGAGCATGGGGACCCCCAGGGCCTTAAACTTGGCATCAGCCCAGTCCTGACACCGCACCTGCTACCAGCTGCCCAGGTGGGCTCTTGAGATGCAATATGGTTTATTTATTTTGAAAGACAGAGATGAGAGTGCCCCCATCTACTGGTTCACTTCCCACATGCCCACAACAGCCAGAGTTGGGCCAGGCTGAAATCAGGAGCCGAGAACACCATCCGGGGCTCCCACATGGAGGGCAGGGACCCGGCTACCTGCTGCCTTCCCAAGGTCTGCGTTGGCAGGAAGCGGGGGTCAGCAGCCAGAGCCAGGACTCGAACCCGGGCACTGATAGGAGATGGGGATGCTCCAAGCAGCGTCTTCATGGTTGTGCCAAATCCCTGTTCTCTCTCCCCAGCCCCGGGGAGCTTTTTGCAGACCCCCAGTACGTTCATGCATGGATCCTGGGTCCTGCAGCCCAGCCTTGCACGTGGGCTGCACAGGGGCCTGGTCCTGAGGTACCCCCCCCCCCAGCTTTGGGCTGGTAGGCTGCAGGGTCTCTGGATTGGTGGCAGGAGGAGGTCTTGGGCAGCGCTAACATTCACCGTGTCCCTGTGAGGGATTGGCTCCGGGCTCCAGGGCAGCCACCCTGGGAGTGGGCGTGACAGTGCCCACTTGGAAAACGGAGCCCTCGTCGTCTGCCTGGGTTGCCCATGACTTCCTCGGCTGGAAGAGCCCGATTTGAAAAGAGAAGCAGAACCTGGAATTCCCCAGCCCCCGGCATGTAAAATGCACTTCCTTTGGGGGAAGGCAGGCCAGTAGGGCGGTCCCAGAGGCTTCCACAGAGTACCCACCTGGGCCTGATCCCCTGCACCCCAGGACCCCCTTGCCCTCCACCCTGCAAGCTGAGACCCACGCCCTGGCTTTGCCTCGCCCGCTCTGCCCTTCCCAGATGGCCAGGAGCTCCTGGCAGACTGTCCACGCACTCAGTAAACACTCGTGAGTCTCCAGTCTTGTGCCACAGCCCTGATGAGGCCCTGGCAACGCACAAGTGGGCCCCACCCTCAGGTTACGCGTAGTCAGATGGAGGAGGCAGCTGATGGCGGCAGGTTCCAGGGGAGACCACCCCGGGGCAGGAGAGGGTTCCTAGAGGGGCTCAGGGGGCAGAGGTGTGGCTTGCCCGGGGTGCGTGGGGGAGGGCAGAGGGAGGAGTACCCTCGCTTCAGCTCCCTCCCGGGAGGAACTGTGAACAGCGCCCCCATCCCGGCCCTTGCCCAGGGAGGGGTAGCCCTGGTGCGGTTCCTGCCCTTTCCGATCCGTCCCCTCCCAGCCCGGCGCTGAGGGCCGTAAATGACTCGGCGGGCGGGCGCCTTCCTGGCTTTCCCGGGGGTCCCTGAGGGCCCCTGGCAGGGAGCGAGGAGCTGCCCGGCAGGCCCCGCCCCCTCGCTGACCACGCCCCCTGCCTTGTGTGTTGCAGCACCGGCAGCAGCGACCCCTACTGCATCGTGAAGGTGGACAGCGAAGCCATCATCCGGTACCGCCCACCCCGGGAGTGGGGGCGGGCTGGGGGCGGGCTGAGCGGGGCAGAGCCTCCCGCAGGGGGTGGGCGAGGGCTAGGAGGCAGCGGGTGAGAGAGCCGGACCTCATCCCCGCCCCGCACTGGGCCAGGGGCTGCGCACCTGCAGCTCACCTGCCTTCCCTCTGCTTCTGCCCCGCGTTCTCGTCTATACAACCCCGAGAGGCAGGTGCTGCTGTCCCAGCAGCCGTCCCTGGAGCCTTTCCCAGCCCATTTAACTCAGTGCAACAAGCTGGGCCTGTATCATTGACCCCACACAGCGGTGAGGGCCCAAGGTCACGGGTCTGGACCTGAGAGCGCGGGCGCCTCCTCCCTCGTCTGGTCCTGGCTCTGGGTCGTGGCCTGTCCTACGCCCGTCCTCACCCAGGCCCCTGCCCCCAAATTCCTAGCCAAAGCTGCTGTGCTGTGCTGCCCACCCGAGTGCCCATGGCCCACCCCTAGCCAAGGCCACCAGGCTCCCAGCTGATTCAGGGCCTCCATCTTGCTCCACAGTCTCTGCAGAGCACGGACGCAAGAGGGGACAGGACACAGGGGCTCTGGCTGTGTCCATACAGACAGGGCAACGGGCCACAGAGCTCAGGGACTGAGCCATCATCTGGTGCTTGGGGGCCTCAGCCCCCCACCCAGTCTTCTTAGGTTTGGCCCGTGCTGGGTGGAGCGGGGAGGCCTGGCTTGTGGTCCCAACGTTTCCCAGCGGTGGTCTCAGTCTCTCCCAGTGTGAGATGCCCATGCCCCATGCAATGAGGACAGTCTGGGAGTCATGACGGGCAGTGGGTGGTGGGGTCTGGGATGGGAGGAGAACACAGCATCAGATGGCAGAGGCGGGTGTTGGTACTGGGGCTGGGGGGGAGATGTGGGGAAGGCAGGCTAGCGTCACACAGCCCCCCCACACCGCCTTGTCCCAGCCCAGGCCCTGGGTGGCCCCGGGCGGCTGCTGAGGGTCTGCTCCTACAGGACAGCCACCGTGTGGAAGACCCTGTGCCCCTTCTGGGGTGAGGAGTATCAGGTGCACCTGCCGCCCACCTTCCACACCGTGGCCTTCTATGTGATGGACGAGGACGCCCTCAGGTGGGTGCACCCTGCTCTTCGCTGGGGGCCACTGCAGCTGGGGGCTGGGGAGAGGGTGTGCACATGGCCCATCACACATGTGCGAGAGTGTGCATGGGGCAGGGCCTTTTGCAGTGGGCCCCCAGAGGGGGCAAGCACTTGGCATATGTGTGGGCAGCTGTGTTGGTCCACAGGTAGAAACATCACAGGTCCCCAAGTGTCCAGCAGGCAGGATCCTGGGTCCAGCTCGCTTGGGCTATGCTGCAGGGGACCGGGTTGTTGCCCTCCCTGCCCCCTCTGGGGAGCCCTGAGCTTGGTGGGAGGGGGTGCCTGGCAAGAGGGGCCAGTGCTGCAGCCCTGCCTGGCTCTGACTGCATCCCCACCTTGCAGCCAAGATGACGTAATCGGCAAGGTGTGCTTCACGCGGGACACCCTGGTCTCCCACCCCAAGGGTAAGAGCCCCCCTCTCCCTCCCTCCCAGACACCTTCCCTCTGGGTTGCTCAGAGAAAGTCGTTTCCACCTGCACAGAACCCTGGGCCAGCGGCATCTCCTGCACCCCTCCCATGCTGCCCCCAGATCGGGTCGGCTCCTCCCCCAGGGCGAGGTGCCCCCTGAGTGCGGGGTGCCGGCTTCCTCTGTACCCCAAGGAGTCCCTTCCACCTGGGCCCCAGTGCCAAGTCCACGGGGTTGTCCGATCCAGGCTGAAGACCCCCTGGGCTCCCCCTGCTGCGGGTTGTGTGCCTGCCCCAGCCTCGCCTTGTCTGAGGGCTCACCCTGGGAGCCGCTGAGTGCTCTAGGCTCTGCCACCTGCTCTGTGGCCGCTCACCCGCTTCCCCCAGCACACACCTGCTCCTGTCTGCGAGCCTGCTGACTCCTGGCCCCGCCAGGCCCAACAAGGCCTCTCCTGTCTGCAGGCCCAGCCAGCCTCTCCAGGGTTCAGGGACCCCTGACTCTCCTCCAGCAGCCCCAGGGGAGCGAGAGCCCTCTATTCTGTTTTAAGGCGAGGGGAACTGAGGACAGAGGTGGCAGACCTCCAAGGAGGCAGGTTCAGGACCCCCGAGCACAGCGTGGCCTGTAGCAAGGGCAGGGATCCCGCGGGCCAGCTAAGGAGCCTCAATTTCCTGCCTGTCGCAGGGGATCAGGTCGGGGGTGGGGTGGGGAAGGACCCCGTAGCACCTGGCGGGCGGAAGGTGAAGGGGTGTGGAGGGGAAGCCCCCCACCACTGCCGCCGCACTAAGCCACAGCCCCGCAGGTTTCAGCGGCTGGGCCCACCTGACGGAGGTGGACCCCGACGAGGAGGTGCAGGGCGAGATCCACCTACGGCTGGAGGTGGTGCCAGGGCCCCGGGCCCACCGGCTGCGGTGCTCTGTGCTGGAGGCCAGGTGAGACAGGGGCTGGGCAGTGGGCAGCGGGGACCCGGCCCCACTCCCCTCACCTCCACCTCCCAGGAACAGGGCCTGCTCCCTCCAATGCTGGCTTTGCACACATGGTCTGGGGAGGTTTTCCTGCCTTGAAGGGGTGACTCTTTTGGGGGAGGGGTGAGGTTCCAGCAATGGGACTTCAGCCATCACGGGCCGGGTATGGGGGCCCCAGATGGGAGTCCACAGCCCCCATGCCCCAGGGCTAACGTTGAGCTTCCCTGGTGTAACTCCAGTGTGACCTGGGTGTGTATGTGTGAGTGGTGACCGGGCAGGATTCCCCCCACCCCCCACCGCGGGGAGGCAGTGGCTCAGAAGACTCCCTGGGCCTGAGTCACCTGTGCCAGGGCCACCCCCCGCCCCCGTGCCCGCGGTATTTTTAGCTGTGGATCCACTCCTGTCTGGGTCTGGGTGTGAGTCACACATACTCCCTGAGAATCGCCTTCCTTTCCCACTCGGAACCCAAGCCCCAAGCCAGTGGGGAGTGCCCCCGGCCAGCCAGCTCCTCCCTCCACTACCACCCCCCCCAAGCCCACTGGGCAAACGTGGAGGGGGCGTGGTTTAGGAAGGCGGCCCGGGCTTCACGTGTGTCCTGGGGCTGGGCAGTCCTGTCCCGCGCTCCCTCCAGCCGCCCCAGCCCCTCCTCCCGCCGCGGGCACCAGGCTCACACACACACTGCCCAGCCCTGGGACACATCCCCAGCCACGGACATCAAAGAAGTTCCTCCCGGCCACCCCCGCCCTCCCAGGAGCTCCATTCCTGGGGACACGGAGGCCAGGCCAGGCAGCTGCTTTGCAAGTCTCAGCAGGGAGGGGAGCTGTGCAGAGGGAGGGGACTTGTCCCCCCTTGGGCCTCAGCAAAGACACGCAGGAGCCCTGTTTGCCTCAGATGGAGGTAGAATATCTCCTAGCAGTCTCCACGTCCAGCTTCGGGAAAATCTATGACTTTCTTTTCTTTTTATTTGGAAGGCAGAGAGAGACACAGGTCTCCTGTGTGCTGGTTCCCTCCCCAGATGCCCACTGCAGGCAGGGCCCAAAGCCAGGAGCTTCACCCACGGGCTCCCACGATGGGGGGCACTTGAACCCTCAGCTGTTGCTCCCAGACGCATCAGCAGGGAGCCGGGTCAGGAGCGGCGCTAGATCGTAAAAGCAGGCACTGTGGTACGGACAGCAGGTGCCCCGAGCGGCCCTCAGCCAGGCGCCCAACCCTGCGCCCCCGAGCGTGAGGTTGGTGTGGGAGAGGTGGGCCCTGTTCTCCCCGAGGGCTCTGGGCCCACAGCGGCCCACGCAGGGCAGGGTCCGGGCAGGAAGCTGGCAGGTGATCGGCCGCTGCTCCGTCTGGGGGAGCCACGGCTCCCTCCTCCAGGTGGCCACGTGGGGTCCCTGGGGTGACTGCTGTGGGGACGCTGGCAGCCGGGGGCAGGCTGGACTGGGATGGGGTGGGGGGAGGGCGTGTGCTCGGGTGACAAGAGAATGATGGCTCTTCTCCCTCGATGTCCCCCCCCACCCCGCAGGGGCCTCGCCCCCAAGGACAGGAATGGTGCATCTGACCCCTTTGTCCGCGTGCGCTACAACGGCCGGACACAGGAGACCTCGGTGAGGGGCCGGGGTGGGGGGATGGGACCCTCAGGGACGCTGCTTCTCCCCTTCACCAGCCCCTAGGAGGTCAGGTTGGCACTGCCTTTCAGAGGGGTGGCTGGGGGCCCCAGCCCTTGTAGCTGCAGTCCCTCTGGCCATGCTGGATGGGAGAGGAAGGGGATGGTAAGAGCCCACAGCTGCCTACCCCACTCCCCACCCCTCCAGAAAATAGCCAGGGTGGCGGGCTCAGTCCTGGGCTGGACGGGGGGGGGGGGGGGGGAGACACAGAGCGCCCCGCCCTAGCCCTGCCCACCCCTTCCTGGGCTAGATCGTGAAGAAGTCGTGCTACCCCCGCTGGAACGAGACCTTCGAGTTTGAGCTGGAGGAGGGGGCGGCGGAGACGCTGTGCGTGGAGGCCTGGGACTGGGACCTGGTCAGCCGCAACGACTTCTTGGGCAAAGTGAGCTCAGCCCCTCCCCCAGGCTGCACCTGCCACACACCTGGCCCAGGGAGGACCGCTCAGGACCAGGGCCCCTTGGCAGGTGCCCCTCCCATGCAGCCCCTGCCTGCCCTGCCCCCAGGTGATGGTCAGCGTGCAGAGGCTGTGGGCAGCCCGGCTGGAGGAGGGCTGGTTCCGCCTGCAGCCCGACCAGGCCAAGCGGCGGCGGCATGAGTGAGAACCCGCACGGGGGCAGTGGGGTTGGGGGCCTCAGGGGGGCTGGGCAGAGGGCTGGGGACCCAGTCCCATGTTTGTAGACTTGTCTGCTCCTCGCCTTCCCCACAGCTCTGGCCTCTGAGCTCAGAAATGCTTTCTGCCTTCTGGAAGTTTCTAGAAAGAAAAAGAAAAACCTCAACCTTTCCCTTTGAGGGCTTCCTTGCAGACCTCCCAGATGAGGGTTCAGGTCCCCAGAGTCGTGTCCCTGAGACACCGCTCTGGCTCCTCCCCAGGACTCTCTGGGAACAGACTTGCTTTTAGTTAACACAGGACAGCCACTTAACGAGTATGCTAGGGTAGCGATTTCCAACATAAACTTCCTAGAAATTTTCCGCTTTGGCTGGATGTCCTGTGCTGTGCCTTCGTTAAACCTGACAGCCCTATCTGGGCTGAGCGCCCCACACCCCAGGACGCCTTAGCCCTGTCTCCCTGCGCAGGGCCCTGAAGCAGGTGCAGGCCAGGTGGACAGGTGTGCGTCCAGCCCAGGGCCCATCTTGGCGGCTGCTGCTGTGCCGTGCAGGGGGGCGGAGGAGGGCTTAGAAAAGTTTTAAGTTTCCGTCGGAGAGAGATAGCTGGGACGTTAGGTCTAACTGGGCCACTTGCTTAGCCTGCCGGAGCCTTGGCGTCCCTGGCAGGTGGCGCCGGGATCCTCTGGGGGTTTGTTCTGGGGCAGACTGTGGGTGGGAAGGTTTGCAGACAGTGAAGACCGATGGCGTTCCCATGTAATGACAGAGCAGGAAGCGGCCCGACACAGCCTGGGCAGGTGGCAGGCGGGATCGGGGAGACTGGAGGGGAGCGACCCTGGGCAGCGGGTGGCCTGCGTCCCCGGTGGAGAGGTCACGGGCTGCCCGTTCCAGGGGCAACCTGGGCTCCTTGCAGCTGGAGGTGCGGCTGCGGGACGAGACGGTGCTGCCCTCTAGCTGCTACCAGCCTCTGGTGCAGCTGCTGTGCCAGGAGGTGACGCTGGGCGCCCAGGTGAGGGGGCCCTGGGGGAGGCGGGCGGGTCCAGCGGCCGTGGCCGGTGTCCCCTGTCCTCAGGATGCGAAGAAACTGGTCAGGGCCCCACGCCGTGCGCCTAGCCACTCCTCGGCAAAGCGCCCCCTCCCGGGTCCCCTGGTGCTCTGCAGGCCTCTGAGCGGAGAGGGGGGCCTCCCAGCCCTGCGGCTCCCCGCTGCCTCCTGCAGGGCCCCGGGCAGCTGATCCCCATCATCGAGGAGACGACGACCACCGAGTGCCGCCAGGACGTGGCCACCAACCTGCTCAAGCTCTTCCTGGGGCAGGGGCTGGCCAAGGACTTCCTGGACCTGCTGTTCCAGCTGGAGCTGGCCCGCACCAGTGAGGCCTGGGAGGGAGCCGGCGGCGGCGGCGGTGGTGGTTGGGGTGGGCTCATAGGGAGGCGGGAGGAGCAGCTATGGGCAGAGGTGGACAGCGGGGTGGGAGCTAGCCCTTTTCCAGGCCCTCTGTCCCCGTCCCCCCACCCCCCACCCCCCAGAGCGCTGTCCCAACCCCCCGCCCACTGGGACATTGCTTGCAGGCGAGGCCAACACCCTGTTTCGAAGCAACTCTCTGGCCTCCAAGTCCATGGAGTCCTTTCTGAAGGTGAGGTCGCCCAGGCTGTTGTCTCCATTTCATTTCGGAGCTGGGACTGAACCCTGCCGTCTGCTTGCGCCCCCGGGGCCCTGCACGGCTAAGAATGCCACTGGCGCGCTCCCGGGGAAGCGGTGCACCGGGCACCCTGGGCTGGGGGCGTGGGGAGGGGGAGGCGGGACCAACGCGGCTCGCGGTGGCCCCCAGGTGGCGGGGATGCGGTATCTGCACGGCGTGCTGGGCCCGGTCCTTGACAGGGTGTTTGAAGAGAAGAAGTACGTGGAGCTGGACCCCAGCAGGGTGGAAGTTAGAGACGTAGGGTGAGGCCTGGGGGAACCCCAGGGAGGGAGGAAGGGGGGTGTCTGGGTTTACCTGCCGTCACCCTGCCCACCTGTGTGTGTCGTTCTGTGTCCCCCGTGGCCGAGCTGCCCGCGACCCTCGGTGCCCACCCGCCCCGGCTCTCGCAGGTGCTCCGGGCTGCACCGGGCGCAGACGGAAGCCGAGGTGCTGGAGCAGAGTGCGCAGACGCTGCGCGCCCACCTGGGGGCGCTGCTGAGCGCGCTCTGTCGCTCGGTCCGCGCGTGCCCCGCCGTGGTCCGCTCCACCTTCCGCCAGCTCTTCCTGCGTGTGCGCGAGCGCTTCCCCGGCGCCCAGCACGAGGTGCGCGGCGGCAGGGGCCCCCGGGCTGGGGGCGGGGGCGGGGGCGGCGAGCCCAGGGCCCTCCCGGGACCCAGCCCCCCGCTCTGCCCCCCAGAACGCGCCGTTCGTCGCCGTCACCAGCTTCCTGTGCCTGCGCTTCTTCTCTCCGGCCATCATGGCCCCCAAGCTCTTCCACCTGCGGGAGCGGCACGCGGACGCCCGCACCAGCCGCACCCTGCTCCTGCTGGCCAAGGTGCGGCCCCTGCGCCGCCCCCACCCCGGCCCCGGTGGTGTCGCGTGGGCACTCGAGCCGAGGGACGGGTCTCGATCCCACTGAGGCTGGGGTGGGTCCGCGGACAAGGCCTCTGCCAGCGCTGCCGCCATCCCAGCAGCTGCGGGGGAGTGGGCTGCGGTGACCCTTGCTCCTGCCTGCTGTCACCCCCCCACCCCCTGCCCAGGCCGTTCAGAACGTGGGCAACATGGACACGCTGGCGTCCAGGGCCAAGGAGGCGTGGATGGAGCCTCTGCAGCCCACGGTGCGCCAGGGCGCGGCGCAGCTCAAGGAGTTCATCACCAGGCTGGTGGACCTCGAGGAGGAGGAGGGTGAGCGCGGCCTGCGGTCCCCTTTGCCCCGCCCCCGGCCCCGCCCACAGAGTCCAGTTCCCCTTTGCTCTGGCCCTGGCCCCGCCCACAGCATCCAATTCTCCTTTGCACCATCCCCTGGTCCCGCCCACCTCCACCCAAGTCTCCAGTTCCCTTTGCCCCGCCCCTGGGCCCCACCCACAGAGTCCAGTTCCCCTCTGCCCCGCCCCTGGCCCCACCCCCGACCCGGCCCCACCCCCTGCCTGCGCTCAGGCCCCTCCCTGCGCACCCCAGAGCTGGACCTGCAGCGGTCTCTCAGCCTGCCGGCGCCGCCCGTGAAGGAGGGGCCGCTCTTCATCCACAGGGCCAAAGGCAAGGGCCCCCTGGGCTCCTGCTTCAAGAAGCTCCACTTCTCCCTCACCACCGAGGCCCTCAGCTTCGCCAAGACGCCCGGCTCCAAGGTGGGAGCCCCACTGCCCCCGCCCCTTACCCAGGCCCCCGGGGCAGAGGCGGCGGCCAGGCCCCGCCCCGGCATTCCACTGTTCGCTTCCAAGCAGAGAGTCCGTGTCCAGGCCTGGGCTGCAGCCCCGGCCCAGCCCTGTGTGCCCAGGGCAAGTGTCTCACCCGGTCTGGGCCCTGGCTCCCCGGCCTGCCCGCTTGGGTGGGTGGTCCCTGCGTATTGACACTTAGAGCAGGTGGTCTCTGGGGGTCCAAACCCAGGGCCCGGCAGCAGGCACCATGCGGGCAAGCTAGAGGCAGGACTTGCCCTGGGCCGTCCTCCCATGAAGGGGCGGAGTTGGCGGAGAGCTGCGTCCCCTGGCCCCAGCCTCTCCCAGCTAGAGGGGTGGTGTGCGGGGTGCCTGGCCCACCCTCCAGCAGGTGAGAGAGGCCGGGGGCGGGTGAAGGAGCTCCCTGGCCCTGCTCCGTCCCTTCTGTCCTGTGTCAGGCCCCACCCCCTGCCCTCCTGGGCCCTGCCGCAGTGGGGCCGTGGGCTGGGAGTGGGCGTTCCCTGAATGCTTGGGTCTTTTGGGCTGCTGATGGGAGCAGAGAGAGCAAGGGCTCAAAAGCTGAAGGCCCCTTGGGGACGTGGGACCAATGAATCAAATCCGTTCATTCATGGTTACTGAAGATTGTATATGAAAGTCAGAGTTATAGAGAGAGGATGCGAGAGGTCTCCATCTGCTGGTTCACCCCCCAGATGACCACAGCGGCAGGGGCTGGGCCAGGCCGAAGCCAGGAGCCAGGAACCCCTTCCGTGTCTGCCACATGGGGGCCATCTCCCGATGCTTTGCCCGGTGCACCAGCAGGGAGCTGGATAGGAAGTGGAGCAGCTGGGACTCGAACCGACGCCCATATGGGATGCCGGCCTCTCAGGCTGCAGCTTTACCTGCTGCACCACAGCGCCGGCCCCCTTTTGATTAATTAATTAACGTGTGACTTTGTCCCACAACGTGGAGGGCTAAGACACCTCATGTTAATTTTCCTAAGCGCAGCCTGGTTTTGTGATAAAGGCGGGGCCAGCCCTGGTGAGTCATTAGTGAACACTTTTTCCTCCAGTAGCCCGCTACACAGCCCCGAAGGCTTCCAGAGAGCGTGCTTCTGGAATGGGCATTACGTTAAAGTCTTATAACTTAACAATTACAAGTGATTATTTTTATATTTAATTATTTGAAGAGCAGAGAGACAAGACAGAGAAATCTTTCTCCGCTTCAGGCCCCAAATGGCTGCAACAGTTAGGGCTGGGCTGGGCACTCCACTGGGGCCTCCAGTGTGGCTGACTGGGACCCGACCCCATGAGCTGTCACCCGCTGCCTTCCAGGGCCTATTGTAGCAGGAAGCCAGAGTCTGAAGTGGAGCCAGGGAGCCGGCGCTGTAGCACTGTGGGTAAAGCTGCTGCTTGGACGCCAGCATCCCACACAGGCGCTGGTTCGAGTCCCAGCTGCTCCGCTTTGGATCCAGCTCTCCTAATGCACCTGGGAATGCATAAGAGAATGGCCTAAGTCCCTGGGCCCCTGCACCTGCGTGGGAGACCCACAGGAAGCTCCTGGTTCCTGGATCCAGCCTGGCCTAGTCCTGGCCGTTGCAGCCATCTGGGGAGTGAACCAGCAGGTGGAAGACCTCTCTGTCTCCCTCTTTGTAACTCTGCCTTTCAAATAAAGAACGCTTTAAAACAAGAAAGAAAACGGAAGTAGAGGAGCCAGAAGTCAAACCTAGACACTGACCTGGGATGTAGGCACAGGGATTCTGGATGCACGGCTCTCTGTCATGGTGGGCGAGAGGGCACGGCTCGGCTCGGCCTCTGCGAACATGCAGGACAGAGGCTGCCAGGCAGCAGGCCGGCAGCAGGCCTGGGCGTCCTGGGCTTTGGGCCTGAGCCGGTCACTCACACAGCGGGCTCCCAGGAGAGGCTGTGTGCAGCCCAGCAGTGGGCACGTGGGGTGACCCCTGCTGGCCCCTCACCCTCTCTCCCGCTGTCTGCATGTCGCAGAAGTGTGCCCTCGTCAAGCTGGCCAACATCCAAGCGGCCGAGAAGGTGGAGGAGAAGAGCTTCGGCAGCTCCCACGTCATGCAGGTCATCTACACGGACGACGCGGGCCGGCCCCAGACCGCCTACCTGCAGTGCAAGGTGCGGGCCCGGGCGGGGGCTGTGCGTGCGTGCGTGTGTATCCGTGTCCATCCTGGGAGGCCAGGGCCTGTGGCTGACCGCGGCATCCGCCCGCGGGGAGCTCTGTGTGTGTGGCTCAGGGTGCCTGGGCGGGGGCCGGCCTGTGATTCGGAGGCTGCCCGGGACACCCATTTCTGGGACGCTGTTCCCGCACACCTGAGCAGGTGGCGGTGCGGCCCGCCAGTGCCCCCTCTCGGGGTTGGCGTGCCAAGTCATTCGTTCCGTCCGTCTGCCCTTGTGTGCTGTGCACCTGCTGGGTGCCAGGTGTGTTTCTCGGTGAGGGGGTCCCCTGGAGGGGCCTGTGTCCCAGGGGAGAAGACAGATCAATCCACGTGTATTTAAGCAGGGTGCCGGGGAGAAAGTGGGGTGATCGGGGTGGGGGCCAAGCCAGGGGCATGCCTGGGGCAAGGACTCATGGGAAGGCTGAGGTCCCAGGACCCTGGGAGTGCCTGTGCCTGGCCGGCGGGGAGGAGCTCCCAGGTGCAGGGCCTGCTGGCGGGTCTGGAACACCCAGGGATGGGGCCGAGGGGGCCGACATCCAGCCCACGCTCTGCTCAAACAGCCCTGCGCCCTTGGGTGTGGCACAGGAGAGGGAGGACTTCCTGGAGGAGGTGACCCCTGAGTGGTTCACCCTCCACGCATGCCCTCCAGTGTGTGAATGAGCTGAACCAGTGGCTGTCGGCGCTGCGGAAAGTGAGCATCAACAACCCCGGTCTGCTGGGCTCCTACCACCCCGGCGTCTTCCGCGGGGACAAGTGGAGCTGTTGCCACCAGCGGGACAAGTCAGGTGGGAGTGGGGCCCCTCCCCCTGCCCCACGTCTGTCACTGCAGGCTCCGGCTCCCTGCCCTGGGCTGGGAGGCAGCGCTGAGAATCTCTGGGCACAAAAGGGTCCGGACTGGGCAACTTGGGAGGTGCCATGTGACGTGGTGACAGCTCGGAGGAGGCATGGACGCTTGTCACTGGGTCTCTTGGCTTCCCAGGCTCATGTGACGGGGACCCTAGGGAACCCTTGTCTTATTCTGTTACCCACTAAGCTAAACACCTGCCCCCAGAATCCCATTCTTAAGGGCCAGCCTGCTGCTGGAGCTGGCCGCGGGAGGGGGAGAGGGGTAGGTGGGTAGACGGCAGGGAGAAGCTTCTAGAAGGACTCTTGGTGATGCTGGGAGTGGTGCAGTACCCCGGCCCCTGGCATGTATGGCCGCCGGGCACTCGAAATGTGGCTGGGGCCGGTGCCGTGGCTCAACAGGCTAATCCTCCGCCTTGCAGCGCCAGCACACCGGGTTCTAGTCCCGGTCGGGGCACCAGATTCTGTCCCGGTTGCCCCTCTTCCAGGCCAGCTCTCTGCTGTGGTCCAGAAGTGCAGTGGAGGATGGCCCAAGTGCTTGGGCCCTGCACCCCATGGGAGACCAGGAGAAGCACCTGGCTCCTGCCTTCGGATCAGCGTGGTGCGCCGGCCGCGGCAGCCATTGGAGGGTGAACCAATGGCAAAGGAAGACCTTTCTCTCTGTCTCTCTCTCGCTATCCACTCCGCCTGTCAAAAATTTAAAAAAAAGAAAAAGAGAAATGTGGCTGGGGCAGTCAAGGAGCTATGCCTCAAACTTGCACGATGTTATTTGATTGTCACGTGGCTAGTGACTGCCGTGTTGGACAGCACACACTCTTTTTTTTTTTTTTAATTTTTTTTTTTATTATATATTTTTTATTTTATTTTTTTTTTGACAGGCAGAGTGGACAGTGAGAGAGAGAGACAGAGAGAAAGGTCTTCCTTTGCCGTTGGTTCACCCTCCAATGGCTGCCGCTGTCGGCGCACTGCGGCCGGCGCACCGCGCTCATCTGATGGCAGGAGCCAGGTGCTAGGTGCTTTTTCCTGGTCTCCCATGGGGTGCAGGGCCCAAGCACTTGGGCCATCCTCCACTGCACTCCCGGGCCACAGCAGAGGGCTGGCCTGGAAGAGGGGCAACCGGGACAGAACCGGCACCCCAACCGGGACTAGAACCCGGTGTGCTGGCGCTGCAAGGCGGAGGATTAGCCTGTTGAGCCACGGCGCCAGCCAGCACACACTCTTTTAAAATATTTATTTGAAAGGCAGAATGACAAGAGAGAGGGAGAGAGAGAGATTCCTTCCATCCACTGCAAGGTATATAATATCCAAACGCCCCCAGTGGCCAGGGCTGGGCCAGGCTGAAGCCAGGAGCCTGGAGCTCCATCCTGGCCTCCCACGTGGGTGCAGGGGTCCATGCACTCGGGCCACCTTCCACTGCTTCCCCAGGTGCCGGGAGCTGGATAGGAGGCAGAGCAGCCGGGACTCCAGCCAGCACTGGGATATGGGATGCCGGCGTCACAGGCCGTGGCTAACCACTGCACCACACCACCCGTCCCAGATCTGGAACTTTCCAACTCCCTCCCTCCCTTAGGCTTTGCTGCTGGGTGGTGGGCGGGGCTCGTGGCTCCCGGTGGCCCCTTGCAAGGGCCTTGCTGGTGGATGGCCTTGAGCTGCAGCCTCTGCTGTGCCCATCAGCTGCGGCCTCTGCTGTGCCCATCCCAGCGATGCCCTCACTGTTGGCAGGGGAGCTCCCCGTGGCCCGAGGGGCGAGGCTGTCCCCCAGCTTCACAGAAGAAATGGGGCAGATGATAAGTGACAGGGGCATTTCAGGGCCCAAGCCCCAGCGGCCCCACGCACTGTGACCTCCCAGAGGTCACGTGGCTCTCCCCGCGTGGTGTCCTGCACGGCCCCTGTGCTCCGAGGTCGCGGATTGTGTGGTTTGGGAGTTGAACCCGAGAGGAGCTGCTGGCCTCGGGGGGGGGGGGGGGAGCAGGACAGAGTGGGCAGGCCCGGGCCTCTGGGGCCTCGCTCCTCACAGGAAGTGGCCGGTGGCGGTCGCTTGGTGCCCGCCTCTAACTCTGCCCTCTCTCTGTGGGCAGACGGGGGCTGTGACAGGACGCGGTCGCGGGTGACCCTGCAGGAGTGGAGTGACCCACTGGACCACGATCTGGAGGCCCAGCTCATCTACCGGCACCTGCTCAGTGTGGAGCCTGCGCTACGGTAAGGGAGGGGCTGGGGGCTGCGGCTGGGATCCAGGCCCCCCCCCCGGGGGGGGTGGAGACCACGGCGGCCCCTCTGCCCGCCTCCCCCTGGTGCTCCCAGCCTCAGCCAGCTTAGGAAAACAGGAGGCTTTTAAAAAAGCAACTTTGTTTTCAAAGGTTTACTTATTTACTTCTTTGTAAGACAGAGTGACAATGGAGAGGGATGGAGAGTTGTCCTGTATGCTGGTTCCCTCCCCACATGCCCGCTCCAGCCGGGGCTGGACCGGGCTGAAACCAGGAGCCTGGTACTCCATCTGGGTCTCTCCCATGGGTGGCAGGGGCCCGAGCGAGCACTTGGGCCGTCCCATGTGGGATGCCGGCACTGCAGGTGGTGGCTTTATCCACTGCACCACAGCCCAGCCCCCGCTCAATACAATTTTAAGAAACAGGATGCCACAGGGTCAGCACTGTGGCACAGCAGGTAAAGCCTCCGCCTGCGACACCAACACCCATAGTGGCGCCGGTTCGAGTCCTGGCTGCTCCACTTCCAGTCCAGCTTCCTGCTAATGGCTGGGCTCAGCCCTGGCTGCTGCGGCCATCTGTGGAGTGAACCAGCACATGGAAGATCTTTCTTTGTAACTCTACCTTTGCACACAAACCCTAGAAGGAAAGGAAAGGAAACAGGAAGGAAGAAAAGAAAGAAAAAAGATGCGCGGCTCCATCTGGGTGGGCTCGGCCCCGGGGTGTTTAAGGCCAGGGGTCCCTCACTTCCGGGCTGGTTCTGAGTGAGCGCTTGCCTGTTCCTCCTCCAGTCTCCAGGGCTCATCTGGTCCCTGCACAGGCTGTGGTTCTCCCTCCGCCCCACCAGATGCACCTGCTTCCCTGGGAGGGCGGCCTGGGCGCTTTGCCATCGCCTCCTCTCCTTGATGGCCTGGCCTGGGGCACTGCACCCCACCCCCAGCCCCTTGTCTGGTGACCTCATTGTCCACCTAAGGGCTGTGTCCAGCTGCCCACCCCCTCCCCTCCCCGCCATGTCCACAAGACCCTGTTCCAGCTCCCCTCCACGTATAACCCCGGCAGGATTCGGGTTGCTGTGTTGATCCTGTGTGGCCGAGGTTGGAACCCACGCCACCCGGTCGCCCCGCCCCCGCCCCCGCCCCTCTGCCGACCCCCGGAGCTGCTCCCTCCTCACTGCCCCCCCTCCCTGGATTGGCTTCTAAAACCTAACAGATAATTTTCCTCCCTTGCATAGAACCCCAGCGGCTTCCCACACATGTGAAACCCAGAGGCGGGGCCCTGGCCGGCTGCCCCTCGGCCTCGTCTCCTGCCTCCCTCCTCCCACAGGCCGAGCCTGCTGCAGCCCCCCCCCCCGCTGTCTCGCTGCATGGTGGCCGTGCCACCCCAGGCCCTGTGCACTTGCCGGAGACGCGCTTGCGCAGCCCTCCCCGGCTTCTGTGTCCATCAGCTATTTGCTCATTTCCTGCGTGTCACTTGACCGCACTGAGCTGGTGGCCACTGCTGGAACCCCAGGGGGGCTCACAGGGCCTGGCGGGGCCCAGGCCCCAGCAGATGCTGGACAGGGTCTCGCGGAGGGTGCCGCAGGGAAGGGGGGGCAGTGTGGAGGGAGGGTGACCACTCGGTGTCCCGGAAGCTGCAGGGCCTGGTCCCCCGGGGCCGGGAGGGCAGCACAGAGGGGCACAGCCCTCCCAGAGCAGACGAGGGAGACAGGGAGGGCTGAGCCAGGAGAAACCCTGGAGAAGGAGTCTGGAGCCCCGCTGGGCACAGCCCTGCATCCTTGCTGTGTGAACCCCATTAGGAACGGTGCCTGGCGGGGGGGGGGGCTGTGACTGCCGGCCCTCACTCTGTCCTGTCCCACAGGGAGAAGTTTCGGGAGCTGAGTCGCCCTGGGGAAGGTAGGTCCTGGGCCCAAGCCCCGCACCCCGTGTGGGCGGGGTCCTCAGGCCCTAGAGGCCACGCCCGCCCTCACAGCCCCTCTGCCTGCAGCCCCTGAGGGCTCCCTGGCCCGGCTGCTGGGGATCCTGCAGGACCTGCGTGAGGCCCACGGCGCCCTCCCTGCCGGCGCCCCGCCCGCCGAGCCCAGCCGCCTGCTGGCAGTGCAGACCTGAGGCCTGCCCCGCTGTCCTGCCCAGTGCCGGGACACCGCCGCCGCCATGTACTGAGGCCCTCTGCCTGGTCCCTGGCGTGCAGGAGCCAGGGACTAGAAGCCCCGGAAGTCGGGAGCTGGCAGGGCTTTGCACAGCATGGCTGACCTCACGGCTCCAGGGGTCTGGGTCATCCCCACTCCCCTGCGAGGCCCCCTCGGTCTTTGCTGTCCTGGGCCAGGCTCTCCAGGGACACCCCTCCCCCTGCCTTGCCAAGGGCAAGTCCAGCCCAAAGCCACCATTGGAGGGTCCCCACCCCACCCCCGCCTGGTGGGCTGCTCCCCCAGACCCCGGAGACCAGGCCTCCACCTGAGCGCCCCCTGGTTCCCAGCCCCCAGCCCCATGCTCCCCTCACTGCCTGACCCCATTGCCGACAATAAACCTGCCGTGACAGCCGAGGCTCTGGGCTCTTGGGATGGGGGTCCAGGGAGAGGACCCCGAGGTCGCTGGTCCAAGGACTGTGCCACACCCCCACTTGGGATCGGGGTTCCTCTCTCTACCTGGCTGCTGTCCCCACTGCATTCCTGGGCCCCATCCCTACCCCTCACAGGCCACAGAACCCCGTGGGCCTTCCCAGCTGCTGTCCGCACCCAAGCCCCTGGCCCCAAGATGCATGAGCATCCCTCCCCACCGCCATGCACATGCAGGTGGCACCTGCCTGGGCTGACGCCCAGCGTGCTCCCATTGCCAGGGTGGGCTCCAGCTGTGTCTCCGCTCAAGGCCCCACCCCCAGGGCCTTCAGCCCCCCACCCCGTCCCAGCCCATCCCTGGGCCCCGGGGTTTGTCTAATGCCCTCATCACCAGGGGCCCCCACGCTGGTCCCACTGTCAGCCAGAGTGGAGTCCAGTCCATGGCCTAGCATCCTGGGAGCCGGCCTGCGTGCCCTTGGTCGGTTCCTCTGGGGCTTTGCCAGCGCCTCCTCCCCCACCAGACCCTGCCCCTTGCCCACCTGGAGCCCCCACGGCCTGCTGGGGCAGGATGATGTCACTGGGTCACCCGCAGGTGACAGAGGCAGGGTCCCTCACCCCATGGTGCCCAGGCCACACCCTGAGCCCACCCCGCGATGACCAGCAGAGGGCCACAGCCTGCTCTACATTAGTGCAGAGTGGGTGGGGGCTTTGCGCCTCCATGCGGGGCTCAGCCAGCCTGCTCCCTCACCCCAACATCCCCTTTCCCCGACCCAACCCCGCCCCCGGCGCTCACGGCCTTCAGCCTCCCTCCCAGAGCAGCACGGAGGACACAGCGCATCCGTCCATCCATCCATCCATTCCTACCTGTTAGCCCATGTGCATCTCTCTTTTAAATAAAGATTTATTTATTTGAAAGTTAGAAGTTAGAAGGAGAGACGGAGCGCATTTGCTGGTTCACGCCCCAGATGGCCGCAACAGGATGAAGCCAGGACCCAGGAGCCTCATCCGGGTCTCCCACGTGGGTGCAGGGGCCCCAGCACTTGGGCCATCTTCCGCTGCTTTCCCAGGTGCATTAGCAGGGAGCTGGATGGGAAGTGGAGCAGCTGGGACATGAGCCGGCGCCCATACGGGATGCCTGGGTCCCAGGCCGCCATGTCGTTGTGCCCCTCGCCCAGCTGTTCCAGCCTGTGGTCACGCCGTCCCCTCATGGGGCACCCCACATGCACCTGCAGAAGAGTCTCTGGGGGGGTGCAGCTTCCGGCGAGTGGGGTCAGCACTCCCCCAGGAGAGCAGCCGTCCATGGTGGTGGCCGGGATGGTGAAGCCCCTAGTGGGGGGGAATCCCCTGCTCTGGACCCTGGCCGGGCGTCACCTCCAGGTCTCCGTAGGGCAGCGACCTAGTCTTCCAGGATGACCAGGGAGGGCGCGGCTCATTACCCAGGCGGAGCGGCAGTTCCCAGGTACTAAGTGCCCCCCCCCCCCCATGATGCGATTCCCGTGGGGACTCCAGGCTGCCACCAGGGTCCCGGTGGTTGCTCTGAGCCCCCAGTCCCTGTTGGCCCAACAGCTCCGGAGGGCCTTCGGTACCAATCAGGAGCTCAAGGCGGGGCGGGGCACCTGTATCCCTCCAGCCCCCTGTCACACCTGTCGCACCTGCTCCTCCCAGAGCTCACCCAGCTGCCCCCGCTAACAAGACGCCGGTGACCAGGGCCTCGTGGCTGTTGGCCGGGTGCCTTGGAGGGGCCGTCCACGCCTATCACTCTGACCACGTGACTTTCCTCGACCCCCCCCCCCTCCGCCCCAGCCACGGCCGCCCACTACCCCATGGCTCTGTATCTGTGCAGGGGCCTGCGGCGGTGTGCTCCAAGGCACATTTCCAGAGATCAAAAGGCATGGGCGGTGGAGACAGGCGTAGCTCCGGCTTCCCGCTTCGCGCGGACCCAGCGCTCCGACTGCCCGCACCCCCGAGCCTGGCCAATGCGTGGAGCGCGGCGGGGGCGTGGCCTCCTGACTGACGCACGCGCAGAGTGCATCGGGGGAATTTTTCTCGTGCCTGCGCTAGCTCCTCCCCGCCGCTAGGGGGCAGTGAGCCGGTCCTGGCGCGGTAGGCGCCGCCGGCGTGACCCGGAAGCAGTCGCGGGTCACGGAAGCGGTCGGGTTTGGAGGCGGCGGCGGCGTCCGTGTAGTCGCCGGCGGGCTGCGGCGCCAGGATGAACGCCCCTCCGGCCTTCGAGTCGTTTCTGCTCTTCGAGGGTGAGAAGAAGTAAGTGGAGCCCAGCGGGGCGGCGGAGGGTCGGGCCGAGGCCCGCGGCTCCTGCGTGTCCTGCGGGCTCGGGGGTCGGAAGTGTCCGAGTGTCCGAGCGGCCTGGGTCCGCCCATGGGGGCAGTGCCCTGGGCACGCCGCACTTGCAGAGTGTCCTGTTGCAGAGGGCCGTGGTTGCGCGGGGCCCCGGCTGGCGTCCCTCTGGCGTCCGGCCGGCCACCCGCGTCCCCCCTCCACGCGGCGGCCTGCGCGGGGGCTCCGGAGCTCGGGTCCGCCCTGTCGGGGCCCGCGGTCTGGCGGCCACACATCTGGGCCGGGCTCCCGGGTCGCCCGCCTGCCCGCCCTGTGGCCCGCGGACGCGTGGCTTGGCCGGGTGCCCGTGGGAGCGCGCGGACAGCGGCTTTGGGGTTGCGCGTGGGGAGGAGTGTTCGTGGCTTGGCCAAGCCGAGGGGCGAGCCTGCCCGTGGCTGGGGTCGCAGGCGTTGCGGGACTCGCTCGCGGGGAAGTCGCTTGGGGAGGGTTCCGCGCGCGTCCACGAGGCTGTGGCGTGGATTGCGTGCGTTCCGCGGTCAGCCGAACGAGGAGGAGGGCGCAGGCGCGCGGTTGGGGCCTGCGGCTTCGTGCTGAGAGGTGGTAGCCGCTGAGTGTGTCCTCTGGCCCATCGGCTGCCCCTGGCTTGGCTCCGGGAACGCCTGGTCATCCTGGTGTCGGCTGGGTCTGGCCGAGGCGCACTGTGCGCACCTGGAAAAGCGGGCTTCTCGCGCGCGCGTGGTGGTAAAGCCCAGGGAGAGGTCAAGTGGGTTCTCGCGGGGGCTCTGCCTTCCGAGTCTGAGCAGCCTAGGGTGCGGGGGTGTGACCCTTGTCGGCCTCCCTGGGCACAGACTCGCAACCGGGGGAGCGGGCGTGGTGGTCCCGGGCGCCCCGGGCGCCGTGCAGCCCCCAGGGCGGGCCTGTGGAGCGGCGGGAGTGCCTGGCTCCCACCCAAGAAGCCACAGGTGAGGGCCCGGCGAGACCCGGCTCTCTCGTGGGCTCCTAGCTTCAGCGTCTCCCTAGCCCCAGCTGTTGCGGGCATCCGTGGAGTGAACCAGCAGAGAGAAGACCTGTGTGCTTCCTTCTCTGTGGCACTTTTTCTCCTTTTATTATTTTTTTTAAGTTTATCTGAGAGGCAGAGTTAGGTCTTCCATCTGCTGGTTCACTCCGCGGGTGGCCGCAACAGCTGGAGCTGAGCGATCCAAAGCCAGGAGCCAGGAGCTTCTTCCAGGTCTCCCACGTGGGTGCAGGGGCCCAAGCACTGGGGCCATCCTCCACTGCTTTCCCAGGCGCATTAGCAGAGAGCTGGATTGGAAGTGGAGCAGCCGGGACTCGAACTGGCGCCCGTGTGGGATGCGGGCACTGCAGGTGGCTTTACCTGTGTTTATGAAGCACCCAGTACCATCGCAGGTGCTCACGCTGCGGCTTCTGTTATGTTCGTGTTTTTAGTTTACACAGTGCCTTTTGCATTTCCTTTCCCATGGACTTTTTAATTTGGAAGACAGGTGGGTCTTCCATCTGCTGGGTCACTCCCCAGGTGGCCACAACTGCTGGAGCTGGGCTGATCGGAAGCAGGAGCCTCACGGGTGCAGGAGCGTTAGCACTTGGGCCGTCCTCCACTGCTTTCCCAGGCCCCAGCCGAGAGCTGGATGGAAGTGGAGCAGCCGGGACTTGAACCAGTGCCCATATGGGATGCTGGAACTTTAACCCACTGCACCACAGCGCCAGCTCCCATGGACTCTTTTCCCAGGCCATAGCAGAGAGCTAGATTGGAAGTGGAGCAGCCGGGACTCGAACCAGTGCCCATATGGTATGCCGGCACTACAGGTGCTGGCCCCTTAAAATCTGACACATAATACTTGCACATTTTTAAAAAGTTTATTTGAAAGAGTCACACAGAGAGGAGAGGAGAGAGGAGTCTTCCATCCGATGGTTCACTCCCCAGATGGTTGCAACGGCCAGAGCTGCGCCCATCCGAAGCCAGGATCCAGGAGCTTCTTCTGGGTCTCCCATACAGGTGAAGGGGCCCAAGGACTTGGGCCATCTTCCACTGCTTTCCTAGGCCATAGCAGAGAGCTGGATCGAAAGTGGGGCAGTCGGGTCTCGAACCGGCACCCATATGGGATGCTGGCGCTTTAGGCCAGGGCATTAACCCACTGCACCACAGTGCCGGTCCCTACTTGCACATTTTAAAAAACATTTGATGGGTAGAGTTAGAGAGGGAAAGAGAGCGAGTACTTGGGCCATCTTCCAGGGCTTTCCCAGGCCGTCAGCAGGGAGCTGAATTGGAAGTGGAGCAGCCGGGACTAGAACCTGGGCCTGTATGGGATGGCGGTGCCGCTGGTGGAGGTTTAACCTATGCTGCAGCACCGCCCCAACACCAGACCAAAAAAAGGTTTGAAAACAGTAGTTTTAAAAATCTTTTCCAGCTGGCGCCATGGCTCACTAGGCTAATCCTCTGCCTGTGGCGCCGGCACCCCAGGTTCTAGTCCCGGTTGCCCCTCTTCCTGGGAGGGCAATGGAGGATGGCCCGAGTGCTTGGGCCCTGCACCCCATGGGAGACCAGGAGAAGCACCTGGCTCCTGGCTTCAGATCAGCGCGGTGCGCCGGCTGCAGCTGCCACTGTGGGGTGAACCAACGGCAAAGGAAGACCTTTCTGTCTCTCACTACTGTCCACGCTGTCCAAAAAAAAAAAAAAAAATCTACAAGAAAAGCTTCGTCAGGGCTAAAGCAGAGGTAGTGCGGGGTCGAGAACTCGGCGTTAGAAGGCGACTGGGGGGGGGGGGGTGGCCGGGGTGGGGGTTGGGGGCAGACGCGCCGATGCGGGAGCCCACCGCAGAGGGGGTGGAGCCGTGTGTGCCCTGAGGGGCAGGAGGCCCTGCCCCAGCCTCTCCTCTGCCCCCGCCCAGGATCACCATCAACAAGGACACCAAGGTCCCCAACGCGTGCCTGTTCACCATCAACAAGGAGGACCACACGCTCGGGAACATCATTAAATCGTAAGTGCCCGGCCAGGGGCCCGCCCGCTCAGGGGCCCGCCCGCTCGGGGGCGCCGCTCGTTCCGGCGGCAGCCCAGGCACTGCCCCTCGCACGGGTTCGAGGCCCTGGTCCCGCCCATGACGCGGCTCGTCTGTCAGCTCCCGGCTCCAGTCCCTCGTCGTCAGAGGACACTGACCCTTACGTGCACCCCACCCCTTGTCTATCCCGGGCCAGCAGGCCCCCCTCCTCCCCTGTGACAGAGGTGGCAGGGGTGGGGTGTGGTTGTCCAGGGTCCCCGTGTCCCAGCTTGTGTTGGAGGCTGAGGGCAGGAGTCTGTGCCGTGCCTACCCTGAGCGAGCCCAGGGCCCGGCCTCTCCCGCCGCTGTCTGGTGCACGCAGCACCTCCCTTCCAAGTCTCCCTTCCCGGTGGGGGGACACCCTGGGCTACACAGCTGGCACAGGGGCCACCCTGGAGCCCTCAGCCCCCCCCCTGCCCCAGGCAGCTGCTCAAGGACCCGCAGGTGCTGTTTGCTGGCTATAAAGTCCCCCACCCCCTGGAGCACAAGATCATCATCCGCGTGCAGACCACCCCTGACTACAGCCCGCAGGAGGCCTTCACCAACGCCATCACGGACCTCATCAGCGAGCTCTCGCTGCTGGAGGAGCGCTTCCGGGTGAGGGCGGGGCCCCCGCACAGCCCCCGGACGTGTGTCCTGCCCGGCTGCAGCCTGCTGCCCCTCAGGGCTGCTTCCAGGCGTCTGTCTGGGTCGCACCAGCCCTCTGCAGGGCCTGAGTCTAGGACAGCGTAGACTGGGAGCAGCAGGGCGGGGGGCGGCTCTCCTGTGGGGCGCCAGGTGGGGGCCGCCCAGTACCTGCCGCTTCCTCCCCACAGGTGGCCATCAAGGACAAGCAGGAGGGCATTGAGTAGCGGCTGGAGGAGCTGCCCGGGCCCCCTGGGACCACGTGTCCCGCACACGGGCTCTTGGACTGTGGGGACGGCCTGTCACTCTTCTAGAGGCTTGGGGTCGCATCCCAGGAGCAGGGTGGGGCCTGCACAGCTACCGAGCTGTCTACAATGGAGGAATTTAATAATAAAAATACTCGTAAAAAGCCCCCGGGCGCAGTGACTCAGGCGGTGTCCGTGGCTACGGGGTGTGGCCGGCTCCTCCAAATGGCCACGATGTTGGAGTCCGTCAGCGCCGTGAGGTAGCTGAAGGTGGGGTCCGCCACCACCGTGTTCACCATGGTCTTGCTCACCGCCTGGCCCAGGGCCCAGGGCTGCGGCCATCTGAGGACCTGGGGGGGGGAGACCGGGCTGAGCAGGGCGCCCTTGTGGGAGCCCATCCTGCCCGGCGGGGGAGCCCGCGCACCTGCGTGGGGGCCTGCGGGGGTGCCGGCTGCGCAGGCGGCTGGCGCAGGAGCTGCCTCACGTCGTACAGCCACACGTTGCCCTCCTCGTCCCCACACAGCACCATTGCCACCTCTGCGGGCACAGGGAGGCTCAGGCGGGGCAGCGGGGACGGGGGAGGTGGGGGAGTGCTCCCGGGGCGAGTGCTCACCTGGGCAGGTGCTGAGGGAGAAGTAGGCCAGGTTGGTGGACGACCACTGCAGCCAGGCCAGGACGACCACGGCCACCGAGGACCGGCTGCCCCTGCTGCCCCACGTCTGGCTCCAGCTCCACAGGCAGATGGTGCCCGGGCTGTTCCCCTTGGAGGCTGCGGGGGAACAGGGGGTGCCAGCTGAGCCCTGGACCCCGGCCCCCGAGGGAAGCCGCCGGCCCAGGCTGGCCACGGCTGGCCACACTCACCCACGACGTCCTCGTTCACAAAGGCCAGCCCGTCCACTCTGCGCCCGGGTGCCTCGGAGAACACGAACTCCACCTCACACGCCCTGTGTTGGGTGGGGGAAGCAGGGCTGTGCACCAGAGCCGGGGGCAGGACGCCCCCAGACCTGCGCCCCACCCCTCACCTGCCCTGTCCTCCCAGGGGCCCAGGCCACCGTGCTGCCTCACTGCTGCCGGCTGTCCCCACCCCAGGCTGTTCCCCCTCCCTGCCCCACACGGGCAGAGCACGAGGCCAGCGCCCTTCTGAAGGGGCCGGGGTGGGTCCCCTGTAGCCCATACCCTGTGGTGCTGGGGGCGGGGGGGGGGGCGGCACCTGTCCTGTGCCCCAGGCCTCTCCCTCACACTGGTGCGCAGCGGCTGGGCTCCATCACTCCACCACAGGCGAGGGGAAGGCGGCAGGGGTGCGGGGAGCCCGCCACGCCTCACCTCCTCTTCTGGGGCTGGTCCAGCCGCACGTCCCAGCAGCAGCAGCCGCCCTCACAGCCGGCCAGCAGGTAGGCATCCGGGCAGGAGGGGACGGGACAGAGGCGCAGGGGGATGGAGGCGGCGTCCAGTGTGAGCAGCTGGCTGTGGGCAGGGGGCAAAGCGGGAGCTGCTGGCCCCGCCCCACCGCCCAGCCCGCCCCGCCCCAGCCCTGCCCTGCTGTCACCTCGCCTGGAATTCGTAGTTGTGGTTGGGCACACCGATGTCCCAGACGATGATCCGCTTGTCATAGGAGGCCGCTGAGGAGGGGTGGGCAAAGGGACAGGTGGCCCTGCTCCCGTTGGCTGCCCGCGTCCCAGGCTGAGGCCAGGCGCCCGAGGCCAGCCCTGTCCCTCCTTGCTCTAGCCCCGGGCCCACACCACAGGGCAGCTCGGGCCCCACCCGTGGGGGGTCACCACCCAGGTCCCTGACGGGAGCAGGGTGGCCCGGGGTGCTGGGAAATCCAATGCCACAGCAGGAGACAAAGGTGGGCGTGAAGCCCAGCGAGGGGCCAGAGACTTCCGCCAGGGCTGGGGCCCGGCCGCCACCGCAGTGCCCACGGGAGCGGTCAGGGCAGCCGGGGACCAGAGGCTCTGTCTTCCCGCCAGGGCTGGGGTCCAGCAGCCGGGGGCGCCCGCAGCAGCGGCAGGGCAGCAGGAGAGGGGTGCCGGGGCCCCAGCAGAGGGCGGGTCTTACTGAAGAGGTGGGTCTCGTGAGTCGGGCTGAAGCAGAGGGTGGCGATGGCCTTCTTGTGGGCCCGGATGGCTCCGCAGCAGAAGCCGGCGCGCACGTGCAGCAGCCGGACCAGGCCCCGCAGGCCCGCAGCCGCCAGCACGTTCCAGCGCTTCTTGTGGCCGGCTTGTGTGACCACCGTCAGGGTCGTCCAGGCCACCGAGAAGAACTCCTGGCGGGGGGGGGCAGCTGTGGGCACCGCCCCGCACGCCGGCCTAGGCTTGCCCGGCGCGGGAGCAGGAGGCGGGGGCCCGCACCCACCTCACGGGGCGCCTTGTACTTGTGGAGCACGATGCCCGTCTGGCAGTCGATCACGCACACAGCCTCCCCGCCGCAGGTGGCCACGGTCTGCGACAAGGCCCCCGAGCTCCCTGTTTCGAGGGGCTCAGCTGAGCGGAAACCTGGTCTGAGGACACCTTCTGAACTCTGTCCCCTCCCATCCAAGGCGGCCCCCTTGGTGGTACACCCTGGCCCCTGGGGCAGGTGCTGTGCCACAGAGGGTGAGCCCCCACCTGCGGAGCCGGCCTCCCATGTGGGCGCCAGGTTGTATCCGGGCCACTCTCCCTCCCTCCACCCAGCTCTCTGCCTACGGCCAGGGAAAGCAGTGGAGGATGGCCCAAGTGCTTGCTCCTGCACCCGCGTGGGACATGGGATGCAGCTCCTGGCCTCGGATCAGCCCAGCGCCGGGGTTGCAGCCATTTGGGGAGTGAACCAGTGGATGGAAGACCTCTCTCTGCCTCTCCCTGTCTCTGTAACTCTACCTCTTAAACAACAACAACAAAATCTCCAAAGAAGCCCGAGTCTGGTCTGCCCGGGTCTGACTCCGGCTCCACTCCTGATTCGACTTCCTGCTAACGCAGACCCTGGACTGGATTCCAGTTCTGGCCTCAGCCGGGGCTGTTGTAGGGGTGCAGGGAGTGCAGCCCCTCTCAACTAACGAGGACTTTTTAGGAAAAACAGCTCCCGTGGGACCCGCGGCTTTGTGTCCCGGGCCCTGGCCCTGCTGCCCGGCCCCACTGCCCTCCGCAGCCCCCAGCTGCGTCTCCAGGCCCTGGCCCCGCCCCTGCCGCACCGTGCGCCCTACCCTCCGGGGCCGGCTCGAAGGCGCAGGCCCACAGCTGCGTCTCCAGGTCCTTCGGGCTGTTATTCTTGCTGTGGCACTGCAGGAAGTGCAGCGGCTCGAGCTTCAGGGTGGCCTGGGGGGCGGAGGGCGTCAGGGGCTGTCCTAGCCCTTGACCTCCCCACCCCTGCCCACCGCCCAGCTCACCTGGCTGCTGTCCCAGCCCTTGACCTCCCCACCCCTGCCCACTGCCCAGCTCACCTGGCTGCTGTCCCAGCCCTTGACCTCCCCACCCCTGCCCACCGCCCAGCTCACCTGGCTGCTGTCCGAGCCCCCGGGGCTGCCCTCCCTCCGGGCGGCCGGGGAGGCGCGCACCCGCTTGGGGGCAGAGAAGCCGAGTGGGGTGTCATCAGGCCGCTTCACCAGCCTGGCCTGCGGAGAGGACCTGGGTGACCACGGGCCCGCAGTCCCCAGGACTTCCTGCCCAGACCACGGCCCCCATGGGGTGGGAGCCACAGATGGCCCAGGGTCCCGGGGGAGCTAGCTCAGGCAGAAGGGGCCTGGGAGCCCCGGGGGCCACAAGCAGCCACGCTCACCTTGGGCTTGTGGGCAGCTGCAGCTTCTGGGGGCTTCTCGGGGACACTGGCCACGTGGACCTGTGTCCCACCAGAGGCCACCAACTCCTCGGAGATCATCCGCACCTGGGGGAGCATCAGGAAGCTGGGCGCAGTCCTGGGTGCCCCCAGCATCCCCCAGACTCGTGCTCCAAGGGGGCATATGCCTCCTACTTGGGAAGGAGACTCAGCCAATAGGGCCGTCTCCTGTCCTGCTACCCCCCACAGCCCCTCAGGGCAGGGTGAGCACCTACACGCCACTGGGTGAACTCGCTGAGGGACTCGGGCCCGTAGCGGACGTCTCTGACCGCGGACTTCACAAAGTCGGCCTGCGCCTTCTGGGTCTCCTTTTCTGGGCCCAGCGCCTCCATGAACTTCTCCCAGTGAGCTGTGACCTGGGGGAGGAGGGACGGGATCCAGGCTTGGCCAGCCCCTATCTGACCTCACACCCTGCAGGTGTCAACCCTGCACCACCTGTGGCTAGCCCCACCCCCTGCCCCGCCCCCGCCCCCGCTTATCTACAGATTGCAGGAACCTGGTCAACACAGACCCCAGGAGCGGCCCCCCTCCAAAGACAAGGGGGGGCCCCACCAGAGCGGGGCTCAGGCACAGCGGGCAGGAGCAGCAGCGCTCAGGGCAGAGCCCGCCACCGGCCCCTCCCGCCCCGCCCGGGTGCTGCTCCTGGGCTCCCCGTCCGCACCCTGCTGGTCAGCTCGCGGTTCAGGCTCTCCACCTGTGTGCAGTTGGCGGAGGCATCCTTGCCGTTCACCTTCCGGAGGTTGGGCAGGAGAAAGGAGACTTTCAGGTTGTCGCTGACCTGCGGGACGCGGGGCGACGCAGCTCAGGCGGCGGCCGGCCAGAGCCCGGAGCCCGGAGCCCTCCCCCACGGGGCTGCCCACCGACCGTCAGGAAAGGGTTGCCCTCCAGGCTGAGCTCCTCCAGCTGCGGGAACTGGCACAGGGCCGAGACGTCGGCCAGCTGGTTGTTGGCGCAGCGCAGGACGCGCAGGTGCGCCAGCCCCAGGTTGGCCGGCAGCGTGTCCAGCTGGTTGTTGGACAGGTCCAGCTCCTGCAGCTGCTTCAGGCGGCCCAGCAGCTTGGGGTCCAGGTGCTCCGAGTGCAGCTTCAGCCCGGACAGGCTGCGGCGGGGGCAGGGCGGGGAGGCTCAGGGCCAGGTGCCGGGAGAGCCCTTCCGCCCGCGAAGCTGCCCCCCGGGCCTGCATGGCGCCCCCAGGACGCCTTTCCCCGCGCCCCGTTGAGCTCAACAGGTGGCTCAACCCGCAACCCGCCCTCCGCGGGGCTGCGACCGCGCGCATCTCCTCCGCGAGACGTTTGGCGGGAACGGCCGCGGAGCCCCCTCCGGAGCGCGAGGGACGTAACGGCCGCCGGCCCCTCTTCGCAACGGTCCACCGACCCCGTCCGACCTCGCCCCCGGCCCCCTTCTTACTCCAGGCTCCGGATCCGCCCCAGCCGGTCGCTCTTGGGTCGCCCGCGCTGCAGCAGCAGCCGCGCCGTGAGGGGGCCCATGGCGCCGACGCGCCGCCCCGGCAGCCCGCGGAACCCGCGCTCCCCGGAGTCCGGAGCCCACGCCCGAGGTCAGCGCAGCCCAGGAGGCGGCGCCGAGTGAGCCCCGCGGGCGCAGGCGGCCGCGACCGGAAGGAAGCCGGGACCACGTGCCCCGCGCGCGGACTACGACTCCCGGCGGCCCCCGCGGCCCGGCGCCTGCGCACTGGCCGCCCGGACGGCGCGATGGCGGCGCCGGCGGCGGCCGAGGCCCCGGAGGTGCTCAAGGAATGTGGCTGCAAGGGCATCCGGACCTGCCTGATCTGCGAGCGGCAGCGCGGTGGGTTCCCGCCCTGGCAGCTCTCCCCGCAGGTAGGGGCTGAGCGAGGGACCGCGTAGGGGAAGGGAGGCCCGCCGCGGCCGGGGTGACAGTCCGTCGGGGGCGAGGCCGCGGTGGGTGCGCGCGCGGCGGCGGAGTGATGCCCAGGAGAGGGGCTGCGGGGGTGTGGAGGGGAGAAGGGGCACGTGAGCTCGCGCCCGGCCAGGCAGGGAAGGAGGCGCAGTGACCACGGCCATCGCCGGAGCCCGCTGCCCCGCTCTGGCTCCGCGCGCCCAGGAGAGGGGAAAGGAGGGTGTGGCGGGGACACCTGGGCAGACGCGACCTAGGTGTCCATCGGCAGGGACGTGCGTGGCGCGGCGTTGTCCGTGAGCCCTGGGCGGAGGAGACCCGCTGACCCGCGCTGCAAGGTGCAAGGTGGGGCGCCTTGAGCGCCCGCCCCGAGCGGAGTGAGCCGGTCCCCGGGGACGACTCGGGGAGTCACATCCACAGGGACGGAGGAGAAACGCGTCTCCAGGGGCTGGGGAGGGGAGGGAAGGGGAGGGGAGGCGGGGAGGCAGTGGGTCCGGGAGGATGATGGAGGCGGCCGCGGGGCCGCGTTACAGGTGTTGCAAGGGCGCAGGTCGTGTTCCACGCCTCTCACCACGGTGCGAGCGTTTTCTGTCCCGGGCTAGGGGCCACGCAGGCGGCACCGCTACTACTCGGGCTGTGGGACAAGGAGAGCGAGATACCCCCACCCCGGGTGTAGCGCGTCCTGTCCGAGGGGCCCCGAGATGGAAGGTCCGGAGGCCCGCGGGGACGGGAGTGCGGGAGGAGGGGCCGCAGAGGCCAGCCCGCTTTCTGGTGCCCGTGGGGTCCTAGCCTGGGTGGTGGCTGTGGCCGGGACCCGTGCAGGTCCGTGTCCCCGCTCTCACCTGCAGGACGGCTGTGCCGGGGTGAGGCGCTGCGGGAGCAAATCGGCTGCTTCAGCAGCGATCTGGCTTCTCCTTGCCCCAGGGAAGGGTCGAGGCCTTGGGTCACCCCGGTGGACAGAGCTGAGGGTAGAAAAGAGGCAGTGGCGAGAGGCTGGGGGCCCCGGGGGAGTGACTAGCGGGCAAAGACAGGAAGGGAGGCGCGGCGCTGAGGCCTGGAAGGGGCCAGGGCCAGGTGCGGCCCGGGGATGGTGGCGGAGTGGGGGCATCGTGGGAGAGGAGGAGCCAGCGACAGCTCAGGCGTGAGAGGTGTGTGGGAGGAGAGGCTGGGCTGATGCGGGGAGATGAGGGGGTGGTGGGGCAGGTTCCTGATCCCTGCACCCCCGGTGTGGGGGGGTGTCCCAGGACAGCTGCACTGCTGTCACCCAGCCCTCCCTGGGGGACTGCGGCAGGGTCAGCAAGGACCCCGAGAGCCTGCAGTATGAGATGCAGGGCCTGGGAAGGAGGAGAGGGCCGTCAGTGCGCGAGATCGCGGACACCTGAAGGGGGTGGGGACCCAATTAGGGTGGCAGAGACAAGCCCCCAACCTCAGGTGGGCAGAGAGGCCAGGCACTGCAGCACGAGGGGTCAGCCAGTCACGGCCCTCGCCGATGGCTGATGGCAGTGACAGCCTAGCTGGGTGCCTCTCGGGCCACCACAGAGGGGGGCACCTGCCTCTGGCCTCTGGCCCTGTGCTGCTCTCCCAGGGTCACCTGGCTGGGCCGGGGGCTCCCACCCAGGCCTTTTCCGTCCATGCACCCAATGCAATGGCGCCTTTGCAGAGTGCTCCCGACTGTGCGGCCCTGAGCTGCCTCCTTGACCTTGCTGTGCCCCCTCTGGGAGATGGACGTTGAAAGGAGGGCCGCTGTGGACAGGGGAAGAGCAAGGAGCCAGCCCAGGGCACCTCGCCCCGGGGAGGGGGACGCCCTCAGCGTGTGGCGGGCCTGTGACGCCCACCCCCTCTCCTGCAGAGAACACACGAGTTCCTTTACTGCTCGGACACGGGCTGGGCCGTGGGCGCCGCCGACTCCGACTTTGAGGGCTGGGCCTTCCCCTTCCCGGGGGTGATGCTCATCGAGGACTTCGTGACCCGGGACGAAGAGGCCGAGATGGTGCAGCTGATGGACCGCGACCCCTGGAAGCTCTCGCAGTCCGGACGCCGGAAGCAGGTGCGCCGGACTGTTCGGGGGGAGGCCTCACGCCATGAGCCCTGGGCTGCGGGGAGAGGGCGGCCAGGGTCCACTCCTGAGGGGCCGGTTCCTGACGGGCATTCAGACTTCTGTGGCTGCCGCGGGCTGCCTGACTCCCCCATCACGTCCCACATCCCGGCACACGTGCCTGCCTGTTCTCCTGTGACTCCCTGGCCAGGGACCACAGCATCCCCGCTCAGGCCCCGCCCACCCGCCTTCTCTCCACCCTGCCTTGGCTGCCCTCCAGGGCCAGTACTGACAGTCACCCCTTCAGCACACTCTGCCGTCTAAGCCACAGCCCTCGGGAACAGGGCTGTGCCATGGCTGGTAATGGGCCACGGGCAGCTCTGGTTGTCTTTTTCTTTTAAAGGTGTATTCATTTATCTTAGAGGCAGAGGTGGGGAGAAAGACAGATATATCTTGGATGTGCTGGTTCACTCACCAAATGGCCACATCGGCCAGGGCTGAGCCAAGCTTCCTCTGGGTCTCCCACGTAGGCGCAGGGGCCCAAGTACTTGGTCCATCTTCCACTGCTTTCCCAGGCGCATTAGCAGGGAGCGGGATCAGAAGTGGAGCAGCAGGACTTGAACCCCTATGGGATGCCGGCGCTGCAGGCAGCAGCTGTACCCACAGTGTCAACAGCACCGGTCCCACAGCTCCGGTCTTGATGACCTCTTGGGACTGGCTGGGAGCCATCAGGTGTGGGAGCTGCTGCGCCCAGATCCTGGTGACACAGCGGCTGGTGGGTCCCTGTGCTGGGCCCTCCTGCTTGAGGGTCTTCGGACCGCTTCTCCTGCGACACCAGCTCGCCCCCCCAGGTTCTTGCCTGGCGTGCACCCAGCTCCGAGCAGTTGTGCACCCTTGGTCTCCTTCCTCCCGTTCCCTAGTGGTAGCCCACCTGGAACCCGCCAGCCTATCCTGTCCCCTCCGTCAGTCTTTCTGAGCGCCTCCTCCCTCCTCCGGGGCACAGGCACTCGCCACCCTCTCCTGAGCTCGGGACGCTGCAGCTCTGTCGTCCTGGACCTCTCCCTGGTTCCGGGCCGCACCCCATCTGTGCGCGGGAGACACCCCTGCCTCCCTCTGTCTGTGGCCCAGGCTCCTCAGGCCTGGCAGAACCCAAGCTGACCCCTGGCCCGCACCAACCTGTGCCCCTGCAGCGTCACCATCTTCCACCGGCACAGGCCAGAAATCGGGCGCTCAGGTTCCTGTCACCAGCTCAAGCGCACTTCTGCCTGCCTGCTCGTCCTCAGGACCGGCCCCTCAGAGCACAGGCTGGCCTCCCTCATCTGTCCCCACCGCCTAGCCCGGGCCACAGTGCTCTCCAGAGCCTGCGTGAGCTCCAGGCACTCAGCAACAGAGGGGAGAGCGACCCATTGACCCCAAGTCACTTCCTGGTGACACATGCTCCAGGTCTTCCACCGCAACACAGGGTCCTGCCCGGCCCCCAGCACCCTGGGCTGTGCCCCACAGAGGTCACCGGGCTCCGCTCGGCCCACCCCAGCCATGGCCCGGGGTCGCAGGCTGTTCACCCCATGCCTGCCTCCTCCCCCTGCTGGGAAAGCCCCATTCCCGGGGCCATGCGCTTCTGCACCGCGTCCCGGTGCCCGAATGCCCAGGACTCTGTCCTCGACGGCTGCCTCTGTCAGCTCAGCTGCCTGCCCCCCCCCCCCCCCCGCAGGACTACGGCCCCAAGGTCAACTTCCGGAAGCAGAAGCTGAAGACCGCGGGCTTCCGAGGCCTCCCCAGCTTCAGCCGCGAGGTGGTGCGGAGGATGGGCCTCTACCCCGGCCTGGAGGACTTCCGGCCCGTGGAGCAGTGCAACCTGGACTACTGCCCCGAGCGGGGCTCCGCCATCGACCCCCACCTGGACGACGCCTGGCTGTGGGGCGAGCGGCTGGTGAGCCTCAACCTGCTGTCCCCCACCGTGCTGTCCATGAGCCGGGAGGCGCCCGGCAGCCTGCTGCTCTGCTCGGCGCCGGCCGCCGGCCCCGAGGCCCTGGTGGACAGCCTGATCGCCCCCAGCAGGTCCGTGCCGTGCCAGGAGGTGGAGGTGGCCGTGCCCCTACCCCGCCGCTCCCTGCTGGTGCTCACGGGGGCCGCGCGGCACCAGTGGCAGCACGCCATCCACCGCAGGCACGTGGAGGCCCGGCGCGTGTGCGCCACCTTCAGGGAGCTGTCGGCCGAGTTCCGCCCCGGGGGGCGGCAGCAGGAGCTGGGGCAGGAGCTCCTCTCCATCGCGCTCTCCTTTCAGGGGAGACCCGTGTGAGCCCCGCCCCGCCCTCGGCCCTGAGACGGGAGCCTGAACCCCTCCTGCCCCCACCCCAAGATGGGAGCCAGCCCTCGGCCGGACGGCAGCAGGGCCCTCTGACTAGCGCTGAGACAAGAGACTGAACCCCTCCTGCCCCCACCCCAAGATGGGAGCCAGCCCTCGGCCGGACGGCAGCAGGGCCCTGCCTAGCGCTGACACGCGAGACTGAGCCCCCCGCGCTGGGACCGCAGCCAGCCCCCGGCCGAGACCCCCAGGGTGCCGTGGGCAGTGAGGCCTGCCCGGGGCCGTTCTGAGGGCCAGGCACGTCCCACCTGCGCCGTGGCCACCCTGCCTGGGTCGCTTGGTTGTCACAGTTTGGGAGAAGTGGAGTATCTTGAGCTTACGCAGCGTTGGTTCCGTGTGAGACGTTTTCCTCGCTCCATTCCCCTGACTTGGGGGCGCGCAGGCTGGAGGGTGTGGGCAGGCGAGGACTGCAGTTGGTGACGGCCGCTGACTTGGGCTCAGTCTGGGTGGTGCTTGACCCCTTGGGGTGGGGGCCACGCGGGTCAGGGGGAGCTGAGAACCTGGTCCTCCCTCTGCTCCCCACCCAGCCTGCTGTGAACAAGCAACTCAGCTCCCAGGATGCCGCGAGGCTGCTCCCTCTGGGGCCCTGGGCGCTTACCTGGCAGTGTGCCTCCAGTCAGGTGCAGGGCGGGCCCTGGAGGTTGAGGGGTATCCCGGTGCTTGTGAGACAGAATAGACTTGGGAGCCACCTGGGGAGCAGGGCCCGGTCTTTACGGCCCAGGTCCTGGGCCTCGGCGTGGTCCGGGGCGCCCTGTGCGGCCCCACAGCAAAGCTGCCCGGGTTTCCAGCAGCCGAGTGACCGTGGCTGCTGCGCCTGGCTGACTCCCATGGATGGAGCCTGAGGGTAGCGCTGGCTTCTCCCGGGTGTTGTGACCCCAAGCAGGTCCATCTCGGGGCACCCAGATGGGAACCCGAGGCCAGAAGCCCCCTCCCCCAGCGTTGCTGTGCGGCTGCCACACGTCGGCCCGCTGGCCCCTTGGCAGCCCGCAGAGCACGCGCTGGGAGTCGTTCCATGACGCTGTGCCCCCTGACCCGGTCCGTCCCTGAAGCTGGGACGGGAAGACAGGCAGGCTCCAGGGCCCACGGTCACAGCTCACTCCAGGCAGCACTGTGCCCATCCCTGCACCCGGCACGCCCGCAGGTGCGGGAGACAAGGCAGGAGCCCGGCATTTGCCAGAGGCTCCAGGGGCTGCTTGGCTGATGCTGTCCAGCCACGCTGGCCGGGAGCCTGGGCACCTGCTGCTGGGATCCGAGTGGCGGGGGTCCTGGCTCTGGGGCGGAAGGGGCAGCTGTGGGATTACTCCTGCCTGGATCTGTCTTGAACCCCCCTCTGCTGTGTCCCACGGCACCTGTGGGTGGGCCAGCAACAGGCTGGGGAGGGGGCTTAAAATTCTAAATGGCCCAACAAGGGGGGGCCCATCAAGGCTCTGTGGTTGCTACCCTGCAGACACGGCCCCTGGAGCCAGGGGGTGCTGGGGTCTTCTGCATCTTTCTCCTGTAACAGCAACCTCCTCTAAGTGCCATCTCGCTCGAGGGTGGGGACAGCGGGCTGGCAGCACGCGGCACTGCCCCAGACTCCATGGCGCCAGCTGCTCGCCACCTGCCTCCTGGGGTCTCCAGGCTGGCGTGCCAGACAGGAGGGGCATCCACCTCAGTGGGTGACTGCTTCCTCGCTGGGCCGCCGGGCTGGGGCGGGGCCCTGTGTGCTCCTGCTGCCTGCGCAGACGGCCAGGGCACTGGCCCTGAAGCCACAGGGACCCCCAGGGTCTCTGAGCACCTCCTCTGCTGGAGGCCTTGGGGACTTCCAAGTGACCCCATCAGATGGACGGCCCACTGTTTCCAGAAAGGGAGAGCCCCCAGTGGCGGGGCTGCGCCACCACTCCCTCCCGGCTCAGGAGCTGAGCACCCCGCCTAGCACCCGCCCCTCGCTGGCCTGGGGCGCATGTGCCCCCTCCAAGAGCAGAAAGAGCGCCGAGCGGCTTCGCGGATTTATTCGGCTCAATCCAGGGCAACTGTTTGAAAACCCATACACAGAATGGGCTACGCACACCACGCGTGGGCTACAGGATGTCATGCAGACGGCTGGCGCAGGTGATGGCTGGCGCAGGTCCGTGGTTGGCCCCAGCAGACCTCCTTGGCGGTTTCTAAGAGAAACCCTTGAGTCCCGCCGGGGAACTGGGGCGGCCCCGCCCAGACCCAGCTCTTGGCCCACTGCGCAGTCAGGTTAAATCCCGGGAACCAGACAGCCAGCCTGCGGTTCCCTGCCCTGAGGAGTGGCTCCTCCCCCTCCCGAGGAGCCCCCACCAACTCCTCGCACCCAGGGTCACGTCCCCCAGAGGCTGCCCGCCGTGCCTTGCAGCCAGAAGGCTGGCGCTGGGCGTGCTCCAGGCAAACGCCACCAAGAGCATAACCGATCAGTGTCACCCGGGGCTGTGGATCTCCCCTCCTGTGGCACCGTGCTGAGCCCTCAGGGCCGACCCCGATGGGGCCAGGCCAGGCCGAGGGCTCTGCCTATGGTCAGGAGAAGTAACTGACCCCAGGCTGGCACAGGGTAGCCAGGAAAGTGGCTGGTGAAGCCCCTCCCAACTGCAGAGCTGGACCCCAGGCAGCCGCTGCTGCTGGGCGTGGGGCGATGCTAAGCCAGGTGGGCCTCGCCAGGAAGGCTCCAGGGGAGCAGAGACGCGGGGGCTGGCGCTGCAGGGGACGCGGCCGTGGGGAGCCTGGGCCGTGAGACGCGTGCCAGGGCTCCCGCTGGATGTCCCACTCACAGGGGGTCCTCGGCACCACGGAGCTGTGGGTGTCTCAATCCCAGAAGCCCCAGGGCACAGAAAACCGAGACGCGCAGACACTAAGCTGAGCACAGAGTAATCAACAACAGAACGAGAGACAAGGGTGCCCTGCCTAGGTCGCCGCTGGTGACCGGGACGAGCTGTTTCATTCAACAGCAGCGTGGGGGCAGCTGTCGCACACGGGCATGCTCAGGCCTGCCAGACGCCCTGGTGAGAACCAGAGCCCACACCGCACGGCGGCGGGAACCTGTGTGCTGGTGGCCCGTGTCCACGAGAGGCACAGCGAGGCAGAGCTGGGGGAGGGGGTCCCACCGACCCCACTGCCCCAGTCCTCCCCAGGCTGTCCCCTTCCCCATGGGCAGCAACTCAGCCTCAGAAGCCATGGACCGGGGGTCCTTCCCTGCCTGGGGGCTGCACAAAGCCAGGGCACTGGGCTGGCAGGGAGAGAGCGCTCCGGCCGCCGGCCTCCTCCGTGGGTGCCCGGACACCCTTTCCTGCCCCTAAGACCCGACGACCCCAACACCAGACCGCAACCCTCGGCCAAGATGGCCCGTGCCCCGGGCTCCTGCTTTCCCCAGCGACTCCTTGCAGGGCTGGGGGAGGCACCAAGCTGGAACCCTGATCCCTTGCCAGTTGCCCCCAGCCAGGCGGCTGCGCCGCCCACCTCGGGTCTCCCTCCACAGCCCCTGCTCTGAACTCAGGGCGCTGTCTCCCCGCCCTCGCCGGCCAGTGGCGCCAAGTCTCCGAAACGCCTCTGCCCATGGGGTGCTGCCTGGAACCCTACCTGGGGCAGGGCTGACAACACAGCCTCCTCACCCCGGGCTCTTCACCTCGCCCCGGGGCCGGGGCCGGGGCCGGGGCCAGGGCCAGGGCCAGGGCGCTGGGTCTGTCTCTGCCCCCAAGCTCGTAGCCAGAGCCCCGTTTCCTGAGGGGACCATGGAGGGGATGGCAGCGTTAAGACAGGAGCGGAACTTTGGTCTTGAACTGTCCAGCAGTGTCCACGCAGCCTGGTGGGGCCCGCCCTCCCTGACGGCCCCTGCAGGCCGTGGGGCCGCGCCCACCCTCAAGCCCCCTGCAGGCCGCGGGGCCGCGCCCACCCTCAGGCCCCCTGCAGGCCGCGGGGCCGCGCCCACCCTCACACCACCTGCAGGCCGCGCTCGTGTCCGTCCAGCTGCACCTTGAGCTTGTGCAACTCCTCGATCTCACGGTTGTGGCGCTCGGTCTTGTGGCGCACCAGCGAGCGGTAGAAGTGGATGGTGAAGACCACGAAGATGAGGCCCACGGGCACCATGATGATGGTGGACACCAGGGCGGCCTGCCAGCCCGTGTGGCCGCTGGCGCCGGGCAGGGGGCCGGGCTGACGCCTCGAGTCCACGGGCAGGAACTTGATCCAGCAGAGCAGCACCACCTCGGCCAGGAAGAGCAGGATGCCCAGCACGGTGGAGAAGCCCCAGGCCAGCTCGATGTAGGGGTGCATGCGCTCGTGTGGGGACTCGCTGATGGAGTTGAGGTTGTGGATGTTGCTCACTGCCTCCACGTTGGGCAGGATGCAGGTGCTGATGAGCAGCGCGAACAGGTGCACGGCCACCAGCACGGTGGTGCAGGCGCTGAAGGCGATGAGCAGCGGCCGCGGGTACTGGTACTGCGTCTCCAGCTGCACCTCCACCATGGCCACCTGCGAGTCACGGGAGTCACCAGCCGCACCTCCGCCACGGCCGCCAGAGAGGCGCCGGGCGGGGCGGCAGGTGCCCGCGGGCCACCCAGGTTCTGGGCCCTCGGAGACCACAGGGCTCGCAGCTGGCGCTCCCTCCGTGTGGACGCCGGGTTGCCAGCTGCGGCCTGGCCTGCTGCGCCGCCGTGCAGACCCCTTACCGTTTAAACATTTCACACGCTCCTGTTTTTCCTGGGACTCCACTGAGGAACAATCTAGAGTACAGTGCAGAGCAGAGAGGCCCAGGGCGGGGGCTGGGGGGTCTCCCCTCTGGGTGCTTTCCCCGCAGGAGCGAGGGGGCAGCTGGGCCACTGGCGCCGACCCAGGGCAGAGCCCCAGCAGCATACGGCTCCACTGCCGGCGTCAGAGCCAGGCTGACGGGTGGTTCAGCTGCCCGACGCTGGCTGTTTGGCAAACACCACGAGTGGCTTTTCCAGAGGTGTAGCAGAGGCTCCCAGAGGCCGAGGCTCACGGGTGCACCCTGGGCAGAATCCTCCAGACCACAGGGCGTGTCGCCCAGCTGGGGCCGGGGACCAGAGGGGAGGTGTGGGAAGGGTCCCAGCAGGTAAGAGGACAGTCACTGAGAGAGCCCGGGGGGAGGGGCTGCCACTGCACCCCGCATCGGAGCCTGGAGGAATCCTGGGAGAGCAGGATGGAGCTCTGAGCTCCTGGCGTCAGCCCAGCCCCGGCTGCTGTGGCCATCTGGAGAATGAAGCAGCGGATGGAAGCTCTGTGTCTTTCAAATTAATCAATTAACTAATTAAACAGAGAAAAGGAAGGGGGGTAAAGAACTGTGGGTTTGGGCCGGCGCTGTGGCGTAGCAGGTAAAGCTGCTGCCTGCGATACCAGCATCCCCTATGGGTGCTGGTTCTAGTCCCGGCTGCTCCACTTCTGATCCAGCTCCCTGCTAATGGCCTGGGAAAGCAGTGGAGGATGGCCCAAGCGCTTGGGCCCCTGCACCTGCATGGGAAGACTGGGAGGAAGCTCCTGGCTCCAGATCAGCGCAGCTCTAGCCGTTGTGGCCAATTGGGGAATGAACCAGTGGATGGAAGACCTGTCTGTCTCTCTCTCCTCTCTTTCTGCCTCTCCTCTCTGTGTGTAACTCTAACTTTCAAATAAATAAAAGAATTGTGGGGTCACCTGTGCAGGGTGGGGACCACCAGGCTGTATTTGTTTTATGCTTCTTAAAGACCCCCAGAGGGAACGTGAAGCCCCAGCCTACCCTGGGGCAGGAGGTGGCCAACATGCGGGCTGGACCCAAAAGGGTTTCTCCCCAACGGGAGTGACATGCCCCTCCCAGGCCTCCCCTGTGGGTCAGGCCAAGTCCATTCCCAGCAGCACCCTCCTGGCCCAGGAAGGGTGTAGACCAGGCCCACCTCCCGGACACGCCAGGCAAGGGAGGGGCAGGAAGGCCTGAGGGAGAGGCCGGGCCAGGTGGCCACGGCCACACAGATTTGACTTCTGCCCCTGGCTTCCAGCTACTGCAGACCCTGGGAGGCGGCGGCGATGGCTCAAGAACTTGGGTTCCTGCCGCCCCCCCGGGAGCCCCGACTCCCAGCTTTGCCCATGGTCCAGCCCTGGCCGTTGCAGGCATTTGGGGAGCAAACCAGTGGAAGAAGCTCTCTCATTCTCTCTTTAACCCTCAATTTTTCTTCCTTCCTTCCTTTCTTTAAAGAAAGTGTAGCCAGGGGATTTTTCTACACACTGGTTTTGCTTAATATATTTGAGCCATTCCTATTTTTTAGAAAAGATTTATTTATTTGAAAGGCAGAGTTAGAGGGAGAGAAACAGAGAGAGGTCTTCCATCCACTGGCTCACTCCCTAAATGGCCACAATGGCCAGGGCTGGGCCTAAGCCAAAGCCAGGAGCTTCTTCCTGGTCTCCCACGCGGGTGCAGGGGCCCAGGTACTTGGGCCATCCTCCACTGCTTTCCCAGGCGCGTTAGCAGGGAGCTGGATGGGAAGTCGAGGAGCCAGGACTCAAACCAGCGTCCATACGGGATGCCGGCCCCATCTCTGCCTTTTAAGACTCCGTGAGAAGGCGGCAAGTGTCCAGGACCCCTGTGTCCCCTGTCAGAGTGTCTGCTCAAGCCCAGTGCTGCCCCACTTCCTGCCAACGTGCATTCTGGAAGCCGGCAGAGGATGGCTCGGGTGCTGGGCCCCTGCCATCCACGGGAGGCTTGGACTGAGCTCCGGGCTCGTGGCCGCCCACTGGTGGCCCCTCGGCTCCCTGCCCGTCCCCTCCCCGCCCCCCGGCACTGTGGCTACTTGTGGAGGGTCCAGCACTGGCTGTTGCAGGCATTTAGGGAGTGAGCGAGAGGAAGGGAGAGTTCTCTCTTTCAAATCAATAAAAATAAATTAAAAAAAAAATACACAACACACTGCCTCTCTTCTATTTGAAAAGAAAAATTAGAAGTCTGTAAGGAAGATTTCACAACTTCCTACAGTAACCACTTCTCCTTAGCGTGAGCGCCCGGCCCCGCCCCTCGCCTGTGCTAAGTCAGAGGGCAGGGAAGGCCTGCGGCCCGAGCCACACCAGCTGCTCGGCGGCCAGGGCCAGGCTCCCGGGGCAGTGGGCTCGGTGCCGGCTGTGACGCTGGCACGGCATGGCAGCGCTCGTCTGAGTCCCGGCTGCTCCGCTCCCGCTAACCGGGAAGGCAACAGACGATGGCCCAATGCTCGGGAGGCCCGGATACCGGGCCCCGCCCTGGTTGCTGCAACCACTGGGTGGGAACCCACGGATTTAAGGTCTCCATTCTCTGTCCCTCCGCCTCTCAGATAAACATGTTCTGACACTGGCCAGGGGGTGCCGTTCCTCAGAGCCCTCGTGGGCCTGTCCGGGCCGTTGCCCACTGCTCAGAGCAGACAGGGCCGATAGAGCCCCAAGGAGAGAGGCCAGGGGCCGCCCCTCACTGTTTACACAGAGGTTTTCCGGGGCGGGCTCCGGGCGCTGCTTATCTGTCGAGGGAAGGATGAACACCCAGACGCCAACTCCGGCTCGGGCACCGGCTGGCGCTGGTCAGGGCGGCCGCCCTGGGGTTGGAGCTGGGGGACCTGACGTAGAGGGGCTCGGTGGGGTGAGCCGGCTGCAACCCTCTGGCCACGGCCCTGCCCCCACTCAGCGGCTGTTTCTTTTAAGATTTTTTTTTTTCTATTTATTTGAAAGGGAGAGTTACAGAGACAGAGAGACAGAGAGATCTTCCATCTGCTGGGTCACTCCCAGATGGCTGCAATAGCTGGGGCTGGGTCAGGCCAAAGGCAGGAGCCAGGAGCTTCTTCCTTGTCTCCCACGTGGATGCAGGGGGCCAAGGACTGGGACCGTCCTACACTGCTTTCCCAGGTGCATTAGCAGGGAGCTGGATGTGAAGTGGAGTGGCCGGGACTTGAACCGGCACCCACATGGGATGTCAGCACTGCAGGCGACGGCTCCACCCGCTACACCACAGCGCTGGCCCAGCTGCGGTTCTGATGCCCCGCGCTTGTGGCGTATTTCCCCACCTGGTCTGGGGTGCGCTCTTCAGCTCCTAGGCTCAGAGATGCTGACCTCCCCGCCTCCCCAGGGGAGCGACCTGCAGAAGACAGGGCGAGGGTGCTGGGGGCTTCTCCAAGCTGCTGGGGCCAAGGGCCCACCCCCAGTGGGGGGGAAGAAAGGTCATCACCAGGGGGTGTGTGGCCCCGGCCAGGGCGCGCACGGCCGGCACCCGGCTGCCTCAGGACTCCCAGCGCGGCCTGTCTGGCTCACCGTGCTCACCCTAGCACCACCGTATACCTCTGAGCGTTGCCAGGGCCTGCTGAACCTCTCGTCTCCGGAATTCACACTCCCCGTTTACAGCACTATTCACAGCGCCTGTTTTCCAACCTTAATTTGTGATTTTGGGGGCCGGTGCTGTGGCATAGTGGATAAAGCTGCGGCCTGCAGTGCCGGCATCCCACGTGGGCACCGGTTCAAGTCCTGGCTGCTCCACTTCTGATCCAGCTCCCTGCTAATGGCCTGGGAAAGCAGTGGAAGATGGCCCAAGTCCTTTAGTCCCTGCACCTGCATGGGAGACCCGGAAGAAGCTCCTGGCTTTGGATTGGCTCAGCTCTGACTGTTGCAGCCATTTGGGGAGTGAACCAGTGGATGGAAGACCTTTCTCTGCCTCTCTTTAACTCTGCCTTTCAAATAAATGAATAAAAAAAAGAAAAAAAGTGGGGCTGGGGCAACGGGCTCGCTTGGTTAATCCTCCGCCTGCAGTGCCGGCATCCCATATGGACACCGGGTTCTAGTCCCGGTTGCTCCTCTTCCAGTCCAGCTCTCTGCTGTGGCCCAGGAGGGCAGTGGAGGATGGCCCAAGTGCTTGGGCTCTGCAAGCACTTGGGAGACCAGGAGGAAGCACCCGGCTCCTGATCGGCACAGCGCCAGCTGTGGTGGCTATTTGGAGGGTGAACCAACGGAAGGAAGACCTTTCTTTCTGTCTCTCTGTAACTCTGTCAAATAAAAAAAAAAAAAAAGTAATTTGTGATTTTAAAGCCTGAATTCAACGTGGCAGAAAAGCGGGGAGGGACCCTCAAGTCTGGAAAGGTGGCCTCTGGCAGGTGGGGGTGTAAAATGACAGCTGCGGTTACAGCTGAGACCTGGGCCCCACGCAGGGAGGCAGCGGCAGCAGGTCCTGAAATACCGGCACCTCTCCAAGGTCAGAACACAAGCAGGCCCCGGCCGGCACAGCCGGGCCACCCCTACTCTCTGCGGTCCACGCCGGAAGCCAACTCTGAGTGACATCCAGACTTCTCACACAGGCTGGAGGGACATTCTGCTTAGCTTCTTATGCTCTGTCTACCTGAGAGACAGAGGGAGCCACTGGTTCGCTCCCCAGAAGCCCTCGACAGCCAGGGCTGGGCCGGGCCAGAGCCAGGAGCGGTCAGTGCAGTGCTGTCATCGGACCCATAGTGGCTGCGTCCCGGGGCCTGCGCTGCAGGACGCTGGAGCTGGAGCTGCGGCTGGGGGTTAAACTCGGGTAACGCCCACGCACTCCGGCACGGGGACCGGGCACCCCAACTGCTGTTTTAGCTGCTGGTCTGAACGCCCACTCCTGTTCTTACCGTGACGCAAACCGCAGGAGGAAAATCGCGGTGAGCCCGTCGTGGGCCACAAGGTGATACACTTTGGTGACTGCATTTACAGAAGCCAAGCAGGCCCTAAATGAGCCTTAGCTTTAAGCTTCCGACCTACGCCCCAACGTGTGGCCCTCTGGGTCACATGGCCTCCGCCTGCCCTGTCTCGCCCTCCCTGACCACGGCGAGCCAGTGGCCCGTCCTCACGGCCGCCGGGGCGTGCCCTCAGACGCAGCCTGCTGGCTTCCACCGCCATTTAAGAGGGGGGGGGGCAGGCTCTGGGCTGCAGACACAGGTCACTCCCAGCCTGCCGGCAGCTCAGCACACAGCAGAGGTGGGGCTCGACAGGCAGCAGATGGCAGATGCGGCCCTGCCCAGACCGACTCCTGCCCTGGGGATGACTCAGGGGGAAGGCGGGAGCCGGGGGCAGGGCCAGGAGCTCCAGCCTGCCACCCTGAGAGCGTGTTCAGGGGGCAGCAGCTAACCCCTGGGGATCCCTCGGTCCCCGCTTAGCCCCTCGGATTCCCAAACTGCAGGGTGGCGCCTGAGAGGGAGGCCGCTCTAGGCGTCCCTGCTGGGGATCCTGAGAGAGGCCCCGGCCTCCCACCGGCCCTCGGGCACAGAGGCATCCTCCAAGAGGAACCGGGTCCGGGCCGGCCTGCCCGGCTGCACCTGCACTCACCATGGCGAAGCCGGAGAGCAGGGCCGAGGTCCTGCTGGAGGCCTTCAGCTTGGCTCTGCTCAGGTAGAGCTTCCTCCAGGACAGGGCCTGCACCGAGTGGTGGTTGGAGGTGACCAGTTCCAGGTAGCTGCGGCGGACCCAGTCTCGGTAATCCATGCCCTTGTGGCTGGGCTCCGGGCAGGCGGGGGTGGACGGGTCCACAGGCACGTTGAGCTCAGCGCTCATGGTGGGAGCCGGGCTGGGGGAAGGAAGGAAGGAAGGGGACACGCTCAGGCGTCCTGGCGAACCCAGCCTCCCCCAGCGGTGGACGGCCCAAGCCTTTGCCAGAGCTGGGGGCCCATAGGTGGGCCGGCGTGAGGCCCTGCCCTTGGAGGCTGTCCCCAAGCCGGGGCAGGGAGGGTCGGGCACGCGTCACCAGTCACCACCGTGGCCGAGCTGATCGGGCAGACCTGGAACCTCCTGCTGCTCCCGCAAGCCCCCGTCAGGAGAAGGCTGGGGGGCGGAGAGACCCAGAGGCTGGGAAAAGCCTTGCCGACTCCCCTGACCCGGGCCACCTCCGAATGAGGGGGGATGAGGGTAGGGAACCCGGATGTGATTCCACTGCCTACGCCCTCGCCCCAGAATGGGGACAGCCCCTCCTGCGGAACCCCTGGACGACGCAATGCACCGCAAGCTGCTCTCGACGCCCAGGTGCAGCCACGGAATAAGCACTTAGAAGGAGCGAGTGCGGCCTGCACGCTAATCCGTACGGTTCCCCTAAGAAACCACTCGGCTTACGTAACTCCAGTTGAGCCACGTCCAAGCTACAGCGGGAACCTTCAGACAACAAGAAATGGGATCTCCAACTGACCGGAGACCCCTGCGGCCATCGCTGTGGGCGCCTGGCTGGACGCTAACACTGACCGAACGTCGGAAGGGCTCCTCTGCGCAGATCTGAGAATTTAAACCCACGCGGCGGTGGGTGATCACCTGTGGCTCCCGCACACACACCCAGCAGGGCTGCTCCTAGGGCACAGGCACCTTGCGGCTCACTCGGCCTTGGGTGCTAACTTCCACATTCCGCCAAGTGGTCCCCACGGGAAGGCCACACACGACGTTTCCAGGTGCTGGGGGCGGGGGTGCCGGGCGCAGGGTCAGCAGCTGGGAGACGCCGACTTAATCCGTTCGCACCAAGCTCTGGGAGGATTCGACAGCAAGGTGGGGACTGGAGTGGGTCGGTCTCTCTCGGGAAGCTGTCTGCTCTCGCTGCCGGGCCACAGGCCATGGCTCCTCCTGCCCAGGGGGGACCTTCGGGGAACGGCTGTGTGCCCTACTCCTGCCCAGGGTGCCTGGGTCACGGCTGCTCACCCACATCTGCAGCCGGGTGCTTCATCACTCGACCCTCCCCTGGAGAGGAGTCAGGGAAACGTGCTCACGGGCTCGGGGCTGGTTAGCTCCGAACATCGGAAAACAGTGCCGGTTGGAAATGAGTTTTCCGGGTTCCTCTTCCGTTACACGTAACAGGTCTCATGAAGACAGGAGACAGAGCGCGGGGTGAGGCGAGGCTAAACTTTGCTCCACCAGAGCGTCTGTCTCCCAGCACTTAGGCACCAAAGACGGAATCCCACCTTCGAGGACGTCACTGCCAGGGGGCGGCTGGCACCACTGGGCTCGGGGACAGGGGACACGCTCCGAGGCACTGAAGACAGTCTTGGCAAAGCGGGACCTCCCCCAAAAGCAAGGTGCTGGCCACGTGCAGGGATCTGACAGGGAGGAAGGCCAGCTGTGGGCACAGGTCCCGCCAAGCTCCAGGGGTCCGGGCTGCCGGCCGGGACAGGGAGCTGCGTGCAGAAGCCACGCGGGGGGACAGGGCCAGTGGGGCCAGGCACGCAGGAGGAAGCGGCGGATGGGGAGTGGAGGGGCTGCGACGGGGCCACAGTTCAACTGGGGGACGCGGGGGCGGGATCCAGAGGGAGGGGCCAGTGCGGTCTAGGCCCTGCAGAGGCCCCCAGGGTGGTGGTGTTGGGGGGACAGGCGGCCTGGGGCTGGGTTTCAGGACAGGCTTGCTGGCTCTAACAGAAACACCACTTCCTCCTGAGACAGGGGCCCCACACGGGAGTCCCAGCGCCCACCTCGGCCCACACCGCAGCTCTGTCCGCCTCTCTACCGGGACCGGCTGCGGGGGAGGGGAGGGTGAGGAGCCCTGGGTGGGAGGCGCAGGCCTGTAGGGCAAGGGCCCGTGCATCCTCATAGGCCTGCGGGAAGCGTCTCCACAGGCAGGCTTTGGGATCGGCTCGCCTTGGCTGCCTCTACACATCTGGGGCACAGAGTGTGTCAAACGGGGGCCTCTGGAGGCGTCCGTCCACATCCCTGTCCTCGCCCCCGGGGAAGCCCTGGCCACTGCCGCCACCTGGGCACGCACCCTACCCGGAATCCCCCGCCAGGGGCTACCTGGCCGACCCCCACCTCCCTCCCTCCCGCCGCATCCTGAGACAGCCCGCTTCCCCCTCAGCCGGGCGTCGGTCCATGCTCCAATTCCAGCCCCGCTTCCCCGCCCCGGGCCACAGGGCTGGGTGCGGACCCTCCGCGGGACTCACCGGAGCTGCGCCGCCCGCCCCGCCTGGCCCTGCGCTGGCTCCGGGCTCCCGGCAGGCGGCCGTGGCGTGGCCGTGTGGCCTCGCGGCCCGGGCGCCGAGCGTGGCGGCCCCCTCCCTCCTTCCGCTCGGCCGCAGGGTCCCCCCGGGCCCCGCCTGCGCCGGCCGTCCCGCCCCCGCCCCCGCAGGCCGGGCCGCTGCAGCGGCTGCCAGGGCAACGGCGCGCCGTCACGTGACCAGCCCTGCGGGCGCGGCGGGCCACGTGACCTCCAGGCAGGGAGGGGCGCGCAGTCCCAGGGAGAGGGTCCTGCGGGCGTGGCGGGTGTGCCTCCGAGCGCATCTCCGCAGGATGCTCACCAAGGCAGGCCGGGGACTGAGCCGGGGCCTGGGCTCCCATGAGTGCGGGTCAGACTGGCGGGGCCGATGCTGGCTTGGGGGTGGGGTCACCCCAGAGGATGCCCGGCGTCTGTTCTCGGCCTTGTGGATGCAGGGCGGGGTGGACCAGGGCGTGGGGAGGTCAGGATGGGGAAGGGGCTGGAAGGGGAGGCCCTGGCTGGCCACGGGTGCGGGTGCACCGGGGCTGACCGCAGACGGCGCGGGAGGGTCCCTGCGGAGCCCGGCCCTTCCCCTCTGCTGCGGCTTAGGGCGGAGATACTATCGGGAGCGCTCTTTCCTGGAAGTGCCCGCGAGTATTTCACTGAGAGCTGCCGTGCCGTGCCGTGCCAGACGGGCCCTGGGCGCCCGCTCCGCGCCCGGCAGGCTGCTGTGTGCCCTACATAGGATTTTTCCATCTGTCACAACAGCGCCGGACCGTGACACATTTCTCCAAGCCAAAGAAAAATTCCACTCCTGTCAAGCGGCCCAGGCTTCCTGACGGTTGGGAGCTGCTGCGGAAGCCACGGCCGAGAGCGGGCATGGCACCCTCTCACCCGGGATGGGCCCGACATCGCCGGCCTCCCCTCCTGGTCACCCACGGGGGCAGGGGCGGCCCTGGGCGGGTGTGGATGGGAGCCAGGAAGAGAAGGCTTTGTTCTCCCCTGGCGACACTGACTCACAGGTGAGAGTCACCGCTCGCTGGGTCCAGGTCTCCGCAGAGCTCCTGGGCAGGCCGGAGCTGGCTCCACCCTCCCGCCAGCCATCCCACAAGCCCAGACAGAGGCCAGCCACAGCGTCAAAGCCGGCTTCCTAACCACACACACTGAACGGCTTCTTTTCCCCCTGAGACAGAGGAGGGTGTCCCGTGGTGACCAACAGAGATGGAACAGCCAAGACACCGACAGCGGAGCGGGAGTCACACGGACGGAGGGAGGCTCGGGTCCAGATGCCCGCGCTGGGTGGGGGCTGCCTCCCTAGCTGGCTGCTTTGCTCCATCCCCTCGGGCCACAGCCACCGGGCCTTTGAACAGACCAACCTGTGCAGTGCATGCTGAGGGCAGCCCTCCAGCCCTGCTGAGCCAGCCAGGGGCCTCCCCGGCCTTGTGGCTCACATCTGGTCTCCTCGGCCACTCACTCCCATGCCCTAGGCCTCGTCATCACCCACAGCAGCCCCTCTGCGAAACCCACAATGCAAGCGTCCACCTCCTGGCCTCCCTCCACCCTTCTGGGTGGGTGGCCTAACCCTGCCTCCCAGCCTGACCCCCTGATCTCCACTTCCTGCCTTCACCCCAGACCCATCCAGCACCTCCCATTCCCTCTTCAGCCCTGCGGCTCAACCCAAGGGTGTCAGCCACCAGTCAGTGCCGGCGCCGGCGCCACCTGCCTGAGGGAGCGTCCCATCATCCACCTAGCCGGTGACATCATCAATCCAGTGTCCCCCCCTCCCCTACCCAGTGACATCATCAATCCAGTGTCCTCTCCTCCCCCACCGAGTCCCGTGACTTCTGCCTCAGCATCTCTGGGTCTCCCCTGCCCCTCTGCCCCCGTGCCAGTTCAGGCCAGCACGCCCTCCGCTCTGCCTGCTCCACCCGTCCCCTTCCATTCCTTGCAGGTTCCTTGTGGCCTCTGTGGAACCCCCGGCCCCTGGGTGGTGCAGAGGCCCGGCAGCTGGCAGCTCTCCTTGCCACTCCTACACGGCGTGTCCTGCTCACCATCGTCCCCAGCCCCCAGCACAGGCCTCTGGGCTCAGCAGGCGGTGCCCAGTGCACATTTGCTGCCGTGGATACAGAGCTCACACCCGCAGCCATGCTAATTTCCCAGAGGCGCTCTCTGCAATCTGTGTTAACCGATGGGCACAAGTAAACAAGCGTGAACTTCCAGAGGGGTCGGAGAAGGCTGGCTGGCGCCCACCACGGCTGCAGAGGGAGGCAGGCTCTCCTCCCCAGGAACCGGCCGCGTTACAATCATTTCCAAAAGCAGACATCCCAGCTCTAACTCAGGTGTTGGAAAAAGGGAAGTCAATGTAAAGTAGTCTCGGTACTCCTCATGCTGCGGGTACGGGGGAGGGAGGGGTTGTTAAAAACCAGCTGCCTTTAGGAACCTGGGTTTCAGGCAGGCCGCCCCACAGGGGCCGCAGCCGTCTCCTGCAAGCGCAGCTCCCGGCGTGCACCTGCTCTCACGTTCCGGCCACAGAGGCCTCTCCAGGAAGCCCTCCCGTCTCGGGGGCTGGTGTGGCTGGGGCTGACAGCTGGGAGGACTGACGGGCGCCCTGCACCGGAACTAAGCAGAGCTGAGGGGCAGTGGGAAGGCTTCCTTGAAGGCAGCGACAGCCACGCTGTGGCCGGAGAGGCGGTGGCCTGAGGTGGGGCCAGGGTCCAGAGATGGGGCTGGAGGGTGCCAGTGGGAGCAAGAGTGAGGGTGGCCTGGCACGAGAGAGGGAAGCGAGTCAGGGGTGGGAGCAGCACCTGCAGCTGCTGTTCTGTCCCAAGACTGAGGACAGGCACTGGGTGCTAGGATGTGGTTTTCAGAGGGTCACTCTGGCTGCTGCGTGGAGAACAAACTGGGGCAGGCATGAGCCAGAGGCCCCACAGCATCTATCCAGGGGATGCTGGTAGTGCGGGCCAGGCACACGAGCGAGCAGGTCCAGGACCTGCTGGTGGACAGCTGGGGGAGCTGTGCGCTCAAGCACCTGCGTGGATGGCAGCCCCAGTGACCAAGGAGGGAAGATAGAGGAGGGACACGCCTAGGAGCTGAAGTTCAAGTTTTCCTTATACAAACTCAAGGCTCCATTGGACATCTGGGGGACAGGACAGTCTGGGCACTGAACGGAAGTCAAAGCCACAAGCTGAGAGGGCCCCAGTAAGGCTGATTTAAAGCCATGGACTCGGGCTGGCGCTGTAGTGTGGAATACTGCTCCCGCGCCCCCGGACACTCACTGTTCACACAGCTCTGTCCCACACACCCACACCGCACTGCTGTGGGAGGACGGGGCGGGCTCCTGTGGCCTCCGATGGTTTGTCCGACAGTTCATTAGTACATACCCTGGTCCCACACCTGTTCCACCGGCGGCACTGTGACTTGGCCTGGATAGAGCCCAGCTAGCACGGTTTCTCCAGATAGCAGACACCAGACGCATGGCCAACGCGGTGTGGGGCGGGGCCTCGGCAAACTCTCCCAATGAGCGAACACCGGAAGCCTGTCACCAGGATGCTTTATAGCAGCCGGAGAGCAGAGCACCAGCTCACCCCGCCTCAGCCTGGAACACGCGCGTCACCGGGCGACTCACCGGAGGGGCTGCAGCCCCCAGCCCCGGCACCCCCCAGACGGCACCCCCAGCTCCGCCACTTTACCCATGTGTCCTGGCCAAGTTCCCAGAACTCCGTGTTTGGAAACCTTGTTTGGCAGGGGCCTCCGTTGTGGCGAGAGGGCAAAGCTGCCTCCTGCGAGGGTAGCACCCCATACAGGCACCAGTTCAAGTCCCAGCTGCTCTACTTCCAATCCAGCTCCCTGCGGACGGCCTGGGGAAGCAGCAGTAGGTGGCCCAGGTGCTTGGGCTCCTGTACCCACATGGGAGACCTGGGTGAAGCTCCTGGCTCAGTCCTGGCCATTGTGGCCACTTGGGGAGTGAACCCGTGGATGTGGAGGACCTCACTGCATTTCTCCCTCACTCTCTGTGACTCTTTCAAAGAACAAATAAATCTTAAAAACAAAAAACAAACAAGCTTGTGTGGCAGGCCCTATGGGAGAGCTAATTGAAGCGTAGATTGCTTTAGTCTGAAGGGCAGTGAGACACACACACAGCTCCTATCTGCTCTTTCACTCCTTCCAGTACCCACAATACCCAGGGCTGTTCCGGGTGGAAGGCAGAGGGCGGGAGCCCCAGCCAGGGACGGAAGCACCTGAGCCGTCACCGGCCACCTCCCGGGGTGTGCGCAAGGACGCTGGACCAGACGCGGAGGCTGCTCTGCTCCGAGGCAGCACAGCGGCACGCGGGCCTCCCGAGCGCAGGCCTGCCTGCTGTGCCATGCCTGCCGCCCCCACATGTGCCCCAAGGCAGAGGACCCCTACAAACCACTAGGCCTGACGCAGGCTGCCACACCGGTGCGCACACCGCATCTGTGAGGACGAGGGGGAGGGCAGGCCTACCTCGTCTGGTCAGGATCCGGACACGTGAGCTCCGTGTTCCTTCCGAGTCCTAGGGTGCGAGGGCTGTACCCTCGAGGTGTCCCGGACGGCCGAGTGTGCTAGACAACTCCGTGTTCAGTTCCAGACTGCTCTCCACTCACGAGCCCCAACCAGCACATTACCTCACGATCCTCCCCTAATTGTGGCTCTTTCTGCGGGAGAGGGCAGGGGAGCGCCAAGTGTCCCCCACTGCCCCCTCAATGACGACAGCTGCTCCCTGGAGAAAGGCTGAGTCACTCCACTGAGGGTCAGAAACCGCTAGGGTGCTGGTCCTGCCTGAACATCGTCTTCTGGAACTGGCGTGAGCCGGGCGTCCTGCCTGGCGTGGGTGGTTCCTCATCCGCTCACCCCACAAGTGCCCGTGGCCAGTGAACCAGCAGCGGTGGGAACGGTCACGCGGGGGTCTGTCCTATCAGACACAGTGTCAGGGCTTCAGGATCCAGGCTCCGGCACCCCAGCAGCCACCAGCACCAGAGAACACCCGTGCGACCCAGGCTGCAGCAAGAGTCGTGACGTACGTTTTGGGGGGTGGGTAAGAAACCAACAGTCCAGAAACAGGAGAACTGAAACAAAACAAGACAGCTAAAGCAGCCAGCTAGCCCTGATGAGCTGCACAGCAGGGTGCGGGGCAGTTCCCAGGGCTGACGCCTGTCTCGGCCTCCTGGGAGGACCACAGGGCCGGGGCCGACCACAGGTGTCCCGTGGACAGAGCGGGGCAGGGGAACCTAAGCTCCACACGAAAAGCAAAACGCTCCCTGGGCTCCGTCCGCTCAAAACCATTTCCTTAAATGCCGTCAAAGTCCACAGAGGGCACACAACATGGAGGCACTTGGAGCTGGACGTACACCATCCAAACACGGAGCAAAGGCTGCAGCCGGAAGCCGCCCAGCCCCTCCCCTCCAGCACTGAGGCCAGGCTGACCCCGCCACCGCCACGCTCCCCACAGCCAGCACAGGTCCTGCACTCTGGAGGCACCAGGGCATGGGTCGCATCCAGTGCCCTCCCCTCTGACCCCGGCTCCTGGGAGACCAGGGAGAACGCTATGAGCTCCAGTCCACAAGCTCCCCACCCACCTTAGAGGCCCCTGGACTTCAGAATCAAACTGCAGCTCCCGGCCGACACCCCGCTCCAGCCCAGCCAGGACCGCCCACCCTGCACTCCCGCCTATTCTAGTCAGCGCGCACAACAGCTCTCATCACAGCAGGCCCCCTTCTCGGGCACAGTGCCCAGCGAGGTTTGGGCCCACGGCCTGATTCATGTGTGTGCTGGGAGCTGAGGACAGACACGGACCCCCTGCGGGAGGCGCTGGGGGCCGGCTCCCGAGGGACAGGACCTGTCCAGTCTTGAAGCCCCATCCCTGTTGCGTCATCTCACGGCCCCAGTAATCAGCGTTTCACATGTCTGAACAAAAGCCAAGGTTTACTACATCAGCGTTCCCTTCCCGGGTACCAGCCCCAAGTCACTGCTGTCCACATGTGAGAGCCGTGCCAGCAGCGGGCTGGGCGCTCGCGCTCTCCTGCGGGGACACAGATGAGCTGTGAACAGCGTCCAGTGTCCAGGAGACGGCCCCCGGCCCAGTGGCTCTGAGCTCACAGATGACGGGGGTCAGGGCAGGGTTCCCGGTGCTCCCCACCCAGCGAGGCCTCAGCAGGGAGGCCGACAGGGAGGCCGACAGGGAGGCCTCCTCTCCCCGCTGGGCGTACCGGGTGCGCTGAGCCCTGGGCACGAACGAGCCAGGCCCAGACAGCTGCGTTGTCATCGCCCCGTGACGAAGCTGGGCTCGTCTTGCTCTTCCTCCTCCTCTGTCCCAGACGCCGCCTCAGAGCTACTGGACCGCGGCTCCTGGGCCTGGCCGGCTCCTGTAACCACATGAGATCCAGATTACAGCCGTGCAGACTTCTCAGAGTCAAGGGCACGTTTACCCACAGGAGAGGGTGTGGAAAACGAGGGAACTGCTGCTTCCAGACAGCCGGTCCTCAACAGCCACCACGCCCGACACCACCACGCCCAACACGCCTGGAAGCGCGGCCGACACAGAGGGCCTGCGCCGCTCGCTGCCGGGCCACCAGCCGTCATGTACCTCCCACCACCCGCAACGTCCACAGCTTGGTGGGCCATTTCCCCACCGGCCCCTCGACGTCCCTGCTGATCCCTCGAGTTCCCACTGCGGTGGCAGAAGGACCCCCAGAAACTCTGCCCACAAACCTGCCAGCCTCCCGAGCCTGCGGCAGAGGCCCAGACACCCCTCCTCCCGACACCCCACGTGCAGCTCTGCGCTTCTAGCATTTTCTGTCGCACCCGCCAGACTGGCAGGGAGAGCAGAGACAACTTGTTCCTGACTCCTCCTCCGCCCCCTTCTCCATGGGAGCAGGGAAGTGGGTGAGGCAGGCCCCCAGCTGTCACCAGGCAGCACCCGTGGGTGCCGTGGCTTCCGCAGCAAGGCCAGGCAAGGTCACCGTGCAGGACTCACGCCCACACGGCACCTGGAGCTTAGCCCTCACCACGACAGCTTCCAGGTGGGAGGCGGGGGCCCCCAGGTGCACACAGCTGCGCCCCTTCACCCCCGAGGACGGGACACGGAGAAGAGCGCTCAGGGCCGTCTGAGCGCGCGGCGCCCTCCTCCCCCGCACCTCACGCCAAGCAGAGCGAGTTCCCAGAGTCAGTATTTGTTCAGCCCCCCTCTCTCCCCCGGGGCCAGGCCCTGTGCTGCCTTCCCGCGTATGTACCACCTTGCTGAACTCTAACAAGAGTCTGAGGTGAGTGCTGCTGTCACACACCCATTCGACAGAGGAAGGAAATAAAACCCCGAACGGCCGAGTAACTGGCTCAGGCTCGCCTCCTCACACAAGGACCAGGCTACATACTCGACGGTCAGAATCCTCAGGGCCCTGCCTACCTTGCTGTGACAGCTGCACAAGGAACACGGGCCAGAGGCGGCTGCCGGGCAGCCAGGAGTGCGCGGCAGGAGGAGATGACGTCAAGGAGGAGGAGGAGCCTGCGGCGGCGCCGTCCACAGCCCAGGGCACCGTCTCCGCTCTGAAGGGGGGTCAGGTCCTCCACACCTGCAGTGCACCCCCACCTACGACCTGGGGCCTCTACTCTAGAACTTGGGCTGGCTCAAGGCTGAAACTGTGACTATCTGTTCTGGTCCAAAGCTGGATTCTGTCCCACACACAAAAAGACACATGGATGAGGCGACAGAGGAGCCAGTTACCCAGAGTGACTACTGCCACTGTACACACCGAGATCCCACACTGATTCCGCAAACACGCATGCTTCTATGTGTCACTTCAGAAAAACAAAAACAACACAACCCAAGTCAAAGCCTGCCCACCGCAGCCCTAGAACCACAGTGTGTTCACGCAGGTATGAACACACGCCGCACGCGTGCAGGCATGAACACACAGTGCACACACAGGTATGAACACCTGGTGTGCACAGAGGTATGAATACACAGTACACACAGAGTTATGAACACACGGTGCACACAGAGGTATGAACACCTGGTGCACACAGGCATGAACACACAGCACACACACACAGGCATGAACGCACGGCGCACGCACACAGGCATGAACACACAGCACACACACACAGGCATGAACACACAGCACACACACAGGCATGAACACACAGCACACGCACAGGTATGAACACACAGCACACACACACAGGCATGAACACACAGCACACACACACAGGCATGAACACACAGCACACGCACAGGCATGAACACACAGCACACACACACAGGCATGAACACACAGTGCACACACAGGCATGAACATACAGCACACACACAGGCATGAACACAGAGCACACACACACAGGCATGAACGCACGGCGCACGCACACAGGCATGAACACACAGCACACACACAGGCATGAACACACAGCACACACACAGGCATGAACACACAGCACACACACAGGCATGAACACACAGCACACACACAGGCATGAACATACAGCACACGCACAGGCATGAACACACAGCACACGCACAGGCATGAACACACAGCACACACAGGCATGAACACATGGTGCACGCACACAGGCATGAACGCACGGCGCACGCACACAGGCATGAACACACAGCACACACACACAGGCATGAACACACAGCACACACACACAGGCATGAACACACAGCACACACAGCACACGCACAGGCATGAACACACAGCACACACACAGGCATGAACACACAGCACACACACAGGCATGAACATACAGCACACACACAGGCATGAACACACAGCACACACACACAGGCATGAATGCACGGCGCACGCACACAGGCATGAACACACAGCACACACACAGGCATGAACATACAGCACACACACACAGGCATGAACACACAGCACACGCACAGGCATGAACACACAGCACACACACAGGCATGAACACACAGCACACACACAGGCATGAACACACAGCACACACACAGGCATGAACATACAGCACACACACAGGCATGAACACACAGCACACACACAGGCATGAACACACAGCACACGCACAGGCATGAACACACAGCACACGCACAGGCATGAACACACAGCACACACACACAGGCATGAACACACAGCACACACACAGGCATGAACACACAGCACACACACACAGGCATGAACGCACAGCACACACACACAGGCATGAACACACAGCACACGCACAGGCATGAACACAAAGCACACACAGGCATGAACACATGGTGCACGCACACAGGCATGAACACATGGTGCACACACACAGGCATGAACACATGGTGCACGCACACAGGCATGAACACACAGCACACGCACAGGCATGAACACACAGCACACACACACACAGGCATGAACACACAGCACACGCACAGGCATGAATACACAGCACACACACACACAGGCATGAACACACAGCACACACACGCACAGGCATGAACACACAGCACACACAGGCATGAACACACAGCACACGCACAGGCATGAACGCACAGCACACACAGGCATGAACACATGGTGCACGCACACAGGCATGAACACACAGCACACACACAGGCATGAACACATGGTGCACGCACACAGGCATGAACACACAGCACACACACACACAGGCATGAACACACAGTGCACACACAGGCATGAACACATGGTGCACGCACACAGGCATGAACACACAGCACACACACAGGCATGAACACACAGCACACACACAGGCATGAACACACAGCACACACACAGGCATGAACACATGGTGCACGCACACAGGCATGAACACACAGCACACACACAGGCATGAACACATGGTGCACGCACACAGGCATGAACACACAGCACACACACACAGGCATGAACACACAGCACACACACAGGCATGAACACACAGCGCACACAGGCATGAACACATGGTGCACGCACACAGGCATGAACTCAGATGCATAAGGGCAGAGGGCCTGAGCTGCGACTCGGATCCGGAGGAAGCAGTACTACGCTGACTGACCCGGACGTCGAGGCAGGGTCAGAGCAAAGCTCAGCGCGTTGCTGTGCCGAGAGCCTCTGGCGATGGGACCCCTCAGGACACGTGAGAGGCGTGCCGTCAGGGCCCGCAGGCCTCAGTCTCCAGAGAGGAGGAGCCAGCTGCAGCGGTTCAAGTCATGCGGCATTCGACAGCCACAGTCCACCCAGCTCACTCTTCCAGCATTACTAAACGAATAGTAATAAACGGATAACTTGCTAGCTGCTATGCTTCATGTTGGGGGTGCAAGAGTTGAAAAAAATAGTCACAAATTAAAACACGGAGACACTACACACATAGATTAGAACGGCCACCACTTCTTTAAGAAACCACAGCAGTACCAAACGCTGGCAGACACGGCACAGCAGAAGTGCTGACTCGCTGCTGGTGGAGCGCAGACGCGGCGGCTGGCAGCTTCCCCGCAGAGCGAAACAAGACTGACTTCACACACGAGTCAGCGACCGCACTCACGAGCACCTGCTCATTCATCTGGAATCACGTGCTCACCCATGTCAGCTGCAGCTTTATTCATAATGCCCAAACCTGGATGCACCCAGGATGTCCTCAGCCAGGTGAACGGATAAACCCGATGCACGACTAGTCAGCAACAAACAATGAGGCAGCAGAGAGATGGGCGAACCTCGGGTGGTTCTGCCAAGTGAGAAGCCAGTCTGCAAAGCTGTGCATACGTAATCCAACCCCATGACACTGCAGAGAAGGCCAGGGCCGAGACAGGCAGAGGTCAGCAGAACAGGTGACACAGAGGATGCTCTGGGCTGTGTGACTATATTGGTGGATGTGTGAAACTGTGCATCTGACAGAATCCATAGCATAAAAAATCAAACCTTAATCATTAAAATTACAAAGTCACTGAGGTGTCCAGGTCCCAGGACAGAAAGCAGGGTGGCAGAGCAATCCAAGCGCATCGCGGAAGCAGGATGCAGCCACGGTGGAGCGCGAGGGAATTCTGGAAAGGAGTGGGGTCTGTCAGGCTGCAGGTGCTGCACACAGTGTGGTGCTCCAGCTGCCCCCGCCCCTTCCCCAGGGCATGTCCGTGTGTGCGGAACTGGACACCGCGTACTCGAAATGGACGGCGGGCGCAAAGCCACTCAGGTCGGAGTGGGAAACGCCAAGCCTCGTGGTAACAGGCTGGAGACACAGGCACGGCGCCCGGCTCAGAGACACAGACAGCGGCACCTGTCGGTGCTGTCAGTCGAGAGCCCCAGAACACCACCACTCCAGTAGCGAAGAGCACACTGAGCCCCCAGGTCTTGGTTTCCAACACCACGCATCCCGTAAAAGGAGCCAGGACTGCCTGGGCAAGCGGCTGGGTCCAGGCGGGAGGCAGGAAATCTGGTGTGAATTACGGTGCCAGGAAAGAAGGAAGTGCTTAAAAAAAGGAAAGAAACGGCACCACAGAGATGGGACTTTGTCCAAGGGACACAGGGGCCGACAGAGCATCCAGCGTCAGAGCTGGAAGAACGCGAGAGAACTGGATCAGAACCGCAGTACCAGTGAGACACCCAGCAGTCTGCTCTGGAGCAGAGATGGTACAGCAACTGGAGAAACGGAATGCCCGTGCGAAGTCTCAACAGTGGGGAGCCCGCTGCTCAGGCCCCGCACGCAGCGGCTTCGCGCCGGGCCAGCGAGGGACGGGGACGGAATGTGTCCACGGGGAGACACGGACCGCCTCGCCGGCAGCGATGGCACACGTCACCTGACGGGGTGCATTCCTGATGCAGCCAGGACCACACTGCCCCTCTGTGGTCTTACTCCCGAAACACACAGCCCCAGTCAATCCCAGAGAAGAACAGCAGGCCGGTCCCAACCAGGGCACCCTGTGAAGTCCTAGAAACGGAGCCTGAGCCACACCAGGGTTCCAGGCCCTGGACGGTGAGGCAGGGACGGGCCTAAGGCGCAAACCAAGGGAAGTAGCACAAGCTGACCAGTGTCCTACTGCCGCTGGTCATGAGTGCCCAGGGTCCCACGGCAGCCGAGCACACGAGAAGTCTCGTATCGCCGCCGCAACATTTTTCTGGAAGTCTAAAATCACTCTACAACAGAAAGTTTATTTTAACAAACTGGAACTAGGATTAGAAGCACACCGGGTCGTCAGGCAGGTTGTACACCCACGGCGTATGGATTTCCAGGCAAGGTGGGCAGAGTGACTTATAAGAGAAAGCAGAACAAGAGGGAGGGGAGAGTGGAGGCTGCTGCTGGGGTCCGGCAGCGCCCGCATTTGTTCCCGCGAGGCTGTCGGCAGCCCCTGAAAAGACCCGACTGCCTCGGAGGCGCACGTCCCTAGCTGTGTGGAGAAAACCACTCCGAAGCCAGCACTGCGAGGACACGGCAGAGCGCACACTGCTGCTGGCGCTAACACCGGGCCTGTGTTCTTTCTACGGTGCAGTCCACCGACTCCCGCTGTCGGAAGTCTGCCTTCACCTACCCCCTCAAAAAGACAGAGGTACGTGTCACTAACGTCTCCCACGAAGACAAAACCGGAATGGAATCCACCCAATGCCGGGGAAAGGCGGCTCCGCGTCTACCACAGCACGTCCACTGCAGGTCATCCAGTCACTGCAAAACCTACCAGGAGGCCGGCGCCGTGGCTCACTAGGCTAATCCTCCGCCTGGCGGCGCCGGCACACCGGGTTCTAGTCCCAGTCAGGGCACCGGATTCTGTCCCGGTTGCCCCTCTTTCAGGCCAGCTTTCAGGCCAGCTCTCTGCTGTGGCCGGGAGTGCAGAGGAGGATGGCCCAAGTCTTTGGCCCTGCTCCCATGGGAGACCAGGAGAAGCACCTGGCTCCTGCCATCGGATCAGCACGGTGCGCTGGCCGCAGCGCGCCGGCCACAGCGGCCATTGGAGGGTGAACTAATGGCAAAAAGGAAGACCTTTCTCTCTCTCTCTCCCTGTCCACTCTGCCTGTCAAAACAAACAAACAAAAAAACTACCAGGAATGCAAACACTGGTGATGCTGGTAAAGTAAGCCTATGCCGTGACGGTAACTACACACAGTAGGTACATGAGACAAGAACACAGAGAAAAGGGATCTACTCTGATGCTGGTAAGCTTTGCCTGCGACTTCCATATATTACTTTTTTTTCCTTGGTTGTTCAAGATTTATTCATTCGTTTCAAAGTCAGAGTCACAGAGAAAGAGAGGAGAACCAGACCTCCCATCCACTGGTTCACTGCCCAGATGGCTGCCAGGCCAAAGCCGGGACTTTATTTGGGTCTCCCAGCGGGGAGCTGGATCCCAAGTGGAGCAGTCGGGCGCTACGTGGCATCCATGTGTGGGAGGCTCTGCCGCTCCGCCATGATGCACCAATTTGTTTTTTTTTTTGAAGAGAAGCCAACCTTTGAGAAGTTGCTGCGCCAAGCTCAGATCCTGCTCGTTTATTCCTCACTTGATGTCATCCCCACCTTACGTAAGCTTAGACATTCAAGCACGCTGAAGAAACAGACCGCAGCAAGAATGCTCACACATGCCTGGTGGCCTCGCCAATCAATTTCTTTCTTTTTCTTTCTTTCTTTTTTTTTTTTTTTTTGACAGGCAGAGTTAGAGACAGAAAGGTCTCCCTTTGCTGTTGGTTCACACCCCAGACAGACGCAACCGCCGGAGCTGCGCTGATCCAAAGGCAGGAGCCAGGTGCTTCCTCCTGGTCTCCCATGGGGTGAACCAACAGTGGTCCATCTTCCACTGCACTCCTGGGCCACAGCAGAGAGCTCGCCTGGAAGAGGGGCAACCGGGACAGAACCGGCACCCCAACTGGGACTAGAATCTGGGGTGCCAGTGCCGCAGGCAGAGGATTAGCCAAGTGAGCCACGGTGCCGGCCAGTGGATCAATTTTAGTTCACAGAACAAGTACATCAGTGAATGCCAGCAGAGATCGACTATTTTTTTTAAAGATTGATTCTAGGGGCCACAGTGGGCTAAGCCTCTTCCTGTGGCGCCCGCATCCCATATGGGCCCCAATTCAAGTCCCAGCTGCTCCTCTTTCCATCCAGCTCTCTGCTATGGCCTGGAAAAGCAGTAGAGGATGGCCCAAGTCCTTGAGTCCTTGCACCCACGTGGGAGACCTGGAAGAAGATCCTGGCTTCAGATTGGTCCAGCTCCAGCAGTTATAGCCATTTGGGGAGTGAACCAACAGATGGAAGACCTTTCTCTCTCTCTCTGTCACTCTGCCTCAAATAAATACATAAAACCTTTAAAAAATAAAGATTTATTCTACTTATTTGTAAGAGAGAGTTAGAGCCGGCACTGCTGTAGCTCAATAAGATAATCATCCTCCACCTGCGGCACCAGCACACCAGGTTCTAGTCCCAGTTGCCCCTCTTCCAGGCCAGCTCTCTGCTGTGGCCTGGAAGTGCAGTGGAGGATGGCCCAAGTCCTTGGGCCCTGTAGCCGCATGGGAGACCAGGAGAAGCACCTGGCTCCTGGTTTTGGATCAGCGCGGTGTGCCGGCTGTAGCGTGCCGGCCACGGCCATTGAGGGGTGAACCAACGGCAAAAGGAAGACCTTTCTGTCTCTCTCACTGTCCACTCTGCCTGTCAAAAAAAAAAAAAAAAAAAAAAAGAGAGAGAGAGAGAGAGAGAGAGAGAAACTTCCATTCACTGGTTCACTCCCCTGATGGTTGCAATGGCCAAGGCTGAACCCAGGAGCTTCCTCCCAGTCTCCCATGTGGGTGCAGGGGCTCAGGCACTTGGCTTATCCTCTGAATTCCCAGGCCACAGCAGGGGGCGGGATCAGGATGGGAGCAGACGGCCGCCCTGCTGGCTGAGCCGCACACTGGACTCCTTTCTGCTGCTCACACTGTATTGAAATTCAGGACCCTGGGCCCAGCACTGGCGCAGCGGGCTAAGCCATCATCTGTGGTGCTGGCACCCCATGTGGGTGCTGGTTAGGATTTCAGCTGCTCCACTTCTGATCCAGCCCCTGCTAAAGGCCTGGGAGAGCAGAAGAGGGTCCAAGTGCTTGGGCCCCTGCACCCACGCTGGAGACACAGAAGGAGTTCCTGGCTTTGGATCAGCCCAGCTCCAGCTGTGGTGGCCTTTTGGGGAGTGGACCAACGGAAGGAAGACCTCTCTGTCTCTCCCTCTCACTGTCTGTAACTCTACCTCTCAAATAAATAAATAAAATCTTAAAAAAAAAAAAAAAAAGAGGAAAAGGAAAAGAGGCAGGACTCGAACCCAGGCATTCCAATACGGGAAGTGGGCATCCCAACCTGTGGCTTAACCCACTGTGCCTCAACGCCCCTCCCCAAATTTAAAATGATCATGTAGCACCTTCCTTCTCAGATGAGACAAAAGGTATGGCTAGATTTCCAACACAGTATGCTTAGGGGCGGGTGTTGTGGTTAAGCCAGCAACCACTGCCATGCGTGCTGGTTTAAGTCCCAGCTACTCACTTCTGAGCCAGCTCCGCGCTCATGCACCTGGGAAAGCAGCCGAGGATGGTCCGAGTGCTTTGGCCCCGGCACCCACACGAGACCCCCAGATGGAGCTCCTGGCTCCTGGCTCCCGCCTGGCCCAGCCCCAGCCACTGCTGCCACCTGGGGAATGGACCAAGGGATGGACAATCTCTCTGTCATCTTTCAAATAAACAAATCAGGGCCGGCGCTGTGGTGCTGCAGAGTAAGCTGCTGTCTGCAGAGCCGGCATCCCAGGAGCACCATTTGAGCCCCAGCTGCTCCACTTCCGGCCCAGCTCCCTGTTAATGTGCTGGGATAGCAGAAGTCCCTGGGCCCCCACATCCACGTGGGAGACTTGGAAGAAGCTCCTGGCTTCAGATCAGCCCAGTCCTGACCATTGTGGCCATTTGGGGAGTGAACCAGCAGGTGGAAGATCTCTCTCTCTCTCTCTCTCCTTGTAGCTGTTTTTAAAATAAATAAATCTTTTTTAAAAATTTTTTTGACAGGCTGAGTGGATAGTGAGTGAGAGAGAGAGACAGACAGAAAAGTCTTCCTTTGCCCTTCGTTCACCCTCCAATGGCTGCCATGGGTGCCCTACTGAAGCCAGGAGCCAGGTGCTTCTCCTAGTCTCCTATGGGGTGCAGGGCCAAAGCACTTGGGCCATCCTCCACTGCACTCCCAGGCCACAGCAGAGAGCTGGCCTGGAAGAGGGGCAACCAGGACAGAATCCGGCGCCCCGGCTGGGACTAGAACCAAGTGTGCCGGCGCCGCAGGTGGAGGATTAGCCTATTGAGCTGTGGTGCCGGCCAATAAATAAATCTTTAAAAATTAATAAAAAATCAATCTTGGGGGGAAAAAAACCTCACATGGACCCAAGAGTAAACAGTGCCGAGGCCGAGAACCTGCTCGTAGGCATCCTGTAACAAACCGCCCGAGGCCCCTGGACCTCTGTGGTAGGCAGGCCCGTGCCAGTGTCACAATACACCATCCTGGGACTGCAAGACTCAACAGTCAGACTTGGCTAAATGCCTCTGGGACTGTCACAGGCCGAGTCCCGCCCTGTGGGGCATCTTCAGGGAGTGCCGGCCAGCACAGAAGACAGCAGGTTCGACCTCTCCAACAACAGCACAGCGCCCAGCCAGTGCCCTCCGCTGCGTGTCAGGAGAAAACCAACCTCCGAGCCCACAGAACCCAGCAAGCCCCCGACGCCACGCTGTTGTCCAGCTGAGCATCAGCACGCCACTCTCCACACAGTGCCCTGGGACACCGAGACACTCCATGAGCCGGGAAACCAGGGGGGAAACGGAGAAGAGGAGGCAAACGGCATCGCCACTCCGACGCTGGTGTCCCTGATGCTGCTCCGCTGGCACGCGCACTCTCCACGGTCTGCCAGCTACGGTGCCAGCTTCTCCTCAATTCAGTCCAAGAGCAGGGCCAGGGACTACATCAGTGACCTTCAAAGCTGTCTGACCGCAGCCCGAGCCCGCGTGGAAACCAAAGGGAGATTTCACACAACAGCCCTCCCTCAGCGTGGCATGCTGTGACACTTTCTAGTCTAATTTATCTTTCACTCAGGCTTTAAAAAGACCGTTGCAGCCTCTGACTATGGTTCACGTCCTGCTGACTGAAGGACAGCAGTCCTGCTCTAAAACTGCCACCACAGTGTGGCTCCGCACGGGGACACAGCACAGACGGCTCCATTTAAAACAAGATGTGTGGCTGGGCGTCGTGGTGCAGTGGGCTGGGCTGCCACGGGCGACACCAGCACACCATGTGGGCGCCGGTGTGAGTCCTGGCTGCCCCACTTCCCCGCCAGCTCCCTCTAATGCACCTAGCAAAGCAGCACAAGATGCCACCCATGTGGGAGACCAGATGGAGTTCTGGGCTCCTGGCTTGGCCTGGCTCAACCTCAGCCACTGTGGCCACCTGGGGAATGAACCAGAGTAGAGATCCCGATCCCTCTCTCCCTCTCTCCCTCTCTCCTCTCCCCCCGCCCCCCTCTCTCAGCCTTTCTAATGAATAACTAACTTAAAAATGATTAGGCGCTCTCTCAGCCTCCACTGACCACTAATGAAGCTGACCAAGCACAGACTACAGTGGCCATGCCTGATAAAGAATTCAGGCTTTCTTTTCTTTTTCAAAAAGTCAGTTACAAAGAGGGAGATGCAGACACAGAGACAGAGACAGAGAGAGATCGATCTATCCTCCACTTGCTGGTTCACTCCCCAAACAGCTCCAGTGGCATGGGCTGGGCCAGGCCAAAGCCAGGAGCTTCATCTGGGGTTCCCACGTGGGTGCAGAGTCCCAAGGATTTGGCCCATCTTCCTCTGCTTTCCCAGGTGCATTAGCAGAGAGCTGGATTGGAAGTAGAGCAGCTGGGACTCGAACCAGCGCCACAGATGGCAACTTTACCTGTTATGCCACAGCGTTGGCCCCAGAATACAGGTTTTTCAAGGTCAAACTCATCCTGCCTATAAACTTATTCTTAAAATGTATGGAAGGATACATGTGTGGCAAATATAATGAACAAAACATACAGAAAAATAAAAACAAAGGCTTTACAGAATTCCTCCAGGAAATCACTCAACATGCAAACAATGACATCAAGAAGCCGCGAAACCAGACCCCCAAGAGGGAGGGTCAAGGTGCCCAGAGCCTAGGACAAGGAGTCCCAGCTACAGTATCCCTGGGCAGAACAAGACCAGCTTCTACGCCCAGTCCTCCCCCGTGGGCCAAGCACGCCTGTCCCCAGGTGGGGCGGATGTGGGGAGGCGTGTGTGCGTGACTGATAGCAGACCGGAGGGACGAGGGCCTAGCAGCCACATTTTAGCAGTTTGATTTCACCTAGGAAAGGGGAGGAGCAGCCAAGGCATCCACCACGTGTCGCCCGGTGCCTTTACGACTCAGGAGAAGCTGCTCCGGGAAGGCGCCAAGCGCATTTCAACGTCCAAGCCTGACTTTCCCCTGAAACGCAGTCGCCCGCTCAGGAAGTGAGCCCGTCAATCAGGGAACAGCCGCGGACTCGGTGCTGGTGGACAGCTGACCCTCTGTAGTGGGGGCGGGGCCCGTCCCCCCTCATTCTCAGCCTGTGGGCTTCCTGGGTCGGCACTGCAGCACGGGCAGTGGGATGCTGACCCAGTTCACTGCTCCTTGTTAACAGAACCTCCGTTGCGTCTTGGGTGGCGACACACCCGGCTCCCAAGGATGAAGACAGCAGGTTTAAGTTACAGTAACTCTGCTATTCACCCAACCTGAGGGCAGCTGGGGACGGCAAAGGCGTAGGCTTCTGGGGGCCCCTCTGCTTTTCAGTACAGAAAGACCACCCCCAGCCCCTCCTGCCTGCCCTGCACAGGGGTAGGGTGATGGCAGGAGCTGTGGCAGCCATCTCACACCCCTGGGCAAAGCCAAGCGAAGCACAGGGTGCTGGGCCACAGGCTGCCACCAGACTTCTCACCACATAAAGGAAACGCGCTCCTCTCTGCTAAGCACAGCCAAAAGCATCGATCAACCCGGCAAATGATTCAATCAGCCAAAGGGCCGCTGTGGCAGGAGCACTGGGCAGCCCTGAAGTCTCCCCTCGTGGGCAGGAATGCACAGGCTGCAGGCCCCTCCCAACTAAAAGGCGAGAGCGGTGACAGACAGGAGCCAGCACCAATGGCTGTGGTCCCTGGGCTCCCTCAGCCCTGCCTGAAGGGCGTCCACCCCAACTCACTGGGCGCCCACAGCGGTCCTCTGCTTAGACCGGTTTGGCTTTCTCACCCTCGCCACTAAATGAGCCCCAACTTCTACAGACGAGCGGCCAGCTCCCCCAGGGCCAGCCCAGCGCCCACAGCCCTCAGCCCCAGCGGTTCCTGGGGCTCAGCCACCGCAGTCGGCAGGGACGAGACTGCACCAAGGGAAGAAGCCACTACTCACCTTCTTTCTGCTTTTTCTGTTCCAGTTTCATCTTCTTTGCCAATAATTTCTTCTCTTTTAACTTCTGGCTGCAAATGCAACACACAGGTTAACTGCCTTATTGTAGCTTAGAAAACAAACATCGGGGCCCGGCCGGTGCTGTGGTGTGGTGGGTAACGGGAGCAAGTTTGAGTCCTGGCTGCTCCACTTCTGATCCAGCTCCCCGCTAATGTGCCTGGGGAAGCAGCTGAAGGTGGCCTGAGTGCTTTGGCCCCTGCACCCACATGGGAGACTTGGAGGCTCCTGGCTCCTGACTGCCCCAGCTCTAGCTGTTGTAGTGGATGGAAGATCTCTGTCTCTCCCTTCTTCTCTTCCTCTGTAACTCTGTCTTTCATATAAATAAATCTTTAAAAAAAAAATTATAGGGGCCAGTGCTGTGGCATAGCAGGTGGGCCGCTGCCTGCAGTGCCAGCATCCTATGTGGGTGCCAGTTTGGGTCCTGGCTGCTCCACTTCCGATCCAGCTCCCTGCTAATGCACCTGGGGAAGCAGCGGAGGACGGCCCTGGTCCTTGGGCCCCTGTGCCCATGTGGGAGACCTGGAAGAGGCTCCTGGCTCGTTGCTCTGAATCAGCCTGGCCATTTGGAGAGTAAGACAGAGGATGGAAGATCTCTCTCTCTGTGCCTCTCTGTAATTTTGACTTTCAAATAAATAAATCTTAGAAATTCATAAAAAAATAACACTTTTTTAAAAGATCGATTCATTTGAAAGGCAGAGTTACAGAGAGAGAAAGACAGAGATAGGTTCCAGGCTCTGGATCTCGGCCTGGCCCAGCCCTGGTCACTGTGGGCATCTGGGGAATGAACCAGAGGATAAAAGGTCTCTTTCTCTCTCTCTTTCCCTTTTTTTCTGTCACTCTGCCTTTCAAAAAAAAAAAAAAAAAAAGAAAGAAAAGAAAAGAAAACCAGAAGTGAGGGCAGCACAGAGGCTCATGTGTTCACCAGAGTCCTGGCTCCTAAACTCTGGAGGAGCCGGACCTGCCCCCAGGTGCTGGGAGTGACAGCAGCCCTCCAGCGGGCTGCTCAGCTGCAGGCAGGTCACCGTGCACTCACTGGCCGCCCACTCTCACCTGTGCTGGCCTCCCCCCACACGGTTCTTACCGCTTTTTCCGACGCTTTGCTGTCTGCTCCTCCGCAGCGATTTTATTCTTTTCCAGTCTCTTCTGAAACTCTGCATCCAATCTTTGCTGCAAAAAAATTCAACCTTCAGGCACACGCTGGTGTGGGGAGGCTGCACACAGGTGAGTGCTACAGGCACATCCGGGTAGGGCAGGTCATCAACGTGCGGCTGTCTAAGGGTGAGAGACTCTACTCCCCAAGATGCTACATGGTGCACCACACACACACACGCGCACACACACAAACACGGCCGGGGTCCCGAGGCGCAGGCAGCACTACCGTCTGGACACCATCTAGGGAACACCGGACAGTCAGACTATGGGACTGAAGTCCTAACCTGAGCAACAGTTACCCAAGCAGCATAATACACACACCTGCTACTGAATCCAGCCTGGCACACACAGGCAGCTCTCTGGTGCTAGGCTCAGCGTCATCTTTCCCCGGGGTGGGGAGGGGGGTCACAAGTGGTCTCCCCCAGGGCTCTAGGAAGACTCATGGAGACAAACTACAGAGAAGCACCTGTCAGCCATAAACCCAGCCACTGCTACACAGTCACTACTAGCAAGCTGCATAGCGCCAGCACAGAGGGGAGAGGTGCCTGCCACAGAGCTGCGGTCGGCACTGCCAGGGCCGTGGGGGCCTGCGCACGGTCAGGGTCAGAGGAGCCCAGTCCTTGAGGGCAGGCAGGAAATCAGCTGTGACTACAGGAAAGCCAACGACACAGTCAAGTCCTGATGGCTGCAGAGTGCTCAGAGGAAAAGCCAAAGTCTCTCTTTGGGGTCTGGAGCCCTGACAGGGAGCGGCTGTCAGACACCGCGTGGAGAACGGCAACCAGGCGGCCCTGGCAGGACCAGCACCCGGGCCTGGCTGTGCATTTCCGCGACTGGCAAAGTTCATGAGCACCTGGTCTGCGTCGGTTTTCAGGCTCAACCTCTTCATCTCTGAGCATCTCCAAGGACGCCGAGTGCCCCCCCCCCCATTATAGAAGCCCCAGCCCTGCCTCCACTTGGTGGAACTGCTCAATTGGCTTCTAAACTGAACCTGTATCTCCCAATTTGCCAATCATTCCACAATTGAATAAAGCTGCCCTTACAGGTGGGCGCTGTGGGGCTGCCCACGTCCCACAGGTCAGAGCACCTGCTGTGAGCTCCCACCGCACCACACCTCCAGTCCAGCTTCCTGATAACACACCTGGGGGGGAGCAGCTCGTGGCCCAGGTGCTCCAGGTGGGGGCCCCGGATGGAGCTGCTGGCTCCTGGTGCTGGCCTGCCTCAGCCCCGGCTGCTGCGGGCATCTGGGAAGTGACCAGCTGACCCTCTTTTGACCTGCTCTCTCTGTAACTGTGTTTCTGCCTTTCAAATAAATCTTAAAAACAAAAACAAAAAAAGGCCCTGATACGCTGCTGTGCCCTGCCAGTCACTGAAAAGGACAAGGATTCCCTTTCTGGAACAAACCTCACAGCCTGTGTGTTGCATCTGTGTGGATTTTCTCTGGATCTTTATTAAGTACATTATAAAAACTTTAACTTCCCGTGTTTAAATATGATAAATATATTAGACAACAACCTGCTCTAGCCCCTCCCCCAAGTAGCTCACAGTTAAAATGTGTCTGATCGTCTGCACACACACAGCACACTCCTGCCGGTGGCAAGCCCGCCGCAGGGGCCGCTGGAGAACCAGCAGCATCCGGCCCGAGAGAGGCTGCAGGACAAACAGGCTAGGGGTGAAAACCAGCAGCGGCCCCGTCCCGTCCCCAAAGCAGAGTCCTCCCAATTCAGCTCTGGCCGTTCCCGGAGCTGTTACATATTTTTTTCTGCATCCTGGCTGCCTCTTGGCTTATTTTCTGTTTTGTTTTGAGAACTTCAAATTCAGAAAAGCTACAGGAAGTACACGTACAGACCTCACTGCCTCGCTCCTACAGTCAGTGCTTCGCTACGGCATCACACCCCATACCTATGCCTTCACTCCTGTCACTCCTCTTCACTCCTCTGGGGGGAGCACTTCAACAGAGGCTGCAGGCTTCAGTCCACTCCTGAACACGCCCACCATTGAACAGGGTTTAACACTTGCTGTTTTGCCTCAACTCAATTCACCTGACACGGGGGTTAAAGCACTCCCAAACTCAGTAGAACGTGCCCTGAATGCAATGCCCCACGAGTGCTTTAAGAGGGCCAGAGAGCTGTTCCGGCCCCTCCAGCTGAGTAAGTTCCCCAGTGTTTAGAATTAAATTCTAAGCAATTGTCAAGCTCTTAAGATAGTCGAGTATTTGACGCCCGTCATGAAGAACCATCAGCCCAAGGCTACAAAATGCAAGTTCTCCAAGAACAGACACAACGGCAGCGCCCCCTCCTCACACCAAACACAGCTAATGCATGTCAGCACTCAGCCAAGAGGACAGGACGGGGAACGGCCAGGGCTGTGGGGCTGTGCCGTGCCGGACACCCTCATTCCCGGCCTCCCGGGAGCACCGGCGCAGGCCACGACCCGCAGTCCCCACTCGGCTCCCAGCGCCGACCTTCTCGGCCATGGCGTCCATGTAGTCCTGTCGCTGGTACTCCCTGCGGCGCAGGTGCCTGTACACGTGGAACTCCCCGCTGCCGGCCCCGGCGCTCGAACCTGCAGCCACGAGAGAGCAGAGCGCCCGATGAACCGCCGTCGCCCGCACGCGCTACCCCAGCCACGGGGACGCCGGAGGCGAGCGCTCCAAGAATCCACTCCGGGCCCCAACCAGAGACGCACAGCGGGGTTCATAGACGCCCCTGGCTCCCGGCTGTGGGTCAGCCGTTCCAGCGGATGGAAAACCCCTCTCTGCCTGTCAAATAAATACATATTTTAAAAACCTGTAGGCTGCCCCCCCCCCCTTACCCATCACATCTCGGACGAACTCCGGGGGAGGTCGAGGCGCCCACTCGCTCATCTTCTCTGGAATGGGAACTGCTTTGTCCTGCAACATTTCAACAGCACGGCGTCCGTCAGCGCAGCCCTGCCGGGGGGGCCCCCCCATCCTAACCGGGGGAGCAGGGGCTGGGCTGCTCCCCACCAGCCCCGGGCCCCGGGGGGGGCTCCTGCCCCGCCGCCTCGCCAGGGCTAGGCTACCCACCGGGCGGGCTGCTCCTTCCCAAGGGCGGTTCTAGAAAGTTGCGGCTCCGAGTTCCCGAGCCTGGGGGCGGGGAAGATGGACCCCTCCCCGCACCCCAGGACCGGACCGGAACCAACGCCCCGCCTCACCGGGTTCTTCATGAGCCGCTCCAGCTTGAGCTTCTGCTCCTCCGCCGCATTCTTAGGGATAACCAACGTCTGCGGCTCTTTCTTGGGCCTCGGTGGTCGCACCGAGGAGGCGGCCGAGCTGGCCATGACAATTTTCTCCCCGCTTCCTAAGGGGAGCAGCGGCGACGGCGCGCACTTATGACGACAGAACGGCGCGCGCTTATGACGACAGAACGGCGCGCCGGCCACGCATGCGCACTCTCCGAGTGGGGGGGGAGAGAGAGGGCGGAAGCAACCTGCGGAGTCCCAGGCCGGCGTGGGTTAGTTTGATCAGAGCTGCGTGACTTCACTTCCGGTTTCCGAACAACTCCCTGCCGTCGGACGCCCCTGGCTCTGGGGTGGGGGGAAATGAGACCCTCCGTGCCCGGGGGGCCAGGCCGCAGCCGACCTCTGCTGTGCCCTTGATGTCCGTCGTGGTGGACGTCGGGATGGCTCCCAGCACCTGCTCCCTTCCCGGCCTTTGTGGGGCTTCCTCGGCCCTGCCCGTCTCCTGTTTGCAGGAGCCGGTGCAAACGTGGTCGTGGACTCTTTCCCCGGCCCCCAGCAAACAGACTGCGGAGTGGGCGCGGCTCCTGGACGGGCCGGGCCCTGGGCAGCCAGGCCACAGGAGCAGAGCCCAGGACTGCTGTGTCAGCTCCTCAGAACCGTATTGTTTAGACCTGGGAACGCCCGAGCGTCTCCCCTCTGGCTGGCGTGAGCCTTGGCCGTTGCTTCTCACCCTCAGTCGGGTGGTGGTCGATGGACACGGTGATCTCACCGGCCACGCGTGGTGCTGGGGTCTCAGCATTTGAACCCGGCCGGCTGGGTAGAGGAGCTTAGCGAATCAGTGCGGGTGGGCCTGGTCCGAGCAGCGGAAGAGTGCCCCTCCCCCGGGGGTGGGGTGGGGTGGGGGCAAGCTGCCCCTCCTCCAGGGAAGAGAGGATTCCTCCCAATGGATGGCTCTGAGCTGGGGTCTTGGCTTGTTTCCTGGCTCCTGGCTTCGGATCCACGCAGCTCCAGCCGTTGTGGCCATTTGGAGAGTGAACCGGACCTATCTCTCTGTCTCGCTCTCTCGCTGTCTGCAACTCTCATATAAATAGATAAAACCTAATCACAGGAGAGGCCTCACTTCCTGACAGCGTCTAACCCAGCACAGCCACTCGAACCCTTCCCCAAAATCACCCAGCTCTCGTCTGAATCCTCCGATAAGCCCTTCCCGACACCCTCTGGCCCAGGCAAGCGTGGTCTTCGCTCTGGTAATTAGCGAACACGCCTGGTTCAGCGGCAGGTGCGCGCCTCGTGGGCCGCACAGGTGGTCCTTTGTCGCCCCCTAGAGGGCAGAAGTTTTGTCGTCGGCACCGTGCATCCCCAGTGTCTGGGCGAGGTCTGGCCCCCAGGGAGGCTCCACCACCATTTCCTGATGGACGCAGCCCTGGGGGTGTGGCTCTGGGTCTCCAAGGGCCCCGACAGGGGAGGCGGGTGCCTGCTTAGCCAGGGGTCTCCCTCCCTTGGAGTTCCTGGGTGGAGGGACAGGTGGATAAAGCAAGAGCACCCACAGGGTGCTGGGTTGGTTCTCTAAAGGCCGCTCCTGGCTGCCCGATGGTGAGCAGCTTTCCAGGGGTCAAGGGTGAGGACTTGGTGGAGGTCACTGGATGCCCCTGCTGGCCTGGGCGGGGTCATTACACAATCGAGCTGCATGGCACACGCGAGCAGCCAGGTGCCTCCAAACACTACAAAGATTTTGTTACTGGGAAGGTCTTCTCCCCCAAGAGAGTTCCCACGTAGTCGCCCTTTTAAAAAAAAAAAGATTTTGAGATGTAGAGTTACAGTGAGAGGGAGAGACAGAGAGAAAGGTCTTCCTTCTGCTGGTTCACTCCCCAAATGGCCTCAATGGCCAGAGCTGTGCAGAGTCAAAGACAGGAACCAGGTGCTTCCTCCTGGTCTCCCATGTGGGTACAGGGGCCCAAGCACCTGGGCCATCCTCCACTGCTTTCCCAGGCCATAGCAGAGAGGTGGATCAGAAGAGGAGCAGCTGGGACTAGAACCGGCGCCCATATGGGATGCTGGCGTAGCAGGTGGAGGATTAACCCTGCCCCGACACGACATCGCCTTCCCCCCTTTAAAGATTTATTTATTTATTTATTTGAGAGGTAGAGTTACAGAGAGAGGGAGAGACAGAGAGAGGTCTTCCATCCACTGGTTCACTCACCAGATGGCCACAATAGTTGGAGCTGGGCCAACTGAAAGCCAGGAGCCAGGAACTCTATCCGGGTCTCCCATGTGGGTGGCAGGGACCAAAGCACTTGGGCCATCTTCCACTGCTTTCTAGGCCACCAGCAGGGAGCCGGATTGAAGGTGGAGCAGGGGCCAGTGCTGTGGCATAGTGGGTAAAGCCGCTGCCTGTAGTGCCAGCATCCCATATGGGTGCCAGTTCAAGTCCCAGCTGCTCCACTTCCGATCCAGCTCTCTGCTGTGGCCTGGGAAAGCAGTAGGAGATGGCCCAGGTCCTTGGGCCCCTGCACCCACGTGGGAGACCTGGAAGAAGCTCCTGGCTCCTGGCTTTGGATTGGCTCAGCTCTGGCCATTCTGGCCATCTGGGAAATAAACCAGTGGATGAAGATGTTTCTCTCTCTCTCTTCGTCCCTTCCTCTCTCTCTTCTTCTCTGTAGCTCTGCCTTTTAAATAAATAAATAAATACGTTTTTTTTAAAAGACTTATCCATTTGAAAGTCAGAGTTACATAGTTGCACAGAGAAAGAAGGAGATGCAGAGAGAGAGAGAGAGAAAGAGAGAAAGAGAGAAAGAGAGAAAGAGAGAGAGAGAGAGAGAGAGAGAGAGAGAGAGGTCTTCCATCTAATGGTTCACTCCCCAATTGGCCGCAGTGGCCAGAGCTGTGCCGATCCGAAGCCAGGAGCCAGGACCTTCTTCCAGGTCTTCCACGTGGGTCCAGGGGCCCGAGGACCTGGGCCATCCTCCACTGCTTTCCCAGGCCACAGCAGAGAGCTGGATCGGAAGTGGAACAGCTGGGCCTCGAACCAGCGTCCATATGGGATGCTGGCGCTGCAGGCCAGGGCATTATCCCACTGTGCCACAGCGCCGGCCCCATAAATAAGTTTTTAAAGAAGGAGGAGGAAGAGGAGAAAGTGGAAGAGCTGGGGCTTGAACCAGTGCCCATATGGGATACCAGCACTGCAGGCGAAGGCTTAACCTACTATGCCACAGTGCCAGCCCCACATAGCCTTCTTAATGCATCTTAAATGCCACCTCCTCTGTGATGGCGTCCCTGATTGACCCCCCCCCCCCCCCCGCCTTTCAGCAGCCTTCTTGTGGCTGCTGCTTCTCTATGGCTTGATGCTGGCACAGTGGTGACCACAGTGGGTCCCAGGGCTGGGCCAGAACCCAGCGTCTGCCCCCAGTCTGGTGTACTGGATGCTCTCAGAACGTTTTGGGGGAACACAGAAACAATGTACAGAGTGTGTGTGTGCCCGTGAGATTGCCCCGTGGTGGGTGGACGGGCGAGTAGAGGAATTCAAAGAGTGTGAGACATTGATGAGCATTCGATCAATACGGGAGAGAAAGCACAAGACAGCACGAGACAGCGGACTGGCAAAGAGCTGCAGAGCCAGGAGGGTGGGGGCAGCGTCTGTCTGTAGGGCAGGGCCTGGCGCTGAGCTGTGCTTGGCAGGAAGCTGCTGGATGGAGGAGAAGTCAGCGGAACAAGGCAATGCACACAGACAGGGCAGCGCGAAGACGTGGTGGGAAGGAACCGGTGACAGCAGCCCCGGTGTCCGAGTGTGGCCAGCGCTGCTGCCTCACCGATCGTCTGGATTTCACAGAGACACAACCAAGGCCCAGAGGACAGAGTGGCCAGGGTCCCACAGACCCAAATCCAGTGGTGTGGCCCTGGGTCTCCGAGGGCCCGAGTGCTCAAGAGGACTCACAGGTGGACGGCACCAGGCTGCCAGCAGAGCCTAGTGGGGGCTGTTCATGTGGCGCCTGCCTGGGGCGGAGGCTGGATTGAGGTCCTGCTCCCTGGGTGGAAAGTGTGCCGCCTCCCACCAACTGATGGAGTCCACTCAAGGACTCAGCCCCCCCGGTGCTGCCCTGGCTGCCACTAGAGGGCAGCAAAGCCCCACCCAGCTCCACCAAACCTCCAAGTTCCGCCACCGGGAGCCTTGGCACACTGGGCTTGGGCAAGCATCTTTTTTTTTTTTAAGATCGATTTATTTATTTGAAGGGCAGAGTTACAGAGAAAAAAGAGGGAGGGAGGGAGGGAGGCAGAGAGAGGGAAATCTTCCACCCTCTGGTTCATTCGCCAGGATCCAGGAGCTTCTTCCAGGTCTCCCACGTGGGTGCAGGGGCCCAAGGACTTGAGCCATCTTCCACTGCTTTCCCAGGCCACAGCAGAGAGCTGGATCAGAAGTGGAGCAGCCAGGACTTGAACCGGCGCCCATATGGGATGCTGGCACTGCAGGGAGCCACTTTCCCCACTGTGCCACAGCGCCGGCCCCAAGGGATACTTCCAGTATTAGCACTGAAAGTCCTGCACCCTGGGAAAACCCTCAGTCCCGGGACCAAATGGGCGGCTGATCACCCTTGTACTGAGAGCCCTGGTCGCTGGGCCCCCATCCAACATTTTGCCCAGGGGCAAGCAATCTTGGGAGTGTGTGTCTTGCGCATGGCCATCCGGCTCGGGGAGGTTAAACTTCTTGCCCAAGGGGCTGTGTTGTAACTCAGTGGATTACACTGCAGCCTGCAATGCTGGCATCCCATATGGGTGCTGGTCCCAGTCTCAGCGGCTCCTCTTCTGACCCAGTGCCCTGTGCCCGAGGGCTCAGGTCCCTGCCACACGCGAGGGAGACCCGGATGCAGTTCCAGGCTCCTGGCTTTGTCCTGAACCAGCCCTGGCTGTTGTGGGCATTTGGGGAGTGCACCTGCGGATGGAAGATTTCTCTCTCTCTCCCTCTCTCTGCAACTCTGTCTTTCAAATAAATAAGTAAATCTTAATAAACCAAAGATCTGTTTGTAAATGCGTATTGCAGCTGAGTTCGTAAAAGCTGGAAACAGCCTACATGTTCATCAAATCATGATGGACAGATTGCCATCTAGCCACCAGGCAAATCCTGCTCAGCCCCAGAAGGCACTGCGGCTGCTTGACCAACACGGATGGATCTCGAGAGCTTTGTGCTCAGTGAGTGGACCCAGTTCTCAGAGGCACTACCTGGATAACGCGGTTGACTAGACATCCTGGGAAAGCCAAAATGACAGGGACAGAAGGGCCCAAGCACTCGGGCCATCTTCCACTGCTTTCCCGGGTGCATTAGCAGGGAGCTGGATGGGAAGAGGAGCAGCTGGGACTTGAACTGGTGTCCCTATGCGATGTCGGCCAGCATTGCAGGCAGTGGCTTTACCTGCTATGTCATAGCCCCGGTCCCGGAGCCTCTCATTTTCTAAAACAAAACTGGGTCTTATTCAAGACCATTGCAAAAGAATACCTTGATACCTTAGTTGTTTTACTATTTCACTTTGTAACCGATTTACAAATGAAACAATTTAGTCAAAAATCAACATGTAATAAATTGCATGTTTAAAGTACATAATTTGACACATTTTGAAACTTGCATAGACTGTGAAACTTGCTACAATGAAGAAAACAGACATGGGCACTGCCCTGGAAGCTTTGCTAGCATCGTTTTAAAGCCCTCCCTCCTGGGGCCAGGGTTGTGGCACAGCAGGCTGAGAGCGCCAATTCGAGTCCCTACTGCTCCACTTCCAATCCAGCTTCCTGCTATGGCCTGGGAAAGCAGTGGAAGATGGTCCAGTTGGGCCAGTGCTGTGGCGCAATGCATAAAGCTGCCACTTGTGACATCAGCATCCCATATGGGCACCAGTTTGTGTCCCGGCTGCTCCACTTCCCATCCAGCTCTCTGCTATGGCCTGGGAAAGCAGTAGAAGATGGCCCAAGTCCTTGGGCCCCTGCACCCACGTGGGAGACCCATAAGAAGCTCCTAGCTTCAGCCTGGCCCAGCCCTGGCATATTGCAGCCATCTGGGGAAGGAACCAATGGATGGAAGATCTTCTCTTTATCTCTCTCTCTCTCTCTCTCTCTCTCTCTCTCTCTCTCTCTCTGTAACTCTGAGTTCCAAATAAATAATTAAATCTTTTTAAAAATTAAAAATTAGAATTATAAAGATGGTCCAAATCCTACCACTCAGGTGGTAAGCCAGAATGGGGTTCTGAAAAGAGAAAGAGAGAGACAGACAAAGGGGGAAGTGTTTTAAAGATTTACTTATTGGCCGGCGCTGTGGCTCATTAGGCTAATCCTCCGCCTGCGGCACTGGCACACTGGGTTCTAGTCCTGGTCAGAGCACCAGATTCTGTCCCGGTTGCTCCTCTTCCAGTCCAGCTCTCTGCTGTGGCCTGGGAGTGCAGTGGAGGATGGTCCAAGTCCTTGGGCCCTGCACCCGCATGGGAGACCAGGAGAAGCACCTGGCTCCTGGCTTCGGATCAGCGCAGAGCCAGCCATAGCAGCCATTGGAGGGTGAACCAATGGTAAAGGAAGACCTTTCTCTCTGTCTTTCTCTCACTGTCCACTCTGTCAAAAAAAAAAATTTACTTATTTGTAAGGCATAGTTACAGCAAGAGAGAGATATTGGTCTTCCATTTGCTGGTTCACTCCCCAAATGGCCGTAACAGATAAGGCTGGGCCAGGCCAAAGCCAGGAGCCTGGAACTTCATCCGGGTCTCCCACGAGGGTGCAGGGGCCCAAGCACTTGGGACATCTGCTGCTGCCTTTCCAGGCTTTAGCAGAGAGCTGGATCGGAAGTGGAGCAGCTGGGACTTGAACCGGCGCCCATCCGGGATGCTGGAGTCATGGGTGGCAGCTTTACCCCTCTTGCCCACTGCTCCTCCACCCTCCCACCCCATCCACAGACAAACACGGATCCACTTTCTGTTTGTTTTCTAGAACTTTGAAGAAATTTGGGATCGTACAGCTCGCGCCCTCTTGTTGCCTGGCTGTTTTCTTTTCTTTTACAGGCAGAGTGGACAGTGAGAGAGAGAGAGAGACAGAGAGAAAGGTCTTCCTTTGCTGTTGGTTCACCCTCCAATGGCCGCCATGGCCGGCGCACCGCGCTGATCTGAAGCCAGGAGCCAGGTGCTTCTCCTGGTCTCCCATGGGGTGCAGGGCCCAAGCACTTGGGCCATCCTCCTCTGCACTCCCGGGCCACAGCAGAGGGCTGGCCTGGAAGAGGGGCAACCGGGACAGAATCCGGTGCCCTGACCGGGACTAGAACCCGGTGTGCTGGCGCCGAAGGCAGAGGATTAGCCCAGTGAGCCGCGGCGCCAGCCTGCCTGGCCGTTTTCACACAGAATAGTTGTTTTGAGATTGACCCCGGCTATTGTGTACGTCAACAGCCCGTCCCTCTCACCGGCGACTTGCATTCCATGGTGTGGCCAGAGCAATGCGTATCTGCGGATGCTCACTGGGGCTCTTCTGTTGCTGGTTTCTGTAAACAAGGCTGCTCAGGGCACTCGTGGTATGCGTGTATGATTTCACTTCTCGTGGTTGCACAGCCGGGAGAGGGTCTGTAGGCTCTAGAACTAGACTAGAACCTGGGGTGCCGGCGCTGCAGGTGGAGGATTAGCCTAGTGAGCCGTGGCGCCGGCCTGTAAGTAAATCTTAAACAAGCAAAAAAAAACCCCACAACTGTCTCTTTGTCTGTTGCTCTGCCTTTCAAATAAATAAATAAATACTCTTTTATTTTTTGACAGGCAGAGTGGACAGTGAGAGAGAGAGACAGAGAGAAAGGTCTTCCTTTTGCCGTTGGTTCACCCTCCAATGGCCGCTGTGGCTGGCGCACCGCGCTGATCTGATGGCAGGAGCCAGGTGTTTCTCCTGGTCTCCCATGGGGTGCAGGGTCCAAGCACTTGGGCCATCCTCCACTGCACTCCCGGGCCACAGCAGAGGGCTGGCCTGGAAGAGGGGCAACCGGGACAGAATCCGGCGCCCCAACCGGGACTAGAACCCGGTGTGCCGGCGCCGCAAGGCGGAGGATTAGCCTGTTGAGCCACGGTACCAGCCAATAAATACTCTTTTAAAAAGCAGCTTATCTTAGGTAATTGTTTTTACTGTGCTAAACAGACATCCCAAACATTCGCCATTTCAGCCGCTGGTGAGCGTGCTGCCCAGGGGTCCTCGGGAAATTCTCCGTGTCGTGCAGCCGGCCTCGCTGTTCTCCCCAGCCGCTGCAAACAGAGACCCGGAGACCAGGAAGCAGCGGTGACTCAGCCCCGTGCTTCGTCCACCCCGCCCTGGTGACTTGAAATCTGTCTGCACGTCGTTGGCATTTGCTGAGTCTGGGTATCTCATGTGAGTCAACTCACACCATGCTTGTCCTTGTGTGTCTGGTCATTTTTATTCAGCCTTTTCTTTTTTTTTTTTTTTAATTGCACTTCAGATGTTTCTATTGCTATATCTTCATGGTCCCTTATTTTTTAAAAAAAAATTTAAATAATTATTTTATTTATTTGCAAGGCAGACTTACAGAGAGAGAGGAAGGGAGAGAGATGGAGAGAGAGACAGAGATATTCCACCCACTAATTCACTCCCCAAATGGCTGCTATAGCTAGGGCTGGGCCACGTGGAAGCCAGGAGCCCTATCCAGGTCTCCCATGTGGGTGCAGGGGCTCAAACACTTGGGCCATCCTCAGCTGCTTTCTCAGGATCATTAGCAGGGAGCCAGCTCAGAAGTGGAGCAACTGGGAATCAAAGTGGTGCCAAATCAAATAGGGGATGCCGGTGTGGCAGGTGGTGGCTTTACCCAGTGTGCCACAGTGCTGCCCCCCCCTTTAAGATTTATTTATTTATTTGAAAGGGCGAGTGACACAGATTGAACCATTCACTGGTTCAATCCCCTGCAGCCTAAACACGCCCCTGTCCCACATCAGAGTACTGGATTCGAGTCCTGGCTCTGCTCTCAAGTCCAGCCTCCTGCCAGTGGAGACGCTGGGAGACAGTAGATGATGGCTCAAGTATTTGGCTTCCTGCCGTCCACGTGGGAGACCTGGGTTGCAATCCCAGCTCCCAGCTCTGGCCCCTTAAATAATTTGCAATAAGACTTACTGCTTCCTGTCCAGCTCCCTGCGAATGTGCCTTGGAGGCAGTAGATGGTGGCCAATGCACGTGGGCCCCTGCCACCCTCAATGAAGACCTAGATGGAGTTCCAGGCACCCAGTGTTGGCCTGGCCTGGCCACAGCTGTTGTGGCCATTTGGGGAGTGAATCAGCAGATGGTAGGGTTTTTTTTCTTCTCTTCCTCTCTCTCTCTCTCTCTGTGTGTCCCTCTGCTTTTCGAATAAATGAATACATTAAGTGAATTATAGAGTTACCACCCAAGAGAATCCAAAGCGCACGCACGCACGACTTGCAGACCGAGTGGACTGGCAGCTGCCAGGGGCTGGAACGGGAAGCGGATGGTGGGGATAGGAGCGGTGCCCTGCGGGACTCCGTGCCTACAGGGACACCTCCTGCACCGTGCACGTAGCAAGGGTCCTTTTGTGCACCACGCGTCCACCTGCAGCTGGTGTCTTTGGTTGAGCATAATGTTTCTGCGATATCTCATTGTGGTTTTGATTTGCATCTCTCCAACCACTAATGACTTTGAGCATCTTCTCAGGGGCTTATTGGCCATTTTGCTTTGCATTTTTTTTTTTTTTTTGACAGGCAGAGTGGACAGTGAGAGAGAGACAGACAGAGAGAAATGTCTTCCTTTGTCATTGGTTCACCCTCCAATGGCCGTCATGGTCGGCGTGCTGTGGCCAGCACACTGCGCTGATCCTAAGGCAGGAGCCAGGTGCTTATCCTGGTTTCCCATGCGGGTGTTGTTTTGCCTTTTTTAAAAATAAGGATTTTCTGGCCGGCGCTGTGGTTCAACAGGCTAACCCTCCGCCTTGCAGCGCCGGCACACCGGGTTCTAGTCCCGGTCGGGGCGCTGGATTCTGTCCCAGTTGCCCCTCTTCCAGGCCAGCCCTCTGCTGTGGCCCGGGAGTGCAGTGGAGGATGGCCCAGGTGCTTGGGCCCTGCACCCCATGGAAGACCAGGAAAAAGCACCTGGAACCTGGCTCCTGCTATCGGATGAGCGCGGTGTGCCAGCCGCAGCGCGCCGGCTGTGGCAGCCATTGGAGGGTGAACCAACGGCAAAGGAAGACCTTTCTCTCTGTCTCTCTCTCTCTCACTGTCCACTCTGCCTGTCAAAAAAAAAAATAAAAAAAAAATAAAAAAAATAAGGATTTTCTTTATAATCTCTTTGAAAGGCAGAGATCAGAGAGAGGAAGAGACAAATGGCCACAACAGCCAGAGTGGGGCCAGGCTGAAGCCAGGAGCCGGGACCTCCATCTTGGCCTCCCACATGGGACCCAGGTGGTTGGACCGACCTCTGCTGATTTCCCAAGCAGATTAGCAGGGAGTTGGACCAGAAGCAGAGCAGATGGGATTTGATCTGGCGCCCTGATTCGGGATGCAGGCATTGCAGGTTGGGGCTTAGCAATCTGAGTCATAGCGCCGACCCCCTTATTGGCTATCTATCCTTTATTTTATTTATTTATTTTTTTTGAGAATGGTCTTCTCGAATACTGCATTCATTTTCAAATTTGAGTTGTCTTTTCTTGTTAAGTTCTAAGTGTTATTGATATATTCTAGATGCTGGATGCTACCATGATTTACAAATATTTTCTCTTCTGTCTTTTTGCTTTCTTTCTTTTTTAATCAGTGTAATCATTTCTTTAAATTATGAACTATTCCATGCATACAGAATATACATGAAACACAAAAATGAGGTATAAGGAAAAGGTAGGGGTGTTTGGTCTAGCAGGTAAGGCGCTGGGGAAGATCTGGGCCCCAGCCCACACTGGGGTCCTGGATTCAAGTCCCGACTCTGCTCCCGATTCCTGTTTCCTGCTGACGACTTGGGGAGGTGGCAGCGGTGGCTCAAGTGGTTGACTTCCTGCCGTCCACGTGGGAGACTTGGGCGCAATCCCAGCTCCGACCCTCGCCCAGCCCCAATGCTGGGCGTTTGGGGAACGAACAAGTGGATGGCCGATCTGTCTGTCTGTCGTTCTCTGCCTCTCAAGCAATAATAAAAGAAAGAAAACAATGACACCTGGACACGCGTATACTTAGCACTCACTTTGAGAAGTAGATGGCGGCCAACAGCCCGTACCGGGTCTTTCCGTCTGCACCTGCCCCGTCCGTCCCCACCAGCGAAACGCCACTAAACTTCCTGTGCGTCCGTTTCTCTTTCTCGGTTTTGTTCTTTATGGGTGCATCCCTGACTTGTGCAGTTGTGAATGTTTTTGAACTTGATGCGATAGACTAACCTAGACACGCCCTTCTGCAAGTTGCATTTTCGCTCGACCTTCCGTCTGTAAGATTTCTCCTGGGTCAGGAGTTCTGCCGTGGGCCTTTCACTTCCCCCTCGTGCCAGCGTGCCTCCGTGTCCGGGTGCTTCCTCTGACCGCTCGACGCCAGGGTTGTTTCCAGACTTTCGCAACAGAAATGGCCTCTCTGCGCACATTCCCCTGGGAGCTTTCAGGGCATGCTGCAAGCTTTTATAGGGTCATACTTAGGGGCAGAATTCGTGGGGAAAAGCGACAGGCGTCTTTGACATCATTGCATAAGGCTGGAAATCTCCTCAAACCCAGCAGTCCAATTTACACCCCTCCCACCCAGCCTAGCGTCCTCCTTGGTTCACTCTGGGCCACCCACGATGTGGAAGCATTTTCGTTTTTTGTTGTTCTTGCCAATGTGGTGTGTGTGTAAAATGCTTTGTGCCTGGGTGGAGGGTGTTAAAATATATAGAACTGGGATCGGCACTGTGGCACAGTGGGTTAAAGTCCCAGCCTGCAGTGCCGGCATCCCAGATGGGCGCCAGTTCTAGTCCTGGCTGCTCCACTTCCAATCCAGCTGTCTGCTGTGGCCTGGGAAAGCAGTGGAAGACGGTGCAAGTCCCCTGCACCCGCGTGGGAGACCCGGAAGAAGCTCCTGGCACCTGGCTTTGGATCTGTACAGCTCCGGCCATTACAGCCATTTGGAGAGTGAACTAGCAGATGGAAGACCTCTCTCTCTCTCTCTTTCCCTCTGTCTATAACTCTGTGTTTCAAGTAAATAAAAATAAACCTCTGCCCTTTTATCCACTTTCAAGCATCCGGCCACGTGGTGTTCATTGCACTCACGGTGTTGTGTCACCATCACCATATCTATTTCTAAAACCTCTTCGTCACCCTCGTTAGAAAGTCTGGGGCGTTAGGCAATAGCTGCCCGCCCCCTTCCCCCGGCTGGCCTCTGGCCCACTTCCCGCCCCCAGGAATGTGACCGTATCTTTTAAAGCAGCTGAGCACTAACTTAGCATTTTTTAAAGGAATTGTACCATCCCCCCTTTCTTCTTCTTCTTCTTCTTTTTTTTCCTTTTAAATGTTTGTTTATTTTTATCTGAAAGGCAAAGCAATTGGGGGGGGGGTCCTTCCATCTGCTGATTCACTCCCCCAGTGCCCATCACCGCTAGAGCTAGGCCAGGGCTGGAGCCAGGAACTCCATCCGGGTCTCCCACATGAGTGGCAGGGACTCCCAGGGGGCGCGTTAGCAGGACGCTGGATGGGATGCAGAGCCGGGACCTGATCCCTAGTCTTCTGATGTGGGACACGGGGGTCCCAGGCAGCTGTTTAACCTGCTGCTCCTCGGTACCCAGCCCAGAGTCAAATTTTAATCTCAGTTCACAACACATTTGTCCAACGTAAAAGCTCCAAGTTCAGATATAAAACACACATCTACATAGAGCATAGGATCCTCACCTAGCACAGCTGAACCAGACCAGTGAGAAAACATTTCCCGGAACCACACAAACCTCCTCTCACTCCTAAAATCTGGGTCCTTGGGGCTGGACTTGCGGCATCCCACACTGGGCACTGGTTCGAGTCCCGGCTGCTCCACTTCTGATCCAGCTCCCGGCTAATACACCTGGGAAAGCAGCAGAGGATAGTCCCAGTGCTGAGGCTCCTGCACCTACAAGGGAGACCCGGATCAAGCTCCTGGCTCCTGGCTTCAGCCTGGCCCAGACCTGGCTGTTGTGGCCATTTGTGGAGTGAACCAGCAGATGGAAGATCTCTCTCTCTCTCTCTCTCTCTCTCTCTCTCTCCCCCCCTTGCCTCTTTATAATTCTGCTTTTCAAATAAATAAAAACAAATATTTAAAAATAATAAAAATTAAAAAAAAAAAAAAAAGAACCAGGAGGTGAGCCGGGGCTGGGAGGCAGCTGGGGGCAGTTTTGGCGATGGGTGGGCAAGTTCCCATCCCACCACGGTCCTTTTCTGAACATTTTGTTTCTAACACTTGCAAGCTTGCCCTGCACTCTTTGGGGTGCATTATTTGCTTGAGATCTGGGAAGGGTCCCAGATAAAATGCAGGAAGTCCCCTGAACTTGAATAGGGGAAAGAAAACAATTGCACCTGCTGTCATCAACCGAAGCCTGGCAGCCTGAGCCACACCTGTCGCTGCGCCATTGAGGGGAGTCAGCGCTCTCTCCCAGGCACACCCGCTGTGGTGGAACTCCGAGTCGCATTTACACTCATCATCCTTGGAAATTACAGTCGTTACGAGCTTGCTATTTAAAGTGTTAATGGAGAAGCGTGCATATTACCACATCACGGAATTTTAAAAATATTTTGATTACTTTTTGATTATATTTAATATTTTGACTGAATCTCTGTGTAATTGGTTTCCTTTGCAAGTCTACGCACTGGATGGCATGCATTTTAAACATCGGCGCTAAGGCCCAAGGGGTCTTGTGCATAAAAGACACTGGGATCCCCCTGGCCCGAGGGCCTGTAGGGGGAGGGGCGGGACCGCAACTCGCTCCCCCCCCCCCAGGCTGGCGTTGCTGGCCGGATGCATTTTTTTTTTTAAAGGCTTAGGGAGCACGGAATTCAAGACTAATTTTGCACCCGTGCCTGCAGTTTTCTTCTGCTTCGGAATGAATAGCGCCCCCCAGAGGTCACTTCTGCTTCCGAGGGAACGCGCTGCCCACAGGGCCGCCCCAGGCCGGCGGCCCCCTCTGGAGGGGCAGCTTTGGTGCGTGCCTCCCACCGCCCACCCACCGCACACCCCAGCACACGCACCTGGGTTCCCGCGCGGAGCAAGCCCGGCAGGTGCACACCCTTTGCCTGCTTGGCGGGGCTGGGGGGCTGCGAGGCGAGGAAAGCCCACCTCTCGGAGCCCAGGTCACTGTCCGTCAGGCTTCACCGTAGCAGTCCCCTGGACGCGCCTCTGGGAACTGGGCCCTCCCGGAGAACACGGGCGGGGGCTGTGTCCGTGGGTCCCGCAAGCCGCAGGCTCACCCGATGGTGGGTGGGAAATACCGCATGGAGCGTGACCCCCGCGTCCGCACCGTGCGTGCTCGGGCATTGGTCTGCGCCAGGTGCCGCAGATACACGGAGCAGGCGCAGAGCTTCTGCGCAGAGACCCCGCCTCCTACCCAAAGGCCTTGGCGGGCCTGGGACGGCTTCGCTCCGGGCCTTGGAGCCCTCAAGTGGCCCCAATGACCCTGCTGGGGCTCAGGCAGGGAGACCCCCAAGTCAAGTGCTGGCCTGGGGCGGGAGCTCCTTGGGCAAGGTGTCTCATCCGATGCCTTGCTTTCCCCAGTAGCCTGGGGTGGAGCTGTGGGTGGGGCTGTCCCCACGGGATCCTCAGGGCCAGCTCGCCACCCCTGTCCTCCCCATCTCCACCTTCAGCGGCTTTCCTCCTCCTTTGCTGCCTTGGCCCAGCCCCTGGCCCTTGTGGCCACGCCCATCCCGCCTACTCTGGCCCCAGGATGGTCTCAGCTCCCATTTCTAACTGTGCCTGCTCCCTAATATTTTCCTTTTAAAAATTATTTATTTACTTATTTGAAAGAGTTCAGAGAAAGGTGTTCCACCCACTGGCTCCCTCCTCAGATGGCTACAACAGCCAGGACTGGGCTGGGCTGCAGCCAGGAGCCGGGAGCTTCTTCCGGGTCTCCCACCTGGCTGGCAGGGGCTCAAGCACTTGGGCCATCTGCCTCTGTCTTCGCAGGGAGCTGGGTCAGAAGCAGAGCAGCCAGGAATCAGGCTCCTATATGGGATGCCAGCATCGCAGGCTGCAGCTTTACCTGCTATGCCACAACGCTGCACCCTCCATCTTTATTTACTTCAAAGGCAGAGAAGAGGGACAGAGAGAGAGATCGGGATCTTCCATCCGCTGGTTCACTCCCTCAAATGGCTGCAATGGCCGGGACCTGGAACTCTGGCTGGGTCTCCCACGGGAGCAGCAGGGGTCCAAGTGCCTGGGCCATCTTCTGCTGCCTTCCTGGGCGCATTAGCAAAGAAGTGGAGCAGCTGGGACCAGAACCGGTGCTCCCATGGGATGCTGGCGTTGCAACAGGACCCACAGCGCCAGACCCGATCCCTTCCCTTTCAAACCACACGGCTGCGTCTGACATTCAAGGCCCTTTCTTTCCACTTGGCTGGGCTTGTCCACCCTCACGCTGCCCTCTCCCCTCCCCCCACAAAGCACCTCCACCACCAGGGCTGCCTGGCCGCCTGCTCGGCCTCCCCATGGGCTGGGCCTGGCATAGAGCAGGTATCTGAAAAGGCTGTAGAGGCGCAAATGAAACCGCTCCGGAGAGAGCTGCTGCCATCTGTCCGGCCGCGGGGGCACACTGCGCCTGCGCTTTCCGGAAGCACCACTCTTGAGTGACAGGCACGAGATGGCGGCCCCGCCCACAGAGCCCCCGTCCACTTGTTCTCCCAGAATTCACCTTAACCTGGGACACACAGCAGGAGCAGCGCCCGGCTGCAGGCGCCATGCACCATGGATGGAGACACTGCAGGCCTAGGGAGCAGGCGCTCGCTGGGCACTGGCTGTGAATTCCCCCTCACTGGGGTGGCAGCAAGAGGCACAGCAGCTAACCTGGGCACCACCCATGGGTGCTAATGCTCCCCTTCATGGACAAGGGGCCAAGGGCACATTCCTGGCAGGCTTAGCTGTCTGCTCTTGCCTGGGCAGGGGGGCGCGGGGGGTCTGCGGCCCCCCAGGTTGGAGAGGAAGGTGAGCTTGGGCTCAGCCAAGAAGGAGGTGGCCGGGATGCTGCGACAGCCCACAGGTGGCGGCTCTCGGGGGGGGGGGCAGGGTCCCCCAGGTCACCTCTGAGAAACCCGGGCGGCTCCTGCGGCTCAGGGACTGCCCAGTGTCCCAGGACGCCAAGGCAGAGAGAGCTCGTGGGGTCCCCTGTCCACACCGCCCGGCCCTCACGCCCTGGGGCAGAGCCGGGTGGAGGGCAGCAGAAAGCAGGAGACGGGAGAACAGGTGCAGTCCCTAAAACAGGCTCTTTAATAACGGGCATGTCTTCACTGAAGAGCTTCGCTGTCCCACTCGGCGGCGGCCCCGGGGCCTCGGCGCTTAGTAGAACGAGTACTGGTTCTCGACGGCGCGCGCACGGCCCGGCGCGGGCTCCGCGGGCTCCTCGGCCGTGCCGCCCGCCGCCTCCAGCAGGCGCTCGGCGCTGTTGCTGCGGCTGCGCGCGCTGAGCGAGCCCTCGGCGGGGCGCGGGGGTGCGGGCGCCGATGTGGCCGACGACGGGGAGGCGCCGCCGGGCACGTCCGAGGATGAGGTGGGCGGGCAGGCGGCCAGGCTGGAGAAGTAGTGCGGGCCACCAGGCTCGGCCCAGCAGGCAGGCGGTGCGGGCGCGGGCGCGGGTGCGGGTGCGGGTGCAGGTGCGGGCGTGGCGCTGGGCGAGGGCCCCGGCTCTGCAATGGGAGGCCGCGGGGCATCAGCACCCAGACCCAGGCCCCCGGCAGGGAGCAGGCCCGAGGCCAGGCGCTGCCGCTCTGCCCCCAGCCCTGACAGTCCCCATGGCCCGATACGAGGTTGACTTACCGGGTGCTGGGGGGCCCTGGGCCCGCACGTAGCTGCGCAAGGTAATGTCGGCGGAGCCCCCGGACTCCAGCGGGATAGGGTGGGTGTGGAAGTGCCGGAGCATGTCTAGCACGGACTGGAACCACAGGTGTTGCACGTGGCATTGGCCGTGGCCATTCAGGGACAGGCGCAGGTGCTGTGGGCACAGGTGGGCGTGGTCAGTGGCTGGCCTCAACGCAGGGCTCACTGCCCCACGTTAGAGGTGGGAAAAGTGAGGCCCATGGAGGGGGAGTGATGTCCCCACAGCCCCAGAATACAGAGCTGGGAAGAGAACCCATGTGCGAGGCCCCCAGCCCAGGAGACCAGGGATCTGTCCCCCATCCCCACAGAGCCACAGGGGTGGACAAATCGCCGAGGCTGACTGCAGTGGGGAGATCTGGTTCCTTGCAGGGTGGTCCCTCCAGGGCCCACGTGAGGCAGGCAGCTCAGGGTGAGAAGCCATGGGCCTCTGGTTCAGCCCTGTTCTTCTCCCCATGCAACTCACAGCAGGAAAGAGCGGCTGTGCTTGGGGGAGGGGGCCCCTGGCAAGAGGGGAGGTCATAACGGGGGTCCTGAGCCCAGGGCGGGGAGCTGGTCTAGCCAGCGGCAGGCCAGGGGCAGGGTCCTGGGGGTGCCCCCCGTTTCCTCGTGGGCCACACCGCCACCCCTCGTGGTCCTCTGTGCTGTAGCACACGGCTCCCTTCCCTGAGTCCTGTCTGGACCTGCGCTCCGGGCTCTCCGCACCTCAGCAGCGCTCCTGTACCCCTTCCTGCCCAGCCCGGCTCTTCGGCCCGTGTGGGCCTCCCTTGTCTGAGCCCGCAGCAGCAGGGGCCCAGGCGGGGTTGGTGAGCTGCCCTGAGCAGGGAGAGGGGCGGCTGAGCCAGGTGATGGGGCTTGGAGGGCCTGGGGGACCCCAGCCCTGCTTCCAGGGGGCATGGGGTGGGCCCCCTCCGAAGCTCCAGTGCAGTGGGCTTTCCAGTGCACAGTGGCCCAAAGGACTCAACAGCCCAGGTGAGCGTGGCCACGCCTATGCCAGGACCCCCCCCCCCCCGCCCTGCCCCACACTTGCCTTGGCCTTGCCCTGGAAGTTAAAGGTGAGGACGTACTCCCCGGGCCGCGTCTCGCTTTGGCGGATCACGAAGAGGCCGTGGCTCCGGGGCCCGCCCGCCAGCACCAGCTGAGCGGCCTTCACCCGAGACAGCGTCCCGTGGAACCATGGGTAGTCGGAGAGCTCCAGCTGGGGTTCGGCCTCGGGGTCCGGCTCTGCTCCCTCCTCCCCTGCTGGGAGATGCCCGTGTGAGCACGCGGGGGGCGGGGCGTGGGGAGAGACAGGGACACGTGCACACATGAGCAAAGAGAAGTAACATGGAAAGGCAAGGAACTGACCCAACCCGCTGGTTAAGCATATAAATAAACTTTAAAACTGAGGCACAGGGGAGGAGCCTGGGGTCGCTCTGCCAGGCAGCAACCAACCTGGGACCAAACCATCTCCCGTCCCCACTGAAGTTCAGCAGGAAGGCCCAGGGGCCCGGATGGCCATGCCAAAGCCAGAGCTACGGACCCAGCCCGGAAGAGGGGCTTTGCAGGGAGCCTGGGGGCTGGGTGGGACCGAGGAGAGGAGGGGCAGGGGTCCCCGGCTGCGCCCCCGCACCTGTGTTACTGCTGTCACCGCCGCCGCCGCCGCCAGGAGGGTCCAGGGTCTGCAGAAACGTCTCCAGTGGGACGTGGCCCAGGGACTCTCCCAAGCCATCTCGAGCTCGGCTGTGCGGTGCTGTCACCACGGCAGGTGCCGCTGTCTCTGGGGGCCGGGGCACGTCCACTGCTGGGGAAGCGGCAGGTGAGAGGTGAGGCCCTGGAGCGGCCCCCCTCCACCCCGCCCTGGCCCGACCCCAGGCCCACGCCCACCTACCGTCCGTCAGGAGCTCACAGCTGCAGGAGGCCACGCGGCTGGTCACACACCCTCCCCGGGCGCAGGCCAGTTCTGTGTCTTCCTCGCTGTCCCTGCGGGGGTCACAAGGTACAAGCTCGTCCTGCCATGGGACCCCACGCTGCTTACGGAGCCAGGTGGCGGCCGGCCCTACCCTCTGCTCGCCTAGGGTCCGCCTCTGTCCCACCTTTGCCTGGCTCTGTGGCCACTGTGGCAGGGACCAGGCCAGGGGGACCAGAACCACTGAGGCTGCACGGCCCCTGCCTGCTAAGCCAGGGGCTGGAGACCCTCGGTGGGGGGGGGGGGGGTGGGAGGGTGTGGTGGTGGGCCCTGCCCAGGTCTTTGTCTCCCCATCTGGGGCGTGCGAGGCTACTTGGATGGCTGCCAGCTGCAGAATTCTGCAGAGTGAGGTCCTGGTTCCCAGGGGCCAGGCAGAGGGTGTGCAGAGCAGGTGGTGGGGTGGGGGCGGGGCAGGGGAAGGATTACAGCACCTCAGGGATGGGGCCACGTCCCCTTAACTGAAGCTGTTAATTAGGAAGCAGCAGCCCCTCCCCTGGGGCCTGGCTCACCCCCCATTAGCCTGCAGAGCAGCTGCCAAGGCTGGCTCTGCCCCTCCTCCTCCTCCCCCCCCCTCCCCTCCCCCTGCTGTTCGGCCTGTGCACAGCTGACCGGGGCTGCCCTCTGCCCATCACCCGCTGTGGCTCCCCACTCTTCTTGGGCTCTCACCAAAACCCCCCTCCTCACCAGCCCCCCCCCCCGCCACCCCCAGGCCCTGCCGCTCTGCCCTTCCCTGACCGTTTGCTGGCTCAGCCCCATTCTTTATTTAGGCCTCCAGACGGGGCTGACACCTCCAGCAGCAGGGCCTCCAGGAGCCCAGCGCTGGGCCCATTTTCATGTTCTGAGGCCCCCCTGGGAGTAAGGCAGGACTGGGGTCCTGGGTCCTCCAGGGCAGGCCTTGTGGAGCCCGCTGGGGGTGGGAGTGGGGTGGGGGATGGGCCACCCTGGCCAGCACCAGGGCACTCACACGGGGTCCACACAGCCCTGGATGTCCGCCACCCACGAGTGCTTCTGCAGGGAGTCGATGGTCTCCAGGATGTATTCTGCTCCATTCTCCACCTGGGGACGGGGCCGCCGGGTCCTGAGCGCGGTCAGCGCCCAGCCTCCAGGGCCAGACGGCTCCCCACTCCCCACCCCCACCAGCTCTCAGGCACTGCCCCAAATGCAGGCCAGGGCCCCGGGCTGTAGCGCCTCCCTCCTGGACCAGTCCCAGGGGGTGGCATCCAGCCCCACTGCTCTCCCGGGGGACACACAGCCCTGGGGGAGGCTGTGCTGGGGTGGAGGGCAGGGTGGGAAGTCCAGAAGCTGGGCCTGTGGCCTGGCAGCCAGTGGTGGGGTTCGAGCCAAGCAGGGAGGTGGCCGGGCCAGCCCTGGGCTGACGGCTCACCTGCCTCAGGGCCTGGAACTCTACCACCATGGCCACATCCCTGCTGGGGCCAGCCGATCCTGCTCATCGGCTCTCTCTCTCTCTTTTTTAAGGGACAGTGAGAGAGAGAGACAGAGAGAAAGGTCTTCCTTTTCCTTTGGTTCACCCTGCAATGGCCACTGTGGCTGGCGCACTGCGGCCAGCGCACCGCGTTGATCCAAAGCCAGGTCCTTCTCTTGGTCTCCCATGGGGTGCAGGGCCCAAGGACTTGGGCCATCTTCTACTGCTTTTCCAGGCCACAGCAGAGAACTGGATCGGAAGTGGAGCAGCCAGGACTCGAACTGGTGCCCATATGGGATGCTGGCACTGCAGGTGGTGGCCTTATCCACTAGGCCACAGCACTGGCACCCTCGCCCGTCATCCAAGCTCCTCCCAACAGCCCCATAAGGGAGGTGATTCACGGTCACCATTACAGAGGACAAGACGGAGGTTCAGAGACCTGGGTGACCGCAGCCAGCGGCGGTGCTGCGAGCTGTGTTCTTGGCCACCTTCGAGTGCCCCTGTCACAGCACAGTCACTGGGGACAGTGCCTGGCCCAGCTCCTAAGGTGCCAACCGCATACCTGAGACCCCCACCCGAGTGCCGGCTGACTCCTGACTCCGGCTCCTGACCTCAGCTTCCTGCTAACTCCCCGGGGGACAGCGGTGAGGCTCAGGAGCTGGGTCCCTGCCACCCACGCCGGAGACCTGGACGGAGCTCCCAGCTCCTGGCTTCAGCCCTGGCCCAGTCGTGGCTGTCACGGGCTTTGGGGAATGAACCAGAGCGTGGGATGTCTCTCCTTCTCTGTCTCAGGGACAGGCACAGACAGAAACCTAGCCAGGAGCTTGGAGAGCAGGGTGGAGGCCGCGTGCAGTGTAGAGTGGGTGGGCCCAGGCCTCCCGAGGGACGCCGGCTCATAAACACCCTCTGATCCTCCCAGGAGGCCCCAGCACGGGCTGGCCCATGGCTGTCCCCAGACTCCTGGTGAGGGGTGTGTGTGCCTCCCCTGCCCACCCAGCCTCTGTGTCCTCGGGGGGCGGGGCTGGTTCCCATACCCCAGTGTACTGCCTGCGGGGATATTTGCATAACTGCTGCCAGCCGGCCACCAGCTTCTGCCCCTGCCCGTGGGACGGCTGAGTGTTGGCTCCAGTGGGGGAAGTGAAACCCTGGTGAGCTTCGCCCAGCCCCAGCAGGAAATGGGCACACAGGCCCGGATGGCAGGCAGTGCCCGAGGCCCACGGCTCGAGTCCTAGCCGTGCGCCGGACATATGCCCTGGAGTCCTGGCACCCCACTCTGACCCCCTGCTGCCTGCTGTGGGCTCTGGGACCTGGCCTGGCGCCCCTCCCTGCCCCGCATTGACCTCACGGCCCCTGGCCGCCAGGGCCAGCTCACCTTGAGCACGAACGTGTTGTCCTTCTCTGGCATCTCCAGGGGCATGGTGGTGCGGACCTCCAGGACGGCCGACAGGGGGATGCTGACCTTGGGCCTGGAGGCCTGGGGAGGGCGGCGGGAGGGGCCGTGAGAGGGCTGCCCCCCACCCCCTTTTATTTTTTTTACAGGCAGAGTGGACAGTGAGAGAGAGAGACAGAGAGAAAGATCTTCCTTTGCTGTTGGTTCACCTTCCAATGGCCGCCGCGGCCGGTGCAGTGCGGCCGGCGCACCGCACTGATCCGAAGGCAGGAGCCAGGTGCTTCTCCTGGTCTCCCATGGGGTGCAGGGCCCAAGCACTTGGGCCATCCTCCATTGCACTCCCGGGCTGGCATGGAAGAGGAGCAACCGGGACAGAATCCGGCGCCCCGACCGGGACTAGAACCCGGTGTGCCAGCACTGCTAGGTGGAGGATTAGCCTATTGAGCCGCGGCGCCAGCCTACCCCTTTCTCATCTCCCCACCCTCCCCAGATCCCAGGTCAGAGCGGCCCTCGGCTGAGGGCTTGGGGTTCTCTGATCCCCACTTCCCAGATGGGGACATTGAGGGAGGCTCGCTGAGCAACCAAGGGCCCCCTTCCAACAGCCGCACAGCAAGTCCGGGTCTGAGCGGGCACTCACACGTAAGTGTCGCAGCCCTGAGCCCGGAGCGGGCGGCCCCCGCCAGGCTGCCCCCACATCTGTGGTTGTCACAGTTCGGGCCTTGACCCATCACCCGATGGGTGGCCCAGTGCGCATGCCCGAAGCAAGCATCCCACCTGCCAACAGGGACCCCCACCACAGACGGGCGTGCTACATTCCGTCCTCCCCGGGGTTGTTACCAAAATAAACGAATGAATAAATACAACGAGGAGACTTTCAGGAACAAGGCAAGGCTTTGTCTCCAGGAATGGTCAGAGGGACCAGTGTTCCCCAGCCGGCTGCGGTTTTCACCGAGGTGAGCTGGCCGCTCTGCCCCCACGCCTCTGGCTGAGACTCCGAGGGCCCCCGGGGCTGGGCTTGGGCTCCAGGACAGGGGCTTTCCGAGGAGGAAAGAACAGGGCCACACGTGGACAGGAATTCCACCGCCCTGCAGGCCCAGGGCCTGGTGACTGGGGGGCCTGCAGACGGAAGGAGGCGGCCCCTCTGCTCGCACAACTCGTATTTCCAGAAATGCACACCCTCAGGTGGACACTGAGGCCGCCCAGCTCCTGCTTGTGGGGGCCCAGCGCTCGCCCCCCTGCACATTTGCACCCTGATGTGGCTCCCCAGGAGCAGGGCTGGCCTCGCACTGTGGGCGGGGGCAGGAAGCCTGCAGACGCGGCTCCAAGGCTGTAGCTGCAAAGAGGGAGGGCAGATCCGGGCAGTGGGCGGGCACACAGGCCGTGGGGGAGGTTGGGGTCCTGGGAGCGGACACGTTTGGAAATCCCAACCTGAGCCCTTACTGTGTCCTGTGGTTTGTTTCCCAGGGGTTCCTGTGCGACAGGCTCTGGCCCCCTTAAGAGGTGGGGCCTAGCCCAAGGTGGGTGGGCCCTGGGGGAGGGATGCGCTATCCCAGGAAGGGATTTTTGAAGTCCTCCTGGGACCCTGCTTCTCGCAGAGCCAGGCCACCCCTCTGCCATCTTGTGACAGCCCAGAGCCTCAGCCTCTGCCTGATTTCAGCCTCTACATAAACCTCTTCGCTCTGCACAATCTCCGGCCTCTGAAGTTTTCCGACAGTAACAGAGGACGGGTGGGAGATCACGCACGCCCCACCGAGCCACGGGCCCCCCTCCTGAATACCCCTACTTGCAGAGGAGGGCCTGAAGTCAGACCACATGCCTTCCCTAGGGGGCCCGGGACCCCCGCAGCAGGGAAGAGGGTGGAGCCGGCACCAGCTGCCGCACCCTCCCCTGGGCAAAAGACATGGCTATTTCCAGACGGGCAGCTGCGGCTGCCACTCACTGCTGGGGGCGGGAGGCCCCCCTGGGCCTCTGCCCTTGCCCTTTGGGTGACCCACTAAGCCCCACCCCTCACTGGGCCTCAGTCTCTCTGAGTGCCGGGAGTGGAGCTGAGCTGAGCGGTGGACTTCATTCAGGGACTCAAGAGAGAGCACCTGGCCCAGAGCCATGGGGACAGGGAGGGGGAAGGCTGGGGGTCCTGGGACTGGGGAGACGGTTCTTCAGGGACCCAGTGCTGGGACGCCACCTCTCTGGGAGCAATGCCCGGGTGGGGGCACCCAGAGTGCTCCAACATGCCGAGAGGTGCAGAGACAGCCCTGGGAGTGAGGGGGCTCCTGGGGGTCCCGCCAGCAGCGGCACCAGGAATCCCGACTCCATGCTCCTTTCTGGGGACCACGTGGGGGGTCTCTGCCATCTGGGAGGCTTGGGGACTCCGCACCCACCTTGCTGGGATACACAGGGGCTCTCAGAAAGCAGGCACCTCCGGGGGCACTCACGCCCACTTTCCAAACCCCAGAGGAGACCCAAAACTGCCTCCGCCCCCAAGAGGCGAGCAGCGACACTGGTCAGGGCCAGAAAGCGCACTCAGGTGGGCGCTGGGTACGGCCGCACAGAGGCAGACACCCCTCCTGGCATGCGGCGAGAACAGAGCAGCGCTGGGAATCCCGCAGTGCGCAGCGTCCCCTCCCGCATCACGCACCGAGAAACGACAGGCACCGGACATCAGGGCCCGTGGGCCAGACCGGACCCTGGCACCACCCCAGCTCCGGCGGCACTCACCTTGGGCGGCACGAAGAACTCGAGGCGGAAGCGCTCGCCGGCCACGGCCCTCCGCAGCAGCAGGCGGCACTTCTGCCACTGGCCAGCGCCGCCGGGGCCCGCGGCCGCGTCGTCAGCCACCATGAAGCGCAGCGCGCCCTCGCGCTGAATGTCCACCAGCTCCACCTTGGCCGCCAGCGTCCGCGACAGCCGCAGGCGCCGCGTCCACTTGTCGCGCGGCTCGGCCGGGGGCTCGGCGGCGGCGCGCGGGGCGGTGTCCGGTTCCGGCGACGCGCGCCGGTGCCACATGTCGCGCACGCCGTCTACCACGCACAGGCTCATGTTGCGTAGCGAGAAGCCCTTGCGGACGCGCGCCTTGGCCGCCGCGTGCGTGGAGACGTCCTCGGAGCTGCGCGAGTGGCCGTGAGCGGCCGCCTTGATGGCCGGGGTCCCCGCCGGCCCCGGCTCCATGGCGGCGGTGCGCTCAGCCGTGCCCCGCGCCGCCGGCCCGGCCACCAGCACACGCCGCACCTCCTCGCCGAAGGCGTCCAGGAAGTTGGCAGCGAAGTGGCGGGAGAAGGAGGCACCGGCGTCTGGCGTGTCGTAGGCCGGGTGCTCCTGCAGGAAGCGGCAGAACTTGTGCGCGAAGTCCACGGCGGCCACCTGGGCGTGCAGTTCACAGAACTCCCGCCAGTCCGGGACCGGAGCCGGGCCGGGGCCGGCGCCATTCATGGCTCCCGTCCCATTGCAGCCCCCTGCGGCTGCGGGAGAGAAGAGGGCTGGAGTGACTTGCGAGTCTGCTGAACTGCCCCTCCCGCGGGTGCCCGTGCGTGCCCTGGGGGGCCGTGGCAGGCTGCCCCTCGCAGCAGAGCCCGCGTGCGAAGCCAAGGGCAGATGGGGAGGCGGGGGGCCGGCCCCTGCACTCCTCAACCTCTCCCCCAAACAGCGGTTGTGGGGGGGGGGGGCGAGGTCGTTTCTGGGCAGGGAAGACAGATGTCAAGTGGGCATCTCCCTCCTGAGGGCCCCCCAGGCGTGGTGGGCAGGTCACATGCTAGAACCCATGCCCACCCCTCTCCCCCACTCCAGGCCGGCGTCCTGCAGCTGTAGCGCCTCTCATGCTGCCGGAAGCCACTTGGGCAGCAGCTTCCCTCGTCCCCCGGGGACCTAACACCATCCACCTGCGCCTCAGGAGACGTCATCATGCCCAAAACGAGGCACATGGGTTCCACCTCCACTCAGACGCCAGCAGGAGCTCCCATTACACTCAGAGTGAAAGACCGAGGCGCGCCACGTCTCTCTCTCTCTCTCTCTACCTCTCTGGACTTACCGCTGTCCCTCAACTGAACCTGCCCCCTGGCCACTGCACACACACGTGAGGCCCAGTCTTTCCACCCCAGGGCCTTTGCATGTGCCTGGAAGCCCCCCACCTCTTAGATTTCTGCTCAGTTATCATCGAGTGCCATAGCCTTCCCCAACGGCTCCACCAAGCCCCCTGCTCTGTCTGCGGCTGCTGTCCCCTCTGTCCCCTCCTCCACCCAACACACCTACCCACATCGTCTCCACCTCCTTCCTTTTGGCAAAGCAGGGACTGCCCCAGTCCTGTAGGCCTTGGTATCCCAGGGCTGGACACATGGCAGGCGCTCAGCAAACCACGGACTGAATGACGCATCCGGCACACCTGGTGTGCTGTGGCTGTCAGCACTGGAGCCCACCCACCAGGCCTGAGGACGCACTGCTTGGTGTCGGGTGACAAGCTGGGACCAGGGCTTTCACCAGGGTCTGGGTGACTCTGGGCCTCGGTCTACCACCTCCCCACTTCCGCTCCTGTTCCCACCTTTAGGAGGAGTTCCCAACCCGAGCCCGCCGTCTGGAAGCAGTCCCGGTGCAGGATCCCAAACGGCGCCACTCTGGATCACCCAACTGCACGGTGTGTGTGACCCCTAGCCACCTGGGGACCTTGTCTGCTGTGAGCACGCGGCCCCTCTAGGCCAGGGTGCAAAGGACCCAAGGAGGGAAAGTGGGGGGTGTGTGTGACGTGGCCCCGCCCTGCCGAGCCCTCGCCTAACCTCCCAGGAGCCACCGGTTTCCCGGAATGCCCCGCCCTGCCTGCTCCTGGGATCCAAACCCGGTAATTAAACGCCAGGTAAAAATAGCTGCCCCACTTCGGTGAGATCCTGGCAGGGGCCTCTGGGCCGGAGGGCACCATGGGGATTCCCCCTGTCCTCGGGCAGCCCCGGGAGGTGGGGGGGGAGACGGGTGGCGGGGCAGGAGGGTAGCAGGGAGCCAGGCAGGCTTCCTCCTGGAGGTGGGGCCTGTACAAGGGGACGAAGGCGCTGCGGGTCTGAGTGCTGGCCGCGGAGCAGGACTTGGCAGGACACTGGGAGCTGGTGGCTGTGTTCAGAGCCCATGGAGGCGGGGGCAGCCTGGCCTGTCTTCCTGCCCTCTCCTCCCGCTTTCTGCACCTGGCTAACTCCATCCACCCTTCGATAATTTATCCAGGGGCCGGCGCTGTGGCGCAGCGGGTAAAGCTGCCGCATGCAGTGCCGGCATCTCCTGCGGGCTCAGGTTCAATCCCGGCTGCTCCACGTCTGATCCAGCCCCCTGCTAATGCACCTGGGAAAGCAGTAGAAGACGGCCCAAGTGCTCGGGCCCCTGCACCCTCGTCGGAGACCCAGAAGCTCCTGACTAGTTCATCTCCAGCTGTTGCGGCCATTTGGGGAGTGAACCAGCAGATGGAAGACCTCTCTCTCTTTCTGCCTCTTTTTAACTCTGCCTTTCAAATAAATCTATCTTTAAAAAATAAAATAAAAATGAAAAAAACTTATCTGGGGGTTGTTTCTTGCAAGAAGCCTTCCCTATGACCCTCCCTCCCCCCAATCAGGCTGGCCCAAGGGTCTCCTCTGAACGCGCACCTGTCTCACTAGAAAACTTGGCGCTACAGGGTGCCCCTGGATCCTGCTTCCATGCACGCCTCTCTGGCTGGCAGGGGCTCTCCTTGGGGGCTGGGGCGGGCCTGAGTCACATCCCAAGCGGTAGCATTTGCTTTTCCCCTGGGGGTGGACGTGGGCACACACCTGTCATTACCACCACCACCGTGGCCTCCAGGGACAGTGGAAAGAGCAGGCAGAGGCAGAGGCTGACCTGGGGTGGGGGTAGGGGAGGGTGAGGTAGAAGTTTTCTAGGCTGGGGCTGCAGCTCAACCCACGGCGCGCCACGGTTACCCAGCGGCCCGTGCACCCCTGTACCACTGGGACCACGGGCGGGGCCCCACGCTGACCACTCCCCCAGCCTTCAAACACAATTGATCGGTTAAGCTAAGCCGGGGCTCTGCTCACTTCCAGCTTCCTGCCGGAGCACGCCCTCAGAGGCAGTGGCAGATGGCTTGGGTGCTTGGGCCCCGGCCACTGGTGAGGCAGTCGGAGAGGAGCTCCCGGCTCCTGGGTTTGGGGTGGCCAGGCCCTGCCTGTTGCGGGCATTGGGGAGTGAACCAGTGGACACGGGTTCCCAATAAAGAAAGGAACCAGGGGCCAGCACTCTCCACCATTCCAGCCCACGGGCAGCATGGCCAGGGCCAGCGTGACCTCTGTCATTTGCAGGTCGCCCCTGACTCAGATGTGGGTCAAGGAGGGGCCCCGCCTGGGGTGGTGAACGGAGCGGTACCAGGGAGCGTGACCACTCGCAGCTGCCCCCATGTCGGGCTGGACTGGGGATTTCTCTTCCCGGGAACGCTGGCCTTCTGGTCTCTGCCAGCATTGCCTTCCTACTCCTCCCCCTCCTCCTTCAGCCTGCAGAATGCCTTCTCCTTCCGGGACACCCACCCCCCTCATGGCCCCACAGCGGAAGGCTGGGGCTGGCTGTCACCTATGAGGAGCAGGGGCAGGCAGGAGGCTGGAGACAAAGGGAGCCCAGGCCGCCAGCCCGGATGCATCACCTGGGTTTTTCAGGCTCAGCTGGGCGCTCTGGCTTTTCCCCCAGAGAAAACTGTGGGTTTTTTTGTTTTTGTTTCCATCTCGACTGGGATGGGCTTTGGAGGGGCGGGGCAGGGGGCGGAGGGAGCCCGGTTGAGGCCCCTCGCGCGGGGCCACCACATCTCCTGACCCCCCCGCCCTCTGCTCAGCCAGACCCGCCAGTCCAGACTTGGGCTGGGGGAAGGGGGCGGCCGGCTTTCCGGCAGTAAAAATAGCGCTGACAATTGGAAAATGAAGAAAAAAAAAAAAAAAAAACCCCAGCCGGTTCTCAGCCCCCGCCGGCGAGCAGTTCCGGACCCCAGGGCCCGGGCCGTTCCTTAAAATATTGATGAGGCCGCCCGGCCGCCCCCGCTAATGGGCCGGTGACCAATCGATGCACGCGCGGGGGGCGGGGCCGGCTGCAGGGAAGACCCCGCCCAGCACCCGCCCCGCCTCGCGCTCCGGATCCCCTGGCCTGTGTCCTCCCTGGGCGCAGACAACCCAGCGCGGGAAGGGGCAGAGGCTCAGGGCCTGAGGTGGGTCTCTGGTCTGGAACTAATCACGGTGGGGAACTGAGGCCACTCCAAGGGCCCCCCCAGCCTCACCCCAACACAGGAGCCACAACCTGGCTCTACTGAGACCCCTGGCCCTGGGTGCCTCTCGGAGCCTGGCCCTTGACCGAGAAGCCTCCTGGCTCCTAGTTCTTGCTGCAGCCCCTGGCCCCCTGCCTCAGCGGGGCCCGCACAGGGACGACACCCCTCACCTCCCCAGAGGTGGTCCCCCCACCCAGGGCAGGCCCTGCACCAGGGCTTCTGCCAGAGGGACGATATGGCTGGGATTCCCCAGCCTTTACCACTTAGAGCCATCTCCACTTGCCCCGTGCCCCTGGCAGAAGTGGGCGTGAGTGGGGCCCTTCTGTGGAGCCCCTTGGCACTGGGGTCGGCAGGTTCTGAGCCGTGGCCACCCCCACCTCCCCCACCCCTGCAGCCTGACCATCTCCCCAGGGCCACTTGTGGTCATGGGGACAGTGGAAAGGTTAAAAGCCTGGGGTTTGGAGCCGGGCTGTCTGGCCCTGAATCCCAGCTTGCCTGCTTCCTTGCTGAGTGACACCCCCACGCGCCCCCCCCCCCCCCCCGCCGCCGCCACAGCCCCCTGGGGCCTGGGTTTCCTCCCTTGTTCAAGGGGAGGATTAAATACGGAGTTTGTTTAAAACTCAAAGCTGCTTCTACTTCCTAAATCTCTCGCATCCGTTCCCACTTCCTCCCACCTCTCCTCCTGGCACCCGCCAGCAACCCCCCCCCCAGCGGCCAAGGTGAGCTTTCTAGAATCCACATCGGATTGGGCCATGCCTCTCATCAGAGAGGACTCCCTGGCGCCCAGGGAGAGTCTAGCATCCCACACGCACTGGGGCCCACTGTGTCACGCGCGCACAGTGCAGGCAGCTCCACGGCCATAGCAAGACTGGGGAGTCCTGCCCTCGGGCATGCGCCACTCCCTGCAGGGACTGATTCCTGAGGAGTGGCCCCTGGGAGGGCGCAGCAGGAGCCCTGGTGCCTGCTTCTGGGAGGAATATGCCCACTCTTATAGGGGCACTCTGAGAGGCGGGGTGCAGGAGCAGAGGCACCCAGAGCGGGGCGCTGCAGGAAGTGGGGGCCCCGACACAGCTAAGCCAGGGCCCACTGTCCTGCACCTGCCGCTGGACAGTTCCTGGTCTCTGCAGGTGGATAGCAGGCCAGGCTTGCTCCGGCTGCCCTGGGCCAGCTCTCGCCTACTTCGTCCTTCCCTCCTGGGGTCACACAGCAGAGGTGCCCCCTGTCTAGCCTTGGCCTGAGCCTTGCAGCCTCCTCCCCTCTCCCCCTGTGAAGGGCCTCGTCTCGGCACCCCCCCTGTCGCCCCGGCTTTTTTCCTGACATGCACGTATCAGAGTCTCCTGAGACCCCAGAGCTGTGGACGCTGCAGGCGCCTGCTAAGTAAATTTCCCCACGCCGTCCTCCGAGTGCCCAGCCTGGCCCCCCTCCAGGGACCTCAACTCAGCACTTAAGTCCATCCTCATCCTGCCATGCCCAGTGTCAGCACTCACCCTGGCATTGCCCCGCCTACTCCCACTCCTCTGCACCAATAGCCAACAGCCCCCCCCCCCACTCACACCCCCTGCCTGTCCACAACACTGCAAGGCTTGTCACGCCTGCCACCAGGGAGAACGAAACCCAAGCCCTGCTTCCCCCGGCGGAGCCAAGCGAGGCCGCCGCCCTCCCACGCAGCCGTGCCCTGCTCGCTCTGCCCCAACAGGTGTGGGCTGTGACCTCAGGTCGAGGTCACACCTGCTGTCCCCTGGGAAAGGTCACAGCCATAAAAACGACCCAACCACGTGAGGGGGGGAAGAGAAACCTCCCGGGGCCTCAGAGCTGCGGCTGCTCCTCTGGCCCTCTGTGGACAGTGACAACTGGGTGGGGACACGGGCGCCAAGGCTGGACCAGAACCCCATGGGGACGGCGGTCAGGAGGCCGGATGCAGGCAACCTGCGGTCCCTACACCATGGCAGGAGGTGAGGCCCAGGCGCTCGTCACGCAGGCGTGGTCTGGAGGCCCGGCTTGCCGGCTGAGTGACCGTGGGCGAGTCATTCCACCTCCCGGAATTTGTCTGCAGCTCTGTAACATGGGGGTAATAATAGAACCAAGGCGGGCCCTAGGCCCTGAGTTAAGTCCCCCTCGTGCCACACGGGAGGGCCTGGGCTGCAGGCCCGGCTCCTGTTCCAGGTTCCTGCTGACTCAGACCCTGGGAGGGTGTGGTGATGCCTCCAACAGTTGGTTCCCTGCACCCACTTGGGAGACTGGGATTCAGTTACTGGCTCCATTGAGGGAGGGCTCCCTCACTTCATCTCTCCCCCACTGCCCCTTAAATAAGCTAATTAAAAAAACAATAGTACCCAGGGGCTGGTGTCATGGTGTATCTGGTAAAGCCACCACCTGAGACACTGGCATCCTCTATGGGCGACGGTTCGGGTCCCACCTGCTCCACTTCCCATCCAGCCCCCTGCTAATAATGCCCCTGGGATGCATCCCAAGTGAGGGGTGGCCCAGGTGCTTGGGGCCCTGCACCCACATGGGAGACCTGGATGAGGTGCCTGGCTCCTGGCTGCTGTGGGCATTTGGGGAGTGAACCAGCGGATGGAAGATCTCCCTCTCTCTCTGTCTCTCCCTCTCTCTCTCTAGCTCTGCCTTTCAAACACATCTTAAATATAGTACCCAACCCACAGGATCAGGACTGCGCTGACGCCCTTAACCTGGCCCAGTCACTCAAAACTGGAAGCTCGGGGCCAGCATGGCGCAGTATTGTTAGCTGCCAACCGGGACGTGGGCATTGCGTCAGAGCGCCAGGTTCCAGTCCCGGCTGCTCCACCTCCAGTCCAGCACCCTGCTACGTGCCTGGGAAGGCAGTGGAAGATGGCCCAGGTACTTGGGTCCCCATCACTGGCTGAAGCTCCTGGCTCTGGCCTGGCCCAGACCTGGCCGTGAACCAGCAGGTGGAAGATCTCCCTCTCTGTCACTCTTTCATTATAAATAAGTAAATTCTGGAAGGAGGGAAGGGAACACATTGCAACTACAGCCCTGGAAGGCCCAGGCTCCATCTGGGTGGAGCCCACACTGCCCACTCCCCGGGGCAAAGCCCCCAGCCCCGGGGATGCGTGTTTGGGAGTCTTCCCTAGGAAACCCACACGATGGAGGACCAGGGGTTTAGAAACTTGAACCCTCGGCTACCTGGCACCATTCAACCCAGGAAGCCCTGGCCAATCCCTGCCCACCCCTGCCCCGTGGTGGGGACCAGAGTAGAAGGGAGCAGCTGGCGGGAGACTGCCTCAAAGACACCCATGAATGCCGCCACCCCAGCCTAATTAGCAAAGCTGGCTTCCCCCAGACCACTCCCCACCGAGACCCCTCCCCACATTCCCGGAGGGGCAGGGTTCCAGCCCTGTAGCTCTCTGCTCTCTAGTCGGAGCAGGAAGACCAGGAGGGCGGGGATCTAGTGAAGGCAGCCCAAGCCTCTTAGGGAGGCACTCCAACAAGCGCCCACTCACCCCATGCTCCCCGGCCTGCGCTGGAGCCGACCCTCTTCCAGGTCTTAACCGGGAGGCAGACAGCACCGCCCGCTTTTGCCAGGGAGTCTAGCGTTGGCCCAGGCACAGAGGCCGGGTTCAGCCCAGGTCTGTGCCCACCCTGAGGTTCTGCCAGCACCAGCTCGCTGGGAATGGGGATTCTGGCTTATTTGCGTTCACGGTCCCCGCGCCGCCCTGCCTGGCTCCAGAGAGGCCCCGGTCACTGTCGTCTTCTCTCCCCGAAGTCGGGGGTTGCTGGCAGCACGGCGGATCCCTGCCTGGGTCTGGGCTCGGCCCGGTGAGCAGGCGCGGTTCTGGCCCGCGCTGCTTGCAGGTTCCTCAATGGCCGAGGCCCGGGGGCCTGAATGGAGCGCACGAGCCCGCCCCTTCTTAAAGGCGCCGGCCTCCTGGGCACCCTCGGCCACCCTCCCCGCCAACTGGGGCTGCCGGGGAGCGCCCCGGGTGGGCGGGCCGCGGGTGGTGACCGTGAGAAAGGGGGCCTGGGCCGAGCGGAGGGCGTGCCGGGCCCAGAGACTGTGGCCTGGATGGGGACCCTCCCAACGCCAAGCCATGGCCCTCACCTCAATCTGAGTAGACCCTCCCCTCTCTTCCAACCCAGGGCAGAGACCCAGGCGCCCCCTCCCCCCCAGCCAACCTCTCCCCACCTCCGCCCACCGCCCAGCCTGGGCCCATGGAGGGGGCGGGGGCGCAGCTGCTCCGCAGGCGGCTCGGGGGTCGCAGAGCCGATCCCAGCCCGGGCGCATCCCCTCCGTCGCGCGCCCTTCTCCGCCCCCCCCCCCCGACACCCGCGCACACAAAGACGCCACGCGCGGACAGGGGCTCGTGCCACCGCGCTCTCCGGAGCAGCCGTGCGCACACACGCGCACGCCCTCGGGGCCAGTCTGGGGGCCGGGGACACGCAGGCCGTACCTACAGGCGCGCAGCGGTGGCCGCGCGGGCCGGGGCGCCGGTGGAGCGCTGCCCGGACCGCGGCCGGGCTCCTGGGGCCCGGCGGCTCATGGCCCGTGGCCGGGCTGGGCTCCCTCCCGGCGGGAGCTGGCTGCGGCGGCGGCTGCGGCGGCGGCTCCTCCTCCCTGGTCCACAACCTCGAAGGCTCGTGCGCCGCTCGCGGCCCCCGCGCGGTTCTCCCGGAGGCCGAGCCCCGCGCGCTCTGAACCCAGCCCCGCGCCCCCCGCCCGCAGGCGCGCGCCCCGGCCCCGCCCCCGCCGCGCGCTCCGCCCCGCGCCGCGCCGGCCCCGCCCCCGCCGCGCCCCCCGCCCTCCGCCGAGCCCGAGCTGCGCCCGCGGAGGGCGCTCGCTCCTTCCCGGCGGTGGCGAGGCCGATAGCGCCCAGCCTTAGGGCCCTAAGGGCCTGGGAGCTGGGCCGGAGCAGCGGGAGGCTTGGGGCGCCGGGTCGCGGAGCGGATCCCAGACCCGGCGCCAGATTCCCCCCCCACGCGCGCGGTGTGGTCCCCTAGACCCTTTGGTGGCGTCCGGCGTTGGAGGAGGGGTGGACGCCCTCGCAGCGCCCCTCGATGGCTGGCGACCGCCGCGGTAGCCAGACCCCGGCCACAGGGACAATAGGAGTCAGTCGGAGGCCCTAATGTCGCAACCGGGGAAGTCTGGTTTTGATAAATCCCAAGGGCGAGCCCCACGCCCCCTGTCTCCCCAGCAGGGCAGGAACGACCTCCAGACAGACGCGTCTCCCACTCCCCACACCCCCACCCCCGTGATGGGGCTGCTGGCGTCCCTGGAGAGGTGGCAGCGGTCACACGCGGCGATGGGATCTCAGCCCTGGCTTCCCCGTCCCTGCCTGGGTCCAGGGCTGCGGCTGGGTTAGGGCAGAGGCGAGGCCGGCCGGCCTGGGAAGGGGTCCCAGAGGGCTGGCCGAGGTGTGGAAGGAGGGATCCTTGGGGAGAGCCCTGGGTGAACCCCAGCAGCCTCCAACAGGTGGCTGGGTCAGCTTCTCCCCGCCCCCACTCGGGGGTCCTTCTGTGGTCAGCTGGGGGTGCCTGTCCATCTGTCGCCCTCCCCCACTCAGAGTGACCTCTGACCTTTGTAGACCGCCTTTTAACCCTTCCCAAAGCCATCTTGCATCTCTAATTTCCCAGGAAGTAGGACAGACAAGGGTCTCTCAAGGGTCTTGGTTCCACATTGTAAGGATGGGAAGGGGGAGCCCTGGACCAGGAGCCTTTGCATGCTGCCCCCAGCCCTGGTGCTGAAGCTGGGCGGGCGTTGACCGAGGCCCTGGCCCTGGCCCCTTCTCTGTGGCACCTGCTCCAGCTACCTCTGGGCAGGACCCGCCCGGCCAGCGAACACTTAATGAAAGTTTCGGCCGTGGTCCAGCCATTGATCAGAGCGCAGAGGCCTGGCCTGGAACCAAGACACCTATGAATGAGGCCAGGAGGCGGAGGGTGAGGGTAGTGGCCTCCACTGTCTGCGGAATGGGTGGGAGGGAGGGAGGCTTCCCCTCTGGTGGCCTGGCCGTGGACACCACCTTCCTGGGAGAGCAGACAGCCTGGCCTGTGGGGCCCTGACCTGGTGCGGGGCGGTGGGCGGAGCGTGTCTGGAGCTCCCTGGATGAACAGCATCTCTGGGCCGAGAGGAGAAGTGAGCCCCAGTGTCCGCCCCACAAGGAGGAACTCACGGGATGGGACGTGGAAGTGAGGGGCCGTGTGAGGGGCGTGACTGGCCCAGAGCAGCTGGCCTGAGGGTCAAGGGGGGACGCTGACCTTGGGACCCCGAGGGCAGAGGGTTTTGGGTTTTGTGGGGGCAGATGATGAGGGGTGCTGGAGGTGGGACCCCAAAGAGAGGCCCCAGGGCACACAAGCTCTGAACTGTTTAGGGAGATACTGAGGCAGACATAGCAGCCGGTGGCTCTGGCCTGGGAGCTGGGTGTGGAGCCAGCCTCGTGGACACTTGGGCCACAGGAAGCGGGCAGGCTCCTCCCCCGGGTCTGAGGGGACCCCGGGAGTGGGGATGGGCTCCGGAAGCCCTGGCCCTGCGCCTCAAGGGAGTCCCGCAGCAGGCGCAGGGGACCGCAGAAGAGGAAGCAGCGCCCCCTAGGGGCTGTCAGGGACCCAGCAGATCACATCCTGGCCTGACCACAGCGGGGAGCTGGTTTTAACTAAAAGACTGACTTAACTAAAAGACTTTCCCCGCTTAAAAAAAATTTCTTTTTCAGAGACAGACCGATACAGAGAGAAAGAGGGAGAGAAAAAGAGATTGTCCCATTCACTGGTTCACTCCCCAAATGCTTGGACTGGGCTGGGGTCAATGCCAGGAGCCAGGAACTCAGGAACCCGAGGTGCAGCTGGGCGCTGGAGCCAGGCGCTCCTACCTGGGGGACAGGCAGCCCCGCCCCCAAGGGCCACACCCAGCCCAGGCTTCCTGTTTCGATGCATTTGGGGTTTGGCAACGTTCTGGACACACTTATGGAATCCTTGGGGGCCAGGGTGGGGGGTGGGGGAGATGCCCTGGGTGCAGGGCCACACCCACATCCACAGAGCGGGCCCCCAGGTGCAGCCCGAGCGGCAGGGGTGACGCCGTGGCCGCAGCGGCCTCCCACACCCCGCAGGGGTCAGATCACAGGGCGCGGTGTGGCTGCAAATGTGGTTTATTCTCAATGTGCAAAGCTGAACACGCGAATGCAAATCTAACTTAGGAAGCTCTTCAGGGGTGGGGAGGAGGTCCCAGCGCCCAGCAGGACGCCGGGCAATCCCGGGCCCTGGAGAACGGGGCACGTGGCCGAGGGGCCCGATCGGAGAGTCTTCCTCATCTAGAAACTAGAAGGTTTTACTACAGAAAAAAGCAGAAATCATCGTGTCTGGGGCAGGGAGGGGGGAAGCAGCCCTCTGCCGGGGTGGGGTGCGAGGGGTGAGCAGACTCGTCTGTCCAGGGCGAGCTGGCAACAAAGGCAGGCTGGGGGTGGACGCGAAGCCTGCTGGCCTGGCAGCCCCGCCCACTGCTGTCCAGGAGAGGGGCTGTGAGGGAAGCCCCAGGAGGTGCCAGGGCCCAGAGGCAGCCGGGTGCAGGTAGCCCAAACTGGACTAACGGTGGCCGGGCCAGGTGGCGGCTCAGTCGGTGTGGCACAGCCAGGAGATCTCTGCCACCAGGGCTAGAGGTCGGGCTGTGGCTGGAGCCCTGGTTGGCTCCCCAGCCTGGGGAGGGGCCTGGGGGGCGGGGCTGGGGCCCTGCTGTGACTGACAGGTTCTTCCAAGGCCCCCCTCTCTGGAGGGGACCTGGGACCTCTGGCAGCTGCTGGGTGGAGGATCAGGGCAGTTGGGGGACTCTCTGGGGAAGCCTAAGTCATCCGTAGCCGCTGAGCGAGCAGGGGTGGGGGACGCAGCCATGGGTGTCGCTGGGCGAGGCCCCGACTGTCACTGCCACAGGTCGCCGGCTGCCGCCCCGTGGTCATTTTCATGGAACTTGTGCAGGTGGTCGGCGAACCTGGGGACAGGGAGACCTCTGCTGGGATGTGCTGGGTGCTGGGGGAGGGGGGCTGGAGGAGCTGGGGCGTTGCAGGGGGCTCTGGGGCGCGGGGGGGGCAGGGGGCAGCCTCACTTCTTGGCGCAGGTGGCAGCACAGTCCCGCTCCACGCTCTCGCTCCACGCCAGCTTGTAGAGCACCTGCCCAGAGGTGGGACACTGTCGGCTGCCTGCCTCTGGCCCCGGGGCCTGGCCTCGGGGGACAGACAGGTGTCCCAGCCCTGGAGTCAGAGGCGGAGCCCGGGCCAGCCTGGCGGGGGCCATCTTGGCCATGGCCCATCCCTGGAGTGGCCCAGGCCGGGGAGGCCACAGTGACAGGGTCCCGGCTGCCCACTCACGTCAACACTCACCAGGAAGACCAGGCAGTGCAGGAAGAGCGTGTAGAAGAAGCCGATGGTGCGGGCCACCTTGTTGGAGAGAACCACGCGGCCCTGGGGAGGAAGCAAGGGGGCGTGTGGGGTACAGGGCGGGGCCTCGGGCTGCCTGAATTCTCAGGGGTGCCCCCCCCCCCCGCCGCACTGTTCCAGAATCTACTATGGATGGTGTGAGCAGAGTGGGAGTCCAGGACCCAGCCTGGGACACACAGCCCCGCCTGGCAGGGCCTTGGGAGGTGTCTGCTGCTCGGGGGCGGGTACACTGGGAGCTGGGGTGCCTGCGGCTGGGGGGGCGGGTAACTGGGGCACTCACCATGCTGAGTGTGGCCTTGTCCCAGGGGCTGAGGCTCAGGTACTTCCGCTGTCGCTCCTGAATGAGGGCGACAGTGACGAAGGGCCCTGGGGTGGGCGTGGGGGTGTGGGGCAGCCACGGGGAGGGGGGAGGGACCACAGGCAGGCAGGGGCAGGGGGTCGGGACCGCAGGCGGGCAGGGGCGTGGGGCGGCCGCGGGGGTGGGGCGGGGGCTGGGACCCCAGGCCTGCAGGCGCAGGGGCCGCGCGCACGAACCCGCTTGCTGAAGGACGAGAAGGGGTCCAGGCGCTCCTCGTACTGGGAGGAGTAGCGCAGCTCTGTGTCATCGCTGCTGCCGCCCTGCTCGGGGAGAGAGGACAGGGCCAGCGTCACCGGCGCCCTGCCGGCCCAGGGACCCGCAGCGAGCCTCGGCCCCCTCACTGGCAGAAGGAAGGCGTGAGAGGGGAGGGCCACCCCCCTCCCCCCATGCCGGGACTGTGCCTGGTGCCTGACGTCCTGGGGGCACGGCCCAGGGCCACTGCTCTTCCCTGGCGTCAGGGCACAGTGGAGGCGTTGAGGGCCCGGTGGGCGCTGGAATGAACGACACTGGCAGCGGCAGAGCGGTGGGCGCAGGGGCGGCTTCCCTGGGAGTGTGGGGGAGGCTGCGGGGGGGGGGGGGGACCCGGAGCAGCCAGGCTTCCCCAGGCCGCAGTCCGAGCGCCCTCTGGTGGCCGCGGGGCAGCTGCAACAGTGGAGCTGGGGGTCTGGGGAGGCCCCCACTAGGCTCCCCTGTAAGGATGTGGTGGTCTCTGGGAGGCGTCGGGCTGAGAAGAGCCAAGACACAGAAGAACGCCGCGAGGGAGGGGACAGCGGACAGCCCTGCCTTGTTCTCTTGCTGGGTTTCTGGACATTGGGCCCTATTCTGTTTGGCATTACCGAAAATCATCCGTTCCAAACATACTGAATTCCAGGGCCTGTCCCGAGAGCCCAGCGCTCTCGGGGTGACACTCCCAGGTCTTGAGGTCGGCTGGCAGACCACCCCTCTTCCACGGCGGGGGCCAGTTCAGGCTTGTGGGCCTGGGGTGTGCCGCCACCTCTGACCCCGTTGCACCTGCCACCTCCAGGGGGCAGAGTGAAGAAGGAGCCTCTCTCAGGGCTGGGCCCTGGGGGCTCCTCCCAGCCTGGGGGGGGCAGCTGGTGGGGGAGGGGTGGTCGGATGGCCCCTGCCCCTGCTCCCTGCTCCCCCCACGCCTGGCACATCCCCAGGCGCCCTTACCCGGCCCTGGTAGCTCTGCAAGAACTTGATCTTCTCGAAGAGTTTGATGTTGTCGGCACGCAGGCTGTCCAGCTCGCCCTGCAGCGCGTGGATGGTGCGCTGGGCCAGGCGGCTCTCCTGCGGGGCGCGGGTGTGAGTTTGGGTGCCCGCCTGCTGGCACTCCTGCTTTGCCCGTGGCCTTCTCCTTGACCTACTGGGCTCTGCTGAAAGCTGCCCCTGCCGGGGGGAAGTCCCCCTTCCACTTGGGCAGAGGGTCCTTCCTGTCTCGTTTTGGGTGGCAACGTAATTCACAAGGCATCAAGACTGCCGAGTTTGGGCACACGGTCCAGGTATTCTTAGTGTCCCTACACTGATATGCAGCTGTCCCCACTGTCTAATTCTAGAACATTCTATCACCCCGATGAGGAGCCCCAAACCTGTCAGCAGTCACTCCCCATCCCTCCCCCCCCCGTCCCCTGTCTCCTGGCAACCGGCCTGCGCGCCCCGTCCCTGTGGATTGACCACTTGCTGTAAGTGCCTTCATGCCGTTTCCACGGCTGCCAGGCGAGGGGCGAGGGGGCCGCCAGCTAGTGTTCCCTCTGCTCAAACGCTATCCGGATTTCAAACCAGAAAAGCAAAGTCCCCCACGTCCTCTGGCCCCCATGGTCACACACAAAGTGGCATCATGGCCGGCCTCGGCCAGGCTCAGGGGGCGGGGTCTGGGGAGCCGTGGGGTGGACGCCACCCAGCTGTCCCAGGCTGCACTCAGAGGCTCAGGTGGGGTGGGGGACCCTTGCCAGGGACTCCAGCCCATCCCGGGGACACACGTGTGGTCTCACAGAGAGTAGAAGGGTGGTAGGAGCAGAGTGAGCCGGAGAACCTGCTGGGTGTCTGGAGATGGATGGGGGTGCTGGCTGCCCGGCAGAGTCAGGGTTCTTACTATGGCTGTGTAGTGACCATGGCCCCGGGGTCAACTTTATGTCATGCAGGGGCCGGCGCTGTGGCCCAGTGGGGTAAAACTCTGCCTGCCATACTGGCATCCCATAGGGGCACCAGTTCAGTCCCGGCTGCTCTATTTCCGATCCAGCTCCCTGCTAATGAACCTGGGAAAGCAGTAGAGGATGGCCCAAGTGCTTGGGCCCCTGCTACCCATGTGGGAGACCCGAAAGAAGCTCCGGGCTCCTGGCTTCGGATCGGCCCAGCTCCAGCTGTTGCAGCCACTGGGAGAGTGAACCAGCGGGTGGAAGGCCTCTCTCTCTCCCCGTCCTGCGCTGGCCACCCTGGGTTTTCCTTCCTACCACCGCCTCCTGCAGCCCAGGAGCAAGCCCGGCCCGGCCCTTCCACCGTGAGCACCTGAGTTTTCTTTCAAAGCCCAGCGTGGTACAACCTCCTCCAGGAAGCCCTCCCTAACGGCCCAGAGAACATCGAGTCCCACTGTGGCTTAGGGTCTTTCTGCCCCCAGCCTGCACTGCCCCCCCCCCCCCGCGCTGTGTGCAGGGGGCGGAAGCTCTCACCGCCTCCAGCTCCTGGTTCCGGGCTCGGAAGCGCTCTCTCTGGCTGGAGATGATGGAAAGGAGCGAGTCCACCTGGCCCTCTGGGAGGGCGCTGCTGGCTGCTGCCGAGGGCCCTGGGGTCGGAGGACAGGGGCTTGGGGTCAGACGAGGCACAGGGACTCCCAGCAAACATGCACGGGGCGGCAGGATGGCTGAGAACGGACGTCCGGTGGGAAGCCCCTGCGCCTGCACCATTGGGGGCCAGCTCCAAGAGCGCCCGGCCCTGTGTTCTGCACCTGGATCTGAGACCCCTGGGCCCCTGGCCCGTGAGGGACACTGCGGGCACTGGGGGGCCGTGCTACACCCCACCCCCACCCCATGCTGTCCTCCCCACCAGCCTTGGTTTGGCCACGCCCCTCTCTGCTACACTGCAGCACCCGGGGCACTGGCAGGGCCAAGGAGGCGGGGTGGGGGTGGGGTGACCAGGCCCCGGTCGGGGGCCCATGTGTGTGTGTGTCGGGGGGAGGGGGGAGCTTGCCTACTGCTTTAAGGTTGTGGCTGCACTGCGTGGGGTGGGGGCCTTGACCTTCTTTGGGGATCTGGGCTCTCGGGACCTGTTCTCCTGCCCCCCTTCCCCACCCCTGGGCGGTCCGCCCCTCCTCACCATAGAACAGAGCCGTGGCCTCTTTGATGGGTTCTGGAATCTTCTCTAGGCCACGCTCGGCTGCGCCCTGCAGGCGTGAGGCAGAGATGGGGGTGGTTGTCAAGACGGGATGTGGGGGGGCTGGCCTCAGTGGGGCAGGGGCTGGGTGCCTGGCGGGCGCCGAGTCGCTCCTCCGGCCGGCGTCCCAGCAGCAGGGCTGGCACTCAGCCAACTCGGCGGCCGCCCCGGCCCTGTGGCCTGGGCAGCCCTAGCTTCTCTCCCAGCCCCGGTAGCTCTTCTGCCCAATGGGGAGGGGTGAGGTGAGCTCCGGCCGTCTACACCTGAGGGTCCTGCGGTCCTTGGCTGTGGCGTGCGTGCACGACTCTGGCCTCACTCGGTGCCAGCTCCAGGGAGCCCTGTGGCTTCTGCCCTGGGGCCTGGCATCCCCAGTGGGCGGTGGGATGGGGAGGGGTCCCGGGGAGGGGCGGGCTCACCTCGGCGTCTGGGCGCTGGATGGACTGGATGGTGCTTAGGTCTTGCTCCAGCCGGGCGATCAGCTCCCTCTGCTCAGCGGCGGTGGCCACGGCCTCGGTCACGTGGCTCTGCAGCTCCGCGCAGCGCCCTGTGATACAACAAACAAGACGTGCCCATCAGAGGGGGCCTGGCCAGACCCTCGGTCCCACCCCACTTGCTGCTGCCTGCAAGGCCATGCACAGACCCCAGCCCTGGCCCGGGAGCCATGACCCCTAGGTAGAGGGAGGATCCCAGGTCAGGGCCACCCCAGGGGGAGAAGAAATGCTGGGGAGGGTCCCCAAGCTCAGGCCCCTCGGAGCCTTCAGCAGCCACTGCGTCAAGTCTGGCTCTGCTCCTGGCTGTGTGACTCCGGGCACCCAGATCACCCCCTCTGGCCCCCATTTGTAAAATGATGACCACACACCTTGCACAGGGCGAGCTGTGGGGGCTGCAGACGGGGTGACCAAGGCCACAGTACTTTGTGGGGTTGGGGGGCAGACTGCATGGCCGCCAGGGGGCACTCTGACCTCAGAAATACCCAGGGACTCCAAGCTACGGGCAGCCACCCAGCTGTCCCGTGGGCCCTGGCTGGGCTCCACACCTGGCCCCCACCTGCTCCATCTCCATGGTGCCCGCCAGAGCCCAGCCTTTACACTGCACGTAATGGTCGGCTCAGGAAGAAACCACGTTCCCGTTTTACGCATGAACAACTGAGCTTTCCCAGCCTGGGGCCAGAGCCGAGCGCGTGTCCCCCAGTCCCAGCCGCGGGGAAGCCCGTCCCCACGCCAGCCTCCCTGCTCCTGCCCTGAGCAGGTTTTCCCTTTGGGCTTCCCTGGGGGCTCTTCTCTGCACCTGAGTGGTGTTGGTGGAAGAGAGGGACCCTGGGGGCAGAGGCTGGACCCAGGGCAGGGCCAGGCTTGGCCGGAGGGCTGGAGGGGTCTGCCCTGGCCGAGCGACCACGAGGTCATGGAGGCCGCCACCCCACTCCCCCAGGCCTGTGAGAGGGGCAGGCCCACGTCCCGCACGGCTGCAGGATTGACTTGAGGGGAGAGTCTGGCTGCTGACTGAGAGATCGTCAGGCCCCAGGACACCTCACGGAGGCGAGGGCCTGGGCTGTAGGGCCGACAGGTTCTGTGTCCCCAGGAATGGCCACACACAGCAGCCCGTTCACAAGCCATGCTGGGTCCCAGAGCGGGCTCAGGGGAGCAGAGGGGACCCGGCTGTGGCGGGGGAGCCTAAGGGGAGGCGACCGATGCCCGGCCAGAATGAGCCCTCCTCCCCAGGGGCACGGCACACAGCAGGTGCACAGGGAGCCAAGGGCCGGGTCACACGGCGGTGAGACGCTTCCTCGGCCAGTCGGCCCGTGCACTACCGGCAGCGGCCGCCCCAGCGTGGTCTCTGCCAGGCCCCCAGGCCCGGGGAGGCTGAGGGTGCCTGTGCCTACTGCTGCAGGGCTGGACACGTGGTCCTCACTCGTGCATGGTGACATGGGCATGCGCAAGGGGCCCGAGGAGAGCCCCTGCCTCCCAGGCTGCTCCCAGAAGGAACCAGGCTGTCCTGCCATGGGCCGGGGTGTCCAGGCAGCCTGGGGTGCAGGGCTCGGGGTGCAGGGCTGAGAGCTGGCCGGGGTGCCTGGGCAGCAGCGAGAGCCCCGGCAGAGAGGAGGCAGGGAGGCCATGGGCGCGAGGCTGCGGTGAAGGCGTGGGGAGGGCCGGGGCCTGGACACCGACCCGGCTGGATCTGGGGCAGGATCAGAGCTCTCTTTGGCAACCATCACTCAGCATGGGAGGGACGGAGGCCTGGAGTCTGGCTGGGTGAGTGAGGGACCTGGGTTACAGACCCAGGGAGGGATGAGCCGAACAAGGCCTGCATCTGGCCCTGGGCTTCGGGGGTAGAGTTCCATATGTGGAGCCAGGCAGTGCAGGTGCGGGTGGGAGTTGTAGGGAGGCCGGGAGGGGGCTGGGGGCCTGAGGCTGGACATGCAGGCTGGGGAGACCCCCCCTGCCGGCAGCAGACAAGGGAGCCCAGGGACAGCGCTGTGCTGACCGCGACCAGAAGCTCACGGGGCGACACTGCAGCGGGTGCCGCTGAGACCCTAAGAAGCGTCAGCCGGAAGTGGGGAGATGTGAGGAAGTGGGTTCAGGTAGCCACTCTGGGATGGGGGCTGTCAGTGAGTAAGGGGCGCCAATGCTTGGAAGCCTTAGCGCCGTTCCCCGCCGCTGGGGTCCAGCCCCATTTATTCGGCACAGGCAGAACCCCAGGGTGGGGCGCTCCCGAAACCTCTGTCTCTCAGGTCTCATTCTGGTTCTCTCCTCCACCACAGTCCCAGCATCCAGCCGCTTCTCACCACTGCCCCCCTGTGGGCCATGTCACCAGCATCTGCCGGAGTCTCAGAAAGGCAGACTAGACCAGCCTCTGTTTGTGCGCTCAGCGGCTCCTGTGGCGCTCAGAGGAAAAGCCAAGGCGCCAGCGCTCTGCCTCTCCCTCGTCCCGCCCACCTCCTCGCCTCCCACGCCTGTGCTGGCTTCTGGACACAAGCGCAGGGCCTTTGCACGCGCTGCTCCTCCCTCCCCTCTGCCAACACTGTGCAGATGCCAGGGTCTAGGGGGACTGACCCTGACTTCCTGGTCTAGCTGGAACCTCTACTGGCTCTTCCGATCCTGGCCCCCTGCCTTTTCTCCCACTGCCCCGATCACCTTCCAGACCTGTTATTGGGTCTATGCCACTGGCTGCTCCTCCCACAATGACCCCAGTGCCCAAGGCTATGGCAGCACCCCTGCGAGGTCGCAGCCCCCTCCCCCCAACAGCAGAGCCCCAGGGGCTGCCCTGCACCCATGCCAACCAGCGCACACTTGCCCCGAGGCATCGGCCGGCCCTCCTCCACTGCGGCCCCTCCCCACAGGTGTGGCTGGGGACAGACACTCCCAGCGGCACCAGCCTCCTGCCCCGGCGCCACCCTGCCTGGCATAGCTGCTGTGGGTCCTGGGTTTCGCCTGGCCCTTGTGCACCTGCTGTCCCCCGTGCACCTGCTGTCCCCCTGGCCTGCCTGTCAATGCCTCTTCCTGTTTCAAGGCCACAGCCGCAGAGCCCTCTGGCCCTTGCCCACATTGGTGCAGACGGTGGGCCGCCACCTGAGCTGCTGTCCTACAGCCTGCGCTGTCTCCGCTCCGGGCTGCTGAGCAAGTGAGAGCTCTGAACACCGAGCTTGGAGCACAGTGCCGGCCCAGAGCGGGCGTCAGCCAGCATGTGCCGCATACAGCAGCCCCAGAGACCAGGGCCTGGCCTCTCCAGCTGCTGGTCGCATCGGCCAGGCTGCCGATGCACCTGGTCCCGAGAGACACGCCCTTGACGGCAGGGATCGGCTCCCGCAACCACAAGAGGAAGCCATGAGCCTCTCGCTGGCAGCCGCAACTCACCCGCAGGCGGCATGGGTCCAGTGGGGTCTCATGACCCTCTTATGGCCCCGCCCCAGCGCGAGGAAAACACACCCACTTGCCCTTTCAGGGAAGGGTTGACCAAGGCCGGCGGCTGCTGGGAGAAGATGCTGGGGACTGTGTCGTGGCATCACCCGACCCCAGAGACGCGTGGGGTCCTCAGACCTCACTCCCTGGAGCCCCCCACTGCACCAAACAAAGCAGCTCTGCCGTTAACACAGCACCCTGCTGGAAACGACCAAGGCCCCGAGTCAGAACTCCTTGTCAAAGACAGAACGTCGGGACACCTGCTGGTGGCTGGGCACGGGCTGGGCACAGGCTGGGCCCCCACCCCCATGACGGGGCTTCGAGGATCTCACAGAAAAAAAATGAAATTAAAAGATGTTTGGCAGGGTCGATGCTGTGGCACAGTGGGTTAAAGCCCCAGCCTGCAGCACTGGCATCCCAAATGAATGCTGGTTCGAGTCCCAGCTGCTCCACTTCCGATCCAGATCCCTGCTAACGGCCTGGGAAAGAGGGGAAGTGGCCCAAGTGCCTGGGCCCCTGCACCCACATGGGAGACCTGGAGGAAGCTCCTGGCTCCTGGTCTCGGATTGGTTCAGCTCCAGCTGTTTCAGCCCTTTGGGGAGTGAACCAGTGGATGGAAGACCTCGCTCTGTCTCTCTCCCTCTCCCACCCCCCCCCCTCTCTCTCTCTCTGCCTCTGCCTCTGCCTCTCTGTAACTCTGCCTTTCAAATACACAAACAAATCTATAAAGAAGCATATTATAAGCTGGCGTCATGGCTGGTAGTGGGTTACGCCGCCATTTTTTTTTTTTTTTTTTGACAGGCAGAGTGGACAGTGAGAGAGAGAGAGAGAGAAAGGTCTTCCTTTTCCGTTGGTTCACCCCACAATGGCTGCTGCGGCCAGTGCCAGGAGCCAGGTGATTCTCCTGGTCTCCCATGCGGGTGCAGGGCCCAAGGACCTGGGCCATCTTCCACTGCCTTCCTGGGCCACAGCAGAGAGCTGGACTGGAAGAGGAGCAACCAGGACAGAACCGGTGCCCTGACCGGGACTAGAACCCAGGGTGCCGGCGCCGCAGGCCAGGGTCGGGGCTGACTGCGCCCGTGGTGCCTCGGGTCAAGCCAATGCCAGCGACGCCCACATCCCATAGGAGCCCCGGTTCCCACTGCTGCACTTCCCAGCCAGCTCCCTGCTAATGTGCCTGGGGTGGCAGCGGCGGATGGGCCAAGTGCTGGGGTCCCTGCCATCCACATGGGAGACCTGGATGGAGTTCCAGGTTCCTGGCTTTGGCCTGGCCCAGCTCTGGCCATTGGAGCCAACTGGGGAGTGAACCAGCAGATGGCAGATCCTTCTCTCTCTCTCTCTCTAATTCTGCCTTTCAAATAAATACAGTAAATCTTAAGCTGAGTTTGATGTACATTGTCTGCACCAGCGGAACTTTTAGGGTCCCATGGAGATTACTCCCACCTGAGAGGATGGTGCTTGGGACCACCTCAGAAACACCCACTTCCCCTGGTCACCTGCTGAGACGTCACCTGTGACGCCAGCATCCTGTATCAGAGCGCTGGTTCGAGTCTCAGCCACTCTGCTTCCAATCCAGCTCCCTGCTAATGTACCTGGGAAGGCAGTGGAGGATGGCCCAAGTGCTTGGGCCCCTGCACCTGTGTGGGAGACCCGAAAGAAGCTCCTGGCTCCTGGCTTCACTCTTGCCAGCACCCCCCACCCCGTCATGGCATTTGGGGAGTGAACCAGCCAATGAAGACCTCTCTCTTTCAAATAAATAAACTTTTCTTTCTTTTTAAAGAACCTAGTGACAGCTCCCAACCAACCACGCGAGTCTCTTCCGACACAACAGACCTCCAGGGGACAACCCCTCCCAGAGCCACACACCCGTAGCGCGGCCCTGCGGTAGCTCTACAGCCCCCGCCCCCAGCCCCGCGCGCTGGCCAGCTCCCCTCTCCAGAGCCATCATTCCAGAAACCCACAAGACTCTGTCCCTCCGTCCGCTTCCGGCTCACCTGCCACCACCACGGGGACGGGGGAGGACCTGGTTTGCCGTCCTTCACGGCAAAGCAAGACCTCACGGAATGGGCCGCGGCCAGGCCAGGCCCCCGGTCACCCAGGCCCCTCTCGGCACCGTGAGCCAGCGACACAGGTGCCGGGTCCCCTGGGACGGGGAGGGGGGACGTGGAGGCCACCGAGGGGGGCCAAGAGCTCGGCTCAAAGGCACGGACAGCAAGGGCGACAGGACACAGAACCGGCGCCCCAGGTTCCCGCAGCCAGCCCCCCCACACCCCGGCAAATTCTCCAAGAGCCCCCCCCACGCCACCCCGACTTCCTCTCCCCACACCCCAGAGGTCAGTGTTAGCTGCTTGTCCTCGGGCTGGGCCACTATGAACAAAAACAACCCACACGTGCTTGTGTTTGTATAAAAGATATTTACTTCAATGATCACACCTAGGGTGCTAGTGGGTAATACATGGTGTGAGTTTCATTCAGTGGTATTGCTTCTCTGTGTCACATAGGGACCTTGTACAGTGCTGAGAACAAACATCTATGGCTAACCAAAGACAGAGAGACAATGCCAGAGCGCCGACGGGTACCCCCCCCCCCACGCCAGCCGGATCGACTCGACTCAGTGTGGAAAACAAAGAAATAAAATCTTATTGGAGATGAGTTGCGGTCACACAGCTGAGGCTTCTCAAAGCTATTCGTGTAAAAAAAAAAAAAAAAGAAAAAAAAGACACCCTTTTTTTTCTTTCTTTTTTTTTCCTTTTTGGTCAATTGGAGTCTCTGTGAGAAGTAAAGGAAGATGGCCTGTGGTCGGTGTTGAGTCTTAACCAACGGGCTCTGAGAACATGTAAGACTTAGCGCGCTACAGAAGACAGAAAATACTGCTCGGGTGTAGACGCCGCGGGGCGCAGGGCGCGGGGCGCTGAGCCGGGGCTGTCGCCTCTCGTGCCACTAGTAGTCTAGGGAGGGCCGGCGGCCCCGCTCGCTTGAGTAGTTATTGCACGGGAGGACGGGACGTGGGGCGGGGCGGGGGCAGCCGCGTGGCTCCCCACCCCCTTCTTAGTTATTCTCAAATGCTTGAAGAATCTTTTGCAGGAATTCTCACGTCTCCAAAATGCACAGCATTTTCTGAGGTTGGGGGGGGGGGAGGTGGTCTCAGAGGGTGGGACAGGCGGAACACGGGGTGGGGGGCGGGTGGAGAAGAAATGCATAGACTAATTATAGAAAAATAAAATAAAAATCCTTGAGGCGGGGGGGGGGATGGAGGCCATGACTTCAGTGGAGGACTTTCGAAGAAACAGAACACAATCAGCCCCCCCCCATTTCAGAGAAGGTCAAGGTCAGGGCGCTGAAGGACTGGGGTGGGCCTCCTTCTGCTGGGCCGAGAGCTCCGCCATCAGCCTCAGCCGCCCTCGCTCTCCGGGAGCCTCGGAGCCCCACAACTGGGGCTGTAGAAACCTATTCACACATGGCGGCCCCTGGGGCGCGCGTCCCGGCCCCAACTTCCTGAACCTAGAAGGCTTCACAGAGGCTCTAGGAGGCTTCGGGGGACCTGAGCTTCCTCCGTGCCCCCCCTCCAGCCCCCCCCCCGGCCCGCCCGGCACTTCAGGACACCGGTGGGCTTTTGTTCGTGAACTCTGGTTCCTAACCGTTAGATACGTGGAGGCCACTCAGGAGCCTGTTCTGCTGGGGGGGGCGAACCCCTGGGCGCCCCCTCCCCCTGGCATCCCCCCCCCCCGCAACACTCTTCAGTTCTCTGGGGGAGGGGAGGGCGGAGGCAGAGGGCAGCGACCATCGGAGTGACAGCAAAAACCGTTTATAACGACAACGACATGACACAACACGGCCCTGATAGGGACTTCGACCATCAACCCAAAAATAAATAGAAGAGGCTAGACGGATAGCGCTTCTTTCTTCTCCCCCCTTCGAGGAAACATCCTGTGATCACGCACGCGGGCCGGTCAGTAGCAGAAAGTCCGTTTCCACATGACAAGGGTAAGCGCGGGAAGGGGTGGCCGAGGTCTCATAGACGCTCGGGAAGGTTCTCAGCTGCTCCCCGCCCAGGCCCGCCCAGGCCAGCAGCTGGGGCCAGAGCCCTGGGGGCCCTGCACACGTGCCCCCCGGCTCGGCGGTCAGCCAGGGGTGGGCTGGGAGGCTGGGGGGTGAGGGAGGCCTGTGTCCCCTCGGGCTCATCAACGGCCTCATCCATGACCTGTCAGCCTGCTGCAAAGCTGCCTTGGGGTTCATTTGGCGTGCAACACGTTAGCGCTTACAGACCCAGGGGCACGGCATCTATTGCACAGAGCTCTCACACGCACTCATCTACTTAAGTGCTTTCTGTTTAAAGCAAACCACAGAGGGAGGGGAAAAAAAAAAAAGGGACAACAAAGAGAAAAGGGGAGAGCGGCGGGAATCGTGAACTGACGGCATTGGCCCCGCGCCACCTGGGTGCGTGGTGCCGGATGCCGTCCCTGTCCCCGTGAGGGGCCCCCAGTGCTTCTGTCCACGCTGTGCTTGTGAGTGCTTGCCAGAGGGGTGCGGCCGTGACATTGGGGTATAAGGCACCTTTTTCTTTCTGATTACAGAAAGCTTGACATGAAACACACAGCATATTCTGCGGGAGAAATGAAAGCCTAGACACACTACGGGAATTACAGTACTGCAGCCTCGACGTCAGGACGTCTCTGAACAAACGCAAATGACCCACGGAAAGCAACGCAAAGGCATTAGAGAGGGTGAGGGTCGCGGGGGGGCCGGGGGGGCAGTGCACACGTCTGCATAGCCTCGTGTTTGTCACTCATACTCGCCTGACGACTCAGGATTCTACACCTACAATGCCCAACTTTTCAAGTTAGCATTTGGGAGGAGACCGGGCGCTTTGGGAAAATGTCTTGTTAAAGCTAAATGTCAGACTTCATCCAAACACCAAAACTCAACAAGATGCCACGGATACCGGGGACCTGGGATCTGGGGTGCGGGAGTGTGCATGCGTGTGTGTGTGTGTGTGTGGTGTGTGTGTGTGTAGGGGTGAGGGGTGAGGGCTGAGGCCCGGGAGGGAAGGGACAGGCCCCAGGAGCGGAGCAGACAGGACGAAGACGCGTTCCCTACTCTGTCGCCCACCAGGAATGGGGTGCGCAAGCCCCTGGCTCCTGGCTCCCTCTCCTTGTCTGCCGGGACAGACCCTGAGGGTCCTGGCTGGGGCTTCCGCCCCACCTCTAAGGGTTTCACAAGGCTGGGCTCTTTTTGGAACCCGGTAACTGGGGACTTGCCTTTTCCCTTTTCCCTGGAAATTTTCATCTACAGAAAGGCAGAACGTGACGGGGCTGGGAGCAGTTTTGTCAAAGCAGGTCATTCTCAGCGCACAGGTGTGCGAGCCAGACAGGAAGCTGGAACAGTCAGGCAACCTCCACCCAGCCCTAGTGGTCGGGACGCCCCCCTCCCCACCCCGGACATCACAGAAGCACGTCTGTCCGTGTTCCCCGGATAACACCAGACCCTTGCGTCTCCCCCTCCCTGCCCCGAGCACGGGAGCCGGTGCACCCGCAGGTGGCCAGCAGCCTGGGGGCTGGTATCCTTTGGCTCTGGGCAGAAGCAGGCCCGTGCTACTGGGAAGAAAGGGTCATGTGGTCGGAGACCCTTTCCCGCCCTCGGGATGGGACGGCTGGTGTTGGCAGGAGAGAGCTGGTGGTGACGTCAAAGCTAGGACTCCTGCCAGTGCTGGAAACAGGGACAGACACAGGGTTTGGGGCAGCGGGGAGGGCGGCCCAGGGCCAGGGCGGGGATGGACAGGAACAGCTGAGCAGGGAAGGCGGGAAACAACACGGGACTAAAGACGGCGCCTCCCAGGCCCGAGACCACGCATGCCCCGCCGTGGGGCACACGGCTTCGAGAGCCTCAGGGACGGGTGCAAGTCAAGAGCCAACCCCATGCGCCTCCCAGAGCCCCCGCCGCCGCCGGTCCCGGCCGCACAAAAAACCCACCCACCAGGCCGAGATGGCTCCCCCCCAACCAGCCACGAGGCGCGACAGCACACGGGGAGCACAGGTTAGTGAGGTAGAAGGGGACAAACGAGCGAGGAGTGTGAGGGACAGCAGCCGCCTCTTGGGCCTGCCCCGCACAGCCTTCGCCTCCTACGGGCCCCACGGAGGGGCGCCTGCCGGTGCGTTTAAGGCCAAGGCTCGGTCCGGGTCTCGCCCGTCATCACCCCCTCCCTGGACTTGGTGCTGATCCCACACAGATGGCGCATCTTGCCCTTGGCTCCCCTGCCAGCTCTCAGCAATGGACAGCGTTGCATACAAGGTCCACAGAGGTCACAGACAACCGACAGGACGCACGCTCAGCAGGAACGGACATCCGGGCCTACCTAGGCTGGGGAGGCCCCTGCCTGCCAGCAAGCCCACCTGCTCACGCCCGTCCGCAGCTCTCAGGGCAGGCGGCCACACCTGGCACCTCCCGCTCTGCTGGCAGGGGCCTGGCCCTGGGAACAGACAGGGTTCGAGAGCTTGGGCTGCAGTGCCCGACCTGTTGCCTTCGGCCCCGGGCCCGGCCCTACGGCCGGCCGACCTACACATCCAGGGTGCACAGGAGGTGAGAACAGAGATGGCGACAGGAAGGAAGCTGGGAGGGAGGCGTTTGTGCTTTGGAAGGACCTAGGGAAGTGACTGGGGCCCAGGGCCGCACGGTCCGGGGTCCCTGCATGTGGCGCTGGCTCAAGGGTTGTGCTAATCCTCTCTAGAGAGAGGTCTAGGGGAGAGAAACCAGACGCCTCCAGGGACCCCAAGTCTCCTTTCCTGGGGTGGAGGCAAGCGGGCCCCCCACCTAGGACAGAACCCACACGGCTGCCACCTCCCACCCCACAAGGGAACCTGCTGGTCAGGAGCCGAGCATTGGGAGGCTGACCGCGGCCGGGGACCCTCCAGTGAGCACCGAGAGGCCGCTGCACAGGGTGCAGCGGAGCCTCATGGCTAAGCGTTAGTGTTCTGTGTGGAGGCGCCTTCCCCAGGGGAGGGGCCTGTCCAGCTTTTGAAGCTGACAGAGTGGGGGGGGGGAGGGGTGGGCAGCTGCCTGGGGGAGCTACTGCTTGGATGGCCAGCCAGCGGTGGGGGGGGGGTAACCACGCGGAGGGGGCGCTATTCAAGGCACTTGAATATTGCTTTTCGAGACCAGAGGTGAACCTGCAGGCGCCCGCCCGGGGTTCAGGGCCAGCACGGAGGGGTGGGGGGTGCACTCCTGCCCCAGTTTCTGTTACTTAGTGGCAGCTCATAGAAATACGACAGTGATAGCGTAACACAAAAGAGTGTGAGGTTGGGGATCTCAATTTCAAAAAAAAATAATAAAATAAATAATAAGAAAAAAATACATAAACACAGAACTGCAAGCAAAATTTAACCAACTGATTGTATCGAGCACCCAGATGTAAGTCTGGCCAAAAAAAGTAAAAAAAAAAAAAGACCAAAAAAAAGTAGACAGAATGGAAATCAACAACAATCTGGTTAAAAATTAAAATTGAAGAAAAGAAGAACAGGGCTAAATTGCTTAGAAGAGCCGAAGTGGCTGTCGGGCTGCTTGGCCACTGGGGTGGACAAATCCACACTTCTCGGGGTCTTCCCATAGAACCCGGGGCAGGTAACGGTCATGCTGCGATCCCCCGCCCGCCAGTTCCCGCTGCTCACGAGAACCAGACACGGAGAGCTGCAGAGACCGCGCGCTCCGGGGACCCCAGGGTGCCTGGCAGGGACCTGCGCTTCCTAGCTCGCACCCGAGTCCGGCCCGGTGTCCAACCCGCTTCCCCGTCCAAGCCTCTCTCGCCAATGCCCATCTCTCGGAACCCGATTTCCAGTTCCGGAACCGCACAGCCGTCCAGAGACGACCTCAGGGCCTGCCTCCCAGCCTCCTAGAGCCTTCTGAAAACCTCGCGTCCACCAACGGGCAGTGTCTTTCGTGTAGTGACTCCCAGATCTGTGAAAGCGTCCACTAAACGCTGCGGCTGCAGGTTCACTAGACTGTAAAGGAAATCCGTAATCGCTAAAAACGTCATGCAAGAAATGTGGTTTCACATCTTACAGTCAAAGTCCTACAAGTTAATCAATGACAAGCACACAGAGGTGTAACAGCGGGAGCATACCTGTAAAACTGGAACTCCCTCCCACCCCCCCCAATCAAAAAAAAAGTAATATTAATTAAACTTAAGAAATAATGAATGCACCATTAAAATGTCATCCAAAGATGTTGACCTAAGACAAAGGTTTCAATGATACACAATACGTTTTCAATCAGTAATATACAGTATGACGACTACATCTTGTAAATTATACCCAATACTGCCGGCAGTCTACCCCTCTAAAGAATATTTTCCCCTCTCATCCCTTCCTAACAATCAGATAATAAAATACAGCACCTATAAATAAGCAAAAAAAAATATATATATATACCGAAATCATCTATTGTTAGTTTAAAGATATGGCAATAAAGGAGTGTAAATTAGCCAACTTGTAGAAGCCATAACTGATAAAACAGCTTATTGAAAAAACGTGGCAGTAATGCACTCTCTATGTGTGCACAGGTACTTAAGAAAATACACAGACGTATAAAACTGCACACACGCACGCTCACGCATACTCGCACCCGCCTCTAGTCTCACGCATCTACACATAGACAACAGGAGGAGTCAGAGACAAGTTAGACTTGTGATTTGTACTTAGACTGCCCTACACTGTGCATAAAGCAACTTCCCAAGAGGCGAAATGGAGGAAGGACAAATGGCCCGGCCCGGGCCTGAGGGCCACCTCTGCGGGGGTGGGGGTGGAGCCCGGCCACCCGCGCGCTCTCCTCCAGGGGAAGGGAGCTTCCCACGAGGTCAACAGGGCCATCAGTGCTTTCGGTGGGAAGATGGGGGGACAGAGGGAGTACGCGGGGTGGCAGGGGGGAGGTGGCCCTGCCCACGCCCAGGGAGCTGCGTCCCTGAAGCGGGGGGGGGGGGGGGGGGGGGGGGGGAGGTGCCTTCTGCCACCCGGGGGCCCACCCATTTCCTGCTTTCTCTGGAGGCTGGCACAGGTGCAGACGCACCACCGCGGACGCAGACAGCATAAATTAAACAAGGATGAACAGGAACAGGCTACAGTTCTAACTTGTCTCCTAAACCTCCCTATGAGGTCTGATCAGCGTGCTCTGCGGTTAGAGGTTAAAAAGCAGATTATAAAATACCTAGATTCGGATCTTTTTTTTTTCTTTTTTTTTCTTTTTTTCTGTCCTGATTTGGCCTAGAATGGAGTGTATTAAACAGACCCTAGCCGGAAAAGCCCAGGGTCAGTTAAAGCTATGGATCAATGTGCACTACGTGTCAGGATTCTATTCACGTCCAAGAAAACACTACCTCAGCTACCACAAAAATCAGTTTCCTGATGTGACTTTTCTCTTGTTAAAAAATAGGTGGAGTAAATGTGTTTTTTTTTTAATCTTAATTCAAAGTTTCAAAGGAGAAGATTCTTTTCTTGAAAATATTTAGGAATCCAAACTAGTGTGTTTAGAGTCGGTTTGACTGTGCAATCTCTTAGTGGCAACTGAACAGCTACAAAAACTTTCTTTTTTTAAATTTTTTTTTCTGAAAAACCCCCTCCCCCCCCTTCCTGGTTTAAGAAGATAATAGTGTATTATCGCTCTGAAGCCATTAGATGGCGGATAAAAAGCCCCCTTTTCATATGTGGGTTTGATTTTTTTTTTTTTTTTAGCCCACACCACGAGGAGGGCACAAGGCAAAGCTGTAAGAGTTATTCCAGAACCTGTGGAAATCACTTAGGGCAATAAAAAAACACTTCCGGGTACAAAAAAGCTCGACTACACATTTCCGTTTTCTTCCTTGAAAACACGACATAGATTGGGCTTAATGCTCCTGTTTTCTATATGCACCTTGGCCTATGGCGATTTTGCCCTGTGGCCCGCAGGGCGCTGAAGTGCGCAACTCGGTCCGGGCCGCGGGAGCCGGCGCCCGCCCCGCCGCCGCCCGGCCCCGCCCCGGCCCCGCCCCGGCCTCAGCCCCACTGCCGCCAGGCCCCGCCCCGGCCCCGCCCCGGCCCCGCCCCGGCCGGGCCTCTCGCGCGGGCTCGGCGGGGCGGGCTGGGCCGGGCCGGCCCGGCGCGCGGCGGCCCTCAGAACTCCCATTCGATGGGCTCCTCCCGGCTGGCGGCCTTCTCCAGGCGGTGGATTATGCTGTTCAAGTTCGCGGCCTTCTTCTTCCTCAAGGGGTTGTCTCGCGAGTCCCTGGCGCCCGCCGCCTCCGGGAGGCCGAAGAGGCTCTGCAGCGAGCTGGGCCTGCGGGCGGCCGGCGCGCTGGTGCTTGGCAACGCGGAACTCCCCTCGGCGGGCCGCGCGGCTGAGGTAGCGGCGTCCTCCCCGGCCGCGGCGGCGGGGTTTGGCACGGGCCGCGGGCCGTCCGCCGGGCCCTCGGGCGGCGGCCGGGGCCGGCCCGCGTCCTGGGCGTCGTCCGGGCCCGCGGGCCCCGCGGGCGGCGGCTCCGTCTTCTCCGCGGGCCGCGGCGCCTCCTCCCGCTCGGCCGGCCCTCCCTGAGACTTGGCGGCGGCCGCGGGGCCGCCCGGCTCCTCGTCGGCGGCGCCCGGGCCCTCGGCGGCCTCCACGCCGTCACAGCTGTCGCCCTCCGAGCTGGGCGCGGCGCGGCCGCTCCGGGCCGACGGCGAGTCGCTGGCGCCCGCCTGGCCCTGGCTCCCGGCCTGGATCTCCTCGATGAACAGTTCTCTGCGGATCCGAGACCTGCGAGACAGAAGCGGGCGGCGCGTGAGGAGGGATGCGGTGGCCGCCTGCGTGGCGCCTGCCCGGGGCCCGAGGGCCCGAGGACTCCCTGCGCGCCGAGGCCCCGCCCGGGGGGCGCCCCTGCTGGCGCCGCTGCCCCCCTGGCCAGCCTGGGCGCGGGCCCGAGGATGCACGTGGGGACGCGCGGACTCGGGGAGGACGCACGGGCCCGAGGCGGCCCCGCGTGGGGACGCAGGGAAGCGGGGAGGATGCATGGGCCAGAGGCGGCCCCGCGAAGGGATGCGCGGACGCGGGGAGGACGGCCCGAGGCGGCCCCGCGCGGGGACAGGCGTACGTGGGCTGGATGCGCGGGCCCTAGGTGGCCCCGCGTGGGGACACGCGGACTCGGGGAGGATGCGCGGGCCCAAGGCGGCCCCGCGTGGGGACGCGCGGACTCGGGGAGGACGCACGGGCCCGAGGCGGCCCCGCGTGGGGACGCAGGGAAGCCGGGAGGATGCATGAGCCAGAGGTGGCCCCGCGAGGGGATGCGCGGACGCGGGGAGGACGGCCCGAGGTGGCCCCACGTGGGGAAGCGCGGAGGATGCGTGGGCCAGAGGTGACCCCGCGGGGGGACGCGCGGACACGGGGAGGATGCATGGGCCAGAGGTGGCCCCGCGAGGGGACACGCGGACACGGGGAGGGTGCCTCCCCCGCGCGCTGAGGCCCAGCCGGGCTGGCGCTGTGTTCACAGAAACACACGCATGGCGAGTTAGGCCTGTACCAGGGGACCACCTCGAGCCCTCAGGACTTCCCGGGAGGGAACCCACTAGGGACGGCTCCCCCAGTGAGGATGCTCCAGGGCCAGCTCAGGCGCGGGCTGGGCTGGGAGTTCAGCAAATTCTAGGTTCTCAGAGAGGCCCCTCCTCTCAAAGGACGGAGGGGGGGGAGGGTCCTGTGACCAGCAGAGCGAACACAGGGGCGGGGCCTGTGGCAAGGTCACAGAAAATGGAATTCAAAGTAAAATTTGTTTTGATGCAAAAAAACTTCGAGATCTGTGCACGGGCGGCACCCAGAAATTCATGGAAAATATGTATTACAAAAAAATAGATATGCATAAGTATTTTTTTGCACCAAAACTGTATCTTTTGATTCTATTTCCCGTGACCATTCTGAGGCTCCTGCGAGGGGGCTGCCTGCTGCAGGCCTGGGGGTGGGGCTCCCCGCGGAAGGCGGCAGTCCCAGGAGGGTCCTGGCCTTGCCCACTCTGGAGCCCTGGGGAGTGCCCGCGGCCCACCATGCCCCCAGGGCAGGGCTCAGGCGTCTGTCCAGGCGGTAGCCCCTGCTAACCAAGGCTGCCTCTCGGGGGAGCTGGCACAGCCAGCCCAGCCGCGTCCCCAGGGGTACCAGAGCTCCATGCCCTGGCCCCGGGGGTGGCGGGGGCAGCTTCTGGGCCCTGTGCTGAGGACAGCCCTGCTCTGGGCCCCAGGGCAGCAGAATGCCGCTGGGGGGCAGCCCCACCCTGCCCACCCTCCCGAGCAGGAGGTGGGAAGCTGGACGGACAGCTCAGATTCTGGGCTCAGCCAGGTCCCAGACAGGGTGGGGGCTTTTTGGAGCCAGGTGAGCTGCTGTGCTGCCTGGGAAGCTCTCTGAGGGTCGGCGCTCTTGTCGGACAATGGGAGCAGTACTTCCTCACGGAGGTGTAAAGTGTGCATGGGGGCTTCTCAGAGTCTACAGAAAATGGAGTTAAAAGCTTATTTTGGGGGCTGCGCTGTGGCCTAGAGAGTTAATGTCCTGGCCTGAAGCGCCAGCATCCCACATGGGCGCCGGTTCTAGTTCCGGCTGCTCCTCTTCCGATCCAGCTCTCTGCTATGGCCTGGGAAAGCAGTGGAAGATGGCGCAAGTCCTCGGGCCTCTGCACCCACGTGGAGACATGGAAGAAGCTCCTGGCTCCGGATCGGCGCAGCTCCGGCCATTGTGGCCTATTGGGAAGTGAGCCAGTGGATGGAAGACCTCTCCCTCTCTCTCTCTCTCTCTCTCTCTCTGCCTCTCCTCTCTGTAACTCTGACTTTCAAATAAATAATCTTAAAAAAAAAGTTTATTTTGGTGCAGACACTTTTGAATCCTAGGCATTTTCCCCTTAGGAGCTGCATTTCCCACGGACTTTTCTGTAATACAGGGCTCCCAGTAGGCACCAACAGAGAAATCAGGGGGTCAGCGCTGTGGCACAGCAGGTTAAGCCGCTGCCTGTGATGCCGCCATCCCCTATCAGAGCACTGGTTCGAGTCCTGGCTGCTCCACTTCCGGTCCCCCTCCCTGATAATGTGCCTGGGAAGGCAGTGGAAGATGGCCCATGTGCTTGGGCCCCTGTGGGAGCCTTGCACCCACATGGAAGATCCGGATGAAGCTCCTGGCTTTGATCAGGCCCAAGCCTGACTGTTGTAGCCATTTGGGGAGTGGACCAGTGGATAAAGATTGATTCTGTCACTCTACCTTTCAAATAAATAATCTTAAAAAAAAAAAAAAGCCAAAAACCAAAAAGAAGTGACTGTGCCTACCACGCAGCTGCCTCTGAACGGCGGGACACCTGGTCCAAGCATTGAGGAGGAGGTGCAAAGTGTGCGGGAGGAAGGGGGCGCCTCCTGCCCGAGATCCGGGCCTCACCCTGGCCCGCCTGGGGTCCCTGCAAGAGCCCGGCGCTGCCTCCTGCCTGGAGGAGCTCTGAGCGTGCTCGGCTCTGAGCTGCACGTGTCCTGCCTGCACGGGGCTCCCCTTCATCAGGAGAGGCGCTTTCTGCTCTAGACGGGGCTCCAGGAGCGCGCCTGCACGCTCGGCTCCCAGATGCCATGGCCTCCAGAGCCGGGCGGAGGAGCGCGGCATCCTGTGCCGTGCTGGCCTCCCCGGCCCCACTGCTGGGTCGGCCGGAGCTACTTCGCATTCCCTTAGCGTGATCGCAAGCGAAGCTTTGCTTTTTGGATGAGGACAAAAATGGACTCCAAGTGTTATCCCTGGGGTTGGGGGAGGGCAGGAGAGGGGAGAGGTGGGAGGCAGTGAGATCACTGTTCGATTCAGAGCAGGTTACACTGCCGCCTACAGTGCCAGCATCTTACATGGGCGCCAGTTCTCGTTCTGGCTGCTCCGCTTCCAATCCGGCTCCCTGCTAATGCACCTGGGAAAAGCAGTGGAGGATGGCCCAAGTGCTTGAGCCCCTGCATCCACGTGGGAGACCCGGAAGAAGCTCCTGGCTCCTGGCTTCTGCCTGGCCCAGCCCTGGCTGTTGTAGCCATTTGGGGAGGGAACCAGTGCATGGAAGATCTCTGTCTCTTTGTCTCTGCCTCTCTCTGTAACTCTGCGTTTCAAATAAATAAATTAAAAATTAGAAAAAGCCGCCTTCCATTTTGGGAACTGCACAGGTCCAGTGACTGGTGGGGCTTCCGAGCCAGCTCTGCGGGGCGGTGCTAACTGAGTGACTCGTGGACGGAGCAGAGCCTGGAGCCGCAGCTCAGCTTGGGCTCCTGCACTTTCCCTACTAGGGAGTTCAGTCCTCGGAGCTTGGGGTCCACTCTGAGCGGTGCGGCGCTCACCCCTCACCCCCTTCTCTCTAGCCTGTCTGCAGCCAGGCCCCCGCTCACCTGCCTCGCCCGCACAGGGCCCCCGCCCCTGGCCCTAGCACTGGCAGCGGCTCTCCTGTGGGCTGTTTTGGACGCAGTCTCTGCTCAGATTCTACTCTGGATCTGGCCCTGGGCGCCCGTTCCCAGCGCTGAGGTCCCAGTGCTGCTCTTCCTCTCCTGTTTCTCTCTTTAAAGATTTATTTATTTATTTGAAAGGCACAGAGAGAGAGAGAGGTCTTCCATCTGCTGGTTCACTTCCCAAATGGCTGTGATGGCCAGGGCTGGGCCAGGCCGAGGTTGGGACCCAAGCACTTGGACCGTCCTCTGCTGCTTCCCCAGGCTGGAGAGGAGTGGGCAGCCAGACCGGAACCATACCCATAGGAGACGCTGGCACCGCAGTGGCACCGCCCTGCTGCCCCGCCCCCTCTCTGCTGGGGGTGGTGGGTGAATTTGCCTGTGTGGAATGCAGAGGCATTCCCACGATGATCAGCTGTGGCTGCCACTTGATGGGCTGGCCAGCAGCTGAGATACCAGAGAGAGCGTACCCTGGCCGAACCCCACCGGAGGGCTGCAGGCGCCCCATGGGAAAGGTGGGCCTCTTCTGTGCCACTGGCAGTACTGGGCCGGGGACTCTGGGCTGGGTGGCCTCTGGGATGGCGCTTGTGCTGCGACAGCTGTAACTGGCAGGAGACCTGAACCTGTATGGGTCATTGCACCTCGGGGTCTCTCCATGGCGCTGGGAGGCCTTCCCGGGACACCTGGCCCCTCCTCCTCGGCCGTCTCCTTCCACGTGGAGGGAGTGCCACGACTCTGGCTGTGGCCTCCCTCTGCCTCTGGGTCACTGGGGCACAGCCCCAGCAGCGCTTAGCTCCTGGGCCGTCTGTGTCCTCATGGGAGCAGCCTGCATACGGGCCCCCTCTGGGCCTGTGCCGCCATGCGGGAGCAGGTGCCTGGCGCGGGGGCTCTGGGGCAGGCTCGCACTCAGCTTACCCTAAGCTGCAGGCTTGGAACTCAGCCTCTATCAGCAATCAAGTGTGATTTGGGGCTCCCATCTGATCTTTTTTTCCTTAAGATTTATTTATTTATTTATTTGAAAGGCAGAGTTACAGAGAGAGAGAGAGTGAAGGGGAGAGAGAGAGGTCTTTCAACTGCTAGGTCATTCTCCAATGGCCTCAATGGCTGGAGCTGGGCCGGCCTGAAGCCAGCAGCCTGGAGCTTCCCAGGTCTCCCACAGGGGTACAGGGGCCCAAGCACTTGGGCCATCCTCTACTGCTTTCCCAGGCCATAGCAGAGAGCTGAATTGGAAGTGGAGCAGCCGGGACTCGAACCTCTGCCCATATGGGATGCCAGCACGGCAGGTGGTGGCTTTACCTGCTGTGCCACAGTGCCGGCCCCTCCCATGTAATCTTGGTAAAATCTCCCCACTTGTTCAGATCCTGGGTGGGATTTGGGGCCCTCTGAGAAACTTCTCAACGTGGGAGGCACTCGTCCCTCGGGTCTCCTGCCTGCCCGGAGCTTCTGCCCCCACTTCCCACTTCCCAGTTGTGCTGCCTGCAGCGTCAGCCACACGTGCAGGGGCACCTGCCCCAGTTCCTGGAGGAAGCCTTGCTGGGGTGGGAGCCAGCCTTGAGGGCATGGGTGCGGGATTTGTGGTTTTCCGTGTGAGGCCTGGGTAGGGCTCGGGCAGACAGCTCTGTGCCTGCGGGGGACTTCTAGACGTTTCCTCCCGGAGAGCACTGGGCCGGGACCTGCCCTGGCAGGCTACCCAGCCCCTCTTAGGCTGGCTTGCTCGCTGGCGGGATGTGCACAGCGCTGTGCCCGCTGGCTGGTGGCCGATCCCGCGGGAGCCCTGCCTCTACTTCATTGCAAAGTGAGTCAGGCTAACGTGGAGGACGACACGCGAGAGAGCCCGAGACGGCGGCAGAAGTCCCGCCCAGTGCTCCAGACACGCGTGCACGCCCTAGCTGGCCGCGCGGGGCGGGGCGGGGCGGGGCCTACCTGTAGTTGTGGAACCAGTTAATGACAGTGCTGGTTTTCAAGTTGAGCTGGGTGGCGAGCTCTTCGATGGTTTTTGGTGACGGGTATGGCTTTTGCTGGTAGGCTCGCTTCAACGCTTCCTTCTCCTCGGGGGCCAGCACCACGCGCGGCTTCTTCAGCTGGTGCTGGGGCTGCGGGCTGGCGCCCTGGCTGTAGTCGACGCCCACCGAGGGCGGCTCACAGGGCTGGCTGTCACTGACCGAGCTGTGCCGCCGCTTCATGTAGGCTGCGGAGGGGGAGGGGAAGACGTCCCGCTCAGCTCCAGGCCCGCGTCTCCCAGCAGCTGCGCCAGAGCCACGCTGGCCTCGGCGCACGCGCCCGGACACACCTGACCCTGACGCCCGAGCTGTTTGGTGGGGAACGCAGAATAGGATCCTGAGAGGTGGCGCACGGGGTGGGAGGGCCGGGGGCGTGCCCAGAGGAGAGGATGTTTAAAAAAGGGTTAGCCGGGAGACACAGGTGGAGGACCAGAAGAGGAGGAGGGCGGGGGACAGTGCAGGAAGTAGGGACAGTGTATGCAGAGACGGGAGCACGCAGCAGCGTGGTTAACGTGTGTGCACGTGTGTGCATGCGCGTGTGTGTGCATGCAGCGGGTGGTGGCGCCGGCAGGAGGAGCTGTCGGACACAGGAGAGCAGGGCGGGGCCAACGTGTGGACCCAGAGGGCCGTGGGGGGAAGTGAAAAGGTTTCATTTAATGAGCTCTGCGTTGGAGAGGAAGAATTTGGGACCCACTGGGACAGACGCTACAGTCAGTGATAGGGACGGACGAGAGGGAGTGGCTGAGGCGGGAGCCCTGGACAGCTCCCACATGCCAAGGTCCCGCGAGGAAGCAGCCGTGAGGGCTGTGCAGAGCTGGGGGGGAAGCCAGGGGAGGGTGGCGTTGCCCTCGAGGAGGAGGGTGATCAGACCCCTGCATGCTGCAGGAAGGAAGGGGTGAGGACCCAGGGCCAGGGCTGGGGAGGCGGGATGGGGAGGGGAGAGGAGGAAGCGAGGGCGGTTTGAGAAGCTAACTGTACAAGGAGAGGGAAATCCAAGCTGGAGCGGGGTTGGAAAGAGGGCGACAGCGTTTCCAGCTCAGCAGAAAGTGGAAGAGAAAGAGCTGGTAGAGGGCCGGCGCTGTGGCTTAGTGGGCTAAGCCTCTGCCTGTGGCATCAGCATCCCACATGGGCGCTGGTTCAAGTCCTGGCTGCTCCACTTCCAACCCAGCCTTGTAATGATGGCCTGGGACAGCAGGGGAAGATGGCTCAAGTGCTTGGGCTCCTACACCTGCGTGCGAGACCAGGAGGAAGCTCCTGGCTCCTGGCTCCTGGCTCTGGATCAGCTCAGCTCTGGCCACTGCGACCATTTTGAGAGTGAACCAGCGGATGGAAGAATGACCTCTCTGCCTCTCCCTCTCTCTCTCTCTGTAACTCTACCTCTTCAATCAATAAATCAATAAAAAGAAAGAAAAAAAGGAAAAGAAAGAGAGCGAGTGAGCTGGTGGTACCACTGGGCACAGTGGGGGCAGGGAGCCAGGGGCACGCTGACCAGGTCTCGGGATTTGCAGAGTGAGGAGGGGCTGGGGAGGGAGTCGTGTGAGCAGTGTCAGCGGTGGGGAGAAGTGTTGGGACCCCATGAAAGTTGGAGACGCCACTTGAAGGTGGCACCAAGCCTGGTCAGACTGGGAGACTGTCCGGCAGGGCCGGGGAGGAGGCGCTGGGGGAGAAGGTGGCTGGGGCACGGGTCCCGGCTTGGCCAAGCACTGAGGTCAGAGAACTTGCGGCCACTGGGGCTTTCTCGTGGGCATGGAGGAAGGCAGGGATCCCGCACCCGGGGGCTTGAGAAAAGCAGAGTGTGTAGGAGGCGGGTGGTGGGCAGGGCTGCGAAGGGACCTCCAGGGAGGGGCAGCAGGGTCACCTCCCGGGGAGGGGCTGTGTGCCTGAGGAACAGGGGGTGACTGGGAGACGGGCAGGTTGCCACAGGGCAGGGTGTGGCACTGAGGCCTGGGGACGGCCCGAGGGGGGTCTGCACGCTGATCTGCCTGGCTGGCTGGGCTGGAATAGGACCTGCAGAGCCTCTTAGTGTGGCTCTGAGCAGCCAGGAGCCGAAGCACGCGGATGAGATGTGCCAGCAGCGCCGCCGCCAGGTCGTGGGCGCCCGGCAGAGATCACCGGCTGTTGGGGTCTGTGTGGAGCCACCAGGGAGACGAGCCCTGTGAGAGCGGAGGCACCGTGCGGGCCTGTGTGTGGTGTGCTTGGGACCGTGCTGGCGGCCCGCATGCAGGGCCGCCTCGTGAAAGAACAGAGTAGCAGGCCAGAGACGTTCACAGCGGGTCACACACCCGGGGTGCGTGCCTGGGAGCTGACAGCAGCCACCATGCCTCCCAACGGCAGGGGAGACAAGGGGACTGCACCGCTCGGGGGATGCTGGGTGTACCTGGGTCCCTGAAACAGTAACTCCCTTGTAACACAAGAGGGCGCCTGAAGCCCACGCGGCCAAGGAGTGGAGGGCTCTCTCTCCGCTGGGTGAGGTCTCAGTGGGGTGCCAGGCAAATGGACAGCGGAAGTCCGGTTACAGGGCCCAGCCCCACCAGGCTGGAGCCCTCTTGGAGCCGTGGCCTTGCCCCGGCAGGGTGAGACCTGTGACATTTGGCCGGTGTCAGGCAGAGCCACGCTGGCACCTGTGACGGCCACTCATAGTCAAGGCGCCCTGTGGTAGTTGCCCAGGACGGTGGTCACAGCTGCTTAAGGCTGGTCCAGCAGCTGCAGCCCTGTCTTTGTGTCTAAGGGCTTGGGGTTCTGTGGCCCAGGGAGCTTACTGCATGGGAGGGGACGGTGGCTGGGGCCCCAAGGGCGGGCCTATGCCCACACTGCGGATGGCCACCGCCGAGGCCCTGCCCCTTGGGGCATCGTCCCCTGCGATGCTAGCCACCACCTGACGGGGGCCTGTGGGGCTGTCCCTCTGGGAAAGCTGGACCTTGCAGGCCCCAGGGGGCTCACTGCTGCCCGCTCCTGCCAGGGTGGCCTTGGGGTGGCTCCCAGCCTCTGTGTACCTGAGATTCAGAGCCGCAAAATACATTTGTTTTAATTTTTTTTTTTAATTTTTGACAGGCAGAGTGGACAGTGAGAGAGAGAGAGACAGAGAGAAACGTCTTCCGTTTTGCCGTTGGTTCACCCTCCAATGGCCGCCGCGGCCGGCGCGCTGCGGCTGGTGCACCGTGCTCATCCGATGGCAGGAGCCAGGTGCCAGGTGCTTTTCCTGGTCTCCCATGGGGTGCAGTGCCCAAGCACTTGGGCCATCCTCCACTGCACTCCCGGGCCACAGCAGAGAGCTGGCCTGGAAGAGGGGCAACCGGGACAGAATCCGGCGCCCCAACCAGGACTAGAACTCGGTGTGCCGGCGCCGCAAGGCGGAGGATTAGCCTGTTGAGCCACGGCACCGGCCTTGTTTTAATTTTTAATCTTAGAAAAATTTGACTTATTTGAGAGGCAGACAGAGCGAGAGCATTTTCATCTGCTGGTTTGTTCCCCAAATGCTTGCAATGGCTGAGCCGGCTGGGCTGAACTCCATGGGGGTCTCCCCTGTGGATGGCAGGGACCCAATGACTTGAGCCATCGCCTGCTCAGGGTCTGCACCAGCAGGAAGCTGGAGGCGGGCACTGGACTCAGGTGCACGACGCGTGCATCTTTACCAGGGCGAATGCCTGCCCCCAGCGATGGTGCGGTTGTACTGATACCCGCCCGGCGCGGTGCTGCCCCCTCCTGGGTGAGAAGCGAATCTTTGGGTGCAGCTGCTGCACCGAGCACTCACAACCCTTCCCAGTCCTCCCAGGCACCCAGACCCCTCACCCACTGCGCCCGGCCACAGCCGAGGGGCTCACCTTTCTTCTCCATCCGCTTCATGTCCATCAGCTTCTCCACGTTGTTGGGGTCATTGAGCCACAGCTGCATGCGCACAAAAGGCTCCCGGCCCTTCAGGCTAAGCTTGTGCCAGGGCTTCGGCCGGGCAAGGAGGTCGGACACGGAGCCCTGGGTGAGTCCCAGGATGGTCTCCCCAAACAGGCGCTGACCTGCAAACAGCCAGCGAGAGGCGGTCTGAGCACAGGGATTGGAACGGACAGGTGCAGGTCAAGGTCGCGGGGCAGGCACCGGGTCTCCGAGGCCAGCCCTTCGCCCGCGTGGCAACGCTTCCCCGGCCCCGAATTCAAGCCGCACCCTTGCTCCCTGCTAACGCCCACCCCGGACCCTTCTCTCAGGGGGACCTCCAGGCTTCGGCTGAACTGGACGGTAAACCCGTGCCCCTTCTCAGCACCTGCCGAACCCCACACCAGGTCCAGTTTAAGTGGCACAAAGCGGGTGTGCGGGGAGGGCAGGAGCCTCCTGTGTCTCTGTACACGATGAGCAAGCTTTTAGGGTCTTGGCATGAAAACCATGCACTGGACCCAGGTCACTGCGGGGAACACGGGGTTTGAAGGCCGGCCGCCTCCCGCCCTGCGGTCTGCCCTTTTGGGATGGAGCTCAGCGCTCAGGCGGGGCCGATCAGAGCCCCTGGGGCTGTGGAGGGAGGGAGGAGGGAGGTTGGCTCCCTGTATGCGCAGTCCACATGACCTGATGGAGAACATGAGCGACAGAGGCCGTGAGCGGGAGTGGAGATGGGGTTCCCAGAGGCCGGCGTTTGAGCCCACGGAAACTCAGGCAGGGGCCATCCCATCCCTGGGGCAGCAGGGGACCAGGGAGCGCTGGTTCCCGCACCCCAGCCGCAACTCAGGGCCGCACACGGGGCCCTGCCGGGGAAGGTGGGGGGGAAGATGACCGGCACGGCTGAGCCAGACTTCACCCTGTGGAAGGTTCGGACTTGCGAAATTCACTTTTGGTTTCAACCACTTTCACGTAAAGATAAAGCTACTGAGGCTGGCGCTGTGGCGCGCAGTAGGTTAATCCTCCGCCTGCGGCACCAGCATCCCACATGGGCCCTGGTTTGAGTCCCGGCTGCTCCTCTTGGGAGAGCAGTGGAGGAGGGCCCAAGTCTTCGGTCCCTGCACCCGCATGGGAGACCTGGAAGAAGCTCCTGGCTCGTGGCTTCGGACCTGCACCGCTCCGGCTGTTGCAGCCATTTGGGGAATGAGCCAGTGGTGGAAGACCTCTCTCTCTGTCTCCCTCTCACTGTAACTCTGCCTCTCAAATAAATAAATAACTTTTTAAAAAGATACATGTACTGACTTTGTAAATGCATAATTTCTCTGCTCTCCAGATTCTTAGTTTAGCCTGTAAATGTCCCAAGTCTTTCCTGGTTTTTGGTTCTGGCTGTTTTTTTTTTTAAAAAGCAATTTATTGATTAATTTGGAAGGCAGAGTGATGAGAGAGAGGGAGACACAGAGAGCTTCTACCTGCTGGAGTTCACTCCCCACATGGCTGCAACAGGCACGCTGGGCCAGGCTGGAGCCAGGAGCCAGGAGCTCATCCTGGTCCCCCACGTGGGTGCGGGGCCCAGCACTTGCACACCAGCAGGAAGCTGGACTGGAAGCGGAGCAGTCGGGACTCAAAGCGGCGCTGACTTGGGAAGCCAGCGTTGCCAGTGGGGGCTTGCCCTGCAGTGCACACGCTCGCCTCGATTTCACTGAACCCCACAGGCTTCCCAGCTGGGCTCTGCAGGGTTTGTGGACTCGGGGCTGTCTAAGGACCTGGAGACAGCTGCAGACCCCACGCGATTAGACACCAACTCTGCACCACGTCAAGACGCCGACCCACAAACGCTCCCACCCCACGCAGGGTCCAGAGGACCCCGGGGGCAGCTGCGGGTCACCTGTGCCCCTCTGTGCCCCGTCTTCCACTGGGAGGCTGCAGCTTGTGCCAGTCAGACATGGCGGGTGTGCTCACGTGTGTGTGCGTGTCTATGATGGGTGCGTGTGGTGTGTATTCATGGGATGTGTATCTCTGTGTGTGGACATGTATTGCATGTATGGGCACATGTGTGGCATGCACGCATGGGTACGTGTGTGTGCATGTATGCACTTACAGGCATGCACATGGTGTGTGTGTGGTGTGTATGCATGTGTATGTGTATGTATCTCTATGTGTGGGCATGTGTACCTGTGTGCATGTGTGGGCATGTGTGCATGTATGGAGGTGTGTAGGCATATGCATATATGTATGGGTGTGTGAGGTGTGCATGGATAGGTATGTGCATGTGTGTGATGTGTATGCAGATATGTGTGTGGGTATATGTGCACTTGTGGGCGTGTGTGGTGTGTGTAGACACGTGCATATATGTCTGAGTGTGTGAGGTGTGCATGTGTGGGTGGGTATGTCGTGTGTGCATATGTGTGTGTGATGTGTATGCATAGGTATGCATGTGTGGGCATATGTGCATGTGTGCGTCGTGTGTGTGTGTGTGTGTGTGTGTATGTGTATGGGCGTGGGGAATAGTGGTCACGGGCAGCAGGAACCACAGTGACCAGAGACCACGGCCAGCAGCCAGGCCCTGTGTTCAGAACAGAGGCTCCCACAGTCCCAGGCAGGCCATCACCGCTCGGGTTTTACCGAGGGGCTCCGAGGGTCCAAGGTGCCTGCCCGCATCACAGGTGCCGTGCAGGGAGCCAGGAGCTGGACCCGGTCTCGCAGACCCAGCTCTGTGGCCCAGCAAGGATCCGGCGTTCTGCTGGGCACGAGCCAGGGAGACAGTGCTGAGTGGGAGCGACCTGCTCCGGCCCACAGGCGCCCTGCTCGTGGCGTGCCCAGCTGTGGACCGCCTCATGTTCTCATGGTGACCCGGGGCCGAGATGTGCACCCACCTAGGTTGTTGTCCGTCAGCACCTCCTTGACCCTCTTGGTGATGCCGTAGGTGTCCAGCTCGGGAGACATGGCCACCAGCTCCTGGATGCTGAGGGCCGAGTGTCCGGAGAGAGGCAGTGGGGTGCTGGGCTGGGAGTCGGAGGCTGGGGGGTCGCTGGCTTCGGGCGGTTTGCCGTCCTTGCTCGTGTCGATGACGGGGCAGGGCTGCTGGACCAGCTCGGTCAGGCTCTTCACGGATTCGCTGGAGCTCATCGGGGACTCGGGGGCAGGGCTGCAGCTGGCGGAGGTCTTTGGGGTACTCTCTGTAGGCAGAACAGAGGGAGAAGCGGGACTGAAAACAGGTGAGGTCACCCGGCGCGGCCCTGTCCTCTGGGGACACCCCCGGCACCGGCACCGGCACGCGGCACATGGCACATGGCATGGATCTTAACGAACGGCCGTGGGGTTTCCTAACCCGGGGCGACCTCTGGTTTTCTATATTACAATAAAAAATAACGCCGGCAGGATTAAAAAAAAAATAAGTGTTTTTAATAAAAGGCTGCTGAAGACTTCCTGTCAGGGCATTCTAGCCCTGATGGCTTTTAGCGTCTGCCCTACCCATGCCGCACTGTCACTGTCGTGATTTCTGCTAGGGAAGCCCCGTGACTCTCAGGGCCCACAAGGCCTGGGGCGGCCTGCTTCGGACCACGTTCTCCAGACCACACGCGACGCACGGGGCCTTTACAATGCGGGTGCCCGTAGTCACCATGGTTACCAAGACCCTTGAACCACAGGCCTCCAAGTCTGAGGGTCCGAGGATGTTTATTTTTAAGCTTTCTGAGGGGGGAGAGGGGAAGGGGGAGGGGGCAGGAAGAGAGGGACTCTCATCTACTGTTCACGCCCCGAATGCCTACCGACATCAGCTGGGCCAGGCTGAAGCCAGAAGCCTGGAACTCGGTCCAGGACCCCCTGCGAGCCGCCGCCTGCTGCCTGCTGTGTGTCAGGAAGCTGGGGTGCATGTCCAGACACTCAGCGGTGGGGCGCAGGCGCCTTAAGCACTGTGTCAAGTGCACATCCCCCAGGCTGCCATGGCTCCCCTGCGGCCTAACTCCCGTGGGTGGCGGGCACCCAAGAAGGGCGGGGGCCTGGCTGTGCCCTCATGGCAGAGCTGCAGGCCAACCCCAGGGCTTGCTGCTCCCGCTGGCTTTGGGAAGCCAAGCTTCTCATCTGTCTACACCGCAGCGATCCGGCTGGGTGGGTCACGTGGTGTCCTTTGTGGAGGAGGACCTCTGCCTTGTGTCCCTGCAGGTGCCCGTGGGTGGCACCCTGTGGCACCCCCCGCTGAGCCACCCCTTCTGGTCTCAGCTAACCTCACCTGCGAGACCCCGCAGGACAGGCTTGGGTCCGGTTTGGGGGTCTCTGGAGTAAAGACTTGGGCCACTTCCTAACAGTCCACAGGGCTGCCCGGGGCACACATCTGCCTCTGGCCCGATTCAGTGCCTCGTGCCATCGGTCTCCCTGCCCCCACCAAGGTGGACACAGGCTAAGACCCCGTTCCCACCCTGCTGCCATGCAGGAGGGGCCCCTGACCGGCCAAGGTCTTCTCTCCCTGGCTGCCGGCTCAGCCCTCACAGGTCCCCCAGGAACACAGCAGCACCCTAAAACACCCCTTACCTGTGCGGGATAAACACATAACCCCAAACAAAACCTAACCTGAACCCAGCGTCCACCAGGTGAACCCCCCTCTCTGAACTCAGCAGGGTGGATACACACAGGCAGTGCTCCGGGTAAGTTCCCCCAAACGGCCCGACTCCAAGTAAAACAGCTGCGAGGTCACCGGGGAACCTGCCGATTCTCCTAGGCGGGTGCAAAGTTCCACCATGTGGCACCGACCCGCGGCCTCCACCTGGCAAATCAGGTTAAGGAGACAACCCCGAGGGCTGGGCAAGACGCGCATGTGCCGGACGTGAAAGGCGGAAACGGGCCTTATAAATCTTGGCGGTGATACGCATCCTACAAATCGGATTTCTTTTCCGCTCACCCCCGGGGTCACCAGACAACTGGATACAAAACCCGGCGAGCGTCCGTTCTGTACGCGCTGCACGGCCCGTGTCCCCCAGTGCACCGTGCGAGGGCCGCCCTGGCACATCTTGCTCACTGCACACTGTCAGCAATGGCACGAGTTCCCCGCGTGATAAACACATTTCCTCGCGGGTTTGTGTCCTTTAACCCACAGCAAGGTCGAGCTCATGGCCACCAGGCTGATGACCCACCCGGTGCCAGAGCAGCGGCCGCTACACCTCATGCCTCATCCCGGGGCGCAGCGCAGGCAGACCCCTCGGGCGGCCGACCGCTTCTGTCCCAGCAGCTGTTCGTGTGTATTTTGGCCACAAAGAAGCCCTGCACCTCCAAGGCGCCTAGCCATGCTGCAGACAAAGCGAGCGTGGGCCTGGGCCCTTGGGGAGACTCCTGGTGACGAGGTCCTAGGGCTGGCTCCCCTCTGCTTCCCCAAGCTCAGGCCACAGCCTGCTCCTCCTGGGACACAGCAGGGGCCGCTGTGGTCACAGGCCACAGAGAGCAGAACCGGGCCACCTCCTGTGGGGAGCCATGCACGCAGAGATGTGGAGGCTGACGGAGCCCTGGGGAGGCCCTGACTCCACGGGCTTAGAACACTGCTTGGCGAGAGAGGAGCCTCTGTCCAGGGCCCTCTCCAGGAAGCACCGTGGCTCCGGGGGCAGGACCGTCCCCCTCCCTGCTCCCCGACAGTCGCCCACGGCCCCTCGCAGGGGGCCAGGGAGGGCCCTGGACTCAGCAGCTCAACAGAACAAGAAACGTCCACGGAGAGGCACACACTGCTTCTCCTTTCCTGGAAATCAGCAAACAGTTCCCCGATTAAGATCACAGACAAGGGGCTGGCGCTGTGGCGTAGCAGGTAAAGCAGCCGCCTGCAGTGCTGGCATCCCACATGGGCGCTGGTTCAAGTCCCAGCTGCTCTACTTCTGATCCAGCTCTCTGCTATGGCCTGGGAAAGCAGTGGGAGATGGCCCAAGTCCTTGGGCCCCTGCACCCACATGGGAGACCTGGAGGAAGCTCCTGGCTTCGAATCAGCCCAGTTCCGGCCACTGTGGCTATTTGGGGAGTGAACCAGCAAATGGAAGACCTTTCTCTCTCTGTAACTCTGCCTTTCAAACAAAATAAATCTTAAAAAAAAAAAAAAAAATCACACACAAGAGGTCTGCGAGAAGTGACGCGGGAGGTTTATTGTGGCTCACAGTTTAGGAGGTTCACAGTCTGAGGTCAGGACAGCCACGGCCAGGGCCACGGTGGAGCACATGGGGAGGAAGGGCCACCGGTGAGCTGGGCCCCTTCTCAGGACACCCCCGTGGCCTAAAGACCTCCCACCAGGCTCAGCTCCTGGACACTGTCCCTGGATCAAGCGAGCATCCACAGTGCCTGGCTCGTGACCGAGACGCTGGTGACCAACTCGGACGGCTGCATCCGCTCGGATGCCCTGGTGGGATGTGAACTAAACTTCCACAAGAATTTTCTTTGGGGAAAAGTGCTGGTGGAATGAATGAATGACGCGCGCTACCCCATTCACTTCTTCCCTCACCTACTGGGTCCAGCAGGGAACTGGTCGGAGATGGCCCTGCCTTGTCGGAGCTTCTGCCATGGAGGGGCAGGGGCCTGTGTGGAGGGCGGTGAGTACGTGCCGGGGACAGTGGAGGCCCAGAGCACACGGCAGGGGACAGGGACTCAGCCAGGGGATGAGAGGTCTCATCCGAGCGACAGCTCTGCGAGTCTCGGGCGTGGCCAGGAGCCGGCCGGTCAAGCTGAGAGGAGCAGGTGTGGCGAGGAAGGAGGCAGACTGTTCTGGAATTCAGGGAAGGGGGAAGGGGTACCTGGTGTGTTGAGGGATGAATGAAACTGCGCTCAGCAAGAGAAAAACCCCAGGGGCCGGGCTGCCCAGGACCATGGCCCTGGCTGCCTTCGCTGTCTGTCTGAGCCCCAGTGCCAACGGGGCTTCCCTCGGCCGGCGACGCCTCTGCTCTGTAGACTCCCCACGGCCGGCAGTGGTTCCCAAGGCCTTGGGGAAATGGCAAAACACGGGAGGCAGGGTCCACGTCCAGGAGACAAGGGACCTACACTGCGGCACGTTCACACGACGCACTCTGGGCCACGCACAGCTGGGAGGGTGTGAGGGCTGCCGCCGCCAAGGGCATCACAAGGAACCCCCAGAAACAGGGCACACGTAACCTCTGACCCGGAAGAGCCCGCACGCCCGAGGCACCGAGTGCGGAGGCTGTGGGATCACACACGGGCCGGGACCTTGGTGCGGCGGCGAGGTCGTCACTTGGACGCCTGCCCCCCGTACTGCAGCACCAGGTCAAGTCCCGGCTGCTCCACTTCTGACCCAGTGTCCTGCTAGTGCGTACCCCCGGAGGGAGCAGGTGACAGCCCGGGAACTGGGTGGAGTTCCCATCTCTGGCTGTTATGGGCCACTGGGGAATGAATCAGCAGATGGAAAATCTCTGTCTCTCTCTGCCTTTCAAATAAAAGTGAAAAACAAAAACAAAAAACAAAAAACAAACCCCACCACAAACTCACACAGGAGTGATAAACAGCAAATCCATGGTCCACAGCAGATCATTTCCGGGAGAAATGAAATTGGGGAGGGGGCTTCAACTCCGTCTCTCATGTCTTATTTCTTCTAGAAATATAGGCTCGAATTAGCTTTTTTTTTTTTTTTTTTTTTTTTTGACAGGCAGAGTGGACAGTGAGAGAGAGAGACAGAGAGAAAGGTCTTCCTTTTTTACTGTTAGTTCACCCTCCAATGGCTGCCGCGGACAGCGCGCTGCGCTCATCCGATGGCAGGAGCCAGGTGCTAGGTGCTTTTTCCTGGTCTCCCATGGAGTACAGGGCCCAAGCACTTGGGCCATCCTCCACTGCACTCCCGGGCCACAGCAGAGGGCTGGCCTGGAAGAGGGGCAACCGGGACAGAATCCGGTGCCCCGACCGGGACTAGAACCCGGTGTGCCGGTGCCGCAAGGCGGAGGATTAGCCTGTTGAGCCACGGCGCCGGCCTCAAATTAGGACCAGAAGTTAAGACTGTGGCTGGGGGCTGGTGCTGTGGCGTAGCGGGTAAAGCTGCCTTCTGCAGTGCCGGCATCCCATATGGGCACCGGTTCGAGTCCTGGCTGCTCCACTTCTAATCCAACTCCCTGCTCTGGCCTGGGAAAGCAGTGGAGATCTCTCTCTCTCCCTCTCTCCATCTCTGCCTCTGCCCCTCTGTAACTCTGCCTTTCAAGTAAATAAGTAAATCTTTAAAAAAAAAAAAAAGACTATGGTTGGGTAGTGGGTACGTGGGCATTTACTACGTTATTTCATAATTTTCTCTGTGTTAAGGACCTAACAGTTAAAAAGCAAGCAGGCGTCGGCGAGGTCACTGTGAGAGGGCAGGGTACAGGCGGGCTGACCCCGGTGCGAGCTCTCGGGGCAGCGGGATGGAGGCAGATTCGGGCTGGGGGCTGTGGGGGAGGGGCAGGGAAGCCGGTGCAGAAGCCCAGCTCCATCATCACCCGAAACGGCAGCCTCGATCCAAGCTGACATCTATTGTGCACCTACTGCATGCAGGCACTGGGCTGAGGCCGTCATAGCTCACGCTTCTCATGGGTGAAGGCGGCGCAGCTGCTTCCCACAAAGATACGGTGCCCAGAGCGACACATCCGGCGAGCACCCGGCTGGCTCAAGGCCCAAGGGCAGCCTGCACGGGAGGGCAGTGCCGCACCCCACGCCCCAGCGACCTTAGAGGCAGAGGGACGGGTCGGCTCGCCCGCGCGCAGGCTCTCTACGGCCTGCGGAGGAGCAGGCCTGAATCTTGAAAACGTCACGGGAAGCCAGCCCGGCCCTGGGACAGGGGAAGGAAGCCATGAGAGCAGCAGGTGCCGAGGGCGTCGGCCGACTCTGCCAGCCCTGGGTAAAACGGGAACCCACGCTCCCGGGGCGGAACCAGGCAGCCCGGCGTGGTCCAGGTCGCACACACAGATGGATCCCCCCGGCGCACACCTCCACCGCCTGCTGCCTTCGCTCGGCTCGTCCATTCACTCTGGCGCGTCTGGAAGGCACCCGGGTCACGCACTCTGCCTGGCACCAGGCAAAGAACCCCAGGCTGCAGATCTGGGACAACAGAGAGATGCCTGACGAGCGTGTTCCCAAAGCTGCACCGCTCAGTGCACCCACCCAAGTTTGGCAGCAATGGGAAGGCGCCGCATTTAAAACGTTGTCTCTCGGGGGTGCATTTTTGCTTTGCAAGGTGCCACATCTTGCATAGGGGAGCGTGGTTAGCGAACACAGAGCGAGGAGACGGTGGCTCCAGGCCCTCTGGGTTCCACGAGGCACGCAGGAACTATAAAAGGATCATGAAAAATATTATATTCCAAAGGCAGTAGGCAAACAACGTCTGCCTTGAGTTTCCGAGAGAAGCCAATTGAAAACGCACGCCCGCCGTCATTTCCCGTGGCAAAGCTCTTTGCCGTTTATCTGAGGCCTGTTTGCAGCTCCGTACCCCGCTCTCCACTGCAGTAATAATAACTCCCAATTCCATTTAGTGTGCATTTGAGCAGTCAGGATAAAGTCATTTCTTATTATCTCCCCACTGTGTAAAAAACAGCTTGAAGGTAGGAAGTCAGCGAGCATTTTCACCAAAAAGTAATTATTGTAAGTGACATTTTTACTGCTGGCGTGCCATAAGGCGAGGTGTGCATTCACGGGGACAAGTTGCTGAAACAAAATGACAGGCGACTCCGTGACATTCTGACAAGAACCCAAATATTATTTCACTGGCGGCTGGGCTGACGCACCCCTGTTTCATTATGTCCGGAGTTTGGGCTTGGAGCCCAGGCCGAGCCCGGGAAGCCCACGTGACTGTGCACGCAGACGAGCGGGCAGAGGCGGGGCCCGGGGTGGGGGCCATGTCCTGGCACAGATCGGCACAGATTGGTGGCCAAGTGCAAGGATGCACTGTCTCTGGGTGCCCGGGGCACAGCCTGGTGGCCCACGAGGACGCCCAGGGCAGGCTCAGAAGCCGCGGCAGGGTGACCGCCGGTTTGGAGCTGCCTGGAGACGGGCAGATCATGACGCAGACAGCGCGCCTGCGGGGGCTGTGCCCTCCCACTGTTCTCTGCGTGGTCCCCGCCAGCTGCGGGCCCTCTCTTGGGAGAGAACGTGCTCCTCTGTACCAAGAGGCGGGGCTGTGCTCACTCCACCTCCTGCACTACCCGCTCTGCGGTTTCCCGACACCTCCTCCCTCCTGGGCGGCGGCGGCACTGAACTTGCCCTTGATGGAGCCCGGTCACAGACGAGGCTGCCGCGAAAAGGCGCGCTTTCATCTTTTGAGTCTGAGTGGGATGTGAGGACGCGCGGAGCTGGGACCGAGGCGCACGGCTGTTAGCAGGGCTCGGGGAATCTTGGGAGCTCTTTCTGGCCCTCACTGTGCCAGCGCACACTGCTCTACTGCCACATCTGGCGATGTGCCGTCACCCGTGCCAACGTGTGGTCGGCCCTGCGCCAGCCTCCCTCTTGGGACGGTCCAATCCCAAACAGGCACAGCCTCCAATGTCAGCGTGTGTCTCTGCACGGTTACCAAGAAGGGGGAGCCTCAGGAATGCTGGGGCGAGGGCGGAGAAGGGTGTGGGGCGGTGGGGACCAGAGGGGCGGGGGGCCTCTGCTCTGTCCCAGGAGGGGTTGCTGCCATCCCACAAAACAGGAGGGCACGTCTCTGCTCATAGACCACATAGCCAGGCGGGCAGACAGATGCCGTGCGGCAGGGACGAGGGCCACTCAGTGCTGAGCTGAGGCTGGGGGTGGGTGCCCAGGACTGGGATGCGGCTGGAGGAAGTGCAGCCGGGAGGGGGCCGGGCCACACCTGGGCCTCCAGGGACGCGGCACGTGGGTGTGCATGCGCCTGTGCAGGAGTAGGGGCAGAGGGGAGCCGGGGCGCAGACGGGAGCCGGGGACGAGTGGCCGCGCCCTGGCCTCTCCATGGGGCCACAGGGCCTTAGAAACGTCACTTTCAGGTGACGGTCAGTAACCTCATCACTGAGCCGGCTGTGTGTGTGAACTTAACACGGCCGTGCAGCCCAGCCCTGTGCGTGCAGAGCAGCCGCGCGTCTCATCTGCGTACGTACAGCACAGGGAAAGATGAGCCCTCGAGTTGCCCTGCAGTCATCAAAGATTAATCACTCTGTGCGTGCAGGCTCGCTGTGTGCACACGGGTGTGCGAGTGCGGCTGTGCACGTGTGTCCTCTCTCCTTCTCCCGGGTGCACTTCCGGCTTTGGGCAAATGCACTTATTCCTCACCAAGTCCCCGGCTGGCAGGCAGCTCCCGCTGTCCCAAGTGCTACAAGGGTGGTCCTAAGCCCCGTGTTCTTTCTGAACCTCCTCTTCCAGCCGCTCCTGGGCACCCGTGGCGGCAGGTCCCATCTGTGCAGAGGACACAGTGTCCGCCCCCTTTTCAAAGATGCCACCCGGCGAGGGTGTCTGGGCTGCGACAGGACATTCCTAAGAGGATCAGCGCTGACCACGGCCGGTGGCACGCGCAGGTGTGGCGGCCGCTGCCTTCGTTGTGGACCCTGCGCAGGTGGTCTGCTGACCTGGTCGCCCGAGGGTGTTGGAAAAGCCATCAGCGTTCATGGTCTTACACATCCTCTTCATCTCACCGCACTGCTTTACTTAATTTGTGATGAAATTGTTGAGAAAGGGTACTTAATGTAGGACAGTCAGTAAAAGTAATTTATCATCTTCCCGCTCCAGCGCTCACGATACCAGCGGATGCGTTCTGTGCATTCATCAAGCAATCAGCCTATTATTTGCATATTAATCAGGCGGTGGACCATGAACGAGCGGCTCTCAGGAGAACGCGCGGTAATTATCACACATCAGTGTTATGATGTGGTAATTGATTACAACATCTTCCTCCTGCCCCCGGGGAGTCCCCCTGCTCACCCGGCCCCAGGCGCTGTCTCTCCTGCAAAACTCGGGGTACCTGCTGCCTCTGCGCTCTCGGGGGGCGGAGTCTGTGCGGGCTGTGCCTCTCTTCCCACCTCGGGGAGGAGAAGGTCTGGTCATGAGTCAGGAGTGTCCCCCCGGGGGCCCCCACCCCGTCCTCCCTCCTGGGCCGTTAGGCTCCAGAGGTACGCCGCCGGGAGGACTTTTCTAGAAGCTTCCTTCTCAAACCAGACGCCACTCGCCGGTCCCTCCTAATTACCAAGCTGGTACAGAGGCGGTCTTGCCGCTTTATGTAGGCGCCAAATGACAGACTAATGTCGGCCCTTATATAGAAAGAACAAACCCAACATCTGCCAGTTAAGGCTCAAGCCGTGTTTAAAAGAAAACCCCAAAGCGAGATGGAGTCACTCACGGAAGCCCCCGGCCGGGCCCCTCAGCCCAGGAGAGGGCAGTGGGGGACCTGGCAGGGGCTCACCCCCGGCTGGGGCCCAGGCGGCGGCCGGGCAGGGCTGTCCCTAGCAAGGGGAAGGCCCCAAGGCCACAGTGCGTGTCCTCCAAGTTCAACAGCAACCGCAAGGGCTTTGGAGAAGCAACCTTGCCAAACTCGGGTCGGATGCTGCCCCTCCCCCTCGCCCACCCAACTGCAGCCGGAGGACAGAGACACCCAAGGTCATCTGTTCTCTCTGGCAGGTGCCCGTTTACGATGTGAACCCCCTCTCACTCCTCGTTCTGACGCACGGCCTTGGCCTTGACTTGTGCGAGCTCAGTTCCCCAGGGGCCAACGCTTCCCCCACTCTGGGGGCCCTGGTGGCCAGGCCGGGCGCTGGTCCCTGCAGACCCCCCCGGGGCAGCCAGGACACTGGTCTTGGGACCCCATGGGCTTCATCCACCTGCTCCTCAGCTGGGGTGAGACCCTGACACCGCTGGGCCCTGCTCCTCCTAGCTTGCAAGTCTGCATTTCTGAAAGCCACCAGCACCGCGCCCGGGCCCTCTCCCCACCTCCCCCCGGCCTTTCTATAATTAGCAGGGGGCTGACAGGCACTTAACCTGCTCAGCCCCTCCCCACACAGACACCCCTAGAAACTCAAGTCCTCACGCGCTCCCCTGACCCACTTCTGCCTCTCGTACCGAGTGCCCAGTGGACTGGAAACTGTCTTCAGCCGAGAGCCCACAGCAGAGAGAAAGGACGGGGCCCCGTGGGAGCTTCTCCCAGAGGGGCGCTGCAGGCCAGGACGGGGTGCAGGAAAACAGCCTCTTTCCAGACGGCCTGGCACCCCAGGGCCTGCCCCAAGTGGCTGGGGTGACACGAGCTATGACCCCAAGTTTCAGGCCAGAAGCTCAAGGTTTAGGTGGACTTTAAGGAATGGAACATGGAGAGGCAAATGGCAAAGACAGAGTGGTGTTTCTATGGAGCCGAAAATTGGAACCAAGAGCTGCGCGTGGGTCCTGCAGGGGACTACGGGGCTGCCACTGGCCACGCTGGCGTCTGGCCACCTCCACCGGAGGAGCCAGCAAGTGCCCGGCCGTCCTCGCTGATTGACATCGTGTGCGTGCACGGGGAGACGCACAGCACAGATGAGGCGGTGCTGGCAGAGTCGGCGCGAGCCAGGCGTGTGCCCCGCCCCAGCCCCGCCCAGCCCCGCAGTTCTCAAAGCTTTTGCCCATGAACCTGCAAGGGGCCAGCAGGCGGGTCCCTCCCTCTGCCCATTTCACAGGAGAAACAGAGGCACACGGGGGTGGAGCCCCTTGCCCAAGGCCACACAACCGTGAAGGGGCCCCCGGGGGTCACCGCAGGGCTGCTTCTTCTGGTTTGCTATTACAAACGGATGGACTAGCGACTGGCCTGATGAAATATGATGGCGCCAGATAGAGGAATTCCCCGCAGCTGTGAGCAGGAGGAAATTCCTCACCTAAGCGAGTGGGGCGGGCGCAGCGCCTGCTCCCATCTGTGCAGAAGACACACCCAGCTGTGCGGCCCATCCCACGGGAAATGCTGCAGACTGGGGCGGGGCCTCGGGGAAGGCGCCGGGCAGATGGGGGTGCGCAAGGGGTTTCTTAAACAACGCGTGAGCTTTTAGAAAGTTAGCATTTTGTAACCAAAAAAGCAGGCTTTGAATAAAAACCTAGACATTTAATAATAATTAAAAAAATCCCGCTCACTACTCCTCTCCTTTCTCTGGTGAGGCCGATGACAAATCCTGCTCCAGGAACAGTGGCCCTGGTGGCTGAGTTGCAAGGGGCAGCCCCTCCTGGAGAGTGGGGAGGGAGGTGTCTGGCCCTGGTGGCCCCAGGACACTTGCACAGCCTTGGAAGCCCACAGAGGGCACCTTCCGGACCCAGTGACGTTGCTTTGAAACAGAACATCAGCCAGGCTGCGGGCTGCGTGGGGTCTGCAGGTGCGGTGTCCCCTGAGAGGAGCGACTGGGTTGTTACGGACGCTAACGGCCACTGGCATGGCTGTCTTGCCTTGCTGGCACTGTGGGGTGGCTGCGCCGGGACCCCGTGGCCAGTCCCTACCATGAACCCCACAAGTTTCTGAGCAGTTGGGGCAGGGGGCACAGAAAACAGCATCCCCTTCCCACAGAGATGCAGGGGCGCCCCAGCCTCACGCTTCAGGGGAGCGTGCCCTGCCCGGTCTTCCCCAGGGCCTCCACAGCCCAGCAGCTGTGGCGCAGCCGAACACCTCCACAGAGAGCAGGTGCATTCACCGAGCATCCTCCGCTGCCCGCGGTCACTGACGCGGACCTGCGGAGCATCGTGGCACGCGCTGGGAGACGGAGCTGCACCTGAGGCTGGCGGCTCAGCGCCTGGGGGTCCCAGGCCCACCGACTCACACCCGCGTCTTCCCTTCTAGGGCTTCTCAGAGCCACGGCGCCCTGCATTGTGGCCTCCGCCAGGCTCTCCCGAGCACACGGGCAGGATTCGATCGGAAGTCGAGACAATCCTCCCGGCACCGCCCTCCTGTGACCGCTGGGAGGGAGCAGAGATGGAGGCCCCGAGGCAGGATATCTACAGCGGGTGCCTCCTCTGCACACGGCCCCTGGAGCTCCTGGGCTGGGATGCCCTCCTTCCTGACCCTGCCCCGTTCAGTGCCACGGGGCTCCCCACAGCCCTGCACCCGTGCCCAGGCCAGGCGACAGCCTCCAGGCAGGGAGGGTGGGCGGAGCTCAGAGACTTGTCTCTCCTGGATGTCGGAACAGAGAGCTCCTTTGCACTGTTACTCCTGATGAAAGTGCCCCAGCGCCAGCCATGGCCAGGAAAGAGGGGACGCGAGGGGCGGCCGGGGCCGGGGCCGGGGCCCGTGAGTGGCACCTTCCAGCCACAGCCGGCCCTGCACGTGGCTCCTCTGCTTCGGGTCCGTCCATGCCCAAACCAGTTGCATAACAAACCTTTCCAGCTGCTCTCAGGAGGGTTAGAAATCACTTGGTCAGGAGAGAACCAACGACTGCTTCCACTGATCCATTTCCACGAAAAAGAAGAGGACAAAGTCAACTCTAGGCTAAGGCCAGGGCGCTCGGCGGCAGCGGAGACGCCGGCACCCCGCGCTGGAGGCCTGGCTGGACCCCCAGCTTCCTGTGCTGCAGGCCCTGGGAGGCAGTGGCCACTGGCCCATGGAGTTCTGCCTACGCCACCCATGCGGGAGACCTGGACTGGGTCTAGGCCCCGGCTTTGGCCTTGTCTAGCCCTGGCTGCTGAGGGAATTGGGGAGCAAAACAGTGGATGGGAACTCTGTCTCTCTGCCTCTCAAAAACCTGAATCCAGGGGCCGGTGCTGTGGCATAGCGGGTAAAGCCTTCGCCTGCAGTGCCGGCATCTCATGTGGGCACCGGTTTGAGTCCTGGCTGCTCCACTTCTGATCCAACTCTCTGCTATGTCCTGGAAAAGCAATGGAGGATGGGCCAAGTGCTTGGGTGCCTGCACCCGCGTGGGAGACCAGGAAGAAGCTCCTGGCTCCTGGCTTTGGATCGGCCCAGCTCTGACCAGTGCGGCTATTTGGGGAATGAACCAGCAGATGGAAGACCTCGTTCTCTCTCTCTCTGCCTCTCTGTAACTCTGCCTTTCACATAAATAAATCTTACAAAACAAAACCCAAACCCTGAAAACCCTGAATCCGTTCTGAGATGCTTTCTCCTTGCCAGCGCAAGGAAAATTTCTGGGGGAGGGGGGTGCAGCAGCCCCTCCTTCAGTGCTGACATGAGAGCTATCCAAATGCCCTGCCCTCAACCTGTAGCCATGGAACCCAGGGGAGGGACCTGCACCAGAACCTCACTGCAGAGTCCATGCGCTCACACCTCGGCCACGGTGGGCGGGTGGCCTGGCGGGAGTGCCCACGACAGCCCTGGCCGCCTGCTTCCGGCCCAGCCTCCCTGTAACGTGCTGGGAAGGCAGCCACCGGCCCAAGCGCTTGGGCCTCTGCCACCCACCGTGGGACGGCCAGATGGAGCTCCTAGCTTGAGTCTGGCCCAGCCCTCGCTGCTGCGGCCATTTGGGGAGTAAAACAGCAGATGGGAGATCTCTGTCACTCCCCTCTCTGTCACTCTGCCTTTCAAATAAATAACTAAATCTTTATTTTTTTTTTTAAAGGGACACTGGCCTATCTGTGACAGGGGATGTGGCCAGCCACACCCGCACGGGCTCCGTGGGAGGGAAGGGCACAGGCCAGTCCTGCCACGGGAGGGACGGATGGCAGCAGCTGCTGTCTGAGAGAGGACCCTCCCCCGCTGACGGGGACAGCGACCGGAGCCATGAAATTCTCCGTGGGCAGAGGAGACGGAACGCAGAGCCCGACTCAGGCTGGGCAAAGACGGGCCTCTCTGCTTCGTGGGAGGCGTGGCCGGCCTTCGCCTGCACAGCTTTGCAATCGCACTGGCTTGCAGGCCAGAGGCCGAGCAGCTCGTGGGCTGAGGGGTGCCAGCCCCACAGGACATGTCCCTCACAGGGGCGGGCCTCTGGCGTGGCGGGTAAGCCCCCTCCTGGCATGTCCGCCTCTCAGGGGGACGGGTTCAAGTCCCGGCTGCTCTACTTCTGACCCAGCTCCATGCTAATGCGCACCCCTGCGAAGCAGCAGGGGAGGGCTCAGGTGCTGAGTCCCTGCCACCCACGTGGGAGACCCGGATGGAGGTCTGGGCTCCTGGCTTCGGCCTGGCTCAGCCCTGGCTTTTGTGAGCTATTGGGGATGGAAGATCTCGCTCAGCCTTTTGAATAAAAAATGAGAACAACTGAAACAATCTTAAAAACAATGGAAAAAAATAGAAGTCCACGGGGGGAGGGGCAGCTCTCCTCTAGGAGTTCCTGAAATGACAGGGACTGGGGGGGGGGTCCCCTCCTTCCTCCTCTGTCGTCCCCCTGCACCTGTCTCCTTCCATCCCCAGGGGCTAAAAGGTGAATCTCCCCAAGGAACTGTGGCTACGAAATGGGCTTTGAGGCAGGAAAAGGAACATGGGGCCTCTTTCTGCACCTGTCTGCGCACCTGTCTCCTTGGCACCTGTCTGCTTCCCTCTAAGGAACCTGCCGACCAGTGTCACCTGGCGCTCCCTGCCGCCCCTGGGCAGCGCAGGGCGAGGTCAGGATGATGGGTGCCAGCCGGGACGCAGGCTCCGAGGACCACCCCCAGGGCCCCCACACACGGGGGGCTTTGGAAGAAGCCAGGATAAAACTATTTGTAGAAAATTAAGACTCCCCTACTCCCCCCAAAATCTCCCTACGTAGCTACCCACCTTAATGGGCCATCAACCCACAGATCTGTCCTTTAAAAACCGTTACTTACAGCACAGGCAGGGCCTGCACTGTTCACCTTGCCCTTTCTAGAGGCCTCAGTAGCGTCTAAGAAGCCATGGGTCTCTCTCACCCCTTTGGGGACATCCCATCAGCAAGTCTGACACGAGACAGAGGCGCCACGGGCAGCAGAGCTGTGCGGGAGGCACGTGAGCTCCCGGGGCCGGCAGCCGGGGGAGCGAGACCACCCGAGGTCCATGGTGGCAGCACAGTGCCCGCCACCCCGTCAGGCCCCTGCCAGCTCTCCCTGCAGGGCTGGGACGGGCCCCCTGGACAGCAGGCGGGTCTCGTGAGGTCCTGACTCGCAGGGAGGGAGGCTGGGGGCCCGGGCATTTCTCCTGGAAGTTCAGGGGCAGACCAGGCTGGGGCTGGCATTACCTGGCTGGAGCCACCTGGTCCTGCCAGGCCCAGCAGCTCCCAGCAGAGACCCAACGGCGCTGCCTCAAAGTCAGAGCCTCATTCTGTGTCCTGGGGCCTCTTGGGAGGGTTCTGTGGTAGCCACGGAGAGAACAGGGGATCAGAATCCCACGGAAGTCTCGGGCACAGAGGCCCACTCCCCTATAGCCGCTGCCCCCAAGGGTTCACAAACAGGAACCGTTCGAAGAGATTTCTGTTTTTCCAGGCTAAATCGCATATACTGCAGGCACAGCCCCTGGGCTTCTTAGCAACTCCCTCACAGAGAGAACCACTTCTGACAACAAAGAGCCTTCCGAGAAGGAGACCTGCGCCCCACGAGCGCTTCCGCCGGTGGCTTCCCCGCTGCTGGCCTCAGCGTGGGACCCACAAGCCACCTCCCTCCCAGCGCCGCTCTCACAGAGACCCCTGGTCAGTCCCACCCACACAGAGCCTTGGGTGACTTTCTAAAGCCATCTGATAGCTGACAAACATTGACCACGTTCCTCGCGGGAGCCTCGCGCGCTGCTTCCACACGGGACACGGTGTCAGAGGGAGGTTCCAGCGCCATGGCAATGGCCTGCTAGGGTCGGAGGGAAAACACCTCTCTCCCAGGACGCGTGTGGGCACGGCTCACGCAGCCAGGCCCGAGGGCGACGGCTTGCTTAATTCAGGAATAGAAAACAGGGGAGGCAGCCAGAGACACCCACAGCCAGCTTGGCCAGACTCAAACAAGGGCACGCGTACCACACAGTGGTCTCAGGGGGGACCCCACAGCCACCGCGGCACAGTAGCCAGTCCCCCCCCAAAGCTCCTCCTTTGCTTTGTTTCCCATGACTCAGTGGGGCACGGCACCTCATCAACAGGTGCAGAAGGGACGTTCAGGGTGCTGCGGGTCCCGGGAGCTGGCCGAGAAAGACTCCACTATGACCGTGAGCCGGGGAGAGGCGGGCGGGCAGCAGGAGGTGGCGGGAGCCATGGCAGGCCCGTGCTCCCGACAGGATGCTAACCTGAACGGGCCCGTCCGCGCGTGGGATCCTGCTGGGGGCTCCCAGGCAGTGAGTGACTCATCCACGCTACAACTCGAGGGGCCTCGAGGACGTGTTGCCGAGTGACAAAGGCGGCCCGAGACGGTTGCTTCCCTAGGGTCCAGGGACACCACCCTCAAAGTGATGGCGCTATCGAGGGGGGACAGGGCAGCGACGCTTCACATAGGAACAACGAGACGAGACGGGATAGTTACCTGAGCTCACGCAGCCCTGCTGCAGGGGGTCCTGTAGTGGCGGCACCGGGTGGAGGACTAAACGGGAGAAAGGCCAGGGTTAGAGGTGTGAGCGAGGCCTGGGGCTCCCGGGGCTCCCGCTTCCTAACTGGCTGCAGTGCCAGGAGCGATGGGCTCAGACCCTCAGCCTCCCCGGGGAGGGTTGGGACAGGCGTGCGGGCCTGCATGGCGCTGGGGGCAGGCGGAAGCCACTGCTCGCCACGTCTGTCACGCCTGTGCCTTTGGCTGCTTTCTTCCCTGACTTGATTTAGCCACTTGACTTTTACCTATATTTATGTATAAACAGCATTTCCTTAATTGGTAACTCATTTGCTGCTGCTGATAAAATTAGCCCAGACACAACCTCTCTCCTAAAAACCACTGGGTCCCATGGCAACAGGTGGTGCGGGGGAGGGGCAGCTGCCTACCTCCAGGCCTAGGCAGTAGCCCAGGAACCACCTCCCTCCGCCCCTCCCTGCATCAACCCCTCCCCCGGGGGGGCGGACCGTCCTGTGTCCCCGCCCCTCCAGGACCCGGCTGCCCTCCCTGCATCAGGCCCCTCCCCCCAGGGGCGGACTGTCTTATGTCCCCGCCCCTTCAGGACCTGGGCTGCCCTCCTTGCAGCAGGCCCCTCCCCCCAGGGGCGGACTGTCTTGTGTCCCTGCTCCTCCCTGCATCAGGCCCCTCCCCTGGGGGTGGACTGTCTTGTGTCCCCGCTCCTCCCTGCATCAGGCCCCTCCCCCGGGGGCGGACCGTCCTGTGTCCCCGCCCCTCCGGGACCCGGGCTGCCCTCACCTGGCCCCTGCTGCTGCCCCTGGACAGGCAGGACACCCTGGCCCAGTTCGCCGTTCAGCCAGAGCTGCATGCGGATGAAGGGTTCTCGGCCTTTCTGGGTCAGCTTGCTCCATGGCTTCGGCCGGGACAGCATGTCACTGACGCTGCCCTGGGACAGGCCCAGCACCTGTGGTGACAACAGGAGCACACGGCCGTCAGTGCCCAGGTACCCGGATGATGCCACGAGATGCTTCAGGGACACACGCGGCCAGGTGGCAGAATGGCGGGATGACAGCCCACGGCGGGCACTGAGGGCTGACTCCTGGGCAGGGGCCACAGCCTGGGGGTGGTGACAAATGGCAGGAGGCAGAACAAGATTTGCAAAGTCACCGATGGGCCTGATGCCCTGGCTAGAGGGGGGGGGAGGTTTGGGTGAGCCGTGGTTACAGCCACAGCTCCCAGCTCCCAGGGAGACAGGCTTGGGAGAAGAGGGAGGTCTTGAACCAGCCGAGGCTGCACGGCTGCCACCCTGCAGGGGAAGAGGAAGTACTGGGAAGCACCCTGCTCTCCACCCGGGGTACCAAGGTAGGCTGGGGGGCTGCACCCAGGACCCTAGAGGCAGCAACATGGACGCTGGCAGGACGGTGCTGGCAAAGGTTCATGGCCTTTGATCACGCCGGGCTGGGGGCCCAGAGGTGAGCTGGTGGGGGTGGGGAGCCAGGCTGGGAGTGGCGCTGAGCTGTTGGTGACAGGCTGCTCGTACATGGCCACGCTCTCTGGCGCACGCATATGGCCATGCATATGTATGGGCACAAACACCGCCCAGGGCGCAGATGTAGCCCGGGGATATTTAGGGGCTGCCTCCGATCGCTCTTTGGGAAAGTTCTCAGTTCCAGAATAAGCTACACTGCTGGGCCAAGCAAGTTCAATGCTATTAAGTCTCTGCTACATTTAAGACAGGAGCACAAATGTCTATTTAAATGTTCTCAAGCGGTATTTTTACAACGCAGAGCTAGAAATTTTCCAGGGGCTGCAGGACTTGCATCCTCATCCCCACTCCCTCACTACCTTGTGTGAAATTCGGACGACCCTGCGCTGGGGGCACGAGCCGGTGCTGCCGGCCGGGAAGGCAGAGTGGAACGTGGCCCCTCGCAATCAGAACCGCACGTCTGACTATTAAATGACGCTGGGGCTTGTGTTTACCTTAGGCTCTATGGGCACGGTAAACCCCCACGCTCCAGAACGTGGCAAGTGCTGGGGACACAGAGGGTCTGCAGCTGGCACTTCCTGGGCTGCGTGGGCAGCCCCCCCACCTTGCCCTGGCTGAGCCACGTGAGGAGGGAGCACCTGCCCCATGCTGAGTGCTCTCTGGACTCGCTGCCCCTGGGCCATCAGATCAGGTCTACTGCGGCCAAAACAGCCTGGACAGGCGCCTCTTAGCTGTCCTTGGCCATGGAGGCCAGAGCTGGACTTAGCCACCTGCCAGCGTGGGGCGAGATGTTCACCTCTCTGCACCTCAGGTTCCCATCGCTTGACAGTTTCACCATCTTCCCTCCTGAGAGAGCTGAGGAGGGACCGGCATGGGAGGCCCAGCCCAGAACCTGGCCTGTAGGGGGCTCGACACACAGACCCAGGGAGCAGGCACCCTTGCCCCGTGGCCCCTCTGGACGTCTGGGAGAAAGCAACACTTGAGGATCTGGGGGTGACTGAGCTGGGTGGAGCGGGCCGGCGTTGGGGCACAGCGGGTTAAGCGGCCACCTGTACTGTGGATCCCCTAGTAGAGTATCTGCTCGAGTCCCAGCTGCTCGGCTTCTGATCCAGCTCCCTGCCAATGACCTTGGGAAAGCAGTGGAGGATGGTCCAAGTGCTTGGGCCCCTGCATCCACGTGGGAGACCTGGAAGAAGCTCCTGGCTCCTGGCTTCGGCCGGGCCCAGCCCTGGCTGTTGCAGCCATTTGGGGAGGGAACCAGCGGACAGAAGGCTTCTCTTTCTCTCTCACCCCACCTCTGTCACTCTTTCAAATAATAAATAAATAAGTCTTAAAAACATTTTTTTAGGGGTTGGCCTGTGGAGTGGCAGGTTAAGCCACCGCCTGCGATGCCAGCATCCAAAATGGGCACTGGGTTGTGTCCTGGCTGCTCTGCTTCTGATCCAGCTCCCTGCGAATGCACCTGGGGAAGCAGCAGAAGATGGCCTGAGTGCTTGGGGCCCTGCACCCATGTGGGAGACCCAGATGAAGCTCTTTGGCTCCTGACTTCCGCCTGGCCCAGTCCTGACCGTTGCAGCCTTTTGGGGAGGGAACCAGTGGAAGATCTTTCTCTCCCCCACCTCCCTCTGTAACTCTGCCTTTCAAACAAATAAATAATTTGTAAAAAGGCTAGTTTATTTGAAAGGCAGAGTTACAGTGAGAGACAGGGAGAGTTTCCCCACCCACTAGATCACTCCCCAAATGGCCACAATGGCCGGAAGTGAGCCAGTCTGAAGCCAGGAGCCAGGAGCTTCTTCCAGGTCTCCCACATGGGTGCAGAGGTACAAGCACTGGGGCCATCTCTACTGCTTTCCCAAGCGCATTAGCAGGGAGCTGGATGGGAAGTGGAGCAGCCGGGATTCGAACCGGCGCCCATATGGGATGCCAGCGTCGCAGGTGCTGGCTTTACCTGAAACGCCACAGCACCAGCTCCTAAACAAATCTTCAAAAGAAATTTGTTTTAAGTGCGTGGCGGCCATAGCCCTTGCCGTGAGGACGAAGGGGAAGGCCGGCTCCCCCCGGGCCCCTCACCTTCTCCCCGAAGATCCGCTGACAGATGCCATTCTTGGCCAGCTTCTCCTTCACCTGTCGGGTGAGCTCGATGGTGTCCACCTCCTGGTACATGTAGATCTCGTACTGCTCGGGGGTCAGCGGCGGCACCGAGGGCTTGGCGGGCTTGGCCATGGGCACGAGCGGGGAGGAAGGCAGGGGGCTGTTCTGGGGGGTCTCGCTGCGGCTGGCCCCAGTCACGCTCAGCTCCGAGCTCTGTGAGTAGGGGGACTCGGCACTGGGCCACTCCTTCCAGTACTCCGAGGATGGGGGTCCCTGCGGGTGGCAACGCTCACTCCGCGGCTGGCTGCCGCCCGCCTTTTCCTTCCCGCCCCCGCCACCAGCTTCCTCGGCCTTGGCGTCCTCGGCGGAGGCGGGAGTCCGGCGCTCAGGCTGCACGGTGCCCCACCAGTGGTCCTTCCAGGCCCCGCTCTTCAGGTGCCGCAGGACCCCCTGGCCAGCGTCCGCTGCTCCCTGGGGGTCCAGCCCGGGGCCCTCCTGGGCCTCCTTCTTGAGGGCCGGGGGGTTGGGCAGAGCCGAGGCGCCGGCCTCGGGGGCCGCTGGAGGCTTCTTCAGGGAGATGGCGAGAGGAGCGTAGCTGGACGCGGCCGCCATGGGCGAGGCAGACAGCAGCTTGGGGGTGAGCAGGGGGAGGTCGGGCTGCGGCAGCGGGGTGGGCTTCAAGGGGGGCTCCAGGGCGGCCTGCTGGGCCTCCATCTCCCGGCGGGCCTGCTGCAGGATGGAGCGGATGGCGTCGTCTGAGCTCCCGCTGCTGGGCGCCGAGGACGGCGGGGCCGGCTCCGCTGCATGGAGCAAACGCAGGGGTGAGACGGGCGGGCACCCAGAGCAACCTCACCCCGCCTGCCCAGCCAGCGAGGAGGGCGGGTGAGGACCACGCAGCAGCCCGCCCCTCCCCGCCAGGCGTCTTGCTGAGCAGTGAGGACAGAGACTGCTATCCACTTGGGGGCCTCTGTCACACACCAGCTGGGACACGCCCTCCAGGCTGTCTGCCGGGACTTCAGACCCTGACCTCCATGAATAACCGCAAGACATGATGTGCACATGTACCCAACACACGTGTGCAGTTCCTACTGTTCAATTAAAGAAAACAATAGCCGGGAAAGGTGCCGGGACTCCAGCATCCCACGCGGGGGCCGGTTTGTGTCCTGGCTGCTCCACTTCTGGTCCAGCTCCCTGCTGGTGGCCTGGGAAGGGCAGTGGAAGACGGCCCCAGGGTACTTGGGCCCCTGTCACCCAGGTTGGAGACCTGGAGGAGGCTCCTGGCTCCTTTGGTCTCGGCCTGGCCCAGCCCATGCTGTTACCGGCATTTGCGGGAGTGAACCAGTAGCTGGAAGATCTCTCTCTCTCTTTGTGTAACTCTGACTTTCAAATCAATCAATCAATCAATCAATCTTAAAAGCAAAACAAAAAACAGCAACAAGAGGCCCGGGTCTCTGAGCGGGCAGTGAGACCCCTGGTCAGCTCGGTCTCCGCTGGGCGCGTGCCTGTGCTGTGGTCAGCAGTAGCGGGGGAAACCTCTGGCAGGTGCAGCATGGCTGGGCCTGCGCATTGCTGTCTGCGAGGCCCGGGTGTGTGATGGATGACGGCTGTGCAGGGAGTCACCCGTGGAGCTCACTAACACGTGTGTGCCTAGGCCCTGTCTCTGGCGCTGGGCTGAGGGGCCGGGCGAGTGCAGCCCCCTCAGCTGAGAACTATGGCTGCAGGCTCCTGCAGGACTCCGCGGGGGTCTCAGGCCTTCCTGGCATTGTCTCACGTCCCCCACATCACATGCCTCTGTGGTTGGGGGTGGGTCAGATAAGTGGGCTTCTTTTTTTTTTTTTTTGACTACGTTAAAGGATGCTGCAAAATGCCCCAAACAAGAGCCACAGCCTTTTTGGCTTCTCGAGGGCTCTGCCCGGCTCAAGAAGCCCCGACGGCATCCCCAGGAAGGAACCAGGCAGCGAAGGGGGTGACGGCCCGAGGCGGTCCCTGCTGGGGCTGCCCGTGCCTGCCTCTAGCCAGCGCCAGCAAGAACCAACCAGTCTGGAGACTCCATCATCCACCAGGCTCGAGACGCCACAGGGATGACGTCCCACTGCTCGGGACCCCGGGAAGGGGGCAGGTGGCTGCACGGGGCTGGGCCGCGTGATGGGGGCCTGGGGTTTCCTATGCTGAAAGCATGCAGCAAGTGTCTTAACTCTGGGGATGAGCTGTCGTCAGGAATACCAGGCCCACGCAGCCCCTCTCCGGGTTGTAAGGGCTCAGTTGAGCACCATCAGGAGGGTGGCGACGCCCAGCCCCAGACTGGTCCACAGTCCGGAGGACTCAGCCCCACACGCACTGTGTGAGCCAGCAGGGTGGTGCCTGGGCTCAGCAGTCAGGGCTGCCTGCCGCTGGGCCAGGTGTCCCAGGAGGGGGCTTTGCAGGTGGGAGGCAGCATGGGCGCCGTGTTGAGCTGGGAAAGCGGACTGACAGCGGCTGGAGCTCCTTTCCCAGGGGCGCCAGTGCAGGCAGAGGGACGACGACCCCTCCCTCTCGGCTCTGTGCCCACAGGAGACGCCCACCCTGCTGGGCCCCAGGGGTCTCCTGCGAGCAGCCACAGGGCACTTCTGTCCTGCTTGTCTCTCTTCCGTCTCATGGGGCTGAGTGGGAGGACCACCAGGTAGCAAAGGCCCGGGGCACACTGGGAGAAGACTGCTGACTTAGGTTAAGGGGATTCCAGGGTAGGGACTGGTGACCATTAGCGAAACAACGCATCACACAGACCCAGGCTCTCTGCCTGGGCCCAGATGCTCCATAAACTCATCCTCTACGGAAAACAAGACCGCTGGGCAGCCGCGGCCCCTGACCACGGAGCGGGGGAGGAGGTGGCGGCCGTACCAGTTTTCTGCACCTGCAGCTCCCGCTTGGCCTGTTCCAGGATGGACTTGATGGCTTCGTCAGAACCAGTCTCCGAGGCTCGGATCCGGGTGGTGATGTTCCCTGCGGGGAGAAGTCACGGCGATGACCTCAAACCCAAACCTGGCCCAGGAACCGGCGCCGCAAGCAGACATCACTGTGGCCGAGAGCCCTGGGTCGGGGCTGCAGGGAGGAGGTGGGTGTGGCCTCCTGCTGGCTTCTCCCAGTGGCTTCGTACCGGGGAGGGCAAATTGCTCAACCCGGCAGAAGACGGCACGGACGATTAAAAGGCATTGATCTCCAGGAGTCATTTAAGAGGAGCTCCAAGCACTGCTCTGGCTCCCTGCACCCCCGGGAGGCCGGGCTCCCAGACCGGGGACCCGGAGGGGCAGCAAAGCGAAGGGCCGGGGCTCCTTATCTGTCACTCATTCAGCCGCACGGGGGAGGGGGCACAAGGCTTCCCTTAAAATGTGCGGGTCCGTTGCCACCTCCTGTCTTTTAGACATCTACGAACAAGGGAGAGAAGCCCGCAGGAATTCCTCAGAACCGGAATGCGTTCTTCCAGCCACGTGGTAACCAAGCCTTACAGATCAGCCACACGTGCGTGCGGACGCACGGGAGCCGCGGCGGCCCGGGGGCTGGCCCCAGTGCTTCCTGGACGCCATCCAGATGTTTCGGTTTCTCACTGCCTTGCTAAATAAGATCTGCCCCACGACGCCACTTAGATCAAGTCCACCACGGAGCCGGGCGGCGCTGGCTCGCCGAGGCCCCGGGGGGGGGGGGGGGGGACATGGATTCCATACGGGGGAGGGCGGGGGAACTTTCACACGTTTGTTAGAATGAGGAAGCCGGAGGTATCTGCTTTCACTCGGCCATCTGATTTTTCTCAGAGCAACGAGCGGTGTGCCCTCACCTGCTTCTGCGAAAAACCGGCAAAGTGCCGTCAGGATCCGGACAGCTCAAGGATTTGGGCCTGGGGGGCTGCTGGGAGGGGACACCTCGGGCTTGCTGCGCGCTCAGGAGAGCCGGGCAGCTCAGGGGGAAGGGGCTGGCGCCCCGGACCCGTGCCTTGTTTTATACTTACTAGCTCTGTTTTTTCATCAGGTTCCAGGCCAGAACCACACTGCACAGTTTTTAACCCAGTTACACAGCTCCAGGACATGCTGCTTCCTAGGCTACTGATTGCAAGAAAAAACGCCTGCCTGCGACGTACCTTCAGACCCATTTCTTCGTTTCGGTACTTCCTGAAATAGTCTGTTCAGGCTCTGGCCTGGATTCTCTGTTGAAAAACAAGTGTGGTAAGAACAAAACAATCAGGGGACGGTGGTGTTGACGGCATGGGCTGTGTGACATGGACCTGAGCCACCTGTCGCTAAAGAAGGGCTCAGGGCTGCCTGGGATGCTCCTCCCTGGCCGACTGGCCCGGAGGGCCCGCGGCTCCCCTGCAGGAGGCAATCAGAGAGGGACCCGGTGGCGGCCCGGGGGGTCATGGGACAGGGCACTGTTTGCAAGCAGCTCGCCCGCCAGGCCAGAACGAACGCACAGGGAATCCCCAGAGACGCTCGGTTGCAGCGGACGCCGCCCCCGATGCTCTGGGCTCCCGGGGCACACGGGCACTGCTCTCAACTCCACGGGCGTCGGACAAAATTTCAAAGAGGGAAGGAGCTCCTCAAGTCACGGATGGGACTGGCTTTCTGTCTATCTTTGGATGGAAGGTGGGGCAGGGGCGGCCGTTTGGCTACGACTTTCCCGCTAAGGAAGTCGCCAAGGCTGCTGGGGAGGTGACCCTGGCGTGCCCCTCTCCTGTGGGGCGGCGAGAGGAGAGGTCTTGTGCCTGCTGTGCTTTCCCCCGCGAGGACCGAGACCAGCCGGTGCTGCTGCTGCTGCGGCTACGGGGCTGGACGGCACCCAAGAGCCCCTCGCAGCATGGGGCCAGCGCCCAGGGCTGATCGGACCCGCAGACACTAACTGCGCCTGCACGCAGGTTGTGTGCTACGTTAATTCCCTCCAGTCCGAGACACGCCGTGGTTACCAAGTGCAAGGTGCTGGGCCAGTTTCCAAGGCCAGGTCTCCCACACCTAACCACTTAGCTCACTCTGGACATGGTGGCACCGGACAGAACCGTTCTCTGATGTGATGTGCAGATGTTACGTCACACGCACGCATGCACGCACGCACACGCTGGCGCCAGGCCGCGGACGCCTCTCACCTCTCTGTCTGCCTTGGATGCTGCGGAGAGCCAAGATGTTCTGCTCGTCCGAGAGGAACTGCTTCATCTTGTGGAATGGCTCCTTGCCACGCACGGTCAGCTTATTCCAGGGCTTGGGCCGGGCCAGGATCTCGCTCACGGAGCCCTGCGACAGTCCCAGGACGTAGTGGCCGAAAATGCGCTGTCCGATATTGTGTTTGATGAGCTGCTCTTTGACCTGCCGGGCGATTTCTGCAGTGTCTATCTCCTCGCCCTCGGAGGCGCTGCCAGCACTTTCTGACTGGCTGGGGGACGGGGCCATGCCGTTCACGTCTGGGCTTGGCTGTAACGGACTTGGGGAAGATATGGAGTTTGTGCTGTATGGACCTGTTGGGAAAATCACGCTTGTGCTTCCTGCTTCCTGCATGGCCTTGGAGTAGAAGGACTGCATTAGCTGTCGCTGGAGGAGAGAGTTTAGTGCAAACTTTCCTGTCGAAGCCAGGGGTAGGCTGGGGCTCGCCAGGGATGAGCTGTAAAAGTCTTGACTTAACCCCGCTGGTGAGAACTGGTGTGTACCGTTAGTATTGGAAGCCTGCTCCCCCGGGTTGCGGGGCAACTGGGAAGGAGGGGAGGCCGGCAAAGGTCCCGGGCGCCGACTCTCAGTCTGGTCTTTCCCTTTTCTCCTGGCTGACCCTACAAGGAAGGGCAAACAGAATGCATTATGGGAGATTCCAAAGGGAAAAAAAACCAAGACCAAAATGCAAAGTGTGCCCCACGGAAGGGAATGACAAAAAAAAAGAAGTGCGGATTGTCCCAGGGCCAATGCGGTGTGTTGGTTTGTTTTTCGATTGAATTTGTTCAGTCAGCCAAACGAGGCCTCCCCTACACCAGCCACATGCATTCATGTTTGCACCTTGCTTGTACGTTGCAGCCTGGAGAATCCCCCTTGACAAAGACTCAAACTCCTAGGGTGAGTGACAAGGAGCCGGTGACACACACAGGAGGGGGTCGGCAGGTGGCGGGCCCCGCCCGAGGAGCAGCAAACACTGACACTCTGGGACTCGTGCGTTCTCTCCCACCACTTGCTCCCAAGGCGCAGGCACCGCACTGAGTCCGCTCGATCGAAGGCGCGCACGTGTTAAGACGGCAACATCATCAGAGCCCGAGACACCTGCCCGCGGTTTATCAGCGGCCAAACCCCAAAGCACAGTCAGTGAGTGACGCCACCGTTTCGGGACGAGCACGAGAGGCTAAGGTCGGGGACGCGGCCCCGAGGAAAACCTGACACGGGAAGAGAAGCGCCACTGAGCCCCTCTAAGCAGCCCCCGGAAACACACAGCCAGCGGGAGGCGGCATGGAGCCTGCCCCTGGCCCGTCTGCGCGCAACTAGGACAAGATCCGAAAAGCCACACCATCCTCCGGCCGCCGCCTGCCCGCGGGCGCGCCGGCTGCACTGCCCCTCGCGCGCCCTCGCTCGCCGACCGACCTCCGCAGACTCGCTGCGGCGCACACATCTCGTCGCCGGGTTTCAGCAGGGCGGGCGGGGTGGGGGCAGCAGTGAGGAGGAGGAGGTGGAGGAGGAGGACCAGACGCTCGTTAGTCAAGGCGCTCGGTCACGGCGACGCTCCCGCCATGCATCTGCCCACACTCACGGTTCGTCTTCCTCTGCTGCGGACCCCCGGAAGCGAACTGAGCCCCACGCGCGGGCCCCTGTGCACCTACCGCTGAGGTCGCTGTTGGAGCTGCGCAGGGCGGCGTTCTCCGACTGCAGTGATCGGTTCTTCTCCAGTAGCAGCACCTCCAGGGGCTTGGCCGAGTCCTGCGCAGGGGCAGAGCGGGGTTCATGCGGGCCCTCCGCCCGCGCCCCGCCCCAGCCCTTCCGTCTGACACTGGGGGCTCCAGCTTTCGGGCGCCCGATGAAACTTTTTTTGTTTTTTTTTTACTTCTCTGACTCCTCGCATACCTTCTAGACAATTCATGTCCCCAAACTCAGGCAGTCTCAAGTCGGCACCCCCCATGGACGCCGGGACCGGCTGCTGCGCCACCAGCCTCCATCCGGAAGCCATCGGGAAGTGGCTCCCCCCACCGCCCCATGACACGCTGGCTGGGTGACTGGTCACCCTGCCCCGTGCCTTCTCAGGACCTGCCTGAGCAGTTCCCGCTCCCACCCGAACTGAGCTGCCACTCTGGGACACGCTGACTGCTCTGCTCCGCTGGGTTTTTAAACGATCGCAGAGAATAACTGGGCTGCGAGCCCAAAGGCTGCCAGCGTGGAACGCGTACCTGGGTCCCGGCTCCCTCCGAGGGTGCAAACTCCATGGACTTGAGGATGCTGAAAGAGGGAGGCGCAGCGGTTACTTCCCCCTTGACCCCTCGCCACCAGCCACGCCACGAAGCATGAACGCCAAGGTTTCCTGCTCTCCGGGAACCGAGGGGCTGACAACCCAGACTCCCCTGGCAGCAGCGCGATCTGACAGTGTCTCGGGAGTAGCTGGTATGCAGCGAGCAGTTGGCTAGCAAAGTTGCCTGGCCAGCATGTAAATCAGTCCATATGGACTAGCACCAGCTCTGCGCAGAGCAGAACTGTAAAGTTGAATACAGACATAACACTGCTGCAAGTGGGATGCGTGTGCATGGCTCAGGGGGGATGAAAAAGGGGCAACCAGGAAGCCACGGAGACGGGAGCTCCCCACGCCCCGGCACCCACTTGGGGACGAGGGGAGCTGGGCACGGGGCAGCGTCCCACCTCGATGGCTCCCACAGCCTTGGGTGGGGGGAGGCCATCAGGAGCCACCAGCATTCCTTTCCAGGTCCCCGCGGGGAGCAGCCAGGCAGGGGGCTGCGGCGTGGAGCTTTATGAATCGGGGGCCCCAAGTGGACCTTCCCGGCGCTCCTGCGGCTTGGCCGGAGTGTCCAGCCACCACGTGTGGAAAGAGCCATCCTAGGAGGTCGGTGGCCATCCTTCCCCCCCGCCCCTGTGCTGGTCAGAACCATGTCTTATGATGTGAACGAACACAGAGGGACGGAGGGGCCCGGAGGAGGGTGAGCCGGGCCATGCTGGTGTGTGCTGGGGACCGGGCAATACCGCTCGGGACATGAGCTTGCGCCCGTATGTCACCTGTTTGAGGTGTCCTTCAGTGTGTCTGGATGGATAAAAACGCATCTCCTTGTCCAGCCGTGAGAGGCGCAGGCCCTCACAGGACAAAACCCCCATGGGCCCTGCTGCACACTGCTCACCAGCCCTGGCCTCAGCTCCTGGGGAGGAGGGGGAGGATGGGGAGGAGGGGGAAGGCAGGACCAAGGCCCAGGGCCCAGGGCAGGGGTTCCGGCCCAGGCCTTCATGCCAGTTCTTTAAGCTCAAAACCCAAAGACCCAATTTCCTCTTCTCTGTGAAGGGAAACCAGGACGAGGAAGGGAGGGTTGGGCGTGGTGGCAGGCGCAGGTCCATCAGGTAGAACCCAACGTCCCCGAGCGGGCAGTGGGCTGGGGGTGCATGCCGCTCAGGGAGGCCTGGGGGCTGAGCCTGAGCAGGGGCAGAACACGGAGGGGACAGTGGAGCCCCCTCCCCAGGGGAGCCAGAGGAGGGGTCCGAGGGAAGAGCACGGGGAGTGGGGCGAGTTCATCTCAGTAGACAGGAAGAGTGGCTGCGGGGACCCGGGGGAGGGCTGGAGGAGGGGCAGAGCCCGAGACCAGAGGGGGGGAGGGAGGCAGAGCCCGAGACCAGAGGTGGGGGAGGCAGAGCCCGAGACCAGAGGGGGGGAGGGAGGCAGAGCACGAGACCAGAGAGGGGGAGGCAGAGCCCGAGACCAGAGGTGGGGGAGGCAGAGCCCAAGACCAGAGAGGAGAGGCAGAGCCCGAGACCAGAGAGGGGGAGGCAGAGCCTGAGACCAGAGTGGGGGAGGCAGAGCCTAAGACCAGAGGTGGGGGAGGCAGAGCCTGAGACCAGAGAGGGGGAGGCAGAGCCCGAGACCAGAGAGGGGGGGAGGCAGAGCCCGAGACCAGAGGCAGGGGAGGCAGAGCCCAAGACCAGAGGTGGGGGAGGCAGAGCCTGAGACCAGAGGGGGGGAGGCAGAGCCCGAGACCAGAGTGGGGGAGGCAGAGCCCGAGATGGAGGTGGGCAGAGCCCGAGACCAGAGGTGGGGGAGGCAGAGCCCGAGACCAGAGGGAGGGGAGGTAGACAGAGCCTGAGACCAGAGGGGGGGAGGCAGAGCCCGAGACCAGAGAGGAGAGGCAGAGCCCGAGACCAGAGAGGGGGAGGCAGAGCCTGAGACCAGAGGGGGGGAGGCAGAGCCTAAGACCAGAGGCAGGGGAGGCAGAGCCCGAGACCAGAGGGGGGGAGGGAGGCAGAGCCCGAGACCAGAGGTGGGGGAGGCAGAGCCCAAGACCAGAGAGGAGAGGCAGAGCCCAAGACCAGAGGTGGGGGAGGCAGAGCCCAAGATGGGGGGAGCAGAGCCTAAGATGGTGAGGGGGAGGCAGAGCCCGAGACCAGAGAGGGGGAGGCAGAGCCCGAGACCAGAGACGGGGAGGCAGAGCCCGAGACCAGAGAGGGGGGGAGGCAGAGTCTGAGACCAGAGGCAGGGGAGGCAGAGCCCGAGACCAGAGGCGGGGGAGGCAGAGCCCGAGACCAGAGGTGGGGGAGGCAGAGCCCGAGATGGGGGGGGCAGAGCCTGAGATGGTGGGGGGAGGCAGAGCCCGAGTCCAGAGGGGGGGAGACAGAGCCCGAGACCAGAGGGAGGGGAGGTAGACAGAGCCTGAGACCAGAGGGGGGGAGGCAGAGCCCGAGACCAGAGGCAGGGGAGGTAGACAGAGCCTGAGACCAGAGGCAGGGGAGGCAGAGCCTGAAACCAGAGCGGGGGAGGCAGAGCCTGAAACCAGAGGGGGGGAGGCAGAGCCCGAGACCAGAGGCAGGGGAGGCAGAGCCTGAGACCAGAGGGGGGGAGGCAGAGCCCGAGATGGGGGGGGCAGAGCCTGAGATGGTGGGGGGAGGCAGAGCCCGAGACCAGAGGGGGGGAGGCAGAGCCCGAGACCAGAGGGAGGGGAGGTAGACAGAGCCTGAGACCAGAGGGGGGGAGGCAGAGCCCGAGATGGAGGTGGGCAGAGCCCGAGACCAGAGGTGGGGGAGGCAGAGCCCGAGATGGGGGGGGCAGAGCCTGAGATGGTGGGGGGAGGCAGAGCCCGAGGCCAGAGGCGGGGGAGGCAGAGCCTGAAACCAGAGGGGGGGAGGCAGAGCCCGAGATGGGGGGGGCAGAGCCCGAGATGGTGGGGGGAGGCAGAGCCTGAGGCCAGAGCGGGCACTCTGCAGGCAGCCATGTGGGGACGAGTGACAAAGAGGCGCTGGAGCACTGGTGCCGGCAGGGCCCGTCGGTGCACTGCAGCCGCTTCCTCGCATGGAGGGGAATGGCAAGCTGGGACTGGGACTGGCAAGGCAGAAGGTCAAGGGCGGCCATGTGCAGGGCGGGGCAGCGGGCCTGGGGAGCCAGGCAGACACCAGGGCCTGGAGGCGGGAGGGCCAGGCCGGGAGCTGGGCCCGGGAAGCCTGAGAATGTGAGCACTGGCGCTGCAGGAACAATCCGGGAGGACGGGGCTGGGAGGAGGTGGCGGCGGCTGTGTGGGTTGGGGGACTGCCAGCTGGATGCCAAGCTCAGAGTTTATGATCTGGGTAGGGGGCGGCTTCCCCGGCTCTGTGCACACTGGGATACTCTCAGTGCACAGTTCCATAAAAAGTCCCAAGCATTCAGGCCTGAGTGCAAACGCCCACGGCACGGCTGAGCCAGGACCCTGGCCCGTTTACCAGCAGGTGGCCCCCGGAGCCGCGGCTGCCCGGGGCAGTGGATAGCTCCATACTCACTTCAGCTCTTTCTTCACCTCTTCATAGTCAGCCTGGCCTTTGAGTTTTTCTTCCAGTTGCTGCAACAGACAGGAACCTTGTGAGTGGCTGTGAGTGACTGCAGGGCGGTGGACTGTGCTGACTTCCCTCCCTGCACGAAGCCCACTGAGCCGGACAGGGCAAGCACACTGGCACCCCCGGCGGCCAGCACCATCAGCTGGGGTCTGGCGAGACACACACACACACGCACGCACGGCTACCCAACATGATGACCACAGAAGGAAAGCACTTTCCACGCTGGCAAACAGAATAAGGAACTGTCCATTCTGCGTGAAATACCACAGAAGGGAAGGGGAGATCTCTCGGCATTTCAGAAGCAGTGTGCCGTTTTGCACAAAAATGTTGGCTGGCCGCGCTGGCTGGTGGCCTGAGACTGCTTTGGTGGGAGCCCCGTGAACCAGAGACGCAAGCGCCTTGTGGTGGAGACCCCCAGCTACCGGGCATCAGGTGAGCACCCCTGGGGGGCAGGGTCCCAGGAGTAGGGTTCCTGGATGCCCTCCCTGCTGGGAAGGCCTGGCCTCAGGGCTTCTGCAGGCACAGGGAACTCTGACCACCCCCGAGGGTCCTGGGGGCGCCACCCGGCACGCTTCCAAAGCACGAAGACCTCTGAGATGCCCCAGCTGAGCGTGGAGCTCCCCGGGGACCCGTGAGGTGGCCCTGCCCGTGGCTTGCCAGGCTGGCTGGCTTCCTGCTAGGAGGCTATGGGGACCAGTGTGCTTCTGACTTCCCCCACAGGGAGCCCCCTGGGGAAAAGGAGGCAGCCCAGTGTGGTCTACAGAGAGCCGGGGAGGCCCTGGCAGCCAAATGCTTCCACGCCACAGGGGACAAAGGGCTTCCCGAGTCCCTCACACCTTCCCGCCACTGGGTCCCAGGTGCCTTCCTGGGCTCTGCTTGACCAGGGCAACTGAGACCACAGTTTCTTCAAGTCGGCTGAGAATATTCCAGTCTCGGGGAGAGACGCCCGCCTGGCCCACTGGCCTCAGGGCTTATGTGAACCCAGACTGCCTGCTCTGTGAAGGCGAGTGGCACTTGTCCTCCATCTCACCTCTTGCCAAGCATCTATACGATAATGTTTTCTTGGTCATAGTCAAGGGCGGGGGGCGGGGGGTAGCAGGCAATCGCTTTCCTGCGAAAGATTCTCACGAGACGCTCGTCCGGAGTGGCTTTACCTCATTCTCCTCCCTGAGGTCAGACAGCAGGAAGCACTAAGGCACAGGGCTCCCTCACAAAGCAGAGGCCCCGCGCTGCTGGGGCGCAAAGCAACACAGGAGGACCTCGGAGCCTGGTGTGGCACTGCCAGGGCCTGAGCCCACGGTCCCCACTGGTCACTCAGAACCGGGAGGCTTGGAGCAACTTAACAGGCTTCTTATCTGCAAAATGCAGTCACTTTGAGGCTGCACAAAGCAGAGGATGGTCATGGGTGGCTTTCTCCAGAGAGGTTACAAAAGGCCAGGTGTGGGGCCGGCGCTGTGGCACAGCGGGTTAACGCCCTGGCCTGAAGCACTGGCATCCCATATGGGCGCCGGTTTGAGTCCCGGCTTCTCCACTTCCGATCCAGCTCTCTGCTATGGCCTGGGGAAGCAGTGGAAGATGGACCAAGTCCTTGGGCTCCTGCACCCACGTGGGAGACCCGGAAGAAGGTCCTGGCTCCTGGGTTCGGATCAGCCCCTCTCCAGCTGTTGTGGCCAACTGGGGAGTGAACCATTGGATGGTTCTCTCTCTCTCTCTCTGCCTCTCCTCTCTCTGTGTAACTTTCAAATAAATAAATAAATCTTTAAAAAACAAACAAAAGGCCAGGTGTTAGAAGGCTCCCAGCCCTCTCCTGGCCTGGCTGGCTGTGAACTTGAAGGTGGGCTTAGCCTGACGGGGTCTCACATCACTCATCTGAGAAATGGGGAGATTCAGAACCGATAGTTTCCAAAGATAGCAGTGGGGACGTGCGGAATGGGCAGGTGGGAGCTGCCACCCACCCCTGGAGGAGAGCCCAGCAGGTGCCCCCCAGCTGCTGTCTGAACTAGGGCAAGGACGACCTATTTGGAGCTCTTAACATATTGGCCGAGTCTTTATACGGACATTTAATTTAAACGCCACGTCTTAGGGGCAGGTGTCTGCTCTCGTGGTCAAGACGTCTGCATCCGGGCTGGAGTCACGGTGCAGGTTAGGCTGCCAATTAAGATGCCAGCATCCCATAGCAGAGTGCTGGTCTAGGCTGCTCCGCCTCCGATCCACCCCCTGCCGATGTGCCTGGGAAAGCAGTGGAAGACGGCCCACGTGCCTGGGCCCTGGCCACCCGCATGGGAGACCTGGAGGAGTTCCTGGCCTGGGGCTTCAGCCTGGCCCAGCCCTGACTGTTGTGGCCATTTTTGGGGACTGAACCAGCAGACAGAAGAATCTCCTTTCTCTCCCCACTCTGTCTCTAAGACCTGCAGTCCCCATTGGAGCGCCTGGCTTCCACTCCCAGCATCCAGCTCGGGCTCCTGACTCCATTTCCTGCTAATGCAGACCCTGGGAGGCGCCAGGCAACAGCCCCCGTCGTTGGGTCCCTGCCACCCATGTTCGAGGCCTGGACTGAGCTCCTGGCTGCTGGCCTTGGTCTGGCCCTGCTCTGGCTGTTCAGGGACTTGGGGGGAAAGAACCAGTCGGTAGATGAAAGTTCTCTCAAAAAAGTCAAGTAATCAGGCAGCCAACTTCCGAAAACACCAGCAGACAGTCCTCGGTGCCCTCGGGCCACCAGCAAAGGGGCCTCTCTGCGTGGGACAGAGAGCTTTGGCCAGTCTGCGCCTCCTGGGACAGGCCATGGGGACCAAAGGTACCTGCCGTGCAGGCGGACAGAGTCGGGCTCCCAGTGCTGTCTGAAGCCCTGGGGCGCAGGCTGTGCACTTCCCAGCCTGGGGGGCATTATCTCGGGGTCCAGGTTGAGGCAGCACCCACCCTCCTGTTTGCTGTCTTGGAAGGCCAGACGGGGGAGGGGAACAAGGGTCATCTTGGAGGGGCTCTTCTCCCTAAATGCAGGGTCCTGGCTTCCACATGGACCATGAGCTGGACGACAAAGGCTCAGGAGGTTGGCTCTGGCCAGCATGCCACAGACCACCTCTGATGGCAGGCGCCGTGACCCTGGTGTGACTGGGCACAGGGTAGACGGCTTATATGCAGGCCACTCGCACACCGCCCATCCCGGCGAGCAAAGAGCACCATACACTGGGGCACATCTGGGTGTGCACCACCAGGGCAGAATCGGTCGCCAGGCATCCTCCCAGTCTCACCAGCCAGCCGGCTGCTGTGAACTGACAACAACCTCATCATAGCTCCCCCTGCTGGCCAGAGGCTGCTCCAACCCGAGCAGTGCTTAGGAAAGGGCTCCCAGGGCCGCCCCCCAGGGCCTCTGCCTCTGCACCAGGGCCACGTTTGCCTTCCCCTAGTCTCTTCCGCTCTTGAAATCGGTGCTCACAGCCCCTTCGGGACCCAGCCAGGACAGCGCTGGGCAGCCTTGTGCCCTGGGCTCTCGGGGATCTGGGACATTTGTCATTATAGCTTGCTGGCGCCTTTCCGAAGGCCAAGCTCCCAGCTCACCTGCCTGCTGGCTCCCACGACGGGGACTCAGGTGCCGGCCCAGGGGCTGCACACGCCCGGGCAGACCTGCTCCGCGGAGGACGCCCACCATCCTGCCCACCCACACAGCAAGCGCAGAGTGGGGTACGGAGGCGAGAGCTGAGCTGAGCCCTGGCACAGGGTAAACAGGAGAGGGGCGGCAGGCTCAGACCACGCTGTTCGGCGCGGGCGCTTACGTAACCCACGAGGCTGGGCAAGAGGCACTGAATAAGTCTAGAACAGCGGGTTTCAGTCATTTTTCCTGCCCTGTGCCCGAGGGACACGGCCCACTCCCGCTGTGGGGGGAAGGGGGGGTGTGATGTGTGGAAGCATGCGCAGTTTGGAAGACCCCCGGGCGACGCTGACACCCGTGCCCAGCCACCCAGCAGGAAGCGCTGATCTTCAAAGCATCTCCAGGAAAACCTAATTTCTGCCCTGGGAGCCTGGCGCTCTCTGGGCTAGCCTGCCTTAAGCAGAAGCTTCTGGCAGCTTCATTTTCTGTGTGACTGGGAGCACAGTGCAGGTGATGCCCAATTGCTCCACCTTGGCGTTCGAGTGCTCCACCAGAAGACCAGAGTCGAGTTATCAAAAGCAGCAGCCTTGTCAGGGCTGTCGGGTTATTTCATTCATTACGAATACGGAATCATCTCTACAAGCGGTGCCATGCCTGGGGACCTGTCAGCTGGGGGGGGGGGGGGGGGAGCCTGCTCTAACATCATTTTAAAGGGTGGACCGGAAGCGAGCGCTCACCGTAAACCTGGCCCGGAGAAGCAGAACCCCAGCCGGCCGTGGGGGACTGGGGACCGCGCAGCGGGGAGCCCGTCCTTGCACAAGGGCAGGTCCGAGAACTGATCGCTGCGGGGAGACCTTGGTGGCCAAAAGAGGGAGCATTTCAGAGTGGGGGCAGATCTCACTCTGGAGAGAAAGGTCTGGATTCCACCTGCTGGGAGATGCCCTTTCCCCAAGGCACCGTCATCAAATGTACTGACGTCACGGAGATCAAGGGTTCATGGCAAAACCATCCATGGCCCGTTCGTAGGATGCTTGCCTGGTCACTGTGCTCCTACTTAGATCTGAGGCAGTGCCACAGGCACTAAGGAAAAAACAAACAGAAAAAGCCCCACCACGGTATCTCGTTCAAGTCACCTTCCTCCTTGGGAGGCTGTGCACGGCTGGGCAGGTCCACGCCTGCCGTGCGTGGGAGACCTTGGCTCCCGGCGACAAGGGGTTAAGGTAATTAGGACCAGAGAGGTCTCGTAACTAGAGGACATGTTTTGATTATGAGATCAGATGAAGATAAGGGGGCAATAATTCTGGGCACAGCAGTGCCGGATTGTTTCATTAAGCACGCTGTATTAAAGAACTCCCCCCAGATACGGGTACAGGACATTAATTTGTGAAACTGAGCTTCATTGTTTGGTGCAGGCAAACATTAAAACCTTAACTGATCTAGAAGAAATCGCTCTATAGTCACACATGCCAGGCCCACGGGCTCTGTCTCCTGCAGCAGCAGGTGCACGGGGTATGTGAGCCATGCCCCATAGCTGTGATGAACAGAAAGGCGTTAGCCACTAATAATGCCCTCGTCAGGGTCAGGAACAGCTACGGCGTGAGGAAATCTCCAAGTGGAAAAACGACTCCTGGCACTCCTCGGGCGAGCAGGTGCCGGAGCTGATGATGGACGTGAGCAGGTCCCCAGGCTCCTCAGGGCCTTCTGCTCACAGAGGCCTGGACACCCAGCACGGTCTCAGGGAGTGGATGAACTCCAGAGAGGCAAAGAGGAAGCCAGCAAGGGAGCCGCGTGGGGGCTGCTGTGTCCGTGCCAGGCCTCCTGGAAACCGAGTGCCGGCTAAAACTTGGCCAGGAGTCAAGAAGAACATGGGGTTGGCATCGTGGCGCAGCAGGTAAGGCCGCCACCTGTGATTCTGGCATCCCATGTGGGCGCCAGCCCAAGTCCTGGCTGCTCCACTTCCGATCCAGCTCCCTGCTAATGTGCCTGGGAAAGCAGCGGAAGATGGCCCAAGTGCTTTGACCCCTGCCACCCACATGGGAGACCCAGATGAAGCTCCTGGCTTTAGCTTGGGCCAGTGCTGGCCATAGTGGCCATCTGGGGAGAGAACCAGTGAGTGGAAGATGTCCTCTTTCTGTTGCTCTACGTTTAAATAAACAAAAATTCAAGGGACTATATGCAGGACTATTTGGGGCCTGTGTTGTGGTGTGGCAGGCAAAGCCGCGACCTGTGATGCCGGCAGCTCACATGGGTGCAGGTTCGAGTCCTGGCTGCTCTGCTTCCGATCCAGCTCCCTGCTAACGGCCTGGGAAAGCAGCGGAAGATGGCCCAAGTCTTTGGGCCCCTGCCACCCACATGGGAGACCAAGATGAAGCTCCTGGCTCCTGGCTTTGGCTTGGCCCAATGCTGGCCATAGCGGCCACCTGGGGAGTACAGCAGAGGATGTAATTCTGGTTTTCAAAATAAATAGGTAAATGTTAAAATTTTTTTTCAGTTTTTTTTTTTTTTAATCACAGTGGGCCAAATTAAATTCTGGAATCACTTCGTATAAAGAAGCTTCCTTCACCGCGGTTCCCTTCAGATTTTCACAGCTCCCTTGATGTGATGGACACACCCCACCACGGCTCGCTCATTGTCCACTTGGGTGCTTAGGTAGCAGCCGGCGGGCAGGGGCAAGGGGCCTTGTGTGCGTGCCCTGGGGCTCACAGGACACCCTCCGTTGGCCCTGTCCCCTCACGAACCAGGCCTAGGTCTCCCGGCTCGGACAACCGTGAACCCAGGGTTCCCGTGCGGTTGACCCAGGGTTCCCATGTGGTTTTCCCAACTGCACTCGCGTCGACAGATTACACGTGCCCGAAAGACTAATCGCTGGTGCGGGGTCTGCGCACAGGCATGCCGTGCTGCCTGCCGGGTCCATGTGGGAGGGGAGGGGCTTCCTGGGCTGGAGCCCTCAGCTGTGGTGCAGGCCCGAGGAATGAGGTGCTGGACAAAGGGACACCCCTCAGCTCTGGGGTCATCTGGGCTCTCTTCCGGGGTCGGGGCGCGGTGCAGGCAGGTGTGTGCAGACTGCCCGCCTCTGACACGGGAGCACCTGGGTCAGGCCCAGCTCTGGCTCCTGACTCCAGCTTCCTCCAACAAGGACCGCGGGAGGCAGCGGTGATGGCTGAGCGGTTGGGTCCCTGACACCCACATGGAGACCTGGACTGAGTTCCTGGCTCCCAGCTCTGGCCCAGAGTTTCAGCCAGCCTGGACATCTGGGGAGTGAACCGGAGGGTAGGAGCAGATACATAAAATGCTCCCCCAAATTCGCGTCCTCGCCCTGGGCTCTGGGGCTCAGGGTGGGTGGAGGGGATGCGCGCGCCCGGCGCCCGGCCCGCACCCGCGCCCTTACTTTGAGTGTGCTGTTCTTGGCGCTCAGCTGCTGCTCGAGCTGGGAGATCTGGCTGGCTGAGTTCTCGCGCAGCTTGGTGAGGCTGGCCTGGAGTCTCTGCACGTCGTCTGCCAGCTGGGCCGTCTCCCGCTCCTTGGCGGCCAACTCAACTTCCAGGCTGGAGCGCGTCAGCACCTCTATGGCCTGCTCCTGGGGAGGAGAAGAGAAATGACAGAACTGCACTGGCGCGCTGTGTGTGTGTGTGTGCGCGTGTGTGTGTTTGCACACGCAGTGGGGGCGCCGATGCAGGCAGCAACCACGCAGACTTCAGGACGTGGACGGAGAGCCCCCGGGGGAGTGTGTGCCCTCTGGACTCCGCGACCTGGCAGATCTGTGCCACCAAGTCACTGGGGCTCGTGTCCCAGCGGCCCCCAGCCCCATGGTGAAATCCTCAGAATCAGTGTTTCCCAGAGAGTTAAAAGAGGTGGAAGAGGCGTTCGGGTTTTGTTCCTTTGCTCAGAAACTCTTAAGACATCTGTCTTAAAAAAAAAAAAAAAAAAAAAAAAAACAACCCTCACTTGTCTTTTCTCCCCAAAACGTTCATTATGGAAAACATGTAAAACCGAGACAAGGGACTCAGAAACAGAACGTCGAAGCCGTAATTCCACTTTCCAACGACTCAAGCCGCGCCTTGTTCAAGTTCAAGTTTGAAAAGTAATCACAGCTCCTGACATTCCGGAGGCAGGAACACTTCTGGGCTTGACAGGGCTGAGGAGCCAGCGCTCCCCAGGGGGCCCTGTGACGACAGCAGAGAGACGGGGGGGGGGGGGGGGGGGCGTCGCGCTGCAGTGTCGATGGCACACCCTCACCCCCACCCCCTCCTTTAAACACGTGGCCTCGCAGTCCTGCTTCTGCTGGGTGGAGATGGGGCAGCCCATGTACGATGTGCCCGCTGTGGGGCCTGCAGATCCAGGGACAGTGAGTCACAATGTTCTCATCTCCCGCTTGGGATATTAGGGCCCCGACCCCCCAAGACTGTTAGCGGTTTGTTCTCTCGGTTTCTGCGACATTGTATGATCAGCTGGTCACTCCTCCTAACCTCTGGGGGCATGTACGTGACCCCAGCGACCCTGGTTACAAGGCACACGCTGCCCAGCCCACACGCTCCACAAGTGGGGCCTAATCACGAACCATGGTGGGGGCTGGGGAGCCCAGCACAGGCACCAAGGGCGAGGGTTCCAAAACTCTGAAGACAGCTGCACGCTTGGGAGACATTTCCCGTCTCTCAGCACTGTCGCCTGGGAGACTGGGAATGACAAAACTCTCAGTGTCCGTCACCTGCAGGAGCTGGCACCACCAGGGAGGACACCGGCCGGCCCAGCGCCAGGAGCCCAGACCTCTGGGCTGTGAGCAGGAGGTGGGGCAGGTGGAGGGGCGCTGGGGGCAGGGGGCAGGGAGAGCCTGCAGGGAACGGGATACCGGCGCGGGATGGGGAAAGGCTCCCGAGGGCAGGGGGAGGCGCCTGGGCTTGCAGTGGCCACAGGGGCAGGGGCCGGGGACAGGGGGACACAGCGGGAGTGAACTGAGACCAGGCCAACCCCCATCACCCAGTTAACAACTCCGCCAACCTTCCATCCCGGGCGGGTGCGTGTGAATGCAGCGGGGCCAGACAAGTTTGAGTCAGAAATCTAGAAACAGCAGCTGTCAGCGCTGGCCCTGGCCCCGAGGCCGGGGGTGCTGGGGGGAGGCAGAGCTGGGAGGGCTGTCCCTGCTCACCTGTCGCACAGCCAGCGTCACTGCTGCCTGCGTGAACCAAATGCCATACTATGCCCTTCAGCCCGCACTCTGGCTCCCCCGTCTCCAACATGGGCGCTCCTGGTTGTCCTGTAGCCAGGATACGATAGGGAAGGGCCTGGGAATGAGCGAGGGCTGCGGGGAGCGGCCGGTGCGGGGGACAGCAGTGGACCTCTCAGTGCAGAGGCTGGAGGCTGGCAGGAGGGCACGGTCTCGAGGGGACATCCACAGGACAGAGCGAGCCCGGAGGAGGGGGGCCAGCCTGGAATATGGCCGCTGGAACGCCCCAGGCTCACGGCCCAGGGGACCTCCAGAGGACGGGGCTCACCGGCTCCCTCCAAGGCTCAATCCTGCGACCTTGGAGTCAAGGTCAGGCCCCGCAGCCCCACGGCTGGGGTGATGACCCACCAGTCTGTCCCCGAGTGGACATTCCCATGGCTCAGGCTCCCAAGCCCAGCAGGGGCGGCCCACATTCCTCACGCTGGGGTGCGGGGCCCTTGGGGCCCTGGGAGGTGTGCTCAGTAGAGCATAAAACATGTGGAGAAGGACCGAGGGCTACAGGTGACGAGAAAGCAGGTGTCACCAAGGGCGAGTTCCGCCCACTCGCCTCCCTTGCTCCAACAGGATCGTGCACTTCACCCTGAGCTGCACAACCAACCCCTGCGTCCTCCCGGGGCCACCAGACCCTGAGGCTGACCCGTGGTGTCACCGTCTCTCCTCCTGCAGCCATCTTCCTGTTACACTTGAACGAGAGGCCAGCGCCTGGGGTCTGGGCTGCTCGTGGTGGTTCTGTGGACGGCACTGGGCGAGGCGGTGAGGAGAGGGAACAGGACCCGGTGTCAGTTCTTCCCTGTCGTCACCTCTGCCTCTGCCCAGCTGGCTGGGTCCGTGGCTGTTTCTGTCCGTCTTCCACGTGACGGCCTCTCTGGGTCTAAGAAGGTGGCTGCGTGTGGTTCCCAGAGCTCTGGGCTCACGTCTGTCTGCAGGTGCATCCTCAGTTTCTCCACGAGGCCCGAGAGGAGGAACAGGGTGTGGCTGGGCCACAGGACAAGGACAAACGCGGCTCCGTCTCCAGGTGGGCCACTGGGCAGGCGCCTCAGCCCCCAGCCTCAGTTTCCTTACCTGTAGAGTCACTCTAACGCCCCCATAGCGCCTGTGGTGATGAAACACGCTCAGGGCAGGAGTTCCGTCGGCCCGTTCGCCAGCTACACGCAGCACTGCTGCCGAGACACCCAGCGGCTGGGCTTGGGCCACTGCTCTGTCGGCAGACTCTGCTGTCTCTCTGCCCAGTTCTGCCAGCCAAGCCCAACACACTGCTCTTCCGCTGGCCCGGTCTCCCGTGTCTGACGCTCGCCGGGCGTGCAGGAATGCGTGCCGAGGGGAGTCCCGGGGCTGCTCGGGAAGACTGAACGGGTGCCAGGTAAACAGTGCACTTGAGCGATGATGAAGTGCCGGGGCAGCCTTCGCACCCACCGCTCACTCTACCTGCGAAAACACTCATTTCCTCCTCCAACGTTTGGGTTCCTGCAGCGCGGGGAATTCTTGCCAGAATTCTTTTCAGTCCAAACACAGTGCTCAGCAGCCCTGTGTACACAGGCGCAAATGCAGGGCTCCCTCCGTGGGTCCAGGGAAGCCACTGACCCGGCCCTGTCCACCTTAGACTCTGCCAAGGGGCCATTTCAGATAAAACCAAGCACCAGAGTCCTTGAGTGCGAAGGACGTGACGGCCCCTTAAGTAGACATCTTTCCTCTCCGTCCTCAGACACTTCAATTGCCCCGTGTCTCAGGTGGAAGGAAGACAATGAAAGCCCCTCTCGAAAGGGGGTCCTGGGGCAGGCATTTCATCCAGCAGCTGCGTCCTGGGTCTCGTACCTCGCTGAGTCCCGACTCCAGCTTCACGCCAGGGCAGACCCTGGGAGGCGGTGCTGACGGCTCAAGTGACTGGGTCTCTGCCACTCACACGGGAGCCCTGGGTTGAGTTCCTGCTCCTGGCTTCAGACCCCAGCCGCCGCAGGCATTTGGGGACAGAACCAATGCACGGGAGCTATTGGTCTGTCTGTGTCTCACAAATAAATATCTACATTTGAAATTAATAAAAGAAAGTGTGTGCTGGGGTGGGGGGTCTAGCCACCGACACTTTGTTCTAGAATCACTCCTGGGCAATAATTTCAAAGCCTTGGCCTGGAGTTGGTAAGGCCCACTCGAGTCTGGCCCAGCTGACGGCTCCTGTGCTGTGGGGCAGGTGTCTGGGTTCCGGGCGCCTCTGCACTCTCATCCACGTAAAAGGATCCCGTGGAATAACAGCTGTCAAACTCACAGACGAACTTTCTCGGTGGCAAGTCTGCCCGACGAGACCGCGCTCCGTGGTTCTCCCGGGGTCCCCCTTCAGCGATCCCCGGACACCTGCCCCTGCCAGTGCTCCCCGGAGCTGCGGGCCTGGAAGCTGGGGGCAGCAGGCCAGGTGCCAGGCAGAGGCGGCGGTGCTGAGCTTTGCCGAGGCTTCGGGCTGTACGCTCCGCTCCTAACTCCAGGGCCCCGCTTCGACAGACTTGGGAAGCTGAGCCACTTGGTCCAGGTCACCCGCAGAGAGGCCGCAGCGCTGGGGCCTGGCTTCCTGCACCACGGTCCTAGCCCCCACACTGTTCCCTGCGGTGGCACTGAGTTGAGGGGAAGCGCCCGGGAATCAGCTGTTCAAAGCCATCTTGCTCAGGCCGGCTGGGAGGGCTGTGGCCTGGAGCCGCTTCTGTGAACTCTCGGACAAGAGCTGTGCCCGGCTCTTTCTGGACGACATCCTCAGGTGAGATTCCGGCTGTCACCTGGCTCTTCACCACCCCTGCAGTTGTCCCAAGTCCCGGTCCTCCTCCTGGAGGGACCCGTCCATGAGCGCAACACCCCACCCCCTTCCCTGCATCACTCAGGGGCCGCCCCCCGGGGACCTGCGCCCACGGCTGGCAGGCAGCCCTGGCCAGCTGGGGAAAACACTTCCTCTCTTGCCGCCTGCGTCCACCTCGGCGCCTGGCGGGTGGACGTCAGGGTGACCGTGGAGCCGGGGCACGACCAGCAGAGCGGCTCCCTGAGACTTTGACAAGTTCCAGCCCCACACTGTGACACGCACTCCCTGCCAAGCAGGCGGGACTGGTGGAAAGAGAGGAGGGGAGAGGCGCAGGAGGCCGGGGCTGGCGTCCTGCGGGGCCGCGGCTACCCACCACGTCCGGCGCCTTCTGGATCTGCGAGGCCAGTTGGAGAGAGTGGTTGGCCGACGAGAGCTGCTCCCGCAGGGTCTCCGCCTCTCTCTGAGCCACCTCTGCCCTCTGGAAGAAATGCAAAGCGGAGAGAGAGAGCGCGCTCAGCTCCACAACTGACAATTATTACGAGAACATTTATCAATTCATGCCTGACTGACGATAATTGATTTTCCTAAACACTCAACCTAATAAATGCTAGGGGAAAAAAAAACACAGAATGTGATGGATTTTTATTTTAAACAGTACAAGGAAGAAATAATTGAGCGATTATGACAGTAATTTAACGCTAGGAGCAACGAATCCCCTGCTGATACTCACGCTCCGGCCCACTGGATTTCCCAGACTGAATAAATACGAGTGGAAATAGAGTCTTTTGATTCAATTTCTTTCCTCTTCTCATAGACCAGGAAGATTTTATTGCGGGATTACTCCTGGGAGTGATTCTCACGGGCAAACAGTGAACGAGAGAGTCTGGCCGCTCGCTGCCTGCGACAGGCACCATGTTGTGGCTGCTTTTCCGCACAAGCGCCTCCAGGAACGCACTGTGCCAACGCCGCCCCTTCGCTAAGGGCCAGGCTTGTTTTGACATATTTAACCCTTCGCCAGACCATGTTCCGGACACGCACGCTGGCGTTTGCAGCCAGCTGGGCCGGGCGCAGCTGGGGAGCCTGGAGCAGTGCCGGGGGTGGCAGGAGAGGTGGGCGGGACCCTTCCCATCCTTTGCCTGTAAGGAAACCACTCTCTCTCCTGCAAACCAGCACTTGCCAGTGGACAGTGCGGATGGTCACTCCCGTGCCGACCCAAGGGGGCATCCAGGAACAGAGGAGTCACCTACCACCCACGGGGAAGATGGGAACAGCACCGCTTCTCAGAGATCACGCCGGGGCTCCCATCAGTGGAAGCCCGTGGCACACAGGACCCCTGCAGAAGCAGCTAAGGGCTCGTTCTGGTTTTACAGCCACGACTGGGAGCGGTAGTGAGTAGACACCGGGCACGTGCACCCCCGGGCAGAAAAGACGGGACAGGGAGAGCCTGGCAGAGTGGGTGCAGTTTTGTGACTGCTTATTTTGAGGCGTGTGACTGCCGGGGAGAGAACTCCCAGAACAACAGGAAGTGGGAGTGCTAGGACATGCCCACCCTTCCGGCTGCAGGAGGCGGGGGCTGGCTGCACCTGCGCTGCCTGCACACCGCCGGCCCTCCTCCCGGGGCGCCTGGCTGGGCGTGTCTCTGCCCGACCCTCTCCTCCCAACCTCTCTGCTCTACGAAGGCCTCCAGCCAGCTCTCGGGAAAGGCGGCTTCTGGCCCAGGCTAACGGCTTGACGACTCAGGCCGTAGGAGAATCCCCTCTCCATTGACAAGGATCTGCCCTGGTTTACGTCCAGGTGGGCCAGCCCAGGTCTGTCTGCCGGCCACGCCCCCACCTGACCCATCTGCTCTCCTTGCTGGTCAGCCGAACCTGGGGGACATTAAGATCCTCACCACTCTGCCAGGAGGAAGGAGCACATGGACATATTTTATGGTCTCTTTGACTACCAAAGATGTTTCCTTCTTTTTTTGAATTTTATGCATTTTCATTTGTTCTGAAAGGTAGAGAGACTGGGAGTAATCTCCCATCCAACTCCAGCCTTCAGTGGCGGGATTGGGCCTGGCTGAAGCCAGGAGCCAGAAGCTCCACCTGGGTCTCCCACCTGTGCCGCCACCTGCTGCCTCCCAGGGTGCACGTTGGCAGGAAGCCGGAGCAGGGAGCAGTCAGACTTGGTGCAGCCCCTCTGATACGGGACGTGGCATCCCAAGCGGGGATTTAACTGCTGGGTCAAACGCCTGCTCAGGGAGAGGAGAAACTTCGCTGGCAGTGGCCGATGAGGTGGCACTGCCACCCAGACTTGACCCTTCAGCTAGAGGGTCTGGGGGCCCGTGGGGCTCTCTGGGGGCCAGGGCCCAGCCTCATCCAAGGCAGATGGCTCGCACAACTAGAGACACGTCTGCCCCTGACGATTTCACTCCCAGGCTGCAGTCTCTCAGAGCCAAGTTCACGGCCACGGTTGCTCTGCTGCTTTTTGTGTTCAGCTCGATTTAGTAACTTCACTGCCACCCTCTGTTTATGTATTTATTCAGGATTTAATCCCTGAGTGCCCCCCAAAACACCCAGTGCCAACGAGGAGCTGGAGTGGCTGGGATGGAGAACAGAGGCCCCGGAGCAGCTAGAGGAGTGTGTGTGGGGGGGCAGGCATGGAGATGCAGCTGGGACAAATCAGTGTGTGGCGCTGAGAGCTGAGGCAGAACGAGTGGTGCCCACAGGCTGGGTGGACTCCGCGGGGGTCACCTGCTTCGAGGTTCCCATGGCTTCCTCAAGACCACAATTCAGCCACAGCTGCCCTGGTGCTTCGTGGCCCGGCGCCTGCAGAGGCAGAGCCGGGGGATGCACGGCCAGGCTCCTCTAGGGCACGCTGGTGGCAGTGCCCCCCAACCCCGGGAGGACCCCGCCTTGCCTTCCCTGGGCGGTTTCTCTCGCTGACCTGGGCTTTCCTGGGACACGGCCGCCAGCGCAGCCCGTGACGGGTGAGGGCACTGCTTGCCCTCCCGTGGTGGCCTGAGCCACACTGTGAGGTGGCTGGGCACGGGGAGACGGCAGAAGCCCGTGCTGACACAGCGAGCGAGCCCCTGTGCAGGCTGAGCCGGGCTCACCCTGTATCCCTCACCTTAGAAGGGGAGACTTTCTGAGAGGCCACCAGGAGAGGCCACTCCTGGCCTTTGGGTTAAGCCCGGCCTCCTCAGCAGTCGCCGGCGGGTGGGAAGCAGCCAGCAGCGCCCACCTCGGCAAGAATTCCTCCCCACAGAGGCGAGCCAGCACCCAGTGGCTGATCCCCGCGGGAGCTTCGGGTCTCCAGGGGGGCTGAGGAGGGCAGCTGGACCTGTGTCCCCTTGTCTCCGGGGGATGACCAGAGACTCCCTGGCCTTGGTCCTCCCCCGAGGAAGGGCAGCAAAGCAGAGCGATGCACACTTGGGTGTGAATGCGGGTTCCAGACCTTTAAGTCCGAACAACTTGATGCGTAAAACACAAAGCAGCAGCGGTGGTGAGACAGACGGGAGTGGGCACCGGAGAAGCCACAGGCCCTGGGGCAGCATGGACAGGCAGCTGCCACAGCGGGCACGGGGCAGGAACTCCCCAGGGAGCTGCCTTTCTCCTCCCCTGGAACCGAAGCCTAGGCATGGGGGGATCCTCACCGTGCGCCCTGGAGGGCAGGGCCCGGCCTCCCTGACCTTTTACCTGGCTTTACTTCTCCCTGGCCTTACTGGTGGTTTGGGAGTGGGCGCAGTCTCTGGCCCAATCTCCCACCCTTCTTGGTCCCCAGGATCTGAGTCCCCCGTATGGGTGTGGCCATGAGCCTGTGGAGTGCCGCCTGTGTGGCCGAGTCAGGGTTCCAGGAGACCCAGGCCAGCACATTTCCCCACCTCTGCCCGCACAAGCGCCTGACCTGGGCCGGGGGCCCCATCTGTACACGGAGCACCCAAGGTTGAGGGAGGCTGGATGGCGGTGGCCTACGCATTGCAAGGCGCAGACTCAGCTATGGGTGGTGGGTGGGTCCTTGGCAGGGGTCATGACCCTCACTCCACACCCGGGATCGGAGGCCCTGGGAGATGTGCCAGTCAGGGTTCCCTGCCGCTCTTGGGATCATGTCCTCCCCCCAACCCTGGCCAGATCCTTTCCAGGAACCCACGTGGTGGCCTGGACTGCCTGGCTCCCGCCCCGGGCTTGCCACGCCCCTCTGTGCCCACCAGTGCCCTCCTGCCCCTGCCCCGGAGAGGCCCCCTCCTAGGTGAAGCCCAGGCCAGCGTCACCTTCCTGGCTGCCAGGCCTTCGCTTCCTTTCCCTCCCACTCCCGCGGGGAGCACCCAGCACTGCGGGGCTGGGGTCCTTCCCACGCAGGGGTCATCCCCAGGGCTCACCAACGTCTCTGTGAAATTCTGAACCTCAGGTGAGAAGGGGCCCATCAGACTAACGCGCTTAATCTTCTTTCTGTCCCCTCTGTGCCTAACTCCTGGCCAGGGCTGGCTGGCATCTGCTTGCATAGCTCTGGGGATGGGGGGGAGCTCCCTGAGATGTGGCACAGCAGGACAGCCAGGCCGGGAAGTTTCTGACGCTGCGGACGTGTCTTCCCGCCAGCCCCACGCTTGGCCCTGGTCCTCTGGGAAAGCCCAGAAGCAGCAGACCTCAGCCCCTGCCGGCCCGTGAGGGCTGCAGGCACACAAGTCACGAGGTCTCACCCCGGGCACCACCTCCTTCGTTCCAAAAGCTCAAGCCCAGGTGCCAGCTGGGGCTCCCTGCCCCTCCCACCCAGCTGCACCTCTACTTCCTACACAGGACACCTCACCCAGGGGTGCCCCTCGGAACTGCTACCTACTGAAACACCCTCTTCTCAGGCACCCCCACCCCCCGGTCCTCCAGCAGGCCTGGCTGGGAGCGCCAGCTACTGCTTTATCACCTAACCACTGCCAGGTGTAGGTCAAGTGCACCTTTCCCTGGGCCCTGCCGGGGCCGCACGGGAGGAGGGCCTGGGGCACCCAGCGAAGAGCCTCAGCTCCGCCCACATCTCTGCCTCTGGGGCCTTGGAGGGGCGGTCAGAGGATCAGGCCATGGGCCTGACCAACCAGGGCCTGTCCCGCAGGGCCAGCCACAGGGGAGGCCCACCCAGGACGGGCCTTGGGGCAGAGAGTGGGTGGGGACCTGAGAAGTGCAAGTGGCAGTCAGGGGACAAAGGATGCTTGCTCCTTCCAGCAGGGACTGCTGACTGCAGGCCTCTGCAATGTCAGTCAGGTACAGTGGCCGCAGTCCGCTCGTTCCCCGGCAAAGGTCACAGAAGCGGCAGCAGCCGTTCAGAGCAAGGAGCAGCGTCTGGGGGTGAAGGGGCCTGGCCAGCAGGTGCTCTGGGCCTGATTCTGGGAGTGGTGGTCAAGAGCACCGGTTCCGGGGCCAGACTTCGCGGCTTCCGGTCCTAGCTGTGACCTCAGTCTCCCCAGCTGTGAAATGGAAATTCTAACAGCGCCGAGCTCAGCGGGAGGGGCTGTGGGGGACGTCTAAGCAATGCGATGCAAAAGCGCAGAACAGATCTGGGCAGAGGCCAAGCAGCTCAGAACCACCGCTCGGTGACCACGACAACTCGTGCCACGTGCGGGTTCCCACGTGGTGCGTCCACACACTTCCACTGGGTGCCTCTGGTGGGCTGGGCCCGGGGTCTCTGTGGCGTCTGAGCACCCAACGCGGCGCCCACACGGCGCTCCTTACGGGACCCCCCCACGCTGCTCCACGCCCCTCCCCCCGACTTTCCTGTTTCGGACCCGGGCTGTCTCCACGGCCAAGAGTACTCCTCCCAGGCATCCGCCACGCTGGGAGAGTGACGGGGACAGGACCCTCCCGAGGTTCTCGTGGGGCGGCAGGACTTTCATGGCTGGGATGGCCGTGGTGCCTGGGGGACCCGGGGCAAGCCCCTACGCCTGCCTGTGCCTTGGGCTACCCAGCGGAGACACCGGGTCAGGCTGTGGCGGGCCTCGCAGTGTGGACTGTTGTCTCCCGCAAACCCCGGAAATACACGGTGGGGGCCCTCATGCTTCTCAAAGCACCAGTGGCTCTCACTGAGGCAAAATGTCCCACAGTCCTGGGAAACTCTGGGGGAGGAAGGGGTTCTTGGGGTGGCTGAGGAGCCCCCAAGCCTGGGCAATTTGCATGAGACATCTCTGACAGCTAAGCTGCAGCCGGGAGGGGTCGTCAGTGCCAGCCCTGGTCAGAGCACGTGGCGGGCGATAGAATTTTCTAGAATAGAGCTTTGTGGTATACACCCCAGTGTAGCAGGTGCTTCGGGCAGAGACGGATGGTTAGGGGATGGATGACAAAATACATAAGCAAGAAAAGCCTTCACAGTGGGGGTTCGCCACGGGATGCCTGAGATGCTGGGACCGCGCCAAAGACTTGTAGTCCCTGCTCGTCACGAGCCCCGCCAAGGTGCGGCCTGACAGGTACAGGTGACAAGCGCTAGAGCAGCCTCCCGGGCGCCAGAGGGGTGCGCGGGGGCGGGTGTGCGCCTCGGGACATCCTACCTGGTTGGCTCTTTCAAGGTCAGTCATGATCATTTCGATCTCGTCGGCCCTAGGGAGGCGAGAGGGAGAGAGTGGGTTAGTGAGTGACGAGGCAGGCTCCGGGGGTGAGCAGCACCCAGGCTTCCGGCCCACAGCCTGGCGGAGCGGCCACAGCTGCAGGGGTGAGGCCACGCCTGCAGGGGTGAGGCCCCGGTCCTCACGCGCAGGCGGGACCTGCCAGGGGTCACCTCTGCCACTTGGGAGGCGGTGGGCTTGGATGGGCAGGTGGTGCCTGCTGGCTGCCCTTGCTCTTTGGATAATGGGGTGTCAGGTACAGAGCTTCAGAGCTCCCCCCACCCCCACCTCGCCCGGCTCCTGGGGGAGACGGAGCCACAGCAGATAGAATACAGTGTGTGTCAAAGGCAGCTTCAAGCAGAGGCTCTGGATAAAGAGGAGGGGCTCAGAGAGAGGCACTTGGGTGGCAGTGGTGGAGAGGAGGGAGGGGCAGTCAGGGGAGGCTCAGAGGGGGCGGCAGGTGGGCCGGGAGTTGAGGAAGTTCGCCAGGCTGAGCCCTAGCTGGGGAAAGGCTCCGTTAGGAAAAGGCGCCTGGCCATGGAGACCATGCCGGGACTAGGGGAACCCCCGAAGGCAGTGGGCACGGGAGAGGCGGAGGAGGAGGAGACAGGGCGGTGGGCCAGCGCGAAGCTCCCGCCCGGCCTGCTCCTAGGAGTGGCGTGAGGCGTCTGGTTTTCCTTTAGCTGGGGAAGCACTCCCTGGAGTCAGCTGAAGGCAAATGCTTGGTGCCAGCATTCAGCTCGCTGGGCAGGAGTGCCCAGCCTCCTACCGAGGGGCGTGGCCAGTCCCCAAAGCAGCGGGGCAATCTCAGCCCACTGCCTGCAGGACAGGTCCTGTGATGGCGCTGGCAGGAGGATTCGGCCCCACCCCTCGCTGCACCCAGGCGCCTGCCTTCCTAGCCCCACCCACTGCCCATTCCACGGCCACTACCATGGGCTGGCCCCCAAGCAGCCCAGGTCCGGTGTGGCGGCAGCACCTGTGCAGTGCGGGGAGCCCCATCTCCCAGCTCCTCCCCTCCCGAAGAGGCCCCACTCCGTGGGCGGCACAGGCCCTAAAGGTTTGGGGTTTCCTGGGACTTCCACAGCAAGCTCTCTCAAGGCTGTGCTGTGGGTCGCCCTGGCCCCATGCCCTCTAGTCCCGGGACATGGCACGAGCTGGAGCTGGCAGGCAGGCAGGCCTGACTACCAGCTCCCCGGTCCCCCCTGCCACCTGCGCCCCCCGACCCGCTGTTTCCTGCTCCAGGCCTCTCCAGCCCTCCCCGGTACCCTGTGACTGGGCAATCTTATCAGCTCCCAGCAGCCTGAATGGGGAAACAGACACCCGGGGCTCAGGTTCATGTCTCACTGTATCTGTCGGCAACAGTACCCGGCTCAGACCCAGCGCGGCTCTGAGAAGGTCTCCTGCAGCCCGTCCAATGGCCTGGTTAAACGAAGCTATTTTTAGGACGGATTCGTGAAGAAAGCAGTGTCCCAGGAAGATAAATAACCCAACCTGGGCCCCTGCTGGGTGGGCGGGCAGCGGCGGCTTAAGTGATGGAAAATTTCTCCCAGTCACCTCAAATGCAAGCCTCCAGGGTTTTACAGAAAAACGAGCGAATCTAACACGCTCCAGAGGGGAAAAGCCAGGATCACCAGAGTGCGGGGTTGCAAACGTGACACAAAGGGGACGCGGGTCAACACGGAAAACTGCCACCTTGGCCTGCAGGGGACATGAGCCTCAAGCAGAGGTCCACACGCTTCCGGACCCATCATGTGTTCAAAGCCCACACCCACGGCATACGCCCCCGGCTCCCTTCACGCACTCATTCCCCCAATGCAGCGGGGTTGGCCACGAACGGACACAGGCAATCCCCACCCCCTTTTTCTTTCTTTTTAAAAAGATTTGTTTATTTGAAAGGCAGAGTTACAGAGAGACAGAGACACAGAGAGAGAGAGAGAGAGATCTTCCATCTGCTGGCTCACTCCCCACATGGTTCCAACAGCCAGAGCTGGGCCAGGCTGAAGCCAGGAGCCAGGAGCTTCATCTGGGTCTCCCACGTGGAGTTGAAGTACTTGGGTCATCTTGCGCTGCTTTCCCAGGTGCACTGGGAAGGAGCTGGATAGGAAGTGGAGCAGCCGGGGCCAGAACGTGCGCCCATGGTGGTTTAACCTCGACATGGGCCCCAGCCTGTCCGGCCAGTGCTGCGGACTCAGGAGGAGACCTGCTGAGCGGCTGCGTGCCCGGAACGAGGTTCCCAGGGGCCGCGAGGCTGAGCACGCGTCCGGGGAGGCGGCCTCTTGAGCCTGCCTGTCTGGGCCTCGGGCCCTCCCGCCTTCCTTTCCTCCGGCCCAGTTTGTCTCCATCTGTGTTCCTCCGCGCCGGATGTCGCTGGCCCATTCTCTTCCGTCTTCTTCCACGTCACTCAACTTTTCTTTGGCACACTGCTCTTTCCTTAGCCTTTCTGCTGCCTTCTGGAAGGCTCTCGCGCTCGCTGTGACCAGCGCTTTAGCTCGACCCACACTGGGCTCGTTCCCATTTTGCTCCTTACATACTCGATTTCTCGCCCTCCCTATTTCCCCTGGCTGAGCTGGTTTTGGTGGTGTCTGGCTGGAACCTTCCCTCGCCTCTGTGGGTAATTTTCAAGGCTGTGTCTGTCTTCCGTGGCCCCGGGCTGCACACCCTGCCAAGTTTGGAGTCTGTCTGTCATTGGGGCGGTCCTCCTCCGGCCCCAGACGTGGACGGAAGGCAGGTACCCAGTGGCAGCTGCATGCATTCTTGCTGAGTGAAAGACAGGGAGGGGATGGGGTGACCCCGGGCCCCTAGGCTCCTCGCTGCTGTCTCTCATCTGCTGTCCTCACACTAGGAGAACCCCCTGGCCAGGGTGCGGGCCTGAATCCCCAGGCAGACGCAGCAGGAGGGGTGGTCTGGCACCTGCTGTTACTGGTGACCAAGGGGCCAGACCCGCCCCCCAGCATGAGAGAACAGAGGGGCTCCAAGACGTCAGGTGACCAGGGCTGGGGGCTGCAGCCGCCTCGCAACCACCTGGATTCCTTCCGTTCACGCGGGCGCCCGCTGTGCAGAACGACACGTCACATCACTCACAACGAATTGGCACCATCTACACAGGCGATCCCTGGGAACGAGTGTCCGGTTTTCCATCTACCGGCCAGTTTACCTTCGGTTCCTAGGCAACCGCTCAACTGCCCAAAATACCGGCCGTGATAACAATGGCGGCGCTCATCTTTCATCGCCAGAGAGAGCGGCTCCTGTCTCCGCCGCTCCCAAGCTCTCAAAGGGCGAGCACAGCACCGGACCGTGCTGTCGCGAGGCAGGGTCACTCGACACCAGGCGGCGTGGTGGCAGCTGGGCCCAGGGGGGCAATGGAAGGAACCAGGGATCCTGCGGGTGAGGGGAAGCCTTGGTTGTTATCTTAAAAGTGTGTAGGTTCCTTGCTCGTTTTCCCAAGGGGACACTCTTTACAAAAGGTCAAAGAAACCACAACTAGTTACAACCGGCTGGGGGTTTTAACGTGGGGGGTGGGAGGGGGGCTTTGGAAGGCTGGAGTGCAGACACTGGCATTTGAGGCCAAGACCAAGGTGGTGGGGTCTGCCTGGAGTGCCCCCTAGTGGGGGCCTTGCGAATAAACGCCCCCCCCCCCCCCCCACGAGCGTGCCCAGGGTTTAGCACCACGGCCGGAAAACCTGCCATCTTGAAAGTGCAGCAGGGAAGGCGGGGGCCTGCGATGCCCGCGAGTGGGGCTCCCGGGGCTCCAAAGCTGGCTCGTGTTTTGCATTCGGAAGGGCCGGCGGCTGCACTGGTATCCACAGCCCGACAAAGGTCTAAAATCATGTACTCTCCCACGTCTGTAACAGCCGCACGTACTGTTTGCTCAGCAGAACGATTTATTCTCACAACTCGGCTCTCTCACCTTCTTATGAGCTGACAAAACAGCTTCCCCTGATCTATGAACTGTGCGCCCCAAGCTCTGCGCTGACTCCACACCGAGTCTTCCCCAGCCGGGCCCGGAACACGCAGCTACCAGGTCCCTGGGACCCGCCCTGCAGGGCCTTCCCCCGGCTGCCACACACACGTTTTGTGAGGAACTGAAGGGACCACGGTCCGGGTGGGCTGGAGGGAAGTCATACCCACGCTAGAAGCTCTGGCCACCTTCACACGAGCTCGCCGAGGGCCAGCGCGAGGCACCGAGGCCAGGCGGCATCTCCACACCCAAAATGGCCGCAGGGACACCAGGAGCCGAAATAAAGTTTACCGGGTCCCGGTCTCTGCAGCCTCTGCCCCTGTGGGCTCAGCCAACCCCAGGGGAGAAGGAAAACTGTGCGCGGACTGGGCGGTTTCTCCCCGGCCATCGTTCCCTAACCAGCCCGAGCAAGGATTTCACTGCGTTCACACGGTGTCTGGAGACGGGGACCTGTGCAGGTCACCTGCAAAGGCCCCCCCACTTTATCCGAGGGCCTTCATGGGGCGGGGTGGGGGGCGGGGTCTGGGGCACGGCAGGTTAAGCTGCACTTGGGCCTCCGTGTCCCAGAGCAGAGCTCCGATTCGAGTCCTGGCTTCTCCACTTCCCCTCTAGCTTCCTGCTGACGCACCCTGGAAGGCAGTGGATGATGGCCCGAGTGCTTGGGTCCCTGCTACCCACGTGGAGACCAGGGTGGAGTTCTAGGCTCCTGGCTTCCACCAGGCCCAGCCATTTGGGGAGTGAACCAGAGGAAGGAGGCTCTCTCATTCTCTCTGCCTTTCAAAAACAAAAACAAAAAACCCCACTCCAGTGTGTTCAGTGGAGTCTCCCCCTCCGCTGGGGTACTGGGCTGATCCGTGGGCTTTCAGGATGACCCACAGCTCAGCCAGGCTCGCTCAGCATGGAAGAGACAGACTGGGTTCCCTGATGGAGCATATGTAGGAGTGGCCTCTCCCACGTGGACACAGAAACACGGAGCTGGGCAAGGGCTGGGACAAACCCACAGGAAAAGCTGACCCGGGCACAGAGACTCCCCTCGGGCAGAGTCAGGGCAGGACTGCGGCCTCACGCACTCTGCACCAAGCTTGGACGCAGAGAAGGCGTGTCCTGGGTCCTGCTCCACATGGCACTGTCCCTAGCCAAGGGGCGCGGGCTGAGCACGTGCCGGGGGAGGGGGGGAAGAGACGTGGGGGCAGTCTCCGATCACTCGGGCCTGCTGGACGCCCCCAGGGCCCCGGGTTGGCAGTGGCACCATGGCCTTTGGCATTTGCCTCCTGGGGAGTGCACGGGGGCACCCCTGCCCGTTCTGGGAGCTGGGCGGGACACGGCACTCTGGTACTGCGACCCCCAGGAGGGGACAGTGGGCTCTCCAGACATGAGGAGGGGCAGTGTCGCAGAGGACAGGACATCCATCTGCACCTGGAGGACGGAGATGAATTTGCTGGGCAGAGAAGAGCGGGCCGGAGGGAGGGCGGGCCACGTGTGGCGGGAGCCTGCTCACTTCCCTGGGTTCTCGGCTGCCCAAGCCTCATCTGCAAATGCCCCCACCCTACTTAAAAATATTTGAGAGGGAGGTAGGTCAGAGAGTGAGAGAGAAGGAGAGAGAGAGAGAGAGAGAGAGAGGGAGAGAGGGAGAGGGAGGGAGGGAGAGAGGGAGAGAGGGAGAGGGAGGGAGGGAGGGAGGGAGAGAGGGAGAGAGGGAGAGAGGGAGAGAGGGAGAGAGAGCACGCCTACTGCAGCTGGGCGCCAGCACCCGATCCGGTCCCCACCAGGTGGCAGGGACCCAGTACCTGAGCACCCACTGCTGCCTCCCAGGGTGCACTGGCAGGAGGCTGGAGTTGGGAGCTGTGCCAGGACTCCAAGCCAGGCCCTCTGACGTGGGGTGTGGGGTCCCGACAGGCAGTGTCACCCCCAGCCAGACGCCCACCCTCTGCTCCATACCCCTTCTTTCTCTCTCTCGGGTGACGGCACCGTGCTTCCACATGAGGACGACCCCGAGGGCCTCTGTCTGGGCCCTGACCAGAAGGCTAAGGGGTCTCATGTCTCGCCATTCACCGTGTGGCTGGGTTCTGGCTTGAACTAACTATGCTTTCATTTTGCTAATGAAATACCCAACTGCTCCTGTTTTATTAAGACTTTTCATACGAGGTGAACGTTCTGAACGTCACCTCTGCCTGCTCAGAAGGGAACCACGGCTTGTTTTGTAAATGACCTTTATATTAAACTTAAATGACGGAGCATATCAATGAAAAGCAGGGTTAGTTATGTCTGATCCTTTCAGCCCCAAATGGGAGGAAAAGTGCTCTTCGCCCCATGCTCAGACTCACTCCTGTGAAATGAATAAAACCCCCGCGGAGCTCAATTCGAATCTGAGCAGACCCACGAAGAAGCCACAGAAGCCACGAGCCACAGCAAGCAATGCGGGCAGGCTGGTCCGACCCCCAGTGGGTCCCTGTGACTGTCGGGCACAGCAGGAGGTCGTGACACTGGCCAGGTCACTGCTTCTGTGCCCGAGACCCACCCAGGCCTTGAGTAACCGGCGTGTGACACAGCCACGGCAGCCTCTCGGCCTCTCCCTGGGAACCTGGAGAACCCTGGCAGTGGGAAAGGGCTGCGGACAGCTGGCAGGTGCGTCAGCGCCTTTCTCTTCCGGACAGAACCAACCGCCAGGACCCGGGACACTCGCGGCCAAGCCAACAGTTTCCAGCCAGAGAGGAGCCCGAGGGACTCCATCTGGGATGGGGAACCTCCTGCGGGCAAGCGACACTGAGAAGTCACCCACAGAGAAGTCACAGGAGAAGAGAAAGACACGAGTGTGGGGAGTGGGAAAGATCTGGAAGAGGAATGCGACTTGGAGGCAACCAGCCCAGCGCCACGCACAGGTCTCACTCGGACCCCATTCAAGCCCGTCAGCACGCGAGCCACTCCCGGCCATCGGGGCCGTCCTGTTGGCCAGGCACAGGCGGGCTGCCTGAAGTCCACGGGTGACGGTCACTGTGTGATGAGATAATGGTGTCGCGGCTGTATTTACAAAGCACAGTCCTGGCGCTCAGCGGTGTCGCGCTGAGGCACTTGGAGATGAAACGCTAGGATCTTCAGGGAGCCACCCCGGACATAGGAGCGGGGGGCAGGTGAGCCGGACCCACCCAGGACGGGAGATGCTGGGTGGGGCAGCGCCCAGCTAGGTGCCTGAGGTCGCTCTGCAGAGTCTGCCCTCCCATGTGTGAACGCAATTCAACATGAAAGAAGCGGATCTGGGAAAACCCTCTGGGGACAAGGACACCAGCAAAGGCCACCACGGCAGCTTCTCGCCCCTCCCTCCTTCCCACCTGTTAGCCATCAAGTCTAGCCAAGCCAGCTGCTGCTATGGTTTGCAGAGACGGGAAGACACTGGGGCAGGAGGACGGGGCGGCCAGGGCCACAGGGAGGACACTCTGCTAACTTCAGATGCCACCTGTTGGGGGTGGACACGGCACGAGAAGCGCCCTCTCTGCAGGGGGGAGGGGCTTTAAAACTTGACACTCATGCATACGCGTGCACACACGTGCACACTCACACATACTCATGTTCTAGGACGTGGAGGAAGACGGTGAGTTCAGACTAGGAGGAACACGATTCCTGAAGGGCCAGCCCAGTCCCACACTCCATGGGCGGGACGGGGACCCTCCTGGCCGGCTGCTCCATCGAGGGAGGGGAGGAGATGTAGGCACCGGTGCTCCCTGCCTGCCCACCAGAGCCCAGGCCACCGGGCAGCTACAAGGACTCAGGGGGCTGGTTCCTGTCCCCTGGGCTCAGCCAGCCTTCTCTGGGGAGCAGGGACAGACAGCAGGGTCGGCGGGACGGGAGAGCAGCCCGTTGTGTCCAGGGTTGTACATTTTTTTTTTTTTTTTGACAGGCAGAGTGGACAGTGAGAGAGAGAGATACAGAGAGAAAGGTCTTCCGTTGCCGTTGGTTCACCCTCCAATGGCCGCCGCGGCCGGCGCGCTGCGGCCGGCGCACCGCGCTCGTCCGATGGCAGGAGCCAGGGGCCAGGTGCTTTTCCTGGTCTCCCCATGGGGTGCAGGGCCCAAGCACCTGGGCCATCCTCCACTGCACTCCCGGGCCACAGCAGAGGGCTGGCCTGGAAGAGGGGCAACCGGGACAGAATCTGGCGCCCCGACCGGGACTAGAACCCGGTGTGCCGGCGCCGCAAGGCGGAGGGTTGTACATTTTTAAGAGATTTTAACCAAGGCCGGCTGTCCCATCGTCTGCGAACGCCGCTCTTTGACGTGGGCAGCGTGAGGCTTGCACGGCAGCCCCTCCCAGCACCACCCGCTGTAGGGTCCACGCCTCCCTGCACTTCAGTCCGCCGCGGTTTCCTCCGCCAGGCCGGGCTGGGAAGTGGCGCTGGGCAGGCAGCAGCGCGCTCGCAGGCAAGACGGCATCTTCCTCTTCCTCTCGCCGGCACCGGGAGTCTGCAGGTCAGCCGCGTTAAGTGCCTTTTTTAGGGCAACATGAGAATGAATAATTCAGCGGTTCCTCTTCTACCCGAGAAGCGTCAGATAAACAATTCCGACGGGGCAGACTTGCCGGCCCCACCAAGCCCGCCCCTGCCCTTCATCCTGACATCACCGGCTTTGGCCGGGAATCTTTAAGACCCCCCTCCATCCTGTCTAATCACTAAAATACCACAAAGGAAGTTCACGATACTTAAGACATTGGAGGGGGAAGAAAAAACACCAGAAAGGTTAATTGAAACATAAAGTTTTCCCTTGTAGCCGAGCCAACAGGAGACGGGGCTGTCGGAACAAAGCGGAGTCTGAGAAAGGTCCCTGGCAGGCACCGTGGCAGCCACCCCGGCTCCCCGAGCAGCCGAACTGTTGGGTCCACGCCCCCAGGCTCCGGAGCCGGCTCCTGGGGCGGACCCCTTTGCTGACCCCACGTCTTGCCTTAAAGCCACCTCCGAGACTTTGTGCAGGAGGAGTGGTGGGAGTCCACACGGGACAGCAATGACCTAGACAGCTTTTCTGGTGCCCTGGGGAAAATCCCCTGTGGAGGGGACCCTCCTGGAAGCTCCTGGTTGGACTTCAGCGATGCAGCCATCCCGCCTGGGACGCCGCGGTCTCGCTGCGGCTTAGCCCTGCCTCCGACCCCTCGCTCTGCACACGGAGCAGGGTTCAGTGGCTTTTCAAATGCCAGGGCAGGGTGCTTCCCGAGCTTAGCTTACCGGAGGGCCCTGGGGTTAGCACAGTGGACAGAGACGCGATGACAAGGACGTCCTTGTCCGCGTGGGGCACCCCTGGGCTCCACCAGGCACACCTCCAGTGTGTGCAGCATCTGTGGTGTGTGCTTGTGGCGGAGGCTTCTTGTCGCCGGCTGGTCACCCGGCCAGACAGCCACTGCCTGTGGACGTGCCGGCGCGCGCCGGGCGGTGGCTCTAACGGGTGTAATTTGCCATCGTGCTAGACGTGTAATAACAGCATGAGGGCGGGGAGAACATTCAGACTTGGGGTTCCTCCCAGCTTGCCTGGGGCTCACTGGGTCTCAGAAGACCCTCGCATGCGGGTGGGTGGGCGGCACAGCCAGCCCCCCACCGGGAGCTGATCAGGGGGTGTGTGACACAGACGCGGTGAATAGGAGAACGCGGCCAGAGCCGGCAGGCCGCGTTCACCCGCAGAAATAAAACGCGCGTTTGGAAAAACAAATCTAACAAAACCCAGTAGGAACGAACCTGGAGTGAAATGGCAGAGGGAGACTAAATTCTCCAAAGAGGCTAACTGAGGCCCAATTTTCGGCCGTGCTCATGGGTATACCAAGGTGACAGGGAGAGGGAACAGGGAGAAGAGGCAAAGGGATAAACACACAGCAAGCCCGGGCTCGTCTCAGGTGGCAAGCGAGAGCCTCTACAGGATGTGAGAAATAAACACGAGTGGAGAGCGACAGACCGAGGGCAGCCCCGAAACTCACTTTCCCGACGGGAGACTCAACCACGGTCCAGGGCTTCCGAGCACACGGACTGGCAAAGCCGGTCCCAGCTGGGCTCACGGGGCTGGGTGGACACCTGAGGTCATCGGCCTCCCTCATCCTCTGTGGGGAATTAGCAGGGACGCTCCTTCTCTCAACAGGGAAGGGAGAGGACTGGCCGTCCTGGGCATCGCAGAGGGCACACGTCCACTGCTCCTGGGTGTCACGGTCACAGGCATGCGGGACCTAAGGAGTCCACCACCGTGAACGCGCAGAGTGGCCTTGAGCTCAGCAGCACCCTGCTTCCTGGTCCGCACAGGGACGTGATAAACCCCAAACTAGTAACAAATATCTGGAGGACGGAATAAAAGATCGGTCGCATCTAGAAGAGGAGTATAAATATTAAACACATGGGAATTAAAATAACACCGTCTAAATTCCATCTACGGAAAATCGAATTATCAAATGCTAGTGGCAAAGAAAGCTAACGGTGACAGCTATTTGCAGTTGCATTGAATATAAATAAGGATAAATTTATCTCCCAGGTTAATTTATAGAGCTGGGTAAAATGACAACATGCACATAAAAACACTGGCTGACCAAAATACTAAAGAGTTAAAAAAAATAGCAGTTGTTATCAAAATAGAAAACAGACATTATGGAGCTGGTACAGTAATTATTAGAATGGAACATTGGAGCTACAGTAACCCAGAGATGCATGGAAATAACGTTGAATATTGGAAGACGAGTCATTAACACCACTGGGCAGACTGGGAATTAGCACAGACAACAAGGAACCAGATGCCTCTACTGACCCATAGGCTACCCTAAACTCCAGGCAATAACTCAGGCAAAAATTAGAAAACGACCGGGAAGACAAGGCCAATTTCTAGGATGGAAACCATGTTAGAGATGATTAATCTCTAAATCTGCCAGCACAGATCTTATTCTTGCCTTATTTTTATAAGGTGGATCCCATTAGAATTTGCTGGGTAACGAAAATCACTCAAAACTCGAGTGAAAAGCAGAGGCACTGACTGACAGATAAAATGACGCGTGGCAGCCAGAATGTGGACACAACCACAACTCACTCCCGCCGAGTCCCTAGTCCCCGGCCACAAGGAAACACGCAGAGAGCAAACCAGCAGACGGGAGGCGTGGAGCCGTGTACTGCCACACATACCTGGGGTCCCACCTGGCCTGGCCTCCCCTCACCGTCTGCGTTTGGAACCCAGGGTCTCAGCCAAGCCACGTCCTCAGGCCCCCGTGCTTTCCTGGGCGGGCCAGGCTGCAGTGGCTCGGGGTCAACGTCTCTGACATGTGGGGAGGGGCGGGACTCATGTGCTCTCCATCATGGGACAGGCTGGGCTGAGCAAAACTCACAGCTCAGACGTTCTGTTTCATTTTAAGTGCACAGATCACAGCCAGGCGCCGCAGCGGCACGCCTGGCAGTTTTCATGAAGGAGCCAGACCTGGGGTGGGGGTGCCCGAGAAAGACTCCTGGTGATGAGGGCCAACACGGTAGGCGGGGCCCTGGGCCACGGGTGGAGGAGCACCTGTCACCATGGACTCCAGGGAGCTTGCAGTGGGGACTCCCCAGCCCACAGGGGTGGGATTTGGCCTCTGCACCTGCGCCTCCTCTGGGTGGGGTTTGCAGGTGGATGAGGGGGTGTCAACAAGGAAGCTCCTGGACCCTGCATTTTCTTTCAATTTCACTCTCCACAGATTTCTGAAGCCCTCATATTTGCTTGAAAGATACACACGCTTGGGGGTGAGTCTGAGCTCCAGAGAGGAGAAACTGTAGGGCGAGGGGGTCTGCACCAGGAGCCAGGCCTACTGCCACCAGGGCCACTTCCCGCTCCCGGAGTCCCGAGCTGAAGGTGACAGTAAGGACTAAGGGGGCTCTGATTTAGTACTGCTGTCCTTGCTCATGCTGTCTGCTCCACGCCCCAGATGCTCACAACGGCTGGGGCTGAAGCTGGGAGCTGGGAACTGAACCCGGTTTCCCACGTGGGTGGCGGGGATCCATCACCACTGCCTCCTAGGGCGTGCATTAGCAGGAGCTGAGGGGAAGCATGTTAGCAGGACTTGACCCAGGCACTGTGATTTGGGATGCCGGTGTCTGAAGCTATAGCTTAACCCGGCATGCCACACGCCTCTCCCAGCTCTGCACAAGCTCAGAGCCAGTGCCTGGGTGACACGGGGCCGCTGACCCAACTCCAGCCCTCCTGGAGCTCGGTGAGAGCTTGGCACACTGGGAATGTCGACAGGGCTGGCAGTGACCAGGTGTGCAGCCTCCACCCACCGCCACTGGGGGCCACTGAAACCACACTACTGCTGGGGTCTGCAGCCACGGCAGGCGAGCCAGCATCCTGGGGGAGACAGCAGAAGCCTGGGACAGAACTCGAGACACTGCAGAGCCACCTGGGCCTGGAACAGCTTCCAGTACACCACGGGCACCCAACAGAGAGGCAGAGGGCAGACAAGCCCTCATTGTTATTTTTAAAGCTTATTTTAGATGGACATGGGGGGTGGGGAGAAGAGAGAGAGACAGATAGACAGACAGGAGCGAGATCTTCCATCTGCTGGTTCACTTCCCAGATGCCCACAGCGGGTTGAGGCCAGGCTGCAGCCAGGGCCAGGAACTCCACCTGGGTTTCCCTTGTGGGCAGCAGGAGCTCAGCTACTTGAGCCGTCACCTGCTGCCTCCCAGGGTGCATCAGGCACCGGGATATGGGATGAGGGCGTCCCAACCCCCTGTGTCACAATGCCTGCCCTGCCCTCATGGTTATAAACAGAAAATGGTCTTTAGCCGGGACCGGAACCACACCTGAGCCTTGTGTTGGTTCTCAAAATCAGCCCTGGGTTTCTACTGACCTGGGCTTCCTTCAATCTGTGGCCTAGGGGGCTCGCTGCCGAACCCTAAGCACCCCTCCATGCTGCGATCTGGGGGAGGCCGCCTGCCGCCTGGGTGTCCAGGCAGCTGGCAGGAGGCGGGCTCACCCAGCCCGGGGCTGAGCTCCGTCTGCAGGGACCAGAGGCTTCCGCGGCTGCGCGGATCTTAACAAAGCCCTGCTCTTGCCCTTACTGTCTCCCACCCGGAAGAGGTGGCTCTCACGAAAACCACAGGGACAAGCTGGGACCAGTAGCCCAGGCCGGGTGGGGGCACCGTGGCTGGGCCGAGAATGACACGGGGCTGCTTGAACTTGAAGCCGCTGGGCCCTTCTCTCACACGGTCCCTTCCAGAAGTCTAGTCTCAAGATGGGACTTTGAGCACGTCAGTTTACCGGGGAGGACGACTGTTTCCAAGTGCGGGCCCTGTAACGTGCAGACCGACCGGCAGTGGTGCAACCAGCTGACTTCAGCGGAGATGACAGAACGGAGGGTCCATGAGTCACTGAAGGTTTGAGGCTGCACCTGTGACCCCTGTGGCCTCCACAGTGTGATGCAAAGAGATCGGTGGCCGCCACCTGCAACCAGGGCACAGGGGTGCAGGGACCCGGCTAGAGGACTTCATTTGCAATGGAAGGAAACGCCACATTACGTTAGGAAAAATAGGTGGATTTTTTTCTAGGCTGAAATTCAGGGACCCCTGGAATGGGAAAGGCCAGAGCCACCCTCTACCCCAGGTGGAGGGTCTTGCCAGTAAGTTCGGGGACAGGAGTGGGTGAGCCCGGAGAAAATCCCAGGGAGGAGTTCATTGTGGGCAGAGCTGGATCACCAAGTGCCCTGTGCCCCTGCCACCCCTTGGGGTTTTTCTCTGGAGGGAAGAGAGGGCCATGGAGAGAGTTTAACCAGCTGCGCCACAACCCTGGCCCCGGATCAGTTTCCTTTCAGAAAGAAACTAGGCAGACACACGGGGCACGGACCAGTCCCACAGACACGGCAGCAGAGAGACAAGTGGGGAGGGCGCTGAAGAAGCGAAGCTAAGGATGAGAAAGACACACTTGCAGGCGTGGGGAGGGCCAATTACTCTCCCATGTTACGGGAGACTCCATCCTCTCTTATCTAAGGACAAGCAATTTTTTGTATAGTCACTTCTCAGGTACCAGTAAAAGCGATTATTATTAACGACTTGAGGTGTTCTCTTTATATGAATACATGTAGATATGTGTACACACACACACACACACACACACCGGTATCTAAACCTGCCCAGGGCCACTACACACCTGCAGGTATACACAACTACACGTGTATACATTCTGGAAGACACAGGACGTGTGCAGAAGCGACTTTGAAGTGTGACTTTTCTTAATTTTGCGAACTCCAAGAACACGGCGGTGTGCGGAAGCAGCCGTGTGCCTGCAAAGCTGATCAGGCGCTCACCACGACGGGTCCCCTTCCCGCTGCTGAGGGCCTGTTCCGGATTTCAGTTCCATTTCTGCTCTCCGTGGAAACTGGGGAAGTCTCTGGTCATCTCTCCAGTCTGGCCAAGCCCACAGATCACAAGGCTTTCTTTCAGGGTGGAACGCGCAAAGAAATGCATCGAAGCAAGAAGATGGCCACTTACAAGAAGAGTAAGGGAAAAGGCACCAGATGTGCGCATCCAGGAAGACGTTGAGAGAACATGCTGGGCTCTTGTGCGCCACGCTGTTCCGACAGCATCCCAAATGCTACCGATTCTTAGTGCCGTCTCCCGACTCCTTAGGGCTACCTGCAGGGGAACCAGAGGGGCACCGGCGTGGTCACGTGGGGGTTAACTCTCGCTGACGTCGCCGCCGCCCGGGTCCTCTGTTCAGCAGAGCATTAAATCTGCTGCAGCTTGGCAGCTTGGAGGGCCGCAGTACAGGGCGGTAAAGTTCCGCATTAAAAATTCATCCTGCTGGCTCCGGCTGGGGGGGAGCTGAGACACCCCACCGGCTTTCGGGCGATTGCGGCCATTCCTCAACAAGCGGCACCTCGGGAAGACAACGGAGGGGCCAACAAGCCGTGAAGGAAATCGATGAGCTCAATTACGGGGCTGGCTCCGGCTCTCCTGCAGGAACCTTATCATTCTCACGGCCGCTCCTCCAGGAAGCCCGTGCCTGCCGCTGTCGCTGCCGCCGTCCCAGCTGCTTGGCACCTCCCTGCAGTGGCTTCACACCGGCCAGGCGAGCCCCCGTTCCTCCGGAGTCTCCACGCCAGATGGATCCAGAGCTCCGCTCCGCCGGGTCTTTCCACAGGGTCATGGTCAGCTGGGAGCGGACTGTGCACTTCACAGCTCGTTCTCGCTTTCAAACCTGGGTGTTCACGACCAGACCTGCATCCGGCCCCCGCATCAGCAGCCCCCGAAGGCAGCCAGTTGGGGTTTTCCGATCCAGGCTCCGAGGACTGCAGCAACACGGAGTGGTTCTAGAAACCCAGACTTCAATTCGCCCAGCTCCAGTCGGCCAACGAGGGGCCTCTTCCGAGTGCAGACAGGCCTCGGGCCATGGGAGGAACCCAGCATTTGCTAAATGCTCCAGAGAGGCCCAGCGCTCTGCATGCCACAGCAGTCCTGGCTCCCAGCTCCCGACCCAGCTTCCTGCCAGGGCGCACCCTGGGAGAGAGCAGCCGTGGCGCCAAGTCCCTGGGGCCCGGCCACCTGCGTGGGTGACCTGGCACCTGGCCTCACTCCGGCCGCTGCGGGACTCTGGAGAGTGAACCAGCAGATGGGGAGAATCTGTGTTTCTGTCTCTGTTTCTCAAATTTAAAAAGAGAGAAGAAAAGGCCACATAAAAAGAATCCGTCTTCAGCGATCGCGGAGGATTGTGGGAGGGGGGTTTCTCTGTGTTCTACTCCCTGCAGCTCTCGCCCAAGGCCCTCGGGGGACCCCGGCAGTAGGCGGTGACTCCTTCGGGTTCTCCGGCTTGTCTGAGGCGAGGATGTGCTGTGTCACGTGACCTACGTGGCTGGAGCCCTCTGCGTCAGATAACACCGGGCCCGCCTCCAGCCGGCGCCCGGGGAAGCAGGAGGTGCACAACCTGGCGCCTGTTCTACACTTGGCTAGCTGTGCCTGCTGCCCCTCACCCATTTCTTCAGCTTTCCCAAGATTGACCTTAACAGAGAATCAGGAAAACGCCAAGGCATGATTTTAGTCAAAGTCCAACCTGGTGCACACCTATGAATAAGGCTGAGTGAATGGGAGTCTTGCGTGTGATCATAAACGTGACTCCAGACACACAAAGGCATGGGATACGGGCTTGTGGAAAAATGGAATTAAGGGGGTTGGCCTTGTGGTGCCGTGGGTTAGGCTGCCACTCGTGATGCCTGGCACCCACACTGGAACGCTGGTTCGAGTCCTGGCTGCTCCACTTCCAACCCAGTTTCCTGCTGAAGTGCTTGGGAAGGCACTCGAAGGTGGCCCAGGTATTAGGCTCCCGCCCCCCACCCACATGAGGGACTCGACTGGGGTTCTGGGCTCCTGCCTTTGCTGGCTCAGCCCTGGCCACTGTGGCCGTCTGGGGAGTGAACCAGTAGATGAAAGACCTCTGTCCCTCCTTCTCTCTATCACCTGGGCTTTCAAATAAATAAATAAACAAACAAACCTTAAAGAGAAATGGAGTTAAATGGCCAGTTTGCTTTGGTATGAATTTTTTTTAAACACTGCCTTATAATTTTTTAAAATTAGAAAAAACCCCACAAGGAATAGCAGCCATCCATATATATAGGGACTACACACACAAACACACACACATAATGTACAACTTCTATATCTGCTAAATTTTAATAATTAAAAGAAATTCCGGGGCCAGCGCTGTGGCATAGTGGGTAAAGCCGCCACCCTCTCCCTCTCCATCTCCCAGGTCTCAAACTGGCATCCCATTTGAGACCTGGCTGCTCCACTTCTGATCCATCTCTCTGTTCTGGCCTGGGAAAGCTTAAGATGGCCCAAGTCCTTGGGCCCCTGGACCTGTGTGGGAGACCTGGAAGAAGCACCTGGCCCCTGGCTTCAGATCAGCACAAATCCAGCTCTTGTGGCCAATTGGGGAGTGAACCAGTGGATGGAAGACCTCTCTCTTTTTCTCTGCCTCTCCTTCTCTCTCTGTGTAACTTTTTCAAATAAATAAATAAATCTTAAAAAAAGAAAAGAAGTTCCAAAGAACTATGGTAGAAAACTTTTTGAAATCCACACGGAGATTTCTCAAAATCGCATTTTACCCTTATTGTTGAAGACTCCATTAGGCATGGACTCCAAATGTTTTCTGTACCCAAATAATCGGGGCCCCCTGGTACCTAGGCATACACATGTGTACCTGTCTGTGCACAGCACGTGTGTCTGTGTGCACGTCACGCCTCTGCCTCCCTGTCCCGGTGCTGCCACACCAGCCAGGGCAAGACAGGTGTCCCAGGAAGGCTGGGAGGGAGGGGCAGCGAGGCTGCGTCATCACTCCTGGACCTGGTGTGGAGGGTCCACGGGCTGGGGGAGACGCTCGGGCTCCACGGGGGAACTCTCCACCCGGATCTGGAAACACGAGGTTCTGCCCTCCTTCCTGTACTCGGGGTGGCCCGGGACTAGGTCCTGTGCGGAGCGGGTCAGGGCAGCTGCTCTCGGTGGGAATGTCAAGGACAACCTCTGGAGGGCGCACCCGCGCCCTGGACTGAATTTTAGGTGTGAAGCAGAAACACTTGCACGGGGGTGGAAAATCCCGGGAACTGGACCAGAACCACGCTCTCTTCGAGATAGGACGGGGGAACAGACGCCATTGGGCTCTGCCTCCACGTCTGATTTAGGGCTCTCCCACGTGGGGAAGGGACAGTGGGTTCTTTATTCAAGCCCACACCCTGGAAACCGTAAAAGTAGCTGCTTCTCTATTTTTAGGGAAATTAATCTAACCAGGATAATTACAGCAACTCCGTACTGGAAACTGATGACTCATCAAAAGGACAGGAACTAGAACATTCCACATTCTTCTGGGTACAGCAGGGAGAATATTTCAGGACACTTAAGTTGGGCTGTTCTGATTCAACCCTGGGAAAGCGAGATCCGCCTGACGGTTCTCAGGGCTCAACACCTGGGCTCCGCCTGGCCCGGCTTCCTGCCTTTTATGTGGACCTATAAGACAGCGCAGGAGAAACGGATCTGCGGGGGTGCACGCGGGGGGGTCTTCAGAGAGCTCACGGAAAGCGCGGGTCCCGAAAAAAATCCGCGTGGATTTCAAAACGCTTCGGCCACCGTTGTCTCATTCATCCCATTGTTTTCATCGTCATTGTTTCCCTGAATTTTTACATTTTATTTTTAATTTTTTAAAAAAGAATTATTTGAAAGAGTTACGAGAAAGAGAAGGAAAGGGTGGGAGAGAATGCAATGCCAGGCACCATCAAGCCTAAGCCAAGTCTCCCACGTGGGTGGCCGGGGCCCCCTCTGCTGCCCACCCAGGTACCTTAGCAGGGAGCTGGATGGGAAGTGGGGCAGCTTTACCCGCCACATCACAGTGTTAGCCCCTTCCATGAACTTTTTGAAATACTCACTTCTGATGGGGGCTTCCAGGGGCAGCAGAGAGGAGGGGGAAACCCTTCTGAGTGCCCTCACACGGCGAAGTCTGCTCCAGGACAGAGTCCCAGCATGGCAAAGAGCTCTGGAGGGCGAGCTCAGGAGACAAGGTGTGGGGCCTGACCCTGTGTTTCCCGGCACGGCTTCCCATCGACACCAGGAGCACCATGGATGCTGCCGCAAGGACTGCTGGGATGGTCACACAAGCTGGCATGCAAGAACCCAGCGGGCAGTCGTGCAGGGCCACGCCCATGCCATCCACCCTCACTGGCTGCACCTGCCTCGCGGAGCACTGTGACTCAGCTGCCGGCTTCCTTACCTTGATGAGCCTTGTCTTAGCTCCTCTGCTGGGAGGTGAGGTGCCCAATGCCCATGATGCAGAAAGCAGCCTCCCCTAAACAACCCGAATAAAACCCCGAGCTGAGCTAGCGAGGGGAAGGCGAGCTGTAAAACGCGAGCCATAGACCCACTAAGAAGGAAATTTTAACCCGAGTGAAGTTCTCCGTAAAAGTCGCTTTTATAACGCACCACATGGGCATGTGTGTATACAATGTTGTTCTTTGAAAAAGGCATATAGGCCAGGGAGGTTAGACCATGAGAAACCCAAAGAAATATGAATTTTACTGGCACGATTGGTTTGGGAGGTGCAAAGTCTCCTAAGACTAACATTAGCTATAAAAAATGCCCCATTTCAGAGCAGTTCAATATTTCCTTTCATCGAAGTGCAGAGCCTAGGCCCCCACGTTCCGAGGAATGCGAAGACGCTGACCGTGCGTGCACCAGCCACAGCCCCTTTGCCAGCCCAGAAGTGGACAGCCAGAGCAGGACGGCCGGAGCAAAGAGGTGGCCATGGACTTCAGCGAAGATGGGAATTCCTACACTCTTGCCCAGAGCACTTGGCCAGGGGGTGGGGGGTGGGGGCGAGTGGCCCTGACCTAAACCCAAGAGCAAGTGAACCCGCGAACAGCTGCGGGAGCAGGCCGGAGAGGGCGGGCCGCGGCATGGGCGGCTCGGCTGCTGCTGCGTAGGGCAGGGACGCCGGTGGCCCCCAAGGTCATCTCAGGGAGCCGTCTCACTGTTGACACCCACCCTGCTTTGCCCTACTCCGCGGGACAGCGGATCAGGGGACGAAAGGGCTGCATCGGCCTCCGGGAGAGGGAAGATGGCGGCAGCTGAGCGCAGGGACACCCTTCAAACAGCAGGGCGAGCAGACATCGCTCACTGAGCTAACCCAGAAGCGGTGCGGAGGCGAACCCCTGCAGTCGGCGGCCCCTCCCCCGCCGTGTTCCGGCAAATATGAAACTGCTCGCCATTTGTCTCAGGAATCTCGCATTAATAAACATGAAGAACAACACTTTTACCTCCCACTCGCAATGACAGGACCAAACAAAGACCAGCTGTAGTCATCAATGGGGCCTTGTTCCGCGCATAAAGGCTAATTACGCCGCGCTTCAAGCCTACACACGGACAACTTCGCTGCTGCGGTCCCCGGCACAGCAGCCCGCGCCGGCCCAGCTGACGCACGGCGCGGGCTGCTCACCACGAGCAGGGCCCTGCCGCAGCCCCACCACCTTCCACCTGCACGCTTCTTGCCAAACCCGGCTGCGGGCTGCTCACACCGGTGAGCCCTCCTGGTGAGACAGGCACTGTGCGCCCACTAATGTCCAGGTCAATGCCCTCCAGCTCACTGAAGGCCGGCGCTAAGCCACTGCCTGCAGTACCGGCATCCTGTGTGGGCGCTGGTTCGAGTCCCAGCTACTTCTCTTCCGATCCAGCTCTCTGCTCTGGCCTGGGAAGGCAGTAGAAGATGGCCCAAGTGCCTGGGCCCCTGCACCCATGGGAGACCCGGAAGAAGATGCTGGTTCCTGGCTTCGGCCTGGCCCAGCTCCGGTGGTGGTGGCCATTTGGGGAGTGAACCAGCAGATGGGAGACCTCTCTCTGTCTCTCTGCCTCTCGAAAGACAAAATAAGTCTTTCAAAAAAGAAAAAGAAAGAAAAAGAAATGCACGCCAGCCCCACCGTGTGGGGACAGCGACCTCGGCCCCTCAGCGTCTGGGAGTGGCACACCACGCCTCGCCCTTTACGACCTCCAGCGACTTGACTGGGAAGAAGTCGAGGTCCCTGGGTGACCCACTCTCAGGTCACTCTGCCTCCCAACACATCCTCCACTCGGCGCCCCGCCACCTCCTGTTGTCTGACAACAAATGTTCAAGGCCCTTCCTCTGGAAATGCTCACAACGGTGACCCACGGGCTAGAAGGCACGGCGTGGAGGGGCTTTGGGGCTGCTCGCCTTAGGGTGCTTTGCGTTTTTGTGTTTTGTAAAACAAACAAACACCTGAATTGGCCAATCATAACTGCATACATTTCTGGGGTGCAAAGCGACACTCCGGGAAACACACACAACACAGAGTGATCTGATTAAACTGGCAAACCCTTGCTAGAAACAGACTTGTCATTACTTTGCACCGACTGGGGGTGACCTCCCGTGCAGACTTCCTCCTCCTGCCCGAGACTTTGCACCCCTGTCCCCTCTCCACCCCCACCCCCCGCCTCCTCGTCACCATGCTTTTTTTACTGCTCCGAGTCTGACTTGCTAAAATTTCCAAATACCAGGGAGATTATGCAGTCAGTACTCACCTTGCTGTGTGCCTGGCTTATTTCACTCGGCAGAGAGGCCTCCAGGACCACCCATGTTGTCGCAAAGGGCTCAGGCTGATGGACGGCCCCGCCACGTCCACCACCCACACTCTCGTCCACTCTGCCACGGACAGACGCCCAGGCTGTCCGCCTGCAGTGGCGGCTGTGAGCAGCGTGGTGGTGAGCAGGGGAGAGACTTCCCCTCTGCATATTTCCAGTCCCCGGCTGTGTACCCAGAAGTGGGACGGTCGCACGGTGGCTCTGGCTTTAACGTCTCAGTACACCTTCTCCAGGGACCCCTCCGTCCACACTCGTCTTCACCAAAGTGTTTTCCAAAGTACACAATCAAGCCGCGTTTGGGTGATGATGGGTACGCCAGAGGTGCCCGTGCCCTTTAAGTGCGGCTTACTAAAGAGAAGGTTCGCGAAAACAAGCGAAGCCATCGGGTACGCCCACCGAAGCTTCGAGGATTCGGGTCAGCTAGCAAGACGACACGTGGCTGAGAGAGGACGTCCCGGGGGGCCAGCACACTGTCACCAAACTATGCCGGGAAAGAGACGGAGACGCTGCGGACAAGGGATGCAGGCCGCAGGCGTCAGACTGAGATGCGACCACTCCAGAGTCGCCGAGCGAACCGCCCACTTAGTGCCATCAAGCCAAGAGAGATCATGACCCAGCGACGTGGCGCTGGCAGGGGAGAGCCCAGGCGGCCACTTCCAGGCGCGAGTTCTTGGCCTGGCAGGTGCCGGCTGCGTGGTTACTGCGGGGGTGAGTGACTCCCAGGCCGTGGGTTACCGAGCGGCGCCTACTGTTCCATTAACAGCCACGCTGTGTTCAGACAGGGAGGCCCCAGGGGGAGGGAGCTAACACCAGGGTCTCTGATTTTCAGGGTGAAATTTCAACCACCAGCCTGCCCCAGAACCAGCCCCTCCCATACACACAAAGCCACATTTTAGCACAGCAGGGGGAGCCATGATCTGGAGGTTTCCACGGGGGTGAGACACGTCAGCAAGCCAGGTGGAGTCACCCAGACGGGCGGGGATATATTAGTCCTGATGCCTGAGTTTCCTGTTCACGATCAAAGCCAGTTCCGACCACCAGGGTTGGGCAGAGAGCTGGACTGGAAGAAGAGCAACTGGGACAGAATCCGGTGCTCCATCTGGGACTAGAACCCAGGGTGCCAGTGCTGCAGGTGGAGGATTAGCTTAGTGAGCTGTAGCACCGGCCAGCGTAGGGGTTTCAAGAGCCCACCCACGTACTGTCCTGGGGTCAATGAACCCAGCTGCACCCTCAAACCCAAGGGCAAGTGTGCGGGGGCAGAGGGGAGCCGAGGTGCTGCACCCCTGGTGACACAGGAGCCGGGGGGGGGTGCGACCCTGAAGGCCCCTCAGTGCCCGCAGAGGCGTCTGGGAGTGCAACAGAGCCTTCAGTGCTGGGCCTGGACAGCCCGAGACCCACCCCGCTGGTGTCTACAGAAGCCAGAGTGCCTTCCAAAACAGAACACGGTGGTTCAGACCCTTGCCCGCTGCCGCCTGCCTGGGCGTTGGCAGAGGTGGCCATGGCCAGGAGCGGCCTCGGTCGCTTCTACATCTTTTCCTGATTTGTGGCAATGTGATGCTTGTCTCTGTGGTGGGCCTGCGGTGGGTCACGCTCCCTTCCTGCTGACGGGAGCCGGGCAGGGAGCCAGCTCTGTCCAAATGGGTGTGTGTCCTGACGCGAAATCAGTACACCTGCGGGGAACGCGCCCATCCTGACACAGGCCTGCCCAGGGGTCCGGCACAGGTAACAGAGAAGTGACCCGTGCAGACCGACCTCCGTAACCACATCCACGCCCCCTCCTCCACAACCTGGCTCCTCCCCAAGCTGCCCCAGACCGAGGCAGGGCGCTGAGCCACTCCACGGCAGCGGAGGGAGCCAGAGCTGCTGTCGCCCCTCCGGTACTGGACCGACGCCAGTCTCCCACAGGAACGGCTCGGGGTCCCTGCAGCCGTCCAGGGCCCTCGACAACCTGTCCTGCTTGGCGATGCCCGGCGCGACCCGAGCGAGCGCACGCGGCTGGTGGGGGCGGGGGGATGATGCACGGAGACTTACTTTGCGGTGGTTTCTTCATCGTATTTGGTTTTCAGGTCAAATAATTCCGTTCGAGTTTTCTCCAGGGCTGGAAGGCAGAGGGCGGGACACCGTGATGTGAGCCATGGGTCCTCTAACGGAGACGGAGCAAGGGGGCGTGCACAGGAGGCAGACGCCAGGTGCAAGGCCCCTGCCCCTCTGCGCCTCCCAAGACAGCACCCTGGGGAGCGGCTTCCTGTGTAGACCTGGGGCTCTTAAGTACATCCCGTTATTAAAAAAATCCCACACACGGCTGCACATGCACTCACGCCTCGTGGAGTGCTGGGCCCCATGTGTGACAGACTCCGGTCACCTCGTGACCCTGCAGACACCCTGGGTGACACGCTGCTCAGGCGTCCAAGGCATTGCTGGCCCATGCGTGTACTTGACCGTGATCACTGGCTGTGGACTGTCAGGATTGACAGTGCGCTCCTGCTGACAGGAGCAAAGATGTCCACGGGGAAAGCGAGTTACACAGCCCCACAGCAGCCTCGCCCCCCGAGCATCCGCATCAAGAGGCCATGTGGAGCGGCCGGCCCGCTGTGCCCAGGTTCAAGTCTGCACACGGGTGAAATGGCCTAGCACGGTGCTTCTTGCAGTACGCTCCTGTTACCAAGGGACCCGTGACTGTGTTCACACACGTGCGCATGGTGTGCACACCCTGCCTGACACCTGCCCTGTTCCCTTAGCAGCGTGGTGGGCACCTCTGTGTCAGGACACCCCCGAGCTGAAGCCCCACAGCTGCCGGGGCCCTCATCACTATTGGCCATCTCCCGTGCCCTCACCGGCACTGGGTATTAAGAACGTCCTGACAGTCTGAGAGGCCAGACCACCTTCCACCGACTTCCGGGGCCTCTCCCTGGTGGCCGAGCACAGCCGGCACGCTGTCACGCGTGTGAGAGCCTGGCATCTCTGCTGGGGACTGCCTGCTCCCGGCCTCGGCCCACGTCCCTCGGGGCTGCTTTGCCGTCACCCAGCGGCAGGTGGGCCTGGTCACTTTCTGGGGCAGTGTGTTGTCGCTGCTTCCCCGCTCCGGCGCCCGTGTTTGCACTGGGGACTGGGCGCTCTCCGGGCGCCTCTCCCAGCTCTGACTGATTTGCCCGCTGTGGCTCCCTCTTCAGGGAAAAAAAAAGTTGGAAGACGCCATACCCACTGCAGCATAACCTTTTGGGGTGTCTTTTAGATTTTAAAGGTTTGCAATTACTGTTCTCCTGCACTTCACTTAGGGGAGAAGTAAGGTTTTTTTTTTTTTTTTTTTTGCCTATTATTGTTGCAAATGAAATGTCAGCCTCTGACAGTGTGGTGATTTAGAAGTGTTTGTTGGAAAAAGAGCACGAAGGGATGAAAATGGAATTCAGATCCTCCCACCTCCCATTAACCACTCAATGTCAGGACTGATGACGTCAGCCCGGGGTTGGCTGGGGGTGGGGGGTCCTGCCCAGGCCTCAGCCAGCGGGTAGCCCAGGGGACCCGTCTGGGTGGGGAAGCTGCCCGCGCAAAGCCCCGTCTGCCTTCCCGCGGGGCTCAGTCGGGACGGAGAGCAGCAAACCTGTTTGCAGAGTGTGAACTTTATGTTCCGCTTCCTCCAGCTTCGACGTGGTTGACATCTGCGTCTCCTGCAGCTTTCTGAAAGACAACGAGGTCCAACTGGTCATCTCGGTGATGGGCGGAGACGCGGGGGAGCCTCTGTGTCACCCCCAGCGGCTCTCCCGGTTGCCAGGCACAGCCGGTGGCGGGCACACGCTGGCCTGTTGCTCCCGGGGCTGCCCACGCTGCAGGGGGTGGGACTGTTCACCCCGACTTTGCAGAACCTGAGGGGCGCACCCTGCAGGGCCGGACACGGGGAGATGGGGAGGAGGAGTTCATTCTAAAGCCATCTTGCTCGTGAGACGGCAGATATTAAAAAGAAAGCGACCATCACCATCACACAGCCATTGTCTGCGGCAGCGAGCCCACGAAGCACGGGGCATTTCCGTTCTGCTGACGCGAGGAAGGGGTGGGCTGGGACGAAGGCTGCGCTAACTGGACGCGACAGCTGCTCATCCGCGCTACCGTGCAGTTCAGGTGCCACGCGAGCCCTAACGGGACGATCTCGACGCTCACGCTGCGGCCCACGGATTTACGTCCCCCTGGTCTCTACGTGAATTCCCCAGTCGGCAAACAGCATTGCTCCCTCCTGCTCTGGGGTACAGCTCGAAAAGTAAGGTCGCTCATTTACATTAAAGGAGTGTGACGCACGCGCTCTCCTGGTTACGAACCCAGGAGAATACGGAAAAGTGCAAGCGACACAGCTTATGAGAAAACACCCAAACTTCCATCATCTACGGAAAAGTATTGCTAATGTATTTATGCATTACAATCGCATGCTCAGAGTTAAAGAACTCATCAAATACTGTGCGACTATCGTTAAGCATAACATCCTTTCTCTGCCATGGCTGCAGTTCTTTTGTATCTTTCTAGAATGCTTCTGGGTGTACAGAAGTACAGTGGAGCAAGGTAGGTACCACAGCATAATGAACTGCAAGCCGCACGTAACAGGCCAGTGAGATACAAACTAGCAGGTGATGTACAGTGATGTACAGTGTAGCACATCAGGGTCAAACAGGAACTCCAACTCCGCTCCTTCCTTTCCGTGCCAAGGGGGTCCCAGCACCCTGCTGGGTGCTTTCACCTCCAGATTTCAAATGCTCAACTCTGGGCATACGTGGCTGCTTCAAAAAGTTTGCGGAAAATGGACTACACAGTTTTTGAAATTGGTGCAAACCAAGGGTCTTCAAAAAGTTCTTGGCAAATGTGTATTGTCAAGAGTGATGCCCGGTAAGGTATCGAGAACTTTCCCAGCGGAAACCCTCACCAATTTAAACTCCTGCTGACAAGGTGCTCACCTTGCTGACACCGGATAAAATCAAACCTGACTTTTTAAAAAAAGATTTATTTCAAAGGCAGAGAGAGAGAAAGAGAGAAGGGGGGGGGAGGAGAGGGAGAGAGAGAGAGAGGGAAAAAGGGAGAGAGGGAGAGAGAGAGAGAGGGAGGGAGAGAGAATGAACGAACTTCTATCTGCTGGTTCTTTCCCCAAATGGCCAGCATGGGCCAGCCTGAAGCCAGGAGCTTCATCTGGGTCTCTCACGTGGGTGCAGGGGCCCAAGGACTCGGGTCATCTAACCCTGCCTTCTCAGGTGCATCAGGAGGGAGCTGGATGGGAAGTGCAGCAGCCAGGACTCGAACTGGCGCCCACACGGGATGCCGGCACCACAGGCAGCAGATTTACCTGCTGTGCCACGACACCAGCTCCTCAGACTTAACTTTGCACCGCCGAGGAGAGTTGTACATTTCTCTTTATGTGAAATGCGAATCGCTTTTGCTCATTTTTTGGTAGAATTGATGATTTCTTAGTAATTTGAAAGAGCTCTCTGCATATAAAGAAAATCAGCCCTTTTGTTTTTAGGTGGTGCAGGTATTCTTCCCAGTTTGTGAATACTCTTGAAATCCTGTTTTATTATCAAAGGGTATTAAGAGGCTGATTTTTAAATGTTTATTTAAAATGTTTGCAACATCCTGGGCTGGGCCAGGATGCCATCAGGATCCAGAACTCCATCCGGGTCTCACACACTGGGTGCAGGGGCCCAAGCACTTGAGCCATGCTCTCCTGCCTCCCAGGGTGCATTAGCAGGGAGCTGGATAGGAAGTGGAGCAGCCAGAAAGCAAACTAGTCCTCTGATGTGGGATGTGGGCTTTGCAGGCGGTGGCTTAACTCACAGCACCAAAGTGCCTGCCCATGAGACTCTGCTTTAAAGTGCTTTTCTGGTTTTGTTTTTATTTATTTGAGAGAGTTACAGAGGGAGAAAGAGAAGGAGGGAAGGGGAGGGGAAGAAGAAGTGGGAGAGGGAAAAGGAAAGGGGGTCAGGGAGAGAGATCTTCCACCTGCCAGTTCACTCCCCAGATGGCTGCAATGGCCAGGGCTGGGCCAGGCTGAAGCCAGGAGCCTGAACTCCATCCTGGACTCCCATGCGGGCGGCAGGGGCCCAGGTACCTGGGCTGTCCTCTGCTGCTTCTCCAGGCACATTTGCAGAGCGCTGGATTGGAAGTGGAGCAGCCGGGACCTGAACTGGATCCCATACAGGATGCCGGCGTCACAGGCAGCAGCTTTGCCTGCTGGGCTACAATGTCAGGCCCAAAGCTGTGCTTTTTTTTTTTTTTTTTAAAGATTTATTTATTTTATTTGAAATTCAGCACTACTGGGGGTACAGGATTGGGGGTTGAAAAACAGAGAGGGAGAAGGAGAGAGAACTGTTCCATTTGCTGGTTTACTCCCTAAACATCTGTCCTCACTGGGGCCGGGCCAGGCCGAAGCTGGGAGCCAAGAGCTTCATCCGGGTCTCCTACGTGGATGGCTGGGGCCTAAGCACTTGGGCCATCTTCCACTGCTTTCTGAGACCATTAGCAGGGAGCTGGACGGGAACTGGAGCAGCCAGGACATGAACCAGCCCCTGTAAGGGATGCTGGGGCCACAGCAGGGGCTTTGCTGTGCTGTAACACTGGCTCCTGTTTGAAGTTTTTAAACAGTATTGTAGGTTCCTTGGATGCTTAGAAAGATTTCCCCACTCCCACGCTATTAAGAATTAAATACGCACCAAGCTCTCTTCCGGTATGCGTGTGATTTAATTATTAATAGTGGAATTCTAGACTCACCTCAGTATCTTCATACAAAGAACAATCTAGCTTTATCCTCCCCTCCGAATGGTTTTCTATTCTTCCAGTAATCTCACTCTTTTTCCTATTATGAAAACTTACATAGTTTGATTTGCTTATCAACTGGTTTCCACACTTCTGCAAGGTGTGGGTGCGCTCCGGGCAGGCGCCGTAGCGTGGCGTGCAGCTTCCTTCTGTGCATCTCGCACTGGAGGTGGGAGCCTCCCTGGGCCCTGGGCATCTCCAAGGCTGTATGCTGCAGCATGTGGGGGTGGCCCGCCTTTCACGTCCCCATTTCTCACGGCAGCGCCAACACTGCTTGCACCCCTGCTCCCCACGGCCAGTAACGCAGCACGGTGGGATGAGAAGGCCATGCCAAGATGGCCGCTGGCAAGCGAGGGTCAGTTACTCAGGAATGGCTTTGGAACCCACCTGGCAACAGAGCCTGCCTGGCAACAGGCTGTGATTGGATGGCTTTGGAAACTGCCTGGCAAAAAGCTGTGATTGGTTAGGGCATAAACCGCCCCTTGACCGGATTGGCTGCCTTGGCTATATAAGCTGCTGTACCAACTGAAATAAACGAGTCTGCAGGGTGCTCGCCTCTGGCCTTCTTTCACCTGACTCCCAGAGTCTGTGTGGTGACTCCGCGCCTCTTGCCCCCACTACGCTCCTCCCGTCAGAAGGAATCCACAGCAACAATGCAGAGAGCAACCTCTTTGGGCATACAGAGCTAGATCCTGAGAGGTGGTAACTTGGGACCCACTCCACATCGGCAGGGCGGGGGTCTCCTCCATGGCCCCCGAGGTGGGGCTGCACAGTCCTACCTCTGGCTTGATTATCTGTGGGGGCTGAGTGGGCACCTCATCCACGGCCCGGTCTCTCCCTCTGTAAACCCAGACAGTCTGCCTGGCAGCTGTGTCGTGGGCGCTCGGCCTGGCGACGTCTGGACACGTGGTGGGCACTGGGTGAGTAGCCAGTGCCATTTTTGTTCTTTCCAAAGGCCGCCTGCTTAGTACAACACAGCAAAACCCCATCCCATCCAGCACCAAACCAGGCACCTTACTTCTAACTATACATGGCACGCCCCGGTTACGTCTTTATATTTCAATTTAACCAAAGAGTTCTAAAAAAAAAATCCAACTTACGTTGGAACTGGTAAACTCAACAGCCCTTACAGATTTTTTTTTTAATATAAGAAATCTAACTTCATCAAGCCATCGCACCAACTCTTTTCTCGTGAGGAAAGTTTTGGGTAAGGAGGCCATGGGAATTCCCAAACCCACAAGAACCCCATGGTGCGGGTACATGTTCTGCCGACAGAGGCTGCGAGGCCAGGGACCGCAGGGGCTCACGCTCCGGGGCACTTGCACAGACTTTACTGGTTGGGCGACCCTTATCTGAAAATGAAAAAAATCCAAAACTTTTCACTCATCATTTTATTTGAAAGGCAGGGGGAGGGCGAGAGGGCGAGAGAGAGAGATCGTCCATCTACTGGTTCCCTCTCCAGATGCTTACAACAGCCAGGGCTGGGCCGGGCAGGAGCCAGGAGCCCAGGACCTCAGTAATCTGGGTCTCCCATATGGGCAGGAGGGACCCAACCACTTGAGCCTGCGTCATGATGGCAGTGAAAACGTTTTGGGCTTTTCAGATTTCGGGTTTTCAGCTTAGGGACACCATATGCCAAGTCCTCGCTATAGGAGGTGCTGTGGAGTAATGGAAAGGAGCAAAACCAAACCAAACCAATGCAACCCCCAAGACTTGGCGTGCGTGTGTGTGCGTGTGTGTGTGTGTGTGTGCGTGTGAGATGCTGTCCATCAGAACTTAGGTATGAAGACGGAGGGAGCTCGGGTGGCACCCAGGGCTTTCCTGGAGGGCTGCATGGGGACACATCCCTGGTGCCACTCGCTCACCACACATGCCTCGGGCTCCAGCGTGGACCTGCAGGGCCCTGAGAGACGCCCTCTGCTCACCGCCCACCTGACCACGCCCAGCAACAGGGAGAGACCTGTGTGCTTCCCTCTGGGGAATCTCACACACACAGAACAAAGGGGCACCTTCACTTCCCAAGCCCCCGCTGGCCTCGCTCGGGCCCTGGGGGTTCCTGCTGGCGGCCGGGGCTCAGGGCGCAGGTTTGCCGTGCCCGCCATGCCGCGCGTGCTCTCACCTCTCCTTCTCTGCGAAATCATTTTGTAACTTCTGCTCCTTCTCCAGAGCGATGACCTCGGCCTGGCTCTTCAGGGTCTGCTCGTAGTCTCGGATTTTCTCTTTGAGTGCTTTGATCGTAACCTCTGCGGAAAGGGGAACAAACAAAAACCAGAACTGACGCCGCGTCTGAGAAGCGCGGGGCCCCGTGGCTGCGTGCGTGAGGTTTCCCTCCGCCAGAGGGGCTGCTGCGCTCACAGCCTCAGCTCTTCAACGCCCGACACAAAATCAATGGCTGCGAGTCGCTTTGGAGAACCTCTTACTCCCTAAATGTTAAATTGAACTTTCAACGCTTGGGCTGGGGAGGATCGATGGGTTTTGCTGGGAAGAAGGGCTATGGATTCTCCAGCACGACTCAAAAAAATAAAAATAAAAATAAAAAAGACAGCGGGGCGGGCTCTCACTGGTGAGGAGGCATCGACCGTGTGGGTTTAAGTGCTCCCTCGCAGAGGTTCGTGGAAGGAAGCCATCTTGGTGGGGCTCTTTCCCAAGGGCCTGGAGATGCGAGTTGTCTCCCCGACTGCAAGGACCTGCCCTGGAGCGTGGGTGTGGGGAGTGGCCTCCCCCAGGCTGGGGATGTGCACGTGGGTTGCGGTGTATGGAGCGGATGGATGAGTAAGGCCTGGGGGGGATGCTCAGGGCCTGGAGTGTATCCTACAAGTGCCCCGGGTTGCAACAAGAGAGCCAGGGCCTCAGACAGCAGCTGGGTGTTGAAGAGGACCCTGTGACGCTCAGTGCTCCGGGGCCCAGGGCCCCGCAGGAGGCAGGGCTGTCCAGGCAAAGCCCAGGGCCATGCAGCTCTTGGCAGTGGCTCCCCCGACACCTACTCGTTGCATGGTCCCAGGCAAGTGTCCAAACCCAGATCAGCACAGTGGATGCCATGGACGAAGCAGGGCCCAACTCAGACCAGGGGGTCACTCGAGAGCAGGAACCCTCCACCTGCACAGCGGCGCGAGCTGCATGGCCTGGGGCAGCGACACTGCGGCCCCAGCCATGAGGATGGCAGCGCACCCATGGGGCATGTGCGGCTGCTCACAGATCCACGGCTCAGAAAGCACAAGGCTGGTTTTCTTGTGTTCCCGGAACCTAGCACAGGGCAAAGGCTGTGGCTCCAACAGATGCAGAGCTGCGGCCTGGCAGAGTTAAGAAACCGGCCTCTTGTATTAGGGGAACCCAGAGCGCTCTCCTCGGATGGAGAGAGGCAGGCGGAAGTGTAGAGGCAGAACTGGGGCCTTCCACCTGCACGAGACCCCGAGCCCAGCTGCCAGGGCGGCGGTGAGGAGCAGCGGGACCCCTCCTGGACGGTCAGGGCTCTGGGCAGCCAGACCCTGAGGCTGGTCTCCATGGGCATACCCATGCCCCTCCCAGGGCGTTTGGGCTCCGTGTTCACGAGGTCTCTGGGGGAGGGGATGGGGTGTCGCTCCCGGGCAGGCTGAGCCCAAGCTGGGGGCTCATCGTGCTGCAGCCGCTGGCCTGCTGGTACCAGGCCTGCGTCCAGGTCATCCGCTGGCCATCTCAGCAGGTGCCCCACATGGCAGAAGGGCACAGACAAGCTCACCCTCACTAGCGATGCCTGGGGCCTCTAGTTATCTTTTTAGCGCTTGTTTGAGTGTGTGTGTGTGTGGTGTGATGAGTGTGCTCATGATACAAAAATTCCTCCCTCTAACTTTCTAACCGCCTACACTACCGCGGTGACTAAAACTGTGCTTCCCCCACCCCTCTCAATTCTGAGAGTCAGTGCTGGAGAGAGGAAGAGAGGACAAGGGCATCCTTCCTGAGATGGGCAAACCTGTGGCCAGAAAATCAGATGGGAGGCTGGCCAGGACGGGGCGTTTCCTGAACGCGGAGTCGCCCTCAGGCCCACTGCGCCCCCACTTGGCGGCCCCTAGGACACAGAGGCTTTTAGCTCACGGCCAGGGTGACAAAAGGACTCAAGCCAGGCCCCTGGGCTCCCCAGAGCTTCTGTTCTCTAGAGAGCCATGGATTTCATTTAAAAAATTATTTATTTGAAAGGCAGAATTAGAGAACCTTCTATCCACTGGTTCACTCCCCCAAATGGCCCAATAGCTGGGGCTGGGCCAGACTAAAGCCAGGAGCCTGAAACTCCATCCGGGTCTCCCATGTGGGTGGCAGGGGCCCAAGCACCTGGGCCATCCTCTGCTGCTTTCCCAGGTGCATCAGCAGGGAGCTGGATTGGAAGAGGAGCAACGGGGACTTGAACCCATACACAGATGGGATGCCACTGATGCAGGTGGTGGCTCAACCCACTGAGCCACAGTGCTGGCCCCTGGATTTCAGTTTTGAAAGCTCGATGGAGAGCCTCCGTGGGAGAGAACACCCCACGTTCCGTCATGGCTGCTGTTCAGCCCTTGCGGTCAGGGTGCTGGCCACATGGGGGGAAGGGCAGGACAACCTGGCACAGGTTGACCCCAGGGGCCACCTGCAGTACCTCGAAGAAAACAAAGGCAAAGTCAACTGAGAGCCGGAGCACATGTGTCCAGTTCAGGTGCCAGGGGCACTGAGGGAAATCGGAAAAAAAGAGAAAAAACGGTACGGGGTGTGTGTGCGTGCGCGCGGGCGTGTATGTGTGCATCGGTCCCCGGAAAACTCGGCAGTGGGGGGCAGGGCAGGGCCTTCTCTCAGAGGGACCCCGGGGGAGGAAGCCCAGGGGCTCACCTTCCACGTCAGGCGGGGGGGGGGGGGGGCTCAGCACTCTCTCTGTGCGGCCAGGGGCGGGTGGGGCCCGGCTGGTCCCTGAGCCCCCCTCCCCCTCACAGTGCTCAGAGCCAGATGTTGCTGGGGACAACCCTGCCTCCTGCAGTGGAGGGGGGCGGGGGGGGCGGGGGGGCACAGAAGCCGCCTCGCCTCCCCTCCCCCTCCCCCGCAGCCCCAGGAGGAAACACGCAGGTCTAAGGGCTCCACATCTGGGGACAGCGTGCAGCTGCAGCGCTTTCGAGCCACGGGAGCCCCCAGGTGCGGGGACTCAGGCCTCTCGGGGCAGGAGCGGGGCCTCTGCTCTCCCTCAGTACTGCCAAGGGCCAGCTTGTGGCCGGCTGGGCCGTGACACCAAGGGCGATGAACCGGTGAGGCTGCCGAGGGAAAGGCGGGGCGCAGCCTGCAGCCCGTGAGGACTGGATGCGTCCGGCCGCCTTCCTGTCCCCTCGGCGTGTGGGACCCTGTGATCAGGGGCTGGCTTCCTGACAGGTGTCCCCCCGGGGCCCCTGAGGACACAGGAGGGGCGTTCGGGAGCCGCCCTCGGTCCCGGCAGAGCGGCCCTTGTGCCGGGAAAGGTTTCACTTCCGAAACAGGGCGCAGCCTCATTACCTCTAACGACACGCTCAGTCTCGCCCCATCCCGGCTCCGGGATGGGTGGAGAGCGGTCCCAGCTCATCCCAGCAGCACAGGGAAGCCCGTTAAAGGAGGGAGGAGGGAGGGGGGAGGAGGGAGGGGGGGAGGGAGAAGCACAGCAGGCGCTTCCCACCAACCTTGATTCTTCACTTCGGCAAACTCCTTGTTGTACTCCTCCAGTGTTTCCCGAAGCTTCTGGTTCTCTGTTTCAATATCGTGCAGGCGCTGTACTTTGAGCTGGAGCTGCTGCCCGAGGTCCAGAGCTGGCACAGGATCTGCACAACACGAACACACACATCAATCGCCCCACTCTGATGCGGCCGCGCCCCCCCACCCCGTCCTGGCGCCGGCCCAGGAGCCCCCAGGCTGCATGGGGGTGCTCCTTTGCCACTCTGCAAACTTAGGACCCCCACCCCAGTGTCCTCAGCTTGTGAAAATGGGGTGGGCAGAGCCGTGGGGTTCGCCGGCACCTGCCAGTGGCTCTGGTGCGGGTGACGCAACGCTGTAATGATTTTCATTCTTTGATCTGATAAGAAGGGGAACATAGGCGGCGGCGCCGGTGCCAAGGGAAGGAGCCCCAGCGCACTCAGCCTACACCTGGGGCTGAGCTGTGTGCGGGCAAGGCACCTGTGAGTTCAAAGTTTCCAATACTCGTATGAAGTTGGGAACGACCCCGATCACTTTGCGAACATTCCAGAATCCAGAGCGGTTTCTCACCTGAGCCCCAGCAGTGATTCTGGGAGAGAGACCGACACAGCAGTGGCCAGGCAAGCTCGGAGAAGCCGAGAGGCCCACCTGGGGAGCGGGCACAGAGCGTGGAATGAGGCTGCCGGCTCCCGGTGACCATTCCTCACCTGGAAGGTCAAGGCCAGAGCGGCGGAACTGAACCCCAGGCCCTACGAGACGCCACCTTACTCCAGGACAGGGCTGCTCTTCAGGAAGAGGTGGGCAGCTGCTGACCCCTAGACCGGAGAAGCCTACGGAGGCACCGCTGTGACCCAGCACGCCCCGGCGACTGGAACACAGACCGCAGAGCCACGTGAGCAGGGCGGCGTGCGGGCCAGGTCCCTGTGATCTCTGCGGCCAGGCTGACTTACAAGAAACTGGGTCCTAACCGAGTCAGCTCGCAGACACGGGATTTAGGGCACTCTTGGCTGCCAGCTTTATCGCCAGCTCAGCAAAGACAGAGGGATGGCAAGTGTCCCTTGTGTTACCCAGGAGGCAGTTCCAGGCCACCTGCCGGGCACCCGTGGGGCGCTTCCTCGGGAAGCTCCGGGAGAACCCCCAAGTCCACTGGGCTTGGTTGGAGACGTGCCGGCCCCGTGTTCCGGCGTGGGCGCCAGCATCACTTGGGAGGCGGTGTGGGCCTTTCGGCTCCCGCAGAGGAATGCCAAACACGGAGCGGGCGGATCAACAGGGGTATATATCCAAGAGCTCACTGCAGTTTCAAATGCCAGAGTCATTAATTTTTCAGACCACCCTGGGCTCCTGGAAACACGGGCTGGGTCTCCCCTGCCCCGGCGGACCAGGAGCCAGGAACTGGTCGCGGTGCCAATGTCTCCGCAGAGTTTACAAGAGGCAGACAACTGGGCTGTGTCGCCGGCGACGTCAGCACAGCCGGGGGCCGGGGCTGCACACGGGCTCTGTCGCCTGTGTATACACAGTTCATCACGGCCCGCTCACCAGCATTATTTCACTCCGCATTACAATATTTATGTTAAATGAGATCTCCACAGCTATTCTGGGGAGATGGTTCTTTGCAAGCAGGACTAGTAATAACACGAGACGCTGAATTCCTCAGAACATTCTAGATGCAGCTGCACGTCAAGTTTTTCCTTTTAGATTTGAGAAGCAGAGAGACAGTGAGAGTGAGAGCGAGCGAGTGGACTCTCCCCAGATGCACGCAGCAGCCGGGGCTGAAGCTGGGAGCCGGGAACTCCATCCAGGTCTCTCACGTGGGTGGCAGGGACCCAGAGACGCCCGGGGTCTGCGTTGGCCGGCAGCTGCAGCTGTGATGCGAGTGTTTGGGAGGCCAACGCTTGCCCTTGGGTGTTGCTTTGTTTATAGCTTTGGGGTCTTCAAGGGTACCTTCCCCACCCCCACCTCCGGGGCCTCATGCAGAGCGGACGGGGAGCGGTGGCCACTTGTAGGAAGTTCTAGCGACATCTGCTTCCCAGAACGACTGTGGGCACAAATGCCATCTTCAAAGAACCAAGCCAGCAGTCAGCTCCCTGCTCTCTAACTTTCCCGACAACTGTGTTTCCGGTCCGTTCCCGTTCAAAGGCCAGGATCCACTAGATCTGCTTGGACTAAAAGGAAAAGATGGCTTCCCTCCTGCGATTCAGCAAGGAATCCAGGGACATAAACATGCAGCATGCACACGACCAGGTGAGCAGCAACCAGACCTGGAGACAGTCGCCGAGCCCTGCACTGCGGACGACCACTCGGGCACCGATATTTAACTCACCCCTACTGCAGGTGAATGCCCGGGCAGCAGAAGAGAACAAAGGACAGATTCAGCGTCCCGACATCTCTACACATCGAGCCTCGAACCCAAGTCGAGTCAAGTGACTCAGTGCCTGCCGCATCTGAAGATTGTTTTGGGAGATGCAGGAGACACAGCTAAACTACCTCTTAGGCTTAATTTTTATTACTTGTATTAAAGGAACAGCTAATTACCGCATGACAATATAATGACTCCAGCAAGTTCGAGCTGGAGACCAAAACAATGGGTTCCGGCAGGCCAAACCCCAGCTTGCATGTTAATCTGGGGAAATCATAGCTCTCTGTCTCGTTAATGATTTGCAATGATCTGCAATGCCGTGTCAGCCCCACACAGGTATTGTTAGGTCTTCGTCCCAACGCCAGAAGCCTCAGATCTTAGCAGCTCCACGAGGGAACTGTCTGGGGGAGGCGGGGGGACACACCCAAGTGCAAGCCAGCACCAACAAAGTCCTGTCCTGCCGGCCTCCTCGATGCCACCCAGCAGGCCCCATGCACCCCTCGCGAAGTATGTTACAATGATCTAATGGCTTATTCCTAAAACACTCTTTGAGGTCTAGCTCCTTCTGCAACACGGGGTGCAAAGAAGATAATTATAACAAACACCGCCACCACCCTCACTTGTATTTCTCCTACACCTTCCTTAAGTGCCGGTAACATGAGCTCATTCGCTGCAGCCCGCGCAGCCTGGGGCTGGGGGGTGGCTGCTCTGGGATGTGTCAGGCGCTGGCATCTCACCCAGGGACAGGGAGCGGGCAAACAGGTATGCAAAGTTCTCATTAACAATTCTGCTTCCTGAATCAGCAGCCAGCTAAATTATACTGTCTCTTCGGGTACTAATTTCCCGGGCCAGCATTTCCTAAGCCGCTCTCCGCTCTGGGAAAGGCCTGGGGTAGGCCCCACAGTGAAACTAAACCACGGGCAGTCACACGAAGCTGGGTGATTCTGTCCTTGCGCAAACACGCTGGCACAGACCTGCGTGGTGCAGCCCGCCACACACCCAGGCGATACGGCTCGGGCTGCTGCCCCCCGGGCCGCCCATCCCTGGGATGGGATGCGACCACACGTGGCCAGCCTTTGTGCATCTGAATCTGTCTAGGAACAGAGAAGGCATGTGGATAGCACCAGGCCGACACCAGCTGTGAGCGAGGTTCTTCCGCACGCAGGAAGGCCCTTGCGTGGCAAAGGTCAAGGCACAGAGGCCACCCTGACCATCAGAAGGGTGCAAAACTGTCCAAGGGGAGAACTTGGGGAAAACTGCATGGGCTTGATTTTTTTTTTTAATTTAAGGAAGAGGCGACACTTGGGCCAGTTCCCCTAACAGACACACATTCTAGACCCATGCAGACTGTGGGGCAGTCAGTGTGTGTGGGTGTCAGAGCTGATAGGACAGCCAGGAAAGGGAGCGGTCATTGTCGGATCCTCGAGAGGGCTCAGCGCCGGCACCCCACACAGAGCCGACGGCCGCAGGACCGTGTGAGGTACTGAGGGGCCGCGGTCGGTCGGCCGCAAGCCGACATCTTTGCTCCCGGAAGCCTGATGTTCCTGGGAAGTGAGGGAGAGGGCAGGCAGCGAATCCAAACTGAAGGGAATCCTCTCCGGTCCTGGCCTGCGGGAGAAGAGATGGGATGGGACGGGGCGTGGCGTGGCGGGGCGTGGTGTGGCGTGGCGTGGTGTGGTGTGGCGTGGCGTGATGTGGCGGGGCACAGCATGGCATGGCGCCGCAGGGAGGAAGCGGGGTGGGCCCGGGAGGGCCTCCCCGAGGAGGTGACTGGGGGTGGAGGGTATACCATGAGGACTCAGCCAGGACAGAGGCTCAGAAGGGAGGGGACTGCGGCCCGGGGGCAGACGTGGGGAGGGGTCCCTGTGGCTGTGGGGCAAAGGGCAGGGGGAGCTTTGGGGGCGGGGAAGAGGCCTGTGCTTGAGGATTTAAAGGAAAAGATGAACACAATACACAATAAGCAGGGAGGCAGAAGCCATAATGAAGGACCCTGCTGGACTCTGGAGCCTCCGCGGGGAGCCACAGGGCAGCCTGGATCCAATCCCGGTGCCGAGAAGCCATCAGGGGAGTGGGGCTCTTGGCTTTGGCCTGGCCCAGCCCTGGTCATTGTAGCCATCTGGGGAGTGAAGCTGCGGATGGCAGATCTCTCTCTCTCTCTCCCTCTAACTCTGCCTTTCAAAATCAGTAAATAAATCTTAAAGAAGCAAAGCACTTTAAAAAGGCAGAGACAAGGAGATACTTCAAATCCTGGGGAAGAAAGACAAGAAGGCCTGGACACCTGCTGCAGGAGCAGTGAATTCTGGGAGAGGATACACAGAACCAAAACCATCAGACAGTTTTACACCCAGACAAATTCCCCTTTGAAATGAGGTCATGGTGGAGAGTTTCTTCCCCAACAAAACCTGACAAAGTTAATCGCCAGCACGCCTAGGGTACAGAAGTTGTTCAAGGAAGCTCCGGAGACTGACGGAACACGGGGCCAGCGGCGAGCCTGCATCTCTATAAAGGGACAACCTGGGGACGGTGAGTCCATGGGTAAGAGGAATGCCATTTTCTCGAGTTTAATTTCCTTAGAAGATAGCTATCAAACACGGCGACAACGCCTTGTAGGTTATAACGCAGGGAGAAGCAGAACGAGGAGCTGGTGCGCAGAACAGGGAGGAGAAGCCGGGTGCACGTGTGGCTCCTGGGGTCTGGGAAGAGCCGACAGCCCCTGAAGGGAGAGTGTGGGGAGCGGACGCCGGCCGGAGGTGAGCGAGCACCGGGAAAGTAAAACACAGCTACAGCCGATAAGGCGAAGGGGAAGGAAAGCAAAATAAAGACAACCACGTGGAAAACAGGAGGAAGAGAGGCGAGGTAAATGCAGGACAAAGTCAAGGTGGTGTACGGACTTACAAGCAGTAAGATGGTAGATTTACACTCAGCTGCACCCATAATTACAGTGATCGCACGTTCCAGTCAACAGGCAGACTGCCGGGACGCCCCGATTGATAAGAAATGCAGCTTACATACACAGGGCAGTTACTAGTGACTAGGTAGGGATAGAAAAAGATAGACAAGGGCCTGATGCTGTGGCATAGCAGGTTAAGCCACCGCCTACAACGCCAGCATCCCATATGGGCCTTGGTTCGAGTCCCGGCTGCTCCACTTCCGATCCAGCTCCCTGCTAATGCACCTGGGAAGGCAGTGGAGGTTGGCCCAAGCACTTGGGCCCCTGCACCCATACCGGAGACCCGGATGAAGCTCCTGGCTTCAGCCTGGCCCAGCCCCAGCTGTTGTGGCCATTTGGGGTGAACCAGAGGGTAGAAGATCTGTCTCTCCCTTTCTAACTCTGCCTTTCAAATAAATAAAATAGATCTTAAAAAAACAGAAAGGAAGAAAGAAAAAAAGAAAAACTCCAAGAAAATACAAACAGAAATCGCAGCAGAATAGACATCATCAGAAATAGCAAACACTGTATAAACTTCAAAGAACCACATGACCGCAAACCTCACAATCCTAAAGGTATCCTATTGTGTATCCCCCAAGACAAAGCTTTAAAACACACCAATCAGAGACTGACGGAGTGAAAAATCCACACCACTGGTTAAAGGGTTTGGGACTCCCGCTGCACTAATGAACGGTACAATTAGACACAAAATCATTAAGGACACGGAAGGTCCGAAGGACACCATCACACGGCCTGACTTTCCTAAACGCTGCCCTCCCCGGCGGCTGAAAGGCCTCCTCTCACGATGCACACGCAGCGTCAGCACCCAGAACACCCGGAGTCCTGATGTGTCTCCGACAGCAGAGACCCCGCAAGCCTGGACTAAAGGCAGAGTCCTGCACTTCCACTCTGAGCCGTGAGAAAAGGCGGCCAGTTAAACCCAAAGTGAGTAAGTAGACGCTAGCGCATAAAAAACCCAGAAAGCGATAAAAAGGGGACTAAGGAATGTGGAGAAACCCGACGCAAACAAGAGCTGGTGCTGCAGAAACCATCGCACGTCCGAGGCTCCCGTCGGGCTGATGGAGAAGGAACAGACGAGAACCCACAGCCTCCAAGACCAGGAAGTGAAAGGAGGAAAGACATTTGAAAGACAGTATTGTGAACAATGTGACAGCAACAACCTTGGTAATTCATTTTATTAAAAAAGATTTATTTATTTGAAAGGCAGAGTTACACACCTTCCATCTGCTGGTTCACTCCCCAATTGGCCGCCACAGCTGGAGTTGTGCAGATCCGAAGCCAGAAGCCAGGAGCTTCTTCTGGGTCTCCCATGTGGGTGCAGGGACCCAAGGACCTAGGCCATCTTCCACTGCTTTCCCAGGCCACAGCAGAGAGCTGGATCGGAAGTGGAGCAGCCGGGACTTGAACCGGCGTCCATATGGGATGCTGGTGCTGCAGGCAGTGTCTTTACCTGCTACATTACAGCGCAGGCCCTGGTAATTCATTTTTTTTTTTTTTAATTTATTTATTTGAAAGGCAGAGTGACAGAGGGGCACACATCACTTCCACAGTTGCCTGCAACACCCAGGGCTGAGACAGGCCAGAGCCAGGAGCCAGGAGCTCAGTTTGGCTCTCCCGAGGATGTGGCAGGCAGCCAAACAGTTGAGCCACCACCTGTGGCTTCGCAGGATGTGCGTGAGCAGGAAGGGAGCCGCATGGGAAGCGAAGGGGCTGGCGCTGAAACCAGGCCCTCTGATGCGGATACCGCCAGCCCGAGAGGTGGCTGCCCCGCTGCGCCACGGCACTGCCCCTAAATCCGACCACGACAATGCTCTTTCCAGGAAAAACTTCTCAATTACCAAAAACAACTCCAGAAGAACATTTTAAACATGTGAATAGCCTTGTATCTGTTAAAGACTTTGAGGTTAACCCTATGGCTCTCTATCCCCCAGGAACTTACAGGAAAAACTCTAGTAAGAGGGTAGCAAGTTGAATGCAGCAACATATAAAAAGCATAAGGTGTCACAACCAAGCTGAGCTTCGTTCAAGTCATTCAAACAGGCTCAGCACGTGAAGATGAGACTATCTCGTCAGATTAAGAAAATACAGGAGAGGGGCTGGTGCAGCAGGTAAAGCCCTGGCCTGCAGTGCCGGCATCCCATACGGGCGCCAGTTCTGGTCCCGGCTGCTCCACTTCCGACCCAGCTCTCTGCTGTGGCCTGGGAAAGCAGTGGAGAATGGCCCAAGTCCTTGGGCCCCTGCACCCACGTGGGAGACGCAGACATAGCTCTTGGCTCCTGGCTTTGGATTGGCATAGCTCCAGCCATTGCAGCCATCTGGGGAGTGAACCATCGGAGAGACCTCTCTCTCTCTCTCTGCCTCTCTCTATAACTCTGTGGTTCAAATAAATACAATAAATCTTTCAAAAAAAAAAAAAAGAAAGAAAGAAAATACAGGAGAAAAACAGTATGATCGTCCCCAGAGACGCAGGGGAAAAAAAAACTGCACGGCGCCAAGTGCCAGTGCCGCCTCTGCCGCGGGACCAAGGCGAGTGCCTCTGCTCTACTCCACACTGCGGGCAGCGAGGGCAGAAAGGCAGGGAAGAGAAACCCATGAGGGACCTTCTACCACAGAAGCACAAGCACACTACACTCCAACAATCACAAGCACACAGACTGAACGGTGCAAGGAAAACAGGAGACGCTTCCAGAGCGAGTAAGCTGAATTTAAGGACACGGGGGGCTGGTGTTGCGGTGTGGAGGGTTGGCATCCCACACGGGCGCTGGTTCCAGTCCCGGCTGCCCCACCTCTGAGCCAGCTCCCTGCTAATGCGCCTGGAAAAGCAGCAGATGACACCCTGTGTTTGGCCCCCTGCCACCCATGTGGGAGACCCAAATGGAGTGCCAGGCTCCTGGCTTCAGCCCGGCCCATCCCTGGCTGTTGTGGCCATTTGGGGGAGTGAACCAGCAGCTAGAAGATCTCGCTCTCTTTCTGCCTTGCAGATAAATAAAATACATCTTAACAAAAAGGTCACAGCCATAACATTACATAAGCATTATTACTTTTCTATATAAAAGGTAACAATTGGAAAAGAACAAGCGGATCATTTACTATCGCATTCGAAAGCACTGACCCACTTAGGGCTGAACTGAGCGAGCGCGTGCCAGGCTCGGAGACTCTGCTGTGAGACGCCATGGAGAAAAATCAAGGATGACCTAGATCCGCACACCATGCGCGGACCGCGAGACTCGGCGGCGTTGTGCGCTTTCTTCAAATTCATCCAGAGATGCAGCTGAACTCTGATGAAAATCAGGGATGCATGTTATCAAAACCGACGTGGGAAATCCAGCATCCCAGCGGAGAGCCAGTCAGCAAACTGATTTGGAGAAAAACTCACAGATGTACGGTGAATTTCACCATCCATCACCCCATCCATCAAAATGTATCAGGCCCATAGGGAAAGGACAAAACCCTATATTCCTCCAAGAAACAAACAAACAAAACAAACAAACAAACAAACAAAACACAGGAGATGTTAGGTTAAGGCAATGATTTCAAATATAAGAAGAAACCAAACAAGGAACAAACTGGATTTTAAGGAAGTCGGGGGGGAGGGAGGGGACTCAGTTCTTCAAATGACAGCTGGGAGAGAATGTATGAAGTGAATATATTTCATTGGACTTGTGTGTAGGACGCACAAAACATTTATAGCAGAAATAAGACAAGTCATTTTTAAAATGGACAGAAGATCAAAATGCTTTGCAAACCAGTGTCTGTGAATGACCAAGAGGCATTTGAAAAAAAAAAAATTCAGTATCACTTGTCGTCGGGACATGCAAATTCAAATCACAACGGGATATATCACCAGCCAACTGGAACGTCTAGAATTAGACGACGTCAAATGACGCGGGGACCCGGAGCACCCGGAACGCTGCTGCTCCCCGTGGGCAGAGGCGAGGACGCAGCCACTGTGGCATCTCCCGCCCTGGTAAACGTGCAGCCCCCCATGCCACAGCAACTCTACTCCCAGGGACGTGCCCAAGCGCAGTGGAAATGTATCCACCCGACAACTCTCTCTGAACATCCATGGTAGGTTGGAAAGATTTAGTTTTGCCGTGTGCTATTAATGTGCTGGGCGGAGGAGCGAGGGAGAGAAAATGCCAACAGCTGGGCTGGGCCAGCGGGAAGCTGGGAGTCCAGGACTCAGTTGGGGCCGGCCGCTTGCATGGCGGGGACCCCACGAACCAAGCCATCACCTGCTGCCCCCCGGAGCGCACATTAGCAGGAAGCCAGAATCAACAGGAGCTGGGACTTGAACCCAGGCATCCCAACAGGTCGCCCCGCCCCACCCCCACAGTGGGCGAATAACCCACCTGCTACGCAGCCACACACTGGAACAGCGCCCTGCAGAGAGAAGGAAAAAGATCCCAACACCAGGACAAGGATGGATCCCCAAACACGTGACAGCAACACCTAGCGAGCAGTCCCACCCACATCAGGGTGCTGCGGAAGCGGTTAGCAAAGCCACCACCAGGGACGTGGGCTCCCCCCCTCAGAGAGGAGGTTCCAGCCCCGCTGTCTCCCTTCCGGTCCAGCTCCCTGCTAAGGCACCTGGGAAGGCAGTGGAAGGCGGCCCGAGTGCTTGGGTCCCTGCACCCACGTGGGAGACCCGAAAGAAGCTCCTAGCCTGGCTTTGGCCTGGTCCAACCCACGCTGTTGTGGCCATTTAGGGAGTAAACCAGCAGATGGAAGATCTCTCTGTCCATCTCTGCCTTTCAAAATAAATAAATAAATAAATAAATAAACCTTTTTCTTTTTTTAAAGTGTTGTGGGAAGTGGCATAAAACGATATTTATTTTGGTGTACAATTTTGGAAATCCAGGCTTATGGGGGGGGGGTCCTTCAAAACGTTCACAGAAACTGCACATTCGTACGAAGACTATGCATGGATGTTTTTTATGAAAATAACCTGAATTCCGTCCATTTTCCTACAGAGTCTCTGCAGTCCCCCTGGATGAAAGTCCAGAAGGGGCAGGAACAGAGGGCAGAGCGGTGGTTGGGGGGGGCACGCGTGTGGGCAGAGACACGCTCTGTGCAGCGAGTGGGAGGCGGCGGCTCCATGGAACTGCATCCCTGCATGGACACACGCGTGCGCCTGCACACGCGATCATGCCTGCGTACCGCTGAGTGCGTGGGGAGAGCAAGATGCTCTCCTTACTGCTAATCAGACTTTAACAAACTCAATCCCTTCTACTCTTCGTCCCGTCCTTTAATTCCACTTTTGGGCTAAGATTGGCAACGTACTTCATAAACTACTATAATTACACATGCCTAGCATGTGGATAAATATTAAATCTGAATGTATCAGGGTTTTAAGTTCAAAAGTGCTTACTCTTGGGGTACATGGGCAAGAGACCAGACTGCTGGCCTGGGCAGACCCTGTACGGCTGCCGTGTGTGGGGACGCCACTGAGCATGCCTGGAGGGCCCCGGGGGTGGAGCTCCAGAGCTCAGCCGGGGAGAAAAGTGTGAACCGGTGAGGAGGGGACTCGGCCAGGTATTTTGTGCCCAGGAAATCAGAAGTGTGTGGGGGTCCCCGGGCTAGAGAGGGTATCAGAGCACACACATGCGCGGCACTGGAGCAGCGGGCCTGGGCCAGCGTGGCTGTGTGCCCCTTGCTGTCACTCCCTCTGCCCCTCCAGGGGCACGTCTCTGGGATGCCCTGCACCACTGTGCAGGAAGTGCCGTCTCGCCCCGAGGAATGGCCACAGTGGGGGTGCAGGCAGGGCTGGAAGAAGCGAAGCTCGCCCCAGACCCCACGGACAGCCGTGGCAGGGCTGGCAGGTGCGCTTCGCGCTCGGCCAGGGGGGCGCGGGGAGGGCTTGTGGCGGGCTGTGTCTGTATGTCCTGCAAGGCCCGGGAAGCCCTGACTTCAGCGACCGCAGGCCCGGGTCTGCACAGAGAGCTCTGTGGGCGCGGGGCTGACCCCTGCCGCCAGCCCCTGGGTGAATGCGGCCGTTGTGAGCACCGTCCCGGCGATGACATCACAGCGTGGCAGACGCTCCTTTTCGCCAGGGCACTCCAGGCTAATGCAATCACACGATTACATAATTAACCCAGCTGTCTCATTAAGAAAATCAACTGGAATTCAGGGCATAATTAGTCATACAGCAATTAGCATGCTGATGAGCAACTGATGAAAAGCCGTCTGGATACCCAGCGTGCCAGGACCACCCGGCCACGGCGAGGGGGACAAGGCGACACACCTCGCCACGCGGGCTCACGGAGGACGAGGCCCCAGCTCGCGCCCAGGGTGTTCTCACGCTATCGTGCGGTGGGACTGGGCGCGGGCAGGAACACAAGGGAGAGCCCTGGAAACCGGGGCAGCGCTGCAGAGCCGGGGCCCGGGAGCTCGGAGGCCGATGCGGCTGCGCCCGCCCATTCCCCGGGGCTACAAGCCTGCGGCGCACTGCACGGCACAGCGGTCGGCTCAGGCCCCGAGACCGTCTGCTAGCCGCCTCCCCTGTCCAGTTTCCAATTCCCCGAGTGCTGGGGCAGCGTGTGACTGTCCCTTGTCCCCACGGCTGCCGGCAGGACCAGCTCCGGGCCAGGGACCCACCGGCCAAGCAGGAGGCAGCGCAGCGCACAGCCCACGGCTTGCATGCCCCGGCAGCAGCTCCCTTCCCCTGTCCGTCTGTCTGTCCTGTTTCACACGCCCTAGAGTTGATTTTCAATATCACAAATGATTTGACCCTCTCAGGTCAGTGAAATCACCAGGATTCTCTGCAGGGGGCCGTGGGTACCAGGTCTGGGGCGCCAAGGCCAGGAGCTCAGGAACACGCGGACTGGAGCATCCTCCGAGAAGCCGGCTGGGATGGGCAGACTTCCGGAGCCTGCGCTACGCCCATTCCGCTCTCAGCATGGAGAACATGGAGGCACTCCTAACGAAATCCCAAGGTTTCGTCAGGTTTCCCTGGGGGAGGAGGGGTCCTCCTATGGGGTCCTGAGCGAGGGGCAGGCAGGAGAGAAAGAGAAACAAGAAGTTTCCTGATTGTAGCGTCCTAACCTCTAAGGCGACCCTGTCTTGAAGGTACCGGGCACACAAAGCCCAGGCTGCTACGATTCTATGTTTGTGGAGAAGTAGGAAGTAGTGGTTCGAAAGGATGCCACCCCGCTCTGCTTCTAGACCCGCAATGCCAGGCCTGTGGGGCACTCGCCAGGCGTGAAGGTCTCCCCAGCTCTCAGCAGACACCTCCGCTGGGGGCACCCGTGGAGCGCAGGCTCTGGCAACGCAGGGGCCTCGGCTTTTCGCCATCCCAGGCCCCTCTCCCAGGGAAAGGCAGTGAGACATTCAGTCCTGAAACACGGAGTTCCAGCCGCGTTTCATGAGTCAATGAATATTTTATGTCACTGGTAATGTGCTTCCCAAGATTTAAATCTTAAAATAAACCCTTCCAGGCACTGCTTTTGCGGTGGGAGGGCTTGCGTCTGCAGGAGCTGAACCGCATCGGCGACCAGGGAGCTGCGGTTCTTACCTGGGGGCTACCGAGAGAGGCGAGGGAGCAGACACCTTACAAACAGATGTTCCCGCCGGCCGAGCCCCGCAGTGCCCGGGCCAGGCGCTGGCTCTCCCAACACTGTGTCCAGCTCTTCCGTTAGGGACCCAAAAATAAACTGCTAAGGTGTGGTGGGGGAAGGGGAAGGTCGCAGTTGGGTTTTGTTTCTAAGGAGGCCAGAAAGGCTCCGATGACGATGACGGAGTTCTTATTTGGGACACATTCCTAAGGGTTCTGCAGAAACTTAGATAGTGAGTGGACGGCGTTACTGATTGCTGCTGCTGCCCCCTCCCCCGCCGACGGCACAAACAAAGACAAGCACATTGTAAAATCACTGAGAAGCAGCAGGCGGCCAGAGCGAGCCGCCCACGCGGGGTCCAGGGCCGGCAGAGTGTGCGGGCCGTCGCCATTCTGCTCGGAGCGCAGTGACATGCCAGCAATGCGAGAGCCTGGGAGAGATCATTCCGGAACACTTGTAGCCGTTGGATAGGGTCACGCTTTCAAAGCAGGGACATTTATTCCTCATACCATTACAGTGAGGGGCGGAGGCCGCCCACGCTACCCATTCAAGTGTGGAAAACTCTCAAAGGAACTGAACAAGCCCCAGCACTGGTGGGGGAGGGGGGTCAGCAGAGTACAGGACCCGGCGTGCGGTGGGCTGCCGGGAAGTGCCGCAGCGGGAGAGGGTGAATCTGACCTCAGCACATCTTGAGCCGGGGGTGGGGAAAAGCAGCGGGGAGAGGGCTGCAGACTTCTCATGGCGCTGGCCGGCTTAGCAGGGAATGCCCATCTGGGGACCGTGTCCAGTCCGGGCCTCACGCAGCTCAGCATCAGATTCTTAAACACCACCAAGGACAGGTGTGCCGGCTGTTGTGTTTTTTCAAGTGCACAGGGCCGCCGGAGTGAGCACAGGTGCACCTGGGGGAAGCAGCTGGGACGTGTGCAAGCCTGGGAGCGCCCCTGCGTCTGGATGACGCACACGTTACGGCGTAAAAACCTGCCCACGATAAAGACGGCAGAGGGAGCCCAGTGGATTCATGAGGCAAACTGGAACTGCCCCGGGAATCGAAGTGGCAGGTTGCCCTCTGACCTCAGAAGGTGGACGAGAAGCCAGAGGCCACGTCTAGCCAGCATGACCGTGAGCGGGGATGGGCAGGGAGCCAGGGCTGGCTTCCGGGCTGGCTTCCAGGCCGAGCTCCGGGAGCGCACTGCTCTCGATGGCTGCCGATGGCTGCCGCAGCCTCCCCGTCAGACCAGAGCCGGCTCCACCTCCCCTGCAGCTCATCTCCGCTCATTTCTCTCCGGCTCTGCTCCGAGCCCCTGAAACCAAGCATCCCAGCGTCTCCCTCCCCACGGCCTCTGGACCCCTTTGCGATCTGCTGTCCCCACTGCAACTGGGACGGCCTTTTGCATGCACACATCTATGGGGCAGCTGTGTCCCTGCTCCCGAAGCCTTCACACGAGCCGCTGTGCAGCGAGGTGACCGCATGCCCCTGCTGCAGGCCTAGACCTGGTGTGTCCTGGTCACCCCAGACCGTGTCCCCGGATGCCAGCAGGTGTCATGGCGCGGATGCCACGGCTCGCAGCCACTCCCAGGCCTCTCTTCTTCGGCTGTGGGAGCCACTCTGGCCTATGGCTCTCCCACCTGCTCCTTCCTGTCCAAGGCCCCTCATGTACTCTGCTCTCTGGGTTCTCCCAGCCGCAGCCAGTGGCTGTCGCCAGGCGGGCGCCTCCCGCCTGCTCAATCTTCCTTATTCTGTGCTTTCTGGCCCCACTGAGACATGCGGGCGCACACTCATCACCTCTGAAATTTGGTGATTATCCGTGTAATTGCTGCTTAGTGCCCGTATTCCCAGTGCACTCTGTAGCGTCCACAGGGCAGGGGCCTCGCCATTGGTCTCTCCCCAGGGCTCAGCGCTGTTCTTTTTCTAAAAGATTTTTCATTTGTGTGAAAGGCTGAGTTAGGAGAGAGGAGGAGAGACAGAGAGGCCTTCCATCTACTGCTTCCCTCTCCAAATGGCCGCAACGGCCAAGGCAAAACCAGGAGCCAGGAGCTTCTTCCAAGTCTCCCACGTGGTGGGCAGGGGCCAAGCACTTGGGCCATCTTCTGCTGCTTTCCCAGGGGCACTAGCAGGGAGCTGGATGGGAAGTGGAGCAGCTGGGACTCGAACCAGCGCCCATGTGGGATGCTGGCATTGCAGCGGAGGTTTAACCTACTGCGCCATAGCACCAGACCCAGCGCTGTTCCTGACACATAGGAAGGGTGGGAGAAGAGGGGACCCAGGTGCTGACCAAGTCCTGGCGGGCAGGTGCCGGAGGCGGCTGCGAGTGAGGAGTGACCTGGAGACGGAGCTGGAAGAGCCACCAGGTGACCTCCGCGACTTGGCTGCTGAGGACCCGGTGGGGGTAGGGCCACAACCCCCCTGCTGCCGGCCAGTGCTGGGCACGGAGCTTCACTCCAGCGGGACCAACAGGTGGCAAACGAGAAAGACGCACGAGAGAGTACTGAGGCAGTGGTCGTGGCCGGGGGCCTGCTGGGCCGGATTTCTGTGCCGGTCTCAGGCTGGGCCAGGCCCTGGCTCCCGGAGCTGAGCCACTCGGCACAGAGCTGAAATACCTGTCCCATCGTTCCCCAGCGCTTCCTCCGTGTTTGAGAGATAATGTGAGGTGCTGTCTCTTGCCACAAGAACTTCACGCACCCTACACGCATTTCTGGCCCCCTCCCGCCACCCCCCGTCTGGCGCCTGAAATGCACAGCCAGTGAGGGCCCCCTCCACCCCCGCCCCGCCCCCGGCGCGCTGGGTGACCGCAGGAAAGATGCCACCATTGACCAGGCCCTTCCCGTGAGCCTCGGCCACAGGATGACTGCAGTCGACGCGCAGCGCTCCGAGCGCCAGCCCTGCTTCTCCGGGAGCCCGTGCGCTCTGTCTGGCTGCAGCGCGCAGAGACACCGCACGGGCCGCGGGAGCCTTTCACTGGCTTGTAGCACTGTGGATAACATCACGTTAGCGCCTCCCACCGTGACAACTTCAGAGAGGGGCCTGGACTCCCCCGAGACAGAAAGGAGCCTCATGGAGAACGCGGCCGACAGGGCAGGGGCTTGCGGCACGTCATCAAGGGAAGACGCCCGCGCCCACGTCCCCATCACAGTTCCATCGCACACGGAGCCTGCCCGGGCAAAACGGGCCCCTCCTTTCCCACGGGAAAGTAAGAAAGTGCAGAAGAAACTTAACAGCTTAGTCACTGCCCAACTGCAAAACGTCTCTAGGAGAAAATGTCTTAAAAATAAGAGAGCACAGGGGCCGGTGCCATGGCTCGGTAGGTTAATCCTCCGCCTGTGGCACCGGCATCCCGTATGGGCGCCGGTTCTAGTCCCGGCTGCTCCTCTTCTGATCCAGCTCTCTGCTATGGCGTGGGAAAGCAGTGGAAGATGGCCCAAGTCCTTGGGCCCCTGCACCTGCACGAGAGACCTTGAGGAAGCTCCAGGCTCCTGGCTTCGGATCGGCGCAGCTATGGCCATTGTGGCCACCTGGGGAGTGAACCAGTGGATGGAAGACCTCTCTCTCTGTCTCTCCCTCTCACTGTCTGTAACTCTGTCTCTCAAATAAATAAAATATTTTTTTAAAAAAAGCTTAGAAGTCTCAGAATATAATTTAAAAAAAATTAAGAGAGCGCAGGTTCCCCGGGCGATAGCAGCTCTTGGCTCTCCGGGTCTCCGGCTGCCCCGCTGCTCTAGGCTGGGACCCCGCTCCGGGGAATGCGATGGAGCAGGGGAATCCACAAGGGAAACTCACAGGATGAGCTCTCTGGAAGGAGAAAGCCGTGTTCATCAGAGCTGAGGTCTCTCTGAGTCAGTGTGGACAGGGCATCATCAGACACCACCCTGCTGATGGGACAGTGCCATGTGGTGACGACTGAGGATCAGGGCCACCTGGGCACTGCCAGGTCTGACCACAGCTAGGGAGCCTCCCTGGGAGCCCCAGTCAGGGGGGCGCAGGGAACTCCTAGCTAAGCACGAACTCTGATAGAAAACCCAACAGCTGGGAGTGGGAGCCTGGAGCCAATGCTGAGAACCAAGGAAACCACTCCCTGGCGCGAGGCTGTTCCTCCACCCTGCTCCATTGTACAGATGGGAACACCGAGGTCCAAACACAACACCAATGGGACCAGGATCTCACAACAAGGAGACCTTGGGTCCCCCCACTCCCTGGCAAGGTCTTTTGTCCTGCTTCTCGTGTGGTGGAGCCCCAGGAGCCCCCATTCCAAGGGGGGAACAGGCAGCCAAGTTGTTGGGCTGCATTACCAAGCAGGCCAGGTACAAAGCAGACCTGCTTCTGAGCTGCTCTGTCCAGGTGGCTCCCGTCACGTGACTCACGCTCACGGAATTAAGAGCAAGCAGGCAGCTCCAGGGCCTGGGGACCGTGGCAGACACATGATCCTGTCCATCACCTCCTCTATTCCCTGGGAGCAGGGGACCGACCAAAGTGGGCTGGAGGCACCTTGAGCTCCGTGTCCCTTTTCTAAAATAAGACGCTGGACACTAATCGTGTCTTGAAATTCTTAACAAGCGGCATTCATAGTTCAGCTCCTTGGTTGTTTGCAAAAGAAGAGAGAACTCACGCCCTTCGCTGCGGCTGGTGGGACTGCCGGTTACCCTTTGGCCATGACCATTAAGTGGGAGACCTGTGCAGAGCTCATTCATGACGTGGGCATCCGGGTGTCCCGCAGGTGGCATGGGCAGTCGGAAGGCCCCTGCACAGTGCACACGGGAGCGCGCGCGCATGCACACACACACACACGCCTGCACACACCCTATACCTTCTCCAAGGGACACGCGCATTTCACACCACAGCCCCCAGGTGTGGGTTTCTGTGTTTCCGAAGGCAGATGTGACTAACAAATGCACCGAGTTTCCATCATCCCAAGTCTGGGTTTTGGAGCGCTTGTGTTCCCAGAACTGCCTGGTTTTCAAGGGGAAAATCCCCTGAGGGAAGCTGAGGAGGAGCCGGAAGCCCACCGGCTGCCAGCCGTGGTGCCCTGCGGCAGGCAGAGCCGGCCTCACCTGGAACATCGATCAGTCTCTTGTAGACGTTCAGGAAGGCCGCCTCCGCTTCTTTGCTCCTCTTACTCAGCGCATCAATCTGAAAGCGTCAAAGAGAAAAACAAGGAACTCAACATTGGTCAAGAAGCAATTTAAAAATCTATACGTGCAGTGTGTGCCCACGGCGAACGGAAGGCTGGCTTCTCCCGGCAGATGTCTGAGAGCTGGGCCGGGTAGCTCAGAGGAGACAACCCACGCCGGCCCAGGCCCACAGCCCACGCTGGAGGGCAGAGCGCCCTGCCCAAGTATGCCCTGTGAGGCACCTTCAAGAACTTGGGCCCCTGCCACCCTCAAGGGAGACCTGGCCCAGCCCTTGCTGTTGTGGCCATGTGGGGAGTGAACCAGCAGATGGACATTCACTCTGTCTCTCAAATAAGTAATTAAAGCAAAAACCCCTTAGTCATTGAGATGTATACTTAAAAATAATTTTTTTTTTTTAATGAACGTCAAGGACACAGACACAGGCACACAGTTGTGCGCTTATGACGCCCATGTGTCTGTGTTCCGCCCATAGGATCCAGGTTAAGGACCCATGGGTGGGGCTGAAACACCCCACAGGACACAAGGGATCGGCAGGAGTCTGCTGGGGTGGGGACAGGGCCATAACGTGGGAGCTGCGGGTGACAAAGCTGATGGGCGAGAAGGGGCAGGTCCCGAAGGGCCCTCAGTGCGGGACTGGGGAGGTGGGAGGGTAAGCGCCTGGACAGAGGCCATTGCCCTCGTCCAGGTGACAAACATGGCGGGCAGTGGCCGTGGGTACTAAGGGAGCACCGCGAGTTGACGTGAGACAGGACAGTGCCTGCACTTCCAGCTTTGGCCACGGCCAGGCCTCTGCCAGGTTGGTCAGGGCTGGTCTAGCTCACGAACTGCCCCAGTGTAGACGTCCACCTGGCAAAGCAAGGTGGCGTGCAGACCCCCTCAGTGATGCCAGACACCCGTCCCCAGGGCTGCCGGTCATGGCACCAACTCGTCAGGGTGTTCAGCTTAATGTGACGCAAGCGCTGAGACCACGGAACGCCTTCTGCACCAAAGCCGGCAAGACTGTACACGCACCACCTGCGCGCTGGCTCGGGAAAGGACAGTAAATTACATGCTCCTCTGTCCCCGCGTGCAGCTATGCTGTCTCTAGCCTTATTAAAGAGGCAAAGGCTGTGGTTTAATTACAGGGCCTGCACCTGAGCCAGCGCACTCGTGGGAAGCCCTGAGAGGGGTCACCTGACGGGGGAGGGTCAGAGGCTGCGGGGTGGGTGATGCACGCTCCCGGGGGCCGGGCCCACCAGCGCAATGCGACTGGCACCTTCTCACGAGCTGTGCCCCCCAGTGTCCAATCTAGGGTCACCCGTTTGGAACCCAGACGCGTTTCCCTCCCACGAAATGTGGCTGTGAGGGGATTCCAAGCGGCCCACGGGGACTATTAACACAACGAGATCTCCGCCTTTAAGGCCACCACCCCCTGATGGCTACCAAGTCACGCTTGCTGTACAATCAGAAAAGCGTAAACAATGCGGGGAAGTAAATTAAACTCATAAATCTGCCATTCACCGGGAAAATAATACTGTCTGCTCTGTGTTTTCTCTTCAAATTTTTTTTTCTAATTAAAAAATTATAGTCCAGTGGAATGTAGGCAGACAGGCACACTGGAGACAGAACACAGATGAGGGGCTGTCTAGGGCTGGGTGGGAGGAGATGTGGGCTTGGGGGTGATGAGAACATCCTCCAGTTGTGGGTGTTGACGGCTGCACCCCGGATTCTACACAGGAAGTCAGGGAACTGGAGGCTTCGCGTGGGTGAACATGATGCAAGAATCCTTCTCCGCTGCCTGGGTGTTCACGGGGCGTGGGACGGGCTGGGACCCTCCGCGGCCAGCTGAGGACCCACTCCCACCACCTGTGGAAGAGACCTTATCGGGGGCCAGTCTGCAGGTGACAGTTCAGCTCAGCAGCACGGCCCAGATCTGACACGTCTGAGAGGGGAACGTGTGGACACAGAGACAGGTGCACAGGGAGAGAGCCGGGTGGAGACCAAGACAGATCAGCATGATGTGTCCATGGGCCTAGGGGCCCAGGGATAACCAGGGAGCAGGGACAGATTATCCTGCATGGCTGCAGGGGGATGCATGCTGCCCGCACCTGTGGGATGGAATGTGTCGACTGGTGAAGCCACTTGGCCTGTGGGACCATGGACCTGTGCCCCTGCCCGCACAGCTGCCAGGAAGTCTGAATCCAGCGTGCAGCCAATGAGAGTGGGTGATGGGCTTAAGAGGCGCAGTGAGCAGATGACGGCCAGGTTCCTTGGGGGTGGCCATGCAGCCCTGGCGGAGGCCGAGTCTCCCCTCGGTGAGGCCCCCGTGCCCCCGTGAGCGCCTCTGAACTGTTGGAAGAATTTGTCCACCCTGGACATTCTGAAGCTAGCTTGGTTCGTTTGCTCTTTTGACTCCTTCCCCGTGGCCACTGCCTGGGGTCAAGGTCAGGCCCTCGAGTCTGGTCTGCTCAACAGCCTGGCTTTCCCCATCACCCCTCCCCAGCGGATGGGACCATGCCTGCGACCTCCCCGGACTGCCAGCTGGGCCAGCTGCCTCCAATGCCGGCTCCAGTGCCAGCTCCGCCTGTTCTGCCGCTCGCGGAGTCCGGCGACCAAGCAGCCAGAGCGGGGAAAGTGGCCAGCGCTGGCACAGGAAGTCCCGCCTGACAGTGACTGCACCATGTGCCAGGGCCTCCCGCCCAGTGCCCATGGCCACAGCCAAGCAAGGGGGCCCTTTTGTCTGCCCGCTGCCGTTCTGGGTGGGGGAAGAGGCCGCATCGTGCTCATCCCCCTGCCCACCTCCCACCAAACCAGACGTGGTGCCACGGCTCGGGCCGGCAGCTCCTGGCAGAACGGCAGGAGCCTTGGGCATCTGAGACAAGGTCTGGGTAAGGATTTAGCCCCACGGCGCTGGAGTCAAGACCCAGAGGCGACACTGCTGCCCGAGCCCGAGCTGGGGACTCTGTCTTCTGTGCTCAGCCCCTAGAAAGCACCGGGGAGGAGTGAAGGGGCACTCGGCCGGGCCCGCCTCCCGCCACGCCCCTCCGCTACAGCCACGCCCGGTTACTCCCGTTCCCTGAACACACAGGCAATTTCCCCTCCGCCTGGAAGGCGCCTCCTTGGAATGTTCCCCTGATCCTTGGGGCTCCAGATGCGTCTGCCAGCGCGGGGCCGCCCCGGACTGCAGATAAGATGCCCTGCCGAATGAGGTCCCGAGTTCCCCGGGAGCCCACAGTGCCGTGGGCCCCAGCACCGCGGCTGCCGCTGCCCTGCACAAAGGGGGCGTTCAGTGCACTGTCACCGTGCGTGCGAAACTGACCTCACCGGGCCGGGAGTGCCACCTGCTGAAGTGAGCAAATGCTGAAAGAATCCAGTTTCAGATCTTCACGAAATGCCTAATGCGTGAAGAGCTCTCTGTGTAGCGGGCGTTGTGTGCTGTGTGCTGGGATCTGAGGCAGCTCCTTGGCTAACGGCCGCAGGGTGTGTGTGTGTGTGGTGTCTCCCCCCAGGCCCCCTAGCCCCACCTGGAAGTGCTCAAGGCCACCTGCCCGCACCCAGACCCGAGGGGCTTCCACTGCACGGCTCAAGACCCCCACTCTCCTCAGAGTGTCACGTGTCACCTTCACAAACCATATAGCGGCTTCTCACTCTCACACCACCAGTATTTGCTTCCCTCAGTGTAAAAACTCAGGAGAACAAAGTTCACAGCCTCCCGAGACCCCTAACTGGAGGGCAGCAGAACTGGGCTGTGGGGTTGCCATGTCGCACGGTGCAGGGGTCTCTGCTCCGGCCACTGGCCACTCTGCCCACCGCCACAGAACTCCAGCTCCAAGACCACCCTCCAGGTGGCGCTTCCCCACGTCCCTGGTGGCAGGCTCCCTCACGCCCCGTGCGACGACACTGCCCGTGCCTCTTTGAGCCCCGCTTCCCTGGGTAGGAGAGGGAACAGGGGGCGTAGCCGCCTTGAAGGAGCACGAGAGGATGGACTGTGGCAGGTGCAGAGCACGGTGCAGGCTCAGGCACCCATCACAGCATGGCAGCCAGCCACGGAGGGCCGTCTCCTGCGCAAGCCTCCACGAAGGCGTGCGACAACTCAGGGCGCTGCCACACCTGGGACAAGCCCCAAGCCACCTGTGATGGAGGTCTGCCTGCGACTGACGGAAGCCTGTCGGTGACTGCCACAGGTCCATCTGTGACTGATGGAAGCCTGCCTGTGATTGACACAGGTCTATCTGTGACTGACGAAGCTTGTCTGTGAGGGAAGTCCCGCCTGTGACCGAGACCAGCGCCCCGTGGACGTCCTCGCTGTGGCCTCGCCTGCCCCCACCCCCACGCCATGTGCCGTCCACAATGGCCCTGGGTCACTGTCCTCAGGGTCGGGGTGAGCTGTGAGGCCACCGTGCCCTAATGATCTCTTCACCCGTCTCAGATCCGGTCTTTGGGCTCCTCCAGGACCCGGTCCCACTTAGTCTGCTAACTGCACCTGCCACCCAGTTCCACCCATGCTGCTACATGCCGGCTCCCCTGGCATGACACGTCCCCAGGGATGCTTCGGCCAGTAGCACTGTGCACCCTGCTCACAGGAGACCTCAGCTCTCCCTGCATGCACTGGCGTCGCCTTGTGCCACCTGGGCATGCAGGAAGTCCCTCCACCCACGTGCCACACGGTGCCAACATGACCGCCCCACTCCAGCTTCCTCCCTGTCGCGGTGGGGTCTGCTGCTGGCCAGCGCAGTGGCCCCTTCCCACTCTGTTTCCAGAACCCAGCGAGGGGCCTCACACAGGGAGGATAATTAGCACGTGCCTTCTGAACAAAGACCAGGCCAAGATGGCGGCACAGGTCAGGGATCTTTTGATGCTCACTTTGAATGGGGGCCGGTGCTGGACGCCCACATCTGCACCAGAGTGCCTGGGTTTGAGCTGTGGCTCTGCTCCCCATTCCTGCTCCCGCTCCTGCGTGTGTGTGTGTGTGGGGGGGGCAGATGCAGCAAGTGATGGCTTCACCAACTGAGTATCTGCCATTCACACGGGAGACCTGGATTGAGTTCCAGGTTCCTGGCGCCGGCCTGGCCGGGCCCTGACTGCCGCGGGCATGTAGGGAAGGAACTAGTGGATCGGAGATCTCTGTATCACTCTGCCTCTTACATAAAATGAAAACACACGCACACAGCCTTACTCTGGAATTCTGCAACACTGAATACGTTGGAAGATCGGAGCAGGGAAGGCGGTTTGCGATCACTAAAAGCTTCAAGAGAGTTTCTACCATCCAGGTTACAAGCCTAAGAAGCGGGAAGTCACGAGACAAAATGGAGCAAACCACCCCTGTCGGGACAAGGAGACCTCGGCGGGGCCATGTGGATGGCGGAGTAGAAAGGGAAGACAGGGACTGGGAGGGGGGTTTGCCGTCCCCGTGAGCTTTTTATAAGCAATATAAAGGAAGCCATGCCAATGCCTGAACCAGAGCTCACCGCGACTGCCACGCCGTGCACTCCATGGGTCTTCAGTGGGCACAGCTGTAACTCTAAAACCTCACCAGGGGATGGCGTGCCTGCCACCGGCAGTCACACCGCACATTCCGCTCACAGCGACAAGGACGATAGGGCCGGCCTCCCACGCAGGGGATACACCCCACGGCCCACAGAGGATGCCCTAAGACAGGAGAACCCTATAGACACACTGTGCTTTTTCCCAGACGTAGGTAGCTATGATAAAGCTGGCTTACACGTGAAGCACAGTAAGAGACTGTTAACAATAAGAACTACTAATAAAATAGAACAATTTTAATACTATGTATACTTGTACCGGAACAAATTGACATAACATTTGTGAACTGTTCATTTCTGGAATTTTCCACTTCCTATTTTCGGGGTGTGTGTGGCCGTGGGTAAAGGAGGGCTGCTGCAGGCTTTGGGAACCCGTGGAGGAAGGAAGGGTGATGGGAGTGCAGGGCTTCCCAGCTGGCTGAGCCACACGTGGGACACCACGCAGCATCCTGGCCCACCAGGGGTGAGGTTCAGATGGAGACTGTGATGTGGACTTGCACCAGGCCCTGGGGTCAGCAACAACTGGGGAGGACACCAGTCTCCCAATGGCTTGTGGGGATGGCATGGGTGACCGATGCCTCCCAAGGCCCAGGGCTTGCTTCTCGGCTCTAAGGCCAAAAGCAGCGCCCTGTCCTGACCACTGAACTAACCTCCCCGGGCCTCCGGTGTTTTACTTCTTATCGGAGAGGCAGCGAGACGGAGAGTGACAGAGGGGCACACGGAGCTCCTATTTGCTGGCTCACTCTCCAAAGGCTGGGCTGGGCCAGGCGGAAGCCAGAAGCCAGAAGTCCCACCTGGGCCGCCTGTGTGGGCGGCAGGGCCCCCCCAGTACTTGAGCTGTCACCTGCTGCCTCCCAGGGTGTGTGTGAGCAGGGAGCTGGAGGCAGGGGGGAACAGGCCCCGATCCCGGGCAGTCAGGTATGGGAAGCAGACATCCCAGTGTCTTCATGGCTCATTCGTCAAGTGGGGAGAACCCATCTCGGCTGCTGTAAGGATCAAAGGGGTGGGAGCCTCGGGGGGGGGGGGGAGGCGCTGCCTCAGCGGCTCCCCTTCTCACAAGCAGAAGCTGAGTGAGTTGCACACAGCCAGGCCCCTAACCCAGCACCGTGCACTGGGACACGTGGTCTATGGAAAGAGAGGCTTGGGGCTGCAGCTGGCTCCGGTCCATGCCTGCTGGGCGAGACCGAGGCCGGTTACCTGAGCTATTCAAGCCTTGGTTTCCCTCGTGTCGAGGGGGACAGGAAGTCCCTCTGTGTGAGTGGCCCATGTCTCAGTCTGGAGGCCCGTGAGGTGTCCAGATACCCAGTCAACACCCCCTCTTGGTGACACTCTCTACACTGTACCAGTCTGTCCCCTTTAACTGTCAAGTCAATCAGGAAGCTAAGAGGGTAAAAATCCTGGGGGACCAGGACACCTCCACCGGGTAGCCTGGTGGCAATGGCAGCCGTGGGGACAACACGCCAGCACCAACGCCGACACCCAGGGAAGCAGACACCGACCAGTCACAGACAGACGTGCTGCGTGCACTCCTAGCCAGCAGAGATTGGCAAGAGCGCTGGGGGCACGAGAGACCAGCTGTCTTGCCCCGAGTCTGGATGCAGAATTGGTTCAAGCGCAAAGCCTGGGGCAGCACGTGGCAGTGGTTTGCGAAGCCCGCGTGCGGAGCGGGGCAGCTCCTCTGCTTCCCACCCAGCTTCCTGCCAACGCACAGCCCGGAAGACAGCAGGTGCGGGCAGCTGGGTCCCTGCCGCCCTCGTGGGAGCCCCAGACAGTTCCGGGGCTCTTGGCTTCAGCCCGGCTCAGCCCCAGCTGCTGGTAGACATCTGGGGAGCAAACCAGCAGGTGGAAACTCTCTCTCTCTTTCAAATAAATAAAAATAAACAAACATTTTCTTGAAAAAAGAGCACAGCACAGTTTGAAGAGCCACAGAGAGTTGAGAAACCACCCGAGAATGACCCAGGTCATCCAAAGCAGACGCGTACAGAGGCCGTTCTGACTGGGTCTGAACTCATCAAAGGAACACACAAGTATCCGCTGAAAAAGACCAAAGTAGCCGGAGCACACTAATGCTAGTCCTGGGGGTTCCACGCGGCGGTGGGAGGGGCCCGGAGTGTGGAGGGGCCCCCTCCACACTCCCACTGCCTCCGAGCGATGGAGAGAGCAGAGGGGTTGGAATGGGGGGTGGGAGCCCCACTGATCCCCCAGGCTTGCTTCTCAACGTTCATCCAGGCTGAGATCCCCACCAGACAGCACGCGGCCAATGCCAGCGGGCATGGAAAGTGACAGAGTATTCCTCCTTTGCTCCCTGCACACTGCAAGAGAAGCCGGGAAGATGGTGCCAGGCAGAATGAGAGGGGGGGCGAGGTCGAGACCACGGGGAAGACAGCCGCGGCAGGACGGGCCAGCATCACGAGACAGACACAGCGACAAGCCCCCCCGCCCACCTCTGCAGGTAGGCCGCCTCTCACACGCGTCTCACGTCGGGTTGTCCACACGCACCCGAGCGGCTGCGGGGGAGAAGGCTTAGTGGCATCTCTCGCCAGCGGGCAGAGCCAGAACCCAGCGCTCGTTGGGGGTGGGAGGGGCCGCTGGCTGCCAGCTCCACTTCCTGCTTCATTCATTCCTGCACGTGGACAATCAAGTCACTCACAGCATGGCTCAGATGTGCTGGGCGGTGCGTGTTCTTCCTCCTCCTATTCTACTCCGAGGGCATGGGGGGCCCGCCCTCCCACCAACCCGAGCCCCCACCCCCAATAAATCACAGCAGGGGTGTGGGGAAGAGCAGAGAATGTATGGGTAGGGTAGGAAAAACAATTAAAAGTGTAAGACACACACACACACACACACACACACACACACACACACACACCGTGTTCGGCGGGCTGCATGATACGAGATCAATCTACAAAACTCAATTGTCTTTCTAGCAATAAACAATCTGAAATGAAATTAAGAAAAAGATCCATTTATAAAAACATCAAAAAGGCAATGAAAACACTTGGCAATCCTTTTAGCCAAAGACACATAAAACGTACACCCTGCAAACCCTAAGAAACCAGAGCAGATGGAGAGTTAACCAGCATTCGTGGATGGAAGACTTCCCATCATTACAGTGAAGAGTCACGAGTGCATCTATAGACTCAACACGACGCCTACCCAAACCAGGGCTGGTCTCACGGCAGAAGCTGACAAACTGATCCTACGATTGATTCCTAGGGAAGCGGAGGGAATCCCAAACGGGCAAATCAAGCTGGAAAAAGAAAAACAAAGAGGGGAGACTCACACTTCAAAGCCTGGAGCACAGCTACGGGAACTGGACTGCAGCGATGGCGAACGGACAGATGCAGGCCATGGAGAGGGACCGAGGGCCCAGACAGAAAGCCTGACGAGAGTGACAAGACCCTTCAGCTGGGGGGGCTGGCGCCGTGGCTCACTAGGTTAATTCTCCGCCTGCAGCGCCGGCATCCCATATAGGTGCCGGTTCTAGTCCTGGCTGCTCCTCTTCCAGGCCAGCTCTCTGCTGTGGCCTGGGAAGGCAATGGAGGATGGCCCAAGTGCTTGGGCCCTGCACCCATGGGAGACCAGGAGAAGCACCTGGCTCCTGGCTTCGGATCAGTGCAGTGGCCATTTGGGGAGTGAACCAACGGCAAAGGAAGACCTTTCTCTCTGTCTCTCTCTCTCACTGTCCACTCTGCCTGTCCAAAAACAAACAAACAAACAAACAAACAAAAAAACCTTCAGTGGGGAAGCTCAGTCTTCTAGCAGATGGTGCCGGGAGAGAGAGAACAAAGCCGAGCCTCTCCCTCACACCATCTACAAAAAATAGCTCAAAATGAATCAAAGATAAAAACGCAAGTGCTAAAGCTATGAAACTCTTACAAGGAAGCGCAGATACGAATCTCCGTGACTTTGGATTTGGGAACACTTTCTTGTTTTTAGATGTCACACCCAAAGCACCACCAACAAAAGAAAAATCTAAAAGTGAAACACATTTGTTGGATATCGTCATATGTAAAAACTTGGTGCTTCAAAGACAGCATGGGAAAAAGTGAAGACAACTATGGGATGGGAAAAAGTCTGCAACTCATCCATATGGACAATGAACTCATTTACAAGAGGACAAGGAATCATATTTTTTTCCAAAGAATATACACAGAATGTATATTCTCTAAAAAAAGTCACAAATGGCCAGTAAGCAAATGAAAAAGTATTCATTGTCAAAAGTCATTAGGAAAATGCAAATCACAACCACAAGGAAATACTACTCCATGCCACTATGACTGATGTAATAGAGAGAGAGAGAGAGACAGGGGCTGGTGCTGTGGGTTAAGCCGCCGCTTGCAGTGCTGGCATCCAATGTGGGTGCTGGTTCGAGTCCTGGCTGCTCCACTTCCAATTTAGCTCCCTGCTAATGCGCCTTGGGCCCCTGCACCCACGTGGGAGGCCTGGAAGAAGCTCCTGGCTTCGGTCTGGCCTGGCCCTTGAGGAGTGAACCAGCAGATGGAAGAGCTCCCTCCCTACACAAATATGTGTATACGAATGCTCAAAGCAGCATTATTCTTAATAGTCAAAAACACGAGAGCAAAGCCAAATGGCCATCAACAGAGAGTGCATAAAGAAAACACAGCGCAGTAGTATTCAGCCATAAAAGGAGCGAGGAACTGCCGCGCGTGACGACGGAGACAAGTCTTGAAAAGTTGCTAAGTGCAGGGAGCCAGCACCAGGGTGTTCACACGCTGCGTGATGACCTCACCCAGGACCCACGGCAAGAACTGTGCAGAGCGGGCGGGGTGGGGCACGCGGGGAGAGACCGCTCATGGGGATGTGGCTTCCCTCTCGGCTTTGTGCCTGTGTGGAAAACCACTCGTGAAAAGAAAGGGGAACACAAAGAACAGGACGACAAGCCGGTCTCCTTCGCACGCGTGCCGCCGTTGCCAGCGGTCTGGCCAGCTCACCGCGCTATTGTGCCTCCTCCAGCGCGACCCTGTGCCTGTCCAAGCACCTGCACTCACAGGCTGCCTTCTTCGGGGCCTTGGGGCGGAGGAGGTGAGGAGGGGGCGGGGCCTGCCTGTGGGGGGAGGGGCACGTGCTGAGGATGTCAACCAGGAAGTGACCGATGGGACGGCGACCCCACAGGAGGTAGGGCGACCACTGCAGGAGGTTCACGGGGTCTGATCGATGGTGGGCAGGGCTGCTCCCACGGTTCCGTCAGGGTGACTGGCGCCTGGTTCTCTCCCGAGAGGGGAGTGATCACGGGTCACAGCGTGTGTGGGGAGGTGGGGTTTACTGCTCTGTTAGATGCCTCAAATGGGAGCTCCAGGGAGGCCTGTGCAGCCAGAGACTGAGATTTGGGGCTATCAGCCCCGAGGTGGTTACCCAGGGAGCATGGTTGGGACCAGGGGACGGTGAGAGCCCACGAGTGGGAGACTGAAACCTGGGGGAGCACCACTGTTGGAGAGGTCGAAGGATCTAGAGGGTTCTAGAACCAATAACTAGAGCCACATGCAGCCGGACACTGCTCTCATGCCTGGATCTTCAAATACAGCCACGGATCACCAGCGGGCAACATTCTGAGAAACATGACCGACCCACACGCCACAGGCCTCCCGACGGACGCCCACGTCTCAGAGCGGGCGCCTGGGCTTCATCCCTGCCCATGTGGACCTTGGGAGGCCGTGCTGATAGCTCAAGTTACTGGGCTCCTGGCAGCCACGCGGAAACCTGCACTGAGCTCTTGGCGTCCACCTCCGGCTCGGCTCAGCCCCGGCTGCTGCAGGCATTCGGGGAGTGGACCGCGGAGTAAGCTCTGGCTCTCCAACGAAAGGGTAAGGAGGCTGCTGCTGGTGTCACAGAAAAGTGGTTCGTGGTTCATGCTTTTTCAGTAAGGAGTGATGCAATAAAGCATATTAATACGCAGCCCCCTAGCAGTCACTTTAGTGTTGTACATTGTACACACCACGTTTTCAGATGACTGGCAGCGCAGGTGTGTTTGTATCAGCATCATGACCCACGCGACACCGTGCAGGATAACCTCATGACAGCTGCGACAACACCACGTGACGGGAGCCTCTGGGACCACAGCTGTACGTGAGGCTCCTGCTGACCAAAGGGCCCTCCCGCGGTGCGTCACTGCACGCACACCTGTGTCTACACTGCCAGGCCGATTTCCCACCACACAAATGAGACACACAAGAGCTGCAATGGCTCAAAGTCACACTAGGGAGTGACGATGTCCAGACCCCGTCCAAAGTCGTGACTTGTTTGCATTTTTTTTCCTGCACCTCTAAGTGAGAAGCCAAGAGAGAGAGAGTGAGGAGGGGATAGCAGCGGCCACACCCCCAGAAGTCTGATCCTGCGCCTCCGAGAGGCCCTGGCCCAGAGCGGCAGCTTCTCACCAGAGGTGCTGGGGACGCTCTGCCAGAGCTGTGGCCGGCAGCGTGGGAGGACGGATGGACAGTGTGATGGCACTGGTCTGCTGGCTTGCAGGGAACACACACTCAGACGTCTGCCCCAGGACGATGCCAGCTCCGTGTCCCTGGGTCAGAGGTGCCCTCCCCAAGTCCCCAAACACCCGGCCTGGAGAGGTACGAGGGGTGGAGACCTGAAAGCCGAGCTCTGGCTGGGAACCCGTGCATTTCTCGCTGCTTGTCCCACTGGAGGACCAAGCAGGAGCTCCCAGGAGCCCCCTCGTCTCTGCTTCGGGAGCAGTTTGGAGACATTTCCAAGCTTTGGGGAGGAAGTCCAGGCTGCGTGGTCCACGCTCCAGCTCCGTGGCTTCAGTCAAGTTTCGTGATCTGTCTGGGCTTGCGGTCTTGTCCCTATAGACAAGCTTGTGGCTGGGCTGCCGGGGAGATGAAGCGAGACGACAAGGGGAAGCGGAAGAGACGCCCTGCTCCTTCCCCCGGCCGAAGCGTCGCCTGCCACTGGGGGGCTTTCAGAGGAACTTGCTCCCCACGCTAGCTCCACCTTCTGCCAGCCACGGGACAGGCTGCCCTTCCAATGCTGTCCCCAGTCCTGCCCCTCGAGGTGCTTGTATGAGACCTGGGTGAGAGGGGCCAGGGATGAGGCCAAGGGGCAGCCCTGGGCAGAACAGGCCATGAGCTGGGACACTGCTAGGCGCTGGCAAGAACTTAGAACGCTCAGCAAGTTCACGCACGTGGGGCACAGGTCCAACAGACCCACAGCCCAGATGCCTTCAAAACTCCAGCTGGCAGTGCCCACACCCCTTCCAGACGGGAGGGAGCAGAATGAACACCAGGCGTGTGCAGATGCCTGGGTGCCCCACCCACGAGAACCTGTCCAGTCCGCTTCCGATCTCGCAGGGCTGTAGGGAGGCTTGTCTGTGCAGAGGGCTCGCGAGCGTGTGACCCTGCAAGTCGCCTTCTCCCTGGGAAGGCTTGCTGGAGGTGGCGAAAGTGCAGCGACAATGGGGTGACCTCTGGCTGAGCAGAAGGGGGCTTGAGGGACCCACAGGCTCCAGGACTGGGCCAGGACATGGTGGAGGAGAGCGGGGCCAAGAGCCTGGAGTTGGGGGCCGCACACTGCACCCTGCAGGCGCCCATGGAAACGGGGCTCTGCGGCTGTGAAGGCCACGCAGATGACTGGCAGAGCATTCCACACTGAGGCAGCAGGACACCCTGGGCTCCCCGTGAACCCCAGGAGCATCCTTGCCTTCCGTCCTCAGGGCCACACACCCGTGAACACGGCCCTCCTTTTGGCCACGTGTTCGGTCCCAAAGGAACCAGTGCATTCAATCAGCAAAACCTAATTAACACCCAGATTGAGTTTTTCCAAGGGGATGCAGAGCTGCAGGAAATAAAATGCCTTCGTAATTTAAATTTTATGATAATCAAATCAACACTATAGGACTGGGTATTACAAATTGGATGATTTTAGTACGAAGTAGGGTGGGGAAAGCTATTGGGAATCAGTTTCTTCTTACAGACAAATCCGACTTGCAATGCTCGTTAAGATATGTTACCCCAACCGCTCACATCCATCCATCCGCCCTCAGCCACCCACCCATATCTATCGGCCCCCATCCACCATCCACCCCAGCCATCGGCTGACCCATCCTCACCCATCCTCTCTTCCATCTGCATCCATCCATCTTCATCTACCCCCATCCATCACCAGTCCTTACCCAGCCATCCTTATCCACCGTCCATTCTCACCCATTCATCCATCCCTGCCCGCCAACCTCATCCATCCTCATCCACTCACCCATCCCAATCCATCCCTCCTTATCTAGCCACTCATCCATTTTCATCCATCCGTCATCAGTGCTTACCCACCCATCATCCATCCCTTAGGCACACGGCCATCCCGCCCCTTCCCTCCCACCGACCTGCCCACCCAACCGTCCATCACTTACTGACCGTCTACTGTGTGCCCAGCACTGTGCCACGTGGTAACACAGACCTGCCAAGCTCTAAGAACTCCGTGAGAGCCATGTCTCTCTGCTGGCTTACCCACCATCACAAGCCAGTCTGGTTCAGATCAAAGAAAGGAGGAATGGGCAGGCCCTGTCCCCAGGAAGCTCATGTCTAGAAGGGGAGAGTGACACAGAGCCACAATCCAGCGTGGCGTGGTGGGGTGACTGCCACAAACAAGACGGTGGCGTGGCCGAGGGGAAGCCCACTCGGCTCAGCCAGCTCCCCCAAGGGGCTCCATCAGCGTCTGCTTCCTTCCCCAGGTGCCAGGGAAGAGAGAGTGGGCCAGTGCAGGGCCTCCTGGGGTGCCTGGGGACTGGCACCAGCGCCCTTGCGTCATGGGACTTCACTGCTCACCTCCAACCCACGGGACCAAGAGACTCAGGCTCTCAGACCACTTTGCTGGCACTTCTTCTTCCTAAGTTATTCTAGGGCCCCTTGGGATCGCCTCTTCTCCAGTCCAACCAAATCAGGTCAATTCCACGAACATTTCCCAGGCACCTGCTCTGTGCCAGCAAGCGGAGACACCAAGAACCCTGTGCACCCTTCCCCGGGCGCAGGGCTGGCCCCAAGCCAGCCTGCCACCCTTGGGCCCCCAGCTCCAGAGCCCTGCGTTCAGGGCACCATCCAGGCAGCTGGGTATCTGACGCTAGTCCCCGGGGCTGGCAGAAGGCCCGCCCCGCCCGGGGCCGGGGGAGGGGGGGCGCTATAGACAGCCAAGAAATCCACTGACGGTTACCGAGAGGATGTTAAAAATAATTATCCACTGAAAATATTAGATTTGCTAGGGATTGTTCATTACATACAATGGTTTAATAGGACTTTTATTGAATAGCTACAGAGCTCTGGGCCGAAATCAATTTGGCGTGCACACGGTATTTGGATGTCTGCTGTTGACTTCCCAACACAGAGCAATTTGTAATAGCTTTGGCTCGCCGTTGTTTTCAAAGCTCCTGCTACATCACAAGCATTTATTTCTGACCACAAAATTACATTTATTCAACAGAAAGCAGCTCCGGGTCTTTAAGAGGTTAACTTCTGGAGGGCTTGGCCGCGCTCCAGCCCCGTGGAGGAGCGCGCGGGGCGCGGCGGCCCCCGGCGGTGGTGGCGGCGCTGCGCCGGGCGGGCGGCCGTGATTAATAGACTGCTGAGTACGCGCCTTTCCACATGCGCGCGGCCCCTGCCCTGGCTCCCATAGATCATGGGCTCGGCCTCAACGTATCTGACTGAAATTGAATTTGGCTTCTCTCTCAACCGTTCATTTCCTATGTTATGCAAGGTTATATCCTTTTCTGCATGAGCAGAACCAAACCAGCTGCAGCTTCGCAGCAGCAAACGTGTTTTCAATTAGGACGCTGGCCTGAATACTGAACCACAGTCCTACTGCTCCCCTAATTGAGCCATCATGGGGCGAACCTACAGGAAGACGCGGCAGCCAGTAGGCCTTGGGATTTCGCTGGGAGATCATGAAAACTCAGCAGCCCCGTCACCACCGTGACCACCGGGCTGGGGGAGCAATGGGTCCCGCGGGAAGGGGTCAGGGAGGCAGGCCGTGCCCTGTGCAGCCTTCTGAGCTGCACCCAGCCGGAGCTGGCCAGTCCCCAAGGTGCCCGGTCAGTTCCGTGGTCGCCTTCTAGGGCTGCTGGGGCCCACGTGCACAGATGGCTCAGGCAACCCTGAGAGGGGAGTGTGGATCTCTCAGGATCTAGTGTGGAGTCTCGGGCGCCAAACCCAGTGTGGAGGAGGGGAGAGGAAGGGCAAAGTTCCCCTAAGAAGATGCACACAGCCGGCGACTCCGACGGGCTTGCGAATGTGACAAACCCGCTGGGACCGCAGCCTCTGAAGAGGGGAGACATTAACAACTCAGTTACAGGAAATCAAGTAACTCACTCAGGAACAGAGCGAAGGGGGCGTGGCACAGTGGTTGAGATGCCTCTTGGGACACCTGTATCCCATACTTCGGTGCCTGAGTGTGAGTCCTGCCTCAGCTTCCTGCTAACGGGCACCCTGGGAGCAAGCAGGCGGAAGCCCACGCAGCTGGGTTCCTGACGCCCCCGTGGGAAACCTGGATGGAGCTCCTGGCTCCCAGCTTCAGCCCCGCCCACCTCCAGCTGTTATGGGCTTTTAGGAAGCGAACCTATAGACACGAGATCTCCATCTCTGTTTGTCTTTCTCTGTCTCTAATAAACAACATTAAATTAAAACATTCTTTTCCACTAGCAAAGGCTCTGAATGGCTATTTCTCAAAGGAAGACATGCAAACAGCCAACAGGTACACAATGATACTTGGGGGCCAGCGTTATGGCACGACGGGTTATGCCACTACCTGCGACACCCACATTGCAAGTGAGCAGAAATTCAAGCCCCAGCTGTTCCATTTCTGACCCAGCTCCCTGCTCAGGTGCCTGGGGAGGCAGCAGAATATAGATCAAGTCTTTGGGCCCCTGCTACCCACATGGGAGACCCGGATGGAATTCCTGGCTCCTGGCTTCAGCCTGGCCCAGTCCTGACCATTGCGGCCTTTTGGGGAATGAATCAGTTGTTAGAAGTCTGCTTGCTCGCTCGCTCGCGCGCTCTCTCTCTCTCTCTCTCTCCTCTCTCTGTAACTCTGCCTTTTGAATAAATCACATATATTAAAAAAAAAAAACAGCGATCAAATGCTGTCAGAGAAATGCCACTCAAGACAAGGAGCGATCTTTCCACACAGGTCGGGACAGATATTGTGAACAGGACAAATGCTGGCGAAGATTGGGGCAGAAGGAAATCGCCTGAGGCCATTGGCGGGGACGTAGGTGAGCCACTGTGGAATGGTGTGGAGGTTCTGCGAAAATGACAGGTGCCAGGGACCCGGCCACGCCACTTCCGGGTACGGACCCAAAGGACGCGGCGTCAGAACTGTCTGGAGCTGCGTGCACGCCCACGTTCACTGCGTCGTTCACAACGGCCGACACCCTGGGGTGACCTCACGGCCCGACGACAATACAGGGGGAAGAATAGGCGCCATGTGCACATGACGGAGTATTACTCCGCCTAAAACAAGAGGGCTACCCTGCCATGTGCGACAGCACGGACGCGGGCAGGGGTATGACAATGTGAAACACGCCAGGCACAGAAAGGCAAACACACTTGGTCTCCCCCAAGCGCGGGCTCCGGGGAAGGCCGAGGACGGAAGCAGAGGACCGCAGGGTGCGTGCGGGTCTGGGGAGTCCTGGGCCAAGCGTGCAAAGCCTCAGCTAAGTAGGAGGGGTGCGTTTCGTGGACCAAGACACAGTGTGATGACTTAGCTAATGACCGTGATGTGTACATGAAACTCGCTAAGAGAAGAGTTCTCATTACACACACACACGCGTGCACACATACGTGTGCGCACACACACGGTAACCATATGAGGGGACAGACATGTGAGCTGGCCTCACTGGGAATCACTTCACAACGAATGCAAATCCCAAAACCTCACGTCATACACAGTAAACACCTAAACTCACGTATTTGTCAATGACACCTAAAGGGAATGAAGGAGGCAGATTTTCAGTTAGGTCTTGACGGTATGTCCAGGTGATACGACAATCTACAATACTGCAGCCCTCACACGCCCACCCGACACGCTCCGACCCTCACATGCCCACCCGACACGCAGCGCAGCTTCACGGGACTCTGTGTACAGGAGCGGGGACAGCAGGAACCCTGGGCGTGGAGATCTGCTGGGCAGAAGGCACCGTCCACGGGACAGAGTCAACGGCTGGAGCAGGGAGAGGAACCCGGGGGGCACACGGCCTCAGAGGACACGAGCAGCAGATGTATCGTGAGAGGAGTCCCTGGCGGGGGGTGGGGTGGGGGGGCGCTGAACGAGGCTGAGCTCAAGGACGCGGCTCTGAAACCAGGGCTGGGATGGCGCGGGGGGCTCGGCAGTCCCTCCGCGCCTACTCTCGTGGAACGGAACCCACTCGAGCTTGTCGGGAACGCTGCAGCACACAGTCCAGAAGGTAGCAGAGGCTGATGTGTGGCGGCTCCCGGAAATTAGGAGGTGGGCTCTGGAGCACACGCGAGGAGCAGGGAGAGGAAGGGGCGTGCATAGGGCTGGGCGCATGCAGCTTGGGGCCTGCACCAGCTCCATGCCTGTCGGGGCTGGGCACTCTCTGCCCCCTGCGAAGCCGCAGCAGCGGCAGGGCCCCGTGTGCCTCTCCCTGTCTGCTCCTCCCCAGGCCCTGCTGCGACAGGTGACCTGTGTGCAGCTGGAGGGGGGTGCCACAGAGGGACGCAGGGAAGGACCCTGGGTACACCAGCCTGCTAGGGGCCCCCCCCGCACTCCCATCAGGTGACACTTCTGCAAGACTGGCCTCAGAGTACAGCTCTCCCGGGTCTCTTTGGATCTTCATTACTGAAGGTTCCACGCAAAACGTTTGTCAAACGAACGCACACGGTTTCCTTGGCCCGTCTTCCGTTCCAGGGCCGTCAGCCACGAACCCTGCCATGCACAGGAGCTGTGGCTCTCTCTCCTCCGCGAGTCCCAGACGAGGCCCTGGTGCTCCGCACCTCCTGGTCCCCTTGTCTTGCTTTGTCTCATGGTTTCTCCACGGATGTGCACCTGCACCAGGTCAGCCCAGGGCTGCACGGACTTGAACTTCACCCGCTTCCCTACGTCAGGGTCCATGACGCGAACGTCCACACCTTACTCAGGTCTTCACTGTGAAGGCTGTGGAACACCTACACCTGTCCTCTCTCGCCAGACACCTGGGTTGTTTCTCCTTGTTGACCGTTTTTAAAGTTCTAGAACTTACTTCCGGGCCAAACAAGTGTATTAGGAAACACTCTTAGCTGTTGAATTGCTGTGTCGAGGCTGGTGCCATGGCTCACTAGGCTAATCCTCCTCCTTGTGGCGCCAGCACACTGGGTTCTAGTCCCAGTCGGGGTGCCGGATTCTGTCCCGGTTGCCCCTCTTCCAGGCCAGCTCTCTGCTGTGGCCACGGAGTGCAGTGGAGGATGGCCCAAGTGCTTGGGCCCTGCACTCCATGGGAGACCAGGAGAAGCACCTGGCTCCTGCCATTGGATCAGCGCAGTGCGCCAGCCGTGGCGGCCACTGGAGGGTGAACCAACGGCAAAGGAAGACCTTTCTCTCTGTCTCTCTCACTGTCCACTCTGCCTGTCAAAAAATAAATAACAATTAAAAAAAAAAAGAACTGCTGTGTCGAGCCACCTAGGCGTCTGTCAGCCGATGTGAAATTTGCTTTCAAAATTCCTGACACCAATTCACACTCCTCCTGAAGTGGCACCTTTGGCCAATCTGGCAAGGCTGAATACTTCGCATGCAAGTTATTTTAGTTTTATTTCAATGGTCACTATCAGGCTTGAGCCATCTCTTGAATCTACTGACCAGTCTGAGTCCCTTTTCTGAGAACAATGTTCTCGACTTCTGCTCGTTTTCTTATTGGGTGTTCTTCCCCCGGGCAATGCATGTGCACAGGGGTCTTTGTGAAGCAGGGATGCGGCCCTCTCCCCCTCTCTGTGGTGGAGCTTCGGGCGGAGGCTGCCCCCCACACGCAGGGGCACTGCCGACCCCAGAGGCCCCGCTGACATCTGAGGCGTCTGACTCTTTCCCATGAGAAGCATTCAGCCGAGTCTGGATCTTTATGGGGCAGATGCCGTGAAGCATCCTGGGAAAGGCAGGTCCATTTCACACAAAGGGATAACAGAGCGGGCTGGGCCCCGGGCTCACCATCTAGCCTGCATCAGGGGCTCTTCCTACGAAAAAAAAGCTTGGGCCACTGCAGCCATCTGGGGAGTGAACCAACGGAAGGAAGACCTCTCTCTCTGTCTCTCCCTCTCACTGTCTGTAACTCTACCTCTCAAATAAATAAATAAAAAAAGACTTGGTTACTACCAATTAAAAAAAAATGCACTGTAGTTGATTGCAGCAATCTCTTCTCTTATGGCTTTCTAGAAGTTTAAAAGGACCACGCGCTGCAAGCTCCCTTGCCTCATGCGTCCATCAGCAAAGCCCCCTGTGTAGCAGGTGCAGCCTCGGCGCAGGGACGGGCCAGTTCTGGTCGCTTTATTAGGTCCCACGGGTGTCGCTATCCATCTCCCGGCTCCATCTCGATGTGGATCAATACCACCTTCGCTGTTATTGGCATCCACTCTTGCATGTGTATAAATTCTGGAATCAGCGACTGCCTCTGTGATCCATCTGGAGAAAACGGGCCCCTTTAACAGTGGGAACTTGCATCCCCGAGTACCGTCTCTCTCCATGTAACTCTGCATGAAGAGCCTTCTCCAAAGTCCCACAGGGTGGCTACAGCCGCACGGTCACGCGGCAGGGACGCATTCTGAGAAACGCATCAGCAGGTGAGGGCGGGGACACAGCAGAGACGTCATCATCGTCGCCGGATAACCCGCGCCTCGGGCACGTGTCCAAGCCTGCCCCCTTCATCAAAGCGGTGCTGCCCGTGGGTGTCCCTGCTTTGGCTGTTGCTACGGCCACCGATGGCCTTCCTGGAAAACTACGCTTTGCGTTTGCTGCTGATGGGCAATGACGCGATGACGTGTGCACGGACTTTGTCTCTAGTTACTTGAGAAACCATTGAGGCTGACGGCTTGCTTTCTTGTCTTCTGTGCGAGCTAAGACTCGTACGACGATGTGAAGTCAAGGGAGCCACGGCGGGCTGTAAACAAAACGTCATCCTCACGTCACGGAGTCCGATGATTTGCATGGGCTTTTGCTAAGTACCTTCTACTGGGTTAGCTTCCCTCTGCTCCTACTCAGTTCTGAAAATCATGAATGAATTCTGACAAATTACTTTCCCACTGAAATGGATTTTTTCTTCTTTAGCCTGTGAATGATTAAATACCTCTTGGAATGTTAAACCAAACAGCATCCATTGGGTAGCGTATGACTGATGGATCCTACTTATCGATACTCTCTGTCTAAGGTCGTACGTGTCTCTTCATAAATGAGCTGGCTTTGCAATTCTCCTTTCTTGCAGCGCTCACGTCTGGTTTTGCAGAAGGTCATGCTAATTTCAGAAAATGAGTTAGAAAAGTGTTTCCTCTTTTCTGAAGAAGTCTAGCAAAAGATGGGGACGACCTTTTCCACCAAGAACTGACGAACGCTCCCAGCACACCGTCTGGGCCGCATGGGAATCTGACAGCTCCGAGGCGGTCGGCCTTCGTGCTCCCTCGTCCACCGGCTGTGCTGCTGATGGGATTCTAAGAGTTGCTCCATTCTGGCTAAGCTTTCACACGGACTGGTGTACCATGGCTTCCCATCCTCCTCCATTCACCTGGGCATCGGCCGGGATGCTTGCCCACTTATCCCTCCCCCTGGTGTCTCCATTGGAGGAGTGACTTGTCAGTCGTGGCTGTTTTTGCAAAGACCCAAGTTTGAGGCTGTTTCTTTCCCTGCCCTCTGTGTTCTTCCTTGCTTCGCTTCTCTTCTGAGGCTTTTATTATCGATTGCACTTGTTATGCCCTTCTTCCGACTGGAGCGCATCCTGCTGTATTTTTGGAAAGCATGGATTTCCCGTCTTCGGTGTCCCCACTCAAGGAAAAGCATTCACGCTGGGTCTTAGGAGGCACGTCCTCCTGCAGGACACTGGGCTTATGGACCCCAGGTCTCCTACTGCCAAGAGGCTGCCTAAGCCAGACTCTCACTCATCAACCTCCCAGACCAGGACTCTTCTCAGGGAGAGAAGCAAGGAGCAGGGACCATGGCTACAAGCCCAGCTCCTCTGACAGCGAGGGCCACTGCGCCAAAGGGGCTGCTTCAGTTCCTGTCGGGCCGGGTATCTTCCAAGTGGAATGAACCCACTGTCCCCAGCGGTTGGCTGGGCTGGTGACACACTCGGGGTCGGGTACAGCAAGCCCATTTCCATGTGGGTTCACAAGGAGAACCCTAAATGAGCTGTGTGATGATGGCATTTCAACACTTCTTCATCAAAGACAGCTCACATGGTGCTCCGTGGCTCCTGAACACATCGTACGGGACCTCTCCCACCTCACCAACAGCAGCCAGGGCCCCTCGCCTCACGGGTCCTAACCAACTGGGGAGCCCAGGCACTCAGGTGCCAGGAGCTGAGCAGATCTTGGGACCACAAGGGTTAACCTGACTGGACCCCGGGGTGGGGGGCTGCTCTCACTCATCTTAGGACCAGAGAGGGATGTGGGCAGAGTCACAGGAGGCCCCGGAGATGGGGACAAGCACCATGGTGGGTGTCGGGAGCCCAGCCTTTCATTTCTTGGGGAGAGGGGGCCTTGCTAGACAGAGGAGAAGCCAAGAGGAAGTGGGCTGGGTACGGGGGGAGGAGAGAGTGGGGGTTTCGGGAAGCAGAGGCCTGGGGACAGGCGAGGGAGGGCAGACTGGGGGTGGCTGGCATGGACAGGGTGATGGTGGAGAGCCATCGGAGAAGTCGCCAAAGGCAAGCCGTCGTGAGGTCAGGCAGGGTCTCACAGACCACAGAGAGGAAGTGGGCTGAGCTTGGAGCGAGAGTCCCACCCCGTGCAGGTCAGTGTTCCCAGACCATCACAATAAGCTGCTCTTGCAGGCTCCCGCGGGACCCTCAAGTCCAAGGTGAAGTCCGCGCCAGTGGAGACCCACCTGTGGCTCTTGTCGGGAAACTCGGTGAAGGAAGTAACTTGTACAGGTTCCACGTGTTTCCTCAGGAAACCTTAGGGCGAGCTCAGGCTCCACCCAGGGAATAAAACCCCCTCTGGCAGACCCCACTGCAGCAGGAGCTAGCTCTGATCAGAGGCCTGTGGCTCTCAGAGCAACCGCGGGGAGCAGGCCCGGCCCCTCGCGGGTGCAGGCACGCAGGGCCCTCTGGCCCCGCCCCCTGCACGTGGTTCCTCTCCGCCTTTCAGAAACAGGCAGGAGTTCACCCCTTCCCCGAAAACCAGCTCACTTCCCAGTGCAGACCCCTTAGGGGAAACAGACCCGTGTGGGCGCACAAGGGACCCAAGGCTGCAGGCACGCAGGTGGCCAAGTCTGGGGACCTCAGGTAGGACCTGGGGACTGTGGACAGTAAACTCAGTGAGCAGGCTCCGGCTACCCCCCCACGGGGCGGGGCCTAACTGTGTGAGCCGACGGACACGCCGACCTGCCCCACGGCAGTAACAACTCTACTCTCTCCCTATACATCCTACGCCGCCATTGCGCTGTACACCTGGCATACATGCAACAAAATTCACTAAGAACACCGCAACTGGCTAAGGCTCCATAAATGTTAATTAATGGCACTAAAATGTATCTACCTTTTAAATAGCCTTTAAGAAGCAGGCAAATGGAGAAGCCCACGTCTCTCCGGCTTCTCGAGTTTAATGTTGACCAGAACCCAATCTACTATTCCCCCCTCCACCCAGAGGATGGAGGAACCCATTGCTGGTGTGGCTTCTTAAAAAAATAGCAAAAAAAAAATATATATATATAATGAAAAAGGAAAATACAGGTGGGGAGGAGGGCCAGAAGCGTGTCAGCGTTAAAGACACACAAAGATACAGGGGGAACGATGGAGCTAGCGGGTCAGGCAGCGGAAACCTCACTCAGGAGCAGGTGTCGGCACAGCTGCCAGATGCCACTGGGGATGCCCGGATCCTGCACCGGGGGCTCGTGTTTGGGTCCCGCCTCTCTTCTGATCCACAGCTTCCAGCGACAGCAGACCCTGGGGGGCAGCAGGTGAGGGCTCGAGTACCGGGGCCCCTGCCACCCACGTGGGAGACCTGGAGTGAGTCCAGGGCTTCTGGCTTCAGCTTGGCCCGCACACTGCACTGGAGGCATTCGGGGGAAAGAACCAGGGGATGGGCGCACGCTCTGTCTGTCTCAGCCTCTTGATTTAGAAAGAAGTTATATTTTGGTACAAAGAATTGAAATCCGTACAGTTTTTCTCGTGAATGTTTGAAGATCCCCATTTAGTCACAGGGACGCCACGGGCGCACGTGTCCCGGCTCAGCCCGGGAGGCGACATCTGATTTGGAATTATGTTCATGTCCCTGGCTGTGGTGTCGGGGGTATTGCGGGAACACGGGGAGTGCACGCGTGTGTCTCGGATACGCTGCCGCGCTCTCTGTGGCCGACTTCCTGATGCTCGGCACAGGGCGGGAGGGGCACGCGTGGCTGTGTGGGGGCTCGCTGCACCCCTGCAGGAAGGGAGGGAAGCAGACACCCACAAGACAAGGCGCACTGGGTGCTCTCGGCCGGAGGAACCCATGCCTGGGGGTCCTTCCAAAGCTGCCCGACAGGAGAAGGAACACGGAAGAGCAAACGTGGTGGGGAAAAGGCCAGGCCGGCCAGGAGACCTGCGATGTGGGCATCCTGCGTCTCCCCAGGCTGAGCGTGGGGGGCCCGTGGAGGCCGGAGACTGAACAGAGACAAGACTATCCTGCCTTCTAGAAACCTCAGCCCTCACCCCCACCCACGGCTGCATCCCTCTTTCTACAGGGGTCCCCCGAATGTCCCGGACCCCTGGGGCTGGCGCTGTGGCCTGAGACGCGAGCAGCCCCTAGGGGTGCCAACTCCTGTGCCAGCTGCTCCACTTCCACTCCAACACCCTCACGGCCTGGGAAGCAGCAGAAGACAGCCAAAGCGTTTGTTGGGCCTCTGTACCCGCATGGAGACCTGGATGAAGCTCCTGGCTCCTGGCTTTGGCCTGGCCCAGCCCTGGCATTGCAGCCATCTGCAGAGTGAACAGTGGAGAGAAGATTCTCTCTTTCTTCCTTCTTCCAACTTTTTCTAAATAAATATACCTTTAAAAAAATGTCTTCTCGTCCCACCTCCTCCTTCCCTCACCCTCTGCTGTCACCTGCCTGCCATTTAGCTGTCAGCCTCAGTCACCGACCCGGGAGCTCAGGCCCCGGACCCCTACCCCTGGGACCTGTGTCCTCAGGAGGTGCCACCCCGGTCACTTGCCCCAGGCTGAACCTTCCGCCTCTCTCCTCCCGCACGCTCTGTGAGTCCTCTGCGACTTGTGTACTTGAAAGAACATCGCATTCCCGAGGGCAGGCCAGCACGATTCTTTGACTCTCGCTCCCTGTGCTCGTCACGGCCTGGCGCTGTCGCAATTCCCACTTTTCCAACAGGAGAGGCTAAGCAGGTGGGAGTCAGCAAGCCCACACGCGCTTGGGTTTCTGGAACTCACGGGACCTCTACACAAAGCGTTGGGAAGGGGCGTGAGTGCCACCCCCAAAACCCTCCCCGCTCCCCGTTGTGGACACTACTCCCGTTAGCAGGGAGCCAGGGCGGACGGCCCACCCCTCTGCCAGACAGCTCAGCCCTCTTCTGGAAGGATCTACTTCCTTAGCCTGTGCCCCGATGTCCTCCTGCGACTCTTACTGGAGTCATGTGGGATCCAGGGATTCCTCCCCGACCCCCACGGCCCCAGTCATCTGTTCCGCTGTGAGGCCACAGCCCAGACCAGCTCAGAGAACACGGAGACTGCCCCAGGAGGTTCGTGTACCCCATAGTAGCGAGGGCGGCCCAGGGGCGTGTCCCTTCTGCACCCACAGCACCGCCTGGCATTCCAACCCAGCCCCCTTCACCAGGACCGGCGGGGGGTAAATCCCAATTCCAAGTGCGGGATGCAGGGTCGGTGCAGGCGGGCGGCCTCCACCTGGGTGAGCGCCCCGCCGCTGTGCAAGCCCGTGACTCGCTGGGGGCTGGGCAGAGAAAAGAAACACGGAGGCGGCTTACCTCTCCCTGGAAGCTCTTGAGCAGTGGCGCTACCTGCTTGCGCAGATCCTGGAGCGGGCGAGCGGGCGAGCGAGCGGGGCGGGCCGGGAGGCAGACATCCGGGAGGAAAGAGAAGGGAAACATCGGTTAAGCTTCCTCAGAGTGGCTTCAAGTTAGCGTACAAAGCGAGCCGGGCGCCTCTCCTGTCCCCGCGGCCTGGAACAGAAACAGCGCCACGGTGCTCGGGACGGCAGAGCTGGCCTCGGTCCTGGCCACGCGTGCAGACTCAGGCTCCCCCGCGGGCGTGGGGGCAGCTGCTCGGAAAACCGCACTGCAAGGTTCCGTGGTGACTTCCATCCAAAATGAGCTGGGCCACCAGGCTGCGTCTTGGCGGCTGCTTTGGGGCTCTAAGGGGAGATGTGGGCTAAGGGGAGACTCGCACAAACGTTCCTAGGAAGAGGAGGAATGGCTTCAGAAACCACCTGGCAATGGAGCCTGCCCGGCAACAGGCTGTGATTGGTTAGGGCATAAACTGCCCCTTGATTGGATTGGCTGCCTCGGCTATATAACCTGCTGCAGCAACTGAAATAAACGAGTCTGCAGGCTGCTCGCCTCTGGCCTGCTTTCACCTGACTCCTGGTGTCTGCGTGGTGACTCTGCGCCTCTTGCTCCTACTGCGTTCCTCCTCTCAGAATGAATCCACAGCAGGAAGATGCAGCAGGAGCCCGTGCATCCCAGGGAGGACACGGGGTTGGCCCTGTGGTCTGTCCCTCTGTGGTGCTGGGGTTCTCTGGGTAGTCAGGACCTGGCCTGCTCAGTCTGGGGGCAGTGCCCTCGTCCACACCTCCACCTCCACCAGAGCCTCCTGCATCCTGCAAGCTGGCCATGCCACTGGCCATACCCCTGCAGTGTCAGAAGAAGGGTGCAGGCATACTGCACAACCTGATGCTCGGCACGATTCGAGGATTTGAGGGCAAAGGGCTAAGGCTTTGCTGGAAAGCAGTATCCCTGGGTTGGGTTCTCGCCATCTGCAGGTGCTCAGATGAGCAGCAGAGAGTGGAGAAGCCAGAGGCGCACAGTCCCCAGCATGTCAAACAATCCTGACGACATATCTGATCTGGGTGAACGTGGTGGCTCCTTCCAGACCTCCCTGGCTGGCAGCACTGGCCGAGCCCAAGACCAAGCCCCTGCCCCCGCCCCTGTGCAGCGTGCCCGTGCCCATGGCAGTGGGCCTGCACCTGACAGCCGGTACGTGAGCCCTTTGAGGGTGGATCTTGGCTTTGCTGGAAGCCCGGGGCACGCTGCTGCTGTTTCTCTGAGCTCTAGAGACGCGGTGACAGTGGCCAGGAGCACGTGGCACGAGGTCCCTTGTAGCACGGGCACTCGAGTCGCCCTCTGCACCTGGCATCCAGCAGAGCCACGGCCGGGATTTTTACCGAGGACAGCCAGGCACCAGAGCCGGTTCAGCGCCAGAAGGCTGCCTGATGGAGGCTGGCTAGGTTCCACACCAGGCCCCAGATTCCTCTTCCCAGAGGGGCCTCAGGCCAGTCCCACCCACGGCAGCCCTGGGGCCGCCCTGGCCAGGCAAGGCAGGCTGCAGGTGTGGTGCGAGGCTGGTCGGCAGGGACCCTGACCCACACCAATGCCCTGCCGGTGCTGCCGAGAGTGCCAGCATGATCTTGGGCTGCACCTGGGGAGCCTCTGCCTCCATCTTGCTCGACAGGGCCGGTGACACACGGGACACCCAGGAGACACGGAATTTATGCCCAAGTGAATAAACGGGAGAATGAGCATGAACATCTGTCGAAGAGCGACGAGAGCCAGGGAGGGGACCATGGCCCCAGCACCCCCGCAGAAGTACCCAAGATGGGCTCTGTCCACCCAAGAGGCCAGGCCAGCCGGGGGAGAACTCCACCCTTCCTAGTAGCAGTATGAACACGTGCAGGACAACAGACGAAATTCACTTTAATTCCATTGAGCCCCAAACATCCAAAGTGTCCTCTCACGTGTAATCAATACAACAACTAAAGGAGTATTTCACCGTCTTCTCTGGTATCACACCTTCACGGGCTGATGCGTATTTCACACTTAAACCACATGTCAAGTGGCCCGTCGCTTGCCGTGGCTGGTGGCCGCCGTCCCGGGCAGCTGAGAGCTAAGAGGTGCACCTCCAACCTGGGCTCTCCCGGGAGAGGGGATTCAGGGGCCGAAGGGGACGAGAGCTGGAGAATCCAGGGTGAGAGAGGACGGAGCTTCAGGGTGGGAAACGCAGCCGCTCAGGCAGCAAGCTGCTGCAGGGTGAGGATGGGCGTTACTGGCTAGGTCGCTGCTGAGCACCTGTGAGCGCGCCCGAGTTAGGGGGTGTGTGGAGCCAACCAATGGTGAGGGGGTGAGCTGTGGGGGGGTGTGCAGCCGACCAGTGGCGAAGGGGCTGAGCTGTGGGGGGTGTGGAAGGGACCAGTGGCGAGGGGGGTGAGTTGTGGGGGGTGTGGAGCCGACCAATGGCGAGGGGGCTGAGCTGTAGGGGGTGTGGAGCCGACCAATGGCGAGGGGAGTGAGTTGGGGGTGGTGTGGAGCCGACCAATGGCGAGGGGAGTGAGTTGGGGGTGGTGTGGAGCCGACCAATGGCGAGGGGAGTGAGTTGGGGGGGGTGTGGAGCCGACCAATGGCGAGGGGGGTGAGTTGGGGGGGGTGTGGAGCCGACCAATGGCGAGGGGGGTGAGTTGGGGGAAGTGTGGAGCCGACCAATAGCAAGGGGGGTGAGCTGTGGGGGGTGTGCAGCCGACCAATGGTGAGGGGGCTGAGCTGTGGGGGGTGTGGAAGGGACCAGTGGCGAGGGGGGTGAGTTGTGGGGGGTGTGGAAGGGACCAATGGTGAGGGGGTGAGCTGTGGGGGGCGTGGACCAATGGTGAGGGGGTGAGCTGTGGGGGGTGTGGAAGGGACCAATGGTGAGGGGGGTGAGCTGTGGGGGGTGTGCAGCCGACCAATGGCGAGGGGGCTGAGCTGTGGAGGGTGTGGAAGGGACCAATGGCAAGGGGGCTGAGCTGTCGGGGGTGTGGAAGGGACCAGTGGCAAGGGGGTGAGCTGTGGGGGGTGTGGAAGGGACCAATGGTGAGGGGGCTGAGCTGTTGGGGGTGTGGAACGGACCAATGGCGAGGGGGGTGAGCTGTCAGGGGGTGTGGAGCCGACCAATGGTAAGGGGGGGTGAGCTGTGGGGGGTGTGGAAGGGACCAATGGTGAGGGGGGGTGAGCTGTGGGGGGTGTGGACCAATGGTGAGGGGGGTGAGTTGTGGAGGCGTGGAGGTGACCAGCCATGAGGGCTGCAGTGGAGAAACCAGCAATCAATCGGTGGGGAGGAGGGGAAGAAGGCAGCCAGGGTCTGGGCGTGTCCTGGAGAAGGGACCTCAGCAGGAGCCAACGGTAGCTGCCATCAACCCGGGGCCCACCACGCCGGGCTGGGGTGTGCGCTCACAGTGACACTGCCAGCTTGAGGGACGGACGCTCACGTTTCACACCCAGGACGCCGAGGCTCAGGGAGGGAAGGGAGCCTCTCAAGGCCGCACAGCCACAGGGTCACATGGCAGGGCGACTCTGTCGAGGGCTCGGCCGCCCTGGCCAGGTGTGTGCACCGGATGACACACGGGGGCAGCCAGCCAGCGACAGGGCGGAGGGGACATGCGTGGCACTCAGAAGGGGCAGCCAGCCAGCGTCAGGGCGGAGGGGACACGTGTGGCACAGTAATGGATGAGATCATGGGACGAGAAAGCCGGGGAGAGGAGGTCCTGGAGACCACAGTGATGGGAGGGAGAGGAGGAAGCTTGGGGGAGGGCTCAGGCGGCCAAGCCCAGGTGCCCTGGAGCTCAGGTCTCTAAACCAGGCTCCCCCTGCCCTGCCCACTGGGCACCGGGCCAGCCTCACAAGAACACCAGCTTTGAAATGCATGGGAGATAAAAATACAAGGAGTTCCAGAAGGCAGGGGAGCTATGCCTTGCCACCATGTTCACAAATCAAACTCCCATTAACCACCCCGCCCGCCTGTATCTCTGTGCCTCCTAACAGACCCACAGCAATAGTCCTTTGGATTTTTTCCCATTTTCCCCCGAAAGTTCTGAATCCCCTTCGTATCTGAGGACAGCTGAAGAGGGAAAGAAATTCACTACAAACTCACACCCATCACACACCAACGGGGACATATGCACTCCAAGCCACCAGCTAAAAATCACTCCTTCTAATCTTATTTCTGGCAGCCTGAGAAACCCCTTATGCAACTCTGTGGGCTGCGAGTGCCGCCCCTCTGCACGGAGCTAAGGCGAGCGCTCCGAGGATGCTCACGGCTGACCCCGGGGACGGTCTGCGGCCGCGCGGTGAGGACAGGGCGTGATTGATGGGCTTTTGAGAACAGAGTGCTTTTGGCTGTTTCCAGGGCCCCAGCACCCACCCAGGGTGACCATGTGCCTCTGTGAGCCCTTCTCCCCACCGCAGACGAGCGGTCCGGGCCCCATCAAAAACCCCAGCGGGACGGGCATGCGGTCGGCAGTTGAGTCCCGGTTAGAAATGACACAGTTGGGTCAGGGCTGCGCACTCCGTTCGGTTTCAGGGTTTCTCAGTGCTGTCTTCGGGGCTGTAACCAAGCTGGCAAGAGCCACACAGCTCCCGGCCACCCGCCCTCCCCGAGCAGAGGAAGCGACACCGACAGGGATGGGGGGGCACCTGCGTTATTCTCCACGCGGCTCTCTCACAACACGCTTTGTGGATCCGAAAACGGAACAGCAAAACGCTCTGGAGGAATGTTCCGGTCAAAGGCCACGGCCAAAACCATTCTGATTTCAAAGTGAATGGAGGCCACTTGGTGGGCGGCTGCCCCGTGCAGTGGGGGCCTGTGGGAGCAACACACGCCCTGGGCCCCCCGTGTGAATCTCCACTTCCTGTCCACTGAGGGCCCCTGAGAGCGTCCCTGGGCAGCCCCGTTCCCTCTCTGGGGCCTGGGACGCCTGCCCCCATGATGCACCTCCTGTTCCCCGGGCGGGGCCGTGCATCCCAGAGCCACCGTGTGCCCCCAATTCAGAGCTGGGGGCCGCTGAGCCCCCACACTGTGCTCACCTCTGCGGCAGGGAGACGGCAGCTCCCAGGTCGCTGCTCCTACTTGGGAGGACCAGGAGCTGACAACACAGACAGCACGCGTGGACACGGGCAGGCCAGGGACGACAAGTGCATCTCAGAGGCATCGCGTGGGATTTTCCAGCTGTTGTGCTAAATGCCACTTTGTTCTCTATCCATAGGAAGGCAGGTGCGTTTCTGGGGACTGGTGCGGGCGACACGTAAGCTTGGCAGCCGTGTCGTCAGTACCTTGTCCTTGTCTTTGGAGACAAAGGGTGGAGGCTGAACGGGGCCACCGTGCAAAGATTTAGCTCTGTGGTCTTTGCAGGGGTACAAAGAACACCCCGACCCTGGTGCCTGAGTGGGGACCTCAGGGGCTGGCCCAGGCGGCATGTCCGGCCTCAGACAGGCCCCAGCCCAGGGCGCTGCCAAACTCACTGCCTTCTCCTGGTCCAGGGCACACTTTCTGCATTGCCTTTGGGTGCTGAAGAGTTTAGAAGGAGTAGGCAAAAAAAAAAAAAAACCGCAGGAGTCACAGATCCACCCCCAAGGCATGGCGCGTCTCCACTTTGGACGTGTTTGACAACCTAGGTTCCCAACTCCGGAGAGCGCTCGCTGAGGCCTGTGGCGGGCGGTGACCTGCCACCTGCCCCCACCTGCCCGCCCAGGACTGGCGGCTGCAGAGTCATCTTCAAATGCGCCTGCTAACCCCTGGCTCTCCCTCACTTCCCAGGCCCAAAGCAAGAAAACCAGGGCTGGGGAATGTTGTGGGCAGAGACTCGGCCAGTCTGCCCCCGGCAGCTCCACTGGGACAAAACGTCGCTGTGGCTTCTGGGTCTGCTCAGGCTGCTCACTCTGCCCGCGAGGAAACAGGCAGAAGCCCACGTATCCTAACTGATAAAATACGGCCCACCAAGGAATGAGACCGAGTTGACAGCGCCAAGGTCTTTTTTTGTTTTGTTTTAAAATAGTGTGGCCTATATTTTAGGTACTAGAGTTCTGTTTTCTCAAAGGGGCTTTGCCTCTTAGAAATACAGAATAGGCATAGTTCTAGGGGAATAGAGACCTCTGCCTTGACGCGATCTACTGGGGAGGGGCGCGGTGGGGGTGGGATGGGACACGGGTGCTGGTGGCTATGGAAGACGACGGGACGCAGGAGTTGTGTATGTCTGGAACAGAGATGCTTTTCAGAACTCTGGTTCACCCGGAGGCATCCTAGGCCCTTAGCAGATCCATCACACACACCCACACACATGGTGGGGGAGGGGAGAGGAGGGGAGGGGAGGAGAGGAGAGGAGAGGAGAGAGGAGGGGAAGAGAGGAGGGAAGGGGAGGGGAAAGGGAAGGGGAAGGGTGGGGAGGGGAGGGGAGGTGGGGAGAGGAGGGGTGGGGAGGGGACAGAAGGGGAGGGGAGGGGAGTGGGCAGGAGGGGAGGGGAGGGGAGGGGGGCGGGAGGGGAGGGGAGAGGAGGGGAGGCAGGGGTAAGGAACCAACTGGCTTGCCGCAACCCTGGCCCCCGAGCTAAGCCTCCAACCTTCATCCAGTGCAACTGCCAAGCTCAGGGCCACGGGGTGCACCCGTCTGTCGCAGCAAGAGACCCCCCTGCAGTGCTGGCTGCTCTGGCCCTGTGGGGACCGCCCGGCTGGAAGGGCCTCATTGAGGCATCCTGCTGGGGAACCAACCAGAGCAGGGTGGGATCAGCTGGTTGGTGGACAATTCAGAGACAGGGAGAGAGGAGAGATCCAAGGTGGTGACACCCGCAGTCAGGGCAAGCAGCCCCCTCCTCCCTGGCCCTGCCCATGGAACACATCTGCCTAGGAACCAGGGTCCCCTGTGCCTGGCTAGAGAGTGGAGCCCCTCCCCCAGCCCTTCCTTGCCACTCCCGGCCCTGTCACCCTCTAGCTGCTGGGGCCCAGTGTCCCCTGCTCTTCTGGATGCTCTGAGTCCTCACCAGTGTCCCTAACGCCATCTCTTTCCATGACTCACGCTGTGCAAGGAGCCATCAACAAAGACCCCGTGGATGCTGGAAGAAGATTCTAGAAAACGGAACGGGGCTCTAACAGTACCTACTGGAAAATCCACAGCAGCCACACCCCCAGACACAGGGCAATAAAATCTTTAAAAACACAACCTATAGGGGCAGGCGTTGTGGGGAAAGCCACAGCCTGCCACAGCGGCATCCCACGTGGGCGCTGGTTCCAGTCCCGACTGCTCCACTTCCGACCCAGCTCCCTGCTGTGGCCTAGGAAAGCAGCAGAGGATGGCCCAAGTGCTTTGGCTCCTGCACCAGTGTGGGAAGACTGGAGGAAGCTCCTGGCACCGGGCTTCAGCCTGGCCCAGCTCTGGCCGTTGCAGCCATCTTGGAGTTGAACTAATGGATGGAAGACCTCTCTTTGTCTGTCTGTCTCTCCTTCTAGCTCTTTCAAAGAAATGAATAAACAAATCTTCAAAAAAAAAAAAAATACAAAATGTAAATGCTCACATTGCAGACTAGACGGGTGCCAGCAGGGGCAATCTGAGTGCAGTCATTTCCTTCGCAAACCAAGAAATTTCTAAATAGAAGTTTTCTAAAAAGGAGAATGCGTGATTTCAGAAACGGAGCGCACCATTTTAAAGGTAAGAAAACGCGGCCCACCTACCATGAAGTCAGACGTAAGTGCAGCGGTGTGGCCACACTGCAACTTCTCTGAAAGGCAGCACAAAGTCAGGGCTGGCGCTGTGGCACAGGGGTTAAAGCCCCGGCCTGCAGTGCCGCCATCCCCTATGGGCGCTGGTTCAAGTCCTGGCTGCTCCACTTCCGACCCAGCTCCCTGCTGTGGCCTAGGAAAGCAGCAGAGGATGGCCCAAGTGCTTGAGTCCCTGCACCTACCTGGGAGACCTGGAAGAAGCTCCTGGCTTCGGATCAGCGCAGCTCTGGCCATTTTGGCCATTTGGGGAGTGAACCAGCAGATAGAAGACCTCTCTCTCTCTCTCTCTCTAGCTCTCTAACTCTGACTTACAAATAAATAAAATGAATCTTAAAAAAATAAAAGGTAGCACAAAGCATTGACATTTTCCATCAAAACGAGAAAACCACGCCTCTTCCGCGATTTAAAGCCACAGTGCCGAAGAAGCACCACACCCAAAGCCGTGGGGCTGCTGTTCCTCCCTGCTCCTCCGGGGTCTGGAAGCACCCCGGACAGTGGCAGTGAAGAGGACGCCCCCAGCGCAGGCCTGCCTGTCCCATACTTTCTCCCTGAACCGCCCAGCGCTCCTAACGACGAGTTTTATGCATACCTGTGTCCCCCCAGCACCAGCAAGAGAATCCTAACTCTCTGGGAAGGAAAACGCAGACGGAGGCCTGGACGTCACCTGACAGCTGTGACTCCACCACACCAACGAAGGCACGAGCCCGGGGCCACGCACCTAGTTTTGTTTTGTTTTGTTTTTTTTAATAAGACAGTCTACACGGAGTGACGGCCTGGCTGTGGTCTACACGGAGAGCAGCTTCCCCAAGAGCCTCCAGTCCCATCTCATCCCCCGCGGCCACCGACGGAGGCCGGGGCTTGGGTGACTCCCGGAGATGAGCACGCGCTCTTCCCAGCCTTCGGAAGAGGGAAGGGTAATTTCAAGTGGCATTTAGACCCGAGTGTTAAATAAAAAATACCCTCCCACACGACAGCAGGCTGTGTGTCCTGGCAATTTCTGAAAGACTTTGGTTCGCGGATTTGAGAAAATTCCATTAGTTTTAATTATTTATCAGCAGTCAATTTAGATTACCGTCCATGACCTATTTTTACAGTGGATGGGCGATCCAGCAATGAAATAAATGAATAGTCTTTTTCTACAGTGGTTGATTTTCTTAAAAAAAAAAAAAAAAATAGAAACCCAGTTGAAAGAAGGCATAAAAGCCCAAACATATAATCACCACGATATAGAACCTGCCACGCTGCCTTTGTGGCTCGATGCGGCGCACATCTGTGTGAGTTTTTTCGTTATTAAATAAGATTAGCTTGAAAGGGCTAAGCTCCCTCATGCTATAATTTCTTCCCATTTACATCTCTTTGCTCCATTTCAAACAAGTTCTACGTCTTGGCAGGAAGTCTGGTCCTGTGGATGTGCCTCAGGCTGCTGTGCCTGGGGAAGGGCTGGCTGGGGGGGGGGGCGCAGGGCAGCACGGGGGTGCCTGGGTGGGCAGTGAGGGCTGGCAGGAGGTCAACACCGTATTTGCTATTTGCTTTTCCCACTCATTCTCTCACCAAGGTATGGGAGAACTTTCTAGAAGCCCTGGGACACTGCAATGGCGTCCTCACTCTGACGCCTTGCTGACCCCCCAGTTTTCACCTCCAGCATGGTCAGCCTCCAGGCAGGGCACACCGGTGCATGCGCCCCCTGGCTCTGCGCACGGGAGGGATGCTGCCCTGTAGTGTCTCAGCTTGGGGCTGAGAACTCTTGTCTGGAGGTCAAGGCCGTCTGTCCACGCTGAGGACCTGTGTGCCACCCAGGAGGCCACGGGGATGGCACAGTCAGTGCACTTGTGGGAGGCTGGGGAAACACCAGCTCCCAGGGCCTGGCTGGTCCTGGGGCAGCTGCTCCATGGGGGGGCCTTTGTGCAGGTTCGAGGTGGGCATGGGGAGGAGCCAAGCTCAGGCTCCTCCCACGGATTCTCCAGGTCGGCCTGGCTTGCCCTGGGTCTGGTTTCAGGTCACTATTCCAGCACATTTTCTGACTGAATGCTCACAGCTCATTAGGAAAACTCTATGCGTGGATCCAAAATGGTTTTGACCCAAGATAAACTCATCGTTTAGTTTGTAAATGAGTTAATTTGAAAGGCAGAGTGAGAGAGGCAGAGACAGTGGCATGCTGTTGGGAGGGAGTGTGCACGGGCCCTGGGAGCCGGCGCAGACCTGGCTGGGACAGCAGGGTAGGCCACCCTGAGCGCCGAGGTGGCCAGGGGGCAGAGGGAGTCCCCACCAGCAAAGCGTGAGGACACCTGGAGCCCAGGTCACACCGGGAGTAAGCCGCACGCGCTGGCTGGACATCCCCGACCCGGAACACTCGTAACCCAGAACCTCCGAGCTCCCAGCAGCACGTGCACACTGCTGTGAATTTCATGGAGGATTCTGGACTTCGGATCACTCAACTGGTAAAGTCGATGGAAACATTAAAACTTCAACAACAAAGCACTCTGAAATCTGGCCACTTCTGTCACTGGGCGCTGGGCAAGGATGGCAAAGACACCCCAAGTGCCGATGGCCGGGGCCCGGGGGGAACCCAAGTGCGGCTTCGTGTTCCTTTGTCTTGAAACCAACTGTATACTTTTACCATCAAATACGTTCTTTAGGAAAATGAAGATGGGATCTAGTGATCGTCCCAAAAGGCGACGAGGCTTCGGAGTCCCTGCCCACAGACCCCACAGGCACAGGAACGGCCACAGACAGCGGGCACTGCTCTAGGCTGTGCCCCGCCCTCAGACAGCAAATGGTGTCCGAGTGGATGCACACCTGGATTACCCACGTTTCTCCCCCTGGGTTTTTCATGTTTCTCCCGGGGAGAATTTTTTTCTTTTTTAAAGATGTTTTAAAATTTATTTGAAAGGCAAAGTGACAGAGAGGCAGAGAGACAGAGAATGGGAGCCAGGAGCTTTTTCCAGGTCTCCCATGCGGGTGCAGGGGCCCAAGCACTTATGTCATCTTCCACTGCTTTCCCGGGGAGAATTTTAAGTACAATAGGTGTTGGCGGGAAACCTGCCAGTAGAGCCTACATATTATATTATTTTCATTTCTAGAAACTATATAGTTGGTTGAGAAGAACTATGCTAAAAAAGCAGTATGCGTGGCATAATCCTGACTTTTAAAATATGCAATATTTTATGAGATGAGAAAAATCCTAAAGCAACATACTAACACTCATGTCGAAGGGTATGGGTGATTTATTACAATATATATGCCACAAGCTTTATAGAATATGCAAATTCCCATAATGAACACTCGCACTTTTATACTGAGAGAGCCAGCCACAGATCTGTCTGAAGACTGAACACATCACCTCGCAGTAACACCGACGGGGTGGGGTGGCCCCAGTGGGTGGCGGGTCCCTTCAGGTCCAGCCAGGAGAGTCACGAGACGGACGATCAGGGAGGGGCCATTTTGAACCTGGTAGATCAGTGCCTGTGTGGCCTTTTGGAGGGCCTGGGTTGGATGCCCAGCCCTGGCTCCTAACTCCAGATTCCTGCTAACGCAAACCCCAGGAGGCAGCAGAGCCACTGGCATAGCAAGTGCACACCGTGATTTCTTAATTCCTAAAGCGAATTTCTTTGATACCACACGGTGGAAAGCCCCTCTGAGAAACACCTGACGGTGGGAGCCCTTGCAAGCAAACTGTCTGCCACACGCGGGGGTCTCCCGATGGGTGACCTTGACCCCACAAGTGGGCAGCTCCCCACCCCAGGGGCAGGAGGCAGTGCCCCAGCTTCACTCCACCAAAGAAAGTCCATCTGGGGGTGCCAAAGAAGCACCCTGTCATTTCAGCCAGCAGGGACTTGGGGTGCTGGGCAAGGAACAGAGGGTTCTAGGAGCCGAGTCTGTTCAGACTCAAGGTTAGAAATCCGCCTGGTGCCCGCTTCCTCAGAGGGTGCAGTCGTCCCCGGCAGCCATGAGGGACCCCCCCCACACCATGATACCAAAATCCACGGATGCCCAAGTCCCTCCTACCAAACAGTGCAGTGTTTGCACAGCACCCACGCTTACGCTTCAGACAATCGCTAGATTGCTTACAATACCCAACACCACGTAAGTGCTGGGTACACACTTGTTAGACCGCATTGTTGAGGGGATAATGACCAGGAAGAGTTTGCACGTGCTCTGCGCAGATGCTCCCCCACCCCACCCCCACGCAGTTTGGCTCGGTAGCTGGCTGAATCCACGGACGTGGAACCCGTGGATCCGGATGGAGCTGGCCACGCAGAGCGCCTTCATAAGGCAGGAAGGAAAGCCGAATATCGAGAGAACAATCGCCCGAGTTTCAGTTCCTCACTTAGACGATTTCAAGACCAGGGTAGCTTGGGGTGCCCTCCTGGCCCAGGTGAGGGCCGGGCACCCGGGCGGCAAGGACACAGCACAGAGCTGCAGGAGTGGAAGGGAACACACGGCTGGCGGGGCTCAGAGGCCACCTGGTTCCTGGCAGCGGAGCTCAGCGGAGATGGGCAGACTGAGTCCCACATCCACAAGGCACGGGCCCCTCCGTTTCTAAAAGCGCATGCATCGTGTGTGCAAACCTGGGCTTGCAGCGCTGGTAAAAATAGACGGCTCGAAGCTCTGAGCCGTCCTCTGCGTGGCAGTGCCGGGAGCACTGCGTGAAGCCGCCGGAGAGGGAAGCGTGGCTGGGCCGCTGCACCCCTCGGCTGGGGCGGCTGGCCCGGGGATGAGTCACAGCAGCTCGTAGGAGCACTGCCCAGACGTTCGTTCCCTCCCATATATGGCAAATATAGATCTCTTTATCTCGAGCCATCTCAACCTTGGCTTTGGCGATTTTCGTACTTCCCTGTCTTTCTTACAAAATGTCTCCTGATTCCCCAGTTCGGCCACAGGGCACGGCTGGCCCAGCGACAGCACCAACATTCTCGAACCCAGGCCCAGGGTTTCCTGGCACGCTGGCGTCACGTACACAGCACAACACGGCAGTACACCCAGATACCCACATTCCTGCCGCCCCTCAGTGGGACGACACAGGGCCACGGGGGCGCCCCCAAGAACTTCACCTGAACAAGAGTCCTCTCTCCGGCACTGTCCTTGTCACACTTTCGGGAATTGGCAGAGAAAACAGTGGCGGTGGCTGTCTTCAATGTATTTCGCGAAGGGATATAACCAAATGCATTCTCAGGCTGCAACAAGCTGACTGCTGGGGAATCCCGCGAGGGGCTAAGTTTCCTTGGCAGGTAAGATGCCCACGGCCCACACCGGGGTATCTGGGGTCAGTGTGCATCTCTGGCTCCTGACTCCAGCTTCCAGTTAGACAGTGTCACGATGGGAGGCAGTGGCGATGGCTCAATCATGGGCACTGGGTCCCCGATGCCCAGGTGCGAGACCTGGACTGCAAGCTACATGCGTACACCATCACCTGAGTCTGGCTCAGTGGGAAGCAGGTAGGTACCTTAGCTGTGCTCCACATCCAGACGACTCCAGAAATGCTGCCCACGGTCAGGCAGCCTCTGGTCCCTCTGAAGCGCACTGGCAAGTCGGCCTTTCCGAAAAATCTGCGCCACGTGCACTTGAACCCTAGCTCTGCCATACGTAGCGGTGTCCAGTCAGGTTCCTGAACCCTCGTCTTGTCGGCCTTCAGGACAAATGCTACCTTACAAGGCCCCTCTCCGATGAGTGGAGGAATGTCTAGCACACCGTAGGCATCCGGCAAATCCTTTTAGATGAACGAGTGGATGATGGTGATGATGGTGACAATGACCATGACTCTGTCCCCTTCCTACAACCCTACTACGCAGAGTCCCTTAAACTTCTACGGGTTGTCCCTACGCGGTCGGCCAGGTGGCTCTGTGTAACGGGTAGTGTTTAGATGGTCCAGCCCCGGCCCACTGAGGCTCCCCCTTGGCTAGGACACAGGCACTCAGTAAGGGCCTGGCGCTCACTGGGTGCTCCGGGCTGCTGCTGGCTCCCGCACAGCCAGCATGGACCCCAACAACCCTGCTCCCTCAGTCCCACACTGGCCCTTCAGGAGCCAATCGGTTTCAGCTACTTTTCCCAAGCAGAAATTCCGAAAGTGGCCTCCGATTGCTTGTGGCCACAAAATGGGCATGACGACGTCACTGGGTTCCTCCAGCAGACCCCAACCCGAGCCGCCTTCTCCCCCGGCTGCCCGGCCTGGGCATGCACTGGGCGTCTGTCAATCAGAGACCCCCGGCACTGGTCACTTCTCCCTTTTTCAGGGGTTCGCTGTCCTGAGCACTTGCTCAGGGTAACCCTTCGGGTGTGTATTAGGCCCGTCTGCATGTGTTTCAACATGTCCCGGAGAGAGATTAAGCCAAGGGAGGCACGCCATTCACCGAGACTCACTGGAATTACGCCTGCTAATCTTTTAAATGGCAAGAACGTTATGCAATACAAAAGGAATCTCAGTGATTCTAAAGCTTTTACCCAACTGAGAAAGTTCAGAATCCACAGAAACACACGCTCGAGATGTGGAAGTCCAAGACGCTGGGACCGCTTGGCTGCCACCCCCGGGATGGAGGAGAGAGGATGAGGGTCGGGTGGGTGGGTGGGCGCAGAGGGCCGGCGTTCGAGAGCTGACTTGCACCCTGATCACTCCTAGCGTTGCGTTTGTAGGAGGCCTGGCTCCATGGTCTGGGCAAAGCAACCCCTGCAGCCCTCTCCGGCCCCAGCACCACGCAAGGTGCCAGCAGCCATGCGCTGTGGCCGGCACCAGGACAGGGCCCACACTGAGAAGTCTCGTGGGTGCTTCCCAGAGCCCTCCAGGAGCGTGGAGTTCTCTTCGCTGTGTGAACAGGAAACCCGGGGCTCCAAGACAGTGTGTGTCTTGCCCGAGGCACTTGGGCTGCGACACAAGCCCGGGGGAGGCTGGCGCCACTGCCGCCACGCCACGCTGTCTTCTAAGCCGCCCATCTGCAACCGCCTTGGCGGGCCGGGCAGGCCGCGCCTTCCAGGGCTCCAATTCGGGTCAATGGCTTGGACCTGGTGGAACAGGGACTGTCCGAGGCCACCCTGACCTGCCTCTCAGTTGTCAAAACCCCTGAGCACATGCCTGGCGAGGCTGACCTGAGTGACCGAGAACCCCAGGCCCCCAGGCCCCTTGTGGCGCCATGTGCACCTGCGCCGGCACGGAGGAAACTGACGGACAGAACGGGCAACCCCTACGGAGCTCTCTCTTTCCTCATCTGCACACCGACAGGATGGAGATGCTTGGTCTTCCCTGGTCTGCTGCTCAGGACCACAGATCCCACGCCCGTGGCCTCCTCCCCCCACACGGAGCGCCCCCAACCCAGCTGCCCTGGCCGCTGCGTCTGCACCACCCATTCCCCACACCTGTCCTCGCCAGGCCCCTCTGCTCCTGCTCCGTTAAAATCAGAGCCTTGGGCAATGCCTGGGACCCGTGGAGCTGCCTCTTCTGCAGGAAAGGGCCCAGTGGAAGCCACACACGTGTGTCCAGAAGCGGATTCTGGAGAGAACACGACCCTCCTGGGGACACACGTCATGGCTGCACCACGGGCTCTCTCCAGCAGCCGAGGATAGTGAGAAAGGACACGGACCCAGAATTGGCGGGGAGCCCCACGGGCAGGAAAGCCGGCCCGGAGAAGCAGCAGGCCGGCAGCGCAGGCTTGGGCCTTGCTTGAGCTCTTGCCGTATCCAGAGGTGACTCCGCAGGTGAAGGTGGCGCTCGGGAACCCGGCAGCTCAGCCTTGGCCCTGCTTCTCCCAGCCTCGGGGATGGGCAATGTTGAGCTTGGGGGGAGGCCAGAACGGGGAAGGAGCGAGGCGCGCGGCACTGCAAATGGTCCGGGAGAGCGCCTTCTGCTGGGGGCAGGTGTAGGTGCAGCACGCTCGGTCACCACCAGGGTGTCCACATCCTGTCCTGGAATGCCTGGGTTCGAATCCTGGCTCTGTTTCCGATTCCAGCCCCCTGCTAAGGCATCCTGGAAGGCAGCAAGGGATGGCTCGAGTACTTGGGCCCCTGCCACCCACAAGGGACACCCGGGCGAAGATCCAGGCTCCTGGCTTTGGCCTGGCCCAGATCTGGCTGTTGTGGCCATTCGGGGGAATGAACTAGAGGACGGGAGACCTCTCTGTCTCAAGTAAACACTGTTCAGATCAAAAGAGCTCCAGTTTTTGGAAGGAATGAGCAAGCTGCATACAGGATGGCAGACCAGGGGCTCCAGAGCCAGGGATGCACACACACCCGTGCACACCCACATGCACACGCATGTACACACACGCACAGCAGTCAGGCTTGATGAGACAACAATGCCAGGGCCGATGCTGTGTTCAGCAACGACCATCGCTGTGAGGTTCGCCAAGAGCCTCCACCAGAGTTTCCCTGGGGTTCTTTCTGACGCCAAGTGCTCTGTGGCACAGAGCCGCTCCACTGTCTCCCAGGAGCTTTTGGTAGGAGCCTCCCGCAGGAGATGCACGATGGGGCACACCCTGCAGGGTCCGGCCCGGTCCAGCTGCCAGAGGGTTTATGGCCTGTGAGCCAAGAAGGGTTTTACGTTTTTAAATGGTCACCTAAGTGGCTACCCAGGGCCCCGCCATCGCCGCCTGCCTGGCCAGGGCTGAGACACCCAGTGTCACACCTTTAGGACAAGGTCTGTGGACCCCTGCTCCACCCTGACCTGCCTCACACCCCGTCGGAGCTGTGTGTGCCTGCGAGGGGGAGGAGGGCGGCTGGAAATGGCCCGTGTCTGAGCCCTGTCACCCTGCTCCTGTGCACCGCAGTGGGGCACAACCCAGGGCCCCCCGCTCCCCACCTGGCGACAAGGCTGCTGGGAAGAGCCGATGAGATGGCGGACGGGAACAGACCTTTCTCAAGCCCCAGACACGTTGGGAATGAAGGTTTATTGCTATCGCTCGTTGTTTATGAGCTGATTTATCACCAAAATTTATTTTCCTTTCTCATAAATGCTGCAGCCCGACATTCCCTCCCGGTCTACATGAACAGGGGGCCGCTCAGCTGCCAAAGAGCCGACCCGGGCAGCCTCCTCGGGCCCCAGCGCCCTAGTCCCATCTCCAGGTCAGGGTCACCTCCTTCCAGGGCAGTTCCCTGCGTGTCTCACAGAAAGCTGGAGGAGGAGGCTGCCCTGGCTTGTGCTAAAAGCTTGTGCCTCATTGCGGGGAGCTCACCGGGGCACCTCGTGTCGCTGGGCAAACCTTTCCAACCGACCCACACAGGGGCGAAGGGACGCGAAGGACGAACCACCTTTTTGTTTTTTGAGTTTTTTTTTTTTTTAAAAAAAAACAGGAAACCCAGAGTAACAAACCTCGTGCGACACACAGCAGACTGAGGATTCTGGGAAACCTAGGGGGACACCGAGTATCCCGTGTCCTCCTAAATTAGAGACCGTGACCTCCGTTTTCTGAAGGGGCACCTTGCTGCCTTCACCATCTGCCACGCCCACAGCGGCCCAGGGGGCAGGAAGGCCCAGGGAAGGGGCAGAGTGGGCAGCACCCAGGCCCCGGCCTCTGGCCTCAGGGAGGGGCCAGGCTCTGTCTGCGCACAAGAGCCCCTCCCTTCATAGAGTCTGGAACTCCCTCCGAGTCTGTGCAGCCACAGTGCTCTCGTGGGTCAAGGCCGGTGGGCGCTCGGTCCCTCCTTGGGTCACCTGGCCAGCTGAGAAGTCACCTCCCTGATCTGTTCACAAGGAAACAACGAGAACATTCCCACAAACCAGCCTCCCCTACTCCCAGGTCCCCCACACGGCCAGAGGCAGCCAGGGGCAGTGCGGCAGGCGGGGGCCAGGCCAGGCTCCTCTCGGGGTCTGGTAGCTGGTTGCGGTAGCTCAGGTTCTCCCTTTCACGGCCTAGCCAGAGGAGGCAGGGGACGAGGGAGACAGGGCGCTCACCTCCTGGCCCGAGACACTCAAGCAGAGCTCTGGGCCTTTCGGGTGTGGGCGATCGGAGGAAGGTGGGCCCAACAGCCAGTGTCCTTGGACGGACAGGAAGCAGGGGTGAAACGCAGGATGGGGCAGAAGCGCCCACCCCACCCCCCAGAGGGAGGGGAGCAGACCCAGTTCCTTGCTGCTGCTCGCAGCTGCAGGCGCTGTGTGCTTGAGAGAGAAACGGACAAATGGACAGAGGGACAGAGGGACAGAGCTCCCATCCTCTGGTTCACACCCCAAATGCCCACAGTGGTGGGGCTAGGCCAGGCCCCAGGAACTCAATCCACATCTCCCACGTGGGTGGCCGAAACCCAACTACTTGAGTCACCAGTGGCCAGGGTTCCCTGCTTCAAGTCAAGCTGGGCTGATCTGTCTAGGAGGAAGGGTGATGTCTGCAGTGTGCATACAGTGGGTGCCGACTGTGTGCCCTGCAGGCGCATGGCCTCTAATTGCAGCCGGGATGCTTGGGACCCTCCCCAGCTGGGTCGCCACCAGGGGGAAGCCTGCTGTGAGTCCCAGCAGAACACACTGCTCAGCCCTGCCCCCTGCCCACCCACCAGAGATTCCGTCCATTACTGCAGACGCCCACTCCACAGGTCTGAGACCCCCACGGAGGGCCCCCCAGGGCAGGGCCATGGCTGACTGAGGTCTATAACCCTGGTTCCCAGCCAGCCAGCCAGGCTGCCTGGGACAGAAATGTTTACTGAACAAACCTGAAGGTGGAGACAGACATTCGCGCCCCCGCCCCGTTCCCCACTCCCAGCTAAATAAACACCTGCTTTTCAGTTAAAAGACAAGGAACAAGAAAATGACACACAGTTCCACCCAACCCAGAGGAGAGCTGCCAGTCAGCCCGGATGAACCGTGGCTACCGGGAGTACGGCGGGCCTCCCCAGCCCCACTCTGCACGGCCTGGGCTCGGCCACTCTTAAATGACCTTGAACCATCCTACGGCCCAGAACAAACTCTCGCCCCACCAGCCGCACTGCAGGGGGCTGCTACAGGCCCAGCACAGTGACAAGGGGAAAGCAGATGCGTGCGAAGTGGTAGTGCGGGTTTCCCGTGTCTCCACCTGCCCGCAGCCTGGCAATGCAGGGGAGTCTCGGGCAGGCCCAGGGCACTCCTTTACGAGAAGGTTTTTCAGTGGCAGGGGACACGCAGGCTACAAGGTGCTCTCCAGGAATGAAGCTGTCCGACAGCCTGGAGCAAGAAGGCGGCTGGGCTGAACCCAGGGCGGGCGAGGGCGCATGCTCCGCCAACAGTTGGAAGTGGTTTCCTGGACGAGCGGCCTGTGCAAGGCGTTGCAGACACAGTCCGGTTTCTATTTCAGTGCTAACATCGGGAAACAGGCTTAAGACACATGTGTCTGGATTTAGGGCAGCTGCCTTCCCGAACAGCTCAAAATAGGAGCTATTAGCGCACACATACACACACACACACAGAGGCTCATGTGCGCACACACACGCACACATGCGAGGCTGACAAAACCCGGATGGAGTCTGGGGCAAAGCATTTCATTTTCTTGCCAAGCCCTGCGACTTCACACCCTATACGTTTCCAGACCAGATCCAATCCAATGCCATCGTGAGTAATCTTCAGCCGCTCGGCCTGACCACTCCCAGGGCAGTGCAGGCTGCCTGGGGAAAATCTAATCCGGGAAGCAATCGGGCTCCAAGTGGCCACGCCGCCGCTGAACGCATCAGGCCCTGTCAGGGGGGCTTCCCAGGCAATCTGTCACCGGCCTCAGCGCTCTGATCGCGGGGTGCTGGGGAGCAGCGGCAGCCTTGCTTTCGCGATGAGGTCCCCATAAATCAGAGCTCGAGCGAGCCGGCGTGTTGGCCCGAGAATTGAGATTTCAGAGTCATCTTCTCACTCTCGCTGGGAGTCAAGGCCGGAGGCCATGCTTGCATCCATGTGGCCAGCAGGCTGGGCCCGAGGGGCGGGGCCGGAAGGGGAGGGGCAGGAGCCGCTTCAGAGGGAAAGGCACCCAGGCAGTGCACCAGGACTCCATGGCCCGGCGCGCACCTGCGCGGTCACGGTGCTGTGCCTCGAGCTGGCGCGGGGACAGCAGCCACCAGTGACGCCTGGCCAGGCAGGATCTGGTGGCCATCGGAGGCTAATGGGTCCTTCCTGTGCCAGGCTGCTGAGGAGGGAAGCGTGGCGGAAGGTGCCCTGCAGGGCGCCGCCTCAGGCCCAGGAGGAAACAAACTTCAAAGCACAGCCATGGACCTGGGAGGTCAGCACCTCCTGTCCAGCTCTTAACAGAGCCACACCCCTCACTTCAGAAAGGGAGGAAGAGAGCAGGCGGCTGACGCTCCAGAGACGGCTGCTTCCTGTCCGCACGCTGCGCACGTCCTGGGCAGTGGCCCTGGCCCGGCCCACGGGGGGCTCACTCGGGCACCGGAGGCCCAGGCCGCTTTCTTGGCTGCCAAACACTAACGTTCTCACCAGTGCCGGCGCACCTGCAGAAGGACTGGAGCTGGGGAAGCTGAAAACCTCCCTCGCTCCCCGCTTCCCAGTTCCTTGGCAGCCTGAGTGGGGAGGGAGCCCCTGATTCTCCCCAAAACGTGGGAGTGGCTGGCAGACCCCGACGGGGGATGCCCTCCCAGCAGTCGTGGTGAACCGTGACTGGGACAGGAGCCTGGGGCAGGACAGAACTAGAGGTCTCATCTCAGTGTACGGGCACGGCTCTGCGGGCTGCACCACGGGCCCCCCATGAATGTGCACCTGTACCCGCATACAGCTCCCCGGTCTGCACTGTGTCACCCAGAGCCGTCTTCATCGGGGCTCCCTCTGGCGCAGCTCCTGGCTCCGTGTCAGGTCCAGGTTCCAGGACCAGAGGGTCCCTTGACAGGCACTGGGCTCCCGCTAAAGGCGCCAAGGAAGGACAGCGACTGAGCTGGTGGCCTTGAGCATCTTCCTAACAGCAGGTCTGCCCCCCGCTGTGAAAGGAGGCAACTGCCGGCCATGAGCATCCGTGAACTGACACCTGTGGGGGTGCCCACGAACACTCCAGTGCACCAGCGGCTGCGGGACCACCCTGTTGGCCATGAGTTAAGGCTTGGACCTTCACAGTGACCCCGTGCAGGCCACACCATCACCGCCTCTGGGGAGCAGATAGGAGGGAACCAGTCGGCGGGAGGGGCCAAGGCAGGTTCAGATCGGGCGTGGGCAAGGGGCATGCTTGGAGCCATCCCAAAGCAGTCTCATGGGAAAAGGAGCTGATCCAAGGTCAAAGAGCACAGGACAAGAGCCCAGATAGCCAGCACAGGGCAGGGCAGGGCAGGGTGGGGCAGGGCTGAGGTGCACGCCACGGCCGAGCAGGTGCGTCCCTGGCTGCTGGAGATGGCAGGCGACTCCTGAAGGAGGCGCTGGGACGGAACAGTGAAGGAGGTACAGGGTTTGAACGGGTGGCGCAGGAAGGAAAGGCGAGCGAGGCGATACTGACGGGTCATAAACAGGAGGGAGGGAAGGGGATGCCAGCGAGGCGGCCGAGGCCCGATTGAAGCCTTGCATTTGGAGTCAGCTCCAGCCATGGCCTTGGCATTGCCACCTCCAGGCTGGACTTGCTGGTGTACCCAGGCGGCCACCCTGGCTGTCCGCGCCCAAGGCCAAGGCGAGGGGCTCAGAGCCGGCTGGGGGCAACTCACCAAGTGTGAGATGCCCTCCAGAAATGAAACTCAGGCCACAAGCAGGCTCCCCACCTCACCCCCCACCCCCATGACAGAGGGGGCTGCGGACCTCAGCCTGGGAGCGAGTGTGCGTGGCCAGGGGGCGGGAACCAGGCAGTCTAGGGTCACTGTGAGAGGTGCACAAGGAGGCGGCCGCCAGGATGGTAAGGGCAGAGACCTAGCAGCGGGTGAGCCCGTGCCTAAGTGGGGACTCCTGGCAAGGCACGGCCATGTGTTCATGAGACGGAGGCGGGAGGGCGAGGGCTCAGATGGACGATTCTCGGGCTTTGGGCAGTGCAGCCACCAGGCAGGCAGGAAGCCCGACAGGTGGAGCCTGCGAGACCAGGTCTGGCCCGGCTGCCTCCGAGGCAAAGGTGACAGCTGGCCGGAAGAGGAGCTGGTGCTCGGGGAACCGCCTGGCCACCAGGACGGAGAAGGAAGGGTACTCGGGTCACAGCAGTGCCCCCAGGAGCGCTGTGGCAATGAGCAGACGAGAGGCGATTCAGACAAGGCCCAGAGGCTCCTCACTGGGGCTGGGAGACAGGGCACGGGCACGCAGACCCAGCTCGGAAGGGGGGGATGGGAGGCAGAGGCAACCCTGTCCAGACTGCTCCCAGGGGTGGGGGACCCTGCGCGGCCACATGGCGGGGAAGTGGAGGATGCGCCTGGCGGCAGGGGCGTGCGGGGCTCTTTGCTTCTGCCTCGAAGTGCACGGAGCGGCCAATTGTGCTCCCGGGTCCTGGCTGCCCCCCGTGACCCAGTGTCAGAGGCACAAGTCAGAGAGCACCGGGGAAGTCAGGGGCCCCCGCCCTGAAGACTCTAAGCATTTTCGTGTGTGTGTGTGTGAATTCTCGGTCACAAGTGGAGCTACAGCCGTCCTGGGGATCTCCCCCCAACAAGGAAACCAAACCCCACGGAGGCGCCTCTTGTGGGTCTTCTCCGGCTGACCTGCGCTGCCGTACCCCTTCGCTGCTGGGATTCAGCCAAACTCACGTTCAGCCTCTGGGAACTCTCTGGAACTTCTTTTTTTGCCCAAGCATTTTCAACCCGCAGCTGGCTGCCTCTGAGGACGCACAGCTGGCAGCCAGACCCCGGCCGGTTCCCGTCCAGTTTGTCCCCACAACCAAGCCGAAGTGAGGCCCAAGTCACCGTCACCTTCCAGGAGTGGCACAGCCAATCGGGAAACACCTCTTCCCTACATCCTACAAACACAGACAGAGCCTCGCTTGCTGGGCACGCGGACACGGGCTGGACACATGGACATGGTTCTGGACGTGTGGACACAGACTGGATGCACGGATATGGGCTGGGCATATGGACACAGACTGGACACGTGGACACGGGCATGGGCTGGGCACATGGACATGGTTCTAGATGCATAGACACAGACATGGGCCAGGCATATGGACACAGACTGGACATGTGGACATGAGCTAGACACACGGACATGAGCTAGACACACAGGCATGGGCTGGACACATGGACATGGTTCTGGATGCATAGACACAGACTGGATGCATGGACATGGGCTGGGCATATGGACACAGACTGGACATGTGGACATGAGCTAGACACACGGACATGAGCTAGACACACAGGCATGGGCTGGACACATGGACATGGTTCTGGATGCATAGACACAGACTGGATGCATGGACATGGGCTGGGCATATGGACACAGACCGGACATGTGGACATGAGCTAGACATATGGGCATGGACTGGATACATGGACTTGGTTCTGGATGCATGGATACAGACTGGATGCACGGACATGGGCTGGGCACACGGACATAGGCTGGACACATGGACACAGACTGGATGCACGGATATGGGCTGGGTATATGGACACATGGACACGAGCTAGACACACAGGCATGGGCTGGGCACGTGGACATGGTTCTGGACGTGTGGACACAGACTGGATGCACGGATATGGGCTGGGCATATGGACACAGACTGGACATGTGGACATGAGCTAGACACACAGGCATGGGATGGACACATGGACATGGTTCTGGATGCATAGACACAGACTGGATGCATGGACATGGGCTGGGCATATGGACATAGACTGGACACGTGGACACGAGCTAGACACATGGACATGAGCTAGACACACAGGCATGGGCTGGACACATGGACATAGTTCTGGATGCATGGACATGGGCTGGGCATATGGACACAGACAGGACATGTGGACATGAGCTAGACACACAGGCATGGGCTGGGCACATGGACATGGTTCTGGATGCATGGATACAGACTGGATGCACGGATATGGGCTGGGCATATGGACACAGACTGGACACGTGGACACGAGCTAGACACACAGGCATGGGCTGGGCACATGGACATGGTTCTGGACACGTGGATACAGACCACGGACATGGGCTGGGTACACATAGGCTGGACACATGGACACAGACTGGACACACGGAAATGGGCTGGGCACATGGGCACGGGCTGGGCATGTGGACTTGGGCTAGGCACATAGGCTGGGCGCTGTCTGGCCTCGGGGATCCATGGAGAGATCACCAGCTGGTCCCATCCCCTGTGCAGTTGCAGTATACATCACTGACCTCCGAGCGTTTGAGGTCAGGCCCTCCCACCTCCCCTGTAGCCTGAAGCTCTGGCTGCTGGGGTGGGCACCCAGACCTCCTCCCAGCTGACCCTCTTTGATACCAGCTCTGAGTACCCGGCTGTACAAACTACAACTTTAAGATGTGACCTTGACCGCTTGGCCAAGGTTATACAAAGTCTGCATGAACCAACCAAGATTTTAGAAAGAAGCACAAATAATAGCATGAAAAATCTCAATGGGCTACACCGCAATGAACTCCAGCAAAACGTGGTTGACCACATAGCGCGCGACACCTGAAGTCCATTAGGGGGCACGTGAGTGCTGTGAGCCCGCGTGTCTCTAGGGCATGCTGCTGCTGGCCTTCTAGAACATTCTGACACGCCACCTGCGTGGTGCGGGTGGTGGAGGGGACCCACAAGGCTCCGTCTCAAATGCTGACATCTCAGCTGTGTTTCCTTTTGGACCCGTTTCCGATGAAATGAAACTGGAAGACTGGGTGTCACAGCCACGGAGGGCTGGGGTGGCGCTGGGGGCCGGGGATGACGCTGCCTGAGTGGGAGGTTTCCAAGGGCATCACTCGGCTGTTTCTCAGTTCCAGAAACTTCTACAAAGAGGAGACCACGGGCTACGGGCCCAACAGGCTTGTCCTCTATGGAACAGCCCTGGACCACACGACATGTGATGATGAGCAGGAATCGTGCAGGGCGGAGGCTGGGGGACTCCGTGTGGGCACGGCTCCCTCCACCCGGCAGCCACTGCCCAGGCTCTCACCTCCACTGGGGCGGGGCAACGTCACTGCTGTTTTACCAAGCGGCACCTGGTGCAGCTGACAGCCACAGAACGCATGCGCAGGTCCACATCTGTGTAGCCACCTCAGGGCTGATGGGAGCACAAACCCCCTGCCTCCACGCACCTGGAGCCTGGGGACTGGGGAAACTGAGCAGGTGGACGAGCTAGAGGGGACGGGGCCTGAGGTCAGCACCCGCGGCTCGGCCCCAAACTCCTACGGAGAACCCAGGCAAGCAACTCCTCACTAGGCTGGGCTCCCACCAAACGGCGGGGCGGAGCCTCATCTCCTGAATCCCAGCCGGTGGGGGTGGGGCCCTCTAGCTGGGAAGACCTCAGGCAGGAAGTGGAGAGGAGGAGGACGCGCTCAGGGATGTCCTGACCCACCACGAACAGCACTCGGGGCGCTTGCAGCTGGGACAGGCGGCACCTTCCCGGAGCTCCAGGGCTTCCCACCTCCCGCCCCAGCCTGGAAAGAGGGGGGAGCAATCCACTGGGGACATTTTCAGAGGCCAGGGCAGCAAACAGCTTCTGACCCAGCACCGTCGTCAACCTCTCTAAACTACGCCTTTCTGGTCTACAGTTCGTTCGGCTTTATTTCCAGGGTAGAATGGTGCCTGGGTATCCAGGAACACAGGTGCTCGAGGTCCTGTCCTGGACGGGTTAAGTTGTCCGTGGGCAACCAACAAGGCCTAACGCGATGGAAGCAGCAGTTGTACCATATTGTTTAGAGAATAACGAGGAAGGAACCCTACCTGCCCAGGGCTGAGGCGGTATTCTCCCCAAACACTTTCGCTCCGTGGTTCAGAGCCTCCACGGCAGGACGCACAGACCTGGAGCACCGGCAGCGTTCGCTCCCCATCTGTGTTGAGGAACAGCGTCGGGCCACACGGTGCCATTCACTGGCCACTCCCCCCAGACCTGGCACAGCCCTCCGATCACGAAGGGCCCGAGGGCATGTCCTTGGTGGCCAGGGGAGACCCTGTCCTTGTGACTAGGGTGGAAAACAGACCCGAACAGGCCAAGGAGCCAGCAGGCTTTCAGAGGGCACCCGTCTGCGCTGCCACACGGAGGAGCCAGGATGGATGGGCCCACGAGGCAACCCGTCAAACACGTCTCTTCTAAATGCGAAAGGAAGTCGGTAACCTTGAAACACGACTGTGGTCTACGACAGACTTCAGGACGACTCACGCCCCTGGAGTTGCCCTTCTTCCACCTGCAGGTCAGGCGAATAAGCACTGGCTCACGAGCCCCTGCGCCAAACTGGACACGGTCGCTATGCACCTGCCGCTGCACCTTCGCAATGTCACCACCAGGATAAGAGAGGCGCCGCTCCAACCACCATCCGGACTTCCCTGAGAACACACACGCACGTGTCCTACACTCCTGACACCGCCTACGTGCTGGGCACCGGTTCCGTGAAGTGTGCCTGGAGGCCAGACAATCTGACAGCCCCGCGGGTGGCCAGTGTTCCCCAGGGACCTCACCCAGATGGCAGGGACCAGAGCTCCCCCACCCGTGGTGAAGGAGGAAGTGGGGTGTGGCAGGGGTGGGAGGGGTCAGGCTGGGCTCAGAGGAGCCAGGAGGGGGTCTTGGGATTCCAGGGAGGTCACCGGGGGCACAGGCACACAGAGCTGGCTTCCCCTCGGAGCCGGAGGGAGACTCCAGGGCTTGGATACAGGGCCCCGGCAGGCCCGGCTCGGCTGGGAGAAGGAGCGCCGGGGTCCCACAGCCTCTGTGACAAAGTGGAGATGCTCCAGGACGCTGTTCTGTGGGGTCCAGAGCCAGGTCCAGCCTCCTCCCACCGACCCGGCAGCCTCCTCCTACTATCTGCAAACAACAGACAGCTGGCACTTGGCGCTGTGTGGGAGCCGGAGCCCAGGCCGAGGGCAGGTTCCCGGCACTGGGAGCTCATCCCAGGATCCCTCGCGGAGGCCGATGAGGCCTAGCACAGCAGGGGCCCTGGCAGCAACAAGGAACTCCGCGGAATGCCCCAGTGCCCAGCAGCGTGGCGAGGGACCTGGGCAGGGTCCTTGTCCTTTACCGCCTTGGGAAGACTCAGAGAAAGGAGGGAGCCCGGCCCTTAACGGGGCTCAGGAAAGGGTGCCAGCCAGCCGGCAGGGAGTCGCGAGATGAACGGCTTCTTGCCCCGGGGAGCACAGCTTGCTTTGATCATGCCTTCTTTCTGGGATTTGAGGCAAACAAGCTCTCGGGTGGCGATCTAGGGAACACCACGCCACCCAGCACCTTCTCAGAGAGGACAGAACCACTGATCTCCCTGGAGGAGTTTTTCAGAAATATCAAGACCCAGAGCGTCCTCCGCGCCAGCTCCGCCTCCACGGTCGCCACCCGGGCTCCGTTGTGCCTTCAGGACAGGCCCACCGATGTCCACCTGTAAGTGTCCCCAAAAGCTCGCCAGAGCGGCAGCTCCCAGCTCAGCCCCTGGACGCTTTGTTCCTTTTACACGTTCTGGAAAAGGGAATTTTGCAACCCTGCTTCGCCAAAGTGCCTGCAACACCCAGGGACGCCTGTGCTCCGCTGGGCCACGCCCGGCCCCCGCTCCGGGCCCCCCAGCAGTACCTGGGCACACTCACCGTGCCCAGGGCAGCAGGGAGCTGGCTTCTGCTGCTTCTCACACTTCGCAGATGAAAAAACAGCTCCAGGAGTTCAGGAAACACCCCCAAGGTCCCCCGGCCACCTGGCCCTTGGCCTCTCTGCCGCAGGACGCCTACGGAACCCAACAAAATCTTGCTGCCTGTTCTAGACGGATGTGACGTTTGCAGCGCAGCATGGTCCCGGGTCCCAGCAAAACTGCAGGCCCCGCCTTCCAGCCGCCACCGTGACCTTGGACAGACGGCTCCTCTGGGCCCCAGCTCCCGAGGCTCCCGCTCGGTGCAGGTACCGGCTGTGTCCGGCCACGCTGTCCCGGGTTCAAGGTTCCTTCAACCCCCGGGGCCTGGCTGCGTCTCCCCCTGGGCAGGAAGCCCCTCCCCCAGAGAGGCCGCGTCTCCTCCCAGCCTGCCAGCGGCAGGGCGGCTCGGAAAGCAAGGTAAAGTTTCTGAAAGCCAAGACTATAGACTGTATACACACAGCAATTTGTTACTGCGAAAAACCATCTGTTTCTCAGTATTACAATCCTCAGAGGGCAAATTATAGCCAGCGTTCAACATAAAACATCAATTTAAACCATCAACTATTCATAATTTCAATTCTTTATTGGAAACCAAGGACATAAATGTCAGGGAATAAAGCAATATTTCTTTTATTAACTGTTCCATTCATCTGGCTATTAAATAAAACCAGGGCCCCAATAAATGGCAGGAGTCCTCGCCTGACACACACTCCGAATAGCTCTATAATTCTCAGACGTTTTAAAACAACGAAAACGGCATTATTTGAAAAGTTAAAAACTTTAATATATAATAAAATTAAGATTAATGCGCTCTTAATACCTTGCGAAACTGTTTGCAGTGCCCTCCGCTCCGCACGCATTTCTCCGTGCCCACTTTCCTTTCTGCACAGAGCGCGCGCTGGGTTTACGAGCAGGTTCTGCGAGTGCCAGGCACCGCCAGCGCTGCTCACCGACACCGGCTTGCCCTGGGCTGCAGCCCCTCCGGGCCGCTCACCGGGGCCCGGCCCCCCAGGGATGCCCCCTCCAAAGTGCGGCAAGAGGCAGGGGGAGGACATGGCCTGCAGATCCAGTCCTATGGGACACTGGGAGACAGCAGGGTGCAGACTGTTGCAGGAGGGATCTTTCTCTCCCAGGGAACAAACTGCACCTTGGACTTGGGATCTGACCTCGCTCTGCGTGCGCTGGGAGCTGGACGGGGCATCCACAGTAACGTCTCCCAGCAGCCCTGCAGGGTGGTACACGCCCGGATCTGGACTTGAACGACGGCGATGGGTGTGTAAGGAACTGTTCACTGGCCCAGGGTATCGTGGGCTGAGGGGCACAGAGGAGGACTGAGCCCCACAGCCCTCCCAGGGGTACCCGTTGGGAAGGCTCCCCGGGAGCAGGTTGTAACTGTTTGCTTTTCTTCTCTGTTCAAGGTTGTATTTCTAAGACAGAGGTGGCCGCCCTGAGGATAATGACGTAAGGAGGACAAGTGTAATAGCACTTGGAACAGTTCAGGGAAAGTGCAATGAAAGGTAAGTTTATTTTAGTGCAAAAAAAAAAAAAAATTGAAAGCCAGGGCAGGTGCTGTGGCATAGCAGGTTAGGCCACCGCTTGGGACCTGCACCCCGTATACCGGTGCCCATTCGAGTCCCCGCTGCTCCGCTTCTGATCCGGCTTCCTCCTACACACCTGGGAGGCAGCAGGTGACTGCCCACGTTCCTCCCCACCCGACTGCAGACCCAGCTGGAGCGCTTGGCTTCAGTGTGGCCCGGCCCTGGCTGCATTGTGCACCAGCAGAGGTAGGAGCTCTGTCATTCTGTCGTTCAAATCAATCAATAAACCTTCTATGAAGTTTGAAATCCATGCAGGTTTTTTTTCCCATAATACACATTCTCCAGGTACGTTTTGTTGGTCCTCTCAAAACAGCCCCGAAGAAAGGTCTCACGTGCCAAATGCCCCCCGCCCCCACCCACATCCCAGCCGGGCTGCTTGCTGTGGCCTGTCAACAACAAAGCATCTCCCCCTCTAGCAGGGCTCCTGGTTTCCACTGTCAGTGATCATGTCCCCTCTGGACCGACAGGTGCCCTCCCTGGGCCTGCAGCACGCAGCCACCCAGCGGAGCCACAGTTCAGCGGGTGCTCTGCCACCATGCAGGGGAGGGGATTCAGGCTGTCCCTGTTGTACGAATGCGGAAACTCAGGGCCCTGCGACCTGCCTTGACTTCCAGGTTGCCGGCCTAGAGCTCCCAGGGTCCCCAGCGGGAGCACACCCAGCCTCTCCCGCTGTCAGCGCTCACAGGTACACGGAGCTCCAAGGATAAACTGCTTTTTATTGGCGTCTGCTTGGCCAGAGCTGAGTCACACGTTTTCACGGGCAATGCAGGTAGGGAGAAACTCTAGCGGGTACCGGCCGAGATGCACCTGCACAGCCTTCCGGGCTCGCTCTCCCTTCTCTCCCTTGCTGCTTTTCTCGTTTTGGGTCATCTTGGTGGAGACAGCAAAGAGCAGTTCGCTTTCTCGCCTGCTTCTCTGACAAGGCGAGACCTCCCTGGTTTTGCCGCAGTCAAGACTGGAGACTTCGGTCCCTGACATTTGCATCCGCAACTTAAATACCACCGGAACCTTTGAGCCGCAATTTTAAGAAAAACGTATCTGTAAGGGAGAGCGACTGAGAGCCCCTCCCTGGGAGAGCTCGCCCCTCATCGGCGGCTCCACGCAGCCCGCGCGCATCTGGAGCTCCCGACGGATGCTCCTCCCTCACTGCAAGACACAGCTTGTAACTGGGTAGCTCAAGAGAAACAACCCCCCAGAGTTCAAGACGTGAAAGGCACAGGTTGTGTTCAGAGGAGTGCCAGGGCGACTGTGCAGGCCCAGACAGTGCAGGCTTCTGGGTGGACCCCAGAGCTCTGTTCCTGCACAGCCGCGGGTCAGGGGGTCATGGAGTTATGGAGAGCACTGGCTGGCACCAGGAATGTTAACCCCACTGCGAGCCGGCCGGGGGTCTGGAGAGGGGACAGGCCAGCATCCCCAGGGTCTGCCTGGGAGCTGATCTGCCGCGTGCAGAGAGCAGTGTGCAATCTGCTCACGTGAAGGCCCCTATTCCGAGACCTCGGGCTGGGGCGGCTGCATCCCATCACTGCCCCGAGGATCACAGCTCTCTTTTAATGACTTTTTTGATTAGCACTTTACTGGAAAGGTAGAGAGACTGGGAGGGATCTTCCATCTGCTGGTTCACTCCCCAAACGCCCTCAGCAGCCAGGACTGGCTGAGACCACAGCTGGAAGCCCAAAACTCCATCCAGCTCTCCCGTATGGGCAGCGGGGACTCGAGTACTTGGGCTATCTCCTAGGATGTACATTAACAGGAAGCTGGATCAGAAGTGGAGGAGGCAGGATTCGAACCCAGGCACCTCCATATAGGACGCAGGTGTCTCAAGAGGTATCTTAACCCCTGTATCAGACTCCTGTCCCCGGGCAGGTATTCACCGCTGCCTCCCCAGCCTGGAAGACGCTGCGGGTCCAGTGGCCTCAGTCCAGTGCTGGCTGGGAGCCCACCCATAGCGCTCAACACAGCTCCCAGACGACCACACGGAGGAGAGGAAAAACCAGAGCCCAGCAGACGGGCCTCACCCTCACAGGTTCTGTCTTGAGACCACCTCAGTTCTGTTTTTGTTGCTGTTTCAGATTTATTTATTTGAAGGGGGAGGGGGGCGCTGTCCATCACTGGCTTACTTCTCAAATGGCTACAACAGCCAGATCTGGGCCAGCCAAGAACTCCACCCGGGTCTCCTGTGTGGGTGGCAGGGACCCAAGGACCTGAGCCGTCACCTGCTGCCTCCCAGGGACATGAGCAGGGGGCTGGATCGGAAGCGGAGCAGCCAGGACTCACACTGGCACTCTGATACGGGAACGTGGGCACCCAAGCAGCAGCTGGATCTGTGGTGCAACGCTCGCCCCAACCTTGTTTTCCAGTCTGATTTATTTACTTTTTTGAGCGCCGGAGGTGACGGACAGGCAGACACACAGAACCAGCTCTTCCCGCTCAGAACCCGTTCCCTGGCCTCACAGCACCTTTGCCTCCTTCCAGTCTCCTCTTGGAACGTCTGTGCAGTAAAATGCCCCCCCGGAAGCTCCCATCTGAGCAGCTTGTCCGTGGTACGGGAGCTCCAGTGGGCAGAGGGGAGGCCCCTGGCATGAAGCCCATGGCATTGAAGTTGAGTCTACAGGACGCCACGGAATAAACAGCGACACCCCAGCCGGCCCCAGCTCCTCCTCCTCCTCCTCGGCCGTCGGCCCAGCCAGCCCTCCCTCCTCTGCCATCGAAAGGTCCCTGGAGAGTGGATGAGGCTCTCTGGACTGCCACAGCCAACCTGTAATATACGTGCGTCTATTTTTAGATGATACAATTAGATCCCGATCTGGTGGGCTTTCATCTTCCAGCCGTGTGCTTTGTCCCAGGGCCGCCCGAGTTCCATTTCCTACTCGCTAGAATTTCCTGTGAGCGGAGACTCAAAGCGCTCACTTCCTCGTCTCTCCTCCATCTGCATCACTGTGCAACACTGCAAATTTCGTAACACCTTCTGCAAATATCTGCACGGTTTTTCAATTCCTAGCAGTCTACAGAGACGGGGAGAAACTGAAACTTAGCAGCGGCCTGGGAGACAGCTCTGTGGCCATGGCTGTGGCCTTGTGGGGTTCGGGCAGCTGTCGCTTTTAGGTCTCACTCTAAACGTTTCCCATGAAGATCTGGGCAAGGGGCACCGTGGACGAAGCGCCTGCCCCACCAGATCCTTCCCTGGGGCTCTCTCCCTCCTCCTGGCTGGGTGTTGGTGACAGGGAGGCGTTCAGTTTGTGCAGATTAACCGAGCGCATGCTTGGTGAAGGGTATCCGCCTGCCTTGACACTGGACTTCCGCTTAAACGGCCAAAGCAAAAGAGTAAAACTCTTTCCCTCTGGTTCCTGACGTGACGGGGAGATGAGTACGATGGAGGTTAGAGAGCTGTGGGGTGAGGGTCAAGGCCACCCTGGGGGCCGTGGGCGGGGGGGAGCGCTGGGCTGGGAGAAAGCTCAGGCTGTAAGGAGCAAGCGCCCTGTGGGTCTTGCCGTGCCAGGGACCGAGCACTCCAAGGTGTTCTGGCGGCTTCCGGGGCCTGTGCAGGCAACGCACCAGAACACGCCAGCTGTGAGCCAAGCCGCCCGAAACGCGAGCCTTAAAACCCGAGTGTCGCTTCCAGGATCCACTGACAGGCGGGTCTGGCCAGTCAGGAGATCTGCAGCTCTGCGCCTTGCAGTCACCGGCTGGACCCTGTGCGGGGCAGCGGTGACGGCGGGTCAGGCCTCCTGGGCAGGCACTGGTCACTTCCCTGGTCTGAGGCTACCACATACAGCAGGTTCTGGGGGTCCAGAGAAATTGGACCAGAAAGATGAAGGTCTGAGATGCTGGGGTCTCCCCAGCACCCGGAGTGGAAGTGCTCAAAGGAGGGCCCACCGCGCCCTGCGAATGTCCCCGCCCGTCTCGGTCTCCCTGGGATGCTGGGCCACTTTCTGCAACTGTCAATCAACGTTTAGACAAGCCGGGAGCCTCATTTGCATTTTCACACGCGCGGCAATTAGAAGGGCCGATCTGCTGCCGAGAGCATCGAGCATCGTGGAGCGCATTTGAAACCCAAATACAAAATACAAATATTTCAGATTAGGCCCTGCGCAGGCAAATCCATTTTAATTTACTACGTGCAGACTGAGGCTTCCAGCCTGCGTTCTGGGTTTTTTTTTTTTTTTTTAAATCTTGGGTTTCAAAAATGTAACCGCTCTTGTACCACAACCAAGTCCAGCAAGCAGACAAGGGTGAATTCAGTGGAAGGGGAGGCGGCTCGGTCTCCACCGGGGAAGCCCCACACGGCAGCAGGGCAGGGTCAAGGGCGCGGAAAGTGACTTCGTTATTACGGGAGGCCGAGGCCTCCTTTTTCATGGGGCGGGCTCATTTCAATGGACTCATTTAAGTGGGCTCCAGGAGCACACACGGCACACATTCTCACTAAAGATAGAAACTATGCTTAAATAGCTAATTTGGTATTTTTAGAAGCCTGGGTTTCTTTGATCCGGCCAAAAGACGCTTAAAATTCAGCTTCAACTATTCTCGTCGGTGCCTCGCGCGTCGGAGCTATGGGGTGACTATCCGTGCCTTTCAGCCGCAGAAAGCCAAGATTCCAGGAACCCGCATGCCGCGAAGACTCGAGGGCCCGCTCCGGATCGGGAAGACTGCGGCTCTGTCCCGGAGGTGAACTGGCCAGGTCTGGCTGTCACGGGGTTGCAGCTTCCCAACCCAAACTCAGAGCTTCTCTCCTTGAGGCCCAAGGGGGTCTGGGGGTCCCTGTGTGTGTGAAGCACCCGGCCAAGGCCGGCAGAGGACAGCCACCATGGCAGTGGGGCTGGTTGGGATGGACCAGAGTCCTCTCCCTAAGTGCTCAGCCTAAAACCACATGGCCGATGAGCTATGGAGCTGGGGTCACTTCCAGTGTCGCCCCCACAGGGCAGCCGCCTCTCCCTAACTCCCCCCACCCCCAGCAGGCAGCAGGGGTACCCCAGAAAGGGTTGAGGAATCCTAGACTCTTCTGCACCCTCACTTCCTGACACACGCATGTGTGCATGTGCACATGTGTGCAAGCACACACACACACACAGGAGTCTCAGCCACTTTAAAAACCTCTCCAAGATCTGGCCAGCTTGACCAGGAGGCCAACTCGGACCCCAGCCTTGGTCTCTTTGTGCATCGGATCTGGGAATCCACTCCCGGTTGATGTTTATGCGAGATGGGGGGAAAGACAAGGGATAAACCCCCAGGCATGATCATCGCTCTGAGCCACTGAGACCCATGAAGATGCGGCCTCAGTTTACAGATGAGCAAACAGACCCAGGGAGAGGGAGCGACCGCCTAGGACAACTTCTGAGCGCCTGAGCGCCTGCTTCCGGGGACGCTCTGCGCACCTTCCCCGAGACAGGGTGCACACTGCTCCCAGGACATGTTATAATTAACAGTGTGCGGTTGCGTTTTTGCACCGCTGACAGACACGTGCCCAGGCTGAGCAGGCCCAGTTTATTTCTTTAAAGCAGTTGCAGGCCATTATCTGCAAAAAGAATTTGCGTTCCAGGAGCATTACACATCAAGACGCTTTTCAAGGCTTCCAGAGCCTGCCGTCCTGAATCTTTCCCCCTGGCGCCCGGGAGCCACGTTGTCCGCTATCAGCGCTCGTGTGGCGATCGGGAGGCTGTTACGGTTTTATTGGCCTTTGAAAAAGACACTTAGCTCAGCCACAAATTGTTCAATGGAACAAGAGTGCAAACAATCTCTCTCTCCACAGGCAGCCAGGGCCCTCATGCCGGGGCTGGGGTGGGTTGATCAAGCCCGGTCCAGAGGGGGGCATCCTTCCCCGGGCCCCATGGGATGTGGCCATCTGGGCCGCCTGACCCAGCCGCCTAGCGCCGCCTGGTCACGAGGGACCTGCAACCACCGGACCTCCCCATCTCACCAGAAAGCTGAGTTTTCGTGGGAACAGTGAAAACAACAAAAGTAAACCACACAGCAAAATCAGCCGCCGGCACTCCTCACCCACTGACACCGATGACCGGTTCTCAGCCTGCCTTGTTTTGTGTCTACCCTCTCCCCTTGCTCTATTATTTGTGGGAAAATATTAGTACATCTCAATAGTGCATCGTTTTATCCATGAATGGGGGGATAAGTTGCAAAAGCAATGGCCCCTGACACAGGGACGATCCCTGGAGTCAGCAGCCTGCGAGGCCGGTGACGTCGCTGCTGCGGGAGGAGGAAGACACCCATGAGGAGGGGTTGCCCACCGCGGGTGCAGGCCTCGGCTCCGGCACAGCCAGCGCAGCCACAGAGCCCAGCTCAGGTGCCTGAGAGGGGACTCAGAAACACGGGGGCAGGGACACCAGGCAGCGTGAGGCGCCCAGAGGGACGGCAGGCAGGACGCGGGGGCCCTGGCCACCTCACACAGTCCAGCACTGCGGACGCTCAGCCGGTGGAGCAGAGAGCAGACCCCTCGTGCATACGTGACGACCATGGTGACGACCTCGAGGACGGCGCTCGAGCCGACAGCGCCTACAGACCCACGTCCGGGCGGCCCTCTCATTCTAGTCTCTTCCGTGCACGCAAACTCTCCCCTAGCAACGTGTCCCCCCACCCAGGCAGGGGCCCTGCACACAGCGGGACGGCAGGGCCTTGCTCCTCTGTGCAATCGTCTCAGACAAACTCCTCTTCCACCCCTGCCCCGCACCCACACTCATCCCTGCCTGCCCCTCTCTCCTCCCGGGCACCAGGAATGAGGAAGGGGTGCAACACCCACCCCTTCATCCAGTCCCACGGCCCAGGGATCCAGCGGCACAAGCGGCTCGCCTCTCCCCCGAGGCCACTTCCTTTGTCCCCCCTGACACCCGCAAATGCTAGAAGGGAACAGGGCGAGAGGGTCCAAACCCAGTGGGGAAAGACAGGCTCTCAGGGGACGGAGGAACAGGCGTGAGAGCAGTCGCCCACTGTAGGACACACCCACGGCCAGCTGCTGGGAACGGGGCAGGGCCTTGGGGAGGGGGTGGGAAGTTGGCCACGCTGAGCTCTGGGAGCAAGTGAAGGAAGTCACCGCGGGTCCCGGCGGCGAGGTGGTCTTGCCCCCCCCCCCCCCGGTGGGCCCAGCTCCATGCCTCCCAGCCACTCGGGTGCCTGGACCCCTGCACGGCCCTCACCCCTGGCCCCCATGCACCTGCTGGGCTGTGCTGGTATCCCCCGGGAGCTGCCGGTGCAGAAGGAGGGCCAGAGCCACTGGACAGACGGAGGCCCTCCTGTGAGCTGGATGGCCCAGATCCGCTCCAGGTGGGCGAGAGGAAACCGTACCTCGCGGTCAGCATGGCCAGGACCTCCAGGTAAGGCCCCCCTAACACCTGGCCCTTATGTCGGGGGTCGGAGCACGCACACTAGCTGCTCACACACCCCCTCCAGATGAGGAGAGCCTCCCGCTGCCAGCTTCAGTCCCATCTGCTATGTGGTCCGTTAATGACAATGGCCTTCATTTGTACTGTGCTAAAATTAAAATAAAAACAAAAATGCTTGTTTTAAGAGCCCATATCCGGGGCTAGCACTGTGGTGCACCTGGTAAAGCCGCTGCCTGCAGTGCCAGCATCCCCTATGGACGCCGATTCAACTTCCGGCTGCTCCACTTCCGATCCAGCTCTCTGCTTTGGCCTGGGAAAGCAGTGGAAGATGGTCCAGGTCCCTGGGCCCCTGCACCCACATGAGAGACCCGGAAGAAGCTCCTGGCTCCTGGCTTTGGATCAGCCCAGCTCCGGCCATTGCGGCCAACTGGGGAGTGAACCAGCGGATAGAAGACCTCTCTCTCTCTACTTTTGCCTCTCTGTAACTCTTCCTTTCAAATAAAATAAATAGCTCTTTAAAAAGAAAAAAAAGAGCCTTTATCCATTCCCAGGGCTGGCTCCCTACCCAGCACTGTAGGTACTTTGGGAGTGGAGGGGGGTGATCCCCAGTTCCTGGCTCCTGGCACAGGGCAGCCGCCACTGTGTGCACAGTGAGCCCGCATGGCTTCTAATGGTACACAGACATCAGCCTGGGCTCTCGTGTGTTTTCCACACACCCCCCTCCACTTCGTCTCGGGCACCAGTCACAGGCTGACGTGCGCAGGTGCTTCTCCACGCTCACGGTGAGGCACGGCTGCCTGCGTCTCTCGGAGGAAAACGCTGCGGCACAACGCCGGGCACGCAGCAACAGGGCCCTCACCAGGCGCTGCCGAGTCAGCCCGTCCCCTCCTCAGCTCCTCGAACACCCTCTTCCTCTCCGAACTCCCCACTCCTGAAGGTCAGGGATGACCCTCCTTCACGACCTCACCAAGAATGAGCTGCTTTGTGCACACGTTCGAGACTAGGCTCACGTGCGCTCTCAACAGCTCGAGGGACACGGTGGAGTCTCCTGCCAGAGACCCCAGGTCCCAGGACGCAACGCCCCACAGTCTCCACAGCCACCCTGCAGAGGCTCACACTGGCGCCGTGGCAGGGAGCGCACGCTGGCAGAACGGGAGGCCCACGCTGATGAGCTGGGGTGGGGGTGGGGTATCTCAGGCTGCTGGAGAGACGTGGTAGGGGCTGCAGCTTGGCTCCCAGGGGGCTTTTCTGTAGGCAGCACCCCAGGAGCTGCCCTCGGAGGGTGTGTGGGGCGCAAGCATGGGAATGACTTCTCGGTGCCCAGAAGCGGGTTCACTGTCAGGCTCCCGAGTCAGGCTCAGCACAAGGACAAAAGGTGCAAAGGCAGACGGGGTGAGGGCTAAGCCCCCACAGCCGCACGCGTGCGCATCCATGCACCCCAGAAAACAAACGCTTGCACACGCACTGGCACTGGGAAGGGAAGGCCTCGTGTCCCCCTTGCAGACGGTCTGGCTGCTGAGACTGTGACAAACCGGCCACACACTCCCGCCTGTGGCTCCACCGCCCCGCCCTGCAGGGCACCGTTGTCCAGGTGGGGCCTGTGGGCGGGCTGCTGGCTGTGGCCCCTGCTCACTCCAACCCGACAACGTCCCAGCCGCCCGGGGTGGTGAGAAGCGCGGGTTCTGAGTCAAGTCTGAGCAGTGCCCCCTCAGGTGTCCAGGGCACGGTGGGGTCCAGGGCGTAGTGGGGTCCAGGGCACAGGCAGGCCTGCCATGATTGGAAGAGCAAGACAGGGCCGGCGCCGTGGCTCAACAGGCTAATCCTCCGCCTTGCGGCGCAGGCACACCGGGTTCTAGTCCCGGTCGGGGCGCCAGATTCTGTCCCAGTTGCCCCTCTTCCAGGCCAGCCCTCTGCTGTGGCCCCGGAGTGCAGTGGAGGATGGCCCAGGTGCTTGGGCCCTGCACCCCATGGGAGACCAGGAAAAGCACCTGGCTCCTGCCATCGGATGAGTACAGTGCGCTGGCCACAGCGCGCCGGCCATGGCGGCCATTGGAGGGTGAACCAACGGCAAAGGAAGACCTTTCTCTCTGTCTCTCTCTCTCACTGTCCACTCTGCTTGTCAAAAATAAAAATAAAAAAATAAAATAAAAAAGGAAGAGCAAGACGGCTGAAGGGAACCGGAAACTCCACCGGAAGGGCAGCCGGCTGGGGCCGGCTTGCTTTCCCATCTCACAGAAACTGGGTGTGTTTTTACCTCCTTCTGCCCCTAAGCCTGCGACAGACACACCAGGTCAGCGACAACAACAGCCAACACCAACCCCAGAGTCGCCTGCGCATCCTCGTGAACAGCCTTAGGAAGAGGTGGCTCCAGAAGAGGGGACACAGAGAGGCTAAGTGGCTCGCCCAGGGCCACCCGGGGAGGACAGTGCAAGACGCACACCTGGTGGTCCAGCTCCCGGACTTGCGCACTTTACCCACGACCCTGAGTGCCCGCCGTGGGCTCAGGACAGCACATGCTGGCGAAGACATGTGCAGTTCGTGGGTCCCCAAACCAGCATCTTGAGACCCGTTTTCTGTGCCCTGTGCTCAACAGGACGTTCAGAGCTGGGCAGGCCCTGGTGACTAAGCCCAGGTCCACGCTGCTGCCCGGTCGTTTCCTCCTACGACTTTCAGCTTCAGCTCCCCCATAGGTGAAACAGAGACAGAGACAGCCACCCTCCCTCACGGGACGCCAAGGAGGTGAAAGCGATCGAGTCAAGGGCCTGCGCAGACGTCAGCAGTGGTGATGGGGAGAGACAGCACGGCTGTCTGCCCGCTTTCAGACGGGGAAGTGGGCAGCTCAGCGACCAGATCAGCACCAGGACCCTGCCCCTCATCCACGCTCCCCTGCCTTCTCCCTCCCCCCATGAACGCCCCTGCCCCTGCTTTCCACCCCACTGAGCAGCAGCCATCACCTCGGAGCACGAGAAGAGGTGAGAGTGGACGAACACGGACGTCCACACCCAGGTATGCACGGTGGCGCCCGGCACAGGGGCAGGACCACGTCCACCTGCGCCTCCATCAGCTTGACCCTCACGGAGGCCCTGCGGTGGGGATGGATGCACAGATGGGCAACTGACCCACGTGACTGCTCCCCACCCAATCAGCAGCAAATGAGGAGGAACGGGGAGGGGAGGATGGGTCAGAGGCAGAGGGAAGGGCCGCCAGGGTGGGTGCCAACACTGAAGTGGGAGGCATGGGCTTTGGGGAGGGGAGGGGGTTCTTTCCAGGTGCAAAGTGGCAGCGGTGCTGGAGAGAGGGATCGGGAGGTGTGGAGGAGGCAGGGGGGACCCCAGGACCTGGGTGGTACCAGCCACAGTGGAAGGGAGGGGAAGGAGAGAGAAGAGGCAGGAAAGAGGCAGAAATGAGAGCCACCGTTAACAGCAAATCCCGTGGTCAGATTAGAAACCTGAGACTGATAAAATACAGCAAAGTGGCTGCTTCTCAGTGCAAAGCGGGAGCGGGGGTGAGGCCCGTAACGGCCCAGGGGTAGGATGCTCTGCATACTTCATCACCCTCGGGCATGCGACGGCACACAGTGCATCCGCTCAGGCCCGTGAGCTGGGGCTGGGACGGGAAAGATCACAGCACAGCACCCTGGCCGCTGAACCGCAGCCTTAGATGATCGCACGGGGGGGCTGGAGCGGAAACCGAGATCCAACTTCATCATCAAAAGTGTAGGCAGGGGACCCCAAAAGGGCACAGCAACCTGAGACTTCAGGGGCGCTCGGGCTTCATTCACAGAATTTCTGTGCAGTTCCCGTGTGCGCTGCCAGGTGGAAGGTGGTGCCTAAGGTGAGGTGAGCTGCAGGAATATATTAGGTGGAATCACACACCTGTCTCTGCAGCTCCTCAGTTAGTCCCCACCTCCAACGGCGAGGAGATTCTACTGCTGGTTTATTTTTCCCCGATTACAAAAGTAGTTTGAAGGCTCATCAAAAAAAAAAAAAAAAAAAAAACTATGGAAAATGTGAACTATAAGAGACTATGCATGGGTTCCCAGCTTTTACTAAAATGGTAAATATATTTATGGGAAAGGCAGAGCGAGCAAGCAAGAGAATCTTCCATCTGCTGGTTCACTCCCCAGATGGCCGCAACAGCAGGACTGCACCAGGCTGAAGCCAGGAACCAGGAGCTCCATCCGGGGCTCCCTTGAGTGTGGCAGGGGCCAAAGCTCTTGAGCTGTTACCTGCTGCCTCGCGGGGTGCACTTCAGCCAGGAGCTCCACCTGGGGGTCCCATGCGGGTGCACACCCACAGGGATCAGGGTTGGAACTGAAGCAGCCGGGACTCGAACCAATGCCCACGTGGGACGCCAGCACTGCAGGTGACAGTTTAACCTGCTATGCCACAAGGTCAGACCCTGCCCAAGTTTTTTGGCACCAAAATGAAGTCATCATAGTGCCGGTTTGGTTCCTATCCCTAGCTAGTTAGATGTTTACGAGTTTTTACACACACTAGGCTCGCCCTGTGCCCTTGGCAACACAGACTGGCAGGTGTGTGCTCCCGCGACCATTCTGCACACGCACCAAATGTCTGAACCTGCGGCGTTCTGAAGCGGCCTCCACGCCGTGGCAGAGTTTATATAAAGCAGAGCGGAGGCCAAGAGGAGGAGCGCTCACTCCCAGGTGCCCACTGGACACCGTGGCCCGGCGCCCTGCCCAGTCTTTCTGTGCATTTCCTCTATAAATGCGATGACGCGCGCGCCACTTCCTATGTCGCTGGTCTTACTTAGGCCTGCCCCGTGCACCAGAGATCCTCTCTGCAGATACAGTTTGTAATGGTTTTGTTAGACTTCCGGGAATGGCTGCTCCCGACTGCCCCACACAAGCTACGCCCTGAGTCGCTCATGGCCACCAAGAGTGCGTCTGAACGCACAGGGTAATACCACGCGACGCAGGGCTCCGAGGGGCCGGGGGGTGCGGCGCTTCCCCAGCGCTCAGGCAAGTGGCGTGTCACCGTCAGAGCAACAGTGCGGGGCGAGGGGACGCCCGTGGACACCTGTGGCTGGCCCGGAGAACGCCAGCCCTGAGCGCAGGTGAGCAGACCAAGGATGGGGGGGCTCCACAATTTTCCCACGGTCACACATCACAAGTGACAGGAGACGGCTAGTGGGACCTCTCTCCAGGTCAGTGTGGCTCCCCCGAGGGCCAGCCTCTGTCCTGGGCAGCTCTCACTCTCATTCCTCATGGTGCCCCCAGGCCAGTCCCTCCACCTGACACCCCGCCCCCTCTGTGAGGCTCCACCCCTTCCCACCAACAGGCGTGGGACAGACTCACCTTCTAATCCCCAGGCCCAGCGACTGGCAAGGACAAGATCCTTAAGGGACAGGTGAGAGGCAGGCAGGACCCCGCCCTCCAGTGTACTCGCTGGGACAGCCTCCCGACAGCGAACGCCAGGAAAAATCCCTCCCGCCTCACGGGGATCCCGTTACGTGGTCAGACTCTTCATGGTCACCACGCCAAGAGCGCAGGGAGTGTGGGCTCGCTGCGGGTTTTAGCGGAAGCCATGGCTCCCGCAGCGTTCCCCAGGAAGAAGGGGAATCTCACGGCCACCGTCTAGTTGGGTTTCAAGCCTCCGCTACACGCAAACCTTATTAGTGCATCCTGGAAGGAGGGAGACGGACACAGCACACCTCTCGACAGATGGAGCCCAGAGTGGATGAAGCTGGCAAGGACCTCGGGTAAACATGGCGAGGAGGGAAGGGCCACCTCATGGAGGCGGGGCCTGCGACAGCCAGCAGCCAGTCACAGCCCCCACCCCCCCACCCCCCCATTGAAAGGCTCCGGAGGCAAGAGAAGGTGTCTGGGTGGCATTAAAGTCTTATTAAAACAGAAGACCTGTTCTCTGGGAAGCACAGAGACACTGATCCGGTTACTGCCCAGGACGCCTACGAGAGCCCATGGGTCGTACCGGGCCCCGACCGGGAACACGCGCCCGGCGACATCCTCAATGGGACGGCTTCCCAGTAATTAGGCAGTGCATACAGCAACCTCCCCAGATCAAGCAGGTGCAAACAAGAAAGAGAATATATTTCTTGTCAAAGGGGAAACAAACAAAAACACGCGCACAGAGAAATTACAGGCAGTGCCCTCCACCCTCCACATCCCCAGGCTCCACGAAGGTGATCAGAGCTCTCCCCGAGCCCACGGCCACAGAGTGACCAGAACACAGCCCTGGGGAGCATGAGGGCAGGGACTTCACACCATCCCAGCTGGGAGCAGGCAGGGGGAGGGTGCAGCCAGCTCGGAAGGTAGGGCGGCGGCGGGCGAATTCCCTTCCAGCCACGCTCCCTCTCCTGCCCCCTGCAGGCGGCCAGGGCCTCAGCCAGGTGAGCACTGGGGACCAGCCCAGCCCTGCCCCTTGTCGACGCAGGTGGCCTTTCCCCGAGACTGAAGCCCCTCTGCGTCACCGCCCCTTCCACTAATTCAGCCCGGCCCCCCAGATTGCGCCGGCTCCTAAGTATTCCCAAACTCAAAGCTGCTGGGACCTGAGGTCCCACTCTGACTCAGACCTGGACCTCATCTATGGGGTTGTCCATGCCCCACCTCCCACCCCCACCTCCAGGTGGACGCTCCCAGGGGTTGGGGTGAGTGGAGGCTGCTTCACCCTCCTGTTGACAGTGACTGTCTCTGCCAAGGACTAGGATCCATGCTCACCTAATCCCATCATTTGCTCTGGACGACGTGTGTGTGTGTGTGTGTGTGTGTGTGTGTCTGGAGCGGGCCCATTTCCCAGATGTGGACACTGAGGTGTAGGGGGCAGGGCCAAGTCGCCGTTTCCTGCTAAGAGTCACCCAGTCACATAATGAATGAATCCCAGGATCTTTAAAAAAAAAAAAAGACTCTTTCCTACTTTGCAAAACTCAATAGTGTCTTAGTTCAAGTTAGAAAGTAACATTCTCGCTGGAAAACAGAAAATTAAAAAAAAAAAAAGTATTAAAAAAAATCAATCTCCCATTATCCCCAAGTAATCCATCCTACAACATTCCATTCTCTTCTCCCTGGTAACACACGGGCACCTGCACCCATGTTGCCATGGACACGTGTGTTCACGGGCTCACGAAACGCGTGTGTGACTTCATGAACCAGGGTGGCGGTGCTCTTGGAATGCTGACTTTAGGCTGTGTCGTGACCATCTGCCCCGGAATTCAACACTCTTAGATAACAATGGCAGTTACGTAATACGTTCAATAAAAGAGTTTAACACAAACGGAACTTTTTCTCTGTATTGGCCATTTTCTTTCTTTTTTTCCCCAGAAACCTTTTGTTGAAGGCATACAAGCATCATGCGTTTCATGAACACAACCTGGTGCTTCTTCCCACCCACTCTCTCACCTCTCTCCCTCTCCCTCTCCTATTCCGTCTTTTTTACTAAGATCTATTTTCCAATTAACTTTACACATACAATTAACTCTGTACTAAGTAAAGAGTTCAGCAAATCGTATGGAAAACAACTGCTGCTCAACACTGGAGACAAGGGCTGTTCAAAGTCACCGCATCGCCAAGTGTTGCTTTCACGTCTACAGGTTTCCTTTTCGGTGCTCACAGGTCAGGGAGAACACGCGGTGTTTGTCCCTTTGGAACTGGCTTCTTTCACTGAGTATGATGCTTTCCAGATTCATCCATTTTGTTGCAAATGACTGGATTTCATTTTTCTAAGACCACTTGCTGTACACATCCCATAGTTTGTTTATCCAGGCTTCGGCTGAAGGGCATTTGGGTTGATTCCATATCTTAGCTCTTGTGAACTGAGCTGCAATAAACCTGGGGTGCAGATAACACTTTCATATGCTGATTTCCTTTCCCTTGGGTAAATTCCCAGGAGTGGGATGGCTGGGGCATACGGTAGGTCCACATTCCACAGTGGCTGCGCCAGCTTACAGCCCCACTGACAGTGGGTTAGGGTACCTTTCCCCACATCCTCGCCAGCATTTGTTGTTTGTTGATGTCTGTATGAGAGCCATTCTCACGGGGGTGAGGTGAAACCTTATTGTGGTTTTGTGAATTGGGCATTTTCTTGGCATTATAAATATCCCTACGATCAAAGTTCTTGTTCAGGAGGCTCTGGGCAAGTTTTTATTCTTTATCTTACTGTGTTTTGTTTCAGGATGGGTCCTCAGCAGTGGGAACGCAGGGCCAGACTATGGACTTGCGGAGGGAAGGACATCCATGGCTCCCGTTAGACAGTTTCTGAGGAGTTTCTGGTTCTGTGATCCACTGGATTTCTTCAACACTGGCCTGTTTCACCACCCAGTTGTGCAATGAATTTTCTCGAGTCGAGTCGGGTTACAGTCTGCGCGTCTGGTGGCGCGTGCTGATAAGTGAGCTGGTGACAAATATAACCGTCTATCTCTGTGCGGGGCCAGTCCTGACACAGAAATGGAAATGACCTCAGCCTGGCGTCGCCGGGCGCCGCTCGCTCCCAACGCCAGGGCGGCCGCCCCTCGCCGCAGAGACGCGGGGGGACCACAGTGCAGGTCCTCCCCTCCAGAGCGGCCTCTTTTCTTCTTGACCATGGACTCACGGCCTTGCAAGCACCAGACTGCCTTGGAGGCGAGGAAAGAAGCTGCTAGGTGGGCGCCAGCCCCTGGCCCACCTGCTGCAGGGGCCAGGAGCTCAGCATCAGGGTCAGAGGTCAGAATGCAGTCTTGGACTTCTGGTCTGTCCAGGGAGGGCTGGAACCGCGAGTGGGACCCCGCCGTGAACTCCCTGGGACTCCCCAGGCCATGGAGGTGGTGGTTCAGGTGAGACACGGCCGCTGTCTGAGCAGAGACCCCCAGGGACCCCAGCTCGGTTACTCACTGGCCGAGTGGCTGGGACCAAGCTCATCTCCCTCAAGTCTATGCAGCAGGCCTGTGCCTTGCTCCACTGCCTGCCGCTCTAACAGAGCACCTGAGACTAGGTAATTTATAAAGAACAGAGACTGACTTAGCACAGCTCTGGAGGCTGCAAAGTCTACCATCGGCGCGCTGGCATCTGGTGAGGACCAGCCGGCTGCACCACGGCACGGCGGGAGGCCTCGCAGCCGGAGACAGCAGGTGCGGGGAAGCCGATGATGCAATCGCGAGGCCCCACCCTCACGGCCTCATCTGACATCAGCCTCCCCTGAGCCCCCCCCCAACACCATCAGCACAGGAATCTGGGCTGTGGCAGCACCGGGTCCGCCCGCCTGGCAGGGCCACCGCAACTCTGGATGAGAAAATCGATCGCAAGCAGTCAGTGCGGTGAGCACGGTCAGTGCGGTGAGCACGGGCCGCAGCCCTCTACGGGAGAAGGAACACGAGGGGAGAGGAGGTGGCGGTGAGAAGCAGCCCACACGGCTACTGCTACTGCGCTTGGTGTGGCCCGGTTCTAGGGACAGCAGAGGAGCAACACAGCTGGTCACCGCTGAGCAGCCAGCACAGGGGACGGGCCTGGGCGTGACGTCAGCAGGGATTGGGAAGTCCAGCCGAGCCACGGCCCCCGCGTCTTGCCAACAGGGACGGTGCAAGGCTTTGTGGCGCACAAGGAAAGATTGCGCAGGCGCCCGAGGCCCTGGGCGTGGTGCCGGGCGAGCGAGGGCGGCGGGGACAAAGTCACAGCCGTGGCGGGCACTTGGCCAGCCTCTATGTCAGGTCGCCAGCTGCGAAGACGCCCACTTTCTTGGCGATCTTTTCGCAAAGAACCTAAAACATCTAGGACATGCCGGACACGGAGTTACGCGGCAAACGCTAACACTGCACATCCGGCGCCGCGGGGAGTTGTGGACGGATGCCTTTTTTTGGGTTCCCCGGGAGGAGATCCTTAAAAGCCAAGGCCACGCGTCCAGGTCCCTCCCGGAGGCCGTGACACAGAACAGGCATCCCAGACTCCACAGAGCTCTGGCCCCAGCGTGGGCCGCGGGCCTGGCGTCCAGCTGATCCGGGCCTTATCTATATTTGGTACATGATGTAAACCTAGAACATCTTATCCCTTCACATTTAACAAACTGGCTTAAGACGCCGTTACTCCCTGCCCTGTGCGCTCATTTTGAAACTCGAAGGTGGAGACAGTCCCTCCCGCTCCTCATCGAAGGAGAAGGAGCTCAGGCCACCGTTCGCACACTCGCCTGGGCTGAGGCAGAGCGAGCCGGGCTGCTCTGTGATTTTATTCACTCGTGCCACCAAGGGGAAGGCACAAAGTCCAACAGGCAGGCAGGTCCTCCTGTTCTGAGAGGGACCCCCTTCTGCAAGAAGTTACCGATTAGGAAGACCGGAGACGCACGTAAACGCTTCCGAGCGCAATGCCAGCCGCTCGTGTTCGGTCCTTGCTTGAAAGGGAGGGAGACCGAGAATAAAATTTCCTTTTCCTTCTCTAACAAGATGACTCACACTTTCCAAACATCAATCAATCAGTGAGTCAGTGCGGGGAGAAGAGGAAATGGAGGGAGGCCTCCCCGACCAGCACTTCCCAGAACCGTGGAGAATCAGGAACCCCGGGCTGACTCGACTTCCCCACCCCACCCCTGCTCGGCGCCCTGGGCTGTGTCCTCCACTCATTCGCGGGACCCCATGGTCAATGCTCTGGGGGTGCCCGATGTGTGCTGGGGACACCGGGATGAGACAAATGGCCAAGGGGGCAAGTCAGTGGCCACAGCAGGACACAGTGTGCCCTGCCTAGGTGGGGACAGCAGCTGCACAGCACAGGGGCTAGGGGCTCGGGACACACTCCTGAGTGGGGCTGCTACACACAGGCTGCCGGCCGCCCCCAGTTTCCAATGCGGAGAATCTGCCCAGGTACTGCTGTGGATGTGGGGCCACACCCTGAGAACCTCTGCTTTCCAGGACAGGAGTCAGGGAACCATTGCCAGGGCCAAGGCCACCGCTCGCGTCTGGTCTGGAGCCGCTTCCCCGCAGGCCCGCAGCCGGAGGAGCGGGGAGTTGACCCACAGTCCGTCTGCAGTCCAAGTTTGCCAACCTCTGCTGCAGAGTAGCAACGGGTGGTAAGGACAAGAACAGAAAACCTGTGGCCGGTGCTGTGGCGCAGCAGGTTGAAACCCTGGCCTGAAGCACCGGCATCCCATAGTGGCGCCGGTTCTAGTCCCAGCTGCTCCACTTCCGCTCCAGCTCTCTGCTGTGGCCTGGGATAGCAGCGGAAGATGGCCCAAGTCCTTGGGCCCCTGCACCCACGTGGAAGACCCGCGTGGGAGCTCCTGGCTCCTGGCTCCGGATCGGCGCAGCTCCAGGTGTTGTGGCCATCTGGGGAGTGGACCAGTGGATGGAAGACCCCTCTTTTCTGTCTCTACCTCTCTCTGTAACTCTTTCAAATAAATAAAATAAATCTTTAAAAAGGAAAGAAAGAAAACCCGCTTGAGTCAGAGGGTTTGAGAAGGCAGGGGAGGAATCGATGGGTGGCAGGTTTCTTTTCCCTGGGCCTTCTCAGAGCCTTAACAGCACGTGTTCCTATTCTGGGACGGGTATTCCCAGGAAGTGCATCGACCTATGGGATGCTGCTCTGTGATTTTATTCACGGGCATTAACCGATCAGAAGCGCATCTTAGCGAAACCACTCTGGGAGCAGCCAGACCAGAAGGGAGTGAGGTTGGCGGCGGCCGAGACCGCTGGGTGGTTGCTATGGTAACTGCCCAAACAGCAGCCGCCCAGCACAAGCCAGGGGCCGGACAAGTTTTGCAGGAAATGGTCATGGAGGGAGTATTTTTGGTTTGTGGGCCACATGGTCTTGATGGCAGTGTCTCAATTCTGCCACAGCGGCGGCACAAGAGCAGCTGTGCCCAACAGGTGAACGTGTGAATTTGGCTGTGTTCGAATAAAGCTTTATTTATAGTTTCAAAACGGAAAAGTCTTGGAGATGAATGGTGGTGAGGCACTGAATGCCAGGGACCTTCACAATAAAAAAATGGTCAAAAGCGTTTTATGTTAGGTGTATTTTATCACCTTAAAGAAGAAAAACCAAGGGGCAGGTTAAGCCACGGCTAGCAATGCAAGCATCCAATATCCGAGTGCCAGTTCGAATCCCAGCGGCTCCTCCTCTGATCTCATTCCCTGTTAATTTGCCCAAGAAAACGGCAGATAATGTTCCAAGCAGCTGGGTCCCCAGCGCCCACATGGGAGACCCAGATGAAGTTCCAGGCTCAGCCTGGCCCAGCCTCTGCCATTGTAGCCAACTGGGGAGTGAACCAGTGGATGGAAGGGCTCACTTGCTCTCCCCCCCCCCCAACTCTGTTATACTTTGTTTTTTAAGAATTTATTTATTTGGAGAGCAAACTGTGGAAATAGGCTAGTGCTGTGGCGTAGCAGGTAAAACCGCCACCTGCGACGTGGTTCACGTCCAGGCTGCTCCACTTCCTGCTCCCTGATAATGCACCTGGGCAAAGCAGGAGGGGATGGCCCAGCCTGGATGAGGCTCCTGGCTTCAGCCCGGCCCAGCCCCGGGCATTGCAGCCAGCGAATGGAAGCTGTCTCTGTAACACCTTCAAATAAATAAATCTTTTTAAAACTGAAAAAATAAAAGCTATGGGCACAAACTTGAATTTCATGATTTTTGTGTATCACAAAATAGTCTTGTCCACTTGAAAATGTCAATGTCATTCTTTGTTCTCAGAATACACAAACAAAACGCAGGCTGGATGTGGAAATAAAGAGGAGGATGAAGGGACGTGAACCGGCCCGGAACGGGATCTACCTGGCGCTGCTGCTCCCTACCCCCACCCTGGAAGGGTGGAAGGGAACACAGGGCCCCAGGCAGGGGAGGCAAAGGCCAAGACTCCACAGAGAAGCCGCATTGGGGGCGCCAGACCCTGCCTCAAGCAGCTGACCCCCGGGTCCCATCCCAGACTCCCCAGAGCGCCCCACGGGCTTCTCCCGAGGGCTCCCTCCTGTATCAGAGGCCGTGCCTGCACACCACTGCCAGCGCCTTGCCTCACCCCAAGTAAATTATTCCTGTGGAATGCAATCAGGGCGCAGGAGGGTCAATAATAACGAGCAACCCTTCTCCCGCAGTCTGCGGGGCAGCGCACGCCACGGCTTTTCGAGATCTCCAATCTGCTGCAGACCGAGTGCTGTGTAACACGGGATAAAAACCTCCCCGGACGTCAGGTGGCTGTAGAAGCTCCTGCTCGGAGCTGGGCGTGGCCCAAGGGGGCTCTGGACGGCACACACACGCTCCCAGTGGCCTGGCCACCTGGACCGGCCCCGAAGATGCCCTGTGGGAAATGGGACAAATCGCGCAGCCCTCCGAGGCCAGCAAACCCCATGCGGAGGGACGCAGCAGGGGACTCCTCGGGGGGTGAGACGAGGAAATCGGGGACCTCATGTAGCCTGGGGGATCAGAGAAGAGATGAGCCCTGGACAGCCGGCTGGAGTCACAGATCAGGAGCCCCCCCACCCCACCTCGAGCTTGGCTCTCACGGTGCAGTGGGAATGAGTGGCCTGGCCCCAGGGAACTCGGGCAGACAGGGACGGGGACAGAGGTCCATTTTAATACAGCAATCAGACCCCTGTACCCCGGCAGCCTGCCAGACAGGCCTCTTCATCGGGAACCCCGGCCACCGCGCCCTCAGGACCCGTGGCTCCCTCGCGGCTGTGCCACCGTACAGGCGCCTTCTCCACTTTCGAGCTGTGGCTACGGATCATTTCAGAAAACGCTCCACGACTGATGGTCATCCTAACACCAAGTTTCCATAGCCCGAATAACGGACAGAGAGCGCCATGTTGATGGAACGGTACAGAAATGGTGATTTCGCGACGCAAAGTTGGAACTTGCCATTTCAAATTAGCAGAAGCTGTGAAGTGGGCATTACTGACAACGCGAATGTAGTAATTGGGGCTGATTTCTTGGCGCCTGGCCGAATCTGGCTGCCTGGCGTCCTGCGAGTTAATTATAGCTCTGTTAACAGAGCGGGAAGAGCGCGCGGAGATAAGCCCAGCGCAGGTCCCTGCGGAGGGGCCCAGCGCGAGGGTTCTGGCTGCAGGTCAGGTGCAACAGAAATGAATCCCAGTTGCTGTCGTGAGCGAGGCCCTGAGAACACAGACGGCGCGCCGCGAGGGGCCGGCGGAGCCAGGCGTCTGAAGGTGTCCTTGCTCGCTCCCTGACTGCGGCGTCAGCGGCGTCTCCCCACTTCCCACGCTGCCAGCGGCATGCCTCAAGAGTTCGCGGAGTCTACGGCCCAAGGCGTTCCCACGTCCTGCGTTAAGTGTCCTCTCCACGTCCAGGACCAAAGTACGCAGTTCTGTCCCAACCCGCGCCCTCCCCAGCCTGGGACACTGACTTCCCGGCGGGCACGGGAAACCAAGGCTTCCTCCAGGTTCCTTCAGAGCCCGTGAGCGCTTCCGGGCAGGGGGCTGCGTGCCCGTCACCCCCTGCGTGGGGCCAGCACACCCCATGCCCCACAGACCCCCTCTCTAGGGAGCGGGGGGCCCCACACCAGCAATAGGAAGCAACCAAGCCTGTGGGGGAGACTGGGCCAGGGGCGCCACCCTGGGGTCTCCACTAGGGTCCCTCGGCCTTGCCTGGAGTGGTTTGAGAAGCGCCCACACTGAAACCCGCTGAATCGCACGTGGGTTCCCAAGGTCCAGCACTCCCGCGGCTTCCTTCTCCGGAAGAGGGAGACATCGAGGCCGGCCTTGGACAGCAGCGGGGAGCAGGGGCTGCGGGCCCGGATCGCCCCGCACTCTGGCACTCTCTCCTTGCCCTGCCCGCTTGGCCTCCCGCCCTCCCCACCTGCTCCCGGGCTCTTCTGGTCACTTCAAGATGGGCCCGAGGTTCCCCCGCCCGCACTCACCCTCACGGCACTAGAAGATGGTGTCACCCGCTCTGCTCCCACGGTCTGCTGCCCTGGGGCCTCCAGCACACACCACCCCCTTCACCCCCACAGCTTCCCCGACCTCCCTCCAGGCCCGTGGGGGAACACACAGGACATGGGCTTTACCCACGCCCGTGTCTTGTCTGCATTCCTGCGCCAAGCTGTCGGCCTAGGCTGGCAGTGCCACCTCGCCTCCTGTCACCCAGACCCGGGGTGGACAGCACAGAAGGGACAAGCGCCCCACATACTTCCTGGGGGCAGATCATGCTCCTGCCCCCTCGGTCACACGCGTCTCCCTGGGCCCGGCCCCACCTTGAACCCGACTCCTCCCCTCGGCCCCACGAGCTGCCCACAGCGGCTGCTTGGTAAATGTGGCATGTCCAGAGGTCCTTGTACAATTCCAACAGGAAATCCACTCGCAGATGCAACTTATAAAGGGTATAACTGAGGGAAACTTACACCGGAAATAAAAGCAGTAGTGACTGCTTTATTATTTTCCTGGCAACAAAGTCTAAATTCCACAGGCTTCAGCGGTGTCACACTTTCTACGGGCATGACAAACATGCCCCCCGCCCTGCACACTCACGCACCTGCCCCGGGGGTGTGCCAGCCTTGGGAAACCATGGCAGGAGACACACAGTGGGCAGACATGGGGACGGCACCTGGGGTCCCAGCACTGTGGGGCGGCCTCTTCTCCGTGCTCCCAAGGCTTCTGGCCTTGACCCTGGGTATCGGAAGCAGCAGGCTGAGCCCAATTTGCCCACTCTCGCCCAGGACCAACTACTGTAGTGGCTCCAGAAAACAGGCACTTGTCTCTCACACTAGCGGGGCGGACCTGAGCGGAGGGTGGGGCACTCGGCAGTGGACCGGGATGTGAAGGCGCATCCCATAGGTCAGCGGGACCCACCAGGAGTGAGCACCAATGCACAACCGGAACTGCTGGAAGACCGGGCCGGCCAGCGCTCGTGAGCAAGACTCAGGGCCCAGCACCTAGGCCCGAGGGGGTAACAGGCTGTGACCCTGAGCACGCCCCCATAAGCCTCATCTGGGAAGTGAGAGAGGCCAGGGAGCCGGTCGCTGGTCTCAGTGGGTGGCCCACGGGCGCAGAGGCAGGTCTGAGCCCCGCATAGTCGCTCCTTCCCAGCCCAGCCGCCCGAGAGCCTGTGGCGAGAGAGCATTGCCAGTGCCAGGCCCGGGAGCACAGGGATGAGGGCCGTGTCTGACGCTGGTCAGCACCGGGCCACGTGCTCTGGAAAGCAGGCTTCCTTGCGCTGGGTGGCGGTGGGAGTGCTTCGGAGCCCTCCCCACTGGCCCTGCAGACTCTCCCGTGGCACGGCCCATAGCCACCTCCTCCGGGAAGGAGCCACTGGGAAGGGTGGGGACAGGGCCTGGGGGAAGGGGGGGACAGGGCACTCTCCTGTGCCTCTGCCGTCTCAGTGCCTTGCTCTCGAGACCTGTTGCACACACCTGGGACGGCTGAGCCGTCTCTTGAGTCACGGCACTAACGGAGGGGTTGGCATCAACTCGTGTGCGGCCCGCGATGCTTAGAACCACGAGGCACCTGAACTTCCATCGGCTGCGCCAAAGGCAGGCTTACGCTGTGCCCACCGAGGGTCGCATGTGTGGGAAGATGTCCCCAGCACATGTACTTACACAAGAGCATGGCGCCCCGTGCCCGGCACACGTAGGTGCTTTGTCCTGTTAGTGAGGAGACCACGCCTGTGTGCAGAGACAGCTGAGTGGCCAAGGGGCAGCAGCATTATCTTGGGATGGCAGAATGCGGGGTGACTCTTGCTTCTTCAGCTCATTTTATCCTGCTGACGAGGGGGGAACCCGTCCCGCATTCTGAAAAGGCCAAAGCGTGCACACGCTCTGTCCCACCCCGTCCGTCTGCGTGTGAACGCACCGCCTGCGTCACTGCTCTGCTCGATGCCCGGCACCTGCCGACAGCCTGCGTGGCAGGTATTGTGTGCATTAGGTGGCCGGCACCAAAATTACGTTCCACAAGGTGGAAGCTACAAGATGCCCTCGACCCCCGAAACAAAAGCAAGCCGAAAAAGCAAACCTCCTGCTTGAAGGGGATGCTGCTGCCGCCTCAGCTCTGGCTGCAGGACCCCTGGGCTCTCAGAGCCCTGAGCCCGGCTCCTCCTGCACACACACACGATGCTGAAAACGTGCACGAGAGCAGAGGCAGAGGCCAGGGCAGGCGGCAGGGAGGCGGCCACCTGCCCGCGCAGAGCTGGAGGCAAGCAGCCCGTGCTCCTTCCACTTGGGAGTCCCTGTGGAGAGGGGAGGAGGCTCAGCCTCCGCAGGGTCCCCTCGTGCAGGGCACAAAGCCACGCAAACGCACACGTGGCCTCGGTGACTAACCACAGCCGCTCCTGGAAGACCAGGTTCCACGTGGGTTGAATGGAGGTGCAAAGGATCTGCCCGCAGCGAGGAAGCCAAGAGCGGAGCCCAAGGCTCAGGCTGCCCTCGCTCCAGCAGGTGCTAAGGAGGACGCCCCCGGGAGAGGGCCAGGGAGAGACACCAGCCGGGAGGGGGGAGACCTGGGCATGTGCAGCCTGCAGGGAGAGGCGCTGCTCGCTCTCTGCCCGGAGACAGCCAGCTGGCAGAGGGTTGGCGCCAGAACGCCTCCCTGGGGCCGCCGGCTCTTTGGTGTGGAGCCCACACGGCCCGGGGATGAAGCTCCTGAGATAATCCCGAATGCCGGCATCCAGAAACACACCTGCACAAGCCGGGCCTCCTGGAACGCGAATTCAGCCGGGCGCTCGTTCCGTTTCACTTATTCTGTGAAAGCAAACCCAGGGGGGCTGATGTGTCTGCCTCCCAGACGGGCGGTTTCCCTGCTGGGAATTTTCCTGTCCCGGCCCGGGGGGCACTCCACCCCGTCAGCTCTGGGAGTAGCCTTTTTCTCCCTGAGTCATAGTTCTCTGGACGCCCTCCAGCCTCCAGCTCAACCTGCAATACCCTAAAAAGGTAGGTGCACGGTGCTTCGAGGATTCGCGCATCTTTCCCCACCTACTGGAGCAGAAGTTTCGGGCCAAACCAATGCACAGGCAGACCTGGGAAACAGTGTGTGCTGGCATGCCATCCGCTAGTGCTGCAGTCACACCCACCACTGGAAAACAGGGGGGGGGGGGCAGGCAGCGGGGGTGGGGGGGACCGTCCCCTCCTCTGGTTTAACAAGTTGTTCTGAGCACGTTCTGCTCTTTTAAGGTTTGCAATGGACTCTGGAATTCTGCAGCGCAAGATACCCTCAGAACCCATATATATGTCCAAAAGCTTAAGTGGGGTAATTAAAAACTCAGAATTCTTCAAAGAATGGATCTGCTGCCTGGTCAGTATAATAAAGGCTTCATTGCTGAGCTGCGATCCCAGTGTGAAACGAAGCAGACCGAGTTCAGAGACGCTGAGCATTACAAGAGCAACAGAGGAGATGGATCTGCTCCCCGGGCCACGCTAACCAGCCCGCACCTGCCGCACGGCAGGCTCAGCCAGGAAGAAAACCCAGTTGCGTTCGTGAAACCAATTCTAAGAAATAAGACGTCATGGTCATACTCAGTTTTTCAGAGTTTGCCCGCAGTGCAAAAAAAAAAAAAAAAATGCTAGATTTTGCTTTTCTATCCATCTTTAAGATTCTTCCGGATGGGCCCATGCTGCCTGCGGTGGTGGCGCCAGTTCGAGTCCCTGCTGCTCCACTTCTGATCCAGCTCCCTGCTAATGCGCCTGGGAAAGCAGCAGAAGACGGCCCACGGCTTGGGCCCCGGCACCCACGTGGGAGCTCCTGGCTCCTGGCTTCAGCCTGGCTCAGCCCTGGCTGTGTGGCATCTAGGGAGTGAACCAGCAGATCAAAGATCTCTCTGTCTCTCCCTCGCTTCTCTGTAACTCTGACCTGCAGTAAGAATTGTTTCAGAACAGCGAGGAAAGCCACTCCTGGGGGCTGGGGCAGGCGCAGCTTCTCACCGACTCCCCTCAGAGCGACGTCCCCCCGGGAGACTGCGGCAGGGCTCCTGGGTCCCCTCCCGGCAGCGCGAGCCAGCCAGCGAGTTGGCCGGCTCCAGGGGCCTGTCAGGGGCTGAGGCTCCACCAGGGCTCAGGTTGATAGGAACAAGCTGCCCTGCTGGCTGCTGCCATGGCAACGAGGTCAGATTGGCAACAACAAACCCCAGCGTTAGAAGAGCCACCTGCCCCAAGGCAGCCTGCACGCCACCCTCTCCTGACTTTTCAGATTTATAGCCACACGCCATGGAGGGAAGCCGACTCTTCCTTCCGGTGGGTCCTGGCCTCTCTCACGGATCGCTGTGTCACTCTGGGCAAGCCACTGTCCCTCTCTGGGCCCGAGTCTTCTGCAGAATGGGGGCTACTGCCAGCAAAGAGGGCAGGGCTGCCATTACCCTCCTGAGGCATCCGTGGGCCAAGCAGGGTCTAGGTCTCACGGTGTGCGATCAACAAACGCCAACTCGGTGACAACATGGCCACGCAAGGATCCGGGAGGAGCCGAGGTGCTGCTGGGACTGTGCGAGAGCTTGCTGCACTGAGCGGCAAAGTGGAGGGGTGGGGGATTATGTGATGATGTAAGGGAATCACTAAGGGGCACGGAGCAGCCCAGGAACCAAGCAGCCAGGCGCCTGCCCAGCGCGGAGCCGTGGCTCACAGCACCTCCCTGGACCACAACCTTCCATCCCCGCCACCTGCAGCCCAGCAGGGGCTCGTGACTTGGTGGTGTGCGTCTCTGAGTGAGCTGATCCTGCCGACAACTCTCAGATCCTGTCTCAAATCGGTCAGTTCACCAACACGGAAGCCTCCTCCATCGACGAGGTGGGCACGAGGGCGCAGAGCAGTGGCACCAGCTCCTTCCAGCGAGGGCGGGAGCCAGGAGGCTCGCCCTCACTCTCGGGCCATCACAGAGCCAGGCAGTAGCAGGCGTGGGGCCGGGAACCCCCATGCAAGCTGTGCCAGGCAGGTCTCGGCCATCTTGGTCGCTGGGCACTGACAATGGCCACGGCAGCCACTGCTGAGCGACCACGTGCGCCGGCACGGGTGAGTACCACAGGCACACGAGGCTCCATGAAAGAAGCCAGGCCCGAGGGCTCCTGACTCCATGACACCCTAGGGAACGCAGAACCAGGGGGACAGAGAGCACGCCGCGGTCGCCACAGGCTGGAGACGGGCGAGACCTGGCAGGGCGGCGGAACCGGTTCAAATCCCAGCGTTGGTGACCACGCGGCCATGCAACTTCAGAGGGGACATCTGAAGCGGGCGAGTTTCCCTGTGCGCCAACTGGACATTACAAATCCTACCCTTCTCCTGGCATTCTGGGGGACGGGTGTGAACGTGTGGGTATAAGAGACGAGGTCACAGGCTCTCCTCCGTCTAAGGATGTCCCCCACTATTTCTCACCGTCTCTGGCGCCTGCTGGAGAGAGTTCATGTCCACAAAGTGGTTAAGCAGAGAATGACCAATGGTGCGGATGGGAAAACCAGGCACCTGGTTTGGCCTGGGGGGCTCAGGCGTGCCACGGGGCATAGGCAGGAGGGGGGAGGGGCTAGGTGTGCCACTGGGCAAACGCAGGAGGTGCCTGGCCCCGGCCAGGTGAGCTCAGGAGGGGCACAGCTCCACCTGCTGCTCTGTAGGGTGGGCTGCTGTGCACACATGTGCAAGCCATGTCAGCGAGCGCCTGGCACCAGGAGCTGGGTGTCCACGGCCCTATTCACTGTTACCGTCATGCATTCTGCCTGTAAGCTGCTGTCACACACACATGCGCACACACACACACACATACACAAATGTGGAGATGCTGTCTGAGGAACACCCCAGACACTCTGGGCGGGGCCTCATGGACTTCACTTCTACCCACCCCCTCCCCTCCGGTTCCTGCTTGTCCACAGCCCTCGGATAGTGGGTGCAGAGTGCTAGCCCCTCCAGGGCACCCCCTCACCACTGCTCACCCCACATTCAGGGGCTCAGACATCTGGATAAGCCAGACCGAAGCCAGAGTGCGCCAGTTTTGCTCCAGGGCAATCCCACACCTGCCCAGCATCGCCGTCTGTCCATGCTGGGGCCCTGGACGAGTCACTGGCCTCCATTCCTCAGACACACAGGGACGGTGCCGGGTGAGACGGCCCGCAGCGCGCTTTAGGTCAGCCTCCAGGACCCAGAGGACTGCACCGGCCCCATCCGTGGTCAAACCCCACCCAGGCCTCGGGGGCCAGGCAGCACACTCCCGAGCAGCAACCTTGTAGGGACCCTGTATGGGGCAGCCAGCGCCGAGTCTCGGGAGTGGGCAGGGGTGGGCGAGCCGTCAGGGCGGGCCTGTGGGGGAGCAGTGCAGAAGTCTCAGACCAGGCGGGGGCTGAGAGCCCCCAGGTGCCCCCTGGTTAGGATTTGTCGCCAGTTCTAAAGGAGAGAGCCAGGCCCTTCCCCGGCGAGAGCTGACCCATCCAGGGCTGCGCCCAGCGACAGGAGACAGTTAAGACCAGCGAAGCTGGGTTCATGCTGACACAGGGCGGGCCCTGTGACCCTGGAAACCAAAGGGCTCTCCCAGGGCGCTCACGGTGACTCTGAGAGCTGGGCCTGTAAGCTCAGATGCACGTGGCCACGGCAGGTAGCAAAAGGGGTGGGAAGCCCAGGAGGCCACGGGGCATGCAAGGTGGTCCCCGGGCAACTTCCTCAGTGTCCACAGGGAACGGCCTGTGCCAAGCCTCCTGCCCAACCCCCCTTGGCCACCAAATTGTCATCCTGCGTCTCCGGGAGCGCTCATGCCACACCTGGAACCTACCCTAACCTCTGCCTACACCTGCCTGCCAGGGGGACCCAGCCCCTCTCTCCACCCCCCAAACTCTGCGACCTTCACCTTGCGCCTGATTACACCCCCACCCTGCCCTGCCTGGACACAAGTTGGGGGCTCCCCTCCCAGGTAGGGAGATAGATCTAAGCCCTCAAACCAGCCCCTTCAGTGGCTGCACCCTGTAACTTCTGTCCATCTCCGTCAAGGGTGTTCAGAGTTCACTGTCGCTTTGTCCCCAGCCCCACAGCTGCACCGCACGGGCACTGGGCACAGCGCTGCTGCAGCTTCAGGCACTGGAAGGGCCCCCGGCCCTGCCAGGGGAGACACTTGGTCAATGGGTAAGCCACACGGTGGCCTGCTGCACACCTGGCACCCACGACTCCCAAACGTGCCCAAGTCCAAGGTGCAGCCCTGTCCGGTGGCAGGGGCCCTGGTGGACTGCCCATGCAGCCCCAGGAGGAGCCGCAGCAGGTCTGGGCTCCTACACCTCCCCCCCCAGGGCCCGCTCTCTTGCTCTAAATACCCCACAAGGCATTGCCCTCTGGACTCTGGGCCAAGCGTGCGGGGGTGGACGACGTCCCCGCAGCACTCGGGCCGGCGTATGAACTTCAGGACAGACGGGAAAGAGCGAATGGGGGCCGGGCCTCGATAGCTCCTGCACCGCAGCCCCGGGTCCTGCGTGTTCCGCCGGCCCGGGGGAGCCGCTCCGCACTCCGCAGCCCTCCCTGCCGCCCCGTCCAGGGAGATGGTTTCCCCTCTGCTCCTAGAGAACACAGCAAATGCAACTGTGCCTTGGCCAGCACTGACTTGAAACAAACCCCAAAGTTTACTTTGGAAAGGAGTTAATAATAAAAGTTGGACGGCGTCTTCAGGTCGATAAACACCTCCTTTTCCCGTTCTCGCAGCTCCTGGCGCGGCGCCCGCCCCTGGTGGAAGCGTTCTCTGGGATACCTATGACTCCACGGCGGGGCGGGGCGGGGCCGGGCCGGGGACCGACAAAGCCTCGCGTGTGTTTCTCATCTCCTGAACCCTGCGATATCATTTATTTCAGCTGTGAGAGGTTCTGGGCTGCAAGCTGACTTTTTGAAAAAGTAGGGTGGATTCTTGACACCCCCCCCCCCCCCATCCAAGGTTCTAGGAAACAAGTACAGAAACACCAGCGGCCCCTTTCGAATCCAAACAGAATTATCCTGCCTGTGTAGACGGTTATCAGGGCAATGCAACCAGGATTACATCTCTGATAAGGAGATCACCTTAGCATGGAAATGGGGCGCTTAGTCAGCAGGCTTCAAAACCCAGGAAAACGAAAACGAGTGATCCCTAACTCAGGTGGGAGGGAGTCAGAGAGCGATTTGCAAACTTCCAGTGCACAATCCAGCTGTCCCAACGCGGCTGGGCTGCTCCAAGCTCCCGGCCCCATGATGAACGCACGACCGACGGTCCTCTGAACAATACCACGCTTTCTGCCGTGGGCAGGCGGCGACGGAGGGGGCCCGGGCTTCCTGAGAGCGCGGGGAAGGCGCTTTGGGAAAGCCACAGCTCCTCCTCTGATTGGCCGCGGGGGCCTCCGCGGGCTGAGATACATATTTTACGCTGAGATCGCTGTTCACCCAGCTGCTGGGGCGAGGAGGAGGAGGAGGAGGAGGAGGAGGAGAGGGAGGGGCGGTCCCTCTGAGCTGGCTTCCTCCAGCGAGCCCTACAAGGTCCTTCCGGCCCTTTTAGCTGCCATAAAATTACATTTTTTAAAAACAAACTTGCCCAATGGTACACAGAAACAGCACGCGTTTCCTTTTGTTTTATTTTAAACTCCTTTCGAAGTAAAGTTCCGAAAGTTTTTCTGTCTTGGGCCAAGAAGGCATAATGGTTATTTTTAAACGTCTGGTTAAAAATTAGAAAGTCTCGAGGTAAGCCACAAGTATGCGAGCAAACCCGGGGCATTTCTATTTCTGCCCCAGCGCCACGGCGTGCAGTCGACGAATGGCCGGGCTCACCTCTTCCCAGCCAGGGCGAGGAATCCCAGAACCACCCCATGGAGGTTCCCAAGTCCCCACGCAACGCTGTCAGCTCCGCAGCCCAATCATTTTCTGCTGCCAGTTGTAATTAAAAAAAAAAGGGGGGGGGGACCGTGAGGCCCACTGAGCAACGTGCGACCAGTGTTGTGGGCAGAACACGCACTCCGCATCGTGCGCCTGAGAAAGCGGTAAACAGCAGCCCCGATGCCCTCCGACGATCCCAGCTCATCATTAAAAAATAAAAAAGGAAAATGCGCACTTAAGTACAAACACCAACAGGGGCTCTGTATTTTTTTTAAAGCTCCACAGAACCCCTGGAATGAGGCTGCCAACTAAAACACCTACTATGAATTTAGTAATGGGTTATGCAAGCATAAATTACAAGGCCAGACATTTTAAAAGGAAAAAAACTGTGATTTATCGACACTCTGGAGACACGGCGGGAGAGGAGCGCTATTTCAATTTTCCATATATTCTTCAGCACGGCGGATGTGTTAATGCAAAAAGAATTTTAAAATAAAAACGACTCTTGGCTCTTCTGGGTCTAAGATACGGGTTCATGGTCTCACAAGGACTGGCCGGCGGATCCACTGCCCACACTTACAGTCGGGAGAATTAATGCTACAGCGGAGTGGTCTAGCTAGTTTCAAGTGTGAGTGAGTCGGTTCAGACAAAAGTGTATCACAGAAACCTGACTTCAGGATAAAGGAAAATCTCACTATCACACCCCCTTATCGTAGTCGCTCTTTTTGCACAGAGCTAAACACACGCTGTGGACTCACGCGTGAGCCTGCCCGGCTCTGAGTGTGTTTTCACTTAAATCTTCTCGCCCGTGTCCGCTCGCACAGATCACTTCTTCCTGTGTCATTTCACGGTTGGAACCCGGGCTTTTCTGCAGCAAAGTAATCGTTTACGTGCGTATGAAATGACTGTTCGCGGTTGTTTACGTGTAGACAGAACTACACGGACCCCCCTTCACCTCCTCTGTTGCCCCCTTCCCGAGGGGTCCCAGTCACGCCTCAGTGCCATCGGCGGAAGGGATCTTTGTTCGCTTTACCCACCATGCACAGTGTGGACAGCCTCACTCACGGTCTCGTTCAAAAGCACAGGCCAGGGCGGCCGAGCAAGCGGGCTCTGTAAACCCCGCGCTGATGAAGAACGCACGCTTTACGAGGCTAAGGTGCAAAGCGACTGGTGCTCCTCTCCAGAGCGGGCCAATCTCAACACGTGTGCACACGCACACAATATGGGCTCCTGGCTCTGTAATTATCTGCGCACACCTGACCCTGGGGAAGCAGGCTGGGACCAGCCCCATATTTCAGACGAGCCAAACAGCCAATGGACAGTAATGGCTTCCAGCTACTGATGACCGGGGCCAAGAAACGAAGCAGCACTTAATCTGCTGCAGGAAACTGCCAATGCTGGGAGGCCCCGGCCGACCTCTCCCCCGACCTTCACCAGAGCCACCTAGGATAACAGTGCGGTTTATTTTTATGCCTGGCTCCAGACGGCAACGGTCAGCCCTTCCTTGGGTTTTGACAATTTTGCATCCACACGGTGCTCGGGGGCAAGGAAAGTCTGCATAGGTTTCATGGCTCCCTTGGGCCACACGGGGAATGAAATTCACCCAAGAACGGGGTCTACAATAATTCCGTCAACACTCCCCAGTTTGTAAAGCCTCTGCAAATCCACAAATCCAATAAAAAAAAAATTTAAAAAAATTCCATTTAAAGAGAACTTTCAGAGGGGGACTGAATAAATGACTCCCAAAGCCACATGGAAGAAGAACAGGCCACGTGAGGTCCATCGGGCGACGTGGGAGGGCCAGGGCACAGGCCCCTCCCCCACCCTCGCGACCCCGAGTGACCTCCAAGGAGTGCTGGGCAGGGGCCGGCTGCAGGCCAGTTACTAGGCAAAGGAAAATGGACCTGGGATGGACAGCGGCTCTCGGTGGAACAGACAAAAGCGGCGCCCACCCGGCCACCACCAGCACACGAAGCGAGACCAAAACGGGGCGGAGCTTGGACAACAGCAGCCTAGGAAGAAAAGTCCCTACAGCCGGCTGCCAGCAACCGTGAACTTCACGGCACACTGGGCACAGAAAATCCACATCTTCCACGTGACACGGGGCACCGTAAGCACGAGGACAGGCCCCGCCGTGGCCTGGGAGGAGACGCTGGCCGTGAGCCTGCTCCAGAGAATTCCGACGCAGAGGATTAAGGCTGAGCTCCCGACTCCTGGGGGAGGAACGGGCACAACTGGCGGCATCCGTCACTCTGCAAGAAGCGGACATCGGGGAAACACGGAGGAGCCAGGGTCACAACTTCACACGCAGGGAAGAGCAGAGCTCAGGGAACAGGGAGTCCGGCCGTGGGCGGGACGCTGCCGGGCGGGGAAAGCAGTTCAGCCACTGGGGATGACGACTGGGTGGCACCTGCGCCCCACGGCCTGTGTCCTGCTTCTGTTGTCCAGCCCAGGAAAGCCCTGCGAGTGCTCCCCCGAGACACACATCAGAGAGAGAGGAGGACACTGACAATCAGGAAGCCACTTGCGTCACAGCCGGGGACAGGGCTGGCCGAGGCGGTGAGCCTCTGAGAGGCGCGGCAGGTGAACAGGTCGGGTGCGAAAGGACGTTTAGATAGGGAGCAGGATAATGCAGGTGGGATGCAACTGTGTGAACAGGAGAACCCTTGTTATACCCAGACCTGACAGTGCAGACGTGGCCGGAAGCAACTGCAATGGAGGACGTGGCTTTCGCCTGGGTGTGGAGGGAGGGCCGGCGTGGCACCAGAAGCCACAGGACAAAGCGCTAACGTGTGTTCAGTCTTTATCATGGGCATGGGAACTTCCATTTCATTTTCTACACTTTGCCAGAAACAATTGATATTACGAAAAAAAAATCTCAGCCTAGTTACGTAGCTTTACGCATCAACTAAGTACCTCGCCATGGGTGTGCACCTGTGGGAGGCCCAGCGAGGAGGAGGAGGAGGAGGAGAAGGAGGAGGTGCCCTGGCGCAGCCCCGCGAACAGCTTTGGGCAGAGAGCGGGCAGGGCTGGCTCCCTGTGATGAGGACGTTTCCAGAGTAGAAAGAGAACTTGTACATGTGAACCACGACGCTCTGGCGCAGCAGCCAGGAGTTCACTGACCCTCCCAGGGGCCGCCTCCCCCACAATCCTGCAGGCAGTCGGACTCCAGCCAGCTTTGTACCTATGGCCGGGGACGTCCACCTGGGCTGCACACAGACAAACGCTGTGCCCATCTCAGAGGGACACCAAGGGCATTAAGTCGGCAAAGGCATTTTGGGAGTGCTTGACGCGCAAAGTGTCATGCGGCAGCTGCTGGGACAGGGCCCGCCCTCCTGTGCGGGACTGATGGCCATGAACCCATCAGTGAATTCTGGACAGGAAGCCCCATGAGGTGGAGGAGGGGAGGCCCACTGAGGAGAAGGGGCTGCACCTAAGACCCGGCCCCCTGGAAGGCCGACAAGAAGGAGGGGTCCCGCGGAGAGGCCTGAGCGAGTCGGGGCCACACAGGACTTGGACAGCACCTGCTCCCGGGAGCAGACAACACGGGGACGTGCTGCAGGGTGCTCAGATCTCAGGCTGGCTTGGCAGCAGAGCCGGAACTAGGATCTGAGTGTTCCAATGCCCAATTCAGCGTTCCTCCTCAGCACCCACGACACCAGTGTCCTCCTGGGACAAGGACCAGCTCTGCAGAATGGGCCCATGATGCTTGCTCCGTGTGAATATACTTCTCAGGCAACTGCCACCTGCACATCAAAACCAAGGGCCCTTGGGGCCCGCATGGGGCATTCAAGGTTAAGCCTCCGCTGCCTGCAGTGCCCACATGCCATATGGGCGCCGGTTCAAGTCCCGGGTGCTCCACTTCCGATCCATCTCTCTGCTAGTGGCCCAAGAACTTGAGTCCCTGCCACCCACGTGGGAGACCCGGATGGAGTTCCTGGCTCCTGGCTTCAGCTTGGCATAGCCCATTTTGGGGGAGTGAGCCAGAGGATGGAAGATCTGTCTCACTCCCCCTTTCTCTCGGCAACGCTGCCTTTCAAATAACTAAAATTCTTCTAGAAAACAAAAGTGAAACAAAACAAAAAGCAACATCAAGGGCTAGCATCAACATTGTGGAAATAAAAAAAAAAAGTTAAACCACTGCTCGTGACGCTAGTTTGAGCCTTGGCTACTCGGTTTCTGATCCAGCACTCTGCCAATGAGCCTGGGAAAGCAGCTGAAAATGGGCCAGGTGGCTGGGCCCCTGCACCCACATGGGACACCTGCATGGGGTTCTTGGCTCCAGGCTTTGGCCTGGCCCAGGCTTGGCTGTTGCAGCCTTTTGGGGGAGGGAACCAGTACATGGAAGATCTCTCTCTCCCCATGTTTTAATCTGTCAGAAATAATTCATATTACAAAAAATTTCATCCTGATTACAAAAAAAAAAAAAAAAACACAAAACACTAGGCTGTGTCAGTCTGCCTTTCAAGTAAATGAGTGAATAAATCTTTAAAAAAAACAATACAAGGACCACGACTGACCCATAATCAACGATCAGGGAAAGCCGGCGCTCGGAGGACGCGTCGCAGGGTGGCAGGAGCCGGCCCCGCACGGCCGCTGGTCTCTCCCGTGACTCCCCCGCCCTGTGGTTTACAGCACATCCCCTAAGCGGCATCCTCAGGCTAGTGTGGAATTTGAGCCAAGAACAAACTGCTCCCCGCTGGCACGGTCCCACACACGGCACGCCCCCGACCCCAGCCCCCAGCCCCGTGAAACCAAACCTTTTGAAACAGCGACACGTTTAAGAGAACGAGAGCAACTGCTCACAATTAAGTGAAGGGGATGCAGCCTCTGGGCGCAGGCGCTGTGGCGCAGCGGGTTTACCAATGCTTAGGACGCCCAACCCCACGTCAGGGTGCCTGGCATCTGGTCTTCCGCTTCCGATCCAGCTTCCTGCGGACGCACACACTGGGAGACTTGGGTCCCTGCCACCCATGGGAGACGCTGATTGAGTTCTTGCTTCCTAGTTTTAACTTTGGCTGCCAGGAGCTGGTGGGAGACCTCTCTCTCTAGCGTGTGCATGTGTGCACAGTCCCTGCCTTTCAAATAAAACAAAAATACACTTTTTTCAAAAATGACTTCTGGGGCTGGCGCTGTGGCGTAGCAGGCAAAGTCACCGCCTGCAGTGCTGGCATCCCATAGGGATGCCGGTTTGAGTCCTGGCTGCTCCACTTCTGATCCAGCTCTCTGCTGTGGCCCGGGAAAGCAGTAGAAGATGGCCCAAGTCCCGCATGGGAGACCCAGAAGAAGCTCCTGGCTCCTGGCTTTGGATCAGCACAGCTCCAGCTGTTGCGGCCATTTGGGGAGTGAACCAGTAGATGGAAGACCTCCCTCTCCCTCTCTCTCTCTCTCTGCCTCTCCTTCTCTCTGTGTGTAACTCTGACTTTCAAATAAATCAATAAATATTAAAAAAAAAAAAAAAAGACTCCTGGAACCTCAAGGAGACAGTGTGCTCTGGGGCCGGGGTCTCATTCTCGGGGGTCTCCCTGACACTCTGCAAAGTAGCATTGATGACGCCAATGACGCCAGGCTCTGAGGAGGCCGGCAAGGGGCAAGAAAATGGCTGTGACACACTCAGCCAAACACTTGGCTCTCCCTAAGTCCTCGACAAATATTAATAAAGAACTGGTCACTGTTTCGAGCAAAGCTTTTGGCTTTCCCATTCGAATGCTCTACGTTAGGAACCACACTCATCAAGGGCCTCTGTCGGGAAGAGACAGCGCTCTTCCCTGTACCCAAGTCCTCGGAACCTTCCCCGCAGAGCAGCTGGTCAGCTGAGGTTCCCGCCCAGAGACACACGCCAGGGCCGCTCTCAAAGGACAGCCAGGCGGCAGCTGTGCCCACTCTGCGGAGGGCGGCCGTTTTATTTTGCTGAATCTACCAGGCCGCAGTGGGAACCAGGGTCTGCCCTGGACTTTGGGTGTTGGTTTGCAAATGTGTAGCGTTCGTTTCAGTTACAGTTTCAAAATCCACTTGCAAACACAGCTTCTCCTTTCAAACCAGTCGGTTCTAGGAACTCGCACACAGCGCGTCATTTATTAAGCCTGCCGCGCTGCTTGCCAAGGCCATGTGGGGCGTTCTACAACAGCCCGCCTGCCCGGTGCTGACTGCGAGGGCGTTCTCGCCGCTCCTGCTCTCTGGGATGAGAACACAGGCCGGGGGTGGGCGCAGGGGCACGGCGGGCCGAGCCTCCACTTGGGATGCCAGCATCCGGGTCAGAGTGCCGGGGATCGAGTCCCACCTCTGCTTCTGCCCCAGCCCCCTGCGCGGCTGCAGGTGTTGGCTCGAGTACATGTGTACCCGTCACCCACGTGGGGGACCCGGATGGAATTCTTGGCTCCTGGATTTGCCCTAACCCAGCCCTGGCTGCTGCAGGCATTTGGGAAATGAACCAGTGGGTGGGAGATTCTCTCCCTCTCTGCCTTTTAAATAAATAAAAATTAAGCAAATATTATAGCAGAGGCTGAGAGAGGCTACATAATGGAGCAGGTCTCCACCAAAGCCCCACGGCACGTGAACCTACGCTCAGATGATCCGTCTGTGATACTTAAAATAGCCCTTTAGAAGCCGCCCGGCCCATGGAGGAAGCGGCGGGGAACAGGAAGGAGAGGGGACGCTGGCCCTGCCGACGCTTCTGCAAGTGAGGCCGCCCCGCGGGGGCTCCGGGGCCCCACGCTGCTCTGACGGCGGCTGGTGACGTGGGCAGAGAACCTTCAAGAACCTTCGAGATTCACTGTCCGCTGATGACCTAAGATTTCAGTTTTCTGGGCCAAAGACAACAAACAAAATGAGGTCTCTGTGGAAGCCCAGAGCTCAGGGACCCGACTTCCCGGTGTGCAGCCCCATCCCAGCCTCGCTGGTCTGACCGGGGCGGTGCTGTTAAGAGCCGCCGGATGACCAGGCCTCCGGCTTCTGGGGGCCCTCAGTGCCGGGCCAGCTGTCCACATTCATCAGGGCTTGTTTCAGACGCGGCTGCGGGGAGCGGCGTGCACGGGGGCCTGTCCATCCCTTCTCTGACCTGCTGCCGCACCTCCACCCGCCGCAGACCACCGAGACCACCACAGCCGTATCGTCCTGTTGCAGCTCTCATGGCCACCAGAAAGGCCCCTATGTGTGGCTTGTTTGAGGGCCGCCCCAGCCAGCTCCGCTGGGGCAGAAGCTCTGCGACCTGGAAGCTTCTCTCTGCACCCTTGCTAGGTGGCCGCTGGCCTCCGAGAAGGGCCCAGCAGAGGATTTATCGAGCGCCTACTGTATGCGGGAGACACCTGAATTCACATCCCCTCCCGGCAGCCTCCCTGCCCGGAGATCCAAGCGCTGCTAAAGTTCTTGTGTGCTCAGGAAGTTGGGGACTTTGAAGCATCTCTGGTCCTCAGGTTAGGGAGGCTCGACTGTGGAGTCCGTGCAAAGTCACGAGAGACAGGGGAAACCCGATCTGAGGCATGCGTGGCCCCTGGAGTTTCAGGAAGGGGATACAGGGCCTGCGCGTGGGTAAAGGTCCCAGTCTCACAGTGCTCAGGGACCCTGAGTGCCCCAGCTGTCCACTGTGCTGCCAGTCCAGCCTGGCTTTCTGTGCGTGGGTAAAGGTCCCAGTCTCACAGTGCTCAGGGACCCTGCGTGCCCCAGCCGTCCACTGCACTGCAAGTCCAGCCTGGCTTTCTGCCTCCCAGGCCCCTCGATGGAGGCTGCACAGAGGGACTAAGGCTGTTTCCATCCTAAGGCTCCGGTGCTGCGGAGCAGTGGAGCTGGGATCCAGCTCTCGCTTCCTGCACCCAAGCCCAAGTGACCACCCCACTCCCCCACCCCTCTCCCCCAGCTCCCTAGACCTCCCACCACACGTGGTGCACGCACGTGGCGCCCTCTGCAGGTTCTCTCTGGAATGCCAGGGAACATGGTGGCCACCAGGCACTCCTGACTTGGGACTCCATCAGGTTTGACTTGCATTCCCAACTCACACTCAAGGCAGCCATGACTCTAAGGAAGCCAGCAACTGAGAAAATAACTTCTCGGGCTGATACACTGGCCTGATGAGTTTAACTGGCAACAGTTAACATTTTTCAAGCTAAAGTCTTATGATCACTTAACGGTGGGTGATTCTAGAATGATGGCACGCCCAAGCTGATCATCTAGGCTTCACGGTTCTGCCGAACGCCAAGAGCAGCCTCTGGCAGGGGAAGCTGCCGCTGGGAAATGCACAAGGAATGCTCACGGGGGCGCCTCCTCCGAGAAGGAGAGAACGGCCCAGGTAAAATCCCATCCCACAACCTACGAGAGCAGTGTTCACACAGGAACAGCTTCATGAAAGCTTCATTGACAGTCGAATTTACCTTGTAAAGTCTAAGATCTGGAAGCCGTGTTAAGACACCACTGAGGGCCGGCGCTGTGACTCACTAGGCTAATCCTCCGTCTGCAGCGCCTGCACCCCAGGTTCTAGTCCCAGTCAGGGCACCAGATTCTGTCCCGGTTGCTCCTCTTCCAGTCCAGCTCTCTGCTGTGGCCCAGGAGTGCAATGGAGGATGGCCCAGGTGCTTGGGCCCTGCACCCCATGGGAGACCAGGAGGAAGCACCTGGCTTCTGGCTTTGGATTGGCACAGCGTGCCGGCCATAGCAGCCATTTGGGGGGTGAACTAACGGAAGGAAGACCTTTCTCTCTGTCTAACTCTGCTTGTCCAAAAAAAAAAAAAAAAAAAAAAAAAAAAGACACCACTGAAGATGCCCACATCCCCTCTCAGTGCCTGGGCTCAAGTCCCTGCTCCCTCCGGACTCCAGTTCCCTGCTATGTGCACCCTGTAGGGCCCTGCCACCCACATGGGAGCCCTGGGTTGGGCTCTTGTCTCCCAGTGTCAGCCCTGCCCCAGCCATTGTGGGACTTTGGGAAGTGAACCAGCGGGTCTGTGGCGTGGAATATTACTCAGCCATCATCAGGGGTGGCACACGCCAAACGCTGAGAACAGCGAGCTCCGTGCGGAAGGCGGAAGGCCGGCTGCAGATCTCCCGACTCCACACCCCGGAAATGACTGGAACAGGCAGACCCATAGAAACACAGCAGCTGCCAGAGGCTAGGGGCATGGTGGAGGTGGGGTGGGGGAATGATACTCGATGTGGTTTTCTCTCTAGGGGATAAGAATGTTCTGGAATAAGACAGTGGGGAGAGTTGCTAAATTTTGTTAATTTGCTGAGTTGTGCACTTAAACCCTTTTAAAAAAATACTTTTATTTGAAAGGCTGAGAGACTGAAATCTCCCATTTGCTAGTTCACTCGCCAGATACCCACAGCAGCTGAGGCCGGGCCAGGCTGAAGCCAAGAATCCCATCTGGGTCTCGTATGCTAGTGGAGAGCTGGAGATAGGCATATAATCCAGGTTCTTTGGTGGGAGATGTGGGCGTCTCAATTCTCTAGCCTAAATGCCCACCTTAAATTCTTTTGTTTATAATTTTGCACCAAAAAAAAAAAAGGTTAAAATAAAATTGAAGCATCAAAAAACAGAAACAAGAACCCGTATTTAGGACCTGTGTGCAAAGCCAACCTTACGTGATGTGATTCATGTCAAACCCTGGCTGGGAGGAGGCGGCTCCCGCACAGGAGCTGTGAACACGGGTGTGTGTGTGTGTGTGTGTGTGTGTGTCCCCTCCTGCCCCGGCAGCAAGTACCACGGGGGTACAGTGCCTGGCGCACTGCAAGCGAGACAGTAACTGCGCTCCGGGGGTCTGCAAGGAGCTCTCCAGCTCCCCAGCCGAGCTGTGTGCTGACGCTGCTTGACCCCCCGGACCTCCTACTGTCGGCGCGGAGACCCCCTTGCTCATCCCTGCCTTTCTGGAAAGGCTGTGTCGTTGGGCTGCTCTGACCTGCCCACTCTGCCAAAGTCACCCTGTGCCCACACGGGCCGTGGGTCATGCGTTCAGCCAGCTCAGTGCACCCTGCACAGCCGCAGGGAAACCATGCCGGGGCGGGGCAGGGCAGGGGCTGTCTCCGCCACAAGCCACAGTTCTAGACTCTCATGAGGACTGGAGCGCAAGCGACACTGGAATGGCCAAGGAAGCGCCCCATCCCACAGGCCTTCGTGGTCTGAGACCTGGTGGAGAAGGGAGCGGAGTCCCTGGCTGGCGGCGTCTGCGCACTGGCTCAGAGCTGTAAAACCATCAGGGCTAGCCCGTGCGGCCTCACCGAATCCTCAACTGGTCCCCAGGCGCGGTCACCTGAGTCACTTGGCCCGCCCAGGACTCCCAGCCCCGCTCCCCGGAGTCCCAGCCGTGATCTCTCGGGCCGTGCATGTCCACTGTGTCCACGGGAGATGCAACTTTATTTTTATTGACTCTTTTTCCAGGCTGAGTCACCCCACGCAGCGTCTAAGTAGAGGTTGCAGACACGGTGACAGGGCATGCGCCTGGGCCAGGGCCACTGCTACCTATCAGTGCCCCCCCCCCACTGTCCCTGCCTCCCACGGGAGCGAGAATCGGGTCCCTTCCTTCGTCTTCCTCACCTGGGCCGTGGGAGCCCATCCTTCCTTGAAAACAGTTCACCCTGATCAAGGGGGAGAAGACGCTCTCCCCACGCCCCAGCTGCCGGAGCCTGGAGGGGGCGCGTGGGGGACTCCTAGGCCTGATGCTCCTACAGCTGTTAGCCAAGGACACAGGCTCAGAAAACCACGCCAGGCCCAAAGGAGAGGGTGAATGACGATGCTGGCACTCAGCAAACAAGAGCCCACGCGCACACAGGGCCATCAGCAGCAGACAGAGTGTCCCTGTCCCATGTCACAATGCAGGCCCGCAGACGCCGGCACCGGGGCTGTGGGAGCTGTGACCAGTGTCCACCCAGGCCCGCCTTCCCTGGGGGGAATGGCGAAAGGGGACTGCCAGGGGCTGGGCCCCCGACACCCAGGGCCAGAGCCCAGCTCTGCTGCTGCTGACGAGAGCCGGGGGTGGCAGGGCAGAGGGACGCACAGAGGGGCACAGCTGGCCATGCAGAGCAGGCGTCACTGGGCGTCCCACTCCAGAGACGGAGAAATGTTGAAGCAGAAATTCCTCAGGGGAGAAAAATGACCCAACGGTGCCCCAGAACCGCAGCCCGCTCCCTCCAGAAGCGCCAGGGTCCATTCTGGAGGAGGCACAAATCACCCAAAGCGCCTTCCAGACGGACGGACGCCCAGGAAGCAGCCTGGGCCGGGAGGCGGGCAGGCCTGGAGGATGGATTTACAACAGCGCCTGCATCTCAGGAATGCGCCTCTCCCCATCGCTCCCCCGTAGAGGCCGGTTTTGCCCGTCCTGGAGAGCAGCAGGCGGCACGAAGGAGCTGGAAGCCAGACACTGCCTGCGGCTCGTGTAGCCTGAGCCGGGCATCGCACCGCGACGGCAGTCCCGGGAGCGAGGCCCACGTGGCAGGAGGGCTGAGTCAGCCCGCACCCCAACCAGACGCTCTCTGCCCACCTAATTCCCCATGGCAGGGGCTGCAAGTTGGCAAACCCCCAAGACCGGCACCTCAAGGGCCGCCACAGCACAGAGCCACAGCTGTGCTTGGCCCAGGTGCTCGTGTGGCCGGCGGTCCTTCAAGACCACGGGCTCGGCACAGCTGAGAAACAGACGTAGGATCCTCTTGTCTGGGATCCTTGGTCTGAGGACCATAGTGAAGCCGGCCTGGATGGGACAGCAAGAAAAAAGCCAGTCCTGGGTAGAACAGTGGAAGCCCAGAGCCACCCCACACACGCTCCCTGACAGAAACCACCCGTGTTTACAGGCGCTCAGGGATTCACCTGCCCTTAGATTGCACGCAGGCAATCCAGGATCACCCCGCGCCCCAGGTCAAAGGAACAGAGCACAAAGGCACACGGGAAAGCAAAGGAAGCCCCTGTGGCGTGTGGTGCCAGGCTCCTGGCCTACAAGACGCTTGCCCCAGGCGTTCCCGCTTGTCACCCTGTGGCCAGCCCAGCCTCACCCCTGACACACAGGCGCCGGCCCCCAGGGCCAGCCTGCGGAGCCCCTCATCATGCCATGAGTGGCCCCATCCTCCATCCATCTCCCTGGGAGGCGGGCCCTGGCTCTCATCCATCACCCACTCTGTGGTTCTGGAACCTCCTCCCACCCAGGGCACAAGGGAGGAGGGGGGAGGAGGACCCCTATGTGCTGTAGCTGATCAGGATTTTAAAGACCAGGAGTCCAGCTCAAAAGCACAGCTGCTTATTTGTAACAGGGGTGAGCGCGTCCCTAAGGAGTCTTCTCACGGCTCACAGAGTGTTTCTGGGGGGTGAGCTGAGGCCGAGCGCACCAGCGGTGCCATCCTAGTGCTCAACACGGTATCACTGTGTTCCGCCTGCTTGGGGAGAGAGATAAGAAACTTTCTAAAGGGATAGGATTCTATCCTAGGGGCCAAAACCATCTGGCCCCTGGGAGGTGTTCCATAAATATTTGCAAAATGATTAACTGTTAGCACAAACCAACTTTTGGAACACTTTAGGCTCCGGCTACCTTTATTTGCTCTTGCTTTTTAAAAGGGCCCCGGGCTAGCGCTGCAGAGCAAAACTCAGGTGCACCTGCTGTGTTTCACAGCGTGCATTCCAAGTTAACACAAGTAACACACCCAGGCTGGTGCAGTGCCCGCCACACATACATATGTGCACACACACGTGCGTGCAGCACCCCTGCGAGTCCTATTAGCACATGTTTTGTAGATGGCGAAACAGACTTTGTGAGGTTAACTAACTGGCCCAAAGACACACGGCTGTTAAAGTCACCGCGACAACCAACACACCCTGGGAACACCCCACCTCCTCCAATGTTCACCTGGGGGCTATGTGTTCAGTGGGGGAGGGCTGCTGAGTCAGAACAGCTAAAAATACTTTTGTTTAAAAGTTTTGTGGTGTAGAGAAGAAAGCCACAGCGTGCAATGCCAACATCCCATATGAGCACCAGTTCAAGTCCCGGCTGTTCCTCTTCCGATCCAGCTCTCTGCTGTGGCCTGGGAAAGCAGTGGAGGATGGCCCAAGTCCTTGGGCCCCTGCACCCATGTGGGAGACCTGGAAGAAGCTCCTGGCTCCGGATTGGCGCAGCTCTAGCTGTTGTGGCCATGTGGGGAGTGAACCAGCGGATGGAAGACCTCTCTCTCTCTCTACCTCTGCCTCCCTGTAACTCTGCCTTTCAAATAAATAAATAAATCTTAAGAAAAAAAAAAAGAACTGCAACTTCCAAAAGTGATCCAGAACAAACTCCTTCAGGCGGCACCTCCCCCACGGCACGGCCTTCCCGGCACCTCTCCCTCCCTGCACTTGAGCTTCTTCCAGGGGTCCCTGGGAAAGGCCGGTCCCCCGAGGGAGGCCACGCCCATTGCCAGCTGAACCTGCATTGTCAGCCACGGTGGACGTGCACGAGACGCTGGGAGGGCATCTGCCCTTTTCCCGAGACACACAGGCTGGGAATCAACACACCTGGCACAGCACCAGCCCCAACGCACTGGCCCGGAGCCACAGGGACGCGGCCTCTGTCCCCAGGCCGAGGGGCCTCTCCTGCCAGCAGGCCACTTTTTGTTTTTTTTTTTTTTTACAACTCAGAGCAAAGTTCCAAGCAACCTTTGCTTGCATTCCTCCAATTTCTACAAACATCAATGTCCACGTTTGGGTGTCTGATGATCCATCTGGGGGTGTGGCCAGAGAGGAGAGATCTGGGGGTTCCTCTGAGACCCCACAAACGATGACTGCACAGCATCCCCCGGGCACTCGCCAGAGGCTCCGCACACACCACTCAGCACCCATGCACACACCTGTGCTTTCAGAGGCCCCCAGGCCCCTCCTCTGCAGACCTCCGAGGTCCGTGGCTCAGCCACGCACCCCCCAGCCACGCTGGTCTCACGTGGCTTCGAGACTCCAAGCAGATGCCTCTCGCAGAAGTAAGTGGGCCTCACCTCGGCCGCCCACAAAGCCCCACCACCCCACTTCCCTGCCGGTCCCAGGATGGGACAATGCGAGGGTGGCCTGTGCCCTGGCCACGCCTCCCCGGGCTCTCTCACTGCAGCGGCCCCTCCTTGTTGCAGGGGGAGAAGCCCGAGTGGGCACCGCCTCAGCCACCTGTCAGGGCCCGGGCTGGTGGCGGCAGGCGGGATGGCACCTTCTAGCCTTCCAGCTGGGGCTCGGCAGAGAAATACCCGAGACGGCATCACCAGCCAGGCTGCTCCCTCCCCGAGCCTCTTCTGTTTGCTGGGATTAGGAGGAGATGAACCACACAGTGGAAGGCCGGGCTTCTTTGAGTAACGGAAGCAGCGCTCAGCACGAGCCTCGGAGCTGTCACTCGGCCCTGCAGGGCAGTGCCAGCGCCAGTGGCTGGTGGAGACCTGCCCCTCCCGGGTCGGCCCTGTCTTTAGCAGCTACCAGGAGCCTGGCACTCCAGGGACTCCCAGGATCCAGTCCCCGGCTAACCCTTATGGCACCTACCCTGAGACAGGTTATTGTCTGTCACCTCGGAGGACAACCCTAACCTTTGGGATTTCCCATGAGACCCCTGGACATGTGGCAAGCAAGGGAACAGGGCGGCAGGTGAGCACTGGCTACTGGAATGGTGCCGCAGGGCTCACTGGGAGTCAGCCTGGGGAACAGGAGGCCAGGCAGAGAGCCCGGGAGAGGCCAGAGCCAGCCCCTCCAGGAAGGCCTGCTCTGAACGAGGAGGCGGAGCTTCTGTCCTGGGCTCTTCACTCCCAACAGGGGGCACCCACAGAGCAGCGCCCCCGTGACCCACGGCCTGGGCCGGCTACAACACGGGAGAGCCAGGTTCCTGGCAGTGCAAGGTGGGCAGCCTGGGCGGTGGGCCTAAGGTTGGGAAGCCCCATAAGATCTGTTCTAGAAATAGACACGACGGCTCACGTGCCAGAATGACCCCCAGCAGCTTCCGCTAGAGTCACGCGCTCACACACGTTTGCACAAATAATAGAGTACAAGCCCAGGGGCGTCTCTGCTCTCCCAGACTCTGGCTTCTCCTCCCAGCCTGGGGGTCTTCCGTGGAAGAGCAGAGAGCCACGGGAAGACCTCTCCAGGCTGGGGGGCCGGGGCCGGAGCTGCAGGCGGCTGTGATCCGCTCGGGCTGGGATGGAGGGTGTGCGAGACCTGGTGAGAGCCACTTCAGCCCCCGGTGGCCGCACGATGTCCAGCGCCAGCCCTGGACAGCGAGCAGCCTGGGGGCCCCGGCACCCACCGCCTCCCTTGACGCGGGTGGGAGGGCCCGACACCCCCGTCCCCCTGGCCACTCTCTGGCACACTCAGATTGTTCAACACCAGCAGCTGGGATGCACGTGCGCTTTCCCTCGGTCTCCCACCTCGTCCTCTGCACCCGGCCCTGAGTACCGAGAGCGGGCACCGAGCCCGGCGGCGGCCCCGCTCACCTCTGGAGTGTTCTTCTTGAACTCGCGGCTCTGCTCGATGAGCCGTTTTCTCGATTGTTCGCTTTCATCTTGCCGGTTGGCCAACACCGTTGCAGTGGCATCCAGTTCTCTCTGTTGAGAAGCAGAGGGAAAGGCAAGGTCATAACTGCACTTCGTCCCAGAAAAGCCCTCCTCCTTGCATCTGGCCGAACACCGGGAGAGACACGCGCGGCTCTACGGACTACCAGCTCAGGGGCGGCGGAGGGGCTGGGGATGGCTGCCAAGCACACCGGACGCATCGCTCATCCCATGTCCACCACGCCACCCCTCGCCGGCCCGCGCCCACCCACAGGCGCCGGTTTGAGAAAATCAGACTTGCTCATCTTGCTGTGTTGTGCACAGTCACACGCGCCACCAAGGGCTCTGCTCTGACAACAGAACGCAGCCACACTCCTCCTGCCGAAGCCAGCCAGGCCAGAGCCCAGATGATGGCTGGCTGAAGCTGCCGGGCTTCTGTCGCTGACAGCGCCCCAGGCTCCGGTCCGGCTGCGCCTTCTGCTGGGCTGTCTTCCGACAGCGCACGCCTGACATCCTGTGCGTTCACACTTGATTTGCTTTCATTCAACAAATATTTATTGTGAGCTCATTCCAAGGTGCACAGCACGCTCGGGACCATGAACCTATGCCTAGTGTGCAACACGGACCTTTCACTAGGCAAATTTTGAGAAATTCCACTGTCTTGTCAGCTTTGCAGAAATAAGGCACCTAGCCATGGCGGCGGGTCCCACGCCACGTTTACTGCCTGCCCTGGAGCCCTGGGGACCACGGAGAGGTGGCCTGCCAGGGGCCGAGGGCTCTGTTCCCCTACAACAAGCACCAGAGACCCCGCGCTCCGGCCCTGGCAGTCCCGGGCTGCGTTGCCAGGAGGCTCTCTCCAAGCCAGCCTGCAGCAGATGGGCCCAGAATGGAGCAGGACACGTGGCTGCGCCACCAAAAGGCCCATCCTCCTGCCGAGAGCTGCTTCAGTTCCTGAAGACACAGCGGCACAGGCTGCCCAGGACTCAGGGGGCTGCCCCCCGTCTCCTCTCAACGGCAGGGACCACCATGGTGCGGGTGAGCAGAGCCAAGGGCCGGAACCAATCAGAGGACGGGTGACGGGGACAGCTGCCGACGAAGGCGCACCCCAGACACCGGGGAAGCATGGCGGGTCTCCCTCCGCTGACCGACCCCACCGCCACCCCTGCTCCACCCCCAGCCTCCGAAAACTTCACTTGCTTTCCCTTTCGGTGGCAATAACCCAACAGGCTCCCAGCCAACGGGAGCTGCTTTGCGGGTGCCACTCGGAGTGGCCCGCGGCCAGGCAGGACGCGCGAGGGGCAACATTCGCTCAGTGTGCGGTCAACAAAGAAACTGCAGGCAGTTGGGGGGGGTGGGGGGGGAGTGGTTAGTGGGGGGGTGGTTAGTCGGTTGGGGGGGTTGGCTAGTTGGTGGGGGGGTTGGTTAGTCGGTTGGGGGGTTGGCTAGTTGGTGTGTTTGTGGGGAGTTGATTAGTTGGTGTGGGGGGAGTTGGGATGGTTAGTTGGTGCATTTGTGGAGGGGGGAGTCAGTTAGTTGGTTGTTGACTTTCTTAAAAGGAGGGGACGGAGTGGGTGGGGGAGAGATACCGCCACACCACACTCTCACACGTCCTCCTTTCGTCTTTCTGGCATTAACACACATCTCGGGCAAACAAGCCCCAGAGAAGCACGTGGGCTGGAATTCAGGAACAGATGTCAAAGCTACTGCAGCAAAGAGGGAAACACGCAACATTCTGATAGACCACATTTGAAACCCAGCCCAGCCTTGCGCGAAGGCAGGCAGCGAAAAAGAGCAACGCGGGCCATGTGGGGAGCGGGGCGGGCGCGCGGGAGAAGAGCAGCTCCCGGGAACATAAACAGTCTGGGAGGAGGAGGGCTGAGGCGTCTATATTTAAGCAGCGGCAGCACAAGTTATAAAAGGAGACTTCAAGAAGGGCGGAAAAAAGCCAATATTGAAATATGACAAAAAAGCAAAAAAAAAAAAAAAAAGTTTGTGTTTCATCGCTGTCACACACACGGACACAGACTTCAGAGAAAAACAGAGCAATGGTGGTTGTCAGCCGGGACCCTCCTGCCTGGCCAGGGGGCAGCCTGTCATTGGGCATCCAGCTGAACAGGTGCCAGGTGCTGGGGACCAAGGGTGACCGTGGGGTCCCCGGCTCGACTCCCACCTTCCGATTGAGTGGGGGAAACGTCGTGGGGACGCGGGAAGAGTGTGGGGTCTGTAGGGCACTCTGTCTCCCTGGGCTCCCCGTCTGCTCCTTGGGCTGTGGGATCCGTGAGCTGGAACAGGTGGCCTGGGGGCTGCAGAGCCAGTGTGCCTGAGGCCACGGGCTGCTGGCAGTCGGGGACTCTGCGGGGACGCACCTGGGGCCCGTGGACATATGCAGGTCGGCTTGAGAAACCAACGGGGGTCTCCACATGGCACACGGCGCCACCCGCCACCTCGGAAACAGATTGGCACAGTCAGGAGCTGAGCCGCCGGCACCGCAGATGGGGTTGGTCAGATTGAAGGCTCAAGGTCTTTGATAGAAAAACACCAAATCCCAGGGAGAGACCAAGGCGTTCTCTCCGGCGTGGCAGACCCGGCAATGGGAGGAGGAAGCTATTACACACGAGCCAGATACTGTTTGATTCTCAGCCGAGTTTCCATACTCAAAGTGTCAGATATCGCGATGCATTAACCAGGGGATTGCACATGAGTAGGGGTAGGGTGGAGGGGGGTGAGACGCAGCCAGAAAGGAGGACAGAGGGGCCCCACTCTGAAAGGCACCAAAAATACACAAAGGTGGGGGGGACCAGCCTGGGAGGAATGTCAGGGTCCAGCAATAGCACACTGACACACACACACACGCATACACACGCGCGCACACACACACACACACACACACACACACACACGGTTCCACAAGCGCTTCGGGGGGCAGGACGGTCATGGAGATAAATTTCAGCACCAACAGCAAAGTGTACAATGATGCCAGCATCAGTTAGGAGGCTACGTATGCATCTGCTTCAGGCGCCTAGCATCTCGGGAAAGCCACGGAGCAGGCACGAGGACGCGCTTGGCCTTGGAGGGACCAGCGGATGGGCACCTGCATCCACAGTACGCATCTTCTGGCTACTTAGCCACATGCGTGAATTATTTACCTGGAAAACTGCAATAATTTGCAAAATCCCACCAATGAGGGCCTGCTACAGTGGCACAGTGGGTAAAGCCGCCATCTGCAGCTCTGGCATCCCCCTATGGGTGCTAGTTCAAGTCCCGGCTGCTCCAATTCCGATCCAGCTCCCTGCTAATGCACCTGGGAAAGCAGCAGAGGATGGCCTAAGTCCTTGGGCCCTTCACCCATGTGGGAGACCCGGATGAAGTTGCTGGCTCATGGCCATTGCGACCAGTTGGGAAGGGAACCAGCGGATGGAAAACCTCTCTTGTCTCTCCCTCCAACTTTGCCTTTCAAATAAATAAAATACATCTTAAAAAGATGAAATGCCTGTGTCCTACCCAATTCCAGCTTCTTGACAATGCAGACCCTGGGAGGCAGTCCAGGACGGCTCAGTTGGGTTCCTGATCCCCACACGGGAGACCTGGATTGAGTTCCTGGCTCCTGCCTCCAGGCCCAAATCCAGCCATGGCCATTGTGGGTATTTGGGGAATGGACCAGCAGACGAGCACTCTAACAAACCCAGAAAAGCTAAAAGTGAGCTGTGCACATCCTCTGTCCAAACAACAGCTGCTGCTTGCACAATGCGCTGTGCACCGGCCAATCTTGGGGCGTAGGAGCGGGCGGGAGGCAGCGGCGCTGGTCACAGGACACCACCCAGCCCAGCCGGAGCCGGCCCAGAGAACCTCTTCATTCCACCAGGGCCGCTCCACCTGCCCTGCCCAGGAGAGCTTCCTGAGGCCCCGGCTACCTCTGGCTCATCCCCACCCACACACAGGCCCCTGTCCATGATGGGGCTGGGCAGGGCACCGCCCAGCACTGCAGAGGGCCGGAGTCCTGTCTGCCTCCCTGGTGACAATGCTCTTTCTCTACTTCTGAAAGATCCCCAAAGGGCAAGGCCCCCAGACCTGCCAGCTCTCAGCCTCTCAGACAACTATTAACGATGTATTGTGGTGCAGTGGGTGAAGCCGCCACCCAGGGTACCCTCGGCCCATATGGAGCGATGGGTTTGAATCCTGCCTCCACTTCCAATCCAGCGTCCTGCCAATGCTCCCAGGACGCAGTGAGTCATGGCCCGAGTACGTGGGTCCCTGCCACCCACGTGGGAGACCCGAATGGAGTTCTGGCTCCTGGCTGGCCTGGCCTGGCTCTAGCTGCCGTAAGATTTTGGGAAGTGAATCAGCAGATGGGAGAGCCATCAATCACTTTCTCTGTCTGTCACTGTGCCTTTCAAATACATAAATCCTTGAGAGAGAGACAGAGACACCAAGAACTAACTGGTTGCTGATTTCAAAGAAACTGCTGGGAAAAACTTTTCTCAAATAAATCAAGTCTCCTGAAGACGTGGGGAGGACAGGGCATCACTCACCTCTCAAGTGTAGGGCGCTGTTTGTGTGACGCTGGGGAGGCACCTACAGGCTCCACCCACCTGCCTGCCCCGGTCGGTGGGATGGGATGCCCAGGCCAGAGCACACTCTCTGCAGACACAGCCAGACCCCCGCAGGGCGGGCGCAACCCGTGCCCCAGCACCCCCACGCCTGGGCCGACCACATCGGCCTCACTCCCTCTAGCTCCGTCCACAGTGAGCTCAGCCGGCGCTTCCACGGGGATTACCTGTCAAACTCATCACACAGCACAGCCCATGGAAGTTTTAGCGGCTTCCTCAGTGCACGGGGCAGGCCTCATTTCCAACAACAGAATCGCTCGGGTGGACAGAAAGGTGCTCTGGCTAGAAAGGGGTCAGAGGCCCAAGCCCACCCAGCAGCCTGCTCCCACCACCCCTCTCAGACCCCCGACAGCCTTCATTCATTGAAAACCCTGGACCGGAATCCAGGCCCCAGCCCCGCGCGCCCTGTGTGGCTGTGTTCGCACGACCTCCCGTCCCTGGAGGTAATTAAGATAATGCACTCAAGTTCACGGACGGGAAGCGCTACAGAGCCACACACTTGACCTCAGCCCAGGCAGGAGCTCTGGGATGCAGCTGAACCGCGAGCGCCCCTGGTCTGCAGACGCCCGCTGTCCAGCAGAGGGGATGAGGCAGGCCCGAAAGATGGGGTGGGGGGAGGCACCAGGCTGGTAGGGCACCGGGGGGAGACACTTCCAGCAAGAACATTCTTCACATTTTTGTGAAAGACGCACTGTGCTTGGCAGAGCGGTCGCTGAGGCGGAACAGGGGGGACAGGGACATGCCACTTGGGAGCAGAGAAAATTTTCCTGAGAAAATTAGAAATGTCAAGACCACCTCCCGGATTATGTCTCCTGCAAACCCACACCCCCCCACACACACACACACTTATCAATATGAAATGCATGTCATTTCTCCCTCTCGCAATGTGGGTCACATTCCTTATGTGGGGGCACTCCTAGGAGGGGACCCTGCCCTGTCTACACTCTCCGTGCCTTTTGTACACGCAAATGCAAAGACTACCCTGAGAAGCCAGCATTTACCTATTAGACTCATTTTCCCCTCTAAGGAGTCCAAGGCTCTGTGGGGCTGTTAAGGGACCAGAAGCCCCCCACTCCCACCAGGTGCCCCCACCGGGGGGGGTGCAGGAAGTCCCCGTTGCTCTCTCCCAGGCACCACCCGGGGCAGACGGGGCCTCCTGCAGCGGGGAGAGCCTGGCAGAATGCCCACAACAACACTGAGGTTTTTCCTGCAAAGTTTCAGGTTGAGGGCCAGGTCCGGCCCCGGTGCCACCAAACACTCCATCGACACTGAATCCTGACCTGGGCTGTCCTGCTCACAGCCTCTGACTTGGTGTCGCGATGCTCAAAGACCTCATTAGGGCTCCAGCTGCCATAATTCACACCCAGGACGCCACGGCTTCTCCCCCAACCCTAGACCCCAGCAGCAGGAGACCCGGGGCAAAGATGGAGCAATGGGAGGAGACCCAGCCCCCCGGGTCCAGCAGGTGTGCGCACAGGCACGCGTGTGCATGTGTGCTCCACAGAAGGCCAGGAGTGAAAGGAAACGGCTGGGTGGGGACAGAAGCATGACTCGAAGCCACACTGTGGATGCTGCATGCAGTGTAGACAGGGAGTGTCCCACACAGTTCTGCAAGGACACGCAGCGGGGTGGCCAGGACACAACACGACACGACCCTCTTGGAAGGGGCTATGTCCCAGCCCGTTTCCAGTTATGACGGTTCTTATCGGGCTTTGATTGGATTTTGCTCCCTACTGGGGGGCTGTGGAGAGGACCACAGCCCCCACCCAGGGACCCAGCCTCGAGTAATTCTCCTGACCCTTACCCGTAACACCTGTGACCCAGGCCAGCCACTGAACCCAAAACTGGGGAGATCAAGTCCCAGTGCCGGCGGTGAGAACCCCAGCTCTTGTCTCTCGCTGTTCCACCTGCCCCACCCGGCGGTGTGAGGGTACCTCCCCAGCTGCGCATCTGGCAGTGTCAGGGGTACCTCTCCAGCTGCCCACCTGATGGTGTGAGGGTACCTCCCCGGCTGCCCACCTGGTGGTGTCAGGGGTACCTCCCCGGCTGCCCACCCGGCGGTGTGAGGGACACCTCCCCGCCTCCTCTCTCCCCCAAGGCAGAGAATCACACATCTGGCCTGGACACTAAATTGCTTGCTCTGGAGGTGACTTGACGGGTACGCCTGGTCTCAGAGATGCCAGCGGAAACGCCTGAATCAGCCCATGAGCCCAGCCCGCCCCCCCCCCCCCCCCGTGGATGGCTGCACTCCTGAGTGGTGGGCCCCGCCCCCAGGACACCAACACAGGGACTTATGTGGAGTGAACGGGGGCCAGGATTTACCACCGTGGGGTGCATTAAATTCTGACTCTGGACCACATTACCCATTCAGAAAATAAGATCACACGCAAACACATCAACTAGCGAAACGAAAGGCAAGGAGGCAAAGCCGCCACACGGCCTGTTTCTCCGCTCCTGGGGACGCAGCGGCGTCGACCGGGAAACCAAGAGTTCGGTTTGAATGCCCGATGCATCCGACGAGCCTTGTGCTGCAGGGAACACTGGCGAGACTCTCATCTGAGCCGTCAGACGAGAGTGACGGGGCTCGGGACGGACAGGCAGACAGACAAGGCGGAGCAGGTGCAGGCCAGGGCCCCTGAACCCCGACGGAGAGAACTGGGCCCTACAGGTGTGCGGCGCCACATGAAATTCCTGACGCTGGACCCAGCTGGGGCTCCCAGCTCGCCGTCTCCGCGGCTCTCTTTTGGCCAAATCTCAAACAACAGCTGAAATGCTGCCTACCGGCCTCAGCCTTCCTGACCCACGTGGCTCCCGACAGTTCTTCCCCAGCGCTCAGCACCGCGGCCTCCCCGCAGCCGCCCCTCGGCCACGCCACCCGCAGTGCCTTGGTGTCTCTCACATTCTGTGCTGTCTTGTTCTGGGGTGCGAGTGGGACTCTCCGCCTTGGGTGGGCCCCTTGGTTTCTGCTCTCTATATCCACATCCCCCACCCCCACCCCAGCATCTACCTTCCCCGGTAGGACCTTCACTGCGGGGTATGGAGGGGCCGGCGAGCTGTGGCCTGCTGGTGACACTGCCCCTCTCGTGGGCCTTGGATCCACGGGGTGAGAAGCAATGTTGGGGGCCGTCTGACCTGGTCCCAGGTAGGGAGGCACAGGTGCCCATGCACGTGACCTGCCCGTGCTGAGCGGCTCCCCAGACTTGATGGCTCCAGTTCTTTTGAGACTTGGGACAATGTACTGTCAGACAAGTGGGGACTTGTTAAAATCAGGGAACGTCTGGGGGCAGGTGCTCAGTGCAGCCACTAATAAGCCACTCGGGTCACCCACTTCCCCTATCACAGTGCCTGCATTTGAGTCCCCTGCTCATGGACACCATCAGAGGCAGCAGGTGACGTCTCAAATACCTGGGTCCCTGCCACTCACAGGGAAGACCCTGAATGGGCTTCTGGCTTCAGCCTGGCCGGTTCTGACCATCATAGTCTTTTGGAGAGCAAACAATTAGACAGAAGGGATCTTTCTCTATGTCTGTCTGTCTCTCTATGCCTTGCAAGTAAATGGAATGTAAAACAGATTTTTTTTAAAAAAAGATTTATTTATATGAAAGGCAGAGTTACAGAGAGAGGTCTTCCATCTGCTGGTTCACTCCAAAATGGCCACAACAGCTGGAGCTGCACCTATCCGAAGCCAGGGGCCAGGAGTTTCTTCCAGGTCTCCCACGTGGGTGCAGGGACCCAAGCCCTTGCGCCATCTTCTACTGCTTTCCCAGGCCACAGCAGAGAGCTGGATGGGAAGTAGAGGAGCCGGGACTCGAACCAGCACCCATACGGGATGCCGGTACTGCAGGCAGCGACTTAACCCACTATGCCACAGCGCTGGCCCCAAAACAAACTTTTTAAAATAAGAAACGCCCATGAAGGTGGACATGGAAAAATTCATTCATCTAGTCCCCTGACCACCCTGGCTGCCAAACAGGCAACGGACCTCAGGGAAGACAGGCCCAGGCTGCACCGCCCTGCTGGGGACGGGGGAACGTGGACTCCAGAGACCTCTCACTGGCCGGACCTGGGACACGGGATGAGGGCGACGAACCAGAACCCCCATGCAGGATGGCAACTGCGAGCAACTGGCTATGGAAATGTGAATTAAATCCCCCTCCTCCAGGGCCCCGCAGCCCTGAGTGGCAACTCTGTGTGTAGGTGCAGAGGCCAGCCCAGTCACACAGAAGGTGTTGGTGGCCTGTGCTGCCCCAGAATGACCCCCAGTCCCAAGGTCATGGCAGGAACAGTTGGGAAGCAGCTGCCGTTAACCCATTTCCCAGACTGGGAAAACCGAGGCTTAGGCAACTGACCGGCCTTGCCCACATCATGCTGGAGCAGGTGGCGCCAGGGTGGCCCTTTGGGTGGCCCCAGAGCTGCAGCTTTTTGGGAGGAACTACGCCACTGCCTCCTCCCTCCACTCCAGGCCAAAAGCCCTTTCCTTTGTGCAGGAAATAGGGGGCCAGGCCATCAGCCAAAAACGAGGCAGGGACAGGGGAACCGTTGTGTTTTCATCTCAAAATAATTACGCCCCTGCCAAAAGGACTAACTCTGATCTCATCTACGCTGGTAAAAATGTTTTCCTCCCAAAGTATTTGTTTCAGAAATAAGCCTTTAATTTGAACACTTTAGGAGCCAACATTTCTGTCTGTTGAAAATATTTGTTTCTATTGTTTGGCAGGAATCAATTTGTTAGGGCACCAGCCACTCTGGCAAGGGTTCCCCGCCGCTTCTCTGGGAAAGTGCTGGCGGCAAAGCCATCACCGCCCTGCAGCTCACTCGCTCGCTCGCGCGCTCCGTTCCCGCTCTCTGTTTGGGCTGCCCCAGCCACAAACATCTGCCAGCACAGACCCAGGCTGGGAACCAAAACAAACCACCCAGCGCGAGTGTGCCAGGAAAGAGACGCTTTGGGGGTCCCTGGGAGCATGAGCTGGGCTCAGTGCGCAAGCCGGCTGCTTATGGTTTTCCTTAATAATGACGATTGTGACTGCGACTACTACACTGCTACTGGTACTGCAACATCAGGCCCCTCTTCTGCATAGCCCCGCTTCTCAGGACCCTGGACCGCCCCGAGCAGGTGCATCACCGAGGTGGCGGCCGCACGGCCCTTCCAGACTCCCGAGCTCGGTGTGCTCAGAGCGCCGCACCTGCCTGACGTGACGGGAAGCTACATGACACGAAGGGTAAGAGGAGAGCCAGCGAGACGGCAGTTCTCACCCCCGCCAAGGAGAACGAATCCTCCCACCTCTCTGCACACCACGGGCTGGGGGTGTAAGAGACAACTGGCCACAGTGCAATGCGATCACAGTCACAGGTCAAGTGCTGGTAACCTCATTCTCAAACTGTCAGTTTGGTGTGTGTGTATGTGTGTGTGTGTGTGTGTGTTTTAATCACAGCTGTGCCTCGCACTCGAGAAGGCCTACCTGTGGCTGCATTACCTTCTCACATTTTAATTAGCAAATAAAACTCTAAAAAAGCTCTCACAATGTTTTCGCTGGGAATTTGTAAGCAAAAGTTAAGAGATGCCAAGACCAGGCGCCTGTCGACCGCACGGGGCGAGTCCATGGTGGTGCTCCCAGTGGCCCCGACTCAGCTCGGAGCTTTTTTCTCTGCAGTCCGTCTTCAGGATCTTCCGAGCCGTGTTCAGTGAGCGAGGCTGATGACATCCTGCCGTTGGCGGAGAGCTGCTGCCAGCCAGATGGCCCCGCAGCGCGGCTCTCGTATGGCAGAGAATGTGAGTGCCCCGGGCGATGCCTTCGCGCGCTCCTGGCACCGGGACTGCTGGCTGCTATCAGGAAACCTGGGTGCTGGGCACCAACAGGTCAGGCTGTGTGATGGCGCCTGGTGCCAAGAGCAGAGACGGGATTTTAAAGGGGCCATTCGCCTCCTCCACGCACCTCGCCTTGAGTGATGGGAGCCTCGAGGCGCAGCCACAGAGGCCAAGGCCGCCCCACAGGTCGTCCCTGTGGGCGGCGGACAGCGACTCCAGCCGTCAGCTGCTCTCCACCCTGTCCAGCGCCCTCTAAAGATGGCTGGAGGGGTTCTTTAGCTCGACCACCACCCACACCTACCCAAGAGCTGCTGCTGCCGCCTAAATGCGCCAAGGAGCAGGAGGCCCACCGCCCCTGCTGCCGCACTGTGGGGCTTGGATACTGAATTTGGCCCAGCTCCGGTCCCAGCACCCTTTGCTCCAGGCTCTGACCCAGCACGGACAGTGCCTCTGCACCCTGGCTCTCTCCTCGGGGAGGCAGGAGATCCACGCTGATGACAAACGTGCCGATCTCGGTGGCTGCTCCACGTTCAAGTCCTCATCACCTGTCTAACTCTGAGTATCGGTTCTTGATCACAGACCTCCGGGAGACTGCTCACCAGGCTCGCTTGCTTGGGCCCAAGAACAGCGTCTTCTCCTTGCCCTGCATTTTGTCTCTGTGGTGCTTCTCGAGGGACAAAGAGGAGGGGCAGAGAGAGTCTGCCAGCCCACCACGTCTCAGCATGACCACGCGGGGCCCAGGAGGCAGGGACGCTGTCCACACGACATCAGGGGGGCAGCCTGGGCCATGCAGGTGTGTCCCTGCCCGTGTCCATCACAAGCCAGGAGCCATGGGCAGCCGAGTGTGAGGGGGCGGAGCCTGCCAGCGCCACTGTCTGACTCTGCTAGACTGAGCGTCTGTAAAGAAAACTGCGTGGATCTGAAATGACAACTGAGACCTTCGGCCATCGGGGCCAGCGCTGTGGCTCAGCAGGTTAAGCCACCACTTGCAACGTCAGCTCTGGCATCAGAGAACGGGTTCAAGTCCCGGCTGCTCCACTTCGATCCAGCTCTCTGCTAAAGCACCTGGGAAAGCAGCAGTAGCAGATGGCTCAAATGCTTGGGCCCTGCACCCACAGGGGAGACCAGCACAGAGCTCCTGGCTCCTGGCTCCAGCCTGGCCCAGCCTTGGCTGTTGCAGCCTGCAGAGAGTGAACCGGCAAATGGAAGACCTCTTTCTCACTCTGTCTCTCTACCTTTCAAATAAATAAATCTTCAAAAAAGATCTTCAGTCATCAAAAACAGAAAGCATCAACCCCAGCCTGCGCACACCCGGGTGCTTATTTTATCAAGATTTTTACCAAGGGCTGCAACAGAAGACTTCCTGGTTGACTGGGAGCTCGGCCCTCAGTGGCCTAACGGGCTGCCACACACCTGTAGGAGACTTAGAAAACCACATGGAGCAGCCAAGAGCGAAACCTCAGACTGTGTGGCCCGGGCAGGATGGGGAGGACTCGGGAGAAGGGGCCAGTCCACCTGCAGGGACGGGGGCCCGGGCGTCTCTCCCAGGGGGCATCTCTGCCGCCAGCGCTGCCCTCCTCCCACTCAGCCCCGCTCAGCTCTGGAGCAACTGAGGGAGACCCTTCTGGGCCCGCTGTGGGGGTGGAGGGAGGCAGGGAATAAAAGGGCCCCCAGCAGTGCTGGGGTTCGAGTGCATCCAGTCTAGCAAACTTGACAACTCTAAGGTAGAAACCTCCAGAAGCGGTACCAGGGTGGCTGGGAGCAGAGTGGAGAGACGACCTCCTGTCGGGAGGCTCAGGGAAGAGCTCACGGGAAAGGTAGCAGACAGGCAGCCTTAAGGATGGGACAAGGGCTGGCACTGCGGTGCAGACAGAGGGTTAAGCCACCGCCTACAATGCCGGCATCCTCTGTGAGCGCCGGTTCGAGTCCCAGCTGCTGCATTTCCGATCCAGCTCCCTGCCAAAGTGCCTGGGGAGGCAGTGAAGTTGGCCCAAGTGCCTGGGCCCCTGCCATCTACATGGGTCACCCAGAAGAAGCTCCTGGCTCCTGGCGGTGGCCAGGCCCAGCCCTGGCCGTTACAGCCATTTGGGGAGCAAACCAACAGATGGAAGATCTCTCTCTCACCCTCTTTCTGTAATTTTGCCTTTCAAATAAATAAATTTTAAGAAATAAAAAGGTGGGAGGGACTTCATGTGGGGTCTGAGGAGGGAGAGAAGATTCCAGAAGGCACAGACGGGGCAGAGGCAGTGAAAACAGCTGCAGCGCTGTGCATCAACTCGTGCTTCGCACCCCTTGTTTTTAATCCCCGCGACAATCCGACAAGAAGTCACGGTGCCCACTCCCCCACCCCGGCCTCTTCGCTGACCCGGCCACCGGGTTCATCTGCATCCGCTCCTTCAGCCATGGCAGCGGCTGTCCGCCGGGGCACAGGAGGGGAGGATGCCAGGGCACCTGCTAACACTCTGCATGCACGCCCCGCCCCCCCAACTAGGAGCAGGGGCAGGGCCTCAGCTGGCTGCTGCTTGGCCCCTTGATGAACCAAGGCAAGATGCTGGGGTCCCCGGCACCAAGGAGAGGCCTTGAATGTGGACTTGGGTCTCCAGGCAGCTGCTGCACGACGCTTTGGGGAGCTCACTGCGGTAGCACTGGGGCGAGAGGGAGGAGGGGCCACAGCAGGCCCACTGCAGCTCAGGGTGGGGCGGGACGGACGGGACAGGGTCACGGGGACCAGAGGCGTCCAGCCTCAACTCCTACTAACAAGGCAGCCGCTACGTAAAATCTGCCAGGACAGCAAGACACAGAAAAGGATCAAGTACTGAAATCCCAGAGACTCCTGAACCAGCCTCAGGGAATAAAATAAACACAGGAAGCGGCCCCAAGACGAGAAAATAGGATCTACTAAAATGGAATTACGAGCCTGGCACGGAGCGGCGTCCCCGCGGCTGCCAGCGCGCGCTCCCGTCCCCGAGCCGTCAATGCCCGCGGGGCTCCCCGGGCCAGTCGGCAGCTGACCTGTCAAATCTGACTTGGGGAGTAAAAATGGAAAGGCCGAGTGGCAGCCGTAACATGGAATTTCCTTGTTTTCATTAGTTTAAGGCTCTGACAGAGCAACTTGCACGTTGGGGAACACGTCTCGGACGCGGGCTACTTGCAGCAGAGATCCAGTTCCCTCCCACATGTTTCCAATCACTCCGCTTGCCAACGCTACTGCTTATCAAAAGGCGCTTGCGGTTTAAAAGCAGGGGAACGGGCTGCCCCTCCAAGTGCATCTGCCCCTTCTGGGGTGACCTCAGCCTGCTGGATCCCCGGCTCCTGCAGGCTGCCAGAAAGGCCGGGGCCCCGCTACCGCCGGTCCCAGGCGAGCTGGAGGGAGGGAGACGCAGAGAGGCAGGGGCAAGGAGGCTGGGTTTTGTTGGATTCTTACAAAAGCTACCGATGCAATCTGCCTTTTTTGCTCCGGTACGCTCTGTCCTGGAACTCGGGGGCCTGCAGAGACACATACACCAACGGGCAAAACCTCAAGACCCCCACGCTGGAAGTAAGCTCCATCTCACAGCCCCCCATTCCCACGGCTAAGCCTACGGAGGCTTGGGGAGACCCACAAGGAACCAGCCGGGCCGCACGCTGGGCGTCAGGCCACTGAGGCTGGGTGAGCACCCACGTGGCTGGAGAGGGAGACAGCCGGACTCACAGTCGGGAATCTCACACATCCATGCATTCGGCAGACTCTGAACTCACAGCCCCTCTTCTCACCTTGCCCTTGCGGGGTTCACCCAACACACCGAGCGCCCCAACTTCACCAGGAGGGCAGGGGTGGGCAGAAAGAGTACGAGACCTCACTGGACACCAAACAAAACACACCTCAGAGGGAGGCCTAGGGAGACTTGGGCAGCGGCGTGTCCCGCAGGGGGCCAGCCAGGTGTCACTTTATTCTTCAGGCAGGCTGACCCCCGGCCTCACCCGGCAAGGACACAGAGACTGTGCATAAGATCACAAGGTATCCCACAGTCTCTTTCCGGCCTGAACACGCACCTCGCCTGCCAATTCAAAGGGCTCGCAAATCCTCTACAACGAAAAAGCTGGTGTTGAACTTGATGGGGACATGCGGGCTCCCGATTCCCAGCACCGACATTTATTTTTAATCAAGCTGATTTTTTCATTTGCAACCTGCTAATTCCATGACTGAGAATTTGTCAAGTTTCAGAATGGAATTAATTTTAGCCATGGCTTTAGACCCGAAAGACTGGTGGCTGTGGCTGTGGGGCCGGCCTGCCCCCACACACTGCCACTGTGAAGTCTGCCCGCTCTGTCCCTTCCAGAGGGTGCAGCTGGAGCTGGCAGAGGAGGGTCCCGGGTGAGCTCACCACGCCTCCCGGGGAGCAGAGCTCTTGGGCACAGAGCCGGCCTTTTCCACGCAATGCTGACCGTGGCGGGACTGCACCCCCCCACCCCCAGGGTGGAGACAAACCTTGCACACTGCTGACACAGCTACTGTGGGGGCCACGGTCCCCACTGCACCTGCTCCTCGCTTAGCTGCCTTCTAAACTTCTCCACCTCACGCTGCCCTGCCCACTGCCTGCCCGAGCCGGGGACAGCTGACAGCAGCCTGCTTGGTTTCCTAGTGCTACGAGAAAGTCCCCGGTAACCCATGCCCTTACGTTCTGTCCCCTGTCATCCTCTTGTCCCTGATTCTGGCCTCGTGACAGCTTCTGGAGGGCAGGACCCGACCAGCAGCTCACTCTCAGGGCTCGCCGGTTCTTTCTGCCACCAGGAGTCTGGGCACGGTCACCCTGCAATCGCCTGCTACAAACAAGCGCTGGCCACAGTAGCTCAAGACCTCAAGACCTCTTACTCCTCGGCCGAGGCAGCCTGGCCACGCAAGACCTCAGAGAGGAGCCAGCTGCAACTCTGCAAGAACATTCCCCACCTAATTCCTGCAGGCGCCTCCGGGAAGCTGCCCGGCACCCAGCTCAGACCGGAGCTCGGGGCAGGAGCAGCAGCAAGGCCACCTGGGTGGCCTGCCGCTGTTGGAGCAGGGAGAGTGTCCGGTAGGACAGCCCCAGCAGGGACTTCCTTAGAGGTACGGAAACCATGCTGGAGGTCAACAGTCAAACCAGGCTCTCTGCCCCAGGGCAATCAGTCCCAGAGACATCTTTCAGGACCCCCAAAGGTGTAGATGGCGCCCCCCAACCCCACAGCAAGCACTGGGGGCAAGGGTAGCATTGAAGCATGCCCTGCGCACCAGAGCGGCTGCACGCAGGGGCCCAGCCGCGGCTCTGCACCCGACCCAGCACCACCAAAGCCCCGCCCTGCTTCCCAGCCCAGGGGCATAACTCATGAGGTTCTACCCCTCTGCATCAAACTCCGTCCGTACCTGGAGTGACTCCCTGAAGATTCAGAATCGTTCCCTACTTGGGAATCAACTTATTTTGTAAAACCGACGCAATCCCCACCTAAGACGTTCTCCTACCTGGCGGCATCGCCATAGCAACGAGCACCCACGCAGCGTTCCAGGTGCGCGAGGCAGAGCCGCGGCCCGGACGGCGGCAGCGGCGTGGACTTAGGAGCAAGGAGCTTGTCACTTATTTACAACATCTCCAACGCATTTCAGATCCTAACGCGAATATATATTTCACACAGTACCCAAACTTTTAAATATCCACAAGAAGATTTCATTTTTATAGGCAATAAACATTAAATCTAAAGGACTGGAACATAAAAAGTATTTTAATACCATATAAATCACCTTTCCCAAGACAGACTAAATCTCCGAAGGTTTTAAGGACTGCAATATAAATTTTTATGGCAAATTATCTACATAGAAACGACCTGCAGGAGACTCACTCGACTCTCTCCTGCTCATTTACATAATGCCGAACCCACCACGACGGCCAGCCAGACACAGACCCTGGCCAGCCGGACACAGACCCCGGAGAGCGAGCTGGGTGGAGACCTGGGCGCAGCCGGGTAGGTCCACTTCTCCCCGTCAGGGCCTCTGACGAATCCTCAGCCCACGGGGGATTCTGGCTGCTCACAGGATGCTCAGAAGGCCGAGCACCCGAGGCAGGGGGACAGCCTGTGGCCAAGTCACATGTCCCCCTCCCCGCTCCCGAGCCCTCTGCGCCGCCCGCCTGCCCCCTGGATGCCGCCACCCCAGAACAGGTACTCCCAGAACTTCCCGGGCACCAGACGACGCTTTTCTAGCTTGAAAGGGGAAGTTAGGGTTGTCCTATCGGAGAGCAAAACACGTCTCCAGCAGCCATGCTGTCAGTGAGTTATGAAATCTACAATCTGTCCCCAGAACACAGAGCCGACTCCACCCGCTCCGAGGGACAGAACAAGAAAAACCAGCAAGCGGGCCCACGCGCGGGCCTGCGGTTCGCCTTAGCCTGCGGCCCGCAGCAGCGGCGGGAGACGGGGCCGGTGGGAACGCTCTCCCTGTGGGTTTCAGTTCTGTCCATAAACACGGAGCCGGCTGTCCATGCCTTTCAGGCAGCAGAGCTGTGCGCCCGTTAATGGTCTCAACGTTCAATACAGCTCTCCCTCATCCTCTTGCAGGACCTACGTCAACAACGCAGCATCACACAATGCTGTGTACAATGCTTTTTGCAAAGGGGGCGCCAATTTTAACTGACTTTAGCTCGGATGTACAAGCACTGACCACAGACTGACGAGAGGGGAGAGGGCCTCTCATCAACATTTTTCAATTCAACAGTCATCCTGTGAGAGACGAATCCACGCAGTCTCTCAGGCCGTGGAGAACGTGAGAAACGTCGGGCCCGTCTTCCCCCCGGCCCCGCCCCGCCCGCTGCGCCACTTTCTTGTTCTTGTTTCTGTCCTGGGCGTCCACAGGAGCACGGTGAGAAGCCCACACTAAGTTCTGAAAAACGGATCCAGCAGAAGATATGGGAGTGGTGCCGGAAGCCCTGTCTTGCAAATCTCTCCCCAGATTCAGACAGCCCATGCCAACTAAAGGCAGCTTGTGTCATCTTATAGAAAATGCGCTACAGTGTCGCACCCCTCACCACACGGGTGGGAAACGAACAATGCGGACAGCTCAACTCAAAGGCCTGTGACCAGTGCCGGCGCTGTGGCGTAGCGGGTAAAGCTACCACCTGCGGCGCCGGCATCCCATATGGACACCGGCTTGAGTCCCGGCTGCTCCACTTCTGATCCAGCTCCCTGCTAATGCACCTGGGAAAGCAGCAGAAGATGGCCCAAGGGCTTGGAACCCTGAGCCCATGTGGGAGACCCAGATGAAGCTCCTGGCTCCGGATTTCGGCCTGACCCAGCCCCAACTGTTCTGGACATTTGGGGAGTGAACCAGCAGACGGAAGACCTCTCTCTGGCTCTCCCTCTCTGTAACTCAGCCTTTCAAGTAAATAAATAAATCTTAAAAAAAAAAAAAAAAACAAAAACCTGTGACCAGCACATGGCTCCCAGCCACAGGCTTCTGCCTGCAGACAAGTTTTCTGTTCAAACACAAGGATGCTCCCGGGGTCTGAGTCATTCAGCAAGCACTTGACCTGGGGGACAAGAAGCCCAAACAGGCACCGCCTGTGGCCTCAGGGGCTCCCAGTCCATGTGAGATAAAACACACAACAGGGAGGAAGACAGATGACAAATTACCCAAAGGGACCCCAGTGACCCCGTGACCTACCGAAACCAGGCAGACACTGCCCCTCTTGACTTAAAACTCATTTGCATACAAGAGAGAAAAGAAAGGATTACTGCATCTGAAACCCAAGACTTCAAGTTCAAATTCAAATGGCACTGTCTCCAGCACCTTCCATCAGGGCCCGCGTCTGGGGTCTGGGGTCTGGGGTCTGGGGTGTCTCTCTCTCTCGACCACGCTGAGCACAGCCTCGGGAAAGTAGGGAGCTGTCGTAGCTACATCTGAAAACAGAGCGACAGCACCCATAATGACCCTACACACGATGCTACCCCAGCAAAGTGCTCGCAGCGTGACCCAAAATCACATCCCCCCCCACCAAAAAAAGGATTCTGCTGAATGATCTCACACCGAGAATTAAGACATCCTACTTAAGTGACAAAAGAACAGTTAAAAATAAGGAGCAAGCAACAGCCTAAACAATGTCAAACCACACTTCAGAAATAACAAAGGTCTCATGTTCGAGTGCGCAGTGAGAAGCGGCAGACGCGACAGCCACAGGCACAGACGGTTCAAGGTCAAGGTGTCCGTCCCGGGCAGGAAGCACAGAGGCTAGGACTGCAGTCAGAACACACACAATGCAGCACACAGGGAAGTGGGTTCGTGTCCCAGCAGGGCGTGAAAGTACCCTGGGTGGAACAGAGCTGCTGGGCTGGCTCCAGCCTTGTACCTGTTTTACAAGTGTGCCCACAAAACAAGCATCCGGGTCCCCGAGATGAACACGGCCTGGAGTTCGGGCGCCTCTGGAAAGCCGCCCAGCCTTTATCCTGACCCCTCACACCAGGCTGTGCTTACTGCTGGGAGCCCCCAGACTCCTCGGCAGCCCCCACTCTTCAGCTCTCTGAACTCCGCCAGGTCAGCCCAGGACACGCCAGGCCCCCTGCCCTCCCCTGTGCAGGGCCCACTGCTCTAGCCAGTGCCTGCCACCGGCCCCTCTCCTCCCCAACCCTCAGGGAGGCCCCCACCCTGACCCCAAAGAAGACAGAGACCCTGGGATTCCCAGAACACGGAGCACCTCCAGCCACTGGAATCAGAGACCACCATGCACCTGGAGAGGAAGTGGGGCAACAAGCACACGAGGAGGGTGTGCCCCCCTGCAGACCCCCTCAGAAGACGCTGTCTCCCTCTCAGCACCTTCTCGCCTACAAAATAAAGGGGGGTACCAACTTTGTGGGGTGTTCCTTTTAATTGCTGTCATTCACCTTTATTTTATTAGAGAGAGCGAGCGAGCGAGAGCTCTTCCAACGGCTGGTCACTCCCCAAACCTGCAGCAGCTGGCTCCAGTCTGGGCCTGCCTTAGGCCAGCAGCTGGTCCATCCAGGTCTCCCCCGTGGGTGCAGGGCACCAGGTACTTGCGTCATCATCTGCTGGGTGCGCATTAGCAGGAAACTGGACGGGAAGTGGAGCTGGGCCCGGGACCCAGCCAGTCTGACATGGGTACAGGCACCCCAAGCAGTGACTTAGGCCTCTGCACCAAGCACCCAGCCTGCGGGGCTTCTGTGGAGTCTGACTAAATGCAGCAAGATTTTTTTTTTTTTTGCTAGCAAAGTTTTTAAATGAAAGCCACTGTTGCAGTTTACAGATAATTAACATTCCATAAGTGAGACTGTTGTTCATGGGACGACCTTCTCCCCTACTCCCAGACCTGCTGTGTGTTCTGTCTGACTATAGTCTATCAGGTAGGGCTGGCTGCCACCACAGCAAGTGTCACACAGATCAGCTCCGACACTAATTTCACACAATGGTAACTTCCTTACTCCCCAGAAAGGTAAGAGCTACATAAGCGGGTTCAGAATCCAACATCGCCGGCGCCGCAGCTCACTAGGCTAATCCTCCGCCTTGCGGCGCCGACACACCAGGTTCTAGTCCCAGTCAGGGCGCCGGATTCTGTCCTGGTTGCTCCTCTTCCAGGCCAGCTCTCTGCTGTGGCCCAGGAGTGCAGTGGAGGATGGCCCAAGTGCTTGGGTCCTGCACCCCATGGGAGACCAAGAGAAGCACCTGGCTCCTGCCATCAGGATCAGCGCAGTGCGCCGGCTGCGGCGGCCATTGGAGGGTGAACCAACGGCAAAAGGAAGACCTTTCTCTCTCTCTCTCTCTCTGTCCACTCTGCCTGTCAAAAAAAAAAAAAAAAAAAAGAATCCAACATCATGTGGAGTTTGGGTTTTTTTTTTTTTTAGAAAGCTTTTATTTAATAAATATAAATTTTCATAGGTACAGCTTTTGGATTATAGTGGTTCTTCCTCCCATATCCGCCCTCCCACCACCACACTCATCCCACTTGCTACTCCCTCTCCAATCCCATTCTTCATTAAGATTCATTTTTAATTATCTTTATATACAGAAGATGAACTCAATACTAAGTAAAGATTTCAACAGTTTGCACCCACACAGACACATCAAGTATAAAGTACTGTTTGAAGACTAGTTTTACAATTATTCTCATAATACAACTCATTAAGGACACAGTCCTACATGGGGAGCAAGTGTTAACAATTGACACTCTTATTTATGACATCAGTGATCACTCAAGGCTCTTGTCATGAGCTGCCAAGGCTATGGAAGCCTTTTGAGTCCACAAACTTCAACATTATTTAGACAGGGCCATAATCAAAGTGGAAGTTCTCTCCTCCCTTCAGAGAAAGGTACGTCCTTCTTTGATGGCCCATTCTTTCCATCAGGGTCTCACTCACAGAGATCTTTCATTTAGGTCATTTTTGCCACAGTGTCTTGGCTTTCCATGCTCTCATGGGCTTTTTATTCAGATCCAAGTGCCTTAAGGGCTGATTCTGAGGCCAGAGTGCTGTTTAGGGCATTGTCATTCTATGAATCTGTGGTGTATCCCACTTCCCGTGTTGGATCATTCTTTCCTTATTAATTTATTCTATTATTAGCAGACACTTGGTCTTATTTATGTGATCCTTTTGACACTTATTCCTATCTTTATGATCAGGTATGCACTTAAAACTGATCACGTTAACTAGCAGGATGGCATTGGTACCTGCCAACTTAATGAGATTTGGAGTCTCATGGCAAATTTTTAGCTTTACCCTTAGGGGTAAATCCAAGTGAGTGTGTGTTGAACTATACATCTCCTCCCTCTCTTATTCCCACTCTTATTTGCAAGATCAATTTTCCACTGGATTTAAACACCTAAGAATAGTTCTGTGTTAAGTAAAGAGTTCAGCCAATGGTATTAAGTAGAACAAAAAAAAATAGTAAAAAGAATAAAACAGTAAGCTGTTCCTCAACACTTAGGACAAGGGCTGATCATGTCATTGCTTTTCATAATGTCAATTTCACTTCTACAGGTTTCCTTTTAGGTGCTCAGTTGTCACAGATCAGGGAGAACATATGGTAACTGTCCCCTCTGGGAATGGCTTATTTCGCTAAGTATGACGTTTTCCAGATTCCTCCATTTTGTTGCAAAAGACTGGATTTCTTTTTTTTTTTTTTTTTTTTTTATTGCTGTGTAGTATCCCAGAGTACATATCCCATCATTTCTTTATCCAGTCTTCTGTTGACGGGCATTTAGGTTGATTCCTGTCTTAGTTATTGTGAACTGAACTTAAATGCAGCAAGACATAATGACCTCCCCTATGTGCCAGATGCAGGGGAGCAAGGGAAGGAAGAGCTGGGCCAGTCACTCATTCACTCATTCATTCATTCACTCACTCATTCATTCATTCATTCACGCGCACATGCACCTCAGGCACTAAAGTTCCGGCAGTAGACAAGAAATCCAGGCGCTGGTCCGTACACGGGGAGACACGCACAGGGGTGCTATTGGTAAGGAAATTTGAGGATGCGATGGAATTCAGTGAGCCAGAGCCCCGGGTTAGGCCCAAGGAAGGCTCTCAGGAATGCTACAGAACATGCTGGCCTCAGTGAACCCCTCTCCTGGGAACCCCTGAACTCACCTCTGTCTTGGCTTTGCTCTCCTGGCCTCGGCAGGCAGAGCATCCCAAGCCTGCTGAGCTGCACCTGCACCCAAGAAACCGTGCCCTTCCAAACAAAAGAGAGGCCACTGTCGTCACCAGGCACAGCTGCAGGCGGCAGTTTCTCAGTCCATGTGCCAGCAGCAAGAATCGTCATCGGAGATCAGATCCCGAAGCAGGACCCCAGCGCCCTGAGTGGTCTCTCCACCCACGGCTCCTCCACGGGCCCCATCGCCACCAGGGCAATACAGCAGCTCAGCGTCTCGGTCCCCACACTGGTGCTGGCGGCATAGGCACAATTCACCCTTCTTGCGAACCCCCGATTTAGAGAAAGAGGACAGCGCTTCTGCCCACAGCAGGAGGGGTGGTAACAGCCAGCACCTCGATACCCTACTCGGCAGCTGTCCCTCCTAGAAATCGGCCCACCAGCACAGCCCCCGCCAGAGTTCAGGTGCTTGAGCCCCAGCCGCTCACATGGGAGACCTCGATGTAGTTCCTGGCTCCCAGCTTTGGCCCAGGCCCAGCTGCTGGGGCATCTCTCTGCCTTTCACATAGTATACATATGTATATATGCATATATATTTTTTCCCAGGAATGCCCAACAGTGACCTCCACGGGCCTCAGTTCCCAGAACTTGTGTTCTTGGGCACAGCTGCTTTGCTGGCTCCGTCCCTGGGACAAAGCCGTGTGTGGCAGAGGTGGAGTCGGGTGGGGCTGCCCCACGCGTGAGCCCCCTCGGCCTCTCCTGGAGCAGCCCTGCCCTGCATCACGCTCAGGTTTAAACCGAGGCCAGCTGAGCACGCCCACGGCGCCGCAAGGCCAGCATGGCAACACAGGGGCAGGGAGCCGCTGCACGGCACTCCAGGCGGGGGCCTGCAGCACCTGCTCTAGGCACTTTGCGGCAACACAGCAATATGGCTCCAGAGAGGCTGCACCGAGGCTGAGGACAAGAAGCTCGGAGCAGGCGCGGGCGGCAGGCACCGGTCCATGTGCCGGAGCCTTCTGGGGACATGGTCACCTGTGGGCTCCTCCTGTGACTGCCACAGGCAGAGGTGAGAGTCTGCACCTTGCTGGGTGCCCCCTAGAGGGCAGTTGCTGCAGGGTTGCCTTTGGGGTCCACCAGGAGATCCAGAGAGGCCTGAGCAACTCCCCCCAAGGAGCACGGGGACCCTGGGGCTGGGCTGCACAGGTGGAGTGCCGGACCGGGGCCGCTCACCATGGGGCTGGCCACAGAACCTGGGCCCTTGGCCTGGGTTTCCTCCCAGACACTAATATTTATCAACAAGTTCAGGAGCCAAAAAGAGGAGACACTGAGGCACTGGCAGGGTGGGTAAGGGATTGGGGGCAGAAGGCCCTTACAGCCCCAAGCTGGGCATTTATAAACCAGGGCCTGTGGCCTGGGGTGTCCTGGGTCAATGCCTCCCCTTGGGTCTCTTCCCTCTCCCCACCCCACAGAAGGAACCTGTCTCTCCCAGGTGCGCCACGATGGCAGGCAGGTCAAGTCCAGCCCCGCTACTCACTGCAGAGGGGCTCCCTGGCACTGGCCTCCTGCCCCCTCCTGGCTGCGAAACCCTGCCCTGAGGCTACCAAATGCTCCTTAGTGAACTGGAAGACCCTTCCCAGTCTCCAGCAAAGGAAACAGACCTCAGAGTGCTGGCCGTGTGCAAGAATAACTGAGTTCCACGAATATTTCTGCTACATGCAAATCACAGGAGCAGGCACTGGCGAGGACACGTGGGGAGGGGAGGGGAGGGGAGGGGAGGGGAGGGGAGGAGGAAAGGAAGAGTGCTTTGAAGAGCCTGGGACCGGGTGAGCATGTGAGGGCAAGGCCAGGCACGGAGGCCTGGCAGGAAGGCAGGCAGCCTCAAGTCTGACCGTCAGCGCTGCGCCTGGAGCGGCACCACAACCAGGCAGAGCTGGGGCCTGGAATTCCGGATGCAAAGGGCAAACGGCTTCAAGTCACCGACGAGCTCTTCAAAGCAAATCCCCCGTTCATCCAACATCCGCAGTGTCACTGTGCAAGCATCCACCGGAGCCAGTCAAGGGAGAGCACTTTCTACGCTGAAGTTCAGTCTGTAACGCACTGGACTGTCCACAAAGGAAAAAAACCCACTAAATAGAAATATCTGCAATCCCGGGCCAGGGCTGCGGTGTAGCAGATAAAGCTGCCGACTATAGTTCCAGCATCTCATGTGGTTGCTGGTTCGAGACCCGGCTGCTCCACTTCCAATCCAGCTCTCTGCTATGTCCTGGGAAAGCAGCAGAAGATGGCCCAAGTCCTTGGGCCCCTGTACCCACGTTGGAGACCCAGATGAAGCTCCTGGCTTTGGATCAGCGCAGCTCTGGCCATTGTGGCCATTTGGGGAGTGCACCAGTGGATGGAAGACCTCTCTCTCTGTTTCTACCTCTGTAACTCTTTAAAATAAATAAATAATTTAAAAAAATGAATGCAGTCACACCCTTGTCCTTGATTTCAGTTACCCACTACCATCAAGGGTGCAAAATCTGAAAATACAGGATGGACCATTTCAGAAACAAACGACAAGTTGTAAGCCGCACGCTGTCCTGCCAGGATCTCCACGCCGTGGACACCGCCTGTCCGCCAGTCACTCTGTGGCCATCTCGGCTATGACACTAGCTCCAGGTGCCGCGGAGTTTCCACTTCATGGCCAGTTGTTGCTGACCTCTTACTGGGCCTGATTCCTAACTTTATCATGCGGCGGGCACTGTGCCAGCGTGTTAAGACGCCTCTTGGGGCACCTGCGTCCCATCTCTGCTTCCAGGACAGCTTCCTGTTAATTTGCTTGGAAAGCAGCAGACGGCGGCGCAAGGGCTTCGGCCCCTGCCACCCCCGAGGGAGACCCTGACCCTTGGCTCTGGCCCCGCCCAGCCCCAGCTGTTGCATCACTGAGTGGAGGCGCTGGTGCCCTCGCTCTGCTTGTCAAATAAATACAGAGTATAAAAACTTTCCCATAGGTGTGCACACGGGCACACAGGGCTCGGTACCACCTGCAGTTCAGGCAACGAGCGGCGGGGGAGGGGGTCTTGGAACGCACCCCCGTGGACAGGGAGGCCCCCGCACCGCAGCAGCTCCTGGAGAGACAGCAGCTGGCAGGCAGCCACGGAGGGACAAGGAGCTGTGGCACCTGGCGCTCCTGGGAATCCATCTCAATAAGACGAGAGCACGCAACACCCCTGCCCAGGAACCCCGCCACCTTCACACTCACATTTTTTTTTAATGGTCATTTCACTTAAAAGGCAGAAAGACAGACAGATCATCCATTCACTGGTTCATCCCCCAAATGCTCACGAAGCCAGGGCTAAGGCAGCCTACAAGCCAGAAGCTGGGAACGCCATCCAGGTGTCCTGTGTGGGTGGCAGGGACCCTGTGCTTGGGCCATCGTGGGTGCACATTAGCAGGAGGCCGGAATGGAGAGCAGAGCGGGGACTGGAGCCCAGGCTCTCCAGTACTGGATGCCCGCAGCCCAGTGCTGTCTCCACTTGGGTGTTTCCTAACAGCCTCTGGCACACCGTGACACTGTAATGTTGGCTAATTAAAGAACAACAAACAAACAGAAACGCCTTTATGAACTAAAGCCGACTTTCATCTGTACGGATATATTACAAAAACCTCAGGCGAGCCCACGATGTCTCTCCCATGCGAGTTTCATCTCAGTATCATCTCAATAGATTTACTGTAAACAGAAATCGCTGGCAGGCCTCTGATCAGAAGGATGGCAACATTCCCTATCCAGACTGTGTGGCAGACTCGCCCCATCATATAAATAACTTGATTTTATAAAAAAAAAAATATCACCAGGGTAATGAGCACCCTCCTAGACGAGGAACTCGGCGAGTTACGAAGAGGCAGGGAGAGAGAGAGAGAGAGAGAGAGAGAGAGAGAGAGAGAGAGACAAGGTCATGGGAGGGGGGGCACCAGTCACCAGCCCAAAGGCGCCTGGCTCGGGGCAAGGATCCACAGGCAGATTCCTGTGCTGGGTCCTTCGGGACAGGCGCGGTACCAGCTGCCACACCTTGAGCACCTACTGCGTGCCAGGCCTTGCCTGAGGCTGTGCCTGTGGGTGGGGACCTGCGACCACGCTCCGCCTTCATTCCTGTGGGTGCTATGCCTGTCTCATTTCCACAGCTGGGTCGGGCGGACAGTATTTGATAATCATCACCCGTTTCCATTTCCCACCGCTCACCCCGAGCAGGGGGCAGGGAGCGCGGGCAATGGCAACGGTCACCACTACCTCACTCCCCGAGCCGGCGCTTACTTACTTCTGTGCCGTGCCTATTTATTTACTTATCAGCCTTATCAGCCTCTTTCTGCCAGGAGATAAGTTCCTCTTAAAAAAAAAAAAAAAAAAACAGTTCACAGTGCACAACTCACTGCACTGGGCCACTTGACCCTCTCCTCCTGGTCCTCCCATGGGGTAGTAACAGGAAGAGCCCAGCACTGCACTGAGTATGGCTGCCCCAGCCTCCCCTCTTGCCAAGCTCAGTGCCAAGTTCACAGATTCTGAGACCCTGCCCCACAGCCAGCGAGGTGCCCAGCTCTGCCACACTTCACGGCCAATCCCTGTCCCCGGTCAGCTGCCACTCCGGGGGGGGGGGGGCAAACGCTGCTCTGGACTTGGTAACGTCTGCCACTGTGCCCCCCCCAAAGCCTGCCCAGCAGAGAGAAGCAGCCCCCGGCCCCTGCCCTCCCCCACCCCCAACCGCAGGTAGCTTCCTCCGGTGCCAAGCGGAGCAATGCACACAGGTGCAGTCTGTGGGGGCGTGGGGGATGCTATTTTCACTGTAGCCCCTTCTCTGATAACCGCATCGCCCGGGGTCTAGAAGCACTGGGCCTCTTTTTGGAACTGAATTTTCATATTCAATTCAGGCCTCCGGTCCTGTTTCAACACCCGCCGCGCGGCTCAGCTCTCCCGTAGAGGTGCAGGGACCGTGGAGTCGGCCTCATCCCACCCTCCTCCTTCCTCTAAGATCTCCACCTTCGAGGTCTCCGGCCGACCCAGCGAGAGGCGGTTGCTGGTTCCCCTTTCTCAGCGGGCGAAACACCCACCGCGTGACCCTGCGGCCGCAGGTCCCGTCAGATCCCGGCCCCCGCAGCAGCGAAGGCTTGACAAATGTGTGGCGTCAGAAAATCAATTCCCAAACGCCGTGTAATTGGTTGACAAGCCCACCGGGGCGACGGCGCTGAATGGGAGCCGGTGGCTTTTCTTCTAAGAGGATCGAGATAAGAGCGAGAAACATATTTACATTTTTGTCTCCAGGATCCCAGCTCGCAAGCAGGGCGGGCAAGGAAGGTGGAGGCGCTCTGGGCTCTGGAACGGCTCCAGTAAAAACTGGTCCGTACATGGGAAGAGCGTGTCAGACTCGGAGAGAATCAACTCGTCTGACTTGTGGTTTCCTTGACAGGGTTCGTCTTCCCTCGGCCTGATACGGGGCAATTAGTGCCTGTCAGCTGCATCATGTGTTATTAAGATCACTCAGGCATTTTTTAATTACGGTTAGCGAGACAGACAGTAATGAGATCTCCAGCAACTGTACCTCTCCACTTCCTTCCCAGATAAATCTTAAGCTGCCTTCCCCTCCCCACCCCCCTCTTGTTCTGATGTTTCAAAAGAATTGTTTATTCCTGCAGGTAGGTACCTGTAACGCAGAACACCGGCGGCTGGGGCCGGGGGCTCCGCTCAAACCAACCAGAGGTCCCTTTCTGGGACATGTGCTGGCTGCAGCCGGACACGGGACGGCGGCTCCGGTTTTAAAGGCCAGATTTCTGCTTCTGGGAGCTTTGCTGGACCCCCAGCGTCCCGAAGCTGGGGGAGGGGGCACAGCCAGCTAGATCCTCTCCAATCCCTAATGGGTCAGGGTCCATGCCGTCCTCGCTCTGCAACCTGCCCTGCTATGGCTCTGCGTATCACGTGACCCCAAGACCCAGGAAGCGTCAACACGCTTCGGTCTGCTTTTATAATCTGCTCCGCATTTCACTCTATTGCTTTCAAATTAACACTTCGCCAGCAAGGGTTGAAGCACAATCTCTGGCGCAACCTGGATCCGGGCTCGACATTTCTGCCTCTTGAAAGGCTCCCTTCACATCAATATTTCATTGAGGGAATGATGTTCCTTTCCTGGGAGATTTGCACATCTTTATGATCCCGGCCTTCTCTTTATACAGCCAGGAGCCAATGCAATTTCGGAGCTATTCCTGGCATGCCATCTGTTTCTTTATGAGACCAGCGAGAGGGGTCTGGGGGCCGTGTGATAAGCAGGAAAGCCCCCGGCCCACTCTGGCTGGGACGCCCGCCTCTTCCAGGCTCGCGGGGGCTGCCGTCCCCAGGGCAGCCCTGTCCAGACAAGTCGGCCAGAACTCCAGACCCTCCGGCTGGCTCCCGGGAGTATTTTTATGAAGGCAATTCTTAAAAAATCCTTTTCCTAAGGTTGTTCAAAATGTTCCTTTCAACAGAGCACATTATGTAACACGCTGGGGACACTCCTGTGCGCGGAGCCGTGCCTCCCTTCCCTGTTTGTCACAGCCAGCCTTTGCAGGCCCCGGCGCTGTGGCGTAGCAAGTTAAGCCGAGGCCTGCAATGCGGCATCCCACATGGGTGCTGGTTCGAGTCCCAGCTGCTCCACTTCCGATCCAGCTCCCTAATACTGCACCTGGGAAAGCAGCAGAAGATGGCCCAAGTGCTGGAGACCAGGAAGAAGCTCCTGGCTTCTGTTGGGGCCATTTAAGGAGTGAATCAGCAGATGGAAGATCTCTCTCTATATCTCTCTGTATCTGCCCTTCAAATAAAAATAAATAAATCTTTAAAAAAAAAAAAAAAAGAAAAAAAAAAAGCCAGGCTTTGCCTATGGGTTTTTATAGAATTCTGGCCAAGGTGTGGCCTGTGGACAAAACACACATCATTGTCCCCCTCAACAAAGCCAACTTCCTTCCATAGAATCATAGGACACCTGTTTATCCTCACCAAGCCCCCCAGAGTGGGTGAGAAAGACCAAAGCAGGACCCCCCCCCCAAGGCCACACATCACAACAGGAGCCCACCCGTCCCTTCTGTGCCTCAGGCAGAAGCAATGCTGGCCTCTGAGTGCTGACCCTGATCACCCAGCTGCTCACGTGGGCTACCACCGGGAAGGAGCTGGACCTGCAGGCAAATGGGTGCCGACCCCTGAAGCCACCTCCACCTCCCAGGAGGACCGGCAGGACCCTGACCACAGCAGGTGGTCCCGGTCTCCGGGGTGGGAGGCGGCAAGCCCCCCACAACACTGAAGGCCACTTCACCCACAGGGAGGAAACTCGGACATGCCGACGGCTGGTGCATTTACGTGGGAAAATGAAGCAGAAAGTTGAGCACTGCGAAGAGCTAGAAGCTAGCAATAAGAGAGAGAAGAGAAAGGAATCCACTGTAATTTCAAAGTGATTTTTATGGAGCGGATCCGGTCTCACACGGTGCAGACTGGATGATGGGGACTTTTATGTGAAGCTGTCTGAAGGGTGCAGAGCAGTCAAGGTCATCCAGCGGTCAAGGTCATCCAACGCTGCCAGGGGGCTCTGCCTCCGGCATTCCCGCTGCCCTGCCCTCACTCTTCGTGGGCTCAGGGGCACAGACCTCCAGGGAAGACCACAGGGCTGTGCGAGGCAGCAATCCCATATTCATGTGAGCCTGGGGATCGGCACCTCCACAGAGACAGGGCGGGGCAGGGCCGGGGTATCATGGAGGTGGCCCCTCCCACCTGAGGAGCGTCTTTCTTTCCTCTTTAGCCACAGAGGGTTTTTTGCTTTTTGTTTTTAATCCTATCTTATTGGAAAGGACGCATTGGATGTCACACTGTTAGGGACAAAACAGGTGGGCACCCGATCCTCCCAGGTCTGAAGGCAGCGCGGCAGCTCCCCTCGGCCCCGCCTCTGCCCGCCCCAGTGGCTGTGACTTCAGCTCCTCCGGCTCTTCCCAACAGTCACTTCACATCCCAGTCGGCTGCGCGGTGGCCTGCCGGCTGTGAGGTCAGTCTCAGAAAGGGCCCGCTGCTCTTCTGGCCACACACGCTGTGCTGGACAAGGACACGGCACCGCTGTCGCGCCCCACAGTTCCTGATCTCATTCCCTCGTCTGACTCCTGGCTTCGCTGTGCACTCAAGCACCAGCCTGCAGGGGCAGAGGGGGCGGGCTGGGGGGCTGGCACCCCTTATGTGCACAGCACTTGCAGAACCAAGGAGCTTGTGGGGCGGGGGGAGGGATGAAGGGGGTGCCCTAAATGGACACACAAGGGCAAGTCAGAGATGGGGGTCACATGCACGGGGGCTCCCCCACTCTCTCTGTCTGCCTGTGTGAAACACTGTTCTGTACCAAGTTCTTCAAGGCCATTGCTAGCAAAGACCGCAGGCAACCCAGACACCTATGACATGAGGACGTGCACTGCGGCACCCACATCCCAGGACGAGGTGCGGCCTTTCACACGCACACACACAGGAGCACACACCATGGAGGCTTCCGGCTTTCACGCGCCGGTCTGGAAAACCGAAGAAACACTGTTAGCTTTCAAAGATAAAACCACTAGGAGTAGGAAGGCACGCGCATCACGCTAGGGATGTGTTTTTAAAGGGGGAACAAGAGACTCTCATTTGTTTCCGGGTAATGAACTCTGGGATGAAACACAATCAGTTGCAGCGGATGCAGGAGACTTCCCTGTGTCTCTTTACTTACAATGCAAGAAATGCAGTCAACTGTTACTATGCATCAGTCCAGATCTCCTGGGAAATGACATAGGGACAGGCCCCCAAAGTCCTAAACGCACATGCTCTCGGCTCACTCGGCACTCCTATGAGAAGGGAGCCCTGCGGGAGGGGCAGGCACCAGCGGTCATCACAGGGAAGACCGGGGGGGGGGGGGTGTCGAGGGCACTCGCCTGAGGGTGGTGCGGAGCGGCATGGGGTGGGGACCGGAGTGAGGACCAGGTGAAAAAGAGCAGCTCAACCTAATGAAAACTTGGGAGGCCACGCAGTGGAACGTTCTGTAACAGTCGCTTGCACATAGTGTGTCCAGATCCACACACGCACCCACGCATACACACACACACATGCAGACATACCGTGCATACATGCACGGAGGTGTGAGCACATGCATGCACCCATACATGCATGAAGACGCACATACATCGACACACATATATGCAGACACATGTACATGCATGCAGACACACACACATACATGCAAGACTCTTCCTCTTAGCTGCCATTGAAACATAAACAAACGACTGTGGGCTAGGGGACAGAAGTGTCACGAAACAGCGTGTCCAGTGTGGCTCCACCCACCCAGCGCCACACCCTCAGAAGCCCATAAGAAAGCACAGGCGAGTTTTATCTCCCTCATTCTACTTCCCCGATGTCTTCATTTTTCACCAGCGTTTCTTACTTTTTAGAACCAGAGATAGTCATTTCTATTTTTGATTAAAAAAAAAAAAAAGACAAATACATGGCTGCTTCTCCTCCAGTAGGCAAAATGTTAGGCCTGCGGCGCAGAGACAGGGAGAGAGGAGCTCCCGCAGACGGGGCGTGGGCCCTGGGTGAGGGGGCGGCGTCGCTCCCGCTCCCGGGCCGCCTGGCCTTCGGACCAGGGGTCCTTTCCCTAGCAGGTACAGGTGGTGAACAGACACTGGAATCAAAACAGCAAACGGAACCCCACGGGCTCCAAGGGGGGGCCGGGGCAGCGGAAGGGCCTCGTCCTCCCTTCCCTTGCCTTCTGGGATTGGCACAGGCAGTTCTCTGGCTTATTATAGGGCGATGTGACAGAAATGCATTCTAACAGCAATTAAACACCACGTCTACCAGCCAGCGTTCTGGCTTAATAAAGAGCTCTGCCTGTAATAAGAAAAACCATTGTCGGGTTCCAAGCAGCGGAAATCGAGGCCTCGAGGCCCCATTTCTCCTGTGGGACAAGCAGGGGTTTGAAACACACACACACACACACACACACACACACACAAACCCAGCACCCGCCAAAGGCGCCTGAAATGCCTCACCGTCCTGACCCGCAAGGACAGAAGCCAGCCGAGCCCTGGCAAGATACCAGCACGTGGCAGCAGAGGAGGGAACAGGCCTCCCACAGCCTACGTCCCCGGTCCGACTTTTCCCTGCCATCAGCCAGAACTGCTAGAAACTACAACAGCCGGGCCACAGTGGGTGCGGCCTGTGGCTCTGGCCAGGCCCAGTGCATGGTCAGAGTCGGCAGAGGCCATCGCATGAGTCCACTTGGGCAAACTGTTCCCAGTGGCACACACCAGGTGGCATCCCCCTTTGACCAAGTCTGTGATTTCGGCTCTGGCCCTCGCTCTGCTCCAGCAAGGCGTCCCAACCTGGGAGCAGAGCTGGCGCGGGGTAGGGGAATGGGGAGTGGGGGGTGGGCAGGAACCTCAAGGTCAGGCAGGGCCAAGGTCAAGGCCAGTGACTCATCTTCTCCCCCCCCCCCCCCCGAAAACCCAGGCTGACACCACCGAGGCCACTGCTCCCAGAATTCCGAGAGATGGAGGTCTGGGCATTCCCGACGGGGCTAGGCATGGAGGAGACTCAGGTAAACACGCTCTTCTTCCTCGCCTGGGTCTTGGGGGAGTTTAGGGAGAAGCCCCGGGGCTCCGGGGGAGCTCAGAGGCAGCCGCGTCTCGGCTGCTTTAGGAGTGAGACGCAGCTAATGCTACCTGCCTTCCAGTCGCTGTGCAGGAAGTGGCGAGGATTAATGAACGGGATGCAGTAAGCTGGCATGTCCTCGGAGAGCGCCGCCAGGGAAGCACAGGGCATCAGCCCGCCGCCGGCCCACGGCCCCACCGCGGGCTCGGGAGGGAGCCACCATCTCACTCCCGCCCCAACCGCAGGAGACCTGGCGCAGCGTAGCCAGCAGCTGCACGTGCTATTAGACAAGGCATCCGCAATCGTCCGAGGACCCAACCGGCTCCAAGGAGCTGTTTTTTCTACCAAAAGGCATGACCCAAGGAGAAAACGCACCCTCCAGCTCTGTTCTCGAGATGCACAGAAACCCACGCTACGTCACCCACCCGCCAGCGTCCGGAACCAGGGCCGAGAACGGGACGCCACCAGCTAAGCACAACTAAAGCCACCACGACTTCGTCCCACGAGGGACTTCTCCAAGTTCACGGAAGCTACGCGCTACGCCAAACCCCTGCGAGGACTTCAGATAACAATAAACAGACGGATCTTCCTCCACGTTGCAAGACCTTGGCGGAGCACTCTTAGGTATGGCCTGGGGGGAGAGAGAAAGTTGAACACCGGCCATGTTGGAAAACGTCAGCTAGCGCGGGAAACAAGCCTACGCCCTGCACACGCGCGCTGAGTGTAGAACACTCGCTTTTCCTAACGAGACTCCAGGCATACAGGGGTGCACGGCTCTGTGCCCACCGCCCAGCTCTCATCAAACGCTAGCACGTGCCACCCTTGCCGTGTCTAGCGGGGAGAAGTGTCGCAGCTGAAGTCCCCACGGCACCTCTCGGGTGCACCTGTCTCCCCTTCCTGTCCTCCTCCTGCATACTGACTTCCCGGAATCTGGCATTGACCTTGCCCCCCAAACACCAGTCTGTATTTCCTGGGATGCTCTGCTTGTGCTGCATGTTAAACTCTCCTCGAGGGGGCGGCACGGCGCACACCCTGCAGCCGGCCTGCTCCGCTCTGGTCGTGCGCACAGCTGGGTGGCAGGTGCCGCCAGTGCTCTGCCCTCCACACAGCCCACTGCCACGTCTGCGTGCCTTCCGGCTCTGAATGCCTAGGGAGTGAGGGTTCCCACACACATGTGTCTCCCTGCACGCGAGCCCTGTGTGCAGAACACCTCCAAGACATACCCTCCGTCCAGGACACAGAGCGTTCCGGAGTCCTTTGCTCCCCTCGCCCACCAAGACGCACAGCTCGTGTTGCCCGACAACCTTGCCAACCCACCCCAGTCCTCGCTACAGGACCCAATTCAGCAGAGCCAGAGCCCTATCTTCCCAAAACCTGGACAGGGAGATCACAGAGTGCGGGTGGCCCTCGGATCCGCATTCCACATCACTCCACCAGGGGCAGATGGAGAATAGTCAGGGGGAAAAAAAAGAAGGATCTATGTTAAACAGGTACAGACTTCTCCCCTCTCCCTTATTTCCTAAACAACATTAACAACTACTTACATGGCATGTTCATTGTATCAGGTATTAAAAGTAATCCAGAGATGACGGACATACAGGAGAGCATGCACAAGGTAGACGCAAACGCCCCGCTCCACGAGGGACTTGCACGTCCGCAGCTGTGGGGACCTGGGGGGCTCTGGAAAGTCTCGGGCAGATAACTGAGGAGAACCACACCAGGGGACTTCAAAACGCTGGCGGAAAGTGGAATTAAAACCCAAGTTTATCTTGGTACGAAAATAATGTTGAAATCAACGCAGTTTTTGCCACAATATGTACTTTTCGTAAAGACCCTGTAAACACATGGATTTCAAAATCACACAGAAATAAACTTATCCTTTAATTGCCTTTTCTGTGATCTTTCCGCGGCCCCCTTGTGAAGCGTATGGAGAGGAGAGAGGAGTGGGTGTGCACAGGGGAAGGTTGCCACTGGTTTCAGAGAAGAAAACTTCTGGAACAGCCGCTTCCTGCTCCACAGCCCCCCACTGCCCCACTGCGGCCCCCCACGGGGGTGTTCAGAAGGTGAAGCGGCCAGCCACTGGGGCGTCCGCCATCCCCTATGGGCGTGCCCGTGAGAGTCCTGCTTCTGATCCAGCTCCCTGCTAATGTGCCTGGGGAACAACACCTGTTCCCGGGGCCCTGCCACCCATGTGCGCGACCCAGATGGAGCTCCCGTGTCCTGGCCTCAGCCTGGCCCAGCCCTGGGTGTCACATACGGGCGGTGAACCTGCAGATGGGAGCGCTCACACGCTCACTCGCTCTCATGTCACCGTACCTTTCAAATAAACATAAATACACCCACAAAAAAGAAAACAGATGCATGTGAGACTCGGCAGCATCCTTTCTTACATATCCACAGATCCAGGAGCGCCCGCCGTGAGATCGCTCATTACCAGCTTTCGAAAGCAAACCTGCATGCCGTTCTCACCGCTGTATGGGAACAAATTTGAAAAGGGGAAAAATGGCGACCGGAAACATCTTGTGGCACCGGCTCTGCCGCTCGTGGGGGGTGCCCTGGGGGGCAGAGGAAGGCGGGGAAGAGCCCCCTGCCCCCTGGCAGTGCACACGTGCCCCGGACATGATGCACCGTTTCATCTGCAGACCTGAGGTTCATTGAAGCAGCTAAGAAACAGCCCTGGCTGGATTCTGGGGGATCCCCAAGACAGGATGCCCCCCACCAAGCTGGGTGCTAAGAAGGCAACACAACTCCCCCCCAGAACCAAACTCCAGGGCCCCTGGGCTCAGGAACAGCACCTACGGGGAACAGGACATAAACAATACCGGGAGCCCGAGGGGGCCTAGGACCAAGCATGGGCCTTTCAGGAGGGGGTCAGGAGGGCGGCTGAGGAGCCAGACGAAACAGACCCCAGCTCCCTCTCGGCCCTGACCGCTCCCTCCCAGCCTCCCTGTCTCCTACAAGGCTCAGAAGCAGGGCACTCGGCCCTCTGCGCTGCCAACTCCACCCCCAGAGGCTGGTTCCATGCGCGAGGAAGGCCTGTGGCCAGCCCTGACCTTGCCCCAGCCCCGCACGGTCAGGCCATGATCCTGCTGAGCACCTGTCATGAGCCAGGCCCAGGCAGGACGGAACCTCCCAATCCTTACCACACTGCTGCTCCCCGCCCCCTCCGCCCCAGACCACGACTGCCCCCCCCCGCCACGGCCACGGCCATGGCCATGGCCCAGGCTCCTCCCGGCCTCCAGCTGCCGCCCCCCCCAGCACCCTCACCACTTGCCCAGGCCCTCAGAGCCCTGCCCTCCCAACACCCGGAGGGTGGGGGGTGGGAGGTGAGGAGAGACCCGGGACAAGGCAGATGCAGCAGCCAGGGGAGGCGCCCGCATGAGACAAGGCCAAGGTCCAGACAGGGCAGCCGAGGACAAGAGGCAGCTCCCCCGTGGCCTGGGCAGGCTCTGCAAGGGGCTGCCAGGGAACGAGGCCAAAGGAAGTGCAGCAGGACTGGCCTCTGGACCCCTCCCCGTGGCGTTAACAGTGAGAGCCGGCAGTAAGTGGTTGCCACGGGTGGCGAAAAGCGATTTCTGAAGGCCGAGCTCTGAGGAAGGGCCCAGGGAGAGAGGGGGGAGCTGGGCTCAGCGCTGCTTTGGCTGACGCCCCGGCGGCTTTGGGGGTGTGCTTGCCCCACCGCACACCGGGTGTCTGGGGAGGGGCCGGGAGCTGCTCACTGCCCACCTAGAATCCCACCAGGGTCACTCCCATGCCTCCACACTCTCCCCTGCCACAGCCCCCCAGGCCACAGCGCCCCAGCCCCAGTATGCCACACGCTTCATCCCCGGCACTATGGGCAACCAGGAGGGCAGGACCCCACGAGACTTTGGCCATGGGATGCACCACTGGGTCACCAGGCTGATAAACAGTCAGCCATGTAAGCCAAGCGTCGGGGGGGCCAGTGTTGAGCCTTGCGGTGGGTGAAGACCCCCACCCCACCCCAAAGCAGCCAGCGATGGTCCCAGTGGCTGGACCCCTGCCACCCACGCGGGAGACCTGGACTGAGTTTCTGACTCCCGGCATCAGGCTGGCGCAGCTGCTGCGGGCAACTGGGGAGTGAACCAGCAGACAGGGGCACTCGCTGTGTGCCTCCCTGCCTCTCAAATACGCTAATTAAGATTTAAATATACAAATATATTTTATGCATATTTAAATGCAGGCATATATTCACTCCTACGTATATTTAAACATATGAAGCTCTTTAATTAAAAACAAACAAACAAACCATGAGCATGGAGAGCGCCCTGTGGCTAGGCCTTCAGGAAGGCAGCTCCCAGCAAGGGGCACTGAGCCTGTCACCCCCACCGCGTGGTGCGGCCCACGGAGGTGCGCGGAAGGAAGACGCTGCGGCAACCCGGGGGTCTCAAGTGCACCCCCCGGGAACCTCGGCGGTCTCTCGGGCTCACCCGGCCGTTTCCCCAGAGGCCTCGGCGAGCGGATCAGCCACTCCGAGGGCAGGGCAGATGCACCGCTAGCTCAGCCTCTGATGGCTTGCGTTGTTGCGACTGCAGAGGTTCCGAGGGTCCCCTGATTCCATTTGCTACCAGCAATTGAATGAGTTGTTCATTCCATCAACCATGAACGATCAGCAAACAACTATGCCTGCTCATTTATCTACTCCAGTTTAATTTGAGCCCTTGAAATAAGCGCTCGTGTCTGCAATAACGGGTCGGATAGGATTCTTTTGTCTGCAGACTGTAAAAACAGCATTCTAAATCTCGCTTCCTTTGGCAGATGTCAAGGTCGCCCACATTGCCAAGGTCTCTGAAAAGCCAGTGCTGCTTCCCCTTAACCCAACTAAATTCTAAGTCCCGTGAGGGCAGGGGCTGTCGTTTCTCCAGCTCTAGTTCCCTGGCTCTGATGGAACAAACAAACTATTAGGTGGAGGAACGCGTGGATGACTCTCCCGCCGGGGCTGTGGCACACACCCATACCCACACCTCTCTGCAGCCTGGCTGACAGAACACACGCAAGCGCGGGGAAGGTGCCGGCGGCCCCCACCAGGACACACTGCCTCCCTGCCCGCCCGCGCCCTTGGCCGTCTCGAGTTGACGTGGGGTTAGCACACGGGATTACCGATCCACGATCACCAGCATCGAGACACACAAGGGGGGACTCAGGAGGGGCAGCGAGGCCACTTCGGCTGAGAGAGACGAGGGTTTAGTGCGGCCTCCAAATCCAGGAATGTTCTCGGGAGGTCACAGGCACAGACACCCACCGTAAAGAATAAAAACAGTTGCTCCGGGTGTCTTGTCAAGCAAGAATCACCGCTCGTAAGGAGAGCGACTGCTGGTGGGAGCTGCAGCCAAACACCCAGGCCTTGTGCACCTGGCCTCCCCACCCCCGGCCGCCGGCTCCCCTCCCAGCTCCCAGGGTGAAGGTCACGGGCAAAGCCTCATCCTCTCTGGGTTTCATTTTCTTCCTGATAAACCAAGAGGCCTAGCCCGATCTGGAGAATTATACAAAGTATTTCACAACATTAGATACCCGGTGAGCACTGTGTGGGAGACAGTACTTTCTCTCTCTTTTAGAAATAATTAAGGTGGCTCACAAATGGTATTCCCCATCCTAAAGTGCCTCCAGTTGAAACATAAAGCGTAAACAAGTATTAAAAACAACCACTGCCTATCAGAGAAATGCAAATCGAACCCACAGTGAGACACCACCTCCCGCCATGAGGGTGTCTACCTCCAAACAGAAACTAACAAATGTGGGTGAGGCTGGTGCGGATCAACCCCCCCTCACAATTACCATGCAACCCAGCCTTTCTTTTCTGGATCCGGACTCCACAGAACTGAGAGACACGCACTGTCCCGTTCACAAGAGCTCCGACAGGGAGGCAGCCCAGCCCGTGTCCCCTGAGGGGAGAATGGGTGGGGAACCGGCACCTATGGAGGCACGGGCTCCGGCCCAGCCTGCGCAGGAAGGAGCGTCGGATACGTGGGACCAAGGACGTGATGCTCAGGGAGACCCAGACACATGTGCTGTGATGCCACTGCCAGGGGGCGCCCAGAGCAGCGACACAGCGGGCGAGTGCTGGAGGCGGGCAGCGGGGAGCTGGTGTTCAGCAGGTGCAGGGTTGCGGTTACACAGGTGAAAAGGAGTTCTGGAGACAGGTGACGGCCACACTCAGCTACACACTGCGAGACGGGCCAGACTTAGGTAAAACAAAACAGCGCGCCATCCCGCCCGCTCGCCCTCTCGCCCTCTCTCTCTCTCTCTCTCTCTCTCTCTCTCTCACACACACACACACACACACACACACCATGTGCCTCCTGCCAGAAAACAAGCCATCACCCAGAAGTGATCCCATCAAAGTTAAAAAAAACAAAACAAAACTAATTCTGGGGCTGGCACTGTGGCGTAGCGGGCTAAGCTTCTGCCTGCAGAGTGGAATCTCATTCAGGTGCCTGTTCTAGTCCCAGCTGCTCCACTTCCGATCCAGCTCTCTGCTGTGGCCTGGGAAAGCAGTGGAAGATGGCCCAAGTCCTTGGGCCCCTGCACCCATGTGGGAGACCCAGAAGAAGCTCCTGGCTCCTGCCTTTGGATCAGCCCAGCTGTAGCCATTGTGGCCATTTGGGGAGTGAACCAGTGGATGGAAGACCTCTCTGTCACTTTAGCTCTTAAATAAATAAAACCTTTAAAAGAAAAAACTAATTTTGATCATCTTCAGAGTCAGAAACAGTCCATGGCGGGGGGGGGGGGGGGGGGAGGGGGCAACGTGCAAGACCAGAGGCGCAGGAGCCGCAGCCAGCAGGAGGCGCTTCCCCTAGAACTCGGCCCGCTGACCGCATGGCTGGTGCTAAGGAGACTGTCACTCGGGGAGATGCAATAACAGAATATCCACCGAAGTACTCACAAATAGAATAAGACGTCTGGAATCTGTTTCCAGATTAAGTGGAGACGAGGAACGAGAAGGCAGAGACAGGGCCAGGGTGGCCAGGAACGCACAGCCACTAGAGCTGACAGAGGTGACAGAAGGGCCCACGACGCGCCTGTGTCGGGGTAGACCGGAGTGTTTCCACAACAAGAGAAAAAAGGACCAAAATTCAACTGCTGATGTGAAAAAAAAAACCTACACCCAAACACCGCAGATGAACTTGACAGTAACGGGCCTTGTCCATACCGGGCGCTCAACCTCGGCTGGGACATTTCTCCACACACACGGGGGACCTGCGCGGGGAAGGAAGTCCACACAGCAGCCCCTGCCACACGCCGGGGGAGCAGCAATTTCAGGGCACGCCCAGGCAGCACGCCGCATCAGGCCTACGTGCGTCCTTCGTCACGAATTAGGTCAACACCACTAACTGCTCAAAAAGAGGAAAAACCCAGCCCGCTGCAGGCGAGCGGCAGGGATGGGGGAAGTCTGAGCCCGCCCCCTGCACAGCCTGCTCGGAGCACCGTCTGAGCCTGCGCCAGGCCTGGCCCTGGAGGCTCGCGTTTCAGAAGCAGCTGCCCACGGTCAAGCTGAAGGGCAACGATCAGAGGCTGGAAGGGCAGGCACCGGAGTCCACGGCGGCCTTGGGCCATTTGTAGAGTGAACAGAACGCGACAGGAACGGAAACCTCGGCCACGACGGGATCCGATTCAGTGCAGGAACCCACCAGAGTGGAAGGCCCTCGAGGGCCAGCGTTAGCTGGACCTGTCTGCTCGGTGGCCGCAAAGCCCCAGGACCGAGACGAGACTGGCACGGGGCCAGACGCGCAGCGGCCGCCTCTCCGGGCGGTGACGGTGTGCACAGACTTCACAAACTTGGGCAGTCAGAGAGAGAGATCCAGAGGAAATGGATCACTGCCTTCGTGGTGATCCTAACTCTCGCTGGCGGGATTACGGGTGACTGACACACAAGACTACCAGCCGGCCCGGGCATGCGAAAAATCTCCCTCACGCTTCAAGGCCCCGCAGCGCCGGCACCACCAAACCGGGGCTGGTCCGGACTCGTCCTCCCCACGCCGCCCCTGCCCTTACAGCACCAGGCACGGCCCACCCCGGCAAGAGAGGGGCTACGGGGGCCCTCCAGGCTGCACCAGAGGGAGCTCTGCAGCCCAGCATCTGGGGCCTGCGGGCAGTTTGTTAAATTCAAATAAGCGAACCATTTTGGTTCCAAAAGATTGGAGTGAAAACGGGTTGCAAATGTGACACCTGTTACTGCCTCTTAACAGCTAGCGGCTAAATGTGGACACAGACCCTCACTCAGCGAGCCCTGCTCTTCACAGGCAGCCACAGCCATGAGCAGGGGCGGCGATGCTGGGAGCCAGGACGGGAGCAGCGAGGCGGTGCAGCCGGAGAGAAAACCCAGGGCCCCACCCTGCCAGCCACGGAACCCGGCGCCCGGGCACCTCCTGCTTCCGTGGCCTGCATGACCGAGAGACACGCGTGCACAGACACGAGACAGCCAGAGGCACGAGAAGTCACGCTACACCCTAGGTTGACAGATGCAGAAACAGGCTCCACACGCAGCGGCAGGCGGGGGCGGCCCCTGGGGGAGCGGCATTCTTCACGGGTTCAGTTGCATATGAAGTGCGATGATGCGTTTGGGAGGCGTTATTTTGGAGAGACACGGTTTTCGGAGATCCGTATGGAAATTCCTATGGGAAATATGACGACATGCTGTACATTCAGCCTTCGCTGGCAGCCTGGTACACTGGTTCGCACTGTGCACCTGCTCAACAGTTGCACCGTGCCCTGAGAACGTGCGATTTCTTCACGTTAACCTAAAATCTAAAACCAGGGGCAGGCGTTTGCCTCGGCGTTTGCGATGCCATCCGGGGACTATCACTGGGACGCAGCCACTGGTAAGGCTCACGTCAGTGTCACAGCACAAGCTGGGGTCCCAGCTGCTCCTCTTCCCATCCATCTTCCAGCTAATGCACCTGCGACAGCCGTGGGTGTCCATGGCCCAAATACGTGGGCCTCTTCCACCCACATGGGAGACCAGGATGGAGTTCCTGGCCCCTGGCTTCAGTCTGGCTCAGACCTGGCCGTTGCAGCCATTTGAGGAGTGAACCAGTGGATGCAAGATCTCTCTGCCACTCTATCAAATAAACAATTAAAAAAAAAAATAAAAAGAAAGGGTGCCACTTGGGATGGTCACATCCCACATGAGCCCCTGGGTTGGAGACCCCAGTTCTGCTTCCAATTCTGCCCCCTGGTCACGTGCACTCTGGCAGGGAGCAAGGACAGCTCAAATGCTCAGGTCCCTGCCACCCACATGGCTCCCGGCCTTGGTCCGGCCCAGCCTTGGCTGTTGTGGACGTGTGGCGAGTGAACCATCGGGTGGACGCTCTCTCTTTGCCTTTCAAATAAATTTTAAAAATAAACTTTTACAAAAAGAAAACAAAGTGTACACCCTCACTACCTAAAACCCACAGGCGACCTGTCCTGTCCTTCCTCCTCCGCCCTAAGACCGCCCCTTCTTCAACGCCCCCACTGCGCAGGCACACTGGCCTCGGACAGATCGCCCGCTCCTGGGCTCTTGCTGGCATTTGGAGATGAATCAGCAGAAGAGAGTGCTATGCCTTTCAACACTGATTACTTAAATAATATAGACTATAGGCCTTTCAACACTGATTACTTAAATAATATAGACTATAGGCCTTTCAACACTGATTACTTAAATAATATAGACTATAGGCCGGTGCCTCGGCTCAATAGGCTAATCCTCCGCCTAGCGGCGCCGGCACACGTCGGTTCTGTCCCGGTTGCCCCTCTTCCAGGCCAGCTCTCTGCTGTGGCCTGGGGGTGCAGTGGAGGACGGCCCAAGTGCTTGGGCCCTGAACCCACATGGGAGACCAGGAGAAGCACCTGGCTCCTGCCTTTGGATCAGCTTGGGGCGCTGGCCGCGGCAGCCACTGGAGGGTGAACCAACGGCAAAAGGAAGACCTTTCTCTCTCTCTCTCTGTCCACTCTGCTTGTTTAAAAAAAAACAAACTATAACTAAAATGTAAGCATATATATAATATCCTCTTCATGAGTCTGGTGGGGGTCCGGGGGGGGGCACAAATACAGATGGAACCAGACTGGCTGGGAGCTGATGGAGCTGGGGGCTGGCACTCGGGGCTTATTGGGTGCTGAAAAGCTCATCTAAGGTAAGCAATTTCTTAAAGTTTCCAAAACCCCAAACACTGGCCATTTTATACTTTTCACGAGCAGTCTCCAATCCCGACATAGGTTTTCCCAACATAAAAAGAAAGGAAGGGGCCAGCATGACGGGGCAGTGGGCAAAGCCGCCACCTGCGACGCCAGCATCCCATACAGGCGCTGGTTCATGTCCCGGCTGCTTCACTTCTGATCCAGCTCTTTACTAAAAGCCTGAGAAAAGCAGCGGACGATGGCCCAAGTGCTTGGACCCCTGCCACCCATGTGGGAGACCTGGAAGAAGCTCCTGGCTCTTGGCCTTGGCCTAGCCAGTGCTGGCCATTGCAGCCTTCTGGGGAGTGAACCAGTGGACAGAAGATCTCTCTCGGTGACTCTGGCTTCAAATAAGTAAATCTTAAAAAAAGGAAAGAAGGAAGAAGGAAGAGGGGTGGAGGGAAGAAGCGGAAGAGAGAGCGAGCGAAGGAGAAGGCGCCCAGGGCAAGAAGGCGGCTCTGTGGCCAGCGTCAGGACCGGGCCCCCGAGGAAGCAGCCTACTCAACAAGTGATCAGTCAGCAGAGAGAACAGCCGCGTCAGTATCGGACCATTAAATCAGCTTCCTGGCAGACGGCACTATTGCCAAATGTTCTGATGACAGCTGGATCAAACCCGCCAATACTCGACAGTAATAAATACAGTTATTTGGGCAGAAAACTAGGGAGTGACCTTACAGCTCGGCTGAAATACGCCAAATAAGGCAAGCTTGGAGCTGTAGGAAACGGAAAAGAACAGCTAATATTTGGCAAGCTTCCTTATGATCAACAAATTAAATGTGAAGGAAGCAATTTGTTGAGAAAAGATATTTTTAAAAGGAGCTGAATCACGCAGGTTCAGGCCCGGATATGGTCAATTGGTAATTTGAAATCGTTTTTGAAAAGTTAATGTTTTCAGCCTCCAGAAATGGCATTTAAGACATCACTGAGTTAATCATAAACCCCCCCCTCCATCCCCGCTCAGGTGGAGAGGGGGCTGCCTTCACCGAGCCCCCCCCCCTTCCCCCAGCGTGCCTGTAAACCCCAGCTCAGCAGGGCCTGCGGCCAGGGTCCTCCACCCACGGCTCTCACGATAAGGGCCCAGCCTGGGTTTCCCAAGACCCTGGGGCCGCCAATCCATTTTCAATCATTAGCCATCTGACCTACTTCATTCTAGAAAGCCAAATGCTACTGGATTCCTTCACATAAAACAAGCAGAGGGCACTGGTGTTTGTGATGTGAACAGGAAGCCAGGCTGTGGTCAAAGAGCCAATCCCCGGCCAGCGACCGTGGCCCCTCTGCTGAGTGTGCCTCCACGCCACCCGGCAGGGGCCGGGAACAAAGTCCCCGTTTCCAGGGCTCCTCCGGCCAGGGCTGGGGTGGGAGGAGACAGGTTTTATAAATAGTGGGTCACATGATGATGAGTCACAGACGCAGAAAGAGGCAGGAGAGGGGCGGAGACGGCCCAGGAGGGGGTGGGCAGGGACAGCCTCCCTGACTCGGGGACATCTGAGCTGAGACCCGCGGGTGGCAAACCCGAGCAACACGGCCCAAAGTCAGCCCCGAACACGGAACAGCCGCTCGCGCCCCCAGAAGCAGGGCTGCGTGTGGCCAGACCCCTCACTGTCCATCTGCTTAGAACCTTGAAAAATCAAGGCTGCATTTTCTCCTTGATCAGAGTCCTGGTGCTGAGCCTCACGCCTCAGTGACAACTGAAACACAGCGAGCGCTCTGCTACCAACATGTGCGGTGCCTGGGCCCTCACCTCGCGCGGGACGCATCACGGTGCCGCTTCCCGGCCATGCAGACAGCACCCAGGCCAGGGGTGCCCTGGCCGGCCTAAAGAAGCCAGCTGCCCACGGTGGGCAAGGGACATCAGCCGTTCGTCTTCTGCAGGCCTGCCCGGAGAACTCGGTGGGAGCAGGTGCATTCTACAGCACCACAGTCCCCACAGTTCACGACAACTCAGCAGATCGGAGGCCCCTGCGCTGTCCTAACAGCGGGCCAGAGTCAAGGACTGGTCGCGTCCTGGCTGGTACAGAGAGGCTCAGTGACCAAGAATACCGCCACCGCTGCCCGGGGCGTCAGCGTTAAAGACCCCTCAGCCCTCCACGGCAGGCGTCGGTTCTGCGGGTCTCGCAGAGACTTGGTGGTTTCCCACTCCCTTGCACGGGTGGGTGCCCACCAGGAGGGCTGAGCACAGTCTGACTGGATTGCAACATCCATTCCCCCCAGGGTCGGCGGTGAGGGGTTGCATGTGCCGACCATCAGACATGAAGCAACGGGCATGGGGCACAGCCCCACGTGCTCGCTGGCCTGGGCGTCCTCGCTGCTGTGTGAGTACAACGCTGAGCACCGCAGGTCGCCAACAGGAGCCACAAAACACAATTCTCTGCAAGACAAAACTCCCCGCCATTCTGCAGAGCCTGGGGGGTAGCCAGGCTGCCCTGCGCTGAGGCGGCCTGGTGGGTGACAGCCCGGGAGGGACACCACCCTCCCCTCGGGGCCACACACGCTCCGTCCTCCCTTCCCTGGGAGGACAGAGTGCAGCGCTCTCTTCTCCCACTGCTGAAGTCCCGTGCTCTGGCTTCACCTCGCGCAAACCTTGCTCTGCTTGATTTAATTCAAACCAGCTGATGCGGAGGGAACCCGTCCTGGTGTTTCATCACGGTCCCCACTGCAGAGAAAGCCCAGCCAGTGCGGGGAAAGGCTGTGTTGAAAACTGCATGACAGCTGTGCATTCTGAGTCCAGGCGGGGAAAGGGGGCGGGGAGGGGGGAGAGAACTTTTCTATTTCTCCAGATATTTCAAAAGTATGACATCGCTGAATGCTACGCCTATGCTGTGCGCGGCTCGGAGGGAGTGGCCAGGGCTTCAGAGTTGAGCACAGCTCCTGCTCAGATAATGCAGCACCTGGAGGAAGCACAAAACGGGACCCAGAGGACCTGGTCTGGGCGGGAATAGAGGGCAGGCCCTCAGTGGCCCTGGGGCTCACAGGAGGACAGAGTCCACCTGCTGGAGGGCACCCGCAGAGCCTCGTTCAGAGCGCACGGGGAACCTGAGCCGAGCCAGGCTGGGCGGCTGCAGTGCGGGAGAGGGAGAGCGCTCCACGCACGCGCCACAGAGCCCAGGAGGCCGGCTCAACCCGCCAGAGCGCCCGCTCGGGGGAAACGCTGACCTTCGCCTGGGGGCAGCTTCGGAGTCCCTGACCACAGGAGGAAGCATTCACTTCTGGGCTGCAGGAAACAGATTACAGGGCTGGGTCTGTGCAGGCCGGGACGCACACCACCCCAAAGGGTTTCCCATGCATCTCCTCCAGTCCTCTTTCAGCAAAGTCCACTTCACTGGACCCACCCACCTTCAAGACGGGCACTTGCTTTTCTTTTTAAAGATTTATTTATTTGGGACTGTACTGTGGCATGGGGGTAAAGCCGCCACCTGCAGTACGCAAGTTCCAGTCCCAGCTGCTCCACTTCTGATCCAGCTCTCTGCTTTGGCCTGGGAAAGCAGACGATGGCCCAAGATCTTGGGCCCCTGCACCCGTGTGGGAGACCAGGAAGAAGCTCCTGGCTTCAGATCAGCACAGCTCCAGCTGTTGCGGCCATTTGGGGAATGGGCCAGTGGATGAAGACTTCTCTCTCTGCCTCTCTGTAACTCTGCCTTTCAAATACATAAATAAATCTTTGAAAATAAATAAATCTTTATTTATGTATTTATTTGAGAGGCAGAGTTACAGACAGGCAAACTCTTCCAGCGGCTGGCTTATTTAGCAAGAGCCGTGTCCACTCTTCACTTCTCAAAGGCCACAGCAGCCGAGGCTTGGCCAGGTAGAAGCTCAAAGCCGGGAATTCCATCCAGGTCTCCCACCTGGGCGGCAGGGAACCAAGGGCCTGGGCCGTCTTCCGCCACTTCCCCAGGTGCATTAGCAAGGAGCGGGACTGGAAGTGCAGCAGCCGGGACTCGAACCAGCGCTCATGTGGGATGCTGGCGTCATAGGCGGTGGCTTCACCTTCTGCGCCATAACGCCGGCCTCATCAAATCCACTTTTAGAGCTGTCAGTGAAAGACGGAAAACCCCAACCCAGGAGAACCACTAAGGCCAGGGAGGAGAACTGGCGGAGGAGACACAGCGCAACTGTGGGGAAATCTCGCATCGGGCCATCTGTAACCGCACCTGCGACCCCGCCTGTCCCTGCCTAAGCCCCCTGTTCTTTACCAACCTGAGAGGTGAGCAGGCACCTCGCCCCAGGCCACAGATGGCCCCAGGCCACAGTGGCTGTGGCAAGGTCCCCGGGGGAGACTGCGGGCTGGGAAGGGAGGGAGGCAGGGCCTCGGCTGCACGCTGTTGGAGCACCTGACTTTGGGTAATTTATAAAGGACAGGGGTTTATGTTTTACAGTTCTGGAGGCTGCGAAGTCCCAGGTCAAGGGTCCCCCATCGTCCTGCTGTGTCATCATCGCATGACAGACAGCAGAAGGGCAAGAGGGGGATGGGCTGGGGACCCACCCCAGCCTGCGCTGACCCACTCCCGTAATCATGCCTGCGTCCGCCCACGAGGGCAGATCGTGGCCTAAGGTCCCGCCTCTCAGCACTGCTGCACTGGGGTTAAGCTTCCAGCACGTGAACTTGAGGGGACACAGAGGCTCCAAGGACAAGGTCCACCCCCCACCCCGCACGACACAGGAAATGAGATGCCAGCATGTCGGGGAAGATTACAAGAGGGGAGGGGGTGAACTGCCGGGGCGGGGGGAGGGGTTGGATGACACCACACTACAGTGGGGCGTCACAGTCCAGGCTGAGGGGATCGGAGTGTGTGTGTGCACGAAGAGAAACGGGCACGCGCCTGAGCATGGGGGACCCACGCACTGCCGTCTGAATGCGGCTTATGCCAAAAAAACTGCTGGTGAAATTCAACCCCCACTGTGGGGTGCTAAGAGGGCGGGGCCTGGAGTCCTCGGGGTGGCCCCGCGACAGAATCCTGGTGCAGCAGACGCCCAGGCACACACGAACACGCTGGCTGCTGTGCGACGCTGCGCAGACTCCAGCTCAGGGCAGGCGGGCGCAAGGGCACAGGGGGCTAAGCCACCCTTCTGATACCCACATCCCGTATCAGAGCGCGGGTTCGAGTCCTGCCTACTGTGCTTCTGATCCAACTCCCTGCTAAGGCACCTGAGCAGCAGATGATGGCTCAAGTGCTTGAGTTCCTGTTACGCACATGGGAGACCTGGCTCTTGCAGCCATGTGGGGAGGGAACCAGCTCTCTGGGTAGGTGTGTCACTCCGCCTTTCAAATACATTAGCCCAGCAAGCAAAGGATGGGATGGCCGCAACAGCCCCCTCCGCTGAGCAGGTACTGGGAGGCGCCTCCATCCCCGGCAGCCCCGCCTGCCCATCAGTGAGGACGGTCGCACCTCTTACGGACGAGGGACCAGGGACACCCAAGGGTGGAAGGACAGGGGCAGGAGGGACCACGGACACCCAATGGTGGAAGGACGGGAGCAGGAGCCAACCCAGGCCCAGCTGCTGCCCTCCTGCCCCTGCGGCCACACAGCCACAGGCCCCGCCGCTCACTGGCCTGCCGTTCTTGGCGTCCCATGAAGCCGCTCTGAGGACAGTCCCCAGGCAGGCGCCAACCCTGTGCCATGCCGGGGGGCTCCCAAACCACTATTTCAGAAGGCAAAACTGCTGGAGGGGCCGGTGCTGTGACTTCGTGGGCCAAGCCTCCACCTGCAGCGCCGGGATCCCACATGGGCACTTGTTCATGTCCTGGCTGCTCTACTTCCTTTTTCTTTAATATATATTTTATACACTTTTTGAAAACTTGTCATGATTTTTTTTCAAGATTTATTTATTTATTTGAAAGTCAGAGTTACACAGAGAGAGGAGAGGCAGAGAGAGAGGCAGAGAGAGAGGCAGAGAGAGAGGTAGAGAGAGAGAGAGAGAGAGGTCTTCCATCTGCTGGTTTATTCCTCAATTAGGCGCAATGGCCAGAGCTGCACCAATCCAAAGCCAGAAGCCAGGAGCCAGGATCCAACCCCCCCAGCTGCTCCACTTCTGATCCAGCTCTCTGCTGTGGCCTGGGAAAGCAGTGGAAGATGGCCCAAGTCCTTGGGCCCCTGCACCCACATGGGAGACCTGGAAGAAGCTCCTGGCTCCTGGGTTCAGATTGGCACAGCTCCGGCCATTGCAGCCAATTGGGGAGTGAACCAGCGGATGGAAGACCTCTTTCTCTCTCACTCTACCTCTCAAATAAATAAATAAAATCTTAAAAAAACAAACAAACCCCCAGTGTTCCCTGTCCTCACAGCCGGCCTGGCCCGGCCCACAAGCTCAGGCACCGTGACTTCTGGTTTACTGCAGCAGATGGGCCGCTCACGCCATCTCGCTCCCTCAGGGACAAGACCAAAGGGTGGGAGAGGAGCACGCATGCGAACGGCCCCTGGAGCTCGGAGGCCAGGAAGCTGTCCCAGATGCAGGCAGCTGCTGCTCCTCCTCAAGCTGGAAGTCAGCCGTGAGTGACAGGCTTGGCTTGCAGAGCGGCAGGTGGGCAAGGCACCCTCGAAGCCACAACCCGCTGGCAGAGGACAATGGCTCTTGTCCCCAGCCCCCTCTCCAGCCTGCATCCTGGGAGACAGGAGGTCAGACTACAGCCCCCAGCCATCCCACCCAGCACTGGTTGTGGGGGGCACTCACTGGGTAAACTCTCAGCCCATGAGAAAAAAGGGCCACAGTACCAGCCCCTGCGGGCCTCCTCCTGGAAGACACGGGATTGGTCACCGGCCTCCCCCATCACAGACACAGCCCCCAGGTGAGCACCCTGGGGCCTCAGTCTCCCATGGCAGCAGACGGTGAAAGGTCATTTGAGGAAACGGCTTACTGGGGCCCAAGAGAGCGCACAGGAGCGGGGTCAAACCAGTGGGAGAAAGAGGGGGTGGTGAACGCGGGCCTCACAGAGGGATCTGAGAACCCGAGTCAAAAACCAAGTTCTGGGGCCACCTGTGACACCAGCGTCCCATACATGTGCCCGAGTCCCGGCTGCTCCACTTCTGATCCAGCTCCCTGCTAATGGCCCAGGGAAAGCAGTGGGAGATGGTCCAAGTGCTTGGGCCTCTGCCACTCACGTAGGAGACCCGGAAGAAGTTCCTGGCTCCTGGCTTCGGCCTGGCCCAGCCCAAGCTGTTGCGGTCATTTTGGGGAGTGAAACAGCAGATGGGAGATCTCTCTCTCCCTTTCTGCCTCAAAATTAATTAATAAAGTTTAAAGCAGTTTAAAGCAGGGCTCTGCAGGCCTACATGCAGAGTGATACCGTTTTCATAGTGCTCAATCACACACCCAACATCACGTAGACCTAGGCTCGGTGAGGGCCAACACATTTTTTTTTTTAAAGATTTATTTTATTTATTTGAGAGGCAGAGTTACAGACAGAGGGAGAGACACCGAGAGAGGTCTTCCATCTGCCGGTTCTCTCCCCAAATGGGCGCAATGGCTGGAGCTGGGCCAATCTGAAGCCAGGAGCTTCTTCCGGGTCTCCCAGATGAGGAATATAGTGCCCAAATAAATAAGTCTTTAAGGAAAAAAAAAAAGACAGAATAAATTAGAAGTTCAGACCGACTGGAAGCTGGAACTATTCCTACAGAAAGTAACACCAAAAGATGTGAAAAAAGGAAAAGTAGCAGGTCAGTCCACGACAGGCAGCGCCCGAGTCAGCAAGTCTGAGGCCAGGACGCGGGGCCACGCCGAGGCGCGGGTTCACAGAACCTGGACAGCGAGCAGCTCAGAACGCTCCCCTAAGAGGAGACCATGTCCCCCCAACTCTGATGGGGGCATTCAGGAAGCTACTGGAGACCAGGAAAGAACATGAGAATTAACCAGGGACGAGGCTGGGAGTTCAGAGACAGAGCGGGGGGCGGGGGTGGCGGTCCAAAGGAGGTGCAGGTGGAACCCCCAAGATGACGAGTAGGGGAGACATGGCGGGGAGCAGCCGGGCCAGGAGGGGGTGTGGCCACGAGGAAACCCGCCTATCTGATGGGTTCCACACAGTTTAAGTTCAGGGACACATCAGGTGATGCACACAGAAAACTGCAACTTGTATTATTTGCACACATGGAATGATTAAAAAATCAACTGAGCCAAAAAAGAAAGGGAGAGGCCCGACTCCTCACCCTGGGCTCACCCGGCCCATCAGACAGGGCACATGGGCCAGCCGGAGACACAGGACCACACGGGCTGCTCTGCGGGCAGGAACGGGGCTGGGGAGAAGCCGGGCCGGGGGCTGGCTCTTTTCTAACACACTTCTAACTAAAAAAAACAAAAAATGATCTGAAAGAAAACGTGGAAAAGACAATGCCCGCCCGCCTGCCTCTAGGTCACTTTTATTTTAAAATGAGATCCATCTGAGAAGTCAGACGACAAGTTCCCGTTTTTGGCTCCTCGGACCACTCTCAGCCACGAGGCCGGTGCAGCAGCGTTCACCCTGCCTGGCAACGGCCTCCTCTCCCAAGCCCCTCCCAACCACAGGCGACCTTCTGCTGCGAGTGCAGCCTGCCCTCTGTGCCGCAGGGACACCTGGGACCCTCGCTGAGCTCTTGGCAGTGAACTCTGACTTTGCTTCTGAAAAATCCTCCCTGAGCCAGAGTCCATACCATCGCTTTACCGTCTAAATGGATCACGAAGGCGGGTCAACGCAGGCTTGACAGGAAAATGTGTGTGCAACTCAGGCAACGGTGCCGTTCCATTCCCATCTGGGGTGGGGGCCCAGACACGGGCCTCTCTGCCGCTCTCCTGCGCCCCAGTAAAGGTCAGGGCCAGCTGTACCAGGACACCTCGCTGGAACAGTCACCGAGACCCTGGCCAGGAAACAGAGCTCAGAGCCCGACGCGGGAGGCCCACGGCCCAGGCCTCCATCTGCACACCTGCTGGCCCTCTCGCTGCTGTGCATTTAAGAAGCTACTAGAAATGGCTGTTATCCTTAGAGTTAAGTGCATTCCATAAACATAGCCCTGCTCTGCACTAACAGGATAAGTTCTGAACATAATTTGGTCCCTACGGAGGTCTCGTGGGCTGAGAAAATAGGAGAGAATTCTAATAATTATTACTTCCAATCAACTTGAATCATCTGATACTCCACCTGCACAGCTCTCTCCCATGTGGGTCTCCAAGGACTTCCACGTTGAAGACGTCTCCTAACAAAAGTCTGCCCCCAAATATAAAAGCCACAGAGGGGCCGAGCGGAGCTCAACCCTCAATTCTGCCTGCTCAGAGAACATTCCAGAAAGCTGGAAGAGCCTTAGATATACTCACACCTTCTACAAGCTGAGTAGATGCTTTTTTGTTCTTTTAAGATTTATTTATTTGAAAGTCAGAGTTGGGGCCGACACTGTGGCACAGTGGGTTAATGCAATGGCCTGAAGCACCAGCATCCCATATGGGTGCCGCTTCAAGACCCGGCTGCTCCACTTCTGATCCAGCTCTCTGCTGTGGCCTGGGAAAGCAGTGGAGGACGGCCCAAGTCCTTGGACCCCCAACCCCACGTGGGAGACCCGGAAGCAGCTCCTGGCTCCTGGCTTTGGATTGGCACAGCTTGCTTCTGCGGTCATTTGGGGAGTGAACCAGCAGACAGAAGACTGACCCCTCTCTCTCTCTCTCTCTCTCTCTCTCTCTCTCTGCCTTTCAAATAAATAAATAAATCTAAAAAAGGGGGGGGGGGGAGGCTACATCAAGTGCAAAATAAGTCAGAGGAGGAGGGCACATGCAAATACATCGGGGGAGTCCAGGAACAAAGACAACTTTCAGATGCCGCAAGAAGCCAGAGAGGCACTGCCGTCGTGTCCTCAGCACGGACTCCCCACGCGAGAAGAGAGTGGCAATGAACTTCACATCGAGGGCGGGGTGGGTGTATCTCTTTAAATCCCTAACAGCAGACCCTCTCCTGAGAGGCTCACACAGAACACAGAGAAATGGGCGGGCGGGCGAGGTTTCAGCACTGGTGTGCAACTTCCGCTCCTGGGGGCGTCTACAGCAGTCTAGCGCCCCCCCCCCCAGCCCCACGCCCAGCTAGAGTTTCCAGTTCAGGCCCAGGTGGTGCTGAGTCACCTGTCTGCGGACCACACTGCTGGCCAGCCGGTGCTGCAGGATTCCAACAGAGGAAGAGGGAAAGAGGTGCTCACAAACAGCTTCTTCAATGATAAGCTTTAGAAACTGACAGGAATTGAACAAATGAGTCAAAGAACGGCTTCTGGACTTAAAAAAAAAAAAAGAAACTGATAGGAAAAATGGGTCTTAAGAAGTTCAAGAGGGGGCAGGTTCAAGAGGGATAAGCCGATGCTTAGGACGCCCATACCCCGTGCCTGGTTCAGATCCTGGCCCCCGGCGCATCCAAGCCGGCGTTCTGCTACTGGGGAGGCAGCCTGGATGATCCAGGAGGAACCCAGGCATGACTGTTGTGGGCATCTGGGGAGTGAACCAGAGCATGGACTATCCCAATCTCTGTCTTCCCCTCTGCCCTTCAAGTAAATGAAAATAAACTTTTGAAAATAAAAATAATTTCAAGAATAATCTAAGTTAGATTTCCAGAAGCATAAAATGGATTGCACAATTTTAAAAACCCAGCAGAGGAAAATATAACCCCCCAAAAAAAAGCATTATAAGATTAATTAAAAATAAATGGGTGGGCGTGTGGTGCCGTGGGTTGAGCAGCCACTCGGGACACCCACGAGCCACATGAGAGTGTCTGGACCAAGTCCCAGCTTTCCCACATTCCCAATCCGGCTTCCTGCTAACACAGACCCTGGGAGGCGGCAGCTGATGGCCCAAGTAGCTGGCTCCCTGCCACCCACAAGGACGACCTGGACCGAGTTCCTGGCTCCCGGCTTTGGCCTGGCCCTGGCTATCTCTGGCACTGGGGAAGTACACCAGCTGATGGGAATGCGAGCACTCTCTTGAGTTCTCTCTGCCTCACAAATAAGTTAAAACAAACAAGCAAGCAAGCAAGCAGACTCAACCTGGGTTTAAAAAAGGAGAGCCTGCAGCAAACGGACGCATGTGCAGCCACGGAACACAGGAAGACTGGAAATAACAGCAGAGAAAAAGCTGCACCAGACAAACAGAAACCAAAAGCAAAAGGAAACACACACACACACACACACACACGAGAATCTGCACAATGAAACCGAACAGAACTGAAGGTGAAAAACACCACGAAGGATGAAGAAGCAGGCTCTCTCTACCAGAAAAGCAAACGATAAATCAGGAGGAGAGAAAGATGGTGAGCACACTGGTGTCTAACCTTGCAACGGCGACTGGATAGAATGTAGCAGTCGTCAGACACAGGAAGGAATCACCCAGGGCTTAGATGCACAGAGTAGCAGGAATGTACCCCAGAGACCCGACGCCCTAATATACTGTGTAAACACACTGTACATGTGTACAAAGTTTTTCCTTCTGAAAAAGCACTTTCTTTCTGAGCACATATGGAACATTCATCAAAATCCAGCACGTGCAATGCACCAAGAAGGCCTCAAATAGTCGAAAAAATGGGGACCATGTGGCCCCTGTTATCTGCCCATGTCATAAAAATAGACATCAATAACATTTTAAAAGCCATTACAGAAAAATATCAAGAATCCTCTCCCCCAAAAATAAGCTATTAAATAATCCTTGGGTTAAGGAGGAAATTATAAAGGAAATTGTCAAATGAGTGAAAACGAAACCATTACACATCGGAACGTGTAGAACACAGATCAAGGAATATTTAGAGGCAACGTGACGGCTTTGAGAACCTCTCTCAGAAAATAAAGAATTCAAGTAAAAGGGCCGATCATTCAAAAAAAGTTAGGAAGAGAATTCCCAGAGATGAAAGTGGGGGAAAAAGATAAGTGAAAAAAGCTACGGCTGAAGACAGCGTGCCGGAAGGAAAGAAACCTACACGAAACGGACACACTTCCCGAAAACTGTAAGAAGCCGACACTGTGCAAGAGAAAACCCGAGCGGAGCACTAACAAGGCAGTGAAATGCTCGTGCAAGGCCTCCCAGCTCACCCGGCTCGGGCCCTCCCATGCTAACCCAGTCTACGGGACAGCATAGAACCTCAGTTCCAATCGGAGGAGGAGACAATACAGCCCAGCTGGACCTAACAGAACATTTGCAAACTTCAAGCCCAACAATTTTTTCTTAAATGCAAGATGAAGAAAGGTTTATCCCAGGGAGTTACAGCTGATTCAATATCAGATTAGCAATAAAATGGACCCCAGTTATGGACCAAGGGATAAAAAACGGCACAGACACGAACAGATTTCAAGGAAAAATATTTTGTAAAGGTCAACAACTATTTACAATAAAAAAAAAAAAAGAAAGAAAGAAAGAAAGAAAGAAAGAAAGAAAGAAAGAAAGAGAAAAAAACCTCTCCAAAAACCAGGGGAGGAGGGAGAGAGGCCGTCCCTCCAGGCACGGGAGAGCAAGGACGGCCACTCTCACCAACACCGAGCAAACGAGGCCCTGAGCTTCAAACCAGGCTACTCCGGGGTAAGGAACAAATCAAACCGTCAGTATTTGGTAAATGACATTATCTCCAGAGAAAAGGCCACAGAATCCAGTTGTTACCCAGCAAAAATAGGAAGTCAGCGTGCCGGTTTCAAAATTAATCAACAAAAAACAGTTGTTCTCCTCTACACCAAAGTCACTAATTAGAAGCAAAAAATTTCAAACAAAGACATGGTGTGCAAGAACTACACCAACTGTAGAGCACTAGGAATTACGCGAATAAAGAACGCCCAAAACCTTCGTGGAGAAAGCAAGCCAAAACCTACGGGAAAATATCCTTGCTCGAGGATGCGACAGCTTAGCGATCCACTCTTGCCAAAGTAACCTGCCTATTTCGTCTAAAGCCAGTGAAAACCCTGCAGAATTTAGTGTGTGTGTCGGGGGGGGGGGGGGCTTGACAGAAATACACATGCAAGAATAAAGGAGCTTAAATGGCTGAGATACTGTGAAAGTTAAAGCAAGAGGACAAATCCTTCCTAGCAAAAGGGAAGACACAGCAGAGGGCCAGCGCTTTGAGCCAGGAGGGATCGGTGCAGAGAAACGAACAGGGCGGTGGAACAGAAGGCACCGGCCCGCCGGCCTGGAGCTTCCCAAGCCAGAGTTGTGGGGGAGGGGCAGGGGGCTGCTGCCGGCCAGGGGCCAATCGTGCCAGCCTACACCAAAGGTCTCCGTGTGAAAAGACAAAGCCACCTGCCTACGGAGGCAGGCACAGCCTTGTGACCTTGAGCGGGGAGGTCTCTCTCCAGCAAGATTAAAGTGACACAGAGCACGAGGTGTCAAAGGGACAGATCCTGACTGCGTGAAATCCAAGCGCTCCTCCTGAGGACCACCCACCGCGGGCAAATCCACAGACACGGGGCAGGCGCAGCAGCGCACATCCACAGCGCCTCCCACGTGTGAGAAATCCACTGGGGAGAAAAGTTACCCTTGCAGAAGAAAGAAGAGATGACGGGGACAAAGTAGATGACCAAGCAATTTACGAAAGGGCACGTGTGGAGGGTTGACAAGGACGAAATGGGGCCATTGGATGAATAAGCCCTCCTGGTGGCCAGAGAGAAATGACACAACACAGAAGTGCCACTTCAAAACCATTAGAATGACCAAAAAAAAAAAAAAAAAAAAAAAAATCCCCATGGAGGGGCTGACGGGAAATGCAGAGCACTGATGGGGAGGGGCGTGGTGCAGGTGGGACGGCCTCCCCAGGGCCAGCAATTTGGCTCCCAGACACCCAGAGATCACAGGCGTGGCACTGGGGTGTGGCCAGGCCTGGAGAGCCAAACACGTGAGCTGGCGCAGTGCTGTGGCCTGAACTGTCCTGTTGAAGCCCCAGCCCTCAACACCACGACTGCGAAGCAGAACCTCCGGGAGGTAATCGGGGAGGACGAGGTGGCCCTCGTGGCAGGATTACCGCACTCTGTGAGAAAAGACACCACAAGGCCGGGTTGCCCTTTCTCCCTTCTTCCCTCTCCCTGCCACGCAGTGACCCCGTCTGACAGCCTTCACTGGGACCCACATCAGCCAGTGCCTGGCTGGTGGACTTCCGGCTTCCAAACTTCGGGGTTAAGCCCCTGGCCCACGGTATGGATTACAGGGGCCCAAACAGGCTAACACCTCCGTAGGCAGGTGGCTTTGTCTTTTCACACGGAGACCTTTGGTGTAGGCTGGCACGATTCTCAAGATGGAATCAAGGTGCAAGAGTGGCCAGCACGCCCATGGCCCCCACCACAGTGCCCGAGTTTGAGTCTCAGCTCCGGCTGCGGACGCCGGCTTCCGGCCAATGGCCACCCAGGGAGACCAGTGACAGCTCGGCTAATCGAGTCTCTGCCACCCCTGTGGGAGACCTGGATGGAGTTCCTGGCTCCTGGCTCCGGCCGCAACCCAGGCTGTTGCACGCACCTGGGGAGTGAACCAGTGGAAGGGAGCTACGCCACTCTCGGATACGTTAAAAATAATAATAATTTAAAGGAAAAAAAAAAAAGGTGGAATCAATGCAGCCATCGCAAGTAACGAATGACACTTAGAGGGAACAGCATGGACGAATCTCAGAAAGTGTGCACAGCCCCAGGCCACGCCCTGAAGTAAAACTACTGCAGCCACCAGCAGGCCACGCCCTGTCCAGCTCCCTTGAGGACACAGCAGCTAATCAGAAGGGGACCTAGAACGGGGATTGGTGTCCGTGAACTGAGAGGCGTGACCCCACGCATGCACGCCTGCTCCGCACACCCGGGAATCCCAAGGCAGGCAGCAAACAAGATTTGGTCCTTCTTGCCCGTGGTGTAGAAATCAGTTAAAATCCTCACAACTGGACTGATGGACCCCGGCATCTTGAACACAGGAAGACACCTGGCCAGGTGCTCTCAGCTTTCAACATCAGTGAGCTGAACTGAGGACGCCCCCAAAGGGGGAGATGTCACCCACACCTGTCAGAAGTGACACCCAGAGAGGGCCAGGAACACGACTGAAGGAGGCTCAGCGTTTCGCTGCAGCACAGGGAGGCTGCCAACTGCATGCACACTCACACCAGCTCCTAATTCCCCGGAACTGGCTATCAGCCGCTCCAACTGCTGCTTTAGTAGGGGGCATCTGGCTTGGCGAATGGGGCTCTGCTCGCCGTTAGACAGAGCTGACAACTCCCATTCCCTCCTCGTTCCCAAATCCGCCTTTCAGGGCAGGCACATCCCCAACCATTGCCTATGAGCCTCCCCCCGCCGCGGCCACGGGGAGCCGCGTCCCAGAACCCGGGTGTCAATGGCGACATCTTGGCTCCCGAACGCTGCTCCTGCCACCCAAGCCTCAGGTGCCTGCCTTCTCTTTGTTGTGGGCTGGACGTCCTGCTGAGACAGCGATGGCAGGGACATGTCCACAGGCAGACCACGGCAGCTCCGCCCAGGGCGGAACCACGTGCCACAGCAGTGCCACCGGCCATTCCCTGAGACCGCCCACCGCACCCGAACCGGCCCCGGCTCCAGACTTCTTTAGGTGAGCTTCCAGCTTCGCCCCGCACAGAGAGAGGCTCCTTGCTGGTGGGCCAGGAAGGGGGAGGTCGGCTCTCATTCAGAGCTGCACCAGGGCCACCTCCACAAGGCCCCACACAGCAGGGGTCCCAGGGGAAACACTGCCCCACGTGAGCACTCCGAGAAGTGGGTCAGCGGGAGGACCAGGCAGGAGAGTGGAAGGGCACCCCTGTCTGGACGTGGCCAGGAGCACAGAGAGCAAGCAGCAGGTACACAGAAGAGCCCAGAAAGTAAACGGTGGCAAACACGTGTCCCTCCCGTCGCTTGCACGACCCTCTTGAGCGCCCAAGAACACTGAGAACACCCATCCCCCACAAAGGCGCACGGCTCCCAGTCCCCAAGACCAGCACGACTCCCCGCTGCCCACCGGCTGAGAAAGGGTGACCCCAATACCGTGCACCACCCCGAAGCCCGTGCGGCAGAAGCCCCTCCCAAAGGGCCACGGAAGAGTCCATCCTGACGTGAGAGCCCAATGTGGGCAAATCCAGAGACAGGAAGTAGATCCCTGGCTGCCAGGAGCTGGGGGGAGCCGGAGGGCAGAGAGAACGTATGCTGGACATGTTCTAGAACCAGATGACGCTCATGGCTGCACAACTAAAAATCAGAGTGCTCAGGACTGCAGCAAGGCGAATGTTGTTACATGAATTTTGCCTTAAAAACGACAACAACAACAACAAACCAGGGCCAGCGTTGTGGCATAGTGGGTAAAGCCACCACCTGCGATGCCGGCATCTCATATGGGCACTGGTTTGTGTCCCGGCTGCTCCACGTCCGATCCAGCTCCCTGCTAATGCACCTGGGAAAAGCAGAGGACGATGGCTCAAGTATTTGGGCCCCTGCCACCCATGTGGGAGACCCAGGTGAAGCTCCTGCCTCCTGGCTTCAGCCCGGCCCAGCCCCAGCTCTCTGGGGAGTGAACCAGTGGCCAGAGATCTCTTTCTGTCTCTCCCTCTCTCTGTGGAACTCTTATAAAGAAAGAAATCTTACAAGAGAGAGAACAGGGGGACTGTGTAAGGAACCACTCTGCACCAGCACAGCAAGCGCATTGATCAAAACGCATTTCTTTCCTCGAGAGCACTCCACCACCTTGGCACTGGCCAAACCAAAAATCTCTCGAAAGTTCTCAAGTCCCTTAAAAGGTGGAAAAACTGGGCCGGGCGTCTGGGGCAGCAATGAAGACAGTGCTAGGACAGCAGCAGCCCACACGACGGACCTGGATTCGCGTCCCAGCTCCACCCATACCCCAGCTTCCCACTAATGCACACCTTGGGAGGCGGCAGGTGACAACCCAAGGAGCTGGGTCCCTGCTGCCCGTGTGGGAACCTGGATTAAGTTCCCAGCTCCTGGCTTTGGCCTGACCCAGACCCAGCTGTTGCCGGCATTTGGGGGGTGAGCGGCAGATGGGTAATTTTTCTCTCTTTCTGTCTGCCTTTCAAATAAACAAATGAAACTGCAAATAAATCAAATCGGTTTAAAAAAAAAATCCATAAGGCACAGCCGCATCCTAATGGCCCAACCCAAGTGTCTGTACCCACAAGGGCTCTGAGTGTGAAACAAGGCTCCGGTCCACGCAGGAAACAGAGGACACGTTCCACGCTCTAGAATCCTCAGGCAACTGCATTGAGAATACCTCTCCAGCTGTGATTTTCAGAACAGTGTCTTGCAAAGTTGCCCTAAGGGGGGGGGGGGGGGTCTGGCGTGTGGAATGCAGGGCCGTCAGCAGGTGGCCAAGTGGGGACAGCACAGCCCATTCTAGAGCAGCTCCCACAGCAGGGACACGCCACGTGTCTGGTTTTAGTGGAGACAGCCTGCCAGGGTCCAGGTGCCCCAGCAAGACCCTCCTCCTCCCATCACAAGCTAAACCCACCCTGCTTGCAAAAAAAAAAAAAAAGGACGCAGACCTTCTGAGAGGTGTGCGGACACAGGGCTCTGTTTCAGGGTCTGATGGCTCGGCTCCCTGGACAGCCGACTGCACTGTTCCTCGTTTTAACCCGACTTCCATCATCCCTTTTCCCACACCCCAGGGCGGTCCTCTAACGCCTTCCCTTCTCAGCACCCTGCCTTTCCAGCCCCTGAGCCCTGCATGCTTACTCGAATGCCCCTCCCTCCCATCCCCAGGAACACCAGAGCCTCCCAGCTCACCTTCCTAGCTGGGGTCCTTCGCCACAGCCTCGACTAGTCCAAGGCCTCCCAGCTACCGTCGCCACCCTCGGCCCTGCCCCACACACTGCTTCCTGTTGAGTTCAGCAACAGAGGACACTGGGCAGGCCACACGGCAGCCGGGTGCCGTGTCCGACGGGAAGTGGCCGCCTGGCAGGCACAGGTCCCCGCCAGTACGTGCCTGACTCGCCACCAGGTCTCCCTATAATTAGTCATTGTAAGTGAAGCCGAACGCAATTAATTACATAATTTTGAAGTGTTCAAGTTTAATTCCATTAGAATTACATCATGAAACCAGGGAATTACAAAGGATTACAACAAAAAGCAAATAGGGGTGAATAAAGAAACTCCAGACTGACTCCCCCACGTCTGGGTCACATCCAGGGCTGAAGCTCCGTTCTGTCGCCCCGCTTGTTTTTAATAAACCTGGGGGCGGTCCCAGGCAGGTAGATGTCTGCATGGGGCCTCCTGGGTGCTCAACAGGTCACTGAAGACCGACCTCCCCTCCCCGATGCTGCTGCCCAGCCCCAGTGTCTCCGGCCACACAGGTGGCCAGCTGAAATGTCCAGTCCCCTACCCACCTCCGCGATGGTCAGTATCCTTGCATCGGAAATGCAGGGCCCCAGTGTGCACGCATCCTCTCTTGTAGCCCCGGCCCCTCCCCAGGACCATGATGGCCACACCCTCTGCACCCCATTCTTTCTTAGCCTCCTCCTGGCTTTGGTCTGCCCTTCTTAGGGGCTCCGCAATGGACCCTCGTAGATGCCAAGCTGAGCCCTGGGCTGGCTGCCCCCTCCAGCTGTGAGCCACCTGCTCCGTTCCCAGGGCACTGCCCCCTCCCCCAGATTCTCCGCTTTTTACTGGAGTAAGTGGGCAGAGCCCACCCGCCCCAGACGCACCCAGGCCCTCACAGCTCTGAGTCCAGCAGCCCTCTGATGGGCAGGGCAGGAGCAAGGGGGCCTTCTTCTGCCCGGTACTCTGGGGGAGAGGGGGCGCGAACAGAATCCCGACCTCCATCAGGCACCATGGAGAAACAGCCAAGAAACAAGGAACGAACTGCCCCAAAGAAAACTGGGGCTGCACTACTACCAGACCAGAGCGCTCCTTTGCATATTTTCTCTTTCAACTTACAGTTTCATAAGAGAATAAAACACATCGTCACCAAAAACCTCATCTGAACCCAGAGTCGCCTAACGGCTCGGTTTTCCAGTGAGAACTCGCTGAAGAAAGTAAGTTAGGATCCAAGGAGCATCCCCGTCACTGGGCTGCTTCTCCCAGGACATGCACCCCCCCCCACCCCCACCACTGTGAAGTCAGCTCCCGGCGGAGCCCACAGCTGGTGTCACCATCCTGCGTGGCTGATCACCTGACCCTGAGTACTGACTGCTGTCCTGACACTGCCGGGGAACCCAGTGTCACTGCAGGGGCCTGGAGAGCGGGGACCTGGGGTTGACCACTGGGTTGAATATAAACATCACCACCTGCAAAGGACTCAAGTCCTCGTAGGGGCACTTGTCCCCCGTCCAGCACAGAGGGGACGGCGGCAGGGCAGGTCTCTCCCAGGGCCCCAGGGCCCTGCCTTTAGGCATTTTCACTGCCTAACATACCCAAAACTCCAACAGACCAGCTGGTGGGCAAGGTGATGAGGAGGGCTCCCATGGGCCGTCACCCTAGCCGCACCCGCCCATCAGACAGGCGCTGGTGGCGGCGTGCCTCAGTCGGGAGAACGCTTCTCATTGGAGCTGAGTCTCAGCTGGGGAAGTCTGCAGCCAGGCTCCTCCGCCACTTGCCAGCCGCCTGCGGTGGCGGCCTGGATGGGGCCCCACGGGCGTCCGCCCGTGCAGGGGGCTTGCCTGCCCCCAGGGCTGGTGTGTGGACGGCGCGGTGTAAACCCACAGGCAGAGCCAACGCCTGCTCCTGCGCATCGCCCAGGGGATGTGAGTCTCAGTGCCCGAAAATAATTTTTTTAAAAAAAAGTTCCCGTCTCGTCCCCAGTGGGTATAAAACTGGTTCCGACACGCAGAACCCAGACCTGTGCCAAGTGTTCCCTGCTCGCCCCTGTCACCGGTCTTCGCCCCACGGCGCCGAAAGCCGCGCCAAACCCCAAGCGCCAGTCCAAGCCTCCAGGGTTTTAACTCCTCCTCCAGACTTCCGCCCTGCCTCCCTGCAGTGCCGCCTCTTCCCTGGGGGGCTCAAGCCCTGGGATTCCCACCAGTCCCCCAAATCCCACATACCCACAAAGGAGCACCCCGTCCTCCCCTACCTGGGTGGCTCCCCTCCCTCCACCCTAGCCCTGAAAAGGCCAGGCCCCAACCCCCGTCGGGGGTATCCTGGCTCTCCCAGCCCTCACTTCCCCAAATCTGTGCAAATGCCTGTGTGGCCAGACAGCGACGTCACTGCTGCAAAAATACCGCAGGTACTTTCTTGGACCAAATGAAGAAGCAGTGAGCGCACGCAGCTGTGAAGGCGGCCGCTCCGCAGTGGGTCTGGCCCAGAGCGGGATGTGCCTGTGCCCAGACACGCGCCAGCCCCACACGCCAGCCCTGGGGGTGCAGGCACGAGTCTCGCTCCAGCGCCGACTCCCAAGACTCCCAAACCTGCGTGCTTCTCCCTGGCGGCTTTCTCTCGCATTTGTTGGGTCCCTTTGAGGAAGTGTTGCCTCCCATTCAGGCCGTGAGCAGAGTCGGAGAATTGATCTCAGCCCAAGAACTGTTCTGCCCGATTCCACTTTGTTAAATGTGGGTTTTCTTCCTGACGCTGTATGTGGCACAGGTACAATACACTGTGTTTCGATCAAGGCATCTGTTACTTCGCAAAGACAAACTGAAGTAAAAGAAATAGGAAAAGAAACGCCTGTCCTGTCGGAGCACCCATCAGGAGCTCCCCAAACATGGCCATCCTTACAGAACCTGCCTGCCCAGCACAACATTAAAAAGAATTCAGTTTGCATTCTTAAAGGAATTAGCTGAACCAGTCCTGAAACAGAACACACCAGACCGGCCTCCCTGGAGCAGCCCCACGGCTCTCAGGCGGCAGTTACTTCCTAGGAGCCAAGAATCGTGATGGGTACTGCCCGCCCCGAGGCCAAGCCAAACGGCAGGTGCATAGCAACACCCTGTAGGCAGCGGCGGGGACCTGCGTGGTCAGGGCAGCTGGAAGCTGTGGTGCCCAGTGTGGGGGTCACCTCGGCTCCATCACAGTCATGTCCTACTCCTGCCCACAGGAAGTTGCCACGTCCCACCTTCTGCAAAGAGGAGGCTGGCACACAGGGGTGGAGGAGAGGAGCGCACACACTCAGGCCTGGCTCTCAGGTGGACAGAGGGGGGGGGGGGCAAGGAGCAGGATTCTGAGGTCGCTCTTGCTGGGCCCAACGACCGGGCAAGGTGGAGACAACCCTCAGGAACTCTGTCTGCCGGCCTAAGGGATGCGGTCTCCAGCCTGTGCCAAAGCAAGCCGCGGCGGCGTTTAGGGAGAGGGACGCGCGATGAAATCCATGGTGTGGGGAGGCGGCTCTGGCAGCCGCTTGTACAACAGACGGAGACCTGTTTTGAAAGGACAGTTCTGAATCAGGGGAAGGTGAGGCACTCCGCTCGCGTGCGTTAGTAAACCCTGGCTCCCCCACGCAGCCAGCAGCCCCCAGACTGTGCGCACAGCGTGCACACACACACGCACAGAGACTTCATCAAAGCCTCGGCTGGTCTTGGGATGACAGCGTAATTACATGCCGACACAGAGCCACGGGAAGCAACTGCAAACCACGTCTTAACTCCTGCCACCACTTACGTCCACCATCACTGCTCACGTCCTTCCCGTCCCGACCCCACAACGCTGACAGACCGTGCCGCCAGGGCAGACGGAGGGACTGGGCACCCACGCCACCTCGCCCGTCCTGGGAGGCCCTCAGACAGGGCACGGTCTGTGGTGGACCCGGTCACCCGGAAGGGGTGTCCTGGGGCAGCCTGGGCTTCCTGTCTGGCTCTGGGATCCAGCAGAAACATGACTCCATACTTGAACTCGACCCCTACTTGGCCGGGCCACGTGATGGCACACGTTACTGTGGAAGGGGCGGGCCCAGGTGCAGGCGAAAAGATGGATTGCAGCAGATTCGCGCCTCTCTGCTGGTTTACAGCAGGGACCCTGCGCTCCCTGGGTTGTGTTTCTTAGCGGTACTAGGAGGGGCACCTCTGCCGGGCGACGAGGCAGCCCCTCCAGCCGAGACGCCAGTGCACGGTGCGCTGTGGCTCTCTACACCCTCGGCGAGGGCAGAGGAACACAACGTGAAACAGAAACCATTCCCAGCACGAGGAACTGCAAGGGCTCAAGTTCTGGATTGACGACCACGGCGAGAAACAGAAATACACGGCGCGTCGCACCATTATCAGCCCATCTTTCAGGACGAAGCAAAAATGGCCGCGAAAGCAACAGAACGCTCCCAGAACAAAAGTCTCTGCCAGCCCTTATTCCAAAAAAAAACAAAAAAAAACTTAAATATACAATTCCCTCTGGCAAGAATTTTATTTTTAATTTTCATTTACATAGTATCTTTCTTCCAAGAATCTCAAAATAATGATGGAGCTCCACAAATACGCATTTAAAAAAAAAAAAAAACAGTTGTCACAAGCCGGGAGAGGGAGACTGAGGTGGCAGCAAGGGGCTCAGCTGGCACTGCCCGGGCTCGAAGGTGCTGCCGCCATGGCCCTCGCTCAGCCCACGGGCCTGGCTGGTGTCCGCGGCTTCCGGCGTCATCTGGTTAGCTCTCATCAAACGACTTTTATCGAAACAGTGATTTCTCCCCCGCAAAAGCAGGAGGGGGGGTAGCAATAAACTCCCCGAGAAACAACTTAACAAAGGTATCCAGACGGAGCTCGCAGTCTTACTGGTCTCAGAATACGAAGGAGTCCAAGGCAGCTGTGTCCCACAGGCCAGGCCGTTCGCACGGCGCCGGCGTGGGCAGCCGAGATCTGAACGACTTACAATCAGCAAGACGCTGTCAACACCCAAGTAAATTTTTAATGACAGTAAGAATGGCGTCCTATTCCTCACAATTTTGCAATCGCCACTTAAGAAAGAGCTGATTTGTCAATCTGTTTTTCCTTTAACCAAAGCCCAAACACCTAACAACCATAGACTTAAAAAAAAAAAGTGGGTTGTGTTCACTTATCAAATAAACAGAATAGAGAGCTATGGGCAGAGCGCACCCTACGCAGGTGCACCTAAGGGGAGGCGAGGCAGGAGCAAGGACCGGCCCGGCCTCCAGCAATTTCTTCCCGCACCAACCGTCAGGAGCACCCAGGACCTCGCGCATGGGCAGACTCAGCGGCTCCTGCGTTTTCCCAAGCTGTGAGCCCCTTTGCCAGCACTGCCAACTCCTTTTCATAAGCCAAAGCTGATGCCGGTGTTTCACTCCTCCACCCAGAATCTCCCACCTGGCCGGGTTTTGCCCCCCCAGTTGTTCTGCCCCCCCTTACCAAATCTCTAGGAGAAAGCCTCCCATCCCCCCTCCCTCCCGGTCTCCTGTCTGCATTCTCTTCCGTGGGGGAAGACCCCTGGGCAGGCGAATGGGGGAGACCAACCGATCTGGGGAGATGCCCGGGACGCGCCAGGCACCTCATGGTCCAGGGCTCCAATAAACAGGGAACATTCTGCCGACTGCCCTGGGCCTCCTACAACCAGGAGGAGCCTTTGGATTAAAAGGAAGAAGCCGGCCACCTTTATTTTGTGCGCTCACGTCATCCCATCGGAATTCAGTGACAGCAAGAATGGTCATCATTTTTAACACAGCACTGTTTGCTTTCTAAAGGAGAGGTTTTGCAACAAATTAGCTGTCTTTCAAAAAGACTTGTTCAGCCTCCTCTGCTTTTCAACTGGGTCCTTGTGGGTTTTTTTTTCTCAAAAATCTCTAGGCCAGCACAGGCGTTTGCCACAGCGGTTACCCTGCCCACCGTGGGCTGCCTGCACCCCACACCCCAGTGCCTGGTCTGAGTCCCGTCCCCGATTCCGTTCCAGCTCCCTGCTCATGTGCACCCTTGAAGGCAGCCAAGTACTGTGTCCCTGTCACCCTCGTGGGAGACCAGACGGAGCAGCAGGCTCCGGCTCCAGCTGCCGTGGGTACTTGGGAGTGAACCTGAGGGTGACCGATCTGTCTCCTTCTGTCTGTTGCTCTGCCCTTCAAATAGTCAGAATCTGTTCGGTCATAACCCAGACTAGAACAGCATCACGGGACGCCCCGCAGCCCCCTTGCAGTCACTTCCTGCAGGGGCCAGGGGCTCTCCGCAGCTCCACGGTCCTCTGTGACAAGCTACAACACTGACACACAGACCCAAACAGGCTCCCAGCGGCCTTGTCGCCTGGTCTTCAGGAAAGCGCTTCACAAACCAGAACGGGAAAAATGACTCAGACGACTCGGAGGGGCCCCGTCATTATTTCTTACTGAGCCCCCCCACCCTCCCCGGCCAAGACATTAATACCCACGACGTATGTGTGCATGCTGTTGGAGCTACGCCCGCTTTCTAAACGGAGAGGTTTCCGAGAAACTAACTCCCCTCCGAATTCTAAGCCACTGCCATTATCACCACAGAACCTGCGCGCCCCCAGCGCTCTGGCCGCGAAAGGTCTGTCCGGTCAGGGATCACAGACGCACTCCTGGCCCTGAGAAGTGGCATTTGGTGATGGAAGGTCAATCTCATGTCTGATTTCTGCCTTGAAGAGTTCCCACCTCACGCCGTGCTCCGCACGCACGCCCTCTGCTCTGTGCCCAGGCATTCGCAGGCACGGCTGGCATGTCAGGTAAACAGGGGCGGGCACACCGAGAGGCCTGGGGCCCCTCGGCAAACTGCTGTGCAGAGCCCAGCGGCCACGCCGAGAGAGCGTCCCTGGGCTTCGCCGAGAGAGCGTCCCTGGGCTTCGCTGTGGTAAGACTCCAAGAATTCCACCTGTTTCCAATTAGATACCAGAATTGCTTGAGTGTTTAAACTACATCCACTTGCTACTTATACAAAACAATTCTTCCGGGTTTTTTGAACATTTTAAATATGTTAAAATAAGATTAAGGGTCTGGTTTAAACAATCAGAGGCAGAGAAATTTCAACTGAAACCAAAACTCACTCTCACTCACTCTCTCTCTCTCCTCTCTCTGATAACGAAGAGCTTCAGACAAAACAGGTCTGGATAGGCAACTGTCTGTTGTTGACAAGGACTAATAGAAATCAGACTGTGCGGAGGGCGAGCAGCATTTTAGACAGCGAGACGGTAAGTGATTCGAGATCGGGTTTAGGCGAGCCCCCCAAGGCCTGATGTCTGGCAGGTTAGCGTGACTTCCACCGGAACGTCTAACTGGCGTTCCTAACGGTGGTCAGATACACCTGCCTCCTAAGTATGTGACACTGACTCGAGCCGCGCGTGGGAGCCACAGCCCAGGCAGCACGGGCAGGAAGTTAGCCTCCCTCGCTAGGATTTCTTCATACAATGGATTTCGCCTTTAAAAACCCATGTGTCCATTCTCCACCAACACGCTCGCCCTTCCTTCTCTGCACGGGGTGGGGGTGGGGGGTCCTTGGCTTTACCAACGAGCTGGAAGAGTCTGGGTTTTCTTAACCCTAGCCTCGTTTTCCCTTCCAGGACGTAGAACCTCCGGACAGCCTGGGAAACAGTTCTGATGGCCCACTGCTACTGGCGCCCCCCTCCAGGGGGGGAGGGTGGGGGGGCAGAGGACAGAGCACAAAGCACCGTGTCTGTGGCTTGCACCGGACACCGGGAGGGTCTGGGGCAGGTCTGGGGCTCGGCGGGGTCAGCCACCAGCATTGGCAAGGTTAGCTGGGTGGATCAGCATGACAGTAATGTCTGCGGGCACTGGGCTGCTGTCCCCTTTCCAACTCTCTCATGCTGGCCAACAACTGACAGACCACCGTACACAGAACAGGGGACACAGGCCAGGGGTCTCCGGGAGCCAACTGCATTAGCAGCTGTGGCATTAATGCAACACCCCTTCTACTGCCTGCATCATGAAAAATGTCCAGTTTCACACAGGCAAAAAAAAAAAAAAATCAACTGACAAGGACCCCCTCCCACCACCAGTCTCAAAGACATCGACACTGAATAACTAAAGAAGAAGAAGAGGCGAGCAGGGCAGCCCAGTTTGTGCACTCATTTTGTACTACATGGGATATGTAGTACACACACTCCCCGGGTGGGAGTGAGCCAAAGAAGCCAGACGCCGGTTTTGAGGTTCACTTTGGCAGGGGTTCTTTCAAGGGGAAAGTGCCTCCCCCCACCCCCCACCGCCTCTCCTAGAAATAACGCTAGGGCGGGAAGCCAGGCAGGGGCAGGCCCCATCCCCCAGGAGTCCAAAGTCTCACCAAGGAGCAGAATACATGGGCTTGTTTAAATTTCTACAGTGGTGTTGTTCTTATTTAAAGTTGGGGGGGGGGGTGTAGGTGAAGCCTGGTGCTGTACACGCGTCTGGGGTAGGATAAAAACTTGTCCAACTCGTCCTGGCCAGGCCACACAGCTGCAGCTTCCACACCGCAGACCACCGGGACGCAAAGGGGAACGAAACTGGGCACCCGGCGCCCCCACGGCAGCAGCTTTGGCACCGGCGGGCGGAGCAGGGGAGAAACCCCGGGCGCGGCAGCCCCAGGTCGCCGCCGGGCTGAGGGCAGCCGGCTCTCTCACCTGGCTCCGTCGAGCCGAGCCCCAGCCTCTTCCCAGCCCACGCGGGGCTCTGCGGGCAACCCGATCCCAGCACGAGGAGGGCTGGGAAAAGGAGAGCCTGGAAACTAAGGACTTCTCACTCGAACGGCAGCCCGCCCGCGGGGAACAGAGGGGACACTGAACCAGACGCCAACCCGGAAGGCCTCCCGGGGGCCCCGACCGGCCTTCAACCTGAACTCTGGCGTTCCACACCCAACTCAAGTTTCCAAACACGCCACGCAGCGGCCCCAAGAAACCACTGGAGGCCAGACCAGGAGGAGATGATGCTCGGATAAATGCGTTTTGCTTCGGGGGTGTTGTCTGAGTTTTTTCTTTCTTTCTTTCTTTTTTTTTTTTTTTTTTTGCAAGCTCAACATAAAGTTCATTGAAATAAGATGCCCAGGGAAACTTTGAATCAAATCTGAGAGCCACAGTTCAGGGTTCCCTAATGAAGAGGCAGACCCCGGTGGGGTGTTACAGAGTTCGTGAAACCTGTTAACTCCCCACAAACGGAGCCAATTCCCAGGCCTTTCTTGCTAGGACGCTTAAAAAAGAAAACTTCATTGATACGAAGCCAGGATGTCACAGTTGGGACACAGAGGGCAGAAAGAAAAGAAAAATCAAGGTTTGTCTCTTAAAAACTCCACAACGGGTTTTACAGTGAGCACAGGAATTAAATTATGGTAAAAGGGAGCTATTTTTACTAAAACAGGGTAGACCAATTTATCAAAAATGCCATTCAACTGTGTTCTTTACAGTCCGGAATTTAATTTACACAATAGACACTTTGGAGTAATCCATTTTACTCAATAAATACTCAGACTCCTTTAAGTTTCAGTCTTATCGGAAATGCATATTTCACATAGTCTTCTTGCTCGTTAAGCGAGAAATCCCAGGAAATTTCACAACGACCACGAGCCTGCCTTATCGTTCTTACGTGGACACGGGGGCTGGAGCAGGCGCCAACAATTAAAGTTGCCGGCCTCCGCTTGTGCGTGTCAATCCGCTCCGCTCCACGCGAGCCTGCCTCTGCTTTACTCCCAAAGGTCACCGCCACCAGCCAAGTTCAGCCAAGTTCACGCACGTCTGTCTCCCAGCGGCGCGCAGGAGCCCTCTCCCAGGGACACTGCGGGACCCCCGCCTCCCCCGCCCCGGCCCTGGCCCCCCGCACCGCTCACCTTCAACTTGGCTCCGGCTACGCACAACATCCACCCGGCAGAGTCCCGGGGCAGTCCAGGCACGGCCGGCGCGGAGCTGGCACTCTGGGGGCCAACCCCGAGGGCGCGCCGCTGCTCTGGCTGGGGGGTGACAGGCAGGAACGCGCCCCCCGGACACGGCGGCGGCGAAGCCGGGGGACAATCCTCGCGCGGTGCCTGGGGCTCCGCGCCCGCATCCCCAGCCGGCACGCCACAGTCCAGCGGGGGCCCCGGGGCTTCGCTTCGGAGAACCGGAGCCGAAGAGGCACCACGGAACGGCCCCACCGCACGCTCCATTGCGCCCGCAGGACAGGGCAGGACCCCCGAGGGGTCGCTAGGGCCGTGGGAGCCGGCCGGCAGGCGGTGAGGGCCACCCGGACCCGCGGCCGGGAGGAAGCGCCCCTCGCCCGGCACCCGGCGCGCCGGGGCGCAGCGCGGGGCCTGCGCTCGGGGAAAGTTGCAGCCCCGCTCGGCGGTCCCGCACGCCGCGACCCCGCCGCACAGCGTGCGGGAAGCCCCTGCTGCCCCGCGCCAAGTTTCCCCGAAGCGCCCCCACGGGGGGTCCCCGGCCGCGCAGGGGCAGCAGGTCCGCGCCACTCGCGCAGGCACACAAAAGAGCCGGGCGGCCCGAGGGATCCGCGGGTGGCCCCCGGGTGCTCCCCGGGACGTAAACAAGCCCCGGGGTCCACGCGGCCAGCCACGCCGGGCGCGGGCGCGGGGGGCGCGGCAGGGGCCGCTGACAGCCGGGAGCGGCGGCCGGGCCCCCCGGGCCGGCCGGGGCAGGGAGCGCGGGCGCCCGCCCGCCTGGCCGGAGCCGGGCCGCGCCGCCGCCGCCGGTGGCCGCTCTGACCCTCCCCCGAGCCGGCGGCACCACAGCGCCACCAGCCCCAGCTCCGCCGCGCCGGCGGCAGTGGCGGCGGCGGCTCCTCCTGGAGAGGCAGGCGCTTCACCCCCCACAGCAACTCCCCGCAAACTTTCCCCGGGAATACGGCGGGGCCGGGGGCGCGGGGCGCGGGCGGGCGGGCGCCGCCGCCGCCGCCGCCGCCGCCGCCACCGCCGCCGCCGCCGGGCCGCAGCCCCCTCCCGGCGCCCGCCGCCACGGCCACGGCCGCCGCCGCCCGCGCCCCGCCGCGCGCCCCGCCGCGCCGCCCCCTCCCCGGTCCCGCGGCGGCGGCGGCGGCGGCGGCGGCGGCCGCGCAGGGCCCGGGGGGGCGCCCCGGGTGGGGGCAGACACCGGGGGCAGCGGTGGCGGCGGCGGCTCCCGGCGCCATCTTGGGCTGATCGATGAATTGAACAAAGAGGATCAATTTCTGATCAAGCGAGTTATCAATGGGGGCCGGGGAGCGAGAGGGACTGGTCCCCGACGCGGCCCCGCTCTCCCGGCACCCCCTCCTCCCCGCCGCCGCGGCCTCCCCCCTCGGCGGCCGGGCAGGACCCCGGGGGAGGCCGCGGCCGCCCGCAGCCCCCACCCCCGGGCGAGAGGCCGAGCGAGGAGAAGCCTGACCTGCAGCTGCTGTAAATCAAAGCGCTTCCAATATTGAAACATCGATCCCACATTGGCCGCCATCTTGAGACATATTGAGACGGAGTGAGAGGCTGATAGAGAGGGGGCTGGAGTTCAGGAGCCGCCAGGAGGCAGCAGGCGGGCGGCGCCAAAACCCGGCCTGGAGCCGGCCGCCGCCGCCGCCGCGGAGGACGCGGACTCCCCCTCACGGCGCCGCCGCCGCCGCAGCCATGGCGAGCCCGAGCCCGAGCCGCGACCGAGGGCGCGGCGGCCGCCCCTCCCCCGCGGCGGCGTGGGCCCGGCCCGCGACCCCCGCCCCTGCCGGGCCCCCAGCCCCAGCCGCGGCGGCGGCGGCGGCGGCGCGCACCCGGCCCCGAGGGGGCGCTGCAGGGCGGGCGCGGCTCACCTGAGGCGCGCCGGCCCTGGGACCCCCGGCGTGGGACCACCTGCCGGGGTGCGGGGCGCGCTCGCCGCCCAGAGCGACCCCTCGGCGTCGGGCGGGAGATTGTTATGATGTCTGGGGTTGCGGGGAGGACCGGCCCTGTCCCCCCAGCTTGGCCGCTGCCCGCACCCGGGCCGCGCGGTCGCGGCGGGGGTCTCTGCGTCCCCCGCCCCCCTCAACCCCGCGCGGTCGCGGCTCCCGTTTAGGAAAAGTCTTGGCGGCCCGCGGTCCCGAGGGTCCCCGCACCGCTGCGGCGGGACAGCCCCAGAAACTCCATCCGCGGTGCGCGCACCGACTGGGAAAGTGTGGGCTCGCTCCCGGGCCCCAGAAAGCGAGCTCCCAAGTTCACAGAAACCCCAGCGTTGAAGCCCCCACCCCCCAAAAAAACCTCAACTCCCTTTTGATTTCCTTCTTCCCAGAAACCTGGCCAATAAAGAAAAAAAAAAAAAAAGCCCACGTTTTGCGATCGTCGTGTTTAATTGATTACACACACGTGTAATTCTCCTGCACTTCATTTAACGTGTAATTAGTTAAAACAAATCCCCAAATTCCTTAATCTTGAAAATTATATGTAAATAAACTCTGCACCCGATGCAAAAATAAAACATGGAAGTGGGAACTCTAACTGCTTTTCGGCCGAGTATCGAGGGTTTTAGGTCCGTGCGTGGAGCGTGCGGGGGAACAGCCGCGTCCCCAGATCTCGCTTCTTCCAGGGGAGGCCCCTGAGGTCCGGAGGGGGCGGGGTTCACTCTGCGCCCGCACCCCTCGACCCCACTCCCAGCACCCCTGACTCCAAGCAGGGGCAGGGAGCAGGTGGGTGGGAGCGCGCGGGAGCCCCGGACTCTGCGCGCTGCGTGCGGGGGCCGCGGGCCGCTCGGGTGCGGGGCGCCGGCCGCCGCGCTGCAGCTCCGACCGCGCCGCCCAGCAGAGGGCAGCGGCGCCCCGGCTACTCGGGTCCTCGGGTCGCGGGCGCACGTGCCACCCGCGCGCCCCAGGCCCCGCGCTGGCCACGCCCTGTCCCGGGGCCGGGCTCCCCGCGGGAAGCGGCGGCGGAGCCCCCACGCCTTGCAATCCCGCTTCTTGGCCTCGCCGGCCCACGCTTGGGGGCAGCATGCTCGCCGCTCGCATCTGTGCGGTGGCAGGCAGGCAGGCGAGCCCTTAGGAATTACCCGGAAGGTGCTTAGACAAAATGCGCAGGAGCTTGAAAAAAAGAAAAAAAAGAAAAAAAAATTCCCTCCCGTGGGGAAGAATCAGGGAATGGTTTGGATTTGGTGCAGATGTTTTCAATCTAATTATCGTGTCGATCCCCTGGGTTTGAACCAAAAAAGTGAAATATATATGACCTGTGTAATACTCCAGAAGTACATCTGGTTGGAATTCAGGGTTTTGAATCCATGGCAATATTTTAAAAATAAGTTTGACGACTATTAAATATTCTTGTTACATTTCTGGTTATGTTTATATTATTTACATGCTAGAGAACCATGTAGAGAAACCCTGCGTCGAGTGGCCTGCGGGTTGAAGTCTCTTTAAATAAAATTTAGATCACTCCTACCCAACTTTTGGGTTATAGAAGTCTTGCTGTGTACAGTCTGGGGGAGAGGCGTGTTGAGCCTACGTTTACCAGCCACGCAAAATATTACTGTGTTAAAATCATGCAAGCTAAACTGCTGATCAAAAATTATGCTGAGTGAAGTAATCTGTTAAAAAAAAAAAAAACTTTTAAAGCTACGTTTTCTTCCTCTTGAGCAAGTACATAGACTAAGAGCAAGTCCCATCTATTCTATTTCCTTTTCTCTCCTTTTCACGTGGACGCTCGGCCTCAGCATTGCCAAAGCTTGAGGGCCCACTGATCTGCAGATAGAGGGGCTCCACGCTCTGTGTGCTGTGCTAAATACTGAGAAGATGGGAAGGTTTTAGGACGGAGATCCCCACGGGCACCTACGAAGATAAAGCAGTCATCACCATGGCCTCCCGAAACACTGTGTTAACTGAGTCTCCTTAGGATGGAGCACAGCCCCGAGGTGTGTGGTCACTTTGTGCGGCCACTTTTTGACCTTCAGGGTCTCCCTTTAGGGGCAGAAAGCTCACGGCCCCCTCAGATATGGGGACCGCTGCCACCACGGGCTCCCAAAATCAAGTCCCCAGTAGTCAGATGCCAAGGTCACCGAGATGCTGGTTGTATCTTTAACTGAGATACAGCTTAGCACCAAATAAGGCAACTAGATAATACAGGAGCCAGAATGGCTCATGTTCTTTTCTGACTCATTTTATTTTGTCTAAAAAAAAAAAAAAAAATAGAGAGAGAGAGAGAGAGAGAGAGGCCACATTGGGGGTGTGATTGTACTAATGTAACTTACAGAAAACTGTAAAGTACTTGAGAGCTTACTCCTCCCGGTGCTGCTGAGATGGGTGGATTCTCCTTTCTCTCGGCATCTACACACAATTTACTAAAGACGCTAAGGGGAAAGTTAGAAAATTCTCCAAACTATCGAATGTGTAGCTTATTACTACATTGATCTTCCTTTGATAGCCCCAAGAAAATGAAACCCTGTGAGTCATTTCCTAAAGATTCAAATGTAGCCATTCTTCTGATACACAAACCTGACTCCTTAAAGGAACCGACCACCAAGAATGTCTCCAGAATTGGAAAATGCCCTACACTGTAAGACTTTATTTAATAAATAAATAAATAAATAAATAAATAAATAAATAAAAGCAAGCCCACCCTGTATCCTTCATAGGCCAGTTTTTAGGATCTTATATCGTATTTTAAATAGACACCAAAATTTAAGAAATTCAGTTTTACCTCCATCTCCAGGAAAAGTTAGGAAATAATCCAGAATTTTGACCCCACTAAAAATAAGGTGAAAAATATGGAAATCTTGTAACCTGTGTGATTGGCTTCAAGGGAAATGTCAGGACATTCTTTGTAAAACTCTGGCTGTGAGCTATGGGAACACCCAGAGAATAAAAGTACTCATTTTGTTACATGCTATCCCACCTACAGGACATAATTCATTACTATACCCACATGCAGGTGTAGTTTGTTTCATTGTAGCATTTTCTGGACACATTTTACATCTGAATTTAGATCTAGTTTCAAATAGTTTCCAACAAGAAACATTTCAGACCCCCCACCCCCAGGGGAAGCAATACCTAATGCTAAAGGTTTCCATCATCGCTTATTCACAAAGACAAAGATGTGGATATTTGGACTCATGGTAAAAAACGAATCCTGCTGACACCTTTAAACGAAACACAGTTTGCTAAGTCAGATGGGGAATTTCAATTTTGCAAGAACAGAAGTTCCAAATTGTATCCAAGTCTTCACTCAGGGACACTGGGCTTAAATTTAGGACTAGCTGAATGAAGCCAGACCGAAGTTTTGAGCCACTTTAGATTTGAAAAGATCTCTTCCTTACATCAAGAGATTATGAATAACAGAGGGAAATTACTCTCCCTTTTGTGTTCAGGCTACAGGGGGCGAGTACCTTCCAGAACCGTTTGGCATAGAGTATAGGAATAAAGTGAAGGAAGATTCTAGATTCTTTTATTTATTTATTTATTTATTTTTGAGCTCAAGGAAACCAAACTGCTCTTAATTGTCTTGTTTTTTGAATAATGCTTTATGTTAATTATTTCTAAGTACACTATTCACTGTGCTATGTAAATACCCACGGAATAAAAGTACCCATTTTGCTACATGTAATTACACGCACCCTACATAATTCATCTCTACACGCCAAATGGATGTGTAGTTATATAATTGTACCAAGAACCTGCCAAACTTGTAAGAAGCAACTCTAATGATTTCTAAATAGCAGCCGCTCCTATTCATCACCCTCCCAGCCTGTCTCTGGTGACAGCGCGGATCAGCCTCCGAGCCCCCTTCATTCCTGGCTGGCCACGCGCACTTGCCTTCCACTTCTGGACAGCACATGTGGCTGATGCTGGCCCAGGTATATCTGTCTACGCCTCTCTAATGATTCTCTTCTCCTCCGCTTGTCCCAAGACACGAAAGCTCACAGCTTGGTCTTCCAAACGCAGGCGCCTTTGAACACATATCCAACTATATGGACGGCACTCATGACTTCGGGAATCTCCTGTCTCACCTGCAGCCTCTGGACCACACAAACTTCCAGACCCACCCCCTGCCCCCCAGCCATGAACCTGGGGCTCTAGTCTCTCTCTCTCTCTCTCTCTCTCTCTCTCCCCCTACCAAACTTACATACTAATATAAATGTTCTTGATATTTAGGGTTTATTAAAATAGCACCTCTCATGTCTCCCTTTTCACCTCCTCCTGGTCATCAAACGCCCACGTAAATGTCCTATTACATAGCTCCCCGTCTGGTATTGAAATAAATGCATCCTATGTGACTCCCGCTGATGTCACTGCTGAATCACTAGAAATTAATTGTGTGCATACTCAGTAGCTTGGAAGGGTTTGAAATATGTAAAGCACTATATAAATATTATTATTATCCTGCTTAATGTAAAGTTCAGTTCTATAGCGAAAACCTTTTAATTCCTTCTCCTTCCTCCTGAGAGATAGGAGCCATGGGCTTTCTATCTCTGTTGAGCTTTCATTATTAATATCACTCCTAGAATACCCACTCGCCATCCAGTATTCCCAGTGTACATCCCCTGTACCAGGACTTACAGTGTGGGGTCTTTAAAAAAATTTTTTGAGATATAGTCACAGCACCAAGCAATGGATGGTTGTGTTTCTGTCAGCTCCTACAGTTGGAGTTGAATGCAGATTTGTTTTCATGAAACGTAATTAGATTTTTCTTTTGTCATGAGTGCTGTCAGAATGTATATTATTTTTCCCCGGGTAAGAACAGTTTGTAAGATTTTTGAAACGTGGTTCAACTGGAAAAGAGGGAAGCTGATATTTCTAGCAGTGAGTAGAAAACTTTTTTCCTTCCTCGTAGCCCTGTTCACGCTAAATATGTGATCTCGTGTCAGATTTTGTGAGTCTGTGTTACGATGTCTCTGGAGGGTTACACAGCGAGCTTCAACCAGGGCAGAAGCTCAGAGGAGGTCGACATTTGGTTTCTGTGGGCCTCTAATTTAGACACTGATTTCTATGAAAATATTCGCAGACACACACACGCACACAATCTGAGAAGCACACACGTTAAAGAAAAAAAAAAACCTAAAAGCAAGCCTTTTCCTCACAGAGGTGTGTCTGGTAAGAAGCCAAAAAAAAAAAAAAAAAAGACAACAAAATGGAGCAAACTAAAGGTGCAATAATATTCAATAAATGGGAACGTGTGACGCTGCTGTTACAAAGTGGGTTCAGTAGAATTTGTAGTGAGTGACAAGGAGAAATGTTTGTTATGTGATAAGAAGAAAACAGGATATGGTATGAGGCTAACCACAAAAACGAGCTTATTCTGTTACATACAGAATACCAAAAGAAAGCAGGCTCCAACACTCACAGTGTGTATCTCCACACGATACACTTCTGGGTGACTTCTATAGCATGTCTGACGGTGTATATTTTCCATGTGAGCACAGATACTTTATAATGCATGCAAATAGCGAACGGTGTCCAAAATAAGGCAAGAGCAGAACCCTATATGTCACTTCTCTGAACAGCAATTTACCCTAGAAGGGGTGGCATGGAAGAGTGATTCCAGCAGACAACTGAAAGCAAGGAAAAGCATGCCCTAATTTCGCCACTGAGTCACTGTTTGACTTTGCCTCGGGTTTCCTGTCTGTAAAATGGGAATAATTAATACTTTCTTGTAAAATGCTTTGGAGCTGTCCAACGAAAGATCCTATAAAGGTGCAAAGTGTTGTCCTATTAGCGCTAATTGGAGTGAGTCGAACACACAAAGGCACCGGAGAGAAACCGAAATTGTTATGGTCAAGCCGGAGACGGCTGCAGGACACTCAGCCACGTGCCAAGCTGCGGCTGGGCCAGGTCCCGGTGTTCTTTCCAGAGGTCTTTTGGGGACAGATAAAGGTGTCACCAGGAATGTTGGAAAGGTCATTGTCCAATCAGGAGACACGATCTGCTGGACAAAGCTCTGTGTCAGACTCCACACAGAGCAGAAACAGAGGACACGCTCACGTGCGTTACACCGACATTTTTTTTTCTTTCAGTTTGTAGGAGCAACAGATTCCAGAAATGAAAGAGTCCCAGATAGGACAGAATTAGGGATGAGGGGCGAAGGAAAAAGAGGAGGATATTTGGAGCCAGGAAAAGTAGGCACGGCGCAGCACATGCTAAAGCCACCCAAGGAGGGAAAACTGAGCTGGCAAGAGGCTGGGCGCCCAGGAGATAGGCCCAGGCTGGCATCTTGGAGACTGGGGGTGGGAGACGCGAGAGGCTGGCTGCCGTCTGCGAGGGCAATCAGGGACAAGGTGCCCCCGTGCCGCAAGCCTGTGTGGTATGTGGCAATAGCATGGGGGGCATTTCTAGCTCATTGTGTCAAAAAAGAAAAAAGAAAAAAAAAAAAAGCCCCTGGCCTTGTTGGCCTGGCCGGCATGGAAGGGGCAGAGATCAGCAGAGGGAGTTTGCTGGTGAGGCAGACAACCACGAAGCAAGTTCTGCCCAAGAACAGGGCGGGCGCGGAGGCACAGAGGGTTAAGCCGCAGCTTGGGACACCTGCGTCCCAGGTCAGAGTGTCAGCTACTCCCCTTCCGACCCAGCACAGCCTCTGGGCAGCAGCGATGGCTCAAGTGGCTGAGTCCCTCCCACCCATGTGGGAGACTCAGACGGGAGTTCCCAGCTCCCCGGCGTAGGCCTGACCCAACCCTAGCTGTTGTGGGCATTTGGGGAGTGAACCAAGAGATGGAAGATCCTCCTACTCCCCTTCCCCCTGTCGCGCCGCCTTAAAAATAAACTCTTAAAAAAACAAGGTTAAAAAGGAAATTTCTGTCAAACAACTCTTGGACCTTCTGTCTCTGACCTGACGTCTGTGAACCTTGGTTTCCAGAACAGAAACCAACATTACAGCAAGTGCCTAGTAAGTGTTATTGTTTAATCTCCATCTCATTCAACCACGTCACCACCCCCCACAACAAACTCTGACTTCACATCTCTGCATCCCCACCGGTGTGTTAGTTCCATTTTACAGACAAGTAGACTGAGGCCGGGTATGCCACAAAGCTGTCGTTTCATGGAAAGTATTTCTCAGGCAAATTCCCAGGGACCTGCTCCATTTCCCGGCCACTTTTAAATGATGGGACCTCAGCTGCCCCTCCCTTTCTGAGACAACTGATACAAATGTGTCTTTCTGCCTCCAACTAGCATTTCAGGAGACTGCTGTGCACCAGATCTGGAGACTGAGCCGCGTTTCTCACCCCTGTTCTCTGTCGCTTCTTCATCAGGGGGTTCGAAACCCCAGGGAACAAGAGGATCCCCCCCGCCCTGTGCTACACACACACACACACACACCTTCCCACCCTGCCGCAAGTCGTTGCGGGTTGTAAGAAGGCTGGACTTCCCAACGCACATTCTTAATTCTTCGTGCCTTGGAACATCATAATCCTTCGGCCGTCTCTGCTTTTGGCAACACAACCACTTATTGCCAGGATGGAAAGTGTCTTCCGTAGGTCTGACCGTGGCAAAGGCCATGGGGCTAACATTCGGGTTCCCGGCTTGCGTCCCCGGGCCCTTTCATTGCAGAAATGAGAGCTGAGACCTCAACCCCTCACAAAGGAGGGATGTTTTGTGCTTTCCCGAATGCAACGCGAAATCAGGTTCTTGCAAGACTGCAGCTGGTCCCGAAGCCTGCATCACTGCTAGCGGTGGTGGTGGAGTGTGTATATGTGCACACGCACGTGTGTGTGTGCATGGGTGTGGACCAGTGTGTTAATGCTCCAGCAGGTGTGAAGACAAGGTGGCAGGAGTGGCTCTAAAACTCCGTAAAATACCGTCGCTCCTGACCTGGAGAGACCTTAGAAAAGTGCTGCAGGTTATTTGATGTGCACAAGAAAGTGATACTTGATGGAGGTCAAGGCCACACGAGGGCCAGCTGCACAGCAGGTCTGGCACTGTGACGGACAGGTTTTGCCCTTGTAGCCTCTGGGTCCGAGGTATCCAGCCCCGTTCAGATTCAGCCTGTGTCTCTCCTAGAATTCTTTGCCATTTGGAAATGTCTGCGGTCAGGTGTCTCTCAAATCAATTGTTGGTGAGAACCCTGGCAGGGGCCTGGGGCCAGAGCCATGAACGCCAGCACCATCCCCTCCTGACCTCCTGAGGTTGCAGGGGCCCCATCAGAAGTCCCAACCAGGAAGAGTCACCTCAGCCTGCAAAACCACCTAAGAACAACAATTAGCGTCTGTTGAGCTTGACATAACTTATCTGGAATCCTCCCAGCAGGTGTGCAGGGCAGGAAGCATCGTTCCCATTCTACGTATAAGAAAACTGAGGCTCAGTGAGGTGGAGAGACACCTGCAAGGTGACTTGTACCCTGGCGACCCCAATTCTAGGCTTCCTATGCACTTCAGACACACACGCATCTGCTCCGCTCTGTCCCATCTGGGCCTCCACCTGGTCAGAGGCCACCTGCATGCCCTTTGACCCCTTCAGGAAGCCCTCTGTCTTACCTGGCAGCAGCCTGCTGGCCAGACGTCCTTGGTGGCGGGGGTTTCGTCTCCAGACATCTCTCTGTGGCAGTGGAGGCTCCAGACACCCTGGCCCAGGGCATCTATAATAAAGATTAATAACTTGACCTTGGTCTTGAGTGAGACATCGATTGCTAATGAGAGACAACCCCGGGGGAGAGCCGCAGAGTCCCCCTTAAGTGCAGGAATGCTTGGCAAGCTAAGCGGCTGGCGCAGGGCGCGTTTGGCCAGTCACCATCGGGAATCTACTTGCTAACTGCCCACAGTTCTCGCTGCTCCACTGGAGGGGAGTCTGGTTGCCTGCTCGGCTGGGGGAAGGATCTGATTAACGATCCCCTGCCGCTCCAGCGGTGCCTGGGAGGGTGGGGTCATGGATTCGCTATCAGAGTCCCTAGCCAGCAGTTTAGGAAAGCAATTTCAAGCTAATTCCAAGTCGGTATCTTAGCCGCCCGGCTTCCTCCACTTAATACCGACCCGTGAGTGGGAGGCAGGATTCGTTTACACAAGCTCCGATACCGTTTTATTGCGAACCGAGTCAGACCAGGTGGTGGGGTTTGGTTTTGTTTTCTTTCGGAATTGGTCTACATTTTACCGGCAAGCTGCTCACTTCCACCCCCAACCTTGAGAGGCTGTTTTCCTTCCATAAATGAGCTCCCTTGGTGGGGGAAAAAACAAACCAAAACAAGGACCCTCCGGCCCCCGCGGTTGCCCGCTGTAGCCTGATCTATTTAAGATCTGCTTTGTTCAAACAATTGCTGCCCCACTTTCTCCCAGCCGCCCCTGCCCCTCCTGCCCTCTGCCCCGGTCGGCTCAAGGATCCAATGTCTTTCCACTCCCAGTGGAATCTGTTCTTAGCACTTCAAAGTGAGGGACCGGTTTGCACCTCTGGTTTCAAACAATAGACCCAATTTCCTGACACTGCTTCGCTTAGTGGCGCTCCTGGCAACCGCAGCTGCGGTGACTCCACAGGTGAGCTAAGTCTTCCCTGGCTCAGCCCGCGCGCGCGCGCGCGGCTCCTCTCGGCGCCTCGGGGCACAGCGGGGCCAGGGCTCAGACGTCCCACAGACAGGCCCCCATGCAAGCCTCAGGCACCGTGTGTGGCTTCTGAGCTGGGCAGCGTTGAGCTGGTTACTGAGCCTCTCCGAGTCGCCGTGTCCTCATCGCTACTATGGGAACCGTAGCTTAGCCTTCCCACAGGGCTTGCGGAAAATCAGATCCCGTGAGACGAGCTGAGGGCAGGGTTCCTGGAGCCAGGCTGCCTGGATTCATAGCCTGGCTCCGAGATGCTCTTTTCTGGGGTTGGGGGGAGGTCCTCCATCTTAAACTCTGTCCATGCACTTCCTTATTTCCTAAACAGAACAATGTTACTTATTTCAAAGGCACCGTGATAGAGAGGGAGAGAAAGAGATCTTTCATCTGCTGGTTCACTCCCCCAAATGGCCACAACGACCAGTGCTGAACCAGGCCCAAATCCGGGTCACCCACGTGGGGGACAGGGGCCCAAGCACTTGGGTCACCCTCCGCTGCTTTCTACAGGCACCTCGCCAGCCTCGCTCTCTTTCTACAGCTCCCACACTCCTGTGTCTCTGGACCTTTGTCATTGCTTTAAAACAAGCATTTGATCATCTTGAAAGTCAGAATTAAAGAGGGAGAGACACACAAACACACAGAGATCTTCTATCTACCGGTTCACTCCCCAGATGGCTGGGCCAGGCAGAAACCAGGAGCTTTATCCAGGTCTCCCATGTGGGTGGCAGGGGCCCAAGCACTTGGGCTATCCTCCGCTGCTTTCCCAGGCACATTAGCAAAAAGCTGGATCGGAAATGAAGCAGCCAGAATTCTAACCAGCGCCTATATGGGACGCCAGCGCTGCAGGCAGCGGCTTTACCTGCTGGGCCACAGCACCAGCTCTTTGCGTGGCCATCACAACACTTAATGCACCTGCCCAGATCCATGTCCTACCATGTGCACAGCCCACGTGGAGCATAATACCTGTTTTACTTTCTTGTTCCTGGAATATCACTTTTGCTGAAGTTGAGGGTGGTGAGGAGCCCTGGGGAGCCCACACACTAAAACTGGAATGACACACAGAGAATCAGCAAGGTCCCAGAGCAAGCAAGGTGACACGGAACTTCATGAAACATTTCCTATTTTTCATCTGTTCTCTTTGTATTCATACACGAGAATGGATGCAAACTGCGTTGTAGCAATTAGCATGCATTTTGCTGTGACCCTGAGAAGCTAATTAATTAATACATCCCTTAAAAGAAAAGGCCTGAGGAGTGGGATCCTCTAGCGCTGCTGTGTCAGACGGCTCAACTGTTTGGGGTGCCACCGTAGCAGCAGGTACACGACAGAACGGCCACCTCACAGACCGCAGCCCGGAGCGAGCAACAAAGCCTCAAGTGGCTCATTCTTCGGAACAAGCGTACCGTGCTCATGCAAGATGTTAATGCTAAGGAAAACTGTGCCAGGAGCTCAGTGCACAGGGCTGCTCTGTCTTGGTCGCCCGGTCTTTCTCTAAGAGTGGCGCTGTCCATAACTGGGCCCTCTGGCACTTCCCCGCCTGCCAACAGCGACAGGAGGGGACCACAGGCCTTCTTGGAGGATGCTGAAGTTAACAGAGCCGCCTTGTCCTCAGGTGAGATGTCCCTGGAGCCAGGGACCCAGTCTGGAGGAGGCGTTCTCAGGTTACACTTGACCTTTGGTCCACCCGGGGGATGTCTGGGTCAAGGTCTGGTCTCTGTCTCCCAAGCGCTGGAGTAAATCGTGCTAGGGAGCTGGGCATCACTCCTGCCCTCCTCATTGTGTCTGTGAGTTCACAGCCCGGGAGGGGCCGCCTGTCGTTCCCTACCCACCGCCCCGCATGCCCACATGGCTCCCGCCATGACCTTGGTGGGGGGCTCGCCGTTCCTAAGCACGCATCACCTGCTAGCCGTGGTGGTCGGGTGAATCACCGGGGCTTCTCCAGCTTCAGTCCCAGTAAGAACAGCCTCCCACCCACCTGCCGTCCCAAGGAGCAGCTGGATCTGTCTGATGTCCTGAGGCCAAGACTGCAAGAACCACGGGGAAAAAAAGCACCCACAACTGACAGCAGAAACCAAACAGGCGTGTTTTAAACACAGACAGAGACTTCGCCAGCACGTCGCGTCTGGTTGTCTGTGAGACTGAATTTCCACCCATTTATTTTTAAGATTTATTGATTGATTTTTATTTATTTAAAAAGCAGAGAGGGACACACGGAGATCTTCCATCCTCTGATTCGCTCAGCAAATGCCTGCAGCAGCTGAAGCTGGACCAAAGTCAGGAGCCCAGGACTCAATCTGGGGTCTCCCACGTGGGTGGCAGGGACCCGAGATCACCTGCTGTCTCCCAGTGCGCACATTAGCAGGCAGTTGGACTCAGAAGCTGAGCAGGGACTGGAATTCAGGCACTGTGATACGGGATGCGTGGTTCCCCAGTGGCTTAACCCACAGCGCCACAATGCTCACCCCAGACCATCAATTTAGATCTCACAACTCCCACAGTGTGTCCCAGGCGAGACGAGCCCCATTGCTGTCAGTAGGTTAGGGTCACTTAAGGTGGCTGACAGAAGTCGAATCACAATGCCATGGAATCTCATGCGAACAATATATACGTAGACTTACTGTCAGTAATGATTGCGAATTGCCTTAGCAACGTGAATTGATGGGAAGAGTCCATGTTTAGTGCGAAGGGGTGAAACAAAGTGAGGAGCATCAGACCAGGCTCAGTGGCTTCCCGCTGGGTGACCTCTTCAAGCCTTTCTTTTCCCATCTGTGAAATGGGGGCAATAATACTTGCCTCGTGGACTTGTTGTGAGGCATAATTAAGATAACGCATGTCCGGTGCCTGTGAGGTACCTAGTACACGTTGAGGACTGGTTTTTCCTCCTTCCGACATGGCTGTAAATCTTTATGAGCGATGTTTCTCTAAAATGTACCTAAGCCTGGGGTAGATGTGCAGTATGGCGGGTGTTTGGGACCTGGTACCACCCACATCCCATATCTGAATGACTGAGTTTGAGTCCCAGCTCCAACCCCAATTCCAGTTTCCTGCCCAACGCACCCTGGCAGGCAGCAGGTAACGGCTCAAGCGCCTGGGTCCCTGCACCCACGTGGGAGACAGGGATGGAGTTTCTGGCTCCCAGCATCAGCCTGGCCCAGTTCTGGCTGTTGTAGGCATTTGCGGAGTGAACCAGTGGATGGTTTCTCCCTCTTTCTCTCTCTCTCCCCCCCATTCTCCCCACTCCTCTCAATAAATAAAATTTGCCTGAGCCTGAAGAGAGAAAGGAGGTGAGAGAGAAAAACCTAAAGCAACGTGCCTATGATGTGGTCTCTGGCTCAGTGCATCCAAGCTTCGGACATAAATAATTTACAGCGTTAAAAATGAGTGAACAGCGGGCGTTTGAGGGACAGCAGAGAATCCATTCTAGAATGAGGAATTGTCTTCATAACGAGGGACTACGCAGTGCAAGGGAGATTCAGAATTGAGGCGAGCATCTTTTACAAGATCATTAATCCACTCGGATAGGACTTTTAATAATTCAATGGTATTACCGCAATATAAGTGATATTTTATGACGCTTAAATGAAATGTACATTTAGGAACTTAATTTGAAACACTGCCTACTTTGTTATTCTATTTTTCATAATTGCATATGTTTGGAAATTATGTTTTCTTTTTTTGCATGCCATTCTCTGCCTACACACGTATCCCCCTGTCTTGTTTATGGGGATGCTATGTCGTCTGCTTTGGCAATGGGTAAGAAAGCTCTCACTGGCAAACTCCGTAGTGTCAAAAGTTTCTGACTGATCGCTAACGAAATATCCATAATAGATGAGGAAGAGGGCCTTCATCACAGCGAGGCGTAACTTCATTTCATAAATCGCATGTTTGTTTGACAGCGCCGGAGATGCTCTTTGTCATTCTGAAAATCAATACAAAATACAGAAAAACACCAGACTTAGCTGCTCAGCCCGAGACAAAACAGAAGATGGAAAGCTCCCGTGTCACCAGCTGTCGATTGCTGAAGATCATATTGCTTAATGCAATCATTTTTTTCCCTCCATCCAAACATTACTCAGCCTCCGTGATCTCTCGCTAAGACCCAGATGCACACGCATTATGTCTGCACAGTTACAGCACACAGGGACGGGCCACCTGGCAGCTATCTGTCGGGCGGATCGATAGGGACAGGATGGAGAGGAGCCACCACCAGCACCACTCCCGCCCTCGCCCACTTGGTAAGCAGCCTGTGATGCCTGGGTTCGAATCCCAGCTCTTCTGCGCAGGTGCACCCTGGCAGGCAGCAGGTGATGGCTCAAGTGCATGGGTGGCAGCTACCCAGGTGGGAGATCCTGATGGAGCTCCAAGTTTCTGGCTTCTGTTTGGTCCAGCCCCTGCTTGTTGTGGGCATTATAAATAAAGGAATACATAAAACTTTTTTTTTTTTTTAAGAAGAGTGAGCCTTTGGCTCACTGGCTAAGCGACCACTCGCGACACCTGCATTTCACATCAGGGTGTCTGGCTGCAGTCCTGGCTCCGTGTTCTGATCCAGCTTCCTGCTAAGGTGCATCCCAGCAGGCAGCAGGTGACGGCCCCAGTACCAGGGTCCCTGCCTCCCACGTGGGAGAGCTGAGTGGAGTTCCCAGCCCTGGCTGTTGAGGCTTCTGGGGAGTGAGCCAATAGATGGGAGATGTCTCCGTCTGTCCATCTGGTTCTCCGTCTCTCTCCCTTTCAAATTAATGAAATGAAATTTTTAAAAGTTCACAGAAAATGGAATTTAAAGGATACATTTATTTGGGTGTGAAAAGTTCTTCATAGCTTTTTCCATAATGCTAATTTTCCATGAAGTTGCTGAAGATTCCTTCTATATAGGACTTCAAAAAAAATTAAGGATTGACTTTATTTGAAAGGCACAATGACAGAGAGAGGGAGAGACAGAGAGAGATCTTCCATCTATTGGTTCACTCCCCAGATGGCCGACACTGCCAGGGCTGGGCCAGTGGAAGCCAGGATTCTGGAATTCCTCCCACTTGGGTGGCAGGAGCCCAAGCACTTGGGCCATCTTCTTAATTTTTTTTCATTTTTATTTTTATTTTTATTTATTTATTTATTTATTTTACAGGCAGAGTGGACAGTGAGAGAGAGAGACAGAGAGAAAGGTCTTCCTTTGCCGTTGGTTCACCCTCCAATGGCCGCCGCGGTCGGCGCGCTGTGGCCGGCGCACCGCGCTCGTCCGATGGCAGGAGCCAGGAGCCAGGTGCTTTTCCTGGTCTCCCCATGGGGTGCAGGGCCCAAGCACCTGGGCCATCCTCCACTGCACTCCTGGGTCACAGCAGAGGGCTGGCCTGGAAGAGGGGCAACCGGGACAGAATCCGGTGCCCCGACCGGGACTAGAACCCGGTGTGCCGGCGCCGCAAGGCGGAGGATTAGCCTGTTGAGCCACGGCGCCGGCCTATTTATTTACTTTTTTTACAGGCAGAGTGGACAGTGAGAGAGAGAGACAGAGAGAAAGGTCTTCCTTTTGCCGTTGGTTCACCCTCCAATGGCTGCCGCGGTCGAAGCGCTGCGGCCGGCGCACCGCGCTCGTCTGATGGCAGGAGCCAGGAGCCAGGTGCTTTTCCTGGTCTCCCCATGGGGTGCAGGGCCCAAGCACCTGGGCCATCCTCCACTGCACTCCCGGGCCACAGCAGAGGGCTGGCCTGGAAGAGGGGCAACCGGGACAGAATCCGGTGCCCCGACCGGGACTAGAACCCGGTGTGCCAGTGCCGCAAGGCGGAGGATTAGCCTGTTGAGCCACGGCGCCGGCCTTTTTTTTCATTTTTAAATATTTATTTATTTATTCGAAAGGCGGAGCTACAGAGAGGCAGAGGCAGAGAGAGAGAGAGGTATTCCATTCATTGGTTCACTCCCCAAATGGCTGCAATGGTCGGAGCTGGGCCAATCCAAAGCCAGGAGCTTCTTTCAGGTCTCCCACATGGGTACAGGAGCCCAAGGACCTGGGCCATCTTCCACTGCTTTCCCAGGCCATAGCAGAAAGCTGGATTGTTAGTGGAGCATCTGGGACTTGAACTGGCACCCATATGAGATGCTGGCACTGCAGGAGGTGGCTTTGCCCACTATGCCACAGCACCAGCCCAGGGCCATCTTCTACTGCCTTCCCAGGCCCATTAGCAGGGAGCTGGACTGAAAGTGGAGCAGCCAGGACTCCCACTGGCACTCTGATATGGGATACAAGCATAGGAAGCAACAGCTTAATTGGCTACATCACAAAGCCGGCCCCTCCAAAATAATTTTCAAAAAAAAATTTTAAAGATTTGCTTATTTATTTATCAGGTGGAGTGACAGAGACAGAAAGACACACACACACACTCTTCCGTCTACGGGTTCACTCCCCAAATATGTTCAACAGCCAGGGCTGGGCCAGGGGGTGGCAGGGGTCCAAGCCCTGGGCCATCATCTGCTGCCTCCCAGGCACGTTAGCAGGGAGCTGGGTGGGGGCAGAGGCAGGACTCTTTCCGAGGCACCGTGGTACCCGAAGCAGGTGTCTCGAGCAACAGCCTAACCTGCTGTACCACAATGCCTACTTTGCATTTAAAAAAAAAAAGTTGCTTTTTGCCACAAAATTAACTTCTCTGTTCATTCTATTTTCCTGCCCTGGGGGAGGGATGCCGCTGGACTCCCTGTGCCACACTGAAGTTTGGCTCCGGGAAGGGAGGGCGGTCCCAGCTCAGGATGGGAGGATGGGGGAAGCACAGACTGGGACTTGGCTTCCCCGCTTCTTCCCTGCTCTGACTCTGGAGCTGGGGCAGGAGCCGCATCCTCCCGGCACCCGGGCCAAGTCCAGGCCACCCTCTCCCCAGGCCAGCGCCCTGCTGTGGCTCCAGCTCTCCCTGGCGCCCCAGGAGCACCTTTCCCTGCCTGTGCCTTCAGGCCCAGGGGTGGTAACCGCTTCTTGGGCTGCCAACCTGGGGCGCCCCTTAGTCCTGTCGCACCTGCTCCACATCGCCCCTTGATCCCTTTCCTGCTGGTTCCCAGGCAGATACAGCAAGAATCTTAAAAACATACATTGTACCTCAGTGAGCGACAGTGAACGAAGCAAACATGTTTGCAACTCAGCGGAGCGGAATTTGGTCAGGAGTCGGTTCGTTTTCCCTCTCGTCGGTACCCTTAATACCGGCTTGGAAGGTCTCGCCAGCCTTTTCTGCCAACCTCCCTGGCGGGGCACAGACGCAGGGACCTGCTCCTCTCCCTCCCTCTCTGAGCTGCCTCCAGGGCCTGGCTCTGTCTGGGCCCCCATGGAATGAATGAAGGCACGAACAGCTGTCCCTACTCAACAGCCCTCCGGCAGCTCCTGGGGCAGGAGCCCTTGGCGGTCTGCCTCTGATCTTGAAGCGAGAAGCTGCACAGACACGGCGCTCCAAGCCTGGCACAGTGGGACCTGTCACTTGCAGCAGGTGCAGCGACCAAGGGCTTGTCTTGAGAGAGGGGCTCCCGGGAAGATGGCGGGTTCTCGCCTGGGTGACAGTGGGGGAAGATACTGTCCAAGATGAGCCTGTTGCTGAGACCCTAGCACACCCAGGGCTGGAGCGGGAAACTGGCCGGATGACCTTCAACTTCAGATTCTCCATTGCATTTAGGAACAAGGCTCAGCCTTGCGATGCGGACGGAACTTGGTCAAGTCTAACTGGAGCTGCTCCCTCCTGAAGAAATGTAGCAATTCTGAGCTCCAGTGGAAATTCTTTCCCCTTCCTTTCTTCCTTCCTTCCGTCCTTCCTTCCTTCCTTGTATATATTTGAAAGGCTGAGTGATGGAGAGAGAGAGAGAGAGAGAGAGAGATCTTCCATCTGCTGGTTCACTCCCCAAACACCCACAATGGCAGGGCTGGGGCAGGCAGCAGCCACGAGCCAGGAGCTCCATCCGGGTCTCTCATGTGGGTGGCAGCTGGATTGGAAGCGGAGCAGCTGGGACCTGAGGCTGAGCTCTGCCGTGCTTAACCCGGCTCCGGGTGACTTTGTTAGAGCTCCGGTTTCACCATCCTGCTATGGTCTGGGTGTGCTTTGTCCTCCTAGGGTCCCCACTGTGCCCATGTGACAGGTGACTGGCTTTCTAGGAAGAGGGCCCAAGGGAAAGACGGTTTAGTCCTGGAGGAGGAAGGGAAGCTGCCGGGAGGTGGGGGAGTTCTCATGAGAGTGCGCTGATGCACTCGTAAAAGGGCAACACTGCTCCCGCCCCGTCTCTGGCTTCCTGTCTCTCGTCCATCATGGCAGGACGACATGGCCTGGGCGGCCCTCACCAGAGCCAGGCTCATGCCAGGCCATTGCCCTGGGCCCTCCAGAAACGTGAGCTGGACAAACCTGGTTTTCTTCACAAAGAACCCGTTCTCTGGGATTTCACTGCAGGAGCAGGAAGCGAATCAATACAAGCCCCACGCAGGAGTCAGGCAGGCCTCCCAGCCTCGTCCGCGAGGCTGCCCTGACTGCCAAGGCCAAGGCCCTCCTCTGGTGCTCGGTGCACGCCACATGGACGTCGTCCCAGATTCCAACTCGCCACATCTCGGTGACCGTGCAGCTCCTCCCACGGGACTGAGGTCTTTGAGGGCGAGGTCCCCGTCTTTCTCTTCCTGGCTGGCTCTTCCCTTACGGGCCCTGCACATAGCACACGCTGTCTAAAGGCTTGATGGAGGCAGGGAGGAAGGTGGGAGCCAGGCTCAGGCCCCAGCAGCAGCAGGGCTCGGTGGTCCTGAGGTCCTAGTGGAGCCCTCCGGGCTGCTGGTTTTCCAGTCTCAGCTTGTATGTAAGAACAGAGGAGGGGGCTGGCGCTGTGGTGTAGGGGGTTAAGCCACTGCCTGCAACACTACCCTCCCATAGGAGCACTGGTTCAAGTCCTGGCTGCTCCACTTCCCATCCAACTCCCTGCTAATGCACCTGGGAAGGCAGCAGAGGGTGGTCCAAGTGCCTGGGCCCCTGCACCCATGTGGGAGACTCAGATGGAGCTCCTGGCTCCCGGTTTTGGTTCGGCCCAACCCAGGATGGTGTGGCTACCTGGGGAGTGAACCGAACCGGGGGATGAAAGATCTCTCTCTCTTTCTCTGTAACTCTGCCTCTCAAATAAATAAACAAATCTTTTAAAGAACAGAGGAGCAGGAACGGACAATCAACCTTGCAGATAAGACACCTGTATCCCCCCTGGGGTGCCTGGCTTCCGTGCCCAGCTTCCTGTCGATGCAGACCCTGGGAGGCAGCAGCGATGGCTCAAGTGACCTGGCTCCTGCCACCCACCTGCGAGACCCGGATTGGAGATGCCAGCTCCTGGCTGCTCTGTGACCCAGTCGCCAGCGGTGTGCCAACATTTAGGAAGGGAGCCTGCACATGCCGGCTGTCTCTCTGAATCTCTACTTCATTCATTAATCAATTAGTCATCATAAAAAGAATAGAGGAGGGACCCCAGCCGCCCTGACCGCACTCGCAGCTCAGCAGCCTCCACTCTGCATTCCCACGATGGGCTGCACGCCTCCCCCTGCCCCGTGCGGCCCCGGCCATATGAGAGAGCCGGTGGGGCTGGACGCAGCCTTGGGCCCTCGGAGAGCTCGGGACCCGAAGCCAAGCCGGACCTGGGGCGTGAGCTCATCAGATGCCTGAGATACTTGAATCAACTTGCTCGCAGCTCTCCCCGGTCATGTTTGTCATAATTCATGATTCACATGAGATTTTTAACAACAAAAACATTCCGATTAAATTTTTATGTGAGATGTTTTTCACTCCTCATACAAGCCTTATCAACCGTTTTGATCACAAAAAAAACTCGGCCCACCTCCGTAATTATTTAAGCTTTTTTTTTTTTTTTTAGGTGTTTTTCTGCTTAATTTGATGTAGAGATAGGCGCTCTGGGTATCGGAAGCTGGCATTCCCTTGTGTTTCTCAGGTGACTCAGGCTATTGGATGGGCTCATCTGTTTTCGTTGGTGAGACGGGACATCACGTATTATTTTTGTACTTTTTTCAAAAGGTTGCGACAGTCCCCCTGGAGTCAGTTTCCCGTCTTCCGTGCTGAAAGAAGCCACAGACAGAGAGCCCCTCTCTCGGCAGCTCACGCCAGCGCGTTCCCCTGCTGCGCCCGCAGCCAGCCAGGGCCGCATCCGACTTTGCCGAGCGTTGGCTTTGAAAAGGCGGCGAGGTGGCACAGAGCTGTCATTCGCCTGCAGTTTTGAAAAATTCTCCATGATCTTCCTCTCTCTCCTTTCAGGACTGCTGCCACTGCTTCCCGGATGAGCCGCGGGCCCAAACGCCTTCAAATAGCCAAGCAGAGGGGTAGGGAAAAGAAAAAGATTTAAAAACCAGGAGAAATGAGTTTGATGTTTTGTGGAGTCTATCTCAATTTTTATTTACTAATTTTTCAAGTTTAATGTATATGAAAGGCGGAGAGAGAGAGACCCAAGAGAGCCCTTCTATCCAGTGGTTCACTCCCCAAATGTTTGCAACAGCCAATATCAGGCCAGGCTGAAGCCAGGAGCCGGAAACTCCATCTGGGTCTCCTGTGTGGGTGGCAGGGGCCCTAGGACTTGAGCCATCACAGCTGCTTCCCAAGGTGTGCGTTAGCAGGAAGCTGGAATGGAGACCAGCACCGGGACTCGAACCCGGGCACTGTGATATGAGATGTAAACGTCCCAAGCGACGTCTTAACTGCTGTGCCAGCTTTTCAATATTTCTAAAAGGGAGCAAAGTCAAGGATCGGCGTCCTCATCCTTGTGCTAGCAACGTCCCATAACGCAGGTGTTTCTAAGAACGCCTGCACTGTAGTCTTCTCCAGCTTCTCTCCTGTTCTCTGTGCTGTGAGGTCAAGGGCATAGCCCACCCCTCAGGGGCGGGTGAGGGGGGAGGCTGCAGCCTGTCCCTCGGAGCGGTGGCACCGTGGAGGACCGGAGCATCGCCCACCACCCTGTGGGACAGACACCAGACCGTCACTGCTGGGATGCTGGTGGCCAACTGGGATCAAAACCAAGCCCCTTCCGCAGCTCTCCCAGGCGCATTAGCAGGGAGCTGGACTGGAAGTGGAGCGGACGGGACTTGCACCTGCTGGCGCGGCAGGTGCTGGCTGAACACACTGTGCCACACAACGCCGGCCCGGCTCTTGCTGTCTGGGAGGGGTCCTGGGGTCCTGGGAGACCACCACACTGCATGCACTCAGCATGTTGGGCAGCCATCGCCTCGGTTAGTTCTACAACATGTTTGTCACCCTACCAGGAGTCCCTGTGCCATTGGCAGTCACTCCCCAGTCCTCCCCAGCTGTGACCGCCAATCCCTGACAGCTGCGCGTCTTCCTTCCGTCTCTGTGGCTCTGCCCATTCTGAACATTTTCTATCAGTGGCCCAGGGGTATTTGTGATGGCCTCTTTGCACGTTAGCACGGTGGTTTCAAGGTTCACCCGTGCCGTGGCATGGTCACTGCCCCGTTCCTTTTTGACAGCTGAGTAATATTCCCGTGTTGTGCCCCGTGTTGGTCATCAGCTGCGGGCATCGTGTTGTTGCCACTACTTGACCCTTGTAAATAACGCTCTTCTGAACCTACCTATGGGAACAAACCTCACGGACCTTAGTCTGTTTCCCAAAAGGGCCGTGTGCTTGAATGTTCCTGCCAGTGATGTCTCCCTCCTGCGTCTTGGGTGGGTTTATGGGGGTCTTTCTGGGAGGTGCATCCCACCCTCACCTCTGTCCTATCTCTAATGATCTTCATCTTCACGATTTAAGGTTCACCTCACCTCCTCCAGGAAACCCTCCCTGATTAGCCCTGTACTGGCGGTTTTGTCTTCATGGTGTAGCATGGACCTTGTGCTTGGTTAACCCCTGTGCTGCTCATGCCAGCCCTGGCACCTGGCCAGAGGAGGGATGCCTGAGGAGTAGGGTGATTCCGTGGGATGAAGTTGGGTGTTGGTGGGGGTGGACATTAGTGGATGGGGGGTAGGAGGCAGCAAAGGACAACTGGGCAGAAGCAAAGTCTTGGTCACGAATCCCATTGCTGGGACAGCGGGGGCACAGTGGCCCCCAAACGTAACCTGCTCTCTTGCTCGCCTCTGCTGGGGACAGAACTTCTGTCTGTTTCCAGGGTTAACCAACTGCTGCAGTCACACCCCTGGGGGGAGCCATTTGGGTTGAGCTTCGGATGCTGTCCGACCCCAAGACGTCCCAATCGGCCTCACCAAGGAGGGGCAGAGCAGCCAAGCTCCCTCTGTTAATCACAAGACAAAAGTATCCGGGACCGGTTTGTGGTGCAGCAGGTAAAGCAGCCGCCTGCAGTGCCGGCATCCCATATGGGCGCTGGTTCAAGTCCCTGCTGCTCCACTTCTGATCCAGCTCTCTGCTATGGCCTGGGAAAGCAGTAGAGGATGGCCCAAGTGCTTGGACCCCTGCACCCACGTGGGAGACCTGGAGGGAGCTCCTGGCTCCTGGCTTCAGGTTGGCTCAGCTCCTGCTGTTGCAGCCATTTGGGGAGTGAACCAGTACATGGAAGACCTTTTTCTCTGCCTCTGCCTCCTTCTCTCTGTAACTCTGTCTTTCAAATAAATAAATTAATCTTGACAGAGAGACAGAGAGAGAAGCATCTGTCTAAGCGGCCAGCACAGGGGGCCAAGGAGGAACGCCCCCTAGAGGAAGGCTCTCCAGCCTCCTCCTGCTCTTTCTCCCAAGCCCACCAGGACCGTCTGGGCAATGAAGTCCGTTGCCGCCTAACCATGGGATCCCAGCAGCACAGGAATGTGGGCTGGAAGAGACATCGACAACCAGCCAAGTTGTAAGTGTGGCCTTGGGGCCAGTACCAAGGACACAAAGCTGAGGGCTGGGTTCACAAGGTCCCCAGCAGGTGCACCTGCTCACAAGAGCCCGCATGAGACCTGCATGCTGCACCCTGACTAACTAGCCCCAGGCCTCTCCCTCCGCCTGCCAGGGACGCTTGCAGCCCATCTCAAACTCCCTGTTCCAAGCCATCTGAGTCACACGTGGTCCTGGCACTTCACATCTTGCGTCCCTTCCCTGTGGGCTCCGTGGCTTATATAACCAACCCTGCAAGCAGTATCTTCAGGGGGTGAACCCCCAGAGACCTAAACACCCCCCACACACACTAGGGTCGCCTCTCAGGCACCACAATTAGATTGAGTCTACGACTTTGGGGAGCCAAATCATGTCCAGACCCCAACAAGCAGCTTTATACCCATTTTGCAGATCAGCGAAAAGAAGCACAGACGTCGACGTCCCGCTCAGAGGCCGTGGAACTCAAGTTTGGAATCCGGGGGCTGGCCCCAGAGGCAGCGTCTTAACTCTGGCGGGAAGGGAAGCCGCGTGTTCTCCGCTGAGCCTGATTCTCAAAGTGAGCAGTCGCCCAGAGAACACAGCTCAGAAAAACCCAGAGCCGCACGCGAGATGAAAATAGAGACGGAGCGGGCGCGCGCACCATGCTTTGCCCACGAGAGATGCAACACATTTCCATCGCTGAAATTTACATAGTTCTTTATTCATGAAATGATGAACAGCTGCTGTTTTGCTACGTTCCCAAGAAGAGTTGAAAAGGCAGCAAGGAAGACACCAGACACGTTAGGCAAACTCCATCTGGCCCTCACGTCTAACACTTTCTCCCTTGCACACAGCAGACAATGGGGTTACCAGATGTCCCTGCGTGCTCAGGGAGGGACCCAGGGACGGGGGTGACCAGGAGCCGGCCGGCGTGGACCACCACCAGTCCTCTGAGTGCTACAAGGGCGCTCTGTCCCGTGGACGTCTCAGGGCCAGCCTGTGGCGGAGATCCCAGTGGAAGGTGGCAGGTGGAGGGTCTCCGGGAAGCCCAGTGGACGCCAATCTGCTCTGCCCCAAAGTCCACGCACCCTGGCCGCTCCTGACTCGTGCACTGGCCCACTCGGCCCTTACCTGGCCTCCCCGGGAGGTCAAGTTCTCAGAGCAGGAGACCAAGGTCAGAGACCCGGAAGGACAGCCCAAGGTCACCTCGTCTGTGGTGGGTGGGTCCTAAGGTGACCTTTTCCTTCATGTCCCTGGCACGACAGCTGGTGGGCTAAACATTGCAAGAAGACCCTCCAGCCCTCCTGGCTGCCCTATGACACCCCCTTCCAACCTGGGGACCCCAGGAGGCACAGGCTGTACCTCCACCTCACACTGCTCCCTCTGGCAAACCCATACTGGACACCTGTGTGTCTGTTCCCCCCTCAGGCCACCCTAAAGACCCCAAATGCCAGGGGGCACCTAGCAGCCTCCTCTTCCTCCCTCACCCAGCGCTGTCCTTTCGCTTCCCATGCATTTGTCTCTGGGTCTTTAGGCTACTGCATGGCTCTGCCACAGAACATTCTGGAAGGTCATCCAAGTCCAGATTTTCCAGCCAGAGGCTACCGGGCTAGGCTGGAGGAGAACCTCGGGACGTGTGGGGGCTCCATCGCGGATGGCGGGCATGAGAAACACCGGATAACGGAAGCCGGCTGTGCCGAGCCTGTGCTTCTGGGAAGCGCCTGCCTCTCCACACCTTGCGGCTGCAATCCAAGCAGGGAGCGGCGCGTTCTCAAAGATGTCGCAAGGCGGATCAGCGACCCCACTTGCTCCACCATCACAAGCCCTGGGCCGCCGGCTCTTCATGGCACAAGCCCAGGATGGTGACAAGAGGGTGTCGGCTTGTCTCCTGGCGGCTGGCGGAGGCTTGTCCGGGCTGCTTTTTTTTTTTTTTTTTTTTTTTTTTGGTCTTATTTTCAGAAGGAGAGGAAAGAGTGAGCGAGCGAGCTGGGCAGTGCACTCTGTCCTTTGCCAGACCGGAGACCCTGGCTATTGTGAGCACCATGGAGCTGCTACTGCAACCACTTCGGACGGCAGCGATGGCTCGTGTGCAGGTGTAACTGGAGGTCATGCCAGGACTGCCAATCTTTATTTTAAAGAGTTACAGAGAGGTAGAGCCAGAGAGAGAGAGACAGGTCTTCCATCCTCTGGTTCACTCCCCCGATGACCACAATGGCCAGAGTTGTGCTGATCCGAAGGCAGGAGCCAGGAGCTTCTTCCGGGTCTCCCACATGGGTGCAGGGTGCAGGGTCCCGGGTGCTTGGGCCAGATTCTGCTGCTTTCCCAGGCCACAGCAGAGAGCTGGATAGGAAGAGGAGCTGCTGGGACTTGAACCGGCGCCCATATGGGATGCCGGCACTGCAGGTGGGGCTTTAACCTGCTGCGTCACTAATCTATTTTATAAGCAGCCAAATTGATAAAAATCGAAGGGAAGCAAGATTGTGTTTCCTGCGGTGCCTGGCGTGTTGGTGAGCAGACCCTTTCCTGGGAGGCCACGTGAGGTCTAATGAGAGCTGGAACTCAGAAAGATCTGGAGAATTCCACACCTTCCTGCGCCAGGCCGGTGGCCCCACTCCCGCCTGCTCGCCCTCTACTGAGCCCCACAGGAGGAAGCCTGCCGACGCCGGCCTTCCGGAAGTCTTCCGAACACCATTCTAGGAGCGCGCTTGCGGGCTCAACTTTCACCACACGAGGACTCCTGAGACGCGCGTGGGTCCCTTGGCGTCGCACGGCGGCAGCGTATGCCCCGCCGCAGACAGGAAGAGATTTGTGTGGACGCTGCTGCTGAGCAGAGAGCACATGCATGGGGGTGCAGCGGGGTATGCACACATGCATTGAAAGCCACCACGCTGGCGCTGGTGGATCCGAGCAAACAAACCCTTTTTTGGCCAGAGTAGGAAACACGGCTAGTTCCTGTAGGAATGGACACCTCAAGTCTCTTGTCTGGGTTTCTAGGGATTAAACCACTACCATAAGAAAAAAAAAAAAAAAAAACAGCATTGAGCCAGGTCAAAGCCAGGAGCCAGGAACTCCATCCGGGTCTCCCAGGGGAGTAACAGAGACCCAAGCACTTGGGTCATCTTTCACTGCTTTCCCGGGCTCATTCACCATGAACTGGATCAGAAGTGGAACAGCTAGGATTCGAACCTGTGCCCCTGTGGGATACAGACATCACGTGCAGCAGCTCAACCCCCGGCACCACAATGCCAGCCCCCCCCCCACCGTGTCTTCACTGGTCTGCCAAATGCCCCCACCCCAGACATTTTTTAAAAGCATTTTTGGATTAACAAAGCGCATGGTTTCACTGTCTCATCTCAACTTTACTTTATTGGCCCTGGGCCTGTAGCTGTTTGCAAGGCTGGCTCACTCCTTCCAGGCAAGCCAGAGGGACCACCAGCTAACTCCTGACTACGGTTCCACACTGCATGCTGGCCTGCGAAATCAGGTTAGAGCCCCACGTACCAGCCTGCTGGTGCTCCCGACTGCCAAGGAGGCTGAACCAGGTGTTGGGGGATGCTCAGTGACCTGCAGACCAAGGCAGTACTCAGCTACTTATTGCTTTGTTTACCTGAGAGACAGAGGGAGAGAGCTCCTAACCACCAGTTCACGCTTGAGATGGCCACACTGGTTGGGGGGCTGAAGCCAGGAGCTAGGTGCTCAGTCCTGGCTTCCCAGATGAGCGGCAGGGCCCCGATCTCTCACACCATCATTGCTGCCTCGCAGGGTGTGCATTAGCAGGAAGCTGGAGACAGGAGCTGGAGCCGGGAATCAAACCCAGGTACTGTGGTGTGGGATGCAGGCACCGTAACCAGCAGCTGGTGCCAAGCACCTGCCCCAGGCGTCCAGGTTTGTAAGGGGCTTGCGTTCTTGCTGGGCCTTCCTCCCCTGGAAAGGGAGCCTGGTGGGAGGCGCGGGGCCCGGTGAGCAGGACCTACTTGTGCTAGAACCACAGACAGGCATCTTGACCTTCCTTCCAGAGAGGGCTGGGGCGGGAGGGGAGGCTGCACCCACCTGGACGAGCCTGGACGAGCCTGGACGAGCCTAGGCGAAAGACACGGGGCTGTCGGTTCCAGGTAGAAGCTGGTGAGACCCCTGGTCTGGGACACACACACACACACACACTGTCCAGGCTCCATGATGGGCTGCAGGGGTCCGAATGAATGGCTTGAGCCAGGGGAGCTCACTGCTGCTGGAAGTGAGGGAAGACAGAGAGGAAGTCGGTGGGCAGGAGGGGAGGATCCGCCCACTGCGCTGAGTGTGCACCCAGGCCCAGCCCCGACCCCTGCCTCTGAGCTGAAGCCCCCAGCCCCGGCCACCTCACCCCGGGGGCTTGTCCGTGGCCCAGCCCGCCGGGGCAGCCGTGGCGACAGCCCTCCCCTCGTTCCAGTCTTTTCTGAGGCTTCCATTCAAACGCTTTTAGCACAGATGCCGCGTGCATCCGTGCAATGCTAAAAAGATGCAGTGGGCGAGATCTCTGCCATATGTTATTACACATGTTTGAGTTTCCATAAATGCTCAACGTGGTTTTTACGGTCCTCGGGATGGTGCTGTTTATACTGTTCTGAGGGACTCTGAATTCAAATGTGCAAATGATTTTTTACAAGATGGGATTCGGGGACGAGCTGCAGTTGGGGTTGCCTGCCAGCCAGATGGAGCAGTCTCTGGGCTGCTTTGAGCCACTTGTGAATCCTGGGGCCCGGAGCCTGCTGTGGGAGCCGCCGCCATGTGGACAGGACAGGACCGGGGCTGGTTGGGGTGGGGTCGTTGTGTCCCCATAGAGGACTCTCCAGGCCCTCCTATGCCTGGTGGGCCCAGGAGGAAATGCAAAGCAGTGGGGGGGGGGGGGTGTCAGGGGGTTGATCTGGGGTCTCTGAATGCAAGTGTACATGAGGAATGGGGGGGGGAGGGGCGGGGCCTAGCCTGTGGATTGCACCTCTCCCCCCACCCCTGGCCAACTTGTTCCCTGCTGCCTGGACAGACCCTCCCTGTCCACCCCTCCCCACCTTTCTCTCTGCTCAAAATCTTCTTCTCCCATTTACCCACCTGGAAACTTCCTGCTGACCCCTCGAATCCCACCTTACACCAACCTCCCTCTGTCCAGGCCCTGGGTCCCGTCCAGGGGCTCTTTGGACCGTGCATGGGCCTTGCTCCCTGACACCAGGGTTTCTGCTCCCCCAGCCTGGCCCAGAGCCACAAGGAAGCCACCAAAGGGAGGCTGGGGGGGGGGGGGCTCCAGCACTGGTAGCAGTGTGTCCTAGCAGGAGTGCCCCTTGTCCGCCTCCCACACCCAACTCATGATTCCCCTCTGACCCAGGGGCCCCCCAAAGAACTGAGTTCAGGACCCGCAGCTGCCTGCCTCAGCCATGCGCAGCCTGTCTGCCAGCCAGGGGCAGCCCTGTGGGCCGTGTGCAGGACGGTGTGGGCTGTGGGTGCCGTGGGACCACTGCGGAGCACAAGGACGAGCTCTTGTGGAGTGAGGCTGGCTCTGAGGACTTCGAGGCCCTGGAGGGTGTCCTCCGATGCCGCTGGCAGGGGGAAGGGAGAGACGGGGCTCCCAGTCCCGCCAGGCCTGGGGTTCCTGCGTCCACGCTTTTCCTTATAGCTCCCTAAGCCAGGGCGCTTGGGCTGCGCCTCCCCTGAGTTTGCCCTCACTTGCCCAGATCTGTTGCTGCCAAGCTCTGGGGCTCTGTGCATGCTGTGGGGTGAGCCGGTGCCTCTGGAGGAGCCCGGGGGTGCGGGGCACGCTGGAAGGTGGGAGGGGGCGCGTCTGTGTTGTTTTAAGCGAGCGTCTGTGATATTTGGAAATCGGCAACCTCCCCTCTCGAAGCGGGCTTTTTCCCAAGGGACCGAGGGGCGAGGGTACGTAATCTTGGAGCCTCAATCTCCTTCAGGGGGATTCAGATAGATGTTGCCTGTAATTATAGGTCGATAATGATATAATTTATAGCACGTATATCATCATTTGAGAGTGACTGGACAAGCTGGCAGGCGGGAAGGGTACAGCCATGTCATAAGCTCGTAAAAGGTAATTATGTTTCTTTCTGATCTCGCTTTTGCCTACCCGGTCAGATCGGGGTGCTGTGGAACGGGTGAGGGTGGGCAAGCGCCAGGATCGTTGGAGACCCGATACGCACGCACGCACACATGCACGGGGCACTTGCCCCATGAGGCCACGCTGGACACAGGGACAGGGACCCCCTCTCTGTAAATGTAACTCAGCTCCCCCAGGCAGAGTCTTGTCAAACTGGGCTGTGTATGGGGTGCAGCCTCTTAAGGAAGACCCCTGAAGAACCCCCTCCCCAGAACTGCTGCTCGCAGGAAGAAACCCACAGGCCGGTCTTTCTCATGGGCTGGCCCTGGGGGGATGGTGGGGCTGGAGACGCCTGTCACGTCTCCCAGGGCTGATGGGATCTCCCCGGGGTTGAGATCTGGAGCGGGGCTGGTTTGGAGCGATGGTCGGGAGAGATTGGGCTTTATCTGCCTCCCATCACCCATTCCCAGTAATAAGCGAGGCTGCGGAAAAGCCTTGGCCCGAGATATAATAGTGTAATGTAATTACCGTAATGATACTTTGTAGTTCCATGCGGCCTTTCATCTGTGCAGCTCCGCGGCCTTTATAAACATTAATTAATTCTCATAACTCGACGATGAGGTAGGTAAGTATCATCATCCCCATTTCACAGATGACAAAGCCAAGACACAGGGTGGGGGGCAGGGAGGCGTGAGGAGGAGCTCCTGGTCCCCAGTGCAGCCCCCTGGCTCGAGGGGCAGCCGGTGGCCTCCAGGCTTCCATGCCGGGCAGGGAGCGTGGCAGGTGTCCAGGGGGCTCCTCCCGGCCCAGCCGGGGCCCCCCAGGGAGTCTGTGGTTCCCAGCCCCCCTCACCTCTGCATGCCCACACCTGAGCCCCGTGGACCAGGGAGGTCTCGAGAGCTCTCCTGACCCGAGGGGCTCTCAGTTGCTGCATCTCGAGCAGGTGCCTCCAGGGATGGGCTCCCCCCTAGATCAGACAAGCGAGACCCATCCAGACCTCCTCTCTGCTCTCCTCCCACAAGGGCGGCCCAGGGCCCCCGGATCAGCGCCCATCCCACCCCAAACCACACTCAAGCCCTAAGCCTGTCCTTTGCCTGTGTTTTGACTACTTCCTGCCACCAACCTCAGCCAGCAGCCCATCAGGCCAAATCAATGGTCATTGTTGTTTAACACGTACTGGGTGTCATGGTGTCCTGGGGTTGTCCCCCGGGGAGGGTCTCAGGCAACAGAAAGACAGACTGCGGGGCTGCGAAAATGTCTTTAAAGCCCATTTCCGGGGTCCAGCGCTGCGGCACAGCAGGTTCAGCCGCTGCCTGTGCCCCTGGCATTCCATATCAGAGCCCCAGTTCCAGTCCTAACAGCTCTGCTTCTGCTCCAGCGCCCTGCTACTGCACCCTGGAAAGTAGTAGAAGATGGCCCAAGCGCCTGGGCCTCTGCACCCGCGTGGGAGACCCGGATGAAGCTCGTGGCTCCTGGCTTCAGCCTGGCCCAGCCCCAGATAGTGTGGCCATTTGGAGAATGAACCAGCGAATGGAAGATTTCACTCTCTCTGTCTCTGCTTCTCTCTCCGATGCTCTGCCTTTCAAATAAATAAATAAATACATCAACAATTTTTTTTTTAAACAAAAAATAGGGGCCAGTGCTGTGGCTCAGCGGGTTAATGCCCTGGCCTGAAGCACCGGCATGCCATATGGGTGCTGGTTCAAGTCCCAGCTGCTCCTCTTCCGATCCAGCTCTCTGCTGTGGCCTGGGATAGCAATAGAAGATGCCCAAGTCCTTGGGCCCCTGCACTCGCATGGGAGACCCAGAAGAAGCTCCTGACTCCTGGCTTTGGATCGGCGAAGCTTTGGCCATTGCAGCCAACTGGGGAGTGAGCCAGTGGATGGAAGACCTCTCTCTGTCTCTACCTCTCTCTGAAACTCTGCCTGTCAAATAAATAAAATAATTCTTATAAAAATAAATAAATAAAAATCCTGTTCTGGTCCAGGCTCTGTTGCTTCTGAGCTGTGGAACTCTGGTAGTCACTCCTGCCCTGTGGACAAGCGAGGGTGGTGACGTCACAGAGTGAGGGTGGTGGCGTTCCTGTGTGATGATCTGTCATTCCTCCCCCCACACACCCGATGGCAGGACGGCCTCCCCGCGTGGCCCCTGCTGCTCTTCCTGCCCCTATAGTCTACCCGTGAGTTTTCTGAGTCGGGGGCCCCTGTGCCATATTGTTATGAGCTTTCGGCCATCTCCCAGATCTGCCACTCAGCTCGGCAACGCTCACTGCTGTCATGCCCTCCATCGCCTCTGTCTAGGTCTAGCATTTCTGACTTCATAACTTTGGCCACATCCTCCTCCTGCGCGAAACCCCTCTCCTCTCTGTCTGCTCCTGTGTTAGGTGCACCATCACGCCGATGCTGGGTTCCATCCCGATCCCTGGGGCCTCTGTTGGGGTGCAGTGGGCTAAGCCGCCACCTGCAGTGTGGCGTCCCCTCCTGGCTCCTCCTTCCCTGTCTGTCACTATCCCGCCTTTCAAATAAATCTAAAAAAAGGACCTATGTACTTATTTGAAAGGCAAAGTGACAGAGCAAGAGAGAGAGGGAGGTCTTCCATCCACTGGTTCACTCCCTAAATAGTTACAACAGCCAGGGCAGGGCCGGGCTAAAGCAAGGAGCCAGGAGCTACACCTGGGTCTCCCACACGGGTGGCAGGGACCCAAGGACTTGGGTCACCTTTGCTGTTTTTCCCAGGCTGTTAGCAGGGAGCTGGAGTGGAAGTGGAGCAGCCAGGACTCGAACTGGTGCCCCTATGGGATGGTGGCGTCTCAGGTGATAACTTTACCCACAATGCCACAATGCCGGCCCCAGTTAAATAAATCTTAAAAAAAAAAAAAAAATTGAATCATTCTTCAAAGCTCAGCTCTCACCTTTTGTGACCTAGGAGATGGCTGTGAATTTAAAAGGGAGGCGACCGCTGTGTTCTCTAGAATAGTCCAGGGTTTCCTGAGAAGGAGCTGGGAGGTGTGGGAGCTCAGTCATGCGTGGGGTGGTTGGGGGGCTCGCAATCATCAGGGGAAAATTCGGTGGGGCAGGAGCCCCTCCCTCAGGGAAAGGGAGGCAATTTTAGGGCCAGCATGAAGCTTCCTGGGGACGGTCCTGATGGCCTGTGACCCCTGACCCCAGCTGAGGCCGGGGACAGGCTTGTCACCTCCCCTTTGAGGCTCAGACCCCAAGGCCGGGGTGGGCTGAGGCCGGAGTGCGGGAGAGGGACGGGAGGCAGAGCTCAGGAGCCCTAGTCACGTGGCGACAGATGAGTGTGGTACTAGCCGGGGAGCTGAGGAAGGCTGGGCCCTGTTTCTCCTCCCCCACCTCCTGCTGGGTGGGGTCACTGGGTGTGGAATTCCTGAAAATCTTCCTGGGACTTGACAGCCCCCAGGGTGCAGGGCGGGGCAGGTTCCCCCAGGCTGCCCCCACCCCTGCCCCCGGAGAGGGCTGGGACCCAGCTCACAAGGTTATGGAGCAAGGGCTCGCTGCTGGGCTCCCCAGGCGTGTGCCTGCGTTTCTCCCCTCATCCCGCCGCCCACAGACCCCTGTCTCCCTGGGCCAGTGTCCACCGGCTGCTGCCTGGCACTGGGACGGCAGTGTGGCTCTGCCTGAGTGGCCCTGTCACGGCCTCTTTTTCTTTTGACCTTGGGAATCGTCGTGGGAAACCAGGAGTATGGCCAGGTGGTGTGGCCTCACGGGCCCCGGCCTGGGGCCCCACCTGCTCTGGGTACGTGGACGGCCCCAAGTGACCGGCGCCGGCCCCACCTGCTGGACAACATCCCAGAGGAAGAGACCCCAGGAGTGGAGCCGGGCCTGGGACCCCAGGGACTTCCTAGGCGCTTACCCTGCTGGGGACCCCAGAGCTGGCTCAAGGCAGCTAGTGAACTCCAAACCGGGCGCCTGGGGCGGAGTCTCTGCTGCACTCCTCTCTTGGCTGTGTGGCCTTGGGGAAGTTATTTAACCTTTCTGAATCGGGTATTCGGGATTCTGGGATAAGAGTCCATGGGCCAGATTAAATAAGTTAGGAGACAGCAAAGTACAAATGAAAAACACTATTCTTGTGGGGTTTTTTTTCCTTAAAGATTTACTTATCTATTTACTTGAAAGGAAGAGTGTCAGAGAGAAGGAAAGAGAGAGAGAGAGTGAGCTTCTATCCCTGGCTCACTCCCCAAATGCCTGCAACAGCCAGGGCTGAGCCTAAGCCAAAGTCAGGAGCCAAGAACTCCAACTGGGTCTCCCACTTGGGTGCACGGGGACCAAGCACTTGGACGTCTTCTGCCACTTTCCCAAGCTCAGGGTCAGGGAGCTGGACTCAGGAGGGGAGTGGGACTTGAACTTGGGTGCTTCACCATGGATGCAAATGCCCAAGCTGGGCGCTCAGCACTGCAGCCAGCGCCGGCCCCGTCTTGCAGGGTTAAGTGAGCCTCACGTGAGGACGTGCATGGGACGGCCTTGGCGAAATCCACCTGGGGAGCCGTGCAGGCCCTTCCACCCTGCACACGCCTCTTGCTTTTGTGGGGAGGGGGGACGCCTTCGGTTTCAGAGCTGTGTCCCTTTTGCTTCCAGGAGGTCTTCCAGAGCTGCTCAAACTTCGCCACGCCCCGGCCTCATGGGGTGGGGCCGAAGGGCACCCAGCAGCCAGTGTTGGGGAGAAAAGCAAACGCATTGTGTAAAAGGGAGAGGTGTGGGGACCACTGCTCGCCTAGGGGCACTACAAGGACGATGGAAGGTTATAGCCGAGGACAAGGGTGTGGGTCAGGCTGAGAGATGAGGGTGTGGGTCAGGCTGAGTCGGCCTAGCGGGGGTCCGGGCCAGGCCAGGCCAGGGTAGCAGCCATCACTTGGGGTGGGGGGGGAGAAGTGGGCGGGGCGGGGTGCGGTAGACAGGAATCTGATCAGAGATTGAGGTGATCAGATATGCAGGCTGGGGGTTTCTGGTTAAACTGGCTCAGCCGGATTCTTGCTAAAATTGGACAACACAGAGAGGAACAGGAGAGTCCAAAAGCCAGGGCCTGAGTGAAAAAAAGAGTTCGTGGGAGCAGGCTGGGGGCCAGCCCTGTGTGGCCGGGCGGCGCCGACGCTGCAGCTGGGGTAGACGGCCACCACCTGTGCGCCTGGCCGTGTTCAAGCCCCGCGCCCCCCTCCCCATCCCTGGCCTGGGTTCCCCCGTGGGCCCGGTAAGGACTACCCACGCTCTCTGCCTCTCAAGGATTTTAAAAACCAGTTTTATTAAGGTATAAGTTACACATGGGAACATGTACCCATTTTCACTGCATTTTCAAAAATATTGTTTGTTTGAAAGGCCCAATGAGAGAGAGGCAGAGAGATTCTTATCCACTGGTTCACTCCCCAGATGGCCGCAACAGCCAGGACTGGGTCAGGCTGAAGCCAGGAGCCAGGAGCTCCACCCGGGTCTCCCATGTAAGTGGCAGAAACCCAAGCACTTGGGCCATTCTGCTGCCTTCCCAGGAGTATCAGCAGGGAGCTGGATTGGAAGTGGAGCAGCCGGGACTCAAACCAGCTCTCTGATATGGGATGCTGGCATGGGTGGCAGTGGCTCCACAACACTGACCCCAGGAACTGCATTTTAAAATAAGAGAGAGAGAGAGAGAGAGAGAGAGAGAGAGAGAGAGAGAGAGACCCATCTACTGGCTCACTCTCCAAATGCCCGCAAGCCAAGAGCCAGGGACTCGTTCCAGGTCTCCCTTGTGGGTACAGGGACCCGATCCCTTGAACCATCGTCACTGCCTTCGCAGGGTGAGCATCAGCACAGAGCCAGAGTCCAGAGTTGAAGACAGGGTTAACCCCAGGTTCTGTGCGCCATGACACAGACACAGGCGTGCGCTCCGTGACACAGACACGGGTGTGTGCTCTGTGACACAGACAGGTGTGCGCTCCGTGACACAGACACAGGCGTGTGCCCCGTGACACAGACACGGGCGTGTGCTCCGTGACACAGGCACAGGTGTGTGCTCCGTGACACAGACATGGGTGTGTTCTCCGTGACACAGACACGGGTGTGTCCACCGGTGTCTTGACAGCTGGGCTGAACGCTCGCCCTTCAACTGCATTCTGACTTAGGCAGCCACCATCCCAAGCAAGTTCTAGAATGTTCTAGAATGTTCTAGAATGTTCCTTCACTGAGTTCCAGAACTTCCCACGACTCCCAAACTTCCCAATCTTACACTTGCGTGTACTGCAGCTACCTTGGAAGTGGGGGGTGCAATCCCAGAAGCACTTGGGGCAGGGATGGGTGCTCCGGCCCCAGGCCCCTGTTGACGGTGCATTGTTAAGCGAACAGATGATTACCTTGAGCTGTGATCCTCAGTTGTTTTCTTAGCTACCTGATCAGAATGACTAATTAAACAAAAAAGCTTTCCCATTTCATGATCTCTCTGATAAATGTGTGTGTGTGTGTGTGTGTGTGTGTGTGTGTATGTGTGTGTTCCTTCATATACACTTTCTCCTTGTGGAAACGCTGATCTCCTCCTGTGGTCTTTGGAAAGATTACCCAAAGAGGAATCAGCTGGCTTCTTTATCATGTGGGTTTTATTCCCAGACGATAGAGCGGAGACGTCTCCTGGGATCCCTGTTGCTGAAAGTTTATCCATTGACTCATCCAATTGGCCCTGGGGCCTCGGGACACGGCGGGAGTCAGTGCTGAGGGTGAGGCCGGGTTGTAGGGAGCAGGTGGAGGGGACATGGAGGAGGGAGAAGGTGGCCAAGGACTCCATAGCTGGACTTTGGTTCTTTCCTTTTTTTTTTTTTTTAAGATTTATTTGAAAGGCAGAGATCGAGAAAGCGTGCACGAGAAGGAGAGAGGAAGAGAGAGAGAGAGAGATCTTCCATCCACTGATTCACTCCCCAAATGGCTGCAATGGCCATGGCTGGGCCAGACCAAAGTCAGGAGCCCGGAGCTCCATCCGGGACTCCCCAGGAACTGGGGCCACCTTCCAATTTGTCTCCAGCTTTAGCAGGGGCTGGACACAATGCCGGCCCCTAGGCTTTTTTTTTTTTTAAAGATTTATTTACTTATTTGAAAGTTGGAGTTACACAGAGGGAGAGGCAGAGAGAGAGTGAGAGATCTTGGCTGCAATGGCTGGAGCTGCGCTGATCTAAAGCCAGGAGCCAGGAGCTTCTTCCAGGTCTCCCACACAAGTTCAGGGGCCCAAGGGCTTGAGCCATCCTCCACTGCTTTCCCAGGCCACAGCAGAGAGCTGGATCCAAAGAGGAGCAGCCAGGACTAGAACCAGTGCCCATATGGGATGCCGGCACTGCAGGCGGTGGCTTTACCCGCTGCGCCACAGCACCGGCCCCACCCCTGGGCTTCGTTTGAAGGAAGATTAGGGAGCTGCCAGGTGAGAAGCGTGGATGGGCGTGCATGGCACCATGAGCTTGAACTTGAACCCAGCAGTGGCAGCAGAGGAGGCTTAATGCATGCTCCATCTTTCAGCCCCCACCACGGCCCGAAGTGGCATATTCTTATGAGTCGCATTGTTACATGTGTGGGGTTTGAGGCACAGGGACATTAAACAGCTCGCTCTATTAGTTCATGTGCCCGAAAGCTTGTGGCTGGCACTGATAGGTCTCACTTCAGCCCCTGAGTCCCTAAGCATTGCACCGTACTGCACCTGCCGCGTGGTCCGGGAGTGCAGTGAAGGATGGCCCAAGTGCTTGGGCCCTGCATCCCATGGGAGACCAGGAGAAGCACCTGGCTCCTGCCTTTGGATCAGCGCGGTGCGCCGGCCACAGCGTACCGGCCGTGGCAGCCATTGGAGGGTGAACCAACGGCAAAGGAAGACCGCCGGTGGAGCGGGGCTGGGGGTGGGTATAAGTGGCCTCATTCAGAGACGAGGGGAGTCTCAAAGACCCTGTAGACGATGAGTGTCACCAGGGTTTCGATGGGGGACAAAGGCAGTGGAGGTGATTTTGTGGACGACTGCGCAGGTGGCGGCGTGGCGGTCCTCCTGGGGAGGAAGAGACTCCAGGCAGAGGATGGACGGTGAGGACGCTGTTCCCGGAAGACATGCAGAGACCAGCCCCAGGCGGCGTCAGCGGGCTGATGGGGCAGGAGCACATTCCTGCCGGAGGTTCCCCGGTGCCAGCTCCCAGCCCACCGCAGACGCGGTGAGGGGTGCCTCCCTCCGCGTGGACTGCCTTGCTGGGGTCAGGATGGGACAGTCTCCCCGGTGAGGGGACAAAGGTGAGACTTTGTCAGCCCCAGCCCTCCAGGGGGCAGCCATCATAGACTGACAGCTTCCCTGGGAATCCCACCCCCTTTTCAAAGTGACAGGTGCCAGGATTCTTGAAACTGGGTGTGTAGGACATGTCATTGGGCTGTTATTTAAAGTGCGGACACCCAAGGGGCCGGCGTGGAGGCGGTGCTTTGGGGGAAGCTGCCACCAGTGGCATCAACATCCCACATATGCACCAGATTAACTCCCGGCTGCTCCACTCTCACTCCAGCTCCCTGCTAATGCGCCTGGGAAGGTGGTGGAAGATGGCCTGAGTCCCTGGGCCTGTGCTCCCATGTGGGAGACCCAGATGGAGTTCCAGGCTCCTGGTTTTGGTCTGCCCCAGCTTCACCTGTCGCGTCCATCTGGGGAATGAACCAGTGGATAGAAGATCAATCTCTCTCTCTCTCTCTGCCTCTTTGTGTCATTCTTTCTTTCAAATAAATAATAATAATAATAATAATAATAAATGAAAATAAAAATAGCAAAAATAAAATTAAAATATATCATAAAAATGAATTAAAAAAACATGGTCAATGGCCGTGTGTCTGAGCCTGGTCCAGGCACTGGGTTTATTCTTTGTTCCTCCACCACAGGTCCAGCAAGGACTCCCTGGGGGTGGCTGGGAGGGGCCCCTGAGTGGCAGGGTTCAGAGAGCTTCCGGGTCAGCGCCGGCGCCTCCACTGCTTCCCTGCACCTCCCACCGCGTCCTTGTGAGAGAAGTCAGGCAGATCAAGGGCTCTGTGAGCTGCTCTGGCAAGCGATGGGCTCCGAGGAGGGGGCCGCGGCTGCTCCCAGCCTTGCAGCCGAGTGACACCGAGATGCGAGTCCCCGGTGGTGGCGCAGTGGCTAAGCTGCCCATGGGGACGCCTGCATCCCGTGTCAGTTCGGGTTAGAGCCCTGGCTGCCTGGCTTCTAATATAACTCCGCCCCATGCTGATGCATCCTGGGAAAGCAGTGGATGATGGCTCAAGTGCTTGGGCCCCTGCCACCCACGTGAGAGGCCCAGATGGAGCTCCTGGCTTCTGGCTTCAGCCTTAGCCGTTACGGACATTTAGGGAGTGAACCAGTGGATGGAAGTGCTCTCTCTCTGTCTCTCCCTCTCTCTGTAACTCTTGTCTTTCAAATAAATGAAATAATTCTTTAAACAAAAACTTTGTGGAAATGGAATTATACATTTATTTTCGTGCAAAAATTTATTGAAATCGATGCATACTCTTTTTTTTTTTTTTTTTTTGACAGGCAGAGTGGACAGTGAGAGAGAGAGACAGAGAGAAAGCTCTTCCTTTGCCGTTGGTTCACCCTCCAATGGCCGCCGCGGCCAGCGCGCTGCGGCCGGCGCACCGCGCTGATCCGAAGGCAGGAGCCAGGTGCCAGGTGCTTCTCCTGGTCTCCCATGGGGTGCAGGGCCCAAGCACTTGGGCCATTCTCCACTGCACTCCTGGGCCACAGCAGAGAGCTGGCCTGGAAGAGGAGCAACTGGGACAGAATCCGGCGCCCCAACTGGGACTAGAACCCGGTGTGCTGGCACCGCAAGGTAGAGGATTAGCCTGTTGAGCCACGGCGTCGGCCTAATACTTTTTTTCTAATCTGCATATTTCATGAACGTTTTGAAGATGCCTCATAGACATGGATTACATTGGTTTTCCTGTGTGTGTGCCAGAGGAAACATATTTTAATTCCCATGGACTTTTTGAAGTACCCTCAAATAGTTGAAATTCATGATGGGTAAGCTAAAGTTTACTTTAAAAATTATTTGTTTATTTTCATTTTATTTGAAAGGCAGAAACACACAGACGGAAGTCCCCACTGCTGTCTCACTCTCCAAATGGCTACAACAGCCAGGGCTGAGCCAGGCCAAAGCCAGGGGCCTGGAACTCCTCCTGGGCCAGCCAGGGGCCCAAAGGCTTGGGTTGTCGTCCACGTCCTTCCTGGGCACTTTCGCAGGAAGCTGGATCCGAAGCAGAGCGGCTGGGACCGGAGCTGCTGCTCAGATACAGGCACAGGAGTCCCAGCGGGTGACAAGCCCAAGGCACCAAGTGCCTGCCCCAAGCTAAGATGTATTTATTGATTTTTTTTTTTTTGACAGGCAGAGTGGACAGTGAGAGAGAGAGACAGAGAGAAAGGTCTTCCTTTGCCGTTGGTTTACCCCCTAATAGCTGTTGCAGCCGGTGCACCACACTGATCCAAAGCCAGGTGCCAGGTGCTTCTCCTGGTCTCCCATGGGGTGCAGGGCCCAAGCACTTGGGCCATCCTCCACTGCACTCCCGGGCCACAGCAGAGAGCTGGCCTGGAAGAGGGGCAACCGGGACAGAATCTGGCGCCCTGACCGGAACTAGAACCCGGTGTGCCGGCGCCGCAAGGCGGAGGATTAGCCTGTTGAGCCACGGCGCCGGCCGTATTTATTGATTTTAAAAGACTTTTTGTATTTATTTGAAAGGCAGAGAGAGAGAGAGAGAGAGATTCCATCTGCTGCTTCACTCCCCAATGGCCACAGTGGCCAGGCCAGGCCAGGCTGGACCAAAGCCAGGAGCCAGGATCTTTTTCCACCTCCCACGCAGGTGCAGGGGCCCAAGCACTGGGGCCATCCTCCACTGCTTTCCCAGGCACATTAGCAGGGAGCTGGATTGGAAGTGGAGCAGCCGGGTCTTGAACTGGCGCCCACGTGGGATGTCATGGGATGCTGTCCCTGCAGGCGGAGGGTTAAGCCCACACTGCCTGGTGCCTGGACTCTTGGTGTCAGATTTCAGGGGAGGTAGGGAAAGGCAGGGGATAGTCACTCACGGAGCACAGGGAGTTTCTGTTTTGGAGGAAAAAAAAAAAAAATCTCTATCAAAACCCTGGAAACACAGAAGCAGCCAAACGCATCTGAAATCAGTGCGATTAGGGGGAGAATATTGATTTCCTCATGCAGCTGTCACTAACAAATGATTATCTGCTCATTTATCGCGGCTTGAGGAAATGCGAACGTACCTGAAATCCGGAGTTAGGTGTATTTGATTTCTTGGAAAACAGTGTTTATCATTAAGAAGTCATGACAAGTGCATTTCATCTGTGAATAGAGGGAATTTGGAGGGAGCCCCTCCGAGGCCGCGAGGCGTTCCCTTCTAGGAGTCTACAGCCGCCTGCGTGAGTCGTCACGCTCAACATGCAACCCCGGAAAGTAAGCGGAGAGTTGGCAGGCCACCGCAGGTGCCGTCGGTGCTTCCTGACGCGACAGCCGGAGCTGGGCAGCCCCAGCACTGCCAGAGTTTCGACAAGAAAAATCACCATCCGGGCTGAGACTCTTGGTGACAAGGTATGGCACCTATGCTGTGCATGGAGGCTCGCGGGCTGCTTTCCGGCCTCTGAGCTTACTGGAGGTTCAGGATCACCTTCCCAGAGTGTTCTTTTATTCCCACTTCAGAGATGGACAAACTGAGGTCTGGGAAAGCCCAGGGCCCCCACCGAGCTGTCACAGTGCAGACTCCGCAGAATCAGATCTGGGCTCCTGTTCCTCCCTCCCTCCCTCCCTCTCTCTCTTTCACGATTTGAAAATCAGAGCTACACAGAGAGAGGATCCACCTGTTGGTTCACTCCCCATATGGGTGCAACAGCCAGGGGTGGGCCAGTCTGAAGCCAGGAGCCTGGAGCTCTATCCAGGTCTCTCACGTGGGTGCAGGGAACCAAGCAGTTGGGCCACCTTCTGCTGCTTTCCCAGGAGCATTAGCAGGGAGCTGGATCGGAAGTGGAGAGGCCAGGACTTGACCCCGATGCTGGTGTCGCAGGCGGTGGTGGCTTAGCCGGCTGTGTCCCAACGCCAGCCCCTGAAGCCCCAGCTCCCTCAAAGGAATCACCCAGGGCTGCAGTGGCCGGTTAGCTCCCCCAGAGACTCACTCAAGGAGCACGGGAGTCGGGGTGCTCCACTCCCCAGCTGAGCGCAGCCTCTGTGTGCTTGGCCTGCCATCTGTTACCATAGCACAATAGTAGTGACCGACCGGGAAGTTCCTAAAGAGTGCTGGAGGCCGGGAAGTCCAGTGCACGGTGCTGGCGTGTGCTGCAAGCGCCCTATCACAGCAAGGGGGCGCCCCGCCCTGAGCCAGAGCAAGCTGCTCTGCCTCTCCTGGGGGCCCCACCCTCGTGCCCGCACCCCATGCTAATCCTTTCCCAGAAACCATCTACCTAGGAATCTGGGGGCTACACTTCCAGGGGACACATGGACCGGAGCAAGGTAGGGGGTGGACGCGGTGGCCCGGCGGTGAAGTCGCTACCTGGGACCCCTCTGTACCCCAGCAGAGCAGCTGGGTCCACGCCCCGGCTCCCCTGCTTCCAATCCAGCTGCCTGCTATCCGCACCCTGGGAGGCGGCAGCGGAGGGCTCAAGTGCTTGGGCCCCTGCCACTCACACGGGAGACCCGGATGGAGTTCTGGGCTCTAGACTTTGGCCTGGCCCAGCCTGGCTGCTGTGGACATCTGGGGAATGAATCAGTGGATGGAGGATCCCTCTTTCTCTCTCTGTACCTCCTCTTCTCTTTGTAACTCTTTCAATAAAAATCTTTTTTTTTTTTTTGAGAGGCAGACAGAAAGAGAGAGAGAGAGAGGAAGCGAGAGTCTTCCCATCAGCTGGTTCACTCCCCAGATGCCAGTAACAGCCAGGCTGAAGCCAGGAGCCCAGACGCCCTCTGGGTCTCCCCCGTGGGCTGCAGGGGTCCAAGGACGCAGGCCATCACCACTGCCTCCCGGAACAAGACGGCAGGCAGCTGGGGGGGCAGCCGAGCAGCCAGGACTCCAATCACGTCCCCCATAATGAGAAGTGGGGGTCACGGGCTGCGTGCGCCACTAGGCCTGCGCCATTCTGCCTTACATCTGCGGTTTCAGCCGAGCGTCTTGGGCCAGGCACGGCCACAGGAGGACAGTGAGCCCTAGCATCTCTGGCTCCTGGAACCCCTGGACACTCAGGCAGTGGGGCGGCTCCCCCAGCTCTGCTGAGTGCCCCGGGGTGACCCTGAGATGTCACGTCCCCCTCCCAGACTCAGTCCCCCCCTATCTGCCAAGGCACGCAAAGCTTTGGGGTCTCCCAGGGGTTGCTGCAAGGGGGCGGGGGCTGGGACGGGGTGAGGAGGTGGTGGGAGGGGCGAGCCGCCCTCCCCCCCCCAGCCTCCTGGGGAGGGGGCGGCTTTGGCCGCAGACTTGGCTGTCTTCCCCAGTGTAGTGTTTGCTCTTCCCTCTGCCTCCTCCACCTCCTCTTCCTGTGGCCGTCTGTGGGACTCCTGCAGTGTCCCGGGCTCCCCCGGGGCCGCCCCAGCCTCCGCAGCCCGGCTCCCGCTCCCGGGCCCCGCCAGGCTGTTTCCAATTTGAACGCCATGCATCTTGCGCCTCGGATCAGAGGCACCTCTTTGATGGAACTAATGATGATCTAGGGCTCCGCGTTCCCGGACCTCCCCACGCCCAGATAAATCCTGCCTGTGCGCAGACAGGAGGCCCCCTGCCCTGCCTCCCGACCCCTCCTCCACACTGGCCAGGGCCGGGAGGCGCCTGCGGGAGCCCCCTCCTGCGGGACCCAGGGAGACAGGAAAGGAGGGATTTTCTGCAAGGCTCTGAGGAGGGTCCCACCACCGGCGGGGGGGGGGGCAGCTTTTGAACGAGCAGTAGAGATGCAGGGCAGAGGCTAGAGGAGCTGGGAGCGCTCACCCAGGCTGGCCTGGGACCCACGGGGCCGGGGAGGGATGGACAAGGTCATCCCAACACTGTTTGTGGGGATGGGGGGAGGCGGCAGCGGTGGGGGAGCCCAGGGGCTGTGAGTGGACAGAGGACCTGACTCAGTCCGCAGGGCGGGAAGGCTTCCTGGAGGGGGCAGTGATGATCTGGGCCTATACTGAGCAGATGATAGGATCCACACACCACGAAGAATTAAAATGAAAAAGGGCCAGCCAGGTTCCAGTCCTGACTCCACTGCTGATTCTGGCTACCGATCTTTAAAGTTTTATTTATTCATTTGAGAGTGCTGCTTCACTCCCCAAATGGCTGCAATGGCCAGAGCTGCGCTGATCCAAAGCCAGGAGCCAGGAGCTTCCTCTGGGTCTCCCACATGGGTGCAGGGGCCCAAGCACTTGGGCCATCTTCCACTGCTTTCCCAGGCGCATTATCAGGGAGCTGGATCGGAAGTGGAGCAGCCAGGACTAGAACTGGCGCCCATATGGGACGCTGGCTCTTCAGGCAGATGCTTAGCCCACTACACCACAGCATCGAACCCTCTGGCTTCCTTCTTCTCCTTTTTTTTTTTTTTTAAGTTTATTTTATTTTATTTGAAAGGCAGAGTTACAGAGAGGCTGAGAGAGAGAGAGAGAGAGAGAGAGAGAGAGCTCTTCCATCCACTGGGCCACTCCCAGATGGTCACAATGGCCGGAGCTGGGCTGATCCGAAGCCAGGAGACAGGAGCTTCCTCCGGGTCTCCCACGTGGGTGCAGGGGCCCAAGGGTTTGGGCCATCCTCCACTGCTTTCCCAGGCCATAGTAGAGAGCTGGATTGAAAGTGGAGCAGCTGGGACTCGAACCAGCACCCATATGGGATGCCAGCACTGCAGGCTGTGGCTTTACCCGCTATGCCACAATGCTGGCCCCTCAAATAGATTTTTTTTTTTTAATTTTTGACAGGCAGAGTGGACAGTGAGAGAGAGAGACACAGAGAAAGGTCTTCCTTTGCTGTTGGTTCACCCTCCAGTGGCTGCTGCGGCTGGCACATTGCGGCCAGCGCACCACGCAGATCCAAAGCCAGGAGCCAGGTGCTTCTCCTGGTCTCCCATGGGGTGCAGGGCCCAAGCACTTGGGCCATCCTCCACTGCACTCCCGGGCCACAGCAGAGAGCTGGACTAGAAGAGGGGCAACCGCAAGGTGGAGGATTAGCCTAGTAAGCTGTGGCTCTGGCCCCTCAAATAGATTTTTAAAGTATTGAAAAAGAATACCAAACTCTAAAGCATGGAGCTTAGACGTGTGTCCAAAGCAAAACAGCTTCTTCCTAGATTTTCTGATTGGAAAACTTTGGGTAACTACATCAACGAAAACTTTTGATCTCTTCTCGGTTTTGATTCTGCGGGTGGCATACGCAGTGACTCAGGGTGAGCTGTCCGCGGGTAAGTGGAGGCGCTGGGAGAAAAGGAGGGGGAGGGGGGGAGGGGTCGAGGGAGAGGGAGGGACTATGTGTCCGCTTTCCTAAGAGGATCTGAGCCAATGCAGGGGCTTTAGTGCAGTGTTGGGGCTCTGGGTGCCTGCAGGTGGCTGGCGGTGGCGCTGTGCCCAAGTAGACCCAGGGAGACAGGAAAAGAGGGACGGCAAGGGTCTCTGTGACCTCCCCAGGCGCAGGGCAGCATGCGGTTGCCAGCATGCGCTGGCCAGGCTGAGGCAGGAGCTGGAAGCCAGAAGGCTGTAGGGGCAGAGGAAGGAGGAGCCCTGAGGGAGGGGGAGGGCCCACACGCCCCTCCAAGAAACCTGCGACCTCCAACCTCGAGCTCAGCTGGGATTCACCGGCTGGTGCCTGCCGTGGCCGGGAGGACGCAGTGTGCCCCTGAGCCTGGCCACTGGACGCGGGCGAGGAGGGACTGCGCCCTGAGAAGTTGGGGTGCGGTGGGGGCTGAGGGGGGCTCGCTGCCCCCAGCAATGGGCCCCCCTCCAACCCCCGAGGCTGAGGACCAAGGAGCAGCCGCTGTCTCTCTGTTGCTCTGCCTTTCAAAAAGCTGAAAATAATAAAGATTAAAAAAAAGAAGAAGAAGAACCAGATGTGACCCCTGCTGGGGAGGCGGGAGCCACCTGGGCTGCTCCCCAGCCAGCCCCCACCTGTGCCTGGCTGGGAGAGGGGGGAACCCTGAGTGGGATTCAGCGCCCCCCTCTGGGGCTTGTCTGCCTGACACCTGCTTGGGCCCTATTCACTCCCACCTGTGAGCCCCCATGTTCGGAGCCCCGCTTCTTAGACGAGGCACAGAGAAGCCTTCATCCCGGCTGGGGGTGACACCCCCTGGCAGAGGCCAAAGGAAGCGGTGGAGGTCCTGCGGCGGGGGAGGGGGTAGACCCAGGCCCCCTCCTCGGAGCAGCTTCTCTCACCGGGCCAGGTAAGGGGTCATGGCCCCTCTGCCCTGAACAGTGGAGTACAGAGGTCAGCGGCTGTCTTCCAGGGCCTGGGAATACAGTAGGTGCCCAATAAATGCTTGCAGCGTTGCACTCAGAGCCCAGCACGCGCTCTCTGTTCCTCCACCCGCCAGAAACCCCCACCGGCGAGCGGGCGGTGGGGGTGGGGCGGAGGCCTGGGGGGGGGGGCGTCAGGGGTCGCCCCGGCCCGTCCCGGGACCCTCACCCCCGGCTGGGCAGAGGCTGGTCCTCCGGGGCCGGCCGGAGCCGCACCGGGAGAAGGCGGCGTCGGCCGTCCGCGCTCCTAACCTGAGCTGCACCGGGCGGAGAGGATAACAATTATCGGGAGAGGTTAAAAAAAAAAAATCATTATCAAATAACTACAGCTTGAAAAAGTTGGCGGGCGGGCCGGAAAACGCGGGCTGGATCGCGCCGGGGACGCGCGCCGCCGCCGGCGCCGCGGTAGCCGAGCACAGCTGGAGCGCATTTGCGCGCCCTGCACCTGGGGGAGCGCGCGGCGGGCCGGCGGCGGCGGGGGCGCGCGCCCGGGGCCCGCTCGCAGCCGCTTTCCGGGGAGACCCCGTGCGGCGCGGGCGGCCGGGCCCGGGCGGCGGGGAAGGGCGCCCCCTGGCCGGCGCGCGCGGAGCACGCCTGTAGGAGCCGCCTTGGCGTCCCGGTGCGTGCAGCCAGCGCATTCCAGTGGGGACGCCCTGGGCCTCCCTCTGATCATTTGCTGTCCTGCGTGCGATCTTGCCGGGGACAGCGCCGGGCCCATGAGGCCCCCTCCGTGTCCCCTAGGCTGCCCACCTCAGTCCTGGCGCCCCCAGCCCTCTGTCTTCCATGGCCAGTTGTGTCCTGCAGGTGAGGCTTGGTATCCTGAGAGCCCAAATCATTCCCAATTTTCAGTTGTTGTTGTTGTTGTTTTTAATAAAGATTTATTTATTTGAAAGGAAGAGTTATGGAGAGAGAGAGAGAGAGAGGTCTTCCACCTGCTGGTTCACTCCCCAAGTGGCTGCAATGGCCAGGGCTGGGCCAGGCCAAAGCCAGGATGCAGGAGCGTCGTCCAGGTCTCCCAGGTGGGTGCAGGGGCCATTAGCAGAGAGCTGGATGGGAAGTGGAGCAGACGGGACTCGAACTGGCGCCCCTGTGGGTTGCCGGCACTACAGGCGGCAGCTTGACTTTCTAAGGCTCGTGCCAGCTCCTGGACAGTTAGTTTAAGAAGCGCCCTGCCTGCAAGTGCGAGGGGCTGTCCCTTCTTGGGGGACGGATGACCACCACCCTCTTTCTCATCGGCAGTTCCATCCATTCTCACTTCTGTGTCATCCATAGGTCCCTCCCTCCTAATGCTCCTTTGCTGTGACACCCCCCGCCCCCTGAAGTTTCTGGGAGTGGTCAGCCTGTGGTCCAGTCTCCTCATCCTCCTGTCCCTCCGGGTACTATGAAGGTGACCCCAAGTTCCCAGCACCCCTCCAGAGCTGGGCCTGGGGTCTCTGGCTTTGCAAACCCACAGAAGGGAGGGGGCCGTGGGAAGGAGAGAGATGTAGAAGACGGGCGCAGGGACAGTGTCCCAGGACCCCTGCCTCCAGCACCCCATGTGCCCAAGAGAGGCGCAGCAGGTGCTAACCAAGACCTAGGGTTTCTCTCTGGGGAGGTATGTCCCACCCGGGCTTTGGCCATCAGGAGATGGAAAGTTCAGAAAGATCTCATTGGGAAGGTGAAGCCAGAAACACACGCCATTAGCATGCACTGATGCGCTTTGTCCTCACCCTGGCCTGGCCTGGGAGGTGGGCGTCCCATTTTACAGATGGGGAAAGTGGAGGCAAGAGACCTAACCAGCAAGGCCACAGAGCAGAGCAAGGCCCGTGGCTCCGTGGTCCGAAGTCTTTGCACTGAATCCGCACGAGGTGCTCCAAGTGTGTTTGTTGAAGGAATGACTGGGAGGCTTTGACACAGAGCGGTGCCCCTGTCATTCCCTGGACTTGGCTGTGTGCATGTTACCCTCAGCCCTGGGCACACGTGCTCCCCTCCACGGATGTCTGCGCAGCGTGGGCCCCAGGCTCTCAGCATCTCTAGCTGTCTCTCTCCTTCCTGCCCGGCTGGGCAGGGGGCAGCAAGGCAGCCCTGGCCCCGGGAGAGCCCTGCAGGGGGCTCCCATGCCTTCTCCTCCCTCCTCAGGAGTCAGGATTCCATCCAGCAGTTGCCCTGTGTTTTGGTTCCAGCTCACCGGAGGCCGGGGTGCACAGGGCGGGCGGTCTCGCTGTGGGCATCCCTGCTTCTCCTCGGGAGAGCTTTTCCCTCCATGGTCAGAGTCAGGCTGCTGAGGGACGGAGCCCAGCCGCCTGTCTCTTTCTGCTTGTTTATTGTACCCGTTCCTTAAAGGCCTCGGACCCTGCACCTGCTGGGAGGGTTTGGGCTGAGGTTCAGGGTTGATTAGCTCTGGGTCAGCCTTAGGCCTGGGCAGGAGGGAGGTGTCCCGCAGGTGGACGGGCCTCGGGGGCAGGAGCAGATGGGAAGGGGGGCAAACAGCTCAGCTTGGGGCTCCCATGTCTGGGAGGAGTGGGCATGGCCAGGTGCAGACGGAGCCCCAGACAGCCAAGGAGATGGGCACATTGACCAGGGCAAGGGCAGGCCCAAGGGGATGTGCCTGGGCTCTGGAGCTGTGCCCACCCCGAGGGCCCCAGAAAGATGCTTAGGAGGTGGGTGACAGGGTCCCCTGGTGCTCAGACCTTGGGGTGGCAAGAAGGGCGGGAACAGCCCAGCACAAAAGCCCCGAGGACCCTGGAGATAAGGGACACCCCGGTGGGGTTAGGGAGGGGGGGAGCAAACTAACCGGAAGCCGAGTGGGTAAGAATCCGTTATTGCATTGACGCGAGGGCGGGCGGGCGAGTGGTGGAGGGCGGTGACCGTGTCCTGGCTCTGCCAGGGAGATTTCCTCCCAGGGCTGCTGCTTCCTGCCTAGGGGACAATCCCAGGGGGCACAGAGACCCCTCCCCCAGCCTGGAGAGAGTGGCAGAGCGAGAGACCCTGAGTCTTATGTATGCAAACACCGATGGAGCACCTAGTGTATGCAGGATGAGGCTGAGCACCTAGTGTGTGCAGGATGAGGCTAAGCACCTAGTGTGTGCAGGATGAGGCTGAGCACCTAGTGTGTGCTGGATGAGGCTGAGCACCTAGTGTGTGCAGGATGAGGCTGAGCACCTAGTGTGTGCTGGATGAGGCTAAGCCTAGTGTGTGCAGGATGAGGCTGAGCACCTAGTGTGTGCTGGATGAGGCTAAGCACCTAGTGTGTGCAGGATGAGGCTGAGCACCTAGTGTGTGCAGGATGAGGCTGAGCACCTAGTGTGTGCAGGATGAGATGCTGGAAATATCACAGAGCTGCTGTCCAGCGCTCGGCCTGGAAGCAGACGACGGGGACCCTGAGGCCACGATGGGGCACGGAGAACAGAGGGGCACACACAGATCTGAGGCCGGGAAGGTGGCCAAGGGGGAGATGGGAGATGTCTCAGCACAGGGGCCGTGGGAGGGGGTGGAGACACACTGGGTGTGCCCAGAGGGCAGGGGAGGAGCAAGAGAGGATGGGGTCCTGGGGACAGAGTCCCTCACGGCTGCTCCTGCCTTCAGCCTCCCACCCCCCGCCCCTGCAGGCTCTGTCCCTGAGGGCCGGACCCTGGACACCTGTGCTCACGTGTCTCCTCCCCTCCATGCTCAGTGCAGACTCTCAGCCAGGGGGCGTCAGCAACCCCCCCCCCCCAAGATGATCAGACCCCCGATCTGGGAGTCATTCTGGCTACCTCCATCCCCTCACCTGGCATGCCCACTGTGCCATCCCATAGTGCGGCTCTCCAAGACATCCCCTAACCCAGCTGCCTCCCACCGGCTCCACCTCCCATCTCAGCTGCCACCATCATTGCCCGGACCCTGCAGGGGCCCCTGTACCTGCTCGATTCCACCCTCACAGCAGGGCTGTGGCTTCCCACTGGACTGAAGACCACCAGCGGACCCCCTGCCCCGGCCTTCCAGGCCTTCCTCAATGTCCCATTGGTGTGGTGTCACCTCTCCCCTCCAGACACGGCTCCATCAGGGCGGGCACAGTGTCCATTTCTTCCTCTTCTCCAATCTCAATGCCAAGTGCAGAGACCCTAGGTACACAGGTGTGGCTCTAACTCATTGACTGACATGCTCCCTGGTCCAATCAGCTCACCCCACACCTATGTCCTCTCCTCAGCACCAGGTCAGCTGTGGGTCTGGGGAAGCCGAGGTGGGCCAAGCAGCCAGTCCCTGGCCAGCTGGGGAGACCACATCGCGGGGCACCTGGCTGAGGGTTCTAGCGCTCTGCCCTCCCCGGCTGCCCCTTCCACCAGGCTGCAGGGGGCTGACACTCTGCGAGGCATTCTCTGCATTTTTTTTTTTTTGGGGTTTAAATTTTTATGATTTTGAAAGGCAGGAAGAAAGAGAGAGCTCTTCGATCCACTGGTCCACTCCCCAAATACCCGCAACAGACAACAGACAGGGCTGGGTGAGGCCAAAGCCAGGAGCCTGGAACTCGATCCGGGTCCCAGGTGGATGGCAGGGAGCCAGCCATCACGGCTACCTCCCGGAGTCCACGTTAGCAGGAAGCTGGACGTGGAAGTGGAGCTGGCACCTGAAGCCAGATACTCCGATATGGCAGGTGTCCCGAGTGGTGTCCTAATGGCCTCACCGACACCTGGCCCTTGGATGTTTTGACCTTGGATGTTCATATGCTAACTCTGCTATTTCTAAGTGGGTCACCAGGAGCATGTTGTTACACAAGCTTGGGTCTTCGCTGAGACCCAATTCTGTCGGTGGTGATGTTGGCTGGTCTCCTCTGTGGTCTGTCCCCAGAAGGGAGCTGGCCAGGGGCCACAGAGACCTGGACCAGCACTTCTAGAGAGCCCCAGAGCCCAAGCTGTCTCTCTCGGGAGCTGGGTGGTGGTAGATCCTTGAAAATGGGGAATAGTAAAGTATTGTCTGGATGGGAGGAGCCAGGACCCCGCCCCCTGTCAAGTCCACCAGTCAGATGGTCTCTTCCCCAGGGAGAGGGCAAGGGGGGGAGCGGGGAGTGAGCCTGGCTCTTCCTGCTCTCAGGGGGTCTCCAGGGGTGGGAAATGAGAGCTCCCCCAGTGCGGGGCACGCGCCCAGCCCCAGTGAACGGGAGCCTTCAGTATTCTACTTCCGGCTTTGGGTGAGTTTTTGCGAGCACCCGCCCCGGGGAGGTGACATTCCACCTTCCACCTCCGTCACGTGTGGCTCTGAGATCCTCTGAACACACTTCCGCCCTGTGTCTGCGTGGATTTGTGCCGAGCTACGTGCTGGGAAATGCATTTGAAATCCATTTTCTCTTCTCTCGCTTTAATCCCAGCAGCGTCAAGTCCCAAGCTTCTGCTTGGCGTGGGGATGGGGGCAGCCGTGGCCTGGCCGTCGCAGGGCTGGGTCTGGCAGGTGCTGGGTCACGACAGGCCTCAGTTTCTCAGCCGAAAAATGGGGTTGCAGAACTTTCCTTTCCGTCCTGCCCTCCTCTCCAGGGCTGATTGCCTGAGCGAGTGAAACAGTATCCACCTGTTGCTCAGCACCATTCCCTGGCCTCTTGTAACAGCTCTAGTTCTTGCGATTGGGCCAAAGGGGTGGTCACGTGACTCTGTCTGGACCTATCACAATCCTTCCCTGGGACTTTATAGCACGGAGCACAGAACCATTTTTCTATTCTGGTTATGGAGCGCGGAGCAGGTCTGAAGCCTCCACCAGCCATGTCCCCCGCCTTACAGAGAGAGGGGTCTGCTGTGGGCATGAGCCAGGCTGACCCACTGAGAAAGCAGAGCCCTGAGACAGGCAGGACCTACAGGCTGGCGCCTGCCCCTGCCTGACCCACACTCGGGCCGCCTGAGCCAGCACCTTCCCCGTGTTTGCTCAGGCTTGTTCCAGCCGGGTTTCTGTCACTCACGCCCAGGGAGTCCTCAGCGCTGGCCCTTTAGAAAATTGCACTAGAGTATAAGCGCCGTGAGAACAGGGCTTGACTTTGTCCCCTGCCGTCCTTGCACTGTCCAGACTGAGCTGGGAGCAACTACTCAATAAATATTTGCTCAGTGGTGGTTTCCATGGTCACCACCGCCCGTCAGAAGGAAGTCCCAGTCCCCGAATGACGTCACGGTCTTTATTTCTTCTTATTTCTTCTCCTTCCTCTCCTGCAATCTCTCTTCTCTTCTTTCTTTCTACAGCCTGAGCCTGGGCTGGCATTTTTACTACGCAAAAACAAGGCCCCACCCGAGCCTTGGATGCTGGGTGCCTCAGTCGGGTGGAATCCGTACTCCCACGCGGGAAGTCAGGTTGCAGAGACGCTGTGAGGTGCCAACCCAACGTGGCAGCTCAGAGAGGATGTGAGCTCCATGCCGACGCCCCTGGGCGAGGTTCTTGGGCCCTGTGGGCTGGGCTGTCTTCCTGCAGGGACTCAGAGGGGCTTCCGGTGGGAAGGGCTGGGCGGGGCTTGATCGGCTGGCACCAGAGTGCTTCCAAAGCTCAAGGAGACTGGAATGAGAAGTTTATTTTGGTGCAAAAATACTGTGAACTCCAGTTAGCTGTCTTCCTAATAGGCATTTTTTGCAAATTTTTTTTAAGTTATGTATTTCGAAGGCAGAGTTACAGAGAGAGATCTTCCATCCGCTGGTATATTCTCCAAGCGACCTCAATGGCCAGAGCTGTGCCTATCTGAAGCCAGGAGCTAGGACCTTCTTCCAAGTCTCCCACGTGGGTGCAGGGGCCCAAGGACTTGGGCCATCTTCTACTGCTTTCCCAGGCCATAGCAGAGAGCTGGATTGGAATTGGAGCAGCTGGGACTCGAACCGGCACCCATATGGGATGCAGGTGTCCCAAATGGTGAGCCAACCCCTGAGCCAAATGCCCACTCCTCCACGAAGTCCTCCTTAGAAGAAGGCTGAGTGAAGCGGGAGGCCCACCTTCTTGGAGACGCCCGAGACAAGCAGCAGCTCTGAGTGTGTCACCGAGACAGTGGGGCCCAGGCCTGGGTACCCCAGATTCTCCGGCCACTCAGAAAGCTTGGAAGCTGGAGGTGGGAAGGGGCAGGCGGCCAGTGCAGAGCCTTCCACCCCTTCTGCGGCCTGTCACCCAGTTCCAGCTCGGGGTCTGTCACCGCAGCCTGGGCTGCCTTTGATTTGTTAGCTGCAGGACTGTCAGAGGGCAAAACGAAAACTCCCAGAGTGCCTGGGAGGCTGCAGGAATTCGCTTCACACTTGGCTATTTTTTCTAACACCTACTGATGTCCTTCATGTTGGGCCCAAGTTCCTGGCCTCTCCCTTCTTACAAAATGTTTGGGGAGGGAGAGGGCAGAGGGCCAGAAATTCCTCCTCCAGCAGCAGCCGGCCACAGCCCTGGGTACCAAAGGTGGGTGAGGGCCGAAGGCTCCTGGGGTGGGTGGGGAATGGGGTGAGGCTTTCACATAACCCTGGAAGGGGCTCTGGACCAGACGGAGAGAGCCTGGCTTTCTTGGACCATGACTGCCTTCTCCAGGGCCTTAGTTTTACTGCCTGTGAAATGGGCATATGAGTCGCCCCTGGCAGCTGGTGGTGTGGACAATAAGGATCAAGACGTGGGTGCCGTGGCTGGGCGGACAGGCACTGGAGGCGAGTGGCTGAATCCATCTTCATCCCCTGCAGAAACTGGACCCGAAGCGCCCCGTGGCCAGTGTTCCCTTTCCCTAGCGTTTCTGTTCGAATCCGACAGCTCACCAGGGTCTCCACTGCCTGCCTGCTCATCCACAGGCCCCCTTGGATCCCGCCTGACAAGGCCCTGCCTGCGGGTGGGGGGTGGAGGAAGAAGTAGAGGGCACAGGGGACTTCCCAGCAAGGACCCCTCCCCGCCGGCGCCCCATGGAGTCCAGCCACCCAGCTCCCATGGGCTTTAGCTTGGCTCCGGTTCACTCATCCCAAAGAGGCAGGGCACTTGCCCCCCTGAGAGAGGCACACAGGTGCAGGTTGGGGCCAGAGGGGATGTCAGGGGGCCCTTCCTGCACTGCCCAAGTCCTGCATAAGCAGCCCCTCCCAGGGCACCCCAGCAGCCCAGCCCAGCCTCGCAGGGGCTCTGAGGGGCTCCCAGTGCCTGTGCGCGCCATCATCCAGGCCCCGGCCTGTCGTGGGGAGACGGCTGGTGTTCCTGCCCTGTGGCCAAGTGACCAGGTCCCCATGCAGGAAATGACCATCCTTCTTAGCATGGGGTAACGTAAAATTCATGCTTGGACCTCCTCATCCTAGATCACGTGACCCTCTGGCGGGGTGGGGGGGTTGACCATGACATTGGGGGAATGAACAGGAGGGGGCATTGACCCCCCCGGAGGAAGGGGGTATGGGGTGCATTGTCTGGAAACAATTGAGTGACAAGAATAAAACCAGCCAAAGTGGCAGGTTCTGTATTAGCCCATTGGAGGAGCTGGTGACGAGACACTCCCGCTGGCTGGGGGACACCAATGCCACCCTCGGCCTCTTGCCGTGCCATGGGGGTCTACAGCCGCAGGCAGCTGGCAGGTGCTTCGTCAAAGGCGGTCAGTTACTGACGGATGAGACCCTGCACTAGTGGAGGCGGAAATGAACTTGGAGGGATCTCGGGGCAGGAAGTGGTGGGGGTGTCGGGTCCAGGGCATCCCACTGCCAGGAGCGAGCGGGAGAGAGGGGCAGGGCCTCATGGGCCCAGGCGAAGACTTCGGGTTTTATTCTATTCCCAGTGGGAAGCTGCTTTGATATAGGCTTGGGAAAATGGCAGAGTTAAGGGATCGGGACACGGGGACTATCTTGTTCTGTCCACATCGGCCTTTGCAATGCTCCCTGGGTAACAGCTCCGAGGGGTGGCAGTGTGAAAGCAGCAGTTGGAGATGCACAGCCTGGATGGTGTCATGGGTTGGTGGTGGGGGTGGGGAACAGACACGGTGACGTGGTGACCGTGAACCCTGCGCCTGGGAGAGACACGGGAGATTCCAGGGTCATCAGGATGGGGTTCAGTGGAGATGGGCAAGCAGGTGCCAGGGCTGCAGGAGGAGAAGCGTGGGACAGAGCGGCTTCTCGGGGTCACGTCCAGCTGTGGCCAAGAGCTCTGTCGTTATTCCTGGAAGGGATCGGAGGGTTTTCACTGGAGCTGTGTTATTATATATTATTAAATATTATTTATGTATTAAATAATAATTTATTTATTATTATTTATTTATTATATATTATTAAATATGATATATTTAAGCAAGACAGCCAAGGCCAAGGGCTGGTGTTTGGGGCAGCGGTTAAGACCCCACCTTGGATGCCCGCATTCCATGTCAGAGTACCTGCTTTACAATCTCAGCCCCTAGGGACCGGTGCTGAGCTGCCACCTGCATCGCTGGCATTCCCTAGGTCACCAGTTCGAATCCCAGCTGCTCCACCTCCAGTTCAGCTCCCTGTTGATGGTCTGGGAAAGCAGCGGAAGATGGTTCAAGGGCTTGGACCCCTGCCACCACATGGGAGACCCGGATGGAGTGCCAGGCTCCTGACTTTGGACCCGGCTGTTGCAAGCATTTAGGGAATGAACCAGCAGCAGATGCAAAATCTTTCTCTGCTCATCTCTTATCTCTGGGTCTCTGCCTTTCAAATAACATGAAAATAAACACAACTTTTTTTAAGGAAAAAAAATGAAGAAGAAAAGGAATGCCAAAGGCAGAGGACTGAGTGTGGCCCGGCTGGCTGGGCGTGGCTGGCACACCAGGAGCCACGGAGCGGCAGACTCCCAGGCTCCGCTGGCTGTGGGCAGGCGGGGCTCGGGGCAGGAGCGGCTCAACCAGCGGTGAGTCCGGCCCCAGTGGGCACCGGACTGTGGCCCAGCCCCTGACATGAAGGCGCCGAGACCTGTGAGTCGTTCCTTCCACACACACAGCGACCGCAGCCTTTGGTCTCGATAAGTAGATTATGTTGACTCACGGCCTTGAACTTCAAGTCACAAAACCACAGTCTGGCTCAGGATCTTTCGTGGGGGGGGAGGTGGACGAGGAGACAGCTGTTCTAATGCAGTCGGGACCTCAGCGCGCTCTGTCACGCTGCTGCCCTGTGTCTGCCTGGCCTGGGAGTCCTGCTTGGCGCCAGCAGTATGCAGTGCATAGCGGGGGCGGGGATGGGCTGCTGAGCTCAGGGAGGGTTGTTGCGGATTTTTGTTTGTTTGTTTTTCATGCACTTTTTTTTTTTTTTAAAAAGATTCTTATTTATTTATTTGAAAGGCAGAGTAACAGACAGAGAGAGGGAGAGAGAGAGGTCTTCCATCTGCTGGTTCACTCCCCAAATGGCCACAACGGCCAGAGCTGTGCCGATTCGAAGCCAGGAGCCATGAGCTTCCTCCAGGTCTCCCACGTGGGTGCAGGGCCCAAGGACTTGGACCATCTTCCACTGCTTTCCCAGGCCACAACAGAGAGCGGGATCAGAAGTGGAGCAGTGGGGATTTGAACCGGCACCCATATGGGATGCCAGCACTGCAGGCGGTGGTTTTACCTACTACACCACAGCGCCAGCCCCTAAGTTTTTTTTAAACTTAGGTCTTTGAAAAACATTTGTGTTTATTGAATTTTATCCATTTGAAAGAGAGACCAAGACAGACAGACAGACAGAGAGAGATTCTATCTGCTGGTTCACTCCCCAAATGCTTGCCACAGCCAGGGCTGGGTCAGGCTTCAGCTTGAACCTGGAGCTTCACCTGGGTCTCCCATGTGGGTGGCAGGGGCCCAAGCACCTGCTGCCTCCCCGGTGCACTAGCAAGGAGCTAGAATTGAACACAGAACCGGGACTTGAACCAGACACTCTGACGTGGGAGGCGGGCATCACAAGTGACCCCGTAACCACTGCACCATACACCCGCCCCTCTCTGCTCTCTTGAAGTGGGTGCTGGCACTCAGTATGGGCTCAGTGCTTCTGGGGCCGTGTGGGCGCAGAGAGGATGCTGAGGGGTTGTCCCGGCATGCAGCTCGGGAAAGGAGCACCCCCAACCCCTGGCCTTGAACCGTACTTGGAAAACATGTGAGCCGGCAGGTAACGAATGGTTACCCCGTGCTGCCAGACAGGGAGATGGAGGGGCCGGAGAGCCCGCTGACAATGACTGCACACGGCTTCCCAGCCACCCTCTTCTTCAACCCTGGAGCGCAGGGCTACGCCTTAGCTCTGAGCTCACAGGCATGAAAACACTGGACAGTTGGTCCTTGTCATCGCAAATGCTTCACCCACCACTGGGCTGGGTGCTTGGTGCCGTGGTTCAAGGCCCAGCTGCTCCACTTTCAATCCAGCTGCCTGCTGCTGATGCGCGCCCTGGGAGGCAGCAGGTGGTGGCTCCAGTATGTGGGTCCCTGCCACCCCTGGGGAGTCCTGGATTGGGTTCCAGGCTCCTGGCTTTGGCCTGGCTCAGCCTTGGCTCTTGTGGGCATTTGGGGGGAGTGAACCAGGGGATCTCTCTCTCTCTCTCTCTCTCTCTTTCTCTCTGCCTTTCAAATAAAATGAATAATAAAAGAAAAAGCCTTTTATAGATGTGACCCAAGGACCCACCGCCCCAGCCCTGTGCTGTCAGTTTGGAGCCATCGCTTCTGCCCAGGATGGAACCAGGGCAGTGCCTCGTCTTGTCTGCTGCAGCCCAGGCATCCCAAGGCTCCCGGGCACCCAGGGTCTCTGGGCTGTCGCCTCCCATACTCCTCCTCCTTTCCTGTGCTGGCACTTGATGAGCCTGCCTCCACCCCTGCGGACCCGGTGCACTGCTGGTCACCGACGCGGGGGCGCAGCGTGGAGACGGGCGCAGGTGGGCTCTGGCCCAGCCGCCTCGTCCCCACCCAGGGCTCCAGCTGCAAAGGCCCGCTTCCCATCACCTCTTTGGCGAAGTCCCTCTGCCTCGTCCTTGTCTCTCCTCCCGTTTTGCTCTGACCCTGCCTCTCCCCACCCCAGCTCTGCTCTGGTCTTAGGGCTTGAGCTGTGCGCGGTGCAATTCTGGCTCCTGGAAATGCAAGAGGTGCCTGGAAGTGTGCTGGGCGGGTGACACGGATACCTGCGCAGTGGGGTTACAAAGCTGCCCCTGGCAGCACAGTGGGTTGAACTGTTGGCTGTTGGGGATGCTCACATTCTGTATGGACTCCGGTTCGAGTCCCGGCTGCTCCACTTCCCATCCAGCTCCCCGCTCATGTGCCTGGGAAAGCAGTGGAAGGTGGCCCGAGTGCTTGGACCCCCTGCACCCACATGATAGAAGCTCCTGGCTCCTGGCTTCTGCCTGGTCCAGGCCCAGCCCCAGCCCCTGGCTGTTGCAGCCAACTGGGGAGCGAACCGGTGGATGGAAGACCTCTCTCTCTCTCTCTCTCTCACTCGGCCTTTCAAATGAATAAAATATATCTTTTTTAAAAAACCATTCGGGAAATGGCTGTGGCCACCTCGCTCGTCGATGGGCACGTGTCCCTGGCAAACACACTGGAGGCTGAGTCTCTCGGCATCAGGGAGGCCTTGCTTTATATCCTGGGCAATAGTTTCCATCGGATTTGCACTAAACCTCTGCGAGCCGAGCAGCGGGACCCGACCAGCCCGACACAAGCCTTTTGTACAGATAGAAGCTGGGCAGGTTATCGCTGGCCGGGGGCGGGGGCAAGCAGGAGAGGGTGCCTCCCACCACCCCACGCCACAAGGCCTCCTGGCCTCTGCTCCTCCGTCTCCTGCTCGCTCAGGCATGTGGCCTCCACTTCCTGTTCTGAACCCAACAGGTGCATCGGTTGATGGAACCTGGGTCACATGACCAAGTCCTAGCTGCAAGGGAGTCGGGGAAGAGGGGTGCAGTTCCTCAGGTGGGAAAGTCTGCAGGCCGGGGCGGGGTGTGGGGTACATCTGACCTCCGCCAGGAGTGAGATGGAGGGGTGCTTTTGTGTTGGCTTCAAACGAAGGCCGGGGAATGAGGGTTGGTTGTCCAGGCAACAGGAGGCCCTGAGGACACAGGTGGGGGGGATTGGAGGGGGGCGGGGTCTGGGTTTCAGTGGGATCCAGGGGCAGGCACTTAATGGAGATGGCAGGTGAGGCCTGTTGTTGAAGAACCTTGAATCTCTCTAACCCTCATTGCTGTCCCCAGCAAAGGGGCCCTGCTTCTCCTCGGTCCACAGAGGAGTGAGGGTCCTGCCCCCTCTCTGGGCAATGCTCTCTGTTGGTCCTTTGTTGTCATGGCGACAGCTGTAGCCCTGCCTCAGCAGGCGGGGTGGGGGGGAGCAGGACTGTGCAGGGAGGGGCTGTGGGGGCCCTCTACCAGGGGAGCTGGGCCCATGGGGCTTCTTGTCTTGGGGGGGGGACGTTGGGATTTGGAGCTTCGGGGTTCCCGACTGGAAACGAGACAGCCACATCCTCCAACCCGGTCGTGCCTAGGTGCGAGCGTGGCTCCCCCAGGAGTGGATCGGATGTTTGCCACGGCTTTCATAGCAACTGCACTTCCCGCCCACGGCCACCCAGCTCCCCTCTCTCCGCCACGTGCGTGTCCACTCCATCTTAGGACGGCACTGGGGGAAAAAGGCGTGAGATTTGTGTGGTGGAAATCCGGGGTCCCAAGTACCTGCCTCCTACCCCCTTCACCTTCCCGGATCTGCCGCTTCCCTGGGGTGTCGGAGATGCTGCCTCCTCTGTGGGGGCCTCAGTTTCTCATCTGTGTAATGGGCAGAATGATACCGCTCCCCTGGCCGGGCTGGGCTGGCTGCAGGTGGATGTTTGGGGTGCAATGAGGGGGTGGTGCCCCCGGTCGCCGGCTTGATGGGACCCCGTTCTTCTGCTTCAGGTCAAAGGGGCACCTGACCTGCACTGAGCATTGGCACATGGGGGGGGGGCCTGTGTCCCCAGTCCCCTGCCACCCATGGGAGCCCAGCAGCTCCGTCCCTAGGGAGGCGGTGACAGGCTTTGATGCGCCTCCCTGCTCCCCAAGAGAGCAGCAGCCACTCCGCCCGCGCGCCGGAGGAGTTGAGAGAAAACGTGGAACGAAAATAGCTCTTTTCCATAAACAAAGCTGCTTTTCGTTGGGGGAATGTAAACAGGCAGATGTGTTAGGAGCCGGTGCCATCGGCTGAGTGGCGGGGGAGGCCCCGGCCTGAAGTCCTGGAGTCTAGGCCGCCCCGGGGCCGAGGGGAGGCTGGGCAGCCGGGTGCCCTGAGCCTGAAATCCAACCAAGGCCGGGCCGGACGCCCTCCTGGGGCTCCCACTGTGCCACATCTTGGGGGGGGGGCGGTCTCTCCCTGGGCTGGGGCCACCCGAGGGTGTCTCCTGGGGGTGGGGTGGGGAGTAGGGGTCTCTGGTGCTGATGTCACCAAACAGATGGAAGAGAAAGCGGCCCTTCCTGCTGGCCTCGTCCCAGGCCTCACCAAGGCTGCTTCCCCCTCACTCCGTGCTGTGCGGGCTGAGCTTCAAGTCCCTGAAGGGGCGTGTTGGGGGTGGGGCAGATCAACATCACTCTTCCTGCTGCCCAGGAGGGGCTCAGAGCGCTGGCGGGGAGGGGAGTCCTTTGCAACTGCTGGGATCCAAGATCTTCTGTGGCTCCCCAGGGCCTGCCCGATCCGTGTGTGCTCCCGGAGTCCCCTACCCCATCTGGGCCTGCGTCTGTGCGGCGCCACCTGCCTGCCGCATGCTCCCAGCACAGGCTCTGGCTGACTGTTTCTCCACTGTCCTCCCCATCCCCGGCTGTCCTAGCCCGGCACCTGCCAGTTGCCACTCGAGGGCTGGGGTGGTCTCTCGGCTCCCCTCCCACCTCCATGAGCACTTCCGGGACCCCTGGCCAGAAGCCTATCAGCCAGCACACGGTGCAGATGGGGGCTAGGTGGAGCATCCGGATGAAGAGGGGCCGATTCTCAGCCTGGCTGTGCTCACCCAGGGCTGCCGTGGCTCTGGGAGCCCCTCGCCCCAGCACCCCCCGACCACCATGAGGCTCAGCCCCAGGAGGCCCCTCTGCCCAGCCAGGGGCCCCTCTGCCCAGCTCTGTCTGTGCCAGCTCTGGGCAGTAGCTGGGCCCCACGAGGGTGCATGGTGGGAGCTGAGCATCGGCCCGACCAAAACGTCCCCGTGGGGCACCCACGCTGTCCGTGAACTTCACCTTGAACTTCTGGGAGACACAAGTTACCCTCTACCCGGCACGCAGCTTCCTAAAGGGGGTGTTAGGGGTCAGAGAAAATCCAGGGTCAAGGCTGAGCGGCAAGGAGGTTTCCAAGTCCAAGTCCAGGCCTCCCTCCACCGGCTCTGGGAAGAAGCTGCCATGATGGGCAGGTGTCCAGCAGCGGCAGGGTGGGGGGATGGAGGCTGCTCCTTGGAGCGGGGGAGGGGGAGCCCGCAGGCCTGCCCACTCCTGGAACGTGGTCTGGGCCGTGATTCACAGCCATGGCTTCTGTGAGGTCACCAGCGGCGTCCACCCCCAGGGGGCTGGGCTGGGCGCGGGCTGGCACGGTGGTGGCAAGGGGCAGGCCGGGCCATCTGGGCCAGCATCTCCTCCCCCCCCAACCCCTGCCCCCGGAAGATAATTGCCCTGGGATTTTTCTGACTCCCTGAGATTTCTCTCCGCGCCTTGCATGGTGGAGCCGTGGGCCCCACGACAGCGCCTCTCGCTAAACCCCAGCAGCGGCCCGCCGGCCCCTCCGCGGCGTGCCCGCTCCGAGAGCCGGCGTGAGTCTGGGACAGGTCCCATTGTGTGTCTTGCACAAGCCCCGAGTGTTGAAATACCCAACGGATGATGACAGTGTTGAAATAACCTGTCGTCTCAGCACTTTCCCCGTCATTAGCCAGATGTTCCAGCCCTCGGAAGCGTCTGCAGCCAGGCCCTGCCGGGAGGGAGGAGGGGGCCGGGCGGCTGGGGTCCCCAGGAGGAATCAGACTTGGCGGATGTGACGACTGGGGTCTCCCAGACTAGCTGCCTTCGTTATTTTGCTCCCAAATCCTGGAGCCCCCGTGGAGGCGGCGGGAGGGCAGAATGTCCCCTGCGCGTTCAGGACGGTGTGGGCTGTCTTTGGAAGGCATCTCGTCGGGGCCAGGCCCATGGCTCCCCTTGGCTCAGAGAGGTCAAGTGACTCCCTGGGGTCCCCCAGCTTCGCCTCGGCCCTAGCCCCTCTCCCCCACCGGCAAGGTGGGGATACTGAGAGCACCCGGGATATGGGTGGGGGCGGCGAGAGGACTCGTGGGTCAGGACAAGTCGCAACTGCCTGTGTCTGGGGGCCACTGCTACACCTCCCCCTGCCCCCCGCCAGGCCCCTGCGGCCTCCACTCAGGCCTGGCCGCCGTCTGGCGCTTGCTTCTGGATTCTAGGCCTTCTTGCCCGAGGACACAAAAATATGTTCTCAGCAGCCAGTGGGGCAGAGCCCGGCTCCTGGGGGCGCTTGGTCACGCTTTAACCAAACGGGGCATGAGAGGCCTCCCAGCTCTGTTCCTCCCCGTGTGACCTGGGCCTTCGCCGCCTCGTGCCTCAGTTTCCCTACCTAGTAAAGACAAAGTAAGAGCGCCACCTGTGTCCGCAGCGCGTCTCCCTGGACCAGCGGTGGGCCCTGTCCCTGCAGGTGGCCACGCCAGGGAAGTGAGCCACCAACAGCGGAGGGGACTCCAGCACGGGGTGGGACTCGGCCAGAGACAGGATCCCGACATCTGGTGCTGATTTGGGGAATTAAGTGGAGGAGTTTGCAGCTAATAGATGAACCCCAAGGGGCCCCTGCTGCCGGGAGGATGTAACGGGGCGGGGGGGGGATTTTATTTTTAGCTGCCTCCCCTTTCTCTCCCTTCCAGAGCCCAGCTTCCCCCGCGTTCTCGGCAGAGCACGGGCTATCAGTCACTCACACCTTAGTAAGAACGGCTGTCCTGGGAACTGGCCTGGGCTGGGATCTGGGCAGGTGGAGCCACATCTCTGGGCTGAGGTCCCCCCTCCCCCCCTGCCCGAGATGTCTCCAGGATCTGTGGTCCTGTTTGGCTGGGCTGTCACTCTCGTCTTCATTTTCCCGGACTAGTCGTGTTGCCAGCTGCCCATGCCTGCCCTCGGCTGCCTGGCTCAGGGACCCAGCCTGGGTTCCGTGTCCGTGTGGTGTCGGCCTCTCTTGAATACCAGGATCCTGTCTTTCTTGCCATGGCTGCCTCCTTGCCCGGTCTCGTAGCACCTGCACGTAGTAGGAGTTGGCTGATGAGCCACTGTGGGCCCAGTTATTTCCCTAGAGCCCGCTCTGCAGCCCCGGCTGTCGTTAGCATCGCCTGGGGCCTCGACCCACTATCCATGCCGGCCCCCGAGGACCTCTGACAGCACTGGGCCTTGGAGGGGCGTGGACAGTAGCACTGGAAACGCTCTCGGGTGGGGGGGGTGTCAGATGTGTCTCCAAGGATCAGAACCGCTGAGATAGTCTTTTTTTTCTTTTTGACAGGCAGAGTGGACAGTGAGAGAGAGAGAGAGACAGAGAGACAGAGAGAAAGGTCTTCCTTTGCCGTTGGTTCACCCTCCAGTGGCCGCCGCGGCCAGCTCGCTGCGGCCGGCGCACTGCGCTGATCCAATGATCCGATGGCAGGAGCCAGGTGCTTCTTCTGGTCTCCCATGGGGGTGCAGGGCCCAAGCACTTGGGCCATCCTCCACTGCACTCCCGGGCCACAGCAGAGAGCTGGCCTGGAAGAGGGGCAACCAGGACAGAATCCGGCGCCCCGACTGGGGCTAGAACCCGGTGTGCCGGCGCCACAAGGTGGAGGATTAGCCTATTGAGCCATGGCGCCAGCCGAAAACCTTTAATTTTTAAACATTTAAACTTACTGGAAAGTTGCAGGACAGAGAGCTCCTGTCTGTCCCACACTGACTGGGGCACCTCCCTGGCCGGTCCATCTCTGCTCTTATCCTCGGGCTCAGAATCCAGGCGGCTGGGCCCTGGGGATGCTATGCTGCCCCCTGCAGGCTGGGCTGGGGAAAGCGTGCCCCCGGGGACTCCCCTTGGTGCTAGTACTCGGCCCCTGTGTCCGTGTGACCCTGTTCCTGCTCTGGGGCTCCCTTTAAACCCGGGGCTGTAAGGACCGCCAGGGAGTGACTGCCTGCCCTGTGCACCTACTGTGCGCATGTCCAGAAGCTGGAGGGAGAAGTGTCAGGCTGGGAGGACTTCGCCTTGACAAATTCTGCAAAAGGTGGAGGCACTTCTGCAGGCTCCGAGAGGGCGGGTGACCCGTCCAGGGCCACACAGCAGCTTGGCACAGAGCCAAGACTCAGCCAGGACTGTGGGACGCCGGCTCGCAGGCACCAGCCACTGCCCGACACGGCCTCCCCCCCCCCTCCGCCCCGGCCCTGCCCGCCAGGGGCGGGTGCTGCGTGCAGACAGAGCCGCCTCCTCCCAGCTCCGGGCCTGGCACTCCCCTAGGTCATTCATCGCCCTCAGCCCCAGCCTCCCTGGGTGTTTCTGTTCTGGCTAAAAGAGCAATAAAAGACAGGATAATTGGAAGACAAAGACGACTGCCCGGCCAGCCCGCCCTCCGGAGCGCAGAGCCGGGAACTTGGGTGTGAGCTGCCTGTGATTCATGCCGCAGCAAATTACAGCCCTGTGTATGCAGGTGTGTGCACGCCGCCGGGCGCGGCGCGAGCAGACCGGCCGGCCTCTCGCGGGGCATAAACACCGGGCCTGCGCCGGGCGGCCGCAGCCAGACGCGGCCCCCCCAACCCCGCCCTCCAGCCCTGGGAGCCGCCCGGCTCCGGCTGGCAAAGGGCTCCTGCTGGTGGGATCCGAAGGAGGGGCTCCCCGATCCCATGCCCTGGGTGCCTCCCCCCGCCAAGAAGAGAAAGGGTTGGGGGCTCCCGAGAAGGGGGCCTCCTGCTGGAGCTGGGGTGGGGTAGCGGCTGCAGGACCAAGGGGCCCAGCCCTGGACAAGGCTCCGGACCTAGGCCTTGGCACTCAGGGTAAACGGACCACCAGGCCGGTACCTGCAGCTCCTCCGTGTGCCCATCTGCCGGAAGTCCCCCTTCCACCCACGACCCAGCCATCCCCCCCCCTGCTCCTCGCAGGAACACTTGGGTGGTTTCTTGTGTCCTCTCTCTCTCTCTTTCTAAAAACAGATTTATTTGTTTGAGAGTCAGAGCCACAGAGAGGGGGAAGAGACAGAGAGAGAGATCTTCCATCTGCTGGTTCATTCCCCAGATGGCTGCAATGGCTAGGGTCAGGCTAGGCCGAAGCCAGGAGCTTCCTCCAGGTCTCCCACGAGGGTGCAGGGACCCAAGCACTGGGGCCATCCTCTGCTGCTTTTCCCCAGGCACATGAGCAGGGAGGTGGATCGGAAGTGGAGCAGCCAGGACTTGAACCAGCGCCCACATGGGAGGCAGGCGTCACAGGCAGAGGCTTAGCCCTCTGTGCCACAGTGCTGGCCTCTCCGTTATTTCTTTATGCAAATGCATGCGCACCGTGCGTTTGCACACCGGGGTGCCGTTTTGCTCCTTGGGTTTTTCACCTAATATTATACAGGGGAGTTTTCTCCTCCCCCTCCCCCACCATGCTGATGCACATGGCTCACGGCCGACACCCATAAGACACATAGACATCATTCCCGCACGTCCCAGGCGCATGCGCGGGGCCAGTTCCCAGAAGCGGGTCTCCTAGGTCATGGGGTTGCCAGTCTGTCTTCCATCAGGGATTCCTACCATCTCATTCTCCCCTCCAGCGATGGATGGGAGCGCCCGAGTCCTGGCACGGCAGCCTCACCGGCAGGCGATGCCATCACACCAGGGATGTCTGCCTATCAGAGAGGTGAGAAAGGATTTCCTGGGGCAGTCGGAAACCGTATTCCCCATACGAGGCACGAGGAAGCGTTTCTGCATGTTTCAGGCTCACCTACGTTTCTTTTCCTTTGAATGCTTGTTCAAACCTTTTGCTCATTTCTCTACCAGTGTTTTTTTTTTTCCAGGAACTATTTGCATATGGAGATGCGCTCCTTGGCTAGGGTACAGGCTGCACTAATTTTCTCACTGTCTCTTGTCTTTGCTTGTGGTGTTTTATGTAGGAAGCCATGCAAAGGTTATTATTATTATTATTATATTGTTTTTAGCATCATCGTGTTTTCTGGCTTTGGGATTTTGAACCCTCAGGGGTAGATCTTCCCACCCCCCAATTAGACAAGGATTTGCCGATGTTTCCCTGGTCTCTCCTGCCTTCCATGGCACCCCGGATCCACTGGGAGTGAGCGTGTCCTGGGAGGAGCAGCCCCAGCCTCACCGGTGATCAGGCTGTGCCCAAGGAAAGGCCCTTTCTCCATCCAACATGACCTTGACACTGATCCTAGCCAAAGAGCAGGTGTGAGGGCAGGTGCACCTGTTACCTCGAAGGCTCCATGATTTGCTCATGGACAGCCTGAGCCACAGAGGGTGGATGACAAGCTCAAGGCCACCCCCAGACTCTGCAGCAAGGAACAGAGCAGGCTCCATCCAGAGCCTTCTGCAGCCGGGTTTGACCCTGGGTTCTGCGTTAGAAAGCTTTGATCACAAAGTCTCCAGTGGAGGGAGGCTGGCAGCATCTTCAGTGGCAAGATCCACACGTGTCGGCCACTCGTGGCAGAGCTTGGGTGGACTGAGCAGGGTCCGAGGCTCCAGGGCGCGCCTCTCGGGGCCTCGGGTCCACAGAGGTCTTTTATGTGACAAGATCTGAGCACGCAGGGCCAGGGCTCAACACAGCCCCAAGAGGCCCGCAGCCCCCAGGCGCCCTTCTGTGAATCGAGGGCTTGGGGGAGACTGAAGCCAGAAACCAGGTGCTTTTTCTGGGTCTCCCACGTGGGTGCTGGGACCCAGGCACAAGAGCCATCACCCGCTGCCTCCCAGGCTCACCAGTCCAAGGTCAGATCAGCAGTGGGACTGGAACCGGTGCTCTGATATGGATGGATGCAGCTGGCCTGGCAGGGCCTTAACCCTCAGAGCGACAATGCTGGCCCCCTAAGGTGTAGTTTTTTCTTTAACAAGCCCGCCCCACCATGGCTGGAGCGAGCTTTAAACCGGGGATCCCGCACCAGGCAGGATGGGACCCTGGAGGAAACCAAAGATCCCAGGCAGGTGCGGGGTGCCCAGGTAAGGGAGCAGCCAGGTGGGTTGCGTTTGAGCAGAACTGCTGTCCCCGAGGGCCGTCCTGGGGCTCTGCCCACGATTTCAATGGTCACAGAGTCCTGCTGCCAAATGACAATTCAAAGGTAAGTACAGGGGGCGGGCATCATGGCTCCATGGGCTAAGCCACCACCTGCAGCACCATCATCCTGTATTGGGCCGCTGGTTCAAGTCCCGGCTGCTCCACTTCCCATCCAGCTCCCTGCTGATGAGCCTGGGATAGCAGCAGAAGATGGCCCGCGTGCTTGGGTCCCTGCACCCACGTGGGAGACCTGGATGGAGTTTCAGACTCGTGGCCCAGCCCCTGCCATTGTGGCCATTAGGAGAGCAAACCAGTGGATGGAAAATTTCTCTCTCTGTGACTGCTTTTCAAACCAATAAATAAATCTTTAAAAAAAGAAAACAGAAAAGTAGCTTGAACATAGCCCTGGTCCAGATTGGGCCAACTCGGCCTGAATTCTGGCTGAACTGGGGACAGCTCTGCCTCCCCACTCCACGGATGGACCCGCTCTGCTCCGTCCGGGGCATTGTAAATGACCTGGGGTGGTTCACTGTCCCCTGAGAGCGATGTCCTCATTATCACCAGTCCCCGAGAGGCTCAGAGGTGACCCTGTTACCATGTCCCCTCCCGGGACCTTCTGGGACTGGACACGGTCAGGGCAGGGTCCTGTGGGGCTTGGGGACTCAGCACGATGTGTCACAACCCAGTGAGGACGAGGAGGAAGCAGACAGGCAGGGGCACAGGTACGGGGGCCAGGTGTAGCCAGAGAGGGGGCAGCGGGTGCAGGTGCGGCCTTGGTTCCTGGCCGCCTGGCCCAGGGGCTGGGGCTGGGGGAAGCACTGCCCCACCAGCCCTGCAGGTCAGGGGTCAACAGGTGACCAGAGAGGAGGAGAGGAGATACAGTCGCTCCCTGCAGGGCCAGCGCGGGCCATCAGTGCAGCCCTCGCTGAATTCCTCTGCACACGCCGCTCCGAGCTCGCCCACCCCAGCCCATCCTTGTCTCCATGGAGCCCAGAGAAGCGCCCAGGGCCACCAGGGGCAGACCCTGAATCCCTCCCCGACCCTGGCCCCGTCCAGGGCTCGCTCTGCGACGCCACACATCTGGGGGGTCATCTCCTACAATGTGCGTTCAGCTCAGCCTGACACTCCCACAGGGGTGGGCCCTGGTAGGCTTCTGGGGTCCCCCAGGGCCATCAGTCATGGGCCCAGCTGAAGCCTCCACTCAGGAATTAGTCCTGGAAGGCTTCCTGTAGGAGGTGGCCCCAAAGAGTGAGGCTAGGGAGATAGCCTTTTCTGGCAGGACAATCTGGCCGGAATTAGCTGCGGGACAGTGGGAGCCTCTGAGGGATCGAGGCAACTGGCAGAGGTGAGAGTCGGCTGCCCAGAGCCCAGCAGGAGGGGGGTGGACGCCAGCCGGGCCCAGCTGCCACCCCGGCCCTGACCCTGAGTGACTCCAGGCTGGGTGCTGGGGTGTGGAATAAATGATCAGCCCCAGAGCGGGCACCCCCAGCAGGTACTGAGACACCTTTGACCTTTGCACCCCCGCACACCACCCCAGAACCGCCAAGGTTAAGGCAGAAGTGAGGTCCTATCCCGGGGGAGGCAGCGGGGAAACTGAGGCACAGCTTTTGAGCGTGAGTCAGGTCCCGTGCCAGGAGCCTCATGCTGGCCTGGCATCAAGCCCACTCTACAGATGGAGAGATTGAGGCAGGAGGCCAGGGCGTGGAGGCACCACCCCAGCCTCCTCTCTGTCCAGTCGGCTCTGCCCAGGGACTGCTGATCCCCCGAGGGTGGGTGGGACGGGAGCGCAGGGTGCGCCCTGAGCCTTGAGGGGAGCTCAGGACCCCGAGGGCCAGGGCGCGGTGGCCAGCAGTACAGGGAGGACCCATGTGGGAGCAGCCGCGCCGTCCGTGGCGATCCTCGTTAGCGCGGCGCCACCTAGCGGCGCTCCGGGGAAGCGCCGGAGCGGGGGCAGGGGGGCGGGCGGAGCGGCGGCCTGGGGCAGGGAGCTTTGAAGAGGGGGCTGAGCGAGGAAGGAGAGGTCTCAGGGAGGCGGGCCGGGCAGATTCAGCCCCGACCCTGACCCCGACGTTGACCCAGCCCCCGGGCTAGTCCCAGACTCCCTGGGCAGAACCATGCACCGAGCCAGCCCTGGGAGGGGGCGGGGGGGCGGGGACGGCGAGGAAGCAACGGAGTTTGGGGGTCGGGAAGGCCTGGGCCGCCCGGGGCTGCAGGTCACAGGCCCCGGGGGTGGGGGACGCCAGAAGGAGCTACCCGCTCGCTCGTGGCCGCTTCCTCTCCCTGGCCCCTCCGCCCACCAGTGCGAATCTTCGCTGAGCCGGGCTGGGGGTGTGGCCTGAATAGGGTGGGGCCGGCGGGGGTAGGTGCCCCGGCCCCCAAGCCTGGGGGGATGTGTTTCCCGCGCTGACACTGACCTTTACTTGACATTGACCCTGAGCTAGCCGCTTTCCTCCCCGGCACAGGCCCCAGGACGCTGGCAACGCCTGCTCAGAGGTCAGCCGGGCCTTGGCCGTGGTCGGTGGTCCCGGGTGAGGCTCTGTGCTGTGCTGGAGGCGGTGAGGGGCCTTGGTGTGGTGGTGGGGCTGTGTGCGCGCGCGCGCGCGCGTGTGTGTGTGTATCTGTGTGTGTCACTGTCCATGTGTCATGTGTGCATGTATCTCTGTGTGCATGCGCGTGTGTTCGCCTGTCTGTGTGTGAGACCAGGAGGGTGTGTGAGGGGTGTGCAGCCCCTGCGGCTGTGCATTATGGGAAACTCTGCCCCCCATGCCCTCCACCCCTTCCTGGGCAGCAGGTGCCCTCCTGTTCTGCAGCCCCCACCCCGCCCCGGGACGCAGGCGGCGCAGTGCGGGGGCACGAGGCCTTGGCTCCCAGAAATGTCCCGGCCCTGGGGCTCGGCCGGCCTCCGACCAGGTGGTTTCTGGTCAAGCTCACTTAGCCGGGCACAGGTGGTGCCAGTGCGTGTTGCAGTGTAGGATTTTATGTGTAAGGGAGTGACCGAGAGAGAGAGAGAGAGAGAGAGCGCGCTTCCACCCCCAGAATACCACAGTGGCCCAGGCTGGGCCAGACCAAAACCAGGGGCTTCTTCCGGGTCTCCCATGCGGGTGCAGGGGCCCAAGGACTTGGGCCATCTTCCACTGCTTTTCCAGGGCACAGCAGAGACCTGGATGGGAAGTGGAGCAGTCGGGACTTGAACCGGCGCCCACGTGAGAAGCCGGCAGCTAGTCCCCCCCCCCCCCCCCCCCGTGCCTCCCTCCAGCCACTCTGTAGGAAGCAAGGCTACAGGACAGTGGCTCGGCGACGCAGCAGTGGGCGGGGGAATGGGGAGCCCTGGGCAGCCTGGGCTGTGTTCTCCCAGTGGGCGGGGGAATGGGGAGCCCTGGGCGCCCTGGGCCTTGTTCTCCCAGTGGGCGGGGGGAATGGGGAGCCCTGGGCAGCCTGGGCTGTGTTCTCCCAGTGGGCGGGGGATGGGGAGCCCTGGGCGCCCTGGGCTGTGTTCTCCCAGTGGGCGGGGGATGGGGAGCCCTGGGCGCCCTGGGCCGTGTTCTCCCACTGAGTGAGGAGCCTGAGAACAGCTCACCCCCCACCAGACCAGGGACTCCCAGGCTGGGCCATCTTAGCGGTCACCGCCTGTGAGCACCGGGCTGCGGCTGCTCTGTGTGCTTGAAAACAGCACAGAAGCTGTGGCCAGCACAAGCCAGTCAGGCCTTCAGGGTGGCTCCTCAATGTCAAGGAACCATTTTCCACGCATCTTGATTGCTCAACAGGTGGATTCTATCTTTGAGCCCAACATAGCTGCTCCAGTGCCTGCCGTTGCGTCTACATCCCAGACAGTGGCAAGAGAGAAAGAAGGAAAAAATGAATGCCTTTATTTTTCTCCAGTTGTAAAATACTCCCTAGGATTTACCCTCTTTTTTTGAAATACCCAGTTCGGTAGTACAGGGGACATTCATACTATTGCAATATATGCAATATATTATATGCAAATTATATGCATAACATTGCAGATAATGAAGATATTTCGTAGAAGAAATTGAGGCTTGGAGACTGGAAAGGCCTTGCCCACGGTCACACAGCACGTGGACGATGAGACAGGGCCTCCAGGGTCTCCTAACTCCAGGATTCGCCTTGAGGGATTCTGCTTGGGCTGCGTGCGCTGCTCTCGTGAGGAGCTGTGGCCGTGCACGGAGCCGCGAGGGTGTGGATTTCCCCAGGGAATGCGTGCCGGGCTCTGGCTGCGTGGTCCAGTGAGACTGGGGGACGTGAGCACCCGTCGGCCACACAGGGGCCTCTGCACTGAGATAAACCTCTGTGCCCGTCCACAGGGGCCTTGGACAGCTCTGGGTCCCCCCGGGCGCCTCCCCTCCTGGCCCCGCCTCCTGGGAGGGCATGGGGGCTCCGGGCACGGCGGGGCAGGGGGCGGCTGCCAGCCGGGCAGGGAGGCGCTGGGTCTGGCCGCCTGGCACATGAGTCACTGGCCGAATTAACTCAAGTTTCCTTTGGGGAAAAACGGAATCAGTTATTTCATTCTGCTCCGTTCTGGCCAATGAGCTCGCTCGTTGTTGTTTTATTTTTTTTTAATTTTTATTTTTTTAATGGGGGGAGGGGTGGGGGCGGAGAGGCCAGTGCCCCGCTCCAGCAGCTGCGGGGGCAGAGGGTGCAGCGAGAACATGATTCTGGAAGCTTCCAGAGAAGGGGAGGTCCTGGCTGAGCCCAGGGCCCCCGGGGCTGTGGCTCCTGGGGACTCTGCTGGGACCTGGGGGGGTTCCGTCTCACGGAAGGGGCACCTGGCGCCCACAGCAGGCGTTTCCTGGGCGCTCTCACCTCCCCCACCCGAGAGCAGCAAGAGCCGGCCTGTGGGAGCCGATGTCTGGAAGATTCTCTGCCTCCTGCGGTCCCTCCCACGGCCCCAACCCTCCAATGTCTCTGGGCTTTGCCACGCTCTCGGGCCCTGTAGCTCGGAGGCCTGCACGGGGAGGAGGCCCGTCCTCTGGGCAGGGGCCCCCAGCCAGCCCAGCGGGGTCACAGCAGCCCCAGGTCCTGCTGCCTGGTCCTCCCTGTGGGTGGGCCCAGGTGTTTGGCCTTAAAGGGCCACCTGCAGTGGGAGCCGAATTCAGAGCCTGGGTGTCTCCCCTCGCTCTCTTGGTTTGGCTGGGGAGGGGGCTGGCGCAGGGGAGGGGGTGTAACATCGCAGGCATGAGCCTGGAGGAGGGGGGTGAGCCAGGCCCTGTGGCTGGGGGTCCTGGGGAGCGTCTCTCTTTGTGCCCCGAGCTCTGTGCTGGCAGCTTTGGGGACAATGCCACGGCACCCCAGCGGAGGGTTCCGGCGCCTTCCACACCAGGCACCCGCAGCTTTGGAGGGGCCCTCCTGCCTGCAGCAGCCGTGGCTGTGTCGTCCGTGGAGTGGCAGCGTGGCTGACGGGTGGCATCAGAAGTGGAGGGGGCGGGGTCCTCGGGGGTCACAGTGGGGGGGAGGGCACAGGGCCGCCCCGGGAGGTCTGGTGGCCCAGAGGGACCTCCCTCCCGCAGAGACGTACCTTTTTGGGGGAGGGCACGCTCAGGCGCACAGGTGCTGGCCATGGTGGGCGGGGGGGGGGGCGGGGCATGCGCACTTGCACTGGTGCCGGCCGTGCGGGCCCGGGGCCTCCGCAAGCGCCACAGCCGTCTGCTCTCACAGACACAGATGTGGCCGGATTCTACTTCCTTTCCTCCCGGCCGCCACTCCCCGCGGCTGGCACGGACACCCCAGGGCCAGCGGCCACTTCGCCCTGCTGGCGGTCCCTGTGTTGAACAGCTGGGAGGCGCCTGGCGATGCCCCATCTCCCCCCCCGGAGGTGGCCCTCAACCTGCAGCTCTGGGGTCGCATCCCCGGGCAGGTGGTGCAGTGGCCAAGGCCCGGCTTTGGACGCCCGCGTCCCGTATCCCTCCGCTTCCCAGCCTGCTCCTGCACACCCTGGGAGGCGGCCGAGGACGGCCCAAGTGCCTGGGAGACCCGGATGAAGCCCCTGGCTCCTGCCTTCCTGGCCCAGCCCTGACTGTCGTGGGCATTTGCGGAGTGCCACCGCCACTTTGCACCCCTGCCACGGGGGCAGTGTTTGCTGTGCGCTTGTCTGGGGGAGGGGAGACACGCGGACCCCTAGCATGCAGGGCCCAGTATGGGGGGTGAGGGTCAAGTGTAGGTGATGGGCCTGGGGGTATGGGTATGGGTCAGGGTCCTGGGGGAGCCACAGTGCAGGGAGCAGCCTCCAGGAACCCCAAAGGGAGGGCCGGCGCTGGAAGTGGGGTTCCCTGGGAAGTGGACCCCGAGGGGAGGGGTGTGTGCGGGAGAGCGGTGGTGATGCGCCGGGGGACCAACCCCTGCGGGGGCGGGGCAGCGGCAGGGGCACGGGGAGGAGCTGCCAGTCACAGCCAGGCAGCCCCTGGGCTCAGGTGGCACCAGGACTGGTCCCCTTCCCAGCATCCTCCTGGAGGAAGACCCTTCCCACTTTAGGGGACTTGGGGTGAGCGTGTGGAGTCCACTCCAAGCGCAGCCCTTCACCTCTGTGACCTCTAGGCCTGGTCCCTTTCGTTCCCCAGTCCCACCTGGTGGGCGTCTGCAGGGCGGGACATGTGTGGGAGGAGGGGCGGGGCTTGGGGAGGGAGGGGCCTGAAGGCTGGGAGCAGGGGAGTCCAGATGCCGAACCCTTGGCGGCCAGGGCCTTGATCTGTGACCTGAGTCTCCCAGCCTGGTTGCTGCCTGCCGTGTGGCCTGGGTGGGGGACACTCAGCTCCCCCTCTCATCTCCTGCTCCCTCACCTGAACATGGGGCGCTCGGGCCATGGGGGAGAGGATGCATCGGTGTGACCCTGCATGGCCGCCAAAGCTCAGTCTGCAGGGCCCCGCCTCCTTCCCTGGCTCCGCCCTCTAGGGAAGGGCTGGGGAGTGCTCCCACAGGTGGATCCTGGGCCCACAGCTCAGCGGAAGCCGCCTCCAGGAACGACAGCCCGGGATTCCTGTTGAAACCAGCAATTACTCGCTCACTTATTAAAAGCTACAGGATTTTAGTTAACAATGGACTTGACTGGTGGGGGAACTTCAGGACTGGCTGGGGGCTGTCTCCCTGCACCAGGGGTCTGCAGAGAGCGCTGGGGAGGGCGTGTGCTCCTTTGAGACCCCCCACTCTGGTGCTGGGGAGGCCAAGGCTGAGAGTCTAGAAGTTTTTTGTTTGTTTGTTTTTGTTTTTTGACAGGCAGAGTGGACAGTGAGAGAGAGAGACAGAGAGAAAGGTCTTCCTTTTGCCGTTGGTTCACCCTCCAATGGCTGCCGCGGCCAGCAATCTGCGGCCGGCGCACTGCACTGATCCAATGATCCGATGGCAGGAGCCAGGTGCTTCTCCTGGTCTCCCATGGGGTGCAGGGCCCAAGCACTTGGGCCATCCTCCACTGCCCTCCCGGGCCACAGCAGAGAGCTGGCCTGGAAGAGGGGCAACCGGGATAGAATCCAGTGCCCCAACCGGGACTAGAAGCCAGTATGCTGGCGCCGCAAGGTGGAGGATTAGCCTAGTGAGCCGTGGCACCGGCCATGAGTCTAGAAGTTTTGCCCAAGGCTTTTCCCTCTCCCTCCCTTCCATTCCTACCCACCCTCTTCCCACCTCTGCTTTCTGGAGTGGGACTTTGAGATCCTTTCCTTTCCAATAAATAAATAAATCATTAATAAAATAAAATAAGGGGGCAGCGCTGTGGCGTAGAGGGTAAAGCCACCGCCTGCAGTGCCAGCATCCCATATGGGTGCTGGTTCGAGTCATGGCTGCTCCACTTCTGATCCAGCTCTCTGCTATGGCCTGGGAAAGCAGTGGAAGATGGCTCAAGTCCTTGGGCCCCTGCACCTGTGTGGGAGACCTGGAGGAAGCTCCTGGCTCCTGGCTTCGGATCGGCACAGCTCTGGCCATTGCAGCCATCTGGGGAGTGAACCAGCGGTTGGAAGACCTCTCTCTGTCTCTCTGCCTTTCAAATAAATAAACCTTTTTTAAGATTACAATTAGCACGAAGCGTGTATGTGTACACACACATGTTTCTCCGAGGAGAAATACATCGGTACGTGTTAGTTGAGTTTTCGCAGCAGCTTTAAGGAGTGGCCCTGGGTGATGAAAGGTGATGGCGCTGCTCTCACAGGTGCACAGGCAGGAGTTGTGGGAAGGGCAGCCGAGAGATGGGCACTCCAGGGCCAGCGGAGGCGTCGTTGGCCGTCAGGTTGACACCTCCATGCAAGGGGAGCGTGAAGCCACCACACACGGCGCCATGACGAGAGAAGGGAGGATGGATTACGCTGATCTACTGCGTGTACACACTCTCCGAAGCATCACACTTGTGGTGCCGTGGGCTAAGCTGCCGGCCACACACAGCCGCCCCCTCTCAGAGCACCGGCTTAATCCGTGTGGTTCTGTTTATGGTGCAGCTCACTGCGAATGCACCTGCGAGAGCAGCAGAAGATGGCCCACAAGCCAGCCATGTGGGGAACCTGGATGGAGTTCCAGGCTCCTGGCTCTGGCCTGGCCCAACCCCAGCTGCTCTGGTCATTTGGAGAGTAAACCAGTGGATGGAAGATTCTCTCTCTCTCTCTCTCTCTCTCTCTCTCTCTCTCTCTTTCTCTGTCTCTCCCTCTCTCTCTGTAACTCTGCCTTTCAAATAAATAAATAAATCTTTTTCCCCAAAAAACATCACAATGCATCCCCACATATGTACAATTATATAGTGTTAATAAAAATGTTTTAAATGTTTAATGAGATGGGAATGCCAACCTGATTTGATCATTGTGTATTGAATACATATATCAATTTATCACTGTACCCCATGAATATACGCTATATAATAATAATAAAACAAACTTATCCTCAAGCAAGTCTCACAAATAATTTCCAACAAAGCCAAGCAGCATACAGACAAAGCACAGACATTCAGAGCACCGTGAGGAGAAGCGGCAGAAACAAAAGATAGCAACATCGGGTCCACAGACCACAATACTGGGGTTCTCAGGCAGAACATAAAGCAACTGTGTATGTTACAGATATTTAAGATAAGTTCAAACAGAAACACAGAGTGAACATGTTTAAACAAAGAACGGAACAGGATTTCTGCCAATGCACTTGAAAATCAAACCACTCTGTGTTTACAAAGGAAGGGAAGAATGAGGCAGAGCCAACGAGAAAAAAAAAAAAACTAACGACGTGGAAGAGAGAGCTAAAGAAATTCCTCGAGATGGATGCAGAGGGTCAGAGAGAGATGCCAGCACCAGCATGGGAGAAGGGAAGATGAGTGACAGGTGAGTGAGACAGCCTTCTGTGTCTAATTCAGTCATGAGGGGGAATACGGAGAGAGAGCTGAAGTCAGACTTGGGAATGTTAGAGACGGGAAATTTTATGAAATTGTTGGAGGGGCTGGTGCTGTGGCGTGGTGGGTAAAGCCACCACCTGCAACACCAGCATCCCATGTGGGCACCAGTTCTAGTCCCAGCTGCTTCACTTCCAATCAGGCTCCCTGCTAATGCACCTGGGAAAGCAGCAGAAAATGGCCCAAGTTCTTGGGCCCCTGCCACTCTCATAGGAGACCCAGATGGAGTTCCAGACTCCCAGCATCAGCCTGGCCCAGTTGCAGCCATTTGGGAAGGGAACCAGTGGTTGGAAGATTTCTCTGTCCCTCTGTCACTATTGAAATTTCAAATAAATAAATAAATATTTTTAAAAAAAAGTGGGAAGACTTTAATCTGAAGATTCTGGAACGTCAGTAGACTTTGAGCAGGAGCATGCCGGAGGATTTGCATCCAGACACAGGTCTTGCAGAAGCAGAGAGAAAAAGAACGGAGCATGAGGACCGACGGCAGACTGCCCAGCTGCAACAGTGGAAGCTATGTGGCAGTGGGTACAAAATAAACTGCAACAATCAACAAAGGTTCAGGGACCTCATACTGTTTGGATATTCACCGCTGTCCCTCATTCTGCTCAGGGTCCTGGCAGTGACTACAGGCTCTGTGTCTCGTCTCTGAGCCCCTCAGTTAATACCCTTGCCCTCAGACGGTCTGTGCCAGCCACACTGTGATGTCCCCCAGTGAAACCTACTGTGTGACAAGCACAGCTTGTCCTCGGGCTATTGATCAGCTCTCCACCCACCTGGAAAACTCAGACACGCACAAGGCTTTGCCCACCTGCTGCCTTCTCAATGAGTCCTACCCTAACCACCCTACTTCACACTGCAAGTCGCCCTCTGCCCTTTGGCCATTTCTGACCTCCCTTTCTGCTTCTATTCATTTGAAGGCAGAGAAAGAGAGAGAGAGAGAGAGAGAGAGAGAGAGAGAGAGAGAGAGAGAATCTTCTACCACCGATTTTATTCCTCAAATGACCATAACTTCCAGCGCTGGACCAAGCTGAAACCAAGAATCTGAAACTCCACCTGGGTCTCCCACATGGGTAGCAGAGGTCCAAGCACTTGTGCCATCTTCTGCTGCCTTCCCAGGCACATCAGCAGGAGGCTGGATTGGAAGTGGAGCAGCTGGGACTTGAACCGGTGCTCTGATGTGGGACACTGGCGTTGCAAGCACTGGCTTAACCCACTGCACCACAGTGCCAGCCCCGTGCCTTTGATTTTTGGCAGGCTTCCATGTTTGGACATAGGAGATACTTGGCTTGTGTGCAGAGTTTGTTACTCACTCCCCCACCCCTATTTCAGGGTGCAAGCTTGGAGGGGGCAGGGGTTTCTGAGTTCTATTCCCTGAGGTGTCCTGAGCATCAATGCGGATGATCCCTTAATAAACGTTTGTCGAATTTGCAGATTCCTGATACATTCCAGATGAATGTGAAATGGACGTTTTTTGGATAAACCAAAACTCTGCCAGACTTTTATCACAGGAAACTTGGTTGTCAGGGAGGAATGACTGTGATCTCATGGAAAAACAGCGAGATGCAGAAATGCAGTGGGGAGCAAAGATAAGGAAGACTGTGAGGGCGAAAATAAACAGCATGAAGCAATGATGACGTCACACTTGGGTGTGGGAAATGGCTTCATCCTGAGATACCGGCCGGGACAGTGCGGGGGTTCAGAGGAGGGCAATGTTAGCCCATGTGCTTGACAGAGGCCTCACCGGGCGGGCACTTCTGAAGGCGGCAAACAGAGGGCCCAGGGCAGGAGGCTGCTGGAGGCGCTTGGGTCCTGACCCTGAGTGGCTAAGCAAGTAGATGTGACATACAACTCACCAACACACGAGGAAGCGGAGAGAAATGACATGAGAAACATCGGTAAAACCACAGTCAATCACGGTGGGTGTTTCAGGTCTTTACAATATTTTCTTTATTTATTTGAAAGTCAGAGTCACAGAGAGATCTTCCATTTGCTGGAAGACAAATGGCCAGAACAGCTGGAGCTGCATCAATCCGAAGCCAGGAGCCAGGAGCTTCTTCCAGGTCTCCCATGTGGGTGCAGGGGCCCAAGGACTTGGGCCATCTTCTACTGCTCTCCCAAGCCATACCAGAGAGCTGGATCGGAAGTGGAGCAGCTGGGGAGTGAACCGGTGCCCATATGGGAGACTGGCATGGCAGGTGGTGGCTTGACCCACTCTACCACCCCGGCAGCCCCTGTGTCAGTACCCAGGCACTCGGGCCGTCATCTGCCACCTCCCAGGTGCATTAGCAGGAAGTGGGATCAGAAGCGGAGCAGCCGGGATCCGAACTGGTGCTCCATTTGTTATGGGATGCATGTGAGGGAGATGGCTCAGCCTGCTGCTCCACAACCCAGGCCCAGGTTTGTCTGAATCCGGGTAGGCTTACACAAGGGGCATAAGGGAGCCATTGGGGGAAGAAGGGCCTGGGGTCTTGGGGGAGCTGGGAGCAGTGCGGCGGGCACAGAGCCTGGCCTCCCCGGGAGGCCGTGGGATGCCACCTGCTGGTACAGCACAAGGCCCCGGGCTGGGGAACTCAGTAACCACAGAGATTTATTTTCCTCCGTTTAAACCTGAGAAGGGGTGGCTCCATCCGTCGGGTCTCTGGGGACATCATGACAAGGCGGTGGCACCCCTGGGAGGGGAGAGAGCAGGAAGCAGAGGAGACTCAGGGCCGGGCTTGCTCTTTGTATAACAACTCTGTCTTCCAGGAACCGACTGGGGTCCCCGTGGGAGCACCAATGATTGCTTCCGAGGCTGGAACCCACGGCCTCAACCTCCCCACACTGGGGCCCAGGACGCCAGCCCCCGGGAGGACCTGCGGGCAGTGCCTGCTTCCTGCATCTCATGGCTTTTGTCTCCAGCTCAAGGTGAGCCAGTGCGTCCCCTGGCCAAGGGGGGGCGTGACCCTGCCCCTTCCTGCCAGGGAGCCTGGGAAGGAGCCGTGGGCGGGAGCTAGGTTCCCCTATAAAGGGACAGGGGTCTAGACGTGGAGTGGCCCACGAGAGTGATGGCTGTCAGCGCTGACCACTGTTATGTGACAGCCGATGCCTTCTCGGCCAGGGAGAACAGAAGGTCTGTCACATCGATGCTCCCAGCCCCCTTCAGACCTTCTAATGACTCGAATTGTCGCTTTGGTGGTTTCCATGGTTACAGACACACATGGATGCCCACGTGTCATTTGTACTTTTGCATGTTGTGGCTGGAAATATTTGCCTTCTGTAACCTTAATTAAGTCTTCTTAGCTTTGTCTATAGGCTGATTGTGAAAATAAACAAACAGAACTTCCATGGTCACAGTTATGTAAACAGCGCTGACTGTGTAACTCAGCGGTCACCTTTGAAGAGTCCAGCTCTGACTTCTCTAGCAGTTCCTTTTTGTTGTTGTTGTTAGACTTATTTATGTATTTGAAAGAGAGAGAGAGAGAGAAAGAGGGGGAGAGAGAGAGAGAGAGAGAGAGAAGGGGAGAGAGAGACAGAGGGGGAGAGAGAGAGAGAGAGAGTGCTTCCATCTGCTGACTCAGCCCCCAAATGCCCACAACAGCCAGGGCTGGGCCAGGCTGAAGCCAGGAGGGAGCCAGGAGCTCCACCTGGGTCTCTCACGTGGGTGGTGGGGACCTCCTTCCCGGGCCATCACTGGCTGCCTCCCAGGTGCGTTAGCGGGGAGCTGATCGGAAGCAGAGGCAGGACTTGACCTGCTGCACCCTCTGGTAGCTTCCAAGCCCTGTTCTGCCACCTCCATCTTTTGTACCTCAAGTTCCTCCGACCCATTAGGAAGACAACCAAATTCGCGGAGTCCCCCATTTTCCCCCTGGGCTGCCTCTCCTTGGTGCTCACTGACCACTCATCCTCTGCTAGCCTGGAGCCATCATCGGGGGACTTCCCTTTGCTACTCCCCAGGGTTGGAACTATTGTCACCGGCATCCTGTTTCTTCCTCTTGGTTTATTTAGTTTTTTCTCCTCGGTGATGCACTTGCTAAAAGTTTGCAAAGTCTGAAAAACGCATTTGGTGCTCAGGGCTGCTTGCTAGTTGGGCTGGGTATAGAATTCTGGGTTTGAGATCATGTTCCCTTGGAAAGGGCGTTGCTGATGGACGGTGCTGTGTCCTGGGGGAGTCCATTTGCCGGGCGGCTTGCTTCCAACTCTGCTCACCAGAAGCATTCAGAACCATTTGTCTGCCATGGGTCTTGCTTCCCTACCCAAGTTTCTCGGAGGGGGGGCTGGGTTGCTTGTCTTTGGGTTCATTTGTTGTGCTGCAAGTCAGCCAGGTCTCGCCGGAAATCTCATGACCTTGTAGTCTGGAAACTTCTCTCCTGTGAGCCTTTGATCATTTATTCATTTCTCTGCATTCTCTCTGTTCCCTGCTCTGGAGCTTCCATGACAGCTATTTCTAGTCGACCCCCTGTGTGTAATCCTTTGTCTTCCATTTCTCTCTCTCTCTCTCTCTCTCTCTCTCTCTCCCCCCTACTTTCTGGGAGAGTCTTCAACTTTAACCACTAACTCTTTTATTATATTTGAAAAATTCTAGCAAACATGTTTAAAATTCCCAGAACTCTTTTCTTTGTACTCAGTAGGCCCCGGGGATGTTAATTGGAGTTTTTGTTAAAGTTGTCTTCTGTCCCCTGAATTAGTTTAGTTTCCGCTAAGGGTGTACTTTCCAGGGTGAATTTTGTGAACATACTTGCATAGCAGTTACAAGCCAGAAGCAGCTGGCTTTTCAAATCCTGCAAAGTCTTCAATCCCAGGACTCCTCCCACAGGGAGTTGGCTTCCCACAGGTCCATTGCTGGAAGCCAGGTGCAGGTGCTGGGACCTTTAAGAGGTGGGGCCTCATGGGCGGAGTTTAGGTCACTGGGTGGATGGGTTTGTGGAGGGTGTTGGGGCCCCCAGGAGCCAGTGAGTCTGGACAGAATGGGTTGCTATAAACGCAGCAGCCTGGGCTCTCTGGGCTGTGGATTCCTGTCTTACCCTGCAACCTCTCCCACCCCGCTCTTGCCATTGGGAGGCCATGAGGCCCACACCAGAGCCAGCCAGATGCTGGTGCCACGCTCTTGAACTTCCTGAACTGTGAACTAATACCCTCCTTTTTTTAGATTTAATTTATTTGAAAGGCAGAGTAATAGAATGGGGGGGGTCTTCTATCTGCTGGGTCTCCCTAAGTGGCCACAATAACCAAAGCTGCACCGATTTGAAGCCAGGAGCCAGGAGCTTCTTCCAGGGCTCCCATGTGGGTGCAGGGGCCCAAGGACTTGGGCCATCTTCCACCGCTTTCCCAGGCCCTAGCAGAGAGCTGGTTCGGAAGTGGAGCAGCCGGGACTTGAACCGGCGTCCATATGGGTTGTCGGTGCCACAGTGCTTGCCCCTCCAAATAAAAATGTTTTAAGAAATTGATGTGGGGATGGTTACACAACTCCAAATGTACTAAAAGCCATTGCATTTTACAGCTTAAATTGATGAATTGTACACTTGTGAAATATATCTCAATAAAGCTGCTACACACACACATACACACACGTACACACAGAGCAGGCTGGGAGCCATGGCCCAGGGACGTGGGCTGGGCCTCATGGGAAAGGCTGCGGGGCCCAGCAGCTCCTGCCGACTGGGTCTCTAAGCGTGACTGGCAGCTCCCAGTAAGCAGCGCTGCAGCGGGAGTCGCGTCCGGCTGTGTGTGCTCAGGTGAAGCTGTGCCTTCTCTGAGCCCCTGGCTTCCCCGGGGAGCGGAGGGTATGGGGGGTGCAGCAGCATAGCCGCAGGAACTGTGTGTGCAGGGGGGGGGGCTCAGCAGGACCGTGTCTGCTGGGGCGGGGCAGGGGTGTTGAGGCCCAGCCTCCCTGCTCTGAGGATGGAGGCCCCCTCCCCCACCCGGCATCCTCGGAGCCCAGGAGAGGTGGCCCGGGCCGGCAGAGAATGCCAGCAAATCCCGGACAGACGACAAACTCCGGGCCGGCGGCAAGCTGTGCGTTCAGCCATTTCGCCGGAGTCTTTTTTTAGATGCTGTTTTCTTAACAACCTACAGAGAACTTCAGTCTCCTCCCTCCTAATCCCCTGCTTTGCACAAACATGAAATTAATCTTCTAAATACCCAGGCTGCTTCCAACACGAAGCAGTGCGCGGGGAGGGGGTAGGGGGAGGCCGGGAGGGGCAGCCCCTCCCTCCCATCTCCCGAGGACCCCCCCCAGTGACTCACTGCCACCTGGCACTTCACAGCATCCCCCCACCCCCCGGGGAACCAAACCCCGCCAGCAGCCAGCATCGCCAGCCCTGCTCACATACTTCCACTGACGGGGGGCTCACTACCTCCAGAGGCAGCTGTGCCTGGGGCAAAATTCTCCCTCCTACTCAGTCCGCCTCTGCCCGCCTGATTTGAATTCTGCCCTCTGGGGATTTTAGGAGCATCCTCAGATGCCCTGAGCTTGTGGGGGTTTTGTGTGGGGTCAGGAAGTCCAGCTGGAGCCAGAGCCCCCTCCTTTGTGGGGGTCTGAGTGGGAGCGGGAAAGCCTTGTGCTGAGAGCGTGGGCGCCGCCGGAGGAGGCAGGGACGGACACGGAGGGGCACTGGCACCTGCTTCCCTGTGCACAGCCCCCTTCCCCTAGCCACAGGCGGCTCCCACGCCTCGGCTGCTGATCCCGCAGGCTCATGCTGACCGGGCCGTCCCCTGGACACTTGGCTGTGATGTCACCGAGCAGGGTGAGACAGCCGCCTTCCTTCGATGTCCACCTTCCAGCTCCCTGAGCAAGCTCCGGCTGTCCACCTGTACCCAGCTTTCTCCTGGTCTCCAGTGAGGCTCCCTTCACCCCCATCCCCAGGCCAAGCTGTGTCCATCTTGTTCTTATCCTCCAGTTCCCACTACGGTTCTGCCTCCTCCAGGGGGGACATCCAGCAGAGCCAGCAGGTGCACCCTGGTACTCTTCAGCCACAATCGATTGCCCCCAGCCTCCTGCAGGCCCCTGCACAGGGACCACTGTCACCTCTCACCTGCATTATCTCATCCTTCTTTCCTCCCTGACATCCAAGTGACCCTGCCCGGTTCTCCTCACCCCAAGCCCCCTGGGAGCCCCCATCACGCACAGGACCAAGCCCCTCGCCATGGACTCGGCTCCTCACTTCACAGACAAGACCCCAGCCTCCCTCATCCTGTGCCCCCGACCACACTGTCGCCTGCTGAGTCAGCGTTTCCAGGACTCACTCCTGGGCAGAATGCAAGGGTAAGGTGATGTCCCTCACACAGGCCGTGTCTAGACTCCCCCTCCCCACTCCATTTCCCTCCTCCCGTCTCAGTCCAGAAAACTTCTACTCACCCTTCAAAACCTCAGCGTCAGTGTCAGCTCCCTGGTGCCTTCTCTTGGCCACACCCTCCCCACAGGTGCCATTAGAACCAGTCTCTGTCTCCCCGCTCCGCCAGGGGTCCTGGGGCTTCCAGTCTCGCTGGACGGCCGCGCCCAGCACATGTTGGAGGGAAAAGCTGCCTGCAGGCACTTCCTGAATGCAAAGGACTCGGGAGCAGTCAGCAGGGGCCACGCGGTCCACCTGTCATCCAGTGACGGAGCAGAGGCCACCGCTTGGGGACACTGAGGCTGGAGCACCCTGGAGAGACCCTGGAGGTGTGTGCCCTGCCCCCTTTCTGTGAGCAGGCCAGGCTCTGGGCAGTGGGCAGGAGGCACAGGAAGGAGGGCTCCCTGGGGGCGGTGCCCACCTGTCCTGCACCCGCACTGCCAATCATCACCTCCCTTAAGGACCCAGACCTGCGACAATGCTTCGAGGCACCCAGGGTCCGAGCCGCGCCTGGGTGCAACCAGACAGCAGAGGCACCTCCTGAACCATCTGACGCTCGACTCGCGGCCGCCGTCTGCGTTCTTTATCAGCATAAACAGGTTGTGTTGTGCGTCTCACGAGCTTAGCATCTTTAATTTATCGCACAACAAATTGCACAGGATTTAGCGTGTATTTAATTAATTTGATGAAAATAGTTCAACAACTGTAAACACGGCTGAGCAAGCACACGTGCCGGGACACGGACCCCTGGCTCCCGAGGGCTCGGCTGGGCGGGGGCTGGGAGGAGGCGGCCCAGATGACACCCAGGTCAGGGAGAGGAGGCGGGGGTGGGGGGTCCAGTGGGGCGGGGTCATTGGCTTCCTCCTGTTCCCCAGGGGTGGGAAACCCGTTGCCACTGCTGGTGATGGCTGCAGTGCCCAGACTTCTGCCACCCATGTGGGAGACCCGGATGGAGCTCCTGGCTCCTGGGTTCAGCCTGGCCCAGCCCTGGCTGTTGTGGGCATTTTGGGAGGGAACCAGCTGCTGGGAGATCTCTCTGTTGTTCTGTTTCTCTGCCCTTTATTTTATTTTAAACATTTTATTTGAGAGGTAGAGTTAGAGGGAGAGAGGGAGGTAGTCTGGGAAAGCAGTGGAGGATGGTCCAAGTGTTTGGGCCCCTGCACCTGCATGGGAGACGCAGGAGAAGTTCCTGGTTCCTGGCTTTGGATCAGTTCAGCTCCAGCCATTGCAGTCATCTGGGGAGTGAACCAGTGGAAGGAAGACATCTCTCTCTCTCTCTCTCTCTCTCTCTCTCTCTCTCCCCCCCCCCCCGCCTCGACCTCTCTGTAACTCTGTCTTTCAAATAAATAAATGAATCTTAAAAAAAAAAAAAATTTAAAAAAAGGAGTGGTTTGGGCCAGGACTCCAACCCCAGCCATTGATACCAAAGCCGCCCCACTCCACCCATTCCACTCCCTAGGCAGCCCCATGGCAGCTTCCGGGGGGCCAGGGTGCTGGTGCCACTACTCAGATGGGACAAACTGAGGGTCTAGGCATTGCTGCGGGCCCAGGGCTGCCACACCCTCCTCGCCCTACCCCTGCCCCGGGATGGGGGGGTGCCCCGGCTTCTGCCAGCTTGGGATTCACAGCCTGTCACCCTGCGCATCTCTCACACATCCCCCGAGGCCATCCTAAGCCTTCCGGAGCCCCTCCACGTCCCCAGCGTGATCCCCGCTCCCGGAGACAGGGGCTTAGACTCTGAGCCTCGCCTGAGGAGGCCCGGGGCCAGCAGGAAGCCAGGGGGAGTTAGAGCATCCGCATGCCGGGCCGCCGGCTGGCATCCCCTCCTCTGCCTGCTCAGTGAGCCCAGAGCCAGGAGGCGCCAGCGCAGGCTCGCAGACCTGGCCAGGGGAGGCTGTACCCGGTACCCCATGGCTGTGTCCTGCTGCACAGCCCAGAAAGGGCAGTCATGGCCGCCTGGGGCTGGAGTTTGGGACTTCTGTCCCCAGCCCCGGCCTGCTGAACACAGTGGTCAGTGCCCTGGGCGGGGGGAACACCATGAGCAAAAACCATCAGGAGACCCTGAGGCAGGACCCGGCCCCAGGCCTGGTGTGGGCTCCACCCCAGGTGTTCTGGGAGCTCAGACGGGCTGGCTGGAGCCAGCTGCTGTCAGCCTTGACCAGGGGCGGGACAGGGGAAAGATGGCCAGAACGTTCTGGAAGGTTCTTTCTGGAGCGACTGGAAAGAGGGGCTCTCATTTTGGTCCCACCTCTTAGCAGCCTCGGGTGAGTGACAAGCTGTGTGTGCCTCAGTTTCTCACCCAGGAACAGGATCCGATGTGGGGACGCATAGTCTACACGTGCTGTTTTCCACAGTCAGCCTCTTTCTTATTATTGCCGAATTCTGTCCTTCCAGCGCAAGGGATTAGCTGTACCAGGGCCCAGGGGCCCGAGGCCAGCTCCGGGGCACCGTGCACTGCCAGTCCTGGAAGCCCATCAGAGGTCTGCAGGTCCCACGCTGCCGCCCGTGCGGCCAGGTGGTCAGGAGGCTGAGCTGGGGCTGCCAGCCTGGGCACCCGCACCAGTGCACCGGGCTGCTCTCACCCCGACTTTGCCTTCCCCAGAATCTGCGGTGTGCAGAGGCTGGAGGTGGGCCGGGGAGGTGGTTGAGGGCCTGGCGTCTAGACAGCAGTGAGGCAGAAGCCCCCCAGTGGGCAGACCAGGGTGGGGCCGCAGCCCCCCCCCCTCTGCTGTTCCCAGAGACACACACTTGGGGGCCCAGCCAAGTGCTGTCCCTGGCTGGCGTGGGCGGCCCCGCCCTGGGAGTGCTCCCCGGCCCCCCATGGCCCACGGCCAAGTCTGCCCAGCTGGCTGCAGCCTCCGCTGCCTGTGTGCCCTTGGCCACCTGCCCCTTCCGGAGCTCGGTCCCCTGGCTGAAGAGCAAACAGTTGGCCCAGCACCGGTGGAGAGCCCTTGGATCTCCCATCCCCACCCACTCCCCACGGCCCAGGGCGGACGCCTGGCAGGGGGGCCCCTGTCCTGTCTGGCGCCTGCCTCAGGCAGGAGCACTATTTAAAGAGGGTCCCCGGGCCACCTCCACCCCACTGCAGCACCAGGGAGCACTCAGACCATGGTAGGCTGGGGCCACCTCTCCTGCCCTCCGCCTCCCTCCCCAGGACTCGGGCACAGCTTGGGGCTGCGTCCCTCCCTTCCTGATCGCAACCCCTGACCCCTGACCCCTGACCCTGACTCCACTTGTGATGCTAACCTTTATTTCATGCCTGAACTCACCCCAACCTTGACTTGGTTCCTCCTTTTGACATCCTTGAACTCGACCTTGACCCTGCCGGTCACTCTTGCCTGTGTCCCCCATGGGTCCCTCATCCTGGCCTCTTCCCTCTGCCACCCTCTGTGGGTTACCTGTCCCCAGGTCCTTGGGGACAAGGACAGGACTGGCTTCAGCTCTGGGTCACCTCCAGGGAGGCATTTGCTTGGTCTGATAAACTCGGAAAAGACAAGCCAATGTCTGTACATTGTGGAGGCTGTGAGCAGCAGGTGCGGCCTGGAACTAGGCGACCCCCCTCTGTCCTAAGATCTCCTCCCCGGGCAGGGGTGGGGGTCATTGACTTCCCAGGAGCCCCCCAGGCCAGAAGAGGGTCAGGGCTGGGAGCCCTGGGCCTCAGCCCCTGTGGTGCCAGCAGAGGACAGTGGCTCCTTCCTGCTCTGGGGAGCTCCGAGCTGCAGCCAGGCCGTGCGGACCAGGATGGGCGCAAGAGGCCGCAGACGGAAGCGATCCTTTTTTTATTAACCAGAGGGGAACGTCTGTATAATTACGGGCGATGAGCTCTGCAGGGAAGAGCTCTCGCTGATGGTGTCTGAAGGGATTTATAAATATCGCAGAGGTTTTACAGCATCGGAAGGCACCGGCAGCCCGGCCAGCCCCCTTTCAAAGGGTTAGTGCAGACGGGGCGCCCAGTAAAAGCTAATTATAAATCCGCCAGGGTGCTGCTGCTCCCCATGCCGCCAGGGAGCCTGAGGGAGGGGGCGGGGTGGGGGTGGGGATGGGAGGGGAGACCACACAAGCACTGGGAGGCAGAAGAGGCAGGGGGATGAGCTGGAGGCGGGAGCGGGTAGGGGGCGCCCGGGGTCTCTGCCACCCCACAGAGTCTCTTTGTGAGGCCAAGGCTGGCAGCTGAGGGAAGACCTCTCGGGCTGTCCTGGGGACCCAGAGCTTCCAGTGAGTGCCTAATGGGGGGCTCTCAGGAGCCACCACATCCTGAAAGCAGCCCCTGGGGCAGCAGGGCCAGCCAGAGGCCCGATTACTCCACGTGGGTGGTCGGCGGCTCCACCTGCTGCTTTGAGCTCTGTGCGGTGAATTGCAAACATGGACTGGTCCCTACTGGGAGCCAGGCTAGGGACAGGAGCCACCAGAGGTGGCACCACACTGGGCCTTGTCTCTTAGGGAGGTCCACACTTAGTGGGGGCAGGAGACAGAGAGATGAGACCGGACAGGATGGGGCCAGGAACGGTGGAGGGAGTAAGGGAAGGCTTCTTGGAGGAGGGGGCAGAGGCGCTGACCCTGAAGGGTGACAGTGGATTGAGGGCAAAGCAGGGGACTGAGGTGGCAGGCAGTAGAAGCCCTGGGTGATCGGCAAGGGACAGATCACCCTGAGAACACTGGGGACAGTCTCAGCAGCTCCCACTCAGCTGCTGCAGCCCGGGGTAGGGGTGGGCCCGGCACCTGGGGGAGCCCGCCCGGAGCCTGGTCTGTGTGTGGGGGGGATGTCCCTCAGGGCTGCTGGGTCCTGAGGGGTGGCAGGGGCTGAGTTGACAGTATGGCGGTCCCTGCAGGCACCGAGGAGAGCCCGGAAGCGAACGGAAGGCGGTGCCACCTCTAACGTCTTCTCCATGTTCGATCAGTCCCAGATCCAGGAGTTTAAAGAGGTTCGTAGCTGCCCATGACGTCATCACAGGCTGGCCTCGAGCCTGGGACCCCCAGCTGGGCCCCTCTCTCTCTGTCTCTCTCTCTCTAAGCCTCAGTCACCCTGGCCATAAGGCTGATGTGAGAGAGTGGGCGTGGAGGCCCGCAGCCTGCCGTATACCGTAGGTGCAGAGAGAGGGCGGCTGGGCGGTGCCTCGGGCAGTGGTCAGCAGGACAGCAGGACAGGGGGCTGGGCTGGGCGGGGGGCGCTCAGTCCCTGTCTCTGCCAGGCTTTCACCATCATGGACCAGAACCGGGACGGCTTCATCGACAAGGAGGACCTGAGGGACACCTTTGCCGCGCTGGGTGGGTGTCCAGCCACGTGCAGGGCGTGTGGGGAGTCTGGGGCGGATCGGGGGCTCCGGAGGGAGGGGTGGAGGCGTCAGCAGGGGCTCCTGGCCGTGAGAGGAGGCGAGAGCTTGGGGACAGGAAGGGGTTTTGCAAGGGCCCAGCGCAGGGGGCCTTGGGTGTGCAGGGGGAGACGATGGGGCTGGGGTGGGGGAGGGGGTGTGAGCATCCTCTGGGTGCCCAGGGACCACGAGGACTCCCAGAGTCCCCACCCCCAGGCAGGACCCCCCACCGTGGTCCCCAGCTCTACTGTCCCCTGCTGCCTGAACACTGGGTCCTTCATGCTCCCGCCCCCCGCCCCCCCTTCCCCGCAGGCCGCATCAATGTCAAGAACGAGGAGCTAGACGCCATGGTGAAAGAGGCGCCGGGCCCCATCAACTTCACCATCTTCCTGACCATGTTTGGGGAGAAGCTGAAGGGTGAGCCAGGCTCTGGGGAGTACGGGCAGTGGACAGGAGGAGGAGGGGTGCGGCAGCCAGGCCCCTGGGTGCAGACCCTGCCCAGCCTCTGGGTGCACAGAGCCCTGCCTCAGTCCCTCCCCCACCCCCTGCACTGCACTCGCTCCCGCCTCATGGTCCTTCCGCCACCCTCAGCACAGTGCCCCCCACTTCCTGTCCCCTCCTCGCTGCCCCCCCACCCATGGCCCCCTGCAGGTGATGGGGGCTGCTGCAGGCTAAGGGGGTGGGGGACACAGGGGGTCTCTGAGGGCCACCATGGCCCGCCCTGGTGCAGGCAGGTGCTTAGCTGTGCTGTGCTGCAGTGACCACAGCCCCAGAGCTGGGAGACGCAGGCTGGGAGAGGCTGTGACCCCTCCCCCAGGTGCCCAGCCACAAGTGGCCAGGATGGAGCCCCAGCCCCGACCCCCGGCTCTAACCACTGCTCTCTCCTGAGACCCAGCACCAAGCCGGGGCTGGGGGATGGGGGGAGGTACCTCTGCCCCCTTTCTCTCCCAGGGACCCCCCTGTGGTGACACCCCCAGGTCAGGAGGGGAGCCCAGGGCTGCCGCTGCCTCATGCCCCGCCCCCCGCTTCCCTGCCTCGGCTGCGTCTGGTCAGGCACGGCCTGGCCCTGCACATGCCCAGGCTGGCGTGGGCAGGCACCTCTGCTTCCCCACTGTTTAAATTTTCTTTATTTATTTGCATTTTATTTGAAAGGCAAAGACAGAGAGAAATCTTTCGTCCATTGGTTCACTCCCCAAATGCCCACAACAACAGCTGGGGCTGGGTCAAGCCAGAGCCAGGAGCCTGGAACTCCATCCGGGTCTCCCTCGTGGGTGGCAGGCACTTGGGCCATCACCTGCCGCCTCCCTCCCAGGGGCTGTGTTGGCGGGAAGCTGGTGTGGAGAGGGGAGCCAGGACTCGAACCTGGGCACTCCCAGAAGGGCTGCTGGTGTCCGAGGCAGAGGCTTCCCCCAGCTCCTCCAGCTTCCGGCAGCTGCTCCACTCCCGTCTCTGCACGTCCATCCCCCGTCTCGCCTCTCCAAGCCTCCCTCACCCGAGGATGTCTGTCGTGGGGTTCACGGCCCACGGGGGCAGGGACCCGGCGTGATCTCCTGCCTTGAGTTCCTAGCTTTACGTACGCAAAGCCCCTCTCCCTCTGTGGGCGACTCCCACCTGCTCTCGTGGCTGCGTGGTCTTAGGAGCCATCATGTAACGCACTCCTGGAATGAGCCTTGCTGGTCTCCCTGGGAGAGAGATCCAGAGTGTCCCAGCTGTGACCTGCTGGAGCGGGCAGGAGGCTCGGAGCTGCTCCCAGGGCTGGAAGGGGACCCATCGTCCAGCTGGGTGTTGGAAATGAGGGAACTGGGGGGCTGGGGGGCAGGCAACCTCCTCTGGAGCAGGCTTTGAACTTGGGGCTGTATAGCCAAGTCCCGAGCATCCTTGGGAACCTCCCAAAGGGCGCAGAAGCCCAGGAGGCTGGGGCGGGGTGCTCCAGCCAGCGGTTTTTGGACAGAGCATATGAACACACGGTGTCCAGCTTGCACCCAGAGCAACGCATGGGAGAGGGCCTGGGGAAACCGCCTTGGAGTCGCTGGGGGCGACGGTGGACCCCTCCTCCCTGGGCTGGGGCTCCCGTCCTGCTCCAAGAACGAGGGCTTAGCTCTGAGACCCTTCTGGGGTGCTCAGGGAGACGGGGGACCCCAGCTCTGCTCTGCTGATAGGGAAGTGGAAGCCTGAAGCTCCGGCGGGCCCGTGGCCGGGCTGGTGCTGCAGCCGGGGCCTGGCAGGGCCTGGTGGCTACAGCCTTTTCTCATTTCGCAGGGGCGCCAGGGCGGGGGCTCCAGCTGAGCCCGTGGTGCATACTTGGCCAGGCCTGCGTGAGACCAGCTGGTGGGGGCAGAGGCCTGTGCGGGAGGGCAGGGGCCGCCCCACGCTGCTAATTGGGACGAGGAGACTTTGTCCTGAGAGGCCCAGCTGCGCCGGGGAGGCAGCCTGGTTTATGAGGTTTGCCGTCCCCGGGGGGCAGAGGCTCTCTCTGGGGAGGCGGGAGCAGGCACTGCCCGCCCAGCCTGCCCATGGCAGCGAGCCGCTGGGCGGCTGGGCCTGAGCGAAGCCCAGGGCATGGTCCCCGGGAGGGGGGGCTCGCAACCGGCAGGCCACCTGTCCCAGCCCCCTGCTGGAAGCTGGCGGGCCGTGGTGAAGGACAGAGACCCCACGCCACAGCCCCACCCCTGCCTGCCCCTCGCCGCCCCCACTCTTCCTGCTCAGTCGACCTGGAGCCCTGCCCTAGTGGGACCCCCGGCTGTCTCTGGTCTGACTGCATGGGCTCCCTCCACCCTGCCGCCAGGAGCTGCCAGGCCAGTGGGGCCAGTGTACCCGGTTTGGTCACCCCAGGCCAGCGTCAGAGATTCTGAGTGACTCAGATGAACTCCGTGTCTAACAGGGGAGACACAGGCCCAGTCTGATGGAGGAGGCCCAGGTGGCCCTGGCCCAGTCTGATAGAGGAGGCACAGTCAGCCCTGGCCCAGTCTAATGGAGGAGGCACAGGTGGCCCTGGCCCAGTCTGATGCAGGAGACACAGGTGGCCCTGGCTGGGTGCATGATAGTCCTGGCCAGTCTGATGGAGGAGGTGTGGTAGCTCTGGTAAGTCTGATGGAGGAGACACAGGCAGCCCTAGCCAAGTCTGATGGAGGAGGTGTGGTAGCCCTGATAAGTCTGATGGATGGAGGAGGCACAGGCAGCCCTGGCCCAGTCTGATGGAGGAGACACAGGGAGCCCTGGCCCAGTCTGATGGAGGAGGCACAGGCAGCCATGGCCCAGTCTGATGGAGGAGCTGTGGTAGCTCTGATAAGTCTGATGGAGGAGACACAGGCAGCTCTGGCCCAGTCTGATGGAGGAGGCACAGGCAGCCCTGGCCCAGTCTGATGGAGGAGGTGTGGTAGCCCTGGCCCAGTCTGATGGAGGAGGCACAGGGAGCCCTGGCCCAGTCTAATCAGCAGGAGCACACAGGCACAGAACCGTCAGGGACTCCACAGGTCACACAGGTGGCTTAAACGCCCCCTTCTCCTTCGTGTGGGACCTCAGGCAAGGCCCGGAAGTCGGCATCCCCTGTGATAAGCCGGGCACACTGTGTGTCCCTCCCGGACAGCCCTGGCCTCATGGCCCGGACGGCTGTGAGGCTGTCGCCATCTTGGCACCAGGGATGCTCTGCCCTGCTGGCCCCGCCCCCGCTTCACTGCTAACCCATCTGAGCTTTGAAGGAAGCCCACAGCACCCTGGGTGCACGGGGAGCTGGGGGGGGGGGGGTTGCAGTGTGACGGGAGGAGGAGCCCGGGTCACCCGCTGGCATCCACACAGCCCGGGAGGCTTCACGCAAGCCCCTCCCTCTCTCTCAGCCTCAGTTTCCCTGTCGGTACAGTGAGTTCTCCATCCCCTGGATGCTTCCAGAATCCTGCTTCTAAGATTGATTTATTTATGTGGGAGGCAGAGTGACAGAGAGAGCAGGAGAGAGAGGTCTTCCCTCCGCTGGTTCCCTCCCTAAATGGCTGCAACGGCCAGGGCTGGGCCAGGCTGAAGCCAGGAGCCAGGAGCTCCCTCTGGGTCTTCCCTGTGGGTGCAGGGGCCTGAGCGCCGGGGCCGTCTTCCCCTGCTTTCCCAGGCGCATCAGCAGGGAGCGGGACTGGAGCCAGCGCCATGTTGGACCCGGCGTCACAGGTGGCAGTCGCTTCTTTCAAAGATTTCCTTCCCCAAGGCTATGCAGGAGACAACACGGGGACCCCCTGTGGCGCTGCCTGCCCCCCCCCCCCCCCCCCCGCACCGCTGGCTGCGCAGACCCCTGCTGTGCCCGCGCCCCCGCCCCGGCCGTTAGCCCCAAGCCCACTCAGCTCCCTGCTCCTCTCTGGGGTCCCAAGTGGACCCCGACCTCCCGGGCCCTGCAGCTGTGTCAGCTGCGAGACTAGAGGGAGCGCCTTCACCCCTCTGGGCCTTCGGACGCCTGGTGAGGGGCTGGGTCCAGTCCTGCAGGTAGCTCACTGGGACCATGCAGGTTGTTCCCCTGCTTCAGAGGGGGCTCGGCACTCCCTGCCGAGCAGGGGCTCCCCCAGAGCCGTGCGCCCTTCTGCGGGGGGGACCCTGGGTGGCGCCTGTCCCCCCGGGGGGGCCCTCTCCACCCTGCCCTGGCTGCGCTGTTTCTAGGCACGGACCCGGAGGAGACCATTCTCCACGCCTTCAAGGTGTTCGATACCGAAGGAAAGGGTTTCGTCAAGGCCGACTTGTAAGTCGCCCCGGTCCCCCCTACCTCCGCCCCCCAGCGGCTGGGCCTGTGGGAGGGAGGGGCTGGCAGTGGGGGAGGGGTGCAGGTGGGGAGGGTCTGTCCCTCTCACCCGTCCTCATCCAAGGTGGTAGGAAATAATGGAAAATATGCATTGGTCCAGGCGCCTGCCAGGCGCCTCTGAGCCCATCCTGCCCCCCGGAGCCCCCGGAAGTCCCTCCCAGCCCCGCCTCTGCCACCTCCGCCGGCCCCAGGCGGCTCCGGCTGCTGAACCCGCAGCAACGCCCGGCCTGGCCCCAGGTCCCAAGGAATCGACGCCAGCGAGGGCTGAATCTGTGACTAGCTCTAGAGCAGGCCTAGCGTGTAGATGTTTCCAGAATGTTCTGCCTCCCGGGCTTTGCGCAAGCGTCACTCGGCTCACAGTCGCGGTTTCCCCTTGGTAAGAGGAGGATCTTAGTACTGAGTACTTAGTACTGAGCGAGGACTGGGATCCATGCAGGCCTTCCCAGGCCAGACATCGGTGACAATCATAGGCTTGGGAACAGTGTGTCCCGGGCGAGGCCGAAGAGGCCCCTGGGGGCCCAGGCCGGGCATCAGAGAGCACCCCGTGGCCGTGGATGTGGCCGTGGCCGGGCAGGGAGGGGGCCTGCGATCCCTGGAGGAAGCGGCCCCAGGCCACACAGCCGCCCGGGGGCTCCCAGGCGATGGCCTTCGGCATGACCGTTTCCCTCCTCGGGACAGCATCAAAGAGAAGCTCATGACCCAGGCAGACCGCTTCAGCGAGGAGGAGGTGAGTGGGGGCGCCGGGCCCCGCCCCCACTTCCGCTGGGGCGTGGGGGTGGGGGGGCCAGGCTGACTCCCTGCTCCCCGCCTCCAGGTCAAGCAGATGTTCGCGGCGTTCCCGCCAGATGTGTGCGGCAACCTGGACTACCGGAACCTGTGCTACGTCATCACGCACGGCGAGGAGAAGGACTAGGAGACCCCGCCCACAGGGAGGCCGGCGATGCTGGGGGTGGGGGCGGGGGTCCTGCAGCCGCAGCGGGTGCTGGGAAGAAAGAGGCCAGAATAAAATCTGCCCGCAAAGGTCTGAGTGTGCGTGATGCGGCTCCCGCCTGGGAGGCACTGGAACATTCCTGGCATGTCGGCGTCTCTGGCTTCGCTCAGATGTTCCTGATGAGCTGGTGTTTAGAGCTAATGGACAGTTTTAATGAGCCCCAGCTGGGCCCTGGGCCCTCGCCTTCGTGTCTGTAGATTTTATTGAGCACCTAGTGCGCGCCAGACCTCATGCCCGTCCCGGGGACTGGAAGATGAACCACAGATCTGGCTGTGGGCAGGGAGATGGCGCCGGCTGGGGGAGGGGCAGGAGACCCCTGCAGCCGGGGGCGGGGGTCCCGGAGCTGCTGAGGAAGGGGTGTGCTGGCTCAAGGGGTGTTTCCGGGGAGGCAGGGGGTCTTCAGCGGGATACCCACCCTCACAGCATCAGCCGCAGCATAAGTGGATAAATCGTCTCCGTCCAGATTGAAAACCTCTGTTCACCAAAGAGAGTTAAAGACGCGGGGAGACGGACTGCAGGATGGGTGGAGTCCTGGCAACACACAGGTCATGAGGAAGACCTCATTTCTGGAATCTATTTCCATTAAAAAATGGGCCAAGCTTTGGTGCAGTGGTTAAGTTGACCGCTTGGGGCGCCCAAGTGCCTGGTTCGAATCCTGGCTCTGCTTCTGATCCAGTTTCCAGCCAGTGCACACCCTGGGAGGCAGCAGGGCCTGGCTCAGGGATGGGGGTCCCTACCGCCCACAAGGGAGCCCTGGGTGGAGTTCCTGACTCCTGGCTGCAGCCTGGCCCTTCAAACAAATCAATTAATCTTTAAAAAGAGAAAAACGTTAGTACTAAGATATCATTCACACCATGTTAAAGCAGCTCTTAGTATATTTGTAAGGCTGTGCAGCCGTCACCACTAACTCTGTCCAGAACATTCCATACCTCAAAGGACAGCCATGAGCAGCCACTCCCCACCCTCCCCGTACCCAGCCCTGGAAGCCCAGGTGGAAACAGGAGTGAGTGGTCCCCGAGCCTTGGCATCGAGCGAGATCCATGGACTTCATTAGACAGAGGCGTGGACATGATAGCCTGGGGAAGGGGAGGGAGGGAGGAAGAGGAGATAGCGCCAGGGGGACTGAGCACACAGCACCCAGCACCTGCAGATGGAGAGCCAGGGAGGAGAGGGCTCTGGTGGGAGGGGCTGCGCTCAGCGGGGTGAGGGGGGGCGGCTGCGTGTGGAGCTGAGAGCAGGAGGCCCCCGGGTGCTGGGCTTGTAGCTCTGAGCAGCAGCCGTCAGCAGGGGCCTGGACAGCCGGGCCCTGGGGGAACCTGAGCCAGGAGAGCAGGTGGCAGGGACTGGCAGGGGCCAGGAGCCCGCCCTGAGTGCTTAGGGCAGGAGGGGGCCGGCTGAGGCGAGGGAGGCCCGCTGCAGCTGCCCGAGAGCACCAGCCTCAGGCCAAGCAATGATCTCAACCCCAGGAGTACAGCCAGGGAAACTGAGGCACGGCGGGGCTGGCAGTGGAGCCGAGGCAGCCCAGCACGGGCTCTGTGCCCATACACTGCACCCCATGGTGGGCCAACAGGGGTGGCGACTGGGGTTGGGGGCTCCTCGAAGGAAGAGCAGGGGCAGGTGCAGACGGGGCCTTGGGGTGGGGTGGCTGGGTGGGTGGGTGAAGAATCCAGAATCCCGGAGGCCAGGAAGAAGGAGGTGAAGGAGGTGGCAGGCTGGACCCTGCAGTGGGCGAGACCTGGCTCCCCATCCTGAGCTCCTGCTCCCCCTGGGGGTGGGGATAGAGCGAGCAGAGCCCTCAGCACCCTGGAGCTCCTGACCCGGCCACGGCCACGGGGCCCAGGAGGCTGCTGGCTCCCTCTGGCTCTCTAGGCTTTGCCTTTGCTGGGAACGGTGGGCCCAGCCCTGTCTGAGCTGCGGGAGAACTGGTCGGACCTGTTTGCAGCCGGGCAGAACCAGGCCAGAGCCAAGTCTAGAGGGAGGGGGCTCCCCAGCCACAGGCCACAGACGCTTGCTCCCATGAGGGTGGCAGGGACCCACCCTGTGCCGGGGGAGGGGGAGCGTGGGAAGGCACGAGGGGCTCCTTCCATTCACCCATCCCTTTTTCCTCCGGTCCGTCATCCATCGGCACCAGTCTGCCCCAGCCCCCGGCTCCCAGCTCCAGCTGCGCAGTCTTTAAGGCCCCCGGGCCTTTGCTCGTGCCATTCCCTCTGCCTGGAACACTCTGTTGCCTGGCGTCCTCTCGCTCTTGGTCCCAGCCGCCCCCTGCTCAGCTTCCTGGTCTCACTCAGGGGCCTGTGCCCCATCCACATGGCCAGAATGGGACAGTCACTCACTCTCAAGCGTGCTCCCGGCACCACTTTCACTGGGGAGCTCTGAGAGGGGACTGTCAGTCTCTGCCTCAGTTTACCCATCTGCAGAATGGCACCTGTGTGGGGTGCAGGGCGGCAGCCAGACCGAGGCCATGGCCAGTCCTGGTGCCTGCAGGAACCCATCTCCAGCGCCAGCCAAAGAGGCTGTCCCGGGCGGAGATGGGCAGTCAGTCCAGGCAGGGGCCCTGGCACGCAGGCGTCTGGCTCTCCCGGCCAGCTGGGTCTCATCGAGGGTAATTGGATTCCATCTTCCACTTGAGATCCGTCAGCCAGGGCCTGGGGACAGTGGCCCCCCTATAAATCACGAGGGGTCGCAGCTAAGGGAATGGCAAATTCCTTCATCCCCCGTGGCTGGGCAGAGCTTCCTCCTGGCTCGGGATCAGGAATGGCCGAGTCCTTTGATGGTCCTTCCAGGACGGACCCCAGGGGCTTGGAGCCAGCGGGGCGGGAGTCTCCCAGGGAGCCTGTGCTGACCGCAGGCGGGCGGGGCCGCTCCTGGACAGCAGGAGGCTGTGGGTGGGGGTGGGGGGACCCCAGCGGATCCTGCGGTCTCCATAGCAACTCTGGGGTCACCAGACCTCTTTCTCACAGCCAGGAAGGGGGCTGGGGTGAGCGGGAGCAGAGGTGGGGAGACCTACAGAGTCCTTAGTTTGGGACAGAGCGGTGCAGCGTCCCTGTGGAATTCTGGTGGGCGGTGAAGGTCAGGGGACGCCCCAGAGGCCATGGAGTCTGCCCCTGGTCACTGAGCACCAAGCCCTGGGGGGCGGGGGGTCAGCCTGGGCCTGTGGGGGCCCCCAGGGCCTGTCTGCTTCTGTCGGTTTCTGTGTCACCCACACGCGGAGCACTCAAGTTGGGTGGTGGGAACCCACTGGCCCCAGACCCTGCTCTCTGGTTCTAGGTGGGGGGCCCCGGGAAGTCAGAGACTGGCTGTGACTCGGCTCCCCTGTTTGGGAGCCATCACAGGCGGGCGCGTCCTCCCAGCAGGGATCCAGCCTGGGGTCCAGCACTGGACAGGACGGACGCCGCCCTGTGCCCTGCACCTGCCTCCAGGGAAAGGCAGAAACCACGCCCACCAGGGATGTCGTTGGGACCAAGAAGGACTCAAGGGAGCAGAGAGGTCGGGGCAAAGATCTGTCCCCACAGCAGGGACAGTCTGGGAGCGACATGGTCAGAAGGGTGATTCTTTAAAGCAGAGTGACAAGTGCAGTCAGGAAAAGCCCACCCCTGCCTGGAGTGGGGGGGGGGGTGGCAGCCAGCCTGCTGGTTCACTCCTCAAATGGCCCCCAAGTGCCCTCAACAGCCAGGACGGAGCCGGGAGCCTGGAACTCCATCCAGTCTCCCCCCTGAGCCAGCATCTGCTGCCTCCCAGGGTGTGCACCTGCGGGAGGCGGGATCAGAAGCGGAGGGATCAAGACTCGAACCCAGGCCCCTGGTGACAGGGCGTGGGCGTCCCGACTGGCAACTTAGCCAGTGGTGCCACAGCGTCTGCCCCGTCGTGCGCCTCTTCTGTTTATGGCTTTTTTTTTTTTTTTTAATAAAAGCTTTCTTTAAAGTAACCACGTACAGGCGTTGTCCTGTACGCAAACGGTGCTCAGGAGGAACAATCTTGGAGCTGGAGCGGGAGTCACTGCGCTCAGGGAAGAGCTGTAAGGGACTCTTCTGGAGGAGAATGTTCCAGAACATTCTGGAACAGAACCCAAGTGCCTTTCCCACTGAGTCAGCTTTCAGCCCAGAGTCCGAATATCCTTCAATAACGAGGCTGAATCCCGGGCCCTACACGGGCAAGGTGGGACCAGGGGAGTGCAGCTGCTCGGTGACAGACAGACAGAAACACAGGCGGACACACAGGCAGGCTCCCAGCCACGCGAGAGTTGGTGACTGCTCGTCGAAGTCACCCTCCTTGGGTGACCGTGGCACCGCAGGGCAGCCTGCTCGGGCCCTCCCTGTACTCACTATCGCACAGAGGGAGGGCGTGGTCCTGCTCACCCGAGGGGACTGGGGGAGCCCCCACTTTCTGGAAGGCAAAAACAGAGGCTGGCCCAAGAAGGAGCGGCCAGGGAGGAGGGGTGCGTAGGGGCTGGGGCCCCAGGGTCCGTTAGCCACGTGGCCAGGCCCTCAGGACACCCCGTCTTCAGATCCTTGCCCTGGGCAGACAGTGAGACTGGCTCAGGGGTCCCCAGAGTGGGAGGGGCTGTGAGCGGCAGGCACCAGCTGCTGGGGCCCCTCTGATTGGGGACTGTCAGCCAGGCTGAGCCGTTACAAGAACAGGCACCTCGTGGGGAGCGAGCTGCCTGTGACGGCAGGTATGCAAGCCAGGGCGGGTGGCCAGGTGGCGGGGATGGGCAGGCTGGGACCCCTTGGGCGGAGAGAGAGGGACCACAAACTCCCTTAGCCGTCACCTAGCCCTTAGTGGGTGTCCCTTCCCCTCCCACAGCCACCTGGCCCCCGTGGGGTGCATCCAGAACCAGAGAGCCCACCACGGGCCGGGCCAAGAGCCCCTCAGGGTCCCCACCTGGGGTCAGATGAGGACATCAAGGCCCCGCAGGACGCTGTGTCCCCATCAGGTGAACCTGCTGCCCCCACAACCCCGGGTGTGCCAGCCTCCGGGGTGATGCTTGGAAGGTGGGACCCCAGGGCTGAGTAGGGGAGGCTGGGGACACCCAGGAGAGGGCTCTGCCCTCGAGGGACCCCAAAACTCTAGTGGGTGTGGGCTGCTCGTGGACTGGGAGGCAGAGGCCGGGGAGCCGCCCTAATCTCCTAATCCAGGGTTTAGCTTCAAACTGACAGCCTCAGCCACGTGGGGGAGGTCCAGCCTGCCCCCCCATCAAGCTCCAGGGAGTAACTGTGGTCACATGAGGGCTGGGGGTGGGAGGACTGGTAGCATGGGGGAGGTGCTGCCCCTTAGGCTGTGTGACCTCAAGGCCAGTGCTCAACCTCTCAGGGCCCCCATATCCCTCATCTGTGTCCCCTGCACCCCACCACGTCCTGGGGTAGTAGCTGGTGCAGGGCCTGGTCCCGACAGCCGCCTTGGTGGCCCTGCAGCGCCATCTAGTGGCGATGGGCAGCTCCCCGATCTAGGAGACGGAGTGATTTCTGGCCGCATCATTCATGTCCCTAACCTCTCTAGATTGAACTTAAAATTGAGAAAACAGCCATGCTCCCAACTGCCAACCCCTTTTACAGATGAGAAAACCGAGGCCAAAGAGGAAGAGACGCTGGCCTTGGGTCGCACCACCGGCACCCAGGCGGGCTGACCCACCCCCCGGTCAGAGTGCGGCTCCTCCAGCTGGAGGCTCCCTGGCTGTGGCAATCGGGCAGGAAGGGCCGAGGAGGACCGGGCCACCACGAGACTGCACAGACCGGAACAGTCCACTCTCACTGCGTGAGGGCCTCCCGCTCGGTGGAAAGTTCCAGAAATGGCCACATCACTCCTGGTTCTGACGAGGGCTTCTCCTTCCCACTCCGGCCGGGGGTCAAGTATTTGAGGGCCGATGTGAGCCCCCCCCCCCGTAAAAGATAGAGGCCTGAGCTCATGCTAAGGAAATAGGGAGTGGGAGCCCCAGGAGCTCACTTAGGAGTCCGGGGGGTGGGGTGGGGCGCTCACAGCAGCCTCTGCACAAAGCTGCCGGGGAGTGGGTACCTCCCCGGTCCACCCCGGGGCTGGGGCAGCCTGGACCCCTGCGGGCCCACAGCACTTGGACCTCCACTCTGTGCTCCCGGCCACGAGTGCCCATTTTACAGATGGAAAAAGTGAGGCTCTGAGAGAAAAGGCCGCTTAGCCCGTGGACACGCTGGTGGGAAGTGGCAGAGTGGACCCCAAAAGCCAGGGCTGAGGACTCTGGACACAGTGCTCTTCACACTGCCAGCTGTGAACCCTCTGGTACCGGCTCAGGACTGCTCCGGGGTGCTGGGTGCTGGACCCTGGGGGGTAGCGGCAGGGAGAGGCCCGGGGCCGGCGGGGCAGCCGGGCTTTCTGGGCCCGGGCCCAGGGCTTTATGTGACTGGTGTCTCTGAGACCCCTCCTGCACTGTCTCGTGGGGGAGGGGTGCTAACACCCCCACTCTGCAGATGAAGAGACCGAGGCCACAGCTGTCCTCCAACCTGCCACCGTCCTGCCCCGAGGGTGTGGTCAGGCTGCCGCCCCGCCCACCAGACATCCTGGCGCCTCGGTCACTTTGCAGCCCTCCCCACTCCCCATGGGGGCACCAGAGAGGGGACCTGAGCCGGGGCGGAGTGGAGAGGGCGGCGGACAGCGACTTTGCCGGGGCCTTTGGGTCACTTTTGGCTTTTGGGACAGGTTCAAGGCCTCCAGATGGTTCTGGCATGTTCCACCCGGGATGGGCTCAGATGTCCCTCAGGGCTGGTCCCTTCCCCCAAGCATGGGGGACAACGCCCTGGTCCAGGTATGGCTGGGAGCAAAGTCCGGCTGGGCCCGGAGCCTGTGGGCTGTGGGGCTGGGGTGGGCGTGTCTGCCTGCTGTTGCCACTCAGCCAGCGGAACACGTGGGTGGCCACAGCCTGGGGCATGGCAGGGAGGAGGCGGGCCCTGCCTTTTGCCCTGGCCCTTCAGGGTGGCCATCCTGTCCTGCCTGCCTGCCTGCCATGAACTTGACCCCACCCCAGGCCTCCAGCTAGGCCCCTTTTTGGCCTCTGGGCCTGGAGCAGGCCTCCAGGAGGTGAACGTCTCGACTCCCAAGTCCCGGCTGGGAGAGCCGGGCTGGTTAGCAGGCAGCTTCTCTGTCCACTCAGAGGCACTGGCAGGGGCCGGGTGGGTCTGGTGGGCAGCTCAGGGTCAGGCCTGAATGTGCCCATGAGCCTGGGTCCTGGCTGCGGGGTTGGGGGGTGAGGGTGGATGCCGTGTCGCAGGGTCCTGTGCTGGGGGGGCCCTCAGTGCCCCAACACACAAACCCTCAGCGAGGGGTGCAGTAGCTGGGCTCCGAGGCCTCCCCTGGAGGTCCAGAGGTGATCTGTGCAATGCCTGCTGGCAGGTGCGCCCCACACAGGTAGCAGAAGGACACGCCCCTCCCCGGGGAAGCTGGAGGGGAAGCCGGCCTGCCGCCTGGCCGGCTCAGGACAGCTGCGGGGGCCAGCTGCAAGGGTAGCCGTGGTTCTGGGAGCAGAGCCCAAGCCTGCATCTCCGAGGAGGTGAGACAGGAGGTGAGGGGCCAGCCAAGCGTAGGAAGAGGAGAGGGTCCCCCCAGGTCACCCTGGTGCTGCCCAGGGCGGGCCAGGCCCCCGGGGACGGGGGTGCTAGGCCAGGGTGGCCGTGGACTTGAGACTGTCTGAAGCCGCGGGGAGATACAGAAAGGTGAGACAGGAGGGGGGCACCTCCCACCGGGGCCGCGCCTCTCCTCGCCCCCCCACTCCCCGCCTGCCACGTGACGTGGCCAGGCCTGGGGCCCAGGGGCCACCCCCTCCCTGGGCAGCAGAAGAGCCGGCCCGGGCAGAGGCCCACCCACGGCTGCCCACCCTGAGAGCGCTGCCCTCGGCTGCCCTGGAGGGGGGGGCTCCGGGTCGGCGCGGCCTCGGCAGGGCCCCGGCTGCCGCCAGGTGCGCCCGGGCGGCCGGGGCGTCTCTCTGAGAATCCTGGGAGAGAGGAGGAGGAATCAAAGGCAAACAAGGGTGAAGAGATAGAAAACAAGATCCCTATCGGAATAATTTCCTCTAATTGCTGGTAGGAGACACCCATCTTCCTTTTGAAGCTTTGGCGGCCCCGGGCGCCGTGGGCCGTGCCAAGGTGGCAGCCGTCTGGCCGGGTTAGCTCAGCGCCCGCCGGCGGAGCTGGCGCGGGGCCCCGGCGGGGGTGGCGGCGGCTGGGGTGCTGCCCGCTCGCGCTGGGGGTGCGCCGGCCTGGCAGGGGGTGGGGGCCCAGGTCCGCTGCCCGGGGAGTGACGTGCAGGAGCGCTGTGCCATGGGCAGGGCTGCTTCTGGCCTCGGCCCCCAGCTTGGGGTGGGCACGGGGTGGCATGTCCGCGCCCCAGGTGAGGCCGGGTAGGGGTGCGGCGTGCGGGAGACAGGCCCGGCTGGTGTCCCGGTGTCCGGTGTCCGCTTGGCAACAGCTCCCCTGGAGGGAGCCGCCGTCAGCCCCAGTGTGCAGATGAGTATCAGCCCCAGTGTGCAGATGAGGCCGTCGAGGTGCAAGGCACAGGATCGGCCGCATTGAGCTCGGGACCTGTGTGCCCGGCCCGGTCCTGGGGCCCTAGGGGGAAAAGCGAGGGGACCCAGATTCTCCAACGGGGCCTCCCATCATGCCTTGCTCTCTGCGTGGCTTCCCGCCACCGGGCCCCACCCAAGCAGGACCAAGGACCCCACTGTGCCTGTGCCCCCTGGGCTGTAGTAGAATCCAGCCCGCAGACCCCATGCCATGGGGCGCCCAGGGGGTGCCGGAGAGAAGGCAGCCGCGGCTCGGAGACAGAGGTGGGGCTCTTGGTGGAGGGGGCCGTCCCCTGGGGGCATTTTTCCTTTTGATCCCTGGCAACGTAGGAGACAGAGGGCGCATGTGTTCCTGATTAATTTCTATCCAAATCACACCAGCGCTGACTTCCAAGACAGAGCCCATGTGTGACAGCTTCTCTCCGATCCCTTTGCCCAGGGAGCAGAATCTGGGGAGAACTCTGTGAGATTTGGTGCTGTCACAAAAAAAAAAAAAAAAAAAAAAGCTGGCCCTGGTGGGCAGGTGCCCTGGGCAGACCTTCACTTGCATGCATTCTGGGGTAAGCATGGGGGACTGCCTGGAAGAGACGGCACGCATCGAACACAGATTCCTCCACTACCCTCAGGAGAGTGTCCGATCTTGGCTCGGCACTCAAGGCTTCCACCACCCATCCGTCTGGCCCCTACTCCGTGGCTCTCAGAGCTGGCCAGCCCATCCCTGCGGCTCCTCAGCACATGCTGTTCTCTCTCCTGCAAATGCTGTCGGCCTCCCCCACCTTGCTTTTCCCAGCCGAGGAACTTCTACTCATCCCTCAAAACCCAGGTCCAGCGTGGGCCGCCTCCTCCAGGCAGCCCTGCCCCACCGTGGGTGCTTACCCCGCCTCCTCCAGGCAGCCCTGCCCCACCGTGGGCGCTTACCCCGCCACTCGGAGAGGCGAGGCCTCGTTGCACCCGGCCCCCCAGGGTCACCCACCCGGCGTGCAGAGATTAAAGGCTGCGATGTCGTGGTAAGAAGGGATAAAAGGCCGAGACGAGCCCGCCCCAGAGAAAGCCAGCCCCGCCGTGTCTGTTTCTGGTATTTTATGGGGTGCTTTTGAGGGTGAGAGATGGAAAAGAGAATTCCACTGGGAACAAGCATCAGACTCGGCCCTTGGGGTGGGACGAAGGGGGGGGGGCAGCTCCCTGGGCCAGGGTCGACCTCCAAACCCCGTTTACCGCCCAAAGGAGCAAGCGCATCGGCGAGGCCCGGGCTGGGAGCAGGCAGCATCTCAGAGCCCGTCGGAGGTCCCGCTGGCTCCCGCACCCACCCTGCACACACTTTGTAGCCAGCTTGGCAAATGGGCAGGATGGGTGCGCTCCCACTTCGCAGGCGGGCAAACTGAGGCTTGGGCATGACAAGGGCCGGCTCACGGATGCACAGAGGACTAGAACCCGGGCGCCTGCTGTCTCTCCGGCCACTGGAGAGGTCCCTGGAGGCCACCCCAGCCCCTGCCCTCCCTCCCTCCCTTCCCACGACCCGACGGGGGCAGAGCGTGCGAGAGGAGCTCCAGCCGTGGACACACCTGACTCGGCTGTGGAGCCTGCCCCGCGTGCGGGCTGGCCCTAGGGTCAGGACACCCTCATCTGCTGGGTCACCTCCTCCTCATGCAGGCACAGCCCCGACTGCAAGTGGCTCACCCTTGCCCTCACCCACAGGGGCCAGAGAAATCACAGAGGGCTTCCTGTAGGCGGACGCCATCCTCTTGGGTCACAGGAGCCTGAATCCATGAGAGAGGCAGGGAGAGGCCGCAAGGGCTGCTGGGCACCAGCCCACAGGAGAGGTGGGGTGGAGGGGAGATAGCCCAGTCCCAGGGACGGTGCAGCGTGTCATGGCGCTCACAGCGGCCTGGTTGCACCCCATTTCCCGAGCACCTGCCCTTTCTAACCCCCACGGGGTTCTCAGAGCGACCTCCTCTGCCTGCACGTGACACTGAAGGGAGCTGAGGGGGCCGGGATGGCTGGTGACGCACCAGGGGGCCCGAGAGAGCTCGAACTTGACCCCCATCCATCCACCTTGTGGCCTGCGCCCTGACCCTGAGCGCTACAAACCCATTCTGCGGATGAGCACATGGAGGCCCAGCTGACCGTGGCCGCCTCCCATCCCGGAGCTGCTCCCTGCTCCGTCCACCGCTGGCCTGCTGGGCGCTGCCTGGTGGCGGCCACCCCGTGCCGAGACGCCGTCTGCAAACACACGGGAGAGAGGGTGCCCCCAGACCCCTGGTTCCCCAGGGCGGTGGCTGGATGCTGCACCTGTGGCAGTGGCGTGGAGGGCAACTGGGGGCCGCCGGGGAGGTCACAGCTGATTTATGGGGGCTCAAGTGCCTGTCGGCGGCGCCCGGTTTACGATCCATCACGTGCATCCGAATGCCTATTTACGACTTTCCGAATGATCCCACCCGGCTGAAAATCCATCCTGGAGACTCACCAGCCGTCCATCTGCACGGCCAGCGGCCAGCGGCTGATCCCGAGAGGAGCTCACAGCCTCTCCTGGTCTCCCAGGGGATGCTGGGAGCAGGTCCCGGGGGATGCTGGGAACGGGTCCCGTGTGTGAGCCAAGCTCAGGAGCTGGCCACTAGCCACTGGAAGATCCAAGCTGGGCCCTGCCCTGCAGCCCACGGCTTCAGGCGCTCTAAGCTGAGTGCTGGGGCTCGTAGGGCCCCCCAGGGCCGGGGAGGGTGGTGCTCAGGGCTGTGTGACCCTGGGCAAGCTGCTGAGCCTCTCTGAGCCTCTGCTTCCTCGTGGAGAACCTGGCCGTGGTAGCAAAATCCCGCGTGCGAAGCATTTTCCTGACTGAAGCCGTACCCAGTAGAAGGCGGATCCCGGACGGGCTCTGGCCCCCAGGGCAGCAGGCCCCAGCGAGTCCACGCTTGGATGGTGGCATTTGATGACAAGAAGCAAGACCCGGATGTGAGTGGCTTCACCTGCGCAAGTCTCGGGCCTGTAGGTGCCTCGGCTGCATGCCTGAACCCACCTGTGTCACCGTCCCGTCCATAGGTGTGGCAATGGGCGGCCACTTATAAAAGACACAGGATGGGCCTCTGCTGCTGTCCTGGCTGCTGCTGCCCCAGCCCTTTCACCAGCACCCCTTGGTTAAGCAGAAGCTAAGACAAAGGTCTCGGGAGTTGACTTGCCTTGGCATGTATCTCAGGAAGCAGTCGGGAGGAGCCGGAGAGGCCTCAAAGACAGGGGGTTGTGTTTTCCAGAATCTTCCACCTGCCCACCAGCTCCTGTGCACCCCCGCCCCCGGGGCTGAGACTTGCCCTGGGGGACGCTGACTCCCCCACGTGGTGGGCAGCGCGCGCCAATGGACTGTGGTTGGTGGGCAGGGCCCTGAGCCTGGCGGGGGTCAGGGGGTGGGTGCTGACCCCAGGCCTGCCCTCGCCTGAGACCGTGCATCATCCTGCGGCTGCTTCTCCATGTCTCCACTGGTGCACGGCTCAAGTCCAAGGTCGGTTCTAGAACAATCTACACTCTGCTCTCGTGCCGCCAGCTCCAAGTTGCCTGCCTGCTGGGGCGGCCCGGCCCGGCCTGGCCACGTTGGCTGCCTGCTCACCGTGGTCCCCAGGGCCGCTTGCGCCCAGGGTGGCCCTGACTTGCGGAGCGCCCCCATCTCAGCGGGCGGCAGCCCCCAGCCCCTCCTCCCCATCAGCGGGTGTCCCAGCGATGGACGTGGAAACTTGCCTCTCCCAAGGTGACCCGCAGCGTTTTGAGGCCCCGGGGCTGAGGGAACCTGCGGTGGGTTTTCCAGGGCCCGCGGTCCAGTGGCCGCAGCCGGTGGAGGGCAGTCGAGGCCCCTGACGGGGTCAGCCCTCACTTCCAGAACCTTAGGATTCGTGGCGTTGGGACACACCCAGCAGCTGCGGGCCCCTGGCTTTACAAGGAGGTTCCCTTCCCAATACACCACGAGCCCCAAGCTAGGACGTGCGTCTTAGCAGCCCTAATGCACCGGCCACCAGAGGAAAACAGGAGATCAATTAGAGTTTCTCAAAATTACAAACGCTTTTGGGGCCGGCATTGTGGCACAGCGGGTTAAGCCACTACCAGCCTACGACTCCTTCGTGAGTGTCCCGGCTGCTCCACTTCCGATCCAGCTCGCTGCTGTGGCCTGGGAAAGCGGTGGAGGATGGCCCCAGTGCTTGGGCCTCTGCACCCAGGTGGGAGACCCGGAAGAAGCTCCTGGCTCCTGGCTCCTGGCTTCTGCCTGACCCAGCCCTGGTAGTTGTGGCCATTTGGGGAGTGAACGAGCAGATGGAAGACCTCTCTCTCTCTCTCTCTCTCTTTCTCTCTCTCTCTCTCTCTCTCTCTCTCTAAGTCTGCCTGTCAAATAACTAGATCTTTCCAAAAAATGCTTTTGCATCCAAAGATGCTACCAAAGAATGAAAAGACACCCCCACCACCACCACCAGGGGATGGGAAAAGCATTTGCGAACCCTACACTTGATAAGGGAGTTCTTCCCCAGAATATACAAAGGGCTCTTAACAACCCGACAGTAAAAATGCAAACATAGCAATTAGGAGCTCAGCCCCTCTGTGCAGCTCAGTTTGGGTGTCCTATCAAAGAACCATTGCCTAACCCGGGGTCATGACCGCTCGCTCGCACCTGCACCTGGTGCTGAGGTCTGTAATCTGCTTCGAGTGAACTTTTTATTTGGTGGGAGGTGGGGGTCTGTTGTGGGCAAAAGGTCTTCTCAGAGGGCCCGAGAGCCTTGAGACGCGGTCAGCATCGTTAGTCACCAGGAGAACGCAAATCAAAGTGGCCCCGAGACACCACCCCACACCCACGAGGAAGGCTGGAGGGGAGGAGACAGCACCAGGAGCCCACGGGACGGAGAGGGATGGGAAAATGGCGGATTTTGCGGACGTAGGGTTGCGTGTGACCCTGCCTAGGTAGGTCTTCTTAAGGCAGAGTATATCCACTCAACTCAAACCCGTGTGCGACAGGTGGAAGGAGCCCCACTGCCCATCACAAGCCAAATCCGCTCTGTTCGCTACTCAGCCACAACAATGAGTGTGGTGTTGGGATGGGGGCCTTGGAGGCTGAGACGCCAGAAAACCTGGGTTCCATTCCCGGCTCTGCTCCTGGCTCCAGCTCCCCGGGAGGCCGCGGTGGTGGCCCAAAGCACTGGGTTGTGTGTGGGACTCCTGGATGGAGTTCCCAGCTCCCACCTTTGAGCCCACCCCAGCTGGGGTCGGGGCCACGGGCGGTGGAGGAGAGTGAGAGGTTGCTGTTGGGTGGATGGTGCTCTGGCTTGGATGTGCGCCTCCCCACAGACCCCTGTGCATCGGGAACCTTGGTACCCATGTGGCGGGGTCTCTAGGAGGTAGTTGGCTTCCTGGGGGCTCGGCCCTTATGAATGGATTCCAGCCATTCTCTGACAAAAGGGGGTGCTCACCCCACTACCTCGGCGTCCGCACAAGCTCTTTTGCCCTCCCGCCTTCCGCCGTGGGATGAGGCAGCAGGGACGCTTGCTTCTTGACCTTGACCTTGACCTTGACCTTGGCCTTGCCAGCCCCCCAGCAGTGTGCTCAGGCTGAGTGGCCCAGTCTCAGACGCTCTGTTGCAGCAGCACAAGACAGGCTAAGGCAGATGGCTTCACAGCTTCTTTTTGTAAAAAGTTTTTATTTGAAAGACAGTGATGGAGAGGAAGTGACAAGAGGGAAAGAGAGAGAGAGAGAGAGAGAGAGTGCTGGCTCACTCCCCAGATGCCCACAGCAGCCAGGACTGGGCCCCTCGGCTCTCCCACGTGGGTGGCGGGGACCCAGATGCTCCGCCATCACCTGCTGCCTCGGGTGCCTCTTTGCAGAGCTGGCATGGGGCAGAAGTGGCGCCCTGTCTCCGTGTCTCCCTGCCCCTCTGGAACTCTGCATCCTGTCTCTCCTCGTGTTCCCCTCCCTGTCTTTTTTTTTTTTTTTTTTGACAGGCAGAGTGGACAGTGAGAGAGAGAGACAGAGAGAAAGGTCTTCCTTTGCCGTTGGTTTACCCTCCAATGCTGTCACGGTCGGCGCGCTGCGGCCGGCGCACTGCGCTGATCCGATGGCAGGAGCCAGGAGCCAGGTGCTTCTCCTGGTCTCCCATGGGGTGCAGGGCCCAAGCACTTGGGCCATCCTCCACTGCACTCCTGGGCCACAGCAGAGGGCTGGCCTGGAAGAGGGGCAACCGGGACAGAATCCGGTGCCCCGACCGGGACCAGAACCCAGTGTGCCGGCGCCGCAAGGCGGAGGATTAGCCTGTTGAGCCACGGCGCCGGCCCTCCCCTCCCTGTCTTTGACTTTGCTGTTCTTTCTGCGGTTTTCTAGAGCCCAAGTGGAGGTTCACTTCTGATTTCCAGGGGGACTCCTTCCTTGGTCTGTCGGATCAGGAATGCATTGAAGCCACCTGAGTCTTTGGGTAGTCCCTTTTTTTTTTAAGGGGGGGAGGGTATTCATTTCTAGCTTCTTCTTCTTCTTTTTTTTTTTTTTTAAGGTTCATGTATTTATTTGAAAGGCAGAGTTACAGAGAGGCAGAGGCAGAGAGCAAGAGAGGTCTTCCATCTGCTGGTTCACTCCCCAGATGGCTGCAACAGCCAGAGCTGTGCTGATCCAAAGCCAGGAGCCAGGAGCTTCCTCCTGGTCTCCCACGTGGGTGCAGGGGCCCAAGCACTTGGGCCATCCTCCGCTGCTTTCCCAGGTGCATTAGATGGGAGCTGGAGCAGCCGGGACTCGAACCAGCGCCCATACGGGGTGCCGGCACAGCAGGCAGCAGTTTAACCTGCTCCGCACGGCGCCGGCCCGGAGTTATCTTTCTCTCTACTCCTACTTCTTCCCGGAAGCTCTCTTTTGCCTCCCGTGATTTCGCAACACCGGCTGTTTGTGGGTTCCTGTCTGCATGGTCCATGTGACTGAGTCTTCTCCAGACGCCGAGCCCGCAGGGGCCCCAGGGCTTCCCGACTCTGCCTGGACCCGGGACCTGGGCTGGGGCTGCTCTTCATCACGAGAGTGGCTGGAGACGCCCTCGCCTTCCTGCCCCCCCCCCCCCCTTGCTCACTCTCCCTCCCTCTCCATCCTGCGTCCTCTCCCTCTTTTTCTTTCTCGGTTTCGCTTTCCCGCGCACCTGCTGATTCTGAGCACCCCAATTTTCTTTATCTCTGAGCTCAGTCGCTGGACACATTTTGGGGTGCAGCGTGATGTCTGGGCACACACAAAACTTGCGTCACAACCCAGCCAGGATTCCAGTCCGCTGACGCAGCCCAGTCTCTGGTGCCGGTGGCTCCACACCAGCCTGGCGCCAGGCAGCACTGTGTCCCAGATCTCCGTGCACTGCACCGTATTCCATGCTGTTTGGGGACCATAGCTTATTTAACCACGCCTGCCCATCTGAGTCAATGATACATTTCTGTTAACTGTGTTTATCTATTAGCATGTTATGCTTATTTCAAGATGCTTATTTGTATTGATTTGAAATGTCGAGTGACACAGAGGGTAGGAGAAACTGCAGCCATGTGGCCATCTGGGGAGTGAACCAGCGGATGGAAGACCTCTTCTCTACAACCCTGCCTTTCAAATAAGCAAATCTTTTTTTTTTTTAATTTTTTTTAAAGAATCCTCAATTCATTCCACTCAACAAGACATTATCATTTTAAACATTCTTTGATCATCTGATGGGGCATTTGATGGTTTTTTTAAACATGGAGAGATTCCAATTCTATCTCCATCTTTGGGACTTTTCTACCGCTCTGAAGTTTAGCACAACTTACCCAAGATGGATTATTTGTCCTTTTCTTTATAAGATCTCCCCTTTTACGTGGAATTCTTTGCATCCACAGGAATGTACGCCGTCATGCGGTGTGCAGGCCCTGCTTTCTCTCTGAGCACCTGGCATCCTTTACCGAATAACCCTGGGATCGCCATGGCAACGGCGCTGCGTTGGGACGGACCACAGGTGCCAGTCCTCTGGTACAGATGCACCTGCTGGTCTCAGCTTTTTTTTTTTTTTTTTTTTAAATTCTCCCTTCATAGCCATGACCCAATCAGGGCTTGGCAAGTGTGGCTGGGGCATGGAGGGTAGGGTGGGGTGGGGGGTGAGAATGTGGCAAGGGAGCTGCTCCCGTGACACCCCGAGAACTGTGGGAGACAGCCTCAGAGTCCTGGAAGAGCCGGAGGGTGGGGTCGGACAGAGACTGGCTTGTGTGTCCCACAGCAGCCTGGGGGAGGGGACCCTAAGCACTCCCCTCCCTCCTGGGATGGCAGCTTCTGCCACCAACAGGCCACAAAGCCCACCTGTCCCCAGCCCCACCCTGGACCACTTCCAGCAGCCTCCCGTTTCCTCCGCTCCTCTCACCACAGGGCCTCTGCATGTGCTGCTGCCCCCCTGACCCCCGCCTGCCTTGCTCCGCCTCCTCACTCACCTGGACAGCTCCCACTTCTTTCCAACTCCTTGGTGTGTGCCCCCCAGGAAGGTGGGCTGGGGGCTCCTGTCCCCCGACTTCTGCCCTGGGTCTCCAGTCTCCAGGAGCCAACGACTGGCCTGCCCCTGACCGTGCCTCCCCCCATCCCCCCAGACTGAGTGTTAAATTGGTCTCCAGAGAGCAGGCCAGGCCCAGGGAAGAGGTGAGCTGAAGCCAGGAGCCAGCAACTCGATTCAAGTCTTCCTGGTGGGTGGCAGGAACCCAAGTCCTTGAGCCATCATGGCTGCCTCCCGGGAGTCTGCGTGAGCAGGCGCCAGTGGGAGTCAAGCCCAGCTACTCAGAGGTGGGAGGTGGGCGTCTTCCCCCCCTTTTTATTATTTATTTATTTAAGAGGTAGAGTTGGAGATAGAGAGAGGGAAAGACAGAGAGAGAGGTCTTCCTTCCATCGGTTCACTCCCCAAATGGCCATAACGGCCGGCGCTGAGCCAGGATGAAGCCAGGAGCTTCTTCCAGGTCTCCCGCACAGGTGCAGGGGCCCCAGGACTTGGGCCATCTTCCACTGCTTTCCCAGGCCACAGCAGAGAGCTGGATCGGAAGAGGAGCAGCTGGGACTAGAACCGATGACACCCATATGGAATGCCTATGCAGCAGGCAGCCCCAGGAGGTGGGCCTCTTAAGTGTTATGCTAAATGCCTCCTCCATTCATTTCTGAAGCACCCTCATATTAGAGAGAGAGAGAGAGAGAGAGGGAGAGAGGGAGAGAGGGAGAGAGGGAGAGAGAGAGAGAGAGAGAGAGAGAGAGAATAAGGAATTGGCTCAGATGGCCAAGGAGGCCGAGACGTTGCAAGCCGTAGCAGAGGCCATGAGCCGGCTGCAGACCCGGGCGGGCGGTGTGGGCTCCAGGCTGACAGCTCGAGGTCAAAGCCAGGGAAGCAATCGAGGCCCAGCTCAGCAGTGTGGCCGGAGCGGCCTCCTCCTGCTCAGCTCGCGGGTTCTACGCAGGAGCCAGTGCACTGGCCTCATGGGGCCCGCCCGTGCACTAGGGAGTGGGTTGTTCCGTTTCACCTAGAAACAGCCTCACACACACCCAGAGCGGTAACATCCGGGCACCCTGGGGCTCTGCCAAGATGCCCCAAACACTTAGCCATCATGTGGGGGGTGCTGGACACCTGAATGCTGTGTTGGAGGCTCTGGGTTCAAGTCCTGGCTCTGCTTGCTATCCCAGCTCCCTGCTCAGGCGCACCCAAGTCCTTGGGTCCCTGTCACTCAAGGGAGACCCAGCTGGAGTTCCCGGCTCCTGGCTTCTGCCTGTCCCAGCTTTGGCTATTGCAGACCGAAGGTCTCTCTCTCTCTCTAATAGGATAAGGGCTGCCATTGTGGTGCAGCGGGCTAGGCCGCTGCCTGTGAGGCCTGCACCCCATATCGGAGCATTGGTTCGAGTCCCGGCTGCTCTTCTTCCAATCCAGCTCCCTGCTAATGCACCTGGGAGGGCAGCAGCAGATGGTGCCCAGATCCTTGGGCCCCTGCCGCCCACGTGGGAGGCCTGGATGGGTTTTCTGGCTCTTGGCTTAGGCCTGGCCCAGCCCTAGCTGTCATGGCCATTTGGGAAGTGAACTCGTGGAAAGAAAATCTCTCTCCCTTTCTCTCTGTAATTCTGCCTTTCAAGTAAGTAAAATAAATCTTTAGACAAAAATAAACATCATCCGCATCATTATAAATTAACCACCGGAGGGCCCTTCCTGTGTTTGTCTACAAATAACAACAGCATCTACCCCAGGTACCCAAGCGCCCGTGAGCCCCTTTCGCAGCCAAGAACGCTGAGGCCCAGCGGTCACTCACCCGGGTCACACACACCCGTGAGAGTCCGGCTCTCTCCCTCGGGACACCAGGGCTCAGAGGATCCACCAGCCCCTGCCTGGAACCGTGTTTAATCTGCCTCTTACAATGCACCAATTCCAAGTTAATTAAGTAGCGATTGAGAGTTATAGGAAGCGTGAGACTTTATTAATAACGTTGGAAATAAATCTCCCTGGAATTCAGTTCACTGGAAACCTCACGAAGTTCTCTGCTCATAACCCTAGGACGGGTCTGCGAGACACGGCGCTGGCTGCAACAGCAGAGGTGGGACAGTCCCGGCGGGGGGCGGGGGGAGAGGGGGACGTCTGTTCTGACCCAGGCTGGTCGTGGGTGTCTGCTGGCCCCTGCTCACCGCCTCGGCCACTGTCTCTCAGGGGCTGGGCAGGTGCCCCTGGCCCGCTGTCCCTGCCACCGGTCACCTGTTTGCACCTGGCCCAGAGCCGGGTGCCAGGGGCAGAGACAAGACCCTGCACATGACTGCTCACTGCCCCAGAGCTGGGAAGGCGCCCTTGGGGTGCAGGCAGGGGAGGGCTGGGGCTCGGGCCCTGGACGATACCACGACCAACCTGGCTGGGGCTCCGTGCCACTCAGGCGGCTTCGGCACCTGCTGGACTTTGGGCAGGCTGAGCAGAGTGGGTGCAGGTGGGCACGACCCGAAGCCAGCCCAGCCCAGCCTGAGTCCCCGCCACACGGTGCTGCCATCTGGGGGTACTTGGCGGAAGTCACCATCTGGTGGCTAGTGTGGGGGGTGGCCAGACTCCGGATGCCCATCCCCCTGGCAGCTCTGCCTGCCCTGGAGACCCTCAGGGGTCTCCCTCTACGGTCAGGGCACTGCCTGAGTTTGCATTTCCCCAGGAGCTCAGCTAAGTGGGGTGGAGCAGGGGAGTGAGCCGAGGGGGTCCCAGGGAGCCTTGGGGACAATGAGGGCTGTGGCTGGGGGGGAGGGGTGAGGAGGGATCCCTGAAGTGGCTCCAGCCCTGTCTCTGGCACACGTGCACATGCTGCGTGCACACAGGTGTCCCACGCACACGGAGTGACACACGAGGCCAGCAGGGACTGGGACGGCCGGGCCTGAGGGCCAGTGTTGGGCCTGGCGTGGGCACGGCAGCAGAGCAGGGGTGTGTGTGCAGGGGTGAGGCGAGGTGAGGCGAGGGGGAGGCCTGTGCTAATTCCCTCATTAACCCTCTGGGTGGCCCGGGCTGCAGCCCAGACTGGGAGCTCGGGGTGCCCGAGGCAGGGAGAGGCCTCGCCAGCCCTGCCAGGAGCTGGAGACGACCCAGGAACTCCCGGCCTGAGGCTTCCCCAGAGCTGGGGGCCCAGCTCTGAGCGCCCGAGCCGGGGAGGTCTGCGGCCTTCCTTCTACTGCCCGTCCTGGGCCCTGTGGCGGGGGCTTAGCCGGCAGGTGTGGCCGTCCACACGGGTGAGTGTCCGCAGAGACCCTCCTGGCAAGGGCCCCAGCACCCAGGAGCCGCCCTGGGCTACAAGGCCGGTGCAGCGAAGCTCTGGGGAGTCTTTGGAGAGCTGGGCTCCCGTCGGGGCTGAGAGCCCGCACCCCGCTCAGACGCTGGGAGCCAGCACCCACGGCAGCGCCCAGGAAAGATCCCAGTGCACCCCTGGGCAGCCAGGGAGCCAGGACGCCAGGGGCCCAGACGCTGGAGTCAGGCGGCACAGCCCAGGCCTGGGGCTGGGTACCTGGGAGCCACTTCAGAGCAGCAGGGACGGCGAGGGAGGGGACAAGGTCCCGGTGCAGCGGAGGGGTGTGGTCAGCAAGATGGCTCTGGGGCTGTGGCGCAGCCGGTACAGCTGCCGGCCTCCTGCATCTGAGCACCAATCTGAATCCCGGCTGCTTCGATTCCGATCCAGCCCCCTGCTAATGCCCCTGGGAAGGCAGCGGAAGACGGCCCAAGAGCCTGGGCCCCTGCACCCGCGTGGGAGACCCGGATGGAGCTCCAGGCTCCTGGCTTTGGCCTGATCCAGCACTGGCCTTTGCAGCCATTTGGGGAGTGAACCAGCAGAGGGAAGATCTCTCTCTCTGTGTCTCTGCCTTCCCGGCCTTTCAAATAAATGAAAAAAATAAATCTTTAAATAAGAAAACCTGGTTTTGCTGGCTGGGTGGAGAAGAGGCCAGGATGGCGGCGGGGGCGGGGGGGACCCCGTCTGTCTGCCTGTCCGTACAGGACAGAGTCCCCGCTCCAGCATTCGGGGTCCTCTGTGATCCCCCAATGGCAGCTGCCAAGCCTGGCCCCGCCCCTGCGGCCCACAGATCTGGCCCTCCCCCTCCCCCTCCCCCTCCAGACCCAATGCCCTGAGCTGGCTCACCCAAAGGACGCTGAAGGTGACATGCATCTCAGGGAGGAGCTGCCCCAGGGAGACAGTCACTCAGCCCTTGGGGACAGGGACTCCCCCTGACCCCCAGGGCCCACAGCCCCCGGTACCCTGGCCCATCCACCCTGCTGGCGGGCAGAGAGCTCCCACAGGCAGCGGGACGCCCCTGCAGCCCCCTGTCCCCAGAGCTCTGAGGACATCTGGACCCCAGCCCTGCTCCCGTCCTGGCTGGGCACATGGCGCTTGCCAGCTGCCCACCCTCCCTAGCCCTTCTCTTCCTGACCCCGCCCCCCCCAGACCACTGCCCTTTCTAGTACAGGGTCCGTGCCCATCCCACCCCCAGCCTGGGACACGGAACAGATAGGGCGAGGGCACCGTCCACACAGAACCTCGCCGGGGGCAGCTGCCAGGTTCCCGGGGTGCTGAGTGGTAGGGGTGGGGGCAGCCACGCCCCAGAGTCCGTGGCCGCAGCGGGAGTCCCCTGTGCCACCTGCCGGCTGCTGCTGTCCGCCCAAGGCCTCGGCTCCCTGGATTCCGAGCCCCAGGCCGGGGTCACACTCTGGTTTGGGTGGGCACTGGCGTGGGGCTGGCAGCTGGGGTCCAGAGGCTGCCGGCTCCCCTGGGTTCCCGGGCCTGGACAGCAGAGAAGTGGTCCCTCTGCGCACAGCCCTGGGGCTCAGAGCTGGGTCTCCCTGCCTCGGGGCCCTTGCTGAGGACCGGCCTGGCTACTGCTGGCTCTGGCTCCTGGGAGACGCCGAAGCCCAGCCTCCCTGCACCTGTCACCGCCCCAGGAACACACACACAGTGGGGACAGCACCTGTATTGTCAGATACAGTAACAAACGTGACAGCACACGGCCAGGGAGGAGCCACAGCCTCTCACGAGCACTGACAGCACCAGGGACCGGCGCTCCGGCCACGGAGGGAGTTGCGCCCCAGGGTGGCGCCAGCACCTTCAATTGTGAGCCCCAGCACAGCCCAGCGGGAGAGGAACGCCAGGGCCAGGCGGGGCGCGGGGGACACAGGGCCTACGAGGCTTTGAGCGCCATGGTGGGAGCTGCCCGGGGCGGTGGGCCTCAGGCACTGTCCCCTCTCCAGTCTGTGCCTGACCTGGCACAAGGGGCAGACCCTGCGGATTTTCCAGGGGGAGGGGCGCCTCCCACACGCAGTCCCCTCCTCCGGGGTGGGAGGAGCTGGAGGGGGAGACTGGGAAGCAGCGGTGGGGACGCCAGCTGGGCCTGGGGGACCCTTGCGCCCCCAGTGCCTGTCTCCCGTGGCCCCCCAGTCCACACGACTGTCTATTTAGATTCTCCCTGCTGTAGGCCCGGCCCCCCCGGCCCGTGGAGCAGACCCCAAGCCGGGGAAAGGAGCCCACGGTGCAGGGTGCCACCAACCTTCTCCAGGGAAGAGGGGAAGCCAGCAGGGGCTGGAAGACAAGGCTTTAGGGGGCCGGAGTTCGAATCCCGCCCTGGCCACCCTCTGTCCAGTGGCCCTGGCGGGGCGCGTGTGCCTGTGAGCCTCGCCCCGTGGAACATGAGGGCTACAAGGGTTAGGTCAGGCGACTCGGCCAGTTCCTGGGCAGGCCGGAGCAGCTGCGACTCCACAAATGACGAGAGTTAGGACGGCCCCCCACCCCGTACCTCCCCCGGCCCCCCTCCCTGTCTCCTGCAGGGTGTGGGGGGGCAGGGGGAGGGAGGGGCTCTCCCTGGGGTGCTGTCCCCTCCAGTCTCTGCGCTTGGAGGCACCATCCATCCCCAAGGCCCCAACACTCCTCGCAATCGTCCACGCTGGAGCCCCGGCCTGCACAGGGGTCTCCGGCCAGGCCTGGGGCTGCTCGTGGGGCGTGGGGCTCATTTCCTGCTGCTGGGCGGGTCGGCGCGCGTCTGCCCAGGGTCCGGGCCGAGCAGGGCGGCGAGGACACTGTCGGACGGGGGGCCACCCCGCTTCATCTTGAGGCTGGCTCTCAGGGCCGCGTCCTGGCCGGAGCCGCCTTCGGGGGACGCCAGGGGGTCTGCGAGGAGAAGGGGGGCTGTGCTTTCAGCACCCCGTGTCGGTCCACTGCCCGAGCCTCCCTCCCCTCACCCCCCACCCCCCACTCCCGCATTCCGCATTCCCGCAGCCACGCCCCGCAGGGCGCTCACCGTGGACCCCGATCATGTGTTCCAGGATGAGGACCCTCTCGGCCAGGATCTTCAGGGCCTCCCGCAGCTGCTGTACCCCCTCACCCTGGGGGCAGGAGGCGGGGCGGGCATGGGGCCACCCTACACTGCACAGCCCGCCCTCCCTCCCACCCCTCCCACCACTCCCACCAGTCGCAGACTGAATCCCTGCTGAGTGCCAGCCCGGGGGTCCCACCTCCGTCCACAGCCCAGGAGGCACAGGGAGCGTGGTCCACAGCCCCACGGGGGAGCCCACGTTCCCGCCTCCCCTCCCACCGCCTCATGAGCCAGGCCGTGTGGTTACCTCGCTGGCTGCTTTCTCCCCGCCGTCGGCCTTCGTGGCAGGCTCGCCCTGGGGAGCAAGGGGGGCGGTCAGCACCACAGGGGGCGGCAGGTGGCTGTCGCCCTGCCCACGGCTGAAGACTTCAGGAAGTGTGGGGCACACAGGGCCTGCGGATGGGGCCCGGCCACGGCCTGGGGCTCCCCCTGTGCAGCCCGGGGTGGGAGCAGGTGCACTCGGAGCCCCAGGATCCTCATGCCTGGTGGGGCTCTGCTTCCCCGTCTCTTACCCGGGCCCAGGAAGCAGCGCCAGCGTCCCACAAACTGGCCTCCCTGTGCCTCTGTCTTCCCATCTCTAGAATGGGGACAGCGGCGCCGAGCGCCCACTTCTGAGGAGGTGTTAAGTCAGTACTGGGTGAGGAGGCAATGTCCCAGGGCTCCCCGCTGGTGGCCGTCCCAGGAGGCAGTGAGGCAGCGGAGGCTGGCAGCCCTGGGTGGACCTCCCGGCTCTGTCCCTGCCATGAGCTGTGGCCTCGGCCAAGGTAACTGACCACTCTGAGCCTCTGGCCAAGGCAGGTAAGGGAGTGCAGGCTTGCTGGTGGTCGGAAGCGAGGCCTGGGTGGCCGGCAGCGCCCGTGGCCTGGGGCCTGTCTCCAGGAGGGGCGGTGGCCCCAGGTGGGCTGTGTTAACCCTCCGATGTCGGGGTCCAGAGGAGGATAGGGGCATCACCCCTTCACCCCAGGGGGGAGGAAGAGCCCTGGGAGCCGTCACCCACCCCTCCACGGGTCCCCCTCCCCCAGTTCCCAAGCAGCCGCTGCTTCAGGCCTGGGCGCAGACCCTGCCCCACCTGGGGACACGGGGCTGAGCTCCGTCAGGGCTGCCTAGGCAGACCCCCCCGACCCAGCCCTGCTACCAAGCACCCTGGGCTCGCCTCAGAGTCCCCCTGCCCTGCCAGGGACCCCAGCGCCAGGCCCCCCTGCACAGCCCACACTCGTGGCCGGCACCGCCCCGTCACAAGGGAGTGATGCTGCCAGCCCCCTGGCAAGGAGATGGTGGGCAGGAAGGGGACACAAGACCCCTGGCACTGAGCCAGGGACAGCCAAGGCCTCACCTGGGATCCGGGTGCTCCTGGGGGTCCCGGGGGGCCGTGGGGGCCGGGTGGACCTGTGGGACAGAGCTGCTGATGGGGGCCTGCACCCTGGGGGCCTCCCCCATAAGCACCTGCCAACGGGGTCCCCCCGGCCAGCGAGTGGAGGCTTAGGACAAACGGGGTGGGTATGGCACACGCCCCCCAGGGAGACCAGGGTCCCACCCCCACCCCGTACCTGATCCTCCCACGGTCTATGGCTATGTCACCTGTCACGCCCATCCCACTCAGGGTCAGGACCCAAGCGCCTCCAGCAGCCTCTTGCCTGGACCCTCTGCATGGCCCCCTCGGAAATGCACGCCCGGTGAGGCCTCTCTCAAGGCCTCGGGCCCTCAGCCCAGTGCCTCTGAGCCCTCAGCCCCCAGACCCCCCTGGGAAGCTCCCCGACTCCTGCTGCTGCCAACTGGACCTTCTCTGTCCATCGACCTTCCCAACAAGCTCTTTCCTGTCGGTCCCAGGCTGGACAACCCCTCCTCCAGGAAGCCTCCCTTGCACCCTCCCCCAGGCAGATTGTCCACAGTCCCTGCGGGGCCTGTGTCTGTCTCCCGCAGAGGCCGGGCGGGGTGGGGCCTGCAGGGTCGGGCCTGCAGGGTCGGGCCGGGTCTCCTGCCTCGTCTGCAGGCTCTGCACAGAGAGGCCTCTGTCCCCAAGGGTCCCCAGAGCTGCCAGGCTACAGACAGCCCCAGGTGGGCTGCGCTCCACTAGCCGCTCCCAGGCTTGGGGAAGACACTGGGGATGCGCAGCAGGGCAGGACCCCCTCCCGGGATACCACTGAGTCCCAGGGGACCTCCAAGCACAGCCCCCTCCTCCTCTGGGCCCCGCCCCCTCCCAGCCACTCTGCCCATGGAAGTGACTTTGCCCCGAGATGGAACTGCAAGATCACACTTGCTCCGGCACCCCGGGACCCCGAGAGCCCGCCCAGCACACACGCAGTGGGGAAGCCGCCCCGGGACACTCAGATCCCCTCTGGAGGCCTGGGATCCAGACCTGGCTCCCTGCTAACGCGCACCCTGGCAGGCAGCCATGATGGCTCAAGCACTCGGGTCCCCACTGCCCACGTGGGAGACCCGGATGGAGCTCCCGGCTCCTGGCTTTGGCCTGGCCCAGCCCTGGCTGTTACAGGCATCTGGGGAGTAAACTAACAGGTAGAAGACCTCTCTCTCTCTCTCTCTCTGTGTTTTAAGCAAAATGAGAATGACTAAAAATTGAAGAGTGAATGAGTGACGGAGTGGTGGCTAGGCCCGCCCACTCATTGGCCCGTGGGTCACCCGGCTGTGCACCTGCACGGGTGGTGCTGGGAGGGACGGGGGTCCAGCGAGGCCCACAGCCAGGTTCCCCCCACCCTCCAGACACTGACCCCACGCTGCCCCCTGGCCTGGGCCCCAGGAGGAGCTGTCCCCGGGGAGCTGGGGCCTCCTCTCGCACTACACAGGGAGCCATGGCAGGCCCAGGCCCCAGCACCCTCTGGGGGACGGAGACCCTTGCCCAGCCTCTGGCCCCTCGCCCAGCCACGTCCTTGGCCCCAGCTGCTGCCCTGTCCACTTGCCTGGGGGGCCGGGGGGGCCCCGGGGGCCGGGGATGCCAGCCAGCACTGTGTCCACGACCGCAGGGGTCAGCTGGGAGTCTCCATCTGTGGAGAGAGCAGAGCGCCCAGCGATGCGGGGACGGCGCTGGCTGCACCGGGAGGGCGGGGGAGGCAGGCCAGCTGTCCATCAAACTCCTTCCAGAATATTCCAGACGCCCCAGCCTTGCTCCAACACCCTGGACGGGTGCTGTCTCCCAAGCCCCGCCCCAGGACTTCGGCTTGTCCCATGCCCAGAGCCAGAGTACCAGGGTCTAGGTGAGAGTGGGACCCTCCACACACAGAGGCCTGGCACAGGGGAGCCCCCAGCTCCCCTGCCTCAGCCCCTGCTGCTCCCTGAACGCCCCCAGCCTGGGTCTCCAGGAAAGGGGCAGTGCAGACGTGCGGGGCTGAGTCCAGCCAGGGCAGCATTGGCCCCCCAGACCACACCCCAGACCAGCATCGCCTGTCGCTTCCTATGGGCGATGCTATGCCCACCACCCAGGGAGGGAAACCCCTGCCTCGGCCCCGCCCCGCCCCCGCCCCTCCCCGCTGGGGTCAGCCCTGGCTGGGGCTGTGTTTCAACCTCCACAGCAGCTTCCTGTCTGTGCCTTACAGACGGGGAAACTGAGGCAGAGTGGGAGGGGGGCTTCAGGCTCAGTGTCAATGCTCAGCTCGGGGCCCTGCTGCCTGGCAGGAGGGGCTTGGGGGTCTCTGGATTTCGGGCTGATCCTGGGGCAGCACTTGGCATCTGGGGCAGGGGTCAGGCTGCCTCCGGGGACCCCCACAGCCCACATGGGGGTGCCCAGGTCCCAGGCCCAGCTCGGCTTCCGATTCCAGCTCCCCGCTGATGCATGCCCTTGGGGGACCCCGTGCTTGGGTCCCTGCCACCCCCAGAGTTCCCCAGAGGATAACCTGGCTCCGGTCCCCGCCCCTGGGCCCGGCACTGACCGTCTCTGTCGGGAGAGGGCTTCAGGGAGTAGAGGACGCCTTGGGGGCCGTCTGGGGGGAGGCCCGGGCTGCCTGCTGGGCCCGGGGGTCCTGGGGGTCCAGGGCGCCCCATCTCTCCAGGAAGCCCCCGGGGCCCCGGTGGCCCCAAAAGCCCTGTGACAGGGAAGAGAGGGAGGCACCATGAGGCCAGGGCTCAGCGAGTTACCGATGGGGAAACTGAGGCCCTGGGCGGGGTCGGGGCTCCATTCCTGGCTGCAGGGGCGGGAGGAGCGACTGTGGAGCCAGCAGGGGGCGCCCTCCCAGGGCGGGGACACTGAAGCGGGCAGCCAGCCTGGGCCAGCCCCGTCCCTGCCTTGCCCGGGGGCCACTCCCCTACAGGACCCAGGATGGGTGGGTGGGGGGACGGGGGTCCTGGAGGTACTTCAGTGGCTGAGAGGGAGCCCAGACCCTGGTGGCCCCCTGCCTGCAGCCGCCCCAGGTGGGGAATGGGCCACCTCGCCCAGCCCCAGCCTGCCCTCCCCGCTCCCCGTGGACGCCCCCAGGCGCGTGTGTGTCCGTACCAGGAGGCCCTGCCGGACCCATCTCTCCTGTCTGACCTCGGTCACCTTTGGAGCCTGGGGGGCCCGCAGGCCCTGGTGGTCCCGTCTGCCCCGGGGGCCCTGGGGAGAGAATAAGATGAGGCCCAGTCCAGCTCCCCAGGTCCCAGGCCAAGGCCCCCGACGTCGCCCGGTGCTGTCAGTCATGATGGCCTCCAGGCCGCCAGGTCTGCTCAGGGCCATGGCTCGGGTTCTGACGATTCTGCCTGGACCGACTCCCTTCTGGGTCAGGAACGGGCACAGGAGACCCCGGGAGCCCCAGAGGACGCATCCGCCCAGCCCCATGCTCCAGGTCCCAACGGTGGACATGTGAGGGCCGCGCAGTGGCCTGGGGACAGCCCCTTGTCACTCTGGGTTTGCAGATGTGCTGGAGGGACCTGCGCCGGCCCTCAGGGTGCTGCTGGCTGGGACTCCAGCCTGGGAGGAAGGGCCAGCCAGACTGGAACCCAGGTGTTACCATTTGCAGGGTATGTGCGCCACCTGGTGGCCAATCTGAGAACTGCACTTTCCCGGTGGGAGACACCCCCCCACCACCTGGGGGGTTTTGGGATACCCCCCCACTTCAGCCAATTTAGTGGAATGAGAGACACCTGCCTCTCCTCCCCCTGCCCTGGTTCCAGAACCCAGCATCAGAACCGGCAGACACATACAGGACTGGGGAGGGGGGGATTGGCCCGCTGAATCTGGGGGCGTAGCTAGGGGCCTCTAGTGCAGCTGGGGACCAGGCAGGTGACAGGCCCTGGCCTGCCGGACGACCCGAGCGGAGCCACTCATGTCTTCGAGCCACACTCGAAGGTGTCCCCAGCCTTCAGAGCTGTGCTTGGGGTGTTATAAAACATGGGCACAGCATGGGCGCCACCAGGTGCACCCGCGCCAGCCTCCACCCCCGCTGGACTGGCAGGTGCAAGCCGGACACGTACCCGGGGGCCAGCGCCAGCACAGGCCTAGCACGAGGCCTCGAATGGACGCGACCACTACTCGGTTTGCAGGGTTCAGCGGGGGACCCCAGGAAGCATGTGGCGTAGGGACCAGCACCGGGACTACACCTACAGAGGTGCTGGTGACTCAGCTGTGGCCGCCGGCTTCCCCCAAGGACCGCCAGCCACAGAGGCCATGACTGCCGCTTTCTAAGGCCTGGGATGTGTGTGCGTGTGGCCCCGGTGGGCAGCCCCGCTCACCGGCCGGGCCCGTGGGCCTTCTCCTGGGGGACCCCGGGTAGGCGAGAGGGATGGCGCCGGGGAGGAAGTCCTGGTCCCAGGGCGGGGCCGTGCTGCCCACGGCCGGCAGGTCGTTGTCCGGCTCTGGGGACCGCTCGGCCGCTTCTAGGAGCAGAACCTGGGAGGGAGAGGGGTCGAGGGTCAGGCCAGTGTGCGGGTCACGTGTGTGCGGGTCACGCCTGGTGATGCCTGCACTGCCCGCGGCTGTGCCTGGCCCCTCATGCGCCCCAGGTCTCGGCCCCTCTGCCAGGTCCCTCGGGTTCTGTCCCTTGCATCTGTCGGGGGGGGGGTCAGAGCGACAGGGTGAGCAACCAACACACTTGCCCAGGTCCCCGAAGGGAGCGCCCGTGTGGGTGTGGGCCCCACGCTGTACGACTCAGGGCATAAACTCCGTGGCTAGGGCACATTACTGCCTGGAAGGCAGGAGGGAGGGAGAGAGGGAAGAAGAAAGAGAGGGAGGGGGAGGGGAGAGATCAAGTGTCCTAGCCCCTCCCCTCCGGGGGCAGGGCTCAAAGCCCACCGCCCACGCTCTAGCTAGTGGGGCCCGGGATTCCCTGCTGCCCCCACAGACGCCAGCAGAGGGCGCTGCGGCCAGCGATGGCTGCAGGGCCGCTCCATGGGCTGGGGGAAGGGGGGCAGAGGGGTCTGGCGGCCCAGTGATTCCTGCTAACGCAGGGGACAAAGAGCCGCCTCACAGCCCTCAGACGCAGGCCGAGCCCAGGTTCTGTGGGTGCGCGGGTGCAGGGCCCCTCTGCCCACTCCTACCCCGGGGCCACCTGAGTCCCTCCCCTTTCTGGTCCTCGCAGAGACCCAAGGGACAGGCAGGGTCCCGGTGGCCACATCACAGGTGAGGCAGACCCGGAGACGGCCAGTGGTCACCCAGTGGCGTGTGGACCTGGCCAGTGACCCCTAAGATGCCCGGGAGGAAGGGACAGCTCTGATCCCTGCCCCAGGCCCTGGGCGACGCTGGCTGGCCACGGCCAAGGCCGGGGCTGTGGGTGGTGGAGGAGCAGCTGAGGATGGGGGGCACCCAGGGCATCGGGTGGGGGCGGAGGGAGGGGCAGCCACAGGTGCGGTCAGGTTGAGCTGCGGCGGGGGCAGGGCTTAGGATGGGGGGGGCAGCAGAGGTTGGAGGGGGGAGGTGTGGAGAGCGGCCTGGAGGTCTTGGGGAGTCAGCCCCGAGAGGGCCCCCCCCCCGTGGCCCCAAAGCCTGGCTCCCTCCTTCCTGGGCCCCCTCCCACAGAGCCCAGGGACCTGGGCAGAGGGGCAGGGTCCCAGCCCTCCAGGCTGGCTCTGGCCAGCCTCCTACTCCCACCCGGCATGAGCTCACCAGGGCGGGCAGCGGTGGGTGTGGGCACTCAGGCCGGGAGAGCCAGACCGCAGCCTTGGAGCGGGGGCGGCGGCCCGAATGACGTCACTGAGGCGGGACAGCGCTGCCCTGCGCCAGGGAGGGGCCGAACTCTGCGGCTCGGGTCCTGCACGCAGGGCAGTCATGGGGGGGCAGGCAGGGAATGTCCCGGAGCCTGCTGGCTCAGGGGTCAGGAGTCCCCGGGGGACCAGCGAGGGCTCTGCTGGTCACCTGCCCCCACCTCCCCTTCCTGCTTTGCCTCAGAACCCCCGGGGTGCACCTGTGTGTGTCGCTCAGGCCAGTCACCATAATGCTTGCAACCGGGAGAGTCCCAGGGCCGAGTGCTGGCCCCAGAGACACAGGGAGTCTACTTGGGGGTGCCTGACTTTACATACTTCCTGCCTTTGAACGAGGAACACAGTGTGAGGATGTGGTGCCTGGAGAGGCAGCAGCCGCTCTGTAGCCATGAGACATGGTCCAGGAGGTGGAAGGGAGGGAGGTGGAGAGCTCAGTGGCTGAGCCGCCCCCACCCCCCACCCCAAGGCCACCTGCCCCGGCACTGACCCCACCCCCGCTCCCAGTCCTCCTGGACTCCTGCAGACCCCCGCCTGCTCCCTGCTTGTGGCCCCCACCCCCTCGGTGGTCCTGAGGGCGAGCAGCAGGCAGGCGGGGGGGGGGGGGCGGCTCCTCCGTGTCCCTGCCACACAGCCGAGGAGACAGACCGCAGGGGGGAGGACCTGGGCAGAGGGGCGTCCTGGCCCCTCCCCCATCCTGCTGGCCCTGCCCCAGCCCGCAGGCCCCCAGCAGGAACAAGACAAGGGTCCCCCTCCTGCTGCCTGTGCCGGGTGCCAGGGGCCCCGGGCGGGGGGAAGCGTCAGGACTGGAGGCAGGAGGGCATGGGCCAGGGCCAGGCGGGTGGGGCCAGCTGGCTCAGGGCCCCACCCGGTCCCCAAGCTGCGACTTCTAACACCCGAGGTGCTGGGCCGGGGCCAGACCAAGCTGTCAGCGGCCGCTCTGGCTGCTCGGTGCCAAACCACGCGCGGCTGCAGGTGTGCAGCTCGGGAGCCAGGAGCCCATGCCCGCACCGCCCCCAGCAGCAGGGCCAGTGTTCACCCCCTCAACCTCCCGCCCCCCATCCCCCTGTGCCACTCTCCCCACCCAGAGCCACCCTCAGCAGCACCCGAAGCCTGGGGCCCCCCGGGGCTGGGGTGTTCCCCACCACACCTCCTGGCCCCGCCCCCCAGCATGGCTGACCTTGGCCTCCAGCGTGGTCAGGCGCTCGCTCATGTCGCTGAGCCGGGTGCAGTTCATGCATTCTGGAAGGGAAGAGAGCCGAGGTGAACACAGCACACAGGCCCCACTGGGAGCAGCCGGCAGTCCCCAGCGTCTCACCTAGAAAACTCCTATTCAACCTTCAGGGCCTTGTCCTCAGGGTCCTCTCCTCCCCCCTGCTGTGCCTCTAAGCCTGCTTTCTATTTCAACTTTTGATTTGAAAGTCAAGAGAGACAGTGAATGAGAAAGAGAGAGATCTTCCAAAATGCCTCCGACAACTGGGGCCGGGCCAGGCTGAAGCCAAGAGCCAGGAGCTCCATCCGGGTCTCCTACAAGGGTGGCAGGGACCCAGGTCTCTGGGCCATCGCCTGCTGCCCCCCAGGGTGTGCATTAGCAGGGAGCTGGACCAGAAGCTGGAGCTGGGACTTGAACCCAGGCACCTGATACGGAAGCAGGCGTCCCAAGAGGAGGCTCAAACCACCATGCACACACCCGCCCCTCGGAGCCTCCGGTCTGAGCACCCACGGCTGCAGCACCCATCAGTCAACGAAGTGTCTGCTCCCCACCGAGCGCCAAGCCAGCCCTGGGCGGCAGCAGCCTGGGGATGGTGGTGAGGGAGGGGTTTGTGCATTTTGTTGGCGGGTGAACCCTGGTGCCAGGCACAGAGCAGGGACTCTGATGGGCACATGGTAGATGGGACTTGGAGAACCACAGTCAGGGGGAGGTGACCAGCACAGAGACCCGGGCTGGGCTGCAGGGGGCCAGTCCGGGGGGGGGGGTGGGCAGTCAGGGAGGACATGCTGGAGGCAGTGGCTTCTAAGTGGAGCCTGAGGGAGGCATTGTGGTTGGAGAGAAAACACACACCGATCCCTGGGTGAACAGGAGTGGAATAGGGCCAGGGCTGCCTGCATCATGGCGGAACTGGGGCCCACTTGGGGGCCGCCGGGGGCGGGGGAGAGGGGAGACTGACGGGCAGCTGGTCCAAGGCTTCGGCAGGTGAAGGTCAAGGCCAGACGTGCCTTTTGTCTCAAAGTGCAGCCCCAAAGCCACGGGTACGGTTGGTGGGAGGGAGTGGCGGGCGCGGGGAGGTGGAAGATGAATTAGCAGAGGGGGCTGGTGACCCCTGAGGCGCGTGTCCCAGAGCTGCAATTATCTGATGAAGAAATAGCTACTTTGTAGAGACGCCTGCCTGCCTCATCTCAAAGCTTCAGCCCACCAGGACGCCCCCCCAGGGCCCCCCCAGGCATGCAGCGAGCATGGCAGGGTTGTGGGGGACTCAGGAGCTCCCACTTGGCTTCTGGGGGCTGAGGGGGGCCAGCTGTCACCCTCCGCGCTCCTCCTCCCTGCCCCCAGCCATGGTAATTTTTCCTGGAAAGACCTGAGGACCCAGGAGGGCTCTTGGATGCGGGGGGCCCAGGCTGTGTCCCCCCACCCTGGGTGCCAGCCACAGAGCCGGAGCCCTTCGTGGCTTGCGGGAAGTGTCTGGTGGGCTGCAGAGGCCCCGCCTCCCTGACCCCTGCCCCGCCCCGCCTCGCTTCTACCCTTGGCTGGAACAAGCCGGTGGCTTAGGAGTGTGGACAGAACTGCAATCCGCGAAACCGACAACAGACGCGGGACGGGGGATGGGGGACGGGGGACGAGGCCTGCAGGGTCCAGCGGCTGGAGAAACGGAGGCGGCGGCTTCCTGTGTCCCCCTCGGCTTCGGGTCCACAGGGCACAGAGGGAACGGCAGGTGCACGAGAAAGGCTGGCGTCCACCCGGCCAGCCCAGCAAACCAGGGGAGGCCAGAATCCCCCGGGGTCCCCTTAGCAGGCGCTCCAGGCTCCAGATCTGGATCCGGCCGGCTGGATTTAGGGCTCCCCCGCCCCGACCCCCGTGGGCGGGACCCTGGAGACAGCACCAGAGAGGCAGCTCCTGGCCCCGCCGGGCTCTGTGACCAGACAAGGCCCTGCCTGCCCGGCTTGGGGCCCTGGCTCCCCACACTGAGACGCCGGCTGGAACTGCCTGGGACTCCGGATTCCAACAGCCTGCCCCCACCCCCGCAGCACCTGTCCTAAAACACACGGGTGAGAAACAGATCTTGCCCATATGGGTGTCTCAGGGGCGGAGGTACCAGGCCACCAGCAGGTGTGATGGGCCGGGGTGGGGAGGGGGAGGGAGAGGGAGAAGGGGCTGTGCGTTTACCCCTGGAAAGAAACTAGACCCACGTCTAACCTAACTCCTCTCTCTGCACCTCAGCTTTCCCGCCTGTAAAAGGGGTCTACAGTGGATCGGCTCCACGCGGGGTCTCGGAGATGGGTCTGCAGCAGGCAGCTTGGCCACCCCCACCACAACCGGACATGGGTGGGGTCTTCAGAAATTCCATGTCAAATGCAAAGTATGAAAAAATCTATGTGTGCATTTCAATTTTTTTTCCCCCACCAGATTTAACATGTTTGCCTTCTGTTTCCTGAGAGACTTCTTGGAAGGTGGTTGTAGACCCCTGGAAGTGGAGGAGAATTCTGTAGATCCAGCTGCACCGGCAAAGCTCGGCCTTTGCAAGCTCGCTGAATGCCAGGGCCTCAGTTTTCTCATCAGCAAAATGGGCATGATCGTCCCTCCCTGGCCCACCCTGAGAGGTGGAGAGGCAGGCTGGGCCGTGTTGTGGGAGCGGCTCTGGGATTCTGGGATCTGGGCTGGGGGGAGGAGGAGCTACTCCCTCACTCCACCGACCCTTGGGATTAATGACCATGAGCCCCATAGGTGGGAGCAGGCTGGAGGGCTTCCCGGAAGAGGAAACAGCACTGAACTGCTTCGGCTTCCAGCCTGAACTCCCTGGCCTCACGACCGCAGGAGCCAGTTCCCCAGGCTGCACCCCTCCCCATACACACCCTGTCGGTTCCGCTCCTCAGACCCCTGCCTGATCCAAGGCCTGACCCGCTCCCGGCCCCAGGTGGGCTCATCAACCGAGGGCGGATCTGTGTGTGTGTGGGGGGGTGGTCCATGACTCAGCGCCCGCTGCCAGATTTCGCTGACCCCTGGAAAGGCACGGGGTATCTCTGCTTGGCAAATGGTTCCTGCTACAAACGCGCTGAGCCCACCTCTGGGGGGGGGGACCCAGCCACAGGCCGTGTTAAGTGCTGTGCTCTCGGGGGGGCCCTGCAAACCGACGGAGGCGGAGTAATGAGGTGCCCGGTGGACCGGGTTCCGGGCGTGACCCTGCTGCGAGGTCACGCCCCCATGGACCTCTCCTTCCAGGACAGCCCCAGGGAACAGTGCCCTCCCCACCAGGACAGCAGGGCGTGGGAGACGCCCGGCAGAGCTGTGAGAGGGGCCCCAAGCCCAGAGATGCCAGCCCGCCTGCGTGCATGCAGGCTGGGGGAGGCAACAGAGACCCTTGGGCACAGCGCTGTCACTGGGCGTGGCCCCTGCCGGCCCGATCTGCAGGAAGGGAGGAAGCTCCGGGCCCACCGGGTCCTAGTCCAGGCGTCCGGAGGTGGGGCCGGCCACAGCTGGTCTCAGTGTCTGCGGCTTGGACAGCTGGGCCACGGCGTGGGAGGAGAGGGGAACAGAGCCTGCACCCCTCCCTTCGGCTGCTCTGAGCTTTAAGGAGATGGTGGGGGTGGGGGAGCGGGAGGCAGGGGCCTGCAGGGGTAGGGTCCAGCCAGGGTCCCTTCTCCCTCTCCCCTGCCACCCCTCCCCCCAGTTCTGCAGGTCGAGCCCAGGAGCTGCAGCCAAAGGGGCTGCTTGGGAGGGGGCCCCCGATTCCCAGGAAGCCGGGTTGGGCTCCAAACAGTGCTGTGTGTGCAGCCGCTGCTCAGGGTCCCCTGCTCGCCCAAGTGGGGACAAGAGGGGTTGGCAGTGACCCGTCGGGGCCCAGAGAGGCAGCCGCCCGGTCAAGCCGTGGGTATGAGCCAGCATCGCCCTGCGGCTCAGAGCTGCCTCCTGCACCCTGCGGATGGGGCCGGAGACCCTGAATTCAGAGGTGCTGCAGCGTGCCCAACCCCCGTGAAATGCCTTCTGAGTGTCCCGAGCCCATTCTGTGGCTGAATCGTTCGTTTTCCTGCCGATTTCCTGGTACCCTGGGCCCCAGCCCTCCCTCGGTCTCCTGCTCCCCCAGTGCCCTGTCCCGCGGTGCGGCGGGTGTTTCCGGCTTGGGCTACGGGGTCTTCCCTCGCCCCAAGTTTCCCAGCTCCTGAGCTCCGGTTCCTTTAGCAGGAAGCGCCATACAAGGGGACCCGTCCGCCTGCAAGGCTGAGCCAAACAGAGCCACGACCTTGACCCACGCCGGGAGGAGCCGCTGAGTGAGACAGAATTTCTAGCTCATCAGAGGCTGCAGCCTAGGCGCACTTGGACCTCAGCAGGACCAGGGCCTCCCTTTCCCTGGCCCACGGGCCATCGCTTTGGAGGGACGGTCTCCTGCAGGGTTCAGGAAGTCACAAGGAATCTATCAACCGCCCCGGCCAGGCCCTGGCTGAGGACCACGGCTGGGGCCGGCAAGATGTGGAGCAGGGCGCTGGGGACGTTGCCTTGGTCTGTTTCTGGTCTCTCCATCTCTCTCTCCATCACTCTGCTTTTCAAGTAAGTACATGACTCCTACCAGAAAAGCGACCCACTCCATGGAAACTGAACGCCCCGTTCTTGTGACATCCACACCGGTGCCTCCATGAGGTCAGCGCGCTCAGGGGGCCCCGCCCGCCCCCATGGTGGTGCCAAGGACCACCTTTCTTTTTTATTTATTTTACTTTTTATCTTTTTATTTGAGAAGCAGAGAGAGAGAGAGAGAGAGAGAGAGAGAGAGAGAGAGAGAGTGCTTCCATCCACTGGTTCACTCCCAATTGGCTGCAACGGCCGGAGCTGCGCCCATCCAAAGCCAGGAGCCAGGAGCTTCTTCCAGGTCTCCCACCTGGGTGCAGGGGCCCAAACACTTGGGCCATCTTCTGCTGCTTTCCCAGGCCATAACAGAGAGCTGGATCAGAAGTGGAGCAGCCGGGTCTCGAACCGGCGCCCGTATGGGATGCTGGTGTCACAGGCGGAGGATGAACCTACAGCGCCACAGCACCAGCGCCGGCCCTGGAGGCTGAGGTTTCTAACAAGCGAGCCTTGGGGATACATCCACACGCAGCCGATGGCTTTGTGGGGCCTGGAGCGGCTCAGCCCGGGGGCATCAGACTCCTGGCAGCCGGGAGCTCCTTGGTCTATGTCCCTCGCACTCGGCACCTGGAGCCCAGCTACCCAGTGCCAGGGCCACTCCTGTGCCTCTCACCCCAGTGGCCTTGGCTTGCCCACATCGAAGCTTCCGGACGAGTCCTGAGCCTGACATCAGACAGGGACCACGTGAGAGCCTTGCACTGTGCCCATGCTTGGACCCGCCCCGTGCGGCTGGCTCAGAAGCCAAACGCAGGGCTGCACACAGGGCCCCCTCCCAGGCCTTGGCCCTGAACCTCAGCAGTGCCAACCTTCACCTGCTGGGAGGTGCCGACCCCCACCCCACACACACCAAGGCCACTCCTGGCTGCGGGGCAACAACGGCTCAGTCCTCAGCACCCAGCAGGAGGCCGTGGGGACATGGGTTCAAGATCACAGCCCCAACAGCTCAGTGGACAGCACTCAGAGCGCTGGATGCAACGTGGTCAGTTGGGGCGCCAGCCCCTGCACGTCTCATAGTCCCAGGAGCTGAGGCGTGCAGAGGCTTAGCGGGGACCAATGGTGAAACATTCCCTCTGCTCCAATCCCTGCTGCTACAGCCCAGCCCCCACCAGATCAGAAGAACCTTCCAGAAACCTCCAGAGGGAAGGCACAGAGCCCCATAGCACGGATGGCAGTCCCGGCCTCTGCCGTACACAGGACTCCCTGTGCCGGACCCAGATGCCTCCCAGCTCCCCCACCCAGCCTGCGGGTGGACAGCAGCGCCTGCTCCTGACGGGAGCAGGGACCTCTGGAAGAGGCCTCAAGGGGGCAGTGGCGAGCCGCGTGCCCAGCAGGTGCAGGTGCTCAGAGACTGGAGCCCATCGGGGCCTGGGGAAGGAGGGGGCGTCGGGGTCTGCCCCCCCCCGGGAGGAGATAGGATGGAGTTGTTAGAAGGATGGGGGGGTGGCAGATGGGGTCTACATCTCAGACGAGGGGCTTGCCCACAGCTTCCGAGCACATAGTCGGTTCTCAGCCCACACTGTGCACTCCTGGCCCCCGGCTTGGCACGGGGGTAGTCACGGCTGGCAGAGGGCGCTTCCTCCCCCGCCCCCGCCCGCTGCACACTCCAGCCATGGTGGATGAGCGTGACGTCTCGCAGGCCCACACCTGACCCCTTGGGACCGGGCAGCTGCCTGGACAGCCCAGGGAGGGCCTGACATCATCGGCTTGTCGCTCCCAGAGGCTAAAATTAGGCCTCAGAAACGGAGGGTGTTGCTGGACGTCTCCAAAGAAAACGGGCGAGGGCCTGGCGATGGATCGGGGAAGAATTTCTGTGACTCAGCCCCGGCCTGGGACGACAGGCATGGTTAGAGGCGAGCCCTAACTGGGGACCCAAGCTCCCGGCACTGACCCACAACCCCGCCGGGGACCAACAGAAGCCCACCAGGAAGCCCACCAGGTCATCATGGCCATTGCCTGAAGAGCTTGGCATCACTGACCAATCAAAGGCAGGCCATGAGCACCACTGACCAATCAGGCACGAGGACACGAGCTGGACCCACCCCTGAAAACTTGCACCCTGAGCCACTCTGGGAGCCTGGGGATGAGCGATGGTGGCTCCTTGCTCCCCTGGTTCACTCCCCAAATGGCCATGGTGGTCAGGGCTGGGCCAAGACGAAGCCAGGAGCCCAGAACTCCATCAGGGTCTCCCATGCGGGCAGTAGGGGCCTAAGCACTTGGGTCATCTTCCGCTGCTTTCCCAGGCGCGTTAGCAGGGAGTTGGATCAGAAGTGGAGCAGCCGGGACTCGAACCAGGGCTCTGATACGAGATGCTGGAGTTGCGAGGGGTGGCTCATCCTGCTGGGCCACAGCGGCCCCCAGTTCGGGGGTTCTACAGCAACTCCTCCAACGAGTTTTGGGGGGGGCTGTTCTGAAACAGGAGCATTTGGTTCCTTAAGAGGGAGGAGGGTCCTGCAAAGACCTGCTCTGCCTTGGAAATGAGGGGTGTCCATCCCTAAGGATAGCAGAGGAAGGGTGGGCGGGGAGCCGAGAATTTACAAAACATGAGACACGAGGCCCAGTGAGAATTCCACGTCATAAGTTCAAGTGCAGTGGGAGATCACGGACCTCCTGAGGTCGTTGGGAGCAAGGTTCCCTGTGGCCCGGGGCTGCCTCGGAGACAGACTACAGAATTGACCCTGATGCTCTGCAGAGAGGGGTCCATGACACCTGCACGTTAAGAGCATTATCCCATTACCCAGCTCAATTCTTCTTACACACTAGAAAAACCAAGGCCCGGGAAGGCAGTTATTTGCAAAGTCACACGCAGAAAGAGGCAGGGCCAGCCAGGATCCAGCTGTTCATTGTTCAATCTGCCTCCCCACCGGCACCCTCGGCTGCTGGCACCAGGGGTCCACCCCAGCAGGTGCCCAGGTGGACAGGAGAAAACAGCACAGCAGGAAAGTCGAAGGCAGGTGGAGAAGACGGGGCTGGGAGGGCCTCCCCAGCTGTCCAGCATTGGGGGGCTCCTGGTTTTCCACAAGGTGGAGCAAAGCATCTCCTTTCTAGGCTAGGAACCTCCGGCTGCTCACTTCTGGCCTGAAGACCTTCATCAAGGGTCTCCCAGGAAGGAGGCTGAGCGAGGTGGCAGCCCCGGCAGCCCTCGGCAGCACCAAAGGAAACCATCCCAGGGTGCCCCAGGTAGCCAGCGTGCTTCCCGGCCACGTGGGCCACTCTACCGCCCTCATGTGGTGATGGTGGGAAGTGCAGGCCTGAGTTGGCACGAATCCCCACCCCATCCCCATGCAGAGCTGAGCCCAGAGTGGGCCGTTTAGTTTTCTTCCCTGACCACAAAGGAATGGGTCAGGCCACGGCCAGGAACTGCTGACGGGTGGGGGCACAATGCCAGCCACACGGCTGAGGGATTTTTGAAAAGGATGCCAACGCCATTCACTGGTGAATCAAGACTTGCTTCAACAGACGGTGTGGGCACGCCTGGATACCCCTGTGCCGAAGAACGGCCGCGGCCACCCAGCTCCCAGCACGCACAGAAATCGACTCCAAATGGATCAACAACCTGAATATCACAGCTAAAACATGAAGCTCTTAGAAGAAGACACAGAGCGACGTCTTCCTGGCTTTGAAGTCTTAGACGTGAGGCCAAAAGCATGAACAACAAATATAAACTAGACTCCATCAAAGTTAAAAACTCTTCAGCATCAAAGGGTGTTCTCCAAGGGAAAGACAACCTACAGGATGGGGGAAAAGCTTGCAAGTCACACATCTGTTGGAAGCTTGCTGCCCCGATTATATCTTTTGTCAAACACCGAAAAGACAGCCCAGCTTACAAGGGAGTAGGAGACTTGCATAGACATATAGACATTTCACAAAGAAGATAGACGAATGGCCAACCGGCCCATGAAAAGATGCTTGGCATAAATGTAACAACTGGGTGTCACTTCACACCCACTTGCATGGCTGTAATTAAACAAACAACAAACCCACAAACCCACACCCCCAGAACAGAAAGTAACCAGTATTGGTGGACACGTGGAGACATGGAAACACTTGCAAGTTGCTGGTGGGAATGTAAAATGCTGTGGGCGCTGTGGAAAAGGCTGACCACAGGGGTTGCCGTTGAGGCGGCCAGCATGCCATACGGGCGCTGGTTCGAGTCCCAACTGCTCCACTTCCCGTCCAGCTCTCTGCTATGGCCTGGGAAAGCAGCAGAAGATGGCTCAAGTGCTTGGGCCCCTGCACCCGCGTGGGAGACCTGGAAGAAGCTCCTGGATCCTGGATCCCATCTGGCCCATCCCTGGCCATTGCAGCCACCTGGGGAGTGTACCAGCAGATGGAAGATCTGTCTCTCTAACTCCTTCAAATAAATAAATCTTAAAAAAAAAAAAAAAAAAAGATGATGACCCCACAATGCTACCCCATGTGTATGTTCAAAGGAGTTGAAAATGTGTCCAAACGCTGACATGCACACCCATGCTCGGTGCACCATCGCCAAAGCTGAGACCCAGATGCCCATCGCCAGATGAATGGACGAGCAGACGGAAAACTACTCAGCCCTGAAGAGGGAGGGAGTTCAGACATGGCTACACGGCCGGACCTCCAAAATACGCCGAACACAAGACCTAGCGTGACTCCATGTACACGATGCAGACAGCTGACTGACGGAGGTAGCTGGGGGCAGGAAGGTGCAGAATGGGTACCGGGCTCCGCCCGTGGTGGTGGGAATGTTCTCAAAGCAGGAATGTTTTGGGTATACAACATGGGTTAAAAGAAGCGAATTTTTTAGAGTGGTTCATTTGACACGGTGTGCATTTTTCTTCACTAAGTCATTTTTCAGATAAACCAGCAATGCCTTTATAACACCCAGGTGAGTTGGGTCCCCTTCGAGGCAGCGGCCCCATGGGGGGCTCACGGCCGCCAGCCACTCCCCGGGGCTGAGCAGCAGAAGCAGGTGTGGAGACTGGCCTCGGGGTGTCACTGATATGCATGGACGCCACGTTGGCACGACCGAGTCAGCACCCCACCGGAAAGGTGGTCCGCTTGAAACGCATCACTTCCGGTTTGAACGCTGTCTCTTCCGGTTTAAAAGCCGTCATTTCCGGTTTAAAATGGCCTCACTTGCTGTGTGAAGCTCAAACCCTTCAGGCCCAGACTCCCGGCATGGAATCTGCAGAAACGGCTGTGACCCGAAGCCAGAGCTGACCTGGGCCCCGTCCATCCCACGCACCTGGAGTTCCAGGCCCTGCCCAGGTCCCATGGCCACCAGCGGGGCCCGGGAGAGAGAGTGCCACGGGGTCACACCCTAGCCCTGCCTCAGGCCAGCCTGAATCCCTGTCTCTCCCTTACCCACACCGGGGCGAGCATGGGGGATTGAGCAAGCTACTTCACCCCAAGGGCCTCTGTGTTCTCATCTGTAACATGGGACTGCAAATGGGCCTGTTGTTGATGTAGTCGGCTTTTCCCTTCGGGCTCCCTCTTGTCATTTATTCCACCTGTTAAATAAATGGCATTTGAATAAGAAAAGCTCCGTCTGCTTTGCCAGGTGGAACGGAGAACTCGTATAATGGTCCACGCCACCCAAAACCAGTATCCAGCAGGCTCAGAACGAGTCCCACTGACTTTTAGCACAGGCCTTGGGGAGCTGCTAATGGGGGAGCAGCATGCGGCCGGGGGCATCTGAAGGAGCCAATGGCTGCTACAGAGCTGGGCCTCAGGGCACTGGGGGCTGGGGATGCCTGGGGCTGTGGGCAGGAGAGGTTTTCTGGGGGCTGAGATGTTCTGGGAAGTGGGTGGGGTGCAGGAGAGGCGGAGAGGCACAGAGGGAGAACAGCACTGCTCCATGCGGCGCGAGTATGAACGCACGCGGCCTTCTCCACAGCTCCACGAGGAGGGCAGGCCCACAACCCCATTGTGCAGATCAGGAAACTGGACACAGGTTAGGGAATTTGATGGGCGGTGCCTGGCAGAGCTGGGATTCTGTCTCCAAAGGCCATCTGCTTAGTTACCAGCTATGGTGCCTATGGAGAGCCCCCAACAGTGCAAAGGTAAGATGTGAGGGGGGTATAAGAGGTGGGAAACAAGAAGCTTGAGGCCACAGGGTATGGAGCCAGGGCCCTGTGCATGCACAACCCTAGGGGGCGCTGTTGCATCACCAGCGTCCTAGCCGCAGGCATGCATTACGAGAGTTGTCCAGCAGGTGGCAGTCGCGTGCCTCAAGGAAGCAGATGCGGGCTCATTGGCTTGAATCCAAGAGGCTGGAAAGCCATGGTGGGGTCCCAAACAGGGGACGGGAGGGAAGGTTTCAATCCCGCTGCAGACAGTAGGCTCTCGGTGGGGAGGGGCGGGCGGGGGCGGCCCAGGCGAGAGGTGGGTGAGATGGAGCGAAGAGCAACGTGGCACTGGGGCTGTGTGGATGGGGCACCCACAGGGCTTGGGCCTTTGTCTTCCAGGTTCAACAGCTGATGGCCAAGAGGGCGTTGCCCTCGTCCCTGCCCCAGGGGAGGGGCAGTGACGCCAGGCCATGGCCATGAGTCCAGGAGGCAAAGGCGTGGATCTCCCCCAGGACAAACCAATCGGAGACTCCACCTGCAGCCCAGCGTGGTGGCCCGTCTTGCAGAGACGGCTCCAGAAATCTGAGCGGGAGGCCAGCGATGTGTGGAGCGGTGGGTTAAGCCACAGCCTGCGACACCAGCATCCCATAGGGGCACTGGTTTGAGTCCTGGCCCCTCCACTTCCAATCCAGCTCTCTGCTGTGGCCTGGGAAAGCAGTAGAAGATGGCCCAAGTGCATGGACCCCTGCACCCACGTGGGAGACCTGGAGGAAGCCCCTGGCTTTGGTGTGGCCCAGCCCTGGTCATTGCTGCCATCTAGGGAGTGAACCAGCGTATGAGAGCGTGTTCTCTCACTAACACTGACTTTCAAATAAGCAGATAAATTAAAAAAAAAAAAATAATCAGAGTGGCAGCATAGTGAGGTCCAGGTGCTCCTCCCTCCCACCCGCCCCAGAAGGACCCTCAGTCGCTGTCTCCATGCTGCCCCAAGGTCTTTAAGCACACTCTATGAGAAAGCGTTCGTGTTTGGAGACACTGAGACCGGGAAGAAGGGGACAGAGAGGCAGCGGGGCCGGGGAAGCCACGATCCCAAGAGTCTGGCCCCAGGACGGCTGGGTTCCTGCCAAGAGACCCCCACCAGCTCTTTGATGAACAGCCAAGAACGTTCCTCTCCGCCAGAGAGCAGCACGCCCCTCTCCTCCCATTCATTTTAATGTGGTTTTCGGCATTGGTTGATGGTGAGCACTGCTGGGCGCAGCAAACATGTGCTTGCAATATGCCGGCGACTGCGGGGATTCCGCCCCGGCAGGCAGGCGGGCGGGCGGGCGGGCAACTTCTGGGAGGACCAGGTTGTCGGTGACTCTCAGGTGTTTTGCCCGGACTCCCTTCGGTCCGCTGACCCGAGCTTTTCCCGAGCCTTGAGGCAGAAGAGAGGCTGCGGCATGGGGCCTGGGAGGCTCGGCTCAGGGGCCTTGGAGGCAGGGCGGCAGAAGTCAGGGCTCTCCGATCGGGGAGACGTGGGGTCTAGCCTGTCGTCGTCCTGGGTTATCTCCGGCAAGTGCCCGTCCGTCTCTGGGCTGCTGGGCCTTGGTTTATCCATGTCTGAGAGAAGGGAGTTGGGCTCAGCTGTCAGAGGTCAGTGGTGCTGGGCACCCTGGGGTCTGGCTCTTGCAGCTCCCACCAGGGTGCCCCGGGCCAGAAGCAAGCCACGCAGGGCCCCCTCAAAAACCGAGGGTCACTTGTGCTTCTCTGAGAAATGACGGAACCTCGTGGACCCCGAATGCCATCAGCGCAGCCCCGGGCTCCAAGCTTTCTGCTCCCTGGGCTGGCAGCCGCGCCTGGCTGCAACGCGGAGATTGGAGCCCCCGTGCCAGACCCCGCCTGTCCTGTCCTTCCTGCCCATCTCTCTGGTTCCACAAGGAGAGCAGCTCTGGCTGGCCGGCACAGGAGAGGCGTCCGGGGGGCACCAAATGAATGGAACGCCAACCTGGCTGCCGTGGCTCCCTGTTGCATTGCTGAAGGTCAGAGGAAGGACGTCGCCCACACCCACGCACAAGCTCGCAGGGGAGCAGGCGCTGTGCACAGAGGCTAAGCCTGGGGCAACAGAGACCCAGCCCCACTCAAGTCCCCGGGTCCCTGCCATCCACGTGGGAGCCCCGGGCTGGAGTTCCCATCTCCCGACTCCGCCTGGCCCAGCCCTGGCTGTTGCAGGTGTCTGGGGGCTGAAGCAGAGAATGGCAGATCTCTCTGCGTCTCCCTCTCTCCGTCTCTCTGCCTTTCAAACAAATGAAACCGAAAAGGGAAAAAGCAGCATTTGGGAGGAAATGGCATAGTTGTTTTTCCCATACGCATTTTTCCACAAGCACTCAGCTGGAGTCAACAACCAGAGAGAAGCTCCCATCAGTGGGCTCCCCAAGGACAAGGACCCGGCCCTGGACGACAGCACCAGCCCCCGGCTCTCAGTGCTGACCAGTGCCTATGATCCTGGCATGAACACCCCTGCCTGGTGGCCCAGGCCAACCACGTCGCCTGTGCGGGGAGCTGGGTAGAACTGCACACTCCCAGGCCCTACCCCAGGCCTGCCCAGCGGGAATCAGGGTGTTTCCTGTCCGGGGACAGCCCGATGGGCTCTGGCTCACGTCCGGTTTCCTGCCACTGTCCCTGAGACACACAGGGTGTGACTGCCGCGCTGCCCCGTTGGGGAGCAGAGGCGCAGACATCACAGCCCAGATCCAGTCCTGGGGGCTGGGAGGAGGGCTGCTCGCTGGTGGGGGAAGAAATCACCAGGGGTGGGCGACGGGAGGGAGCCAGGCCCTAGCCTTCAGGTAGGGGCAGTTCACCCCGAGGAGGAGGAGGAAGGTGAGGAGGAGGAGTAGCAGCCACGGCGCCCATGGGGCCAGGCTGCCCAGGTGGGAGGCAACATCTGTCCCCAGGAGAGCTCAAGAAGAGGCGGGACAGCCACTTGGGGTCAGCACCCCAGCAGGCTGCTCCCCTAAGATCCTGTGCACCGACGCCCCTGTGGCCAAGTCGCCTGTGGCTGAGTGCATTGGACCAGGGAAGAGGACTCCCAGCCAGGGCCGCACGGCTCTTTGTGGGCCCCTGGCACTCACACATGGGGGCTGCCCCGCCCCCAGAGCAGCTTCAGCAGTCCCTGGGGAGGCTGGGTACCCAGCTCTGAGGGCCCGATTCCCTCCTGGAGCCTCAGTTTCCCCATCAATGAGCGGGTTGGGCCAGACAACCTCCAAGACAGGCAGGGTAACAGCTCATGTGTGTTCTCCATGGACCTGCTCTGAACCAGGATTGCAGGGCTGTGCACACGCTACCCACACGCACGGCCCTTGTGTGCACACAGAGCCTACACACATGCACACACACACAGCAGTGTTTGCACATGCAGCTCATGTGTGCACAGGGCCCATGCAAACACACACATGCAGTGCAGACAGTATGCACGCACACAGCTCCTACACAAGGGCACACACACACCAGCCAGTGTTTGCACACACAGCCATGCACTCCACGAGCGTGCACCGCCCGGAATCTGAGCACCACTAATCGGACGAGGCCCTGCGGGCAGAGCCCAGCGCCCATCTTGGCTGATTAGAGCATGGCCCTGGGCAAGGCATCCAGGCCTGGAGCAGAAACCATGGCGGAGAGTGACAAGGGCCTGAGAGAGGGACAGCTCTGGTTTGACCGGGGAAGACTTCCTGGAGGAGGTGCCCGGTGAATCTGGGAAAAAAAGATGGAAGATTTTGGAGCTGAAAAACGGGACCCTCCTGGCTTCACGTGCCTGCTGTCACAGAGCCAAGGAGCCCCTCAAGACCCAACATAACAAGGGACGGAGCTGGACCGAGCCCAGGGTTGGGTGTGGGTTGCATGGCAGTCGCCCGCCAGTGGCTCCCGTGGCCACCAACCCACTTCCTCCTCAATCCTGCGGCCTTGCTTCAGTTGGCAAAGCCCTAAGAGCCTCACTCGGGTCATCACAGCCCTACGAGCCTCGCTCGGGTCATCACAGCCATGTGCTTTTCGCTAAGAATACAAATAAAACACCTGCAGCTCTGAGGGTGCACTCCTGCGTCCTGCGGTCAGAGCCCACATGCCAGCAGGGCACACGGTGCTGGGTACCCAATCCTGCTTCCTCTGTGGCCTTGTATGGGGGGGGGGCTTGGTGAGGAATCTCCCAGAGTGCTTTGCAAACACTCACTGGAGCTCTGACTGGCACGAGTCAGGGCGCTGAGCTGAGCGTCCCCACTACCGCAGCAAGCAGGCGAAGACCCAGGTGGAACTGGACAGAGCATCAGGCTGCCAGCTCTAGGAACCCGTGAGACCACGGCCCCACCAAAGACGGAAGAGGTAGGCAGTGAGGGCTGTGGAGCTGCATCAGTAGGGTGGGCTGGGCTGGGGGGCCCTAGGAGGTGTCCGCCTCTCGCCTCCAGCCTGGGGCATGGGCTGTGATGGGGTGGGGGCTCCTGCGGCCCCCTGCAGAGCTTCATGGGCGTTCTCTGCGACTTCAGGACACCGGGAGCCTCCCTCGACATCCAGAAGGCGACAGGCTGAGCGGTGGCTGCTGTGGTGGTGGGGAACCAACAAGTACCCGAGCAGCGTGCCGTCAGAGCTCTGCTTTCTCTTTTTTAATATTTATTTATTTATTTGAAAGAGAGAGAGAGAGAGAATCTTCCATCTGCTGGTTCACTCCCCAAAAGGGCCAAGCCAAAGCCAGGAGCCAGAAACTCTAACTAGGTCTCCCACGTGAGTGCAGGGGCCCAAGCACTTGGGCCATCTTCTGTTGCTTTCCCAGGCGCATCAGCAGGGAGCTGGATCGGAAGTGGAGCAGCCGGAGCCCAAAGCGGTGTCCCTATGGGGTGCCGGCATTGCAGGAGGTGACTTAACCTGCTAGGCCACAGCACTAGCCCCTCTCTGAGTTTTTCTGAGCACAGACTGCCTCTCTGTCTCAATAGAGGCCATGCCCCAGCTGGCCAGGGTGTCAGGGTGTCACCTCGGCTCCTGCCCCACGTGGACAGCCAGGTCTCTGCAGAAAAGCGACAGGTGCTCTCCCAGTTCCTGGAAGCTGCCGGAGAGAGTTCGACTGGGCAGAGGACAGAAGGTGTCCTTCCCAGGAGAGGGGCAGCTCGCAGCGCGACAGCCCCGGGTGCGCAGATTCACGGCAGCACTGGGCAAGAAGCGGCTATGGCTGTGCCTGCCTCAGCGGCACCTCACACCTGGCTGCAGCCCCCCGGGAGGTCAGAAAGGATGGCAGGAAAGACAGGGGGCTGCAGCCAGCCCAGGGCAGTGCCAGTGGAGGAAGCGGGCAGGTCCACGCATCGGTCCAGTGTGGGGTCAGCCAGACATCACGGTTGGTGAACTGTAGCTACGGCCTGACCTGGCTGCCGGATGCCTCACTGCCTACCGGGAGCAGGGAGGCCGCGGGAACGCCAGCTTCCACACAGGTGCTTTGCCCACGCCCCCAAGTCCGGTTGCTAGGATACGGGCACCTGCCCCAGGAGGGGATGTTAATGACTTGTTTCCCTGTATCCTTCCCCATCTTTAAGGTGCAGCACCCACTTCTTTCATGGACAGTCCTTCCTCCTCCTACCTGGGGAGGTCTCAGCTGTCATCCTCTTCGCTCTGCCCGCCTCCCTGGCTCAGTGGTCAGCCTAGGAGGCCATGTGACCTGGTTGGGCCAATCAGAATCTTCCCTGGGTTTGTGTGTGTGTGTGTGTGTGTGTGACTCCTGGCCGTGCCCTGTGCTCCGGGGAGGGACTCCTCTTTCACTCGGGGGAAGCCCCAGAGACGAGAGACAGATCCTGGAAGGGGTGGGGAGGAAGCTGACTCCCCGGTCCCCAGTCTCCCACGTGGAGGCCGTCCAAGCACCCCTGGGCAGCTTGTCTGTAGGAGTCAGGTTTCGGCTGGGGGCCTGCACATGAATTCTGTCATTCCCAGACAAGCGGGGGTGGGGCTTCTCCCAGGAGGGGCCTGCTGGGGAGAGCCAAGGTCATCTCCCCACCGTAACAATCCCATCGGTGCCGAAGACCCTCATCAAAATTCCTCCTCGGCTCGCGCAGCTGCTCTGTAAACATGATGTCATTCTCCTCCCAGCAGCCCTGTGAGCGAGGCCTGATTACTTCCATCACCGACAGGGCTCGGGCCCGGGCCAGCCTGCCTCCTGGTCTGTACTCCTCTTCCTGCCCCAGAGGGGTCTCCCCAGGCCTGTGGCCACGCTAGGGGCTCCGGGGCAGGGCGACAGGTCCAGCGACCTCCAGGGTCTCCAATCACCGAGAGGTCCGGTCTTCCTGAGTCCCTGAGCCTAACTGTTCCCATCTGCAAAGCGGGACAGTCATGAGCAGTGCACGGGCAGGAGCGCATGTGGACAGCGACAGGATGCCTGGGAGATACGAGGGCCGTCTGTGTGGTTCCAAGAGAAAGCAAACTGCAAACGCCCCGGCCCAAGCTGCCGTGTCCTGTGGGCACCCAGGCAGGGTCACCCTCGTGGCCTCTCCTCCTCTGCTGTCCTTTGGACAACACAGGGTCTGAGGTCACCATCCAGGATGCCTGCTCCTCTTGCGCTCATTCATTCATTCACTTCCCAAGTTTCATTCATTCACTTCCCAAGTGTGTATGGAGCAAAGGGACACAGCAGGGACAGACGGACAGAGCTCTGGTGAGATCTACAGTGAGTAATGAGCTCGGTGGGGGGGGGGGATGGGTGGAGTCGGGCACAGGGCAGAGCCACACTGAGGCTGGGAGGGCTGGTGGGGCAGAGATGGGGAGGGCAACCCCAGAAGTTGCCCCAGGACAGAGAGGAGCCGAGGAGCGGCAAGGTCCCCTCCCCCTCTCCTGAGAACAGATCGGACCCAGACACGACATTCCTCCGTGTGATTCCGCATCGAGGCAGAAGGACCTGGTGTGGGGGAGGGGTCAGAAGCTCCTGGTCTGTCCCCACCCAGCCTGTGACTCAGATCCCCACCTTGGGTGTGTGCAGTGTTAAACTCAGAGCCCGAATGCACACCCGCTGGGCTCGCCAGGGCACGCAGACCCCAGGGTCACCCAGCGCCCTGCGTTCTGGGCAGAGGCGGAAGAGGGGCCGCCTGAGCCGCAGCCGCCTACTCCCCGGCCAAGAGCTTCCCGGGAGGGAGCAGGAGTGCTCCCCGAATCTGGAAAGCATTGAGACCGAATGGCTCCATTTCAAGCGCAATTATTGCAAACCCTTCAGGGAATGCGCGCTCCAAAATGAAAACTCTCTGTCAAAACTTTCATGAATGCGCCGTCCTGGGCGGGGATCGGCTTACACCCCTCGCCCGCCCGACAGCATTCGATGGAGACCAGATTCTTGGTGTGTGTGTGTGTGTGTGTGTGTGTGTGTGTGTGTGGAGGGGGTGTGAGGCATGGCGGGCCAGCCCCCGCCTCTCACGCCTCCAACCCCACCAAGGAAGACCCAGACTTTGAGCTCTTAGCTGACGCGTGGGTGTGGCAGGTGCACCCGTGGCGTGGGCCGGTTGAGCAGGCACTGGGGAAAGGCCCAGCCCCAGCCGATGCTTGTGTCGCACCCTGGGCTGCTGTGCACATCTGGGGCTCCTCCCTCAACCACTCAAGTGTGCCCCAGACGGCCCCCAGGATGAGGTGCTGGGGAAGCACTCGGGCACACAGCGTGCGGCCTCGGGGTCGCTTTGCTGTGTTACGGTTTACAGGGCCCAATGGTCTGCCCTGAGCCCCTGCACCGTCCCAGACCGTCCAGCCCAAGCTAAGCGGTTTGTCTGATCTGAGGAACCTGGAGAGTGAGAAGTACCAGCCACGGCCCCAGACAGGCCAGTGTAAGCCAGCAAGAGCAGGCAGCCCCTCCTCCGCCTTTATACTCCAGTGACTCTGAAAGGACCAATCTGCCTCTTGTTCTCTGGTTTCCACTTCCTTCTGCCTTCGCAGCCACCTCTTCTGCTCAGCTCGCTGGCCCACCATCCCATTCATTCATTCATTCATTTGACGGAGAGACAGACAGAGATCTGGCTCACTCTCCAAGTGCCCGCAGCAGCCAGGGCTGCGTCAGGCCGTGGACAGGAGCCGAGAACGCCAGCTGGGTCATCCACGGGGGTGGCAGGGGCCCAGGGACTTGAGCCATCGCCTGCCGCCCTCCAGGGTCTGCGTTAGCGGATGGATGGAATGAGAAGCCCAGCTGGGACTCGATCCCGGGCACTCCGATAGGGGGACGTGGGTGTCGCCAGCAGTGTCGCACCAGCTAAGTGCGCCTCGTTCTATTTTATAGAGTGAGGTATTACTTGATTCTATAAGAGCAAATTAAAAAAAAAAAAAAGGAGGGCTTTACCTTTGCTGGGATTTTATCTTTTTTTTTTTTTTTTTTCTGATAGGCAGACTGGACAGTGAGAGAGAGAAGAGAGAGAAAGAGAGAAAGGTTTTCCTTTTTATGTTGGTTCACCCTCCAATGGCCGCTGAGGCCAGTGCGCTGTGGCCGGCACACTGCGCTGATCCGAAGCCAGGAGCCAGGTGCTTCTCCTGGTCTCCCATGGGGTGCAGTGCCCAAGCACTTGGGCCATCCTCCACTGCACTCCCGGGCCACAGCAGAGAGCTGGCCTGGAAGAGGGGCAACCGGAACAGAATCCGGTGCCCCGACCGGGACTAGAACTGGTGTGCTGGCGCCGCAGGCCGAGGATTAGCCTAGTGAGCCACGGCGCCGGCCTATGGGATTTTATCTTCTGACATCTGCAAGGCGGGACCTGTACGACTTGGGAGGGGGGGCGTTCCAGGCTGGAAGCCCCAGGTCCTTACCTCCCACCAGGGATGGCAGCGGCGCCGCAGGGACCCCCACCACGCCTTGGAGTTCCCTCCCTGGCCTTCAACAGCTCCCTGCTGCCCACAGTGCCAAGTTCAAGTGTGGCTGGGCGGGGGCATCTCCACATCCACTCACTGCCCCCCAGCCCTGTGCACTGCTGTGCAGCCTACACCTCCGCGTCTGCCTGGGGTGCCCCCACCAGGAGGACCCCTCCGAATCATCGCACCTGGCCAGTCGCCCCGGGTCTTGCCCAGGCCGCCTCCTCTGGGGCTCCCCAGGAAGCAGACCACCCATCCCCAGGCAGAGCAGGCTTGGGGGCCGTAGCATCCACCCCTGGGGGACCGAAGCCACTGAGGCAGCGGCGGGGGGTGAGGGTGGGGTCCCTCTGACCAGGCCCTTTGCTTCTGAGCCCTGACAGCTCCCGCTGGGCGTGGCCCGGCACTGCCCTTGAGGCCTTGGCCCTGGCTGACTTGAGCCTGGGCCCCTTAGTAGCAGTGCTCAGCTATGGATGGCTGCATGCCTGGGACGTTCAACGACAATTTTGCCAGGAGATGGGAGGCTGCTGGGGCAAGGGCACCGCCAGGTGCCACAGAGACAGTTTTTTGGTTGCGTGCTTGGTGGTACCAGTGGGGTTGATGGCTCCTCTTCCCGGGGAGGCCCCCAGATGGCCCGAGGCTCCCAGGGGACTGTGTAACACCTCTTTAACCCAAGCTTCCGGGCCACAACAGCATCAGGTCGATCACTTTCTGAGGCCACAGCGGCTCCTCCTGGCTCATCTGGCCACAAGACTTGATGGGAATTAGAATTCGGTCTTGAGGCCAGTGCAGTGGCACAGGGAGTTAAGCTGCCTCCTGCAATGCCAGCATCCCATACGGGTACCAGTTCGAGTCCCGGCTGCTCCATTTCCCATCCAGCTCCCTGCAAATGCACCGGAGAAAGCAGCAGAAGATGGCCCAAGTGCTTGGGCCCCTGCACCCGCGTGGGAGACCTGGATGAAGCTCCTGGCTTTGGCCTGGCCTAGACCGGGCCATTGTGGCCATCTGGAGAGCGGACAGCAGAGGGAACAGCTCTCTCTCTGTCTCTTTGTAACTGGTTTTCCAATACATAAATCAATCTTTTAAAAAAAGAATCCCGTTTCTATTTGCCCCAGCCTCTAACTGACCTTGAACATGGTCAGGATTTCTTCCATCAAGAGCAGGCCGACGGCTTCAGGAACAGTGAGGCAGGAGGCATCCTGGTGCCTGTGCCCTGGCCCCGGGAGAACTGAGAGACTCCACGCGCCCCGCGGCCGCTAGCATAGACACCGCACATGCGCAGACGATTTTGAGAGTCTGCAGCCGCCAGGCCCGCTGTGGCATCCTGCTCCCGATGCCTCGGCCTCCTACGGGAGCAGGCTTTCCCCTGCAGACCCCGGCTCTGAACCCTGTCACACCAGAGACACACCCCAGGGGACAAGCCACCTGAGTGAGAGGCATGCCGGCCACACAGCTGGCCCAGCCACTGGTGCTGTGCTGTTCCATGCCACTGGCTGTGTGTAAGGGCTCCCACCTGGCATCTCTGAACACAGAGAGGGGAGTTGCTACACGATCAGCTCTCGGGAGCCAGCGGGAGGCGGGCCCAGCACACAGGAGACAGCACCCTGCCGGGCAGAGCAGGACTGTCCCCATCGGACAGGGGAGGAGACAAGCCCAGAGGCATGCAGGCCATCTCCTCAGAGGTGCCTACGCCTTGTCTCTCTCTGCCTTGCCATGGGGCTCCAGCAAAAGCGCTTTTCTCTGTTTTCAGGATGGCCCCGTGGACTGCTCAGCGCAGTGCAGTCCTCAGGCTGCTGTGGCTGCTGGGGAGCTGGCTGTCCCCCAGGTCTCTGCCCAGGGCTGTTTTCAAGAAGCCACACCTCCCAGTAGCAAATGCATTCTGTAAGCGAAGGAACAGCCTGTCTCCCCTGCTAATGCTTCCGCTGGTCGGGCTCTTGCTCTAAGGACTGTCCGCAGCCCTTGCCTGGGCAGCTCCCTGCACCCTGGGGTGTCTGTTCTACTGGGGACCACCCACTGGGCCTGCTCAGCCTCTTACCCTCTGCCCCATGACCCCAGGAGGACAGGACTGGAGGTCTGAGCTCCCGGGTGTGACGTGGGGCTGGCCACACCCACACCTCGCAGGATACCACAGGTCAGCGGGACGGTGCTGAGGACCCCGGGCACTAACCCAAGCGAGCTGGTGGGAGGGGTCAGGGTCCCCTTCCAGCCCTGGCTGCTGCCTGTGGGGTGCACTCATGTGCTGTTGGGGTGATGGGGGACGGAGTCTATCTGGCCCCTAGCTCCCAGCTGGCCTCCATACCTGAGACAACTCCCTGTCTTGTCCTTCCCCTAGCTAGAGACAGGGCTCTAGCCCAGGCACTCCCCCTTTATAATGAATTAATTTGAAGGGCCAGCACTGTGGCTCAATAGGTTAAGACCCCCCCCCCAACATGGGGCTGTGGCGCAGTGGGTTAATGCCCTGGCCTGAAGTGTCGGCCTCCCATATGAGCACCGGTTCTAGTCCTGGATGATCCACTTCTGATCCAGCTCTCTGCTATGGCCTGGGAAAGCAGTGGAAGATGGCCCAAGTCCTTGGGCCCCTGCACCCATGTGGGAGACCTGGAAGAAGCTCCTGGCTCCTGGTTTCAGATTGGCGCAGCTCTGGCCGTTGGGGCCGATTGGGGAGCGAACCAGTGGATGGAAGACCTCTCTCTCTGCCTCTCCTCTCTCTCTGTGTAACTCTGACTTTCAAATACATAAATAAATAAATCTTTAAAAAAAATAGGTTAAGCCCCCAGTTTGAGTCTTCGCAGCTCCATTTCTGATCCAGCTTCCTGCTAATGTACCTGGGGAGGCAACAGAAGACGGCCCACGTGCTTGGGCCCCTGCCACTCACATGGGAAGCTGGGGTGGATCTGCTGGCTCCTGGCATCGACCTGGCCCAGCCCTGGCTGTTGTAGCCATTTGGGGAATGTACCAGAGGACAGAAGGTCCCTCTGTCTCTCCTTCTGCCTCTGTCACTCTTTCAAATAAATCATCTTTATAAAAAGATAAAATAATTGACTCAAATAAATTTCAAATCTTTAGAAAAACCAAGTTAATTAATATTTATTTGAAAGGTAGAGAAAGAGAGACAGAGGGACAGAGACAGACAGACAGAAAGAGCTCTTCCATTCACGGTTCACACCCCAAATGCCTGCAGTGGCCAGGAACGGGCCAGGTTGAAGCCAGGAGCCCAGAACTCAATCCAGGTGTCCCTCGTGGGTGGCAGGGACCCGAGTACTTGAGCCGTCACCTGCTGCCTCCCAGGGTGCACCTTAGCAGGGAGCTGGAGCCAGACACGGAGCACCCTGCTGGGCAGAGCAGACTCACACCAGGCACCCTGGTATGGGATGTAGACGCCAACCACCGCACCAAACGGCCACTCCTGCTGCCAGGTGTGAGCTGCACGCCCTCGCAGGGCCCCCTGGGGCTGCAGTGGTGGGGGGGCAGGGGCATTCCCAGCCCCCACTGTGGGTCTGCACGCTGAGACAGGATGACCCAGGACGGCGACAGCAGCTGAAAAGGCTCAGGGGTTAAACCATAGCCCCGCCGACCTTGCTGTGAGACGAGGGGACCGAGCCAGCGGGAGGAGACCCCCAGCCTGTGCGCCCAGCTCAGAGGAGCACGCGCCGACCACTGCTTGGACCACATCTGCTAATGAGGGGACCGAGCCAGCGGGAGGAGAACCCCAGCCTGTGCGCCCAGCTCAGAGGAGCACGCGCCGACCACTGCTTGGACCACATCTGCTGACGAGGGGACCGAGCCAGTGGGATGCTGGTGCCCAGGCAGCTTCGTGGAACCCGGGGGCACGGGGCACCAGAGGAAGACAGGATGGGGTTCACAAGTAGACAAGGTGCAGATCTGCCTTCCCTGCACACCCAGGGGTCAGGGCCCCCTCCTCCAGGGCCTCACAACTGCTGCCCCGTGTCTGTGCCCACGCCCGGCGGCTCTGCCTGTCCCCGGTTTGGGGAACATCTGTGCCCCACTCCCGCCAGCATCCACTCTACCTCGGCCGTCTCCCAGGCCCCTCGGGCCTCCCCTCCCACGCCTGCCTGGAATTCTCTGAATTGGACGCCCTGGGCCCAGACTCCCTTCCTCTTGCTCCTATGCCTGGGGGCCATGGGGTCTGTCTGCTGACCGCGGGGGCGGGGGGACGCAGGGCTGCGATTCCTTGGAGATTTGCCCAGGCTTCAGAACTAACAGTCCAGAGTCAGACCCCCCCCCCCATCACATAAATTACCCTGTTCTGATGTGCGAGGCCAGAGGAAGTGGAGTAAAAGACATCCTGGAACCCATTAGGGACCCGGATGGAAGACAAAGGGATGCTCTGGGACCGGCGTGCCTAATGGACGCCGTGTTGGCATCTCGCTTCCATCGGCCCGAGGATTAACAACAGATGTACGACACCGAGCTCGATTTGTATGCTAATCTAAAACAACTGCCCGGTGGCAGGGGCAGGGCCGGCGGCTGGGGGTGCAGGGCTGTCTCCGGCCTCCCCTGCAGAGTTGCCTGAGGCAGGGACCCCCAGCTTGGCATCGGAGCCTCGGCCGCCACTCCCCTGCACGTCTCTGCTGAGCCTGGCTGCAGTCCCCAAGAGCCCACTTCGGGGCACGCCTAGGGACAGGACGTGGTCGGCTTGCAGCTCTGGAGGGGACGTGGGGTGCAGAACTCAGCTCTGTTCCTCTGTGAGGCTGATGATCTGTGACCGTGACGGCCCCATCCCCCGCTCCACCACAGTCCCCTTCCCAAGGTCCCCCCCCACCCCCCCACCCTGGGCCCAGCATCTCAGACCCACCCCCTACCCCCCTCAGGGAGGAATGCTGTGTCCCTCCCACGGTGGGCAGCCGGGCCTGCGCCGGCCCAGGCACCTCCAAGAGAGGGAGATTGTGCCCCACCATGGATCTCTCCTCACACCTGCTGAGGGCCAGGCCACGGGGCAGGGGCTGAGCAGGGTGACAGCGGCCAGGACAGAGAAGGGAGGAACCAGGAGGAGCTCACTCTCAGGCCCCTGGGCTTCCAAGCACACGTCCCAGGGGAGGCTTGGTGGCCCCCGCTGCAGCAGCACAGCCTACGGCACAGAGGGACCGGCAGCATCCACCGGTGACCTTGGACTGTGTCTCCAAACACGCACATCCAGCCTAGCACGAGCTCAGACGGGAAGGAGACAGCGGACCCCTGGGCGACTCCCACTGCCTGCCACAAGGAGACAGCGGACCCCTGGGCGACTCCCACTGCCCGCCACATCTGTGCGTCTCTTTCTCTCTCACAGTTGGAATATTCAGCGAGGAGTCAGAAGGCAGGAGACAACTTTTGGCTCAGCCGCTATTTCGCTGGGCGTCTTGCGAGAGCTCCCAGACGTCTGAGCCATGGTATCCTCATCGGCAAAGCTGCCTTGCGGCGTGGGGAATGGACGAATGGACCGTGTGTGGTGTGGACCTCGGGGGCCGCTGGTTATAAAGTGAATCGACTTCTATGGTGCCCAAGGCAGAGGCAAGAGAGTCAGTCGCCAGTACTTCACTAACAAACTGTAGCTGTCTTTTGTGATATTTGGCATTTATTTTTTAAATTGATTGATCTGAGAGAGAGAGAGAGAGAGAGAGAGAGAGAGAGAGAGAGAGAGAGAGGCGCTCTGGGCTGCTGGTTCACTCCCCAAATGCCTGCAATGGATGCAGGCTGGGGAGTAAAGTGGGGAGCCAGGAACTCAGTCCAGGTCTCCCACGTGAACAAGGATCTAACCACTGTGCCACCTCCATTCCCTTCCAGGGGCTGCAGAGGTGGGACGCTGGAGCCAGGCACAGAACATAGGCCTCCACGTGGGGTGTGGGTGTCCCAACCACCCCAAGGTTCCATTTTCTTCTTCGTTTCCTTGATGTGACCAGAGTCGCAGGACCAGCTCGCACCAGTAGGTCAGGAGAGGTCAAGGCGGTGCAAGGTCCCCCCAGGACCTCCCGGTCGTGCACCTGTTGCAGATGGCACAGCTGCCAGCCTGTGGAACTTCTGCCACCTGCAGCCTCCTGTGCCCCGTGATGCTGCGGCCTCCACAGACCTGCACTGGACCTGAGCCCGCACCAGACACTGGCACTGGGGTTAATGCCCTGAGGCCTTGGGGCTGCCGCCTACCCCAGCATCCTAACCATGGCAACACATTCCACTCTGGGTTCTAAGAGAGATGACATGAGACGGCATACATGTAACTAGCATGATCTAAGATTTATTTATCTATATGAAACACTGAGTTTCAAACACAGAGGGAGAGACAGAGAGAGAGAGAGAGAGAGAGAGAGAGAGAGATCTTCTATCCACTAGTTCACTCCCCAAATGGCCACAACAGCCACGGCTGGGCCCGGCAGAAGCCAGGAACCTGGAGTTCCATCCGGGTCTCCCACCTGGGTGCAGGGGCCCAAGCACTTGGGCCATCTTCTGCTGCTTTCCCAGGTGCCCTGCAGGGAGCTGGATCAGAAGTGGAGCAGCCGGGACTTGAACCAGCACCCATGCGGTTCAAGTGAACTAGTGCATCAAAGATTTCTTTCTCTCTCTGTCTCTCTCCCCCCCACACCTCAGTCCCCCTCCTCTATAACTCTGCCTCTCAAATAAATAAATCTTTTTTTTTTTTTTAAAAAAAGGTTAATTTGGGGCTGGCACTGTAGCGTAGCTAGTAAAGCCACTGCCTGCAATGCCAGCATCCCATATGGGCGCCGGTTTGTATCCCGGCTCCATTTCTGATCCAGTACTCTGCTGTGGCCTGGGAAAGCAGTAGAAGATGGCCCAAGTCCTTAGGCCCCTGCACCAGCATGAGAGACCTGGCTTCGGATCAGCGTAGCTCTGGCCATTGCGGCCATCTGGGGAGTGAACCAGCGGATGGAAGACCTCTCTCTCTGCCTCTCCTTCTCTCTAACTCTGACTTTCAAATAAATAAATATTTTTTTAAAAAGGATTAATTCACTTGAACATCATTGTATAGGCTTTTAGACAACATAGTATATCTTGTTTCTAGATCTGAACATACAAGTATTTTGCCATAAACATTTTCAAATCCATGCACCACTGGTTCATAGTACACATTTTCCATTACTATGAGAAAAAAAATTTTCCCCCAAAATAAAATCCTATGTGTAATCCCATTTCCCATGAACTTTTTGAAGCACTCCCATATGTAACAAAGTACAGAAAATTGGGAACAGTACAAACCCACTTGAACTTAGTGTCCTGTCTGGGTAGGGAAAGAAGGCGTGTTTCCCTAAAATACCCCCACTCTGGGCAACTTCAAAATAAAGAGTGAAAATAAAAACATTGAAGCAAACGGGACATAATGCAAACAAGTGTTTAATTTCTGTGTAGGTGTACAAGGATTTTATGGGGTGTTTTATGCACTTCTTAGTTCATTGGAAATAGTTGCTACATACATTTTACACATTAAGAGCTGGATTTAGGGCTGGAGTGTGGCACAGCAGGTTAAGCCGCCACCTGCCAACACCCGCATCCCATATGAGCGCCAGGTCACGTCCCGGCCGCTGCACTTCTGACCCAGCTGCGGGGGCAGCAGATGATGGCCCAAGTGTTTGGGCCCCGCCACCCGCGTGGGAGACCTGGATGAAGCTCCTGGCTCCTGGCTTCTGCCTGGCTCAGCCCTAGCTGTTGTGGCCATTAGGGGAATGAACCAGCGGATAGAAGACCTCTCTGTGTTTAATTTTCCTTCTTTGTAACTCTGCCCTAAATTAAAAAAACAAACCAACCAACCCCAAACTTTAAAAAAAAAAAAGAAAGAAAGAAAGAAAAAACGAAGCAAGTACGACAGAATGCTAACTGCTTAGTCTCAGCGCAGGTGTACAAGGCTGGCCAGAGGCACAGGGATGCTGGGCATGGCTGCCTGGGGCTGCGCCTTGTTTCTACAAAGCTGCACCCCAGTTCCCACGGCTCAGCAGTTGTGGGCACAGAGGCGGACACATCGAGTCCAGCCAACCTCTGGGACAACTCAGCACCCTGTGAGCGCTGCTGGCTTCCCCCTGGGTGTCCACGGGGCTCACGCTTGCTGCATGGAGAGAGGGCAGGACCACGTGTCCCCAGCCCGGGGACAGATCAGAGCTCACCACCTGACACGCAGTTTGTGTTGAGCACTTACTGCTTGTCCCACCAACGTGGAGTCTAACACTCCTGTTAGAAGCTGTGCACGCCCCACAGCCTCACCACAGAGCAGACAGACAGCAGAAATACACACACGCACACTACCACGCGCACATGGTCAAACCACCACAGTCAGGCACAGACACCCCACACTCACGGCACATGGGCACACGCGGTAGAAATAACACGGATACACACAATGCATGTGAGACCCACACTGCAGGTGCACACACACACACACACACACACACACGCCTCCAGCCTACATGCACCCTTGCCCCTGCTCTCCGCCTGAGGCCTCGGGAGACCCCACCCAGAGCTCAACACTCAACCCCAAATGCCACGCTGAGACGTGGCCCCCAGAGAATTCTGCAGCGTCCCTCTAAAGCGGGGCATTCCTGGGGAGTCCTCCCTAATCCTCCCGAACCCCTATCCCACAGGGACTCAGAGGGGAACAGGAGCGGGCCTTGTTCTCCCCAACCCCCAGGTTCTTACCGCTAGGTCAGACCGCCTTTTCCAATCGCGCTTCTTAACCACCCACTTCTTCATGGGACCTGCGCTAGGAATACCCAGAGTTCCCTGCTTCCTTGGGTCTTCATTTCTGAAATCTCCCAGGGCACGGAAACATCGTTAAAGAAACCGACAGGGGCCAGCGCTGCGCTGGAGTCCCATAGGAGCGTCGGTTCGAGTCCCCGCTGCTCTGCTTCCAATCCAGACCCCTGGCAAAGTGCCTGGGAAGGCAGCAGGTGATGACTCGAGTGTTTGGGCCCCCCACCCACCCATGTGGGAGACTTGGATGGAGTTTCAGGCCTCTGGCTTTGGCCTGGCCCAGCCCCGGCTGTTGCGGGCAACTAGAGTGAACCAGCGGATGGAGGAGCGCTCTGTGGCTCTGCACTTTGAATAAATAATAAACAGAGCATCACGCCCGGGCTTTCTCCCCACAGCCCCAAGTCCCAGGGCCAGTCCCAGCACCAGTGCAACCCTGATTTTTTTTTTTTGTTGTTGACAGAGTTAGACAGTGAGAGAGACAGAAAGGTCTTCCTTCCGTTGGTTCACCCCTCAAATGGCCGCTACAACCTGCACTGCGCCGATCCAAAGCGCAGTCTCCTGGTCTCCCATGCGGGTGCAAGGCCCAAGCACTTGGGCCATCCCCCACTGCACTCCCGGGCCACAGCAGAGAGCTGAACTGGAAGAGGAGCAGCCGGGACAGAACCGGCGCCCCAACTGGGACTAGAAACCAGGGTGCCGGCACCGCAGGCGGAGGTTTAGCCTAGTGAGCCGCAGCGTCGGCCACAACCCTGCATCTTAATCCCTCACTCACTCAGCCCCCTTCTCTGGGTGTGGTGCAGGAGAAAGGCAGGCCCAGCTTCTGCCCCGGGCCCGTCACGGGCAGCCACCTCTAACCACTGAGCCACCTGAACTTGTGCTCCTCGCCTGTACGATGGGAACACGGGGCCGCCCGCCTGCTCCTCGGGGCTGCCAGGAAGGTGCCAGAAACAGCCGCGGGGTCGGAGCTCCGTCAGCCCCACGGCAGCGCATACACTTCCTGGGTGCCCACAGGTGCGGGGCGCCGGGCACTGGGCACTCCCCACCAGACCTCCTAAGGCCGCACAGGGCAGCAGTATTTTCCCCCACTTCGTTGAGGAAAGTCAAGTTCTGGGAAATCAACTGGCTTTTCCCAAATTTTATAGCTGGGAGCTGGTTGGGTCTGGGGGCTCCAAGCCCAGCCCCCGCTCCTCTTCTGGGTGCAGTTCTCGCAGACAAACAAGCAGCAGAGAGCAGCGTCCAGCCCTCAGGCAGGTCTAGACTAGGTGGGAGGACTCACACCTAGGAAAAGAGGGGAACCCTGGGCTGAGACGAGCAGCGCCGAGCGAGAGGCTCCGGCAATAAATAACGGCTCAAACGGAGTGGGGCTCAGGGATTCTGGAACATTCCAGCGCCACGTCGGGGAGAGGGGGGAAACGCAGGCCATAAAGAATCTTTAAGAGATTCTTGTGGGAACCGCGGATGCAGAGCCAAACGCACCCCCTCTGTGGAGCCGAGGAAGGGGCTGTCCGGGGGCCCCCAGGCCACACTTCAGCTGGAAGGAATGAGGCTCTGAGCGCCGATCCCGGTGTTTATGGCCCTGGAGAGCACGCGGGCGCTGTCGTCACTGGGATCTGATGGTGCAACAGCTGGCTTGCAGGCCGGGCTGTACTCACCCCAGCTGCAGCGCGGGACCCCACCCCGCCACACGGTCCCCACGGCCTGAGGACGGCAGGGTTCCTGTTCCCGGCACACAGGCATCCAGGGGTGAGACACGGCCCTTCCTGCGACAGAATGGATCCAGCCACGCAGACCCACGCCCAAGGCAGCCTCCCACCCCTCCTCTGCCATCCACCAGCTGCCTGCCAGACTGGGGAGCAGGTGGAGGCTGGGACCGGTGTCACTGCTGAGAACAGGGGCCTTGCCTGCCTCACGCCTAAAGCCCCAGCCGGGCGTCTGCAGCACCCCCACCCCCACCGAAAGCATCCAGTCCAGGCTCAAAGGCCTCCTGCCTGTGCCGTTGTCAAACACGAACACGCGTCTGCGTCCCAGGTGCCCAGCACCGAGCTTCTAGGACCCTGGGGCTCCCTGAGTGGCAGAATCGTCTTTGGTTACTCGCACTCAGCAGACGGCTGGGGGTGGGGGGGCTGGATGACTCAGGGGTAGGGGCTAGCGGCCCCCAGAGTCAACCATGTGCTCAGAGGGTGAGAACTGGCAGCCCCTGTCTGGAGAGGGGAGAGAAGCCGACGACGCAGTCCACTGGGCCTTCTGTGATGAAGCCCCACATAAAACCCAGACCGAGGGCTTCCTGGGCTCCAGGGTGGGTGAGTGTGGGCACGTGTGGGAGACTGGGTGTCCAGGGTGGGCAAGAGGAGGCACGTCACGTGTGGGAGGCGGGGTGCCCAGGGCTGGCGTGGAAGCCACCGCTTGCTGACATGCACCCCTTGCCCTTGGCTGTGCCTCAGCAGCTCCTTCCCTGTAAAACCACAGCCGCAGAGCCACGTGCTCCTTGGGTTCTCCGAGTTGTCCCCACAAACCGTCAGATTTGCGGCGGCAGTTGGTGGAAGTTCCGAAAGCTGTGGCTGTGGTCTGAGCCCACCCCCGCCCAGAGCCCACGTGTTGGGAGCCAAACCCCCAAATTCACAGGGCGAAGGTATCTGGGGGGGGTGGGAGGTTGAGGTCGTGAGGGTGGGGATCCCAGGACAGCGGGAGTGGCTCGATCATAAGAGGGAGGGGCCGGTGCTGTGGCACAGTGGGTAAGGCCACCGCCTGCAGTGCCGGCATCCCAGAGGTGCACTGGTTCAAGTCCCAGCTGCTCCACTTCTGATCCAGCTCCCTGCTAATGCACCTGGGAAAGCAGCTGAAGATGGCCCAAGTGCTTGGGCCCCTGCACCCAGGTGGGAGACCGGGAGGAAGCTCCTGGCTCCTGGCTTCATATTGGCCCAGTTCTGGCCATTGCAGCCGTATGGGGAGTGAACCAGCAGATGGAAGCTTGCGCTCTCTCGCTCTCTGCTTTTCCATAACTTTGCCTTCCAAATACATAAAGAAATCTTTTTAAAAACTAAAAATTAAAAAAAGAAGGGGGCGTGAGACCCCAGCTGGCAGCTCCGTCTCTGCAGGGGACGCCCCCCCCCCCCCCCGCTGCCCCTGCACCACACCCCCTGCTACACCCTGGGACTTCCCAGCCAGGTGAAGCCTTCTTCCCAGGTGACCAATACACTGAGACAGCCGGCAGACGGGCAGACATCCCGGGCAGCCCATGTGTGGCCGGCATCCCAAGTGGGGGTGGCCCTGCGGGACGGAGGCCTGAACCCGTGGTAATTGAATCGTGGACACTGAGCGCTGTCAGACAACCGGAGAGCTGGCGCTGGGACCTGCAGCTGGGTCACTTCCTCGTCCACAAAGATAAGAAGAGGCCTGGGTGTCCACAGAATGGCACTCCCACCCCTGATGCACTCCCACCGCCGAGTCCCCGGAGGCCACTTCTCACCGGGGGTGGCGGCCTCCCGCTCCACAGGTGGTCCACCGATCCCCACAGCAGCTCCAAGGGGTCAGGACCCGGAAACATTTGTGCTGCCGAAGTCTCTCCCACGCCTACTTTGCAGATGTGGAGGCCCGGGGCAGCAGAGCAGAGCCCCAGCCACCGGGTCCATGGAAACCAGCCCCGGCCCTGCTGCCCCGCGGAAGCCACCGGCCAAGCCCCAAACTTCAGCGCCGGGCTGGGGGGTTTTGCCTCCAGGTCTCTGCTGGGTGCCTGTGCCCCCAGCGGCGGCCCAGAGGGAGTGGAAGAGAAATGAGCCCCTCCCCTCCTCCTTCCAATGTCTTCCCCAGCCAGCACACGTTCAAGACACGGCAATCTCCCCTCGTACGGCGTAACCACAAGCCAGGCTACTCTGTCTAGACACGGCACCACGGGGCCGGAAGTCATGGTAACCAGAGCTCTCACCTCCCCGCCCCCGTGGTGGGGGGGCTCCATCTCCCCAGCGGAGCTGCTATGTCCCCACTTCCAGAGGAGAAACTTCTGGTGGGTGACTCCCAAGGTCACGACCTCCATGGGAGGGAAGAGAGCTCTCGGGACACTCGGACAGAATGGTAGCTGACCCACGCATTTGGTGCCTGGGGCCGGAGCACACAGGTGACATTTGTAAGCAGTTACAGTCCATGTAGCACTACGACAGGTGCCCAAAGACGCTTGTCTCATAGTGCAGCCCAGCCCAGCCCCGACAGTACAAGGTGGCCCGAGTCCTTGGGCCCCTGCACCCACGCGGTAGACTCAGAAGAAGCTCCTGGCTCCTGGCTCAGATCGGCACAGCTCTGACCATTGCGGTCAATTGGGGAGTGAAGCAGTGGACAGAAGACCTCGCTCGCTCTCTCTCTCTCTGCCTCTGCCTCTCTTTCTGTAACTCTAGCTCTCAAATAAATAAATCTTTAAAACAAAATAATAATAATAAAAAAGAAGGCAGCTCCACTCCCAATTCCAGGTTCTTGCTAACGCACACACTGGAGGCAGCAGGTAACGACTCAAGTACTTAGGTCCCTGCTGCCCACAGGAGAGACCTGGAAGGAATTCTGGGCTCCTGGATTTGGTCTGGCCCAGCCCTGGCTCTTGTAGGCATTTGGGGGATGAACCAGCAGATGGAAGCTTTCTCTCTTTCACAATGAACAAAATAAAATAGGGGCCAGCATTGTGGCATAGAGGGTTGGTGGCTAACTTTTACTGGCATCCCGTATCAGAGCACTGGTTCAAGTCCCACTGCTCCACTTCCGATCCAGCTCCCTGCTAATGCGCCTGGGAAGGCAGCAGAAGGTGGCCTAGGCGCTTGGGCCACTGCCACCCATGCAGGAGACCCAGATGAAGCTCCAGGCTCCTGGCTCAGCCAGGACCAACCCTAGCCATTGCGCTCATTTGGGGAGTGAACCAGCACTCTCTCCCTCTCTCTGTCACTGTGCCTTTCCAATTAAAAAACAAACAAACAAACAAAACAAAACAAAAAAAACAACTCACTGGGGAGCGTGCCTGTCAAATGCAAACCATCCACCCTGCTAACTCACACACCCAAGCCATGGCTCCTGCTCTGAATCACCCCAGGGCACCAGGAGAGAAGCCTCTGTCCTGGCCACAGCCTGCCCTCGATCTTTCAGCCAGTCCCAAGGGGGTTCCTCTGCTCTGCCTTGCGCACACCAGGGGACCTCAGTAAAGGCTCCGGCCTGGGCTTCCCCTTCGCTGCCGCTGCCCCTGCCCCTCTGTGCACCCGTGGCCCCATCAGAGGAACTGTCAAATGTCAGCCGCCAAATTTCAGCGGCTGTCACCTGGGTATGTTGTCACTCAGCCACCTCCATGAATGCAAACCCCACGGGTGCAAAAGAGGCGGTGAGCGGGGGCCTCCTGATTGGCTGGGGTCCGCACAGGGATGGGGGTGGAGGGTGAGTGGGGTCTCATGATTGGCTGGGATGGGGACAGGGACTGGGGGGAGTGAGCGGCGGCCTCATGATTGGCTGGGGTGGGGACAAGGACTGGGGGAGTGAGTGGGGGCCTCAATCCAGGTCTGGCTGTCCTGTCCCCACTCCTGCCACAGCTGCCAGTGGGGTTTCCCACGTGCTCACAGGCCCCAGGCTCGACCAAGTCTCTCCTTCCCGTGGGCCTCAGTTTCTACTTCTAGAAGATGGGCACGTGCTGGCCTAATTGACACTGGAGCACTGCAGCCCTGAGGATCCTGCATGAACCTTCTCCCAGGGACCATCCCTGCCACCAGCCTTGGCCAAAGCCTCGCTGCGGGCACACGGCCCGGCGGAGCCCGCACAGACCCTAACTCGGTGTCGGCCCCCCACCTTCCAGACCAGTCCTGTAAGTCTCCAGAGTATAATCAGGCTCACGTCTGAGGGCGGCCGGGCTCTGTCCTCTGACCCCGGGCACAGCAGCCAGCCGGGCTCCGTCCTCTGACCCCAGCCATAGTGCCTGGCGGCCAGCCGCCCTCTGTCCTCTGACCCTGGCCACAGCGGTCAGCCGGCCTCCAGCCTCTGTCCCCGGCCACAGCGGCCAGCCAGGCTCCATCCTCTGACCCCGGCCACAGTGCCCAGTGGCTGGCCTCTGTCCTCTGACCCTAGCCACAGTGCCTGGCGGCTAGATGCCTCCGTCCTCTGACCTGGACCACAGTGGCCAGCCAGGCTCCGTCCTCTGACCCTGGCCATAGTGCCTGGCGGCCAGCCAGCCTCCGTCCTCTGACCCGGACCACAGCAGCCAGCCAGGCTCGTCCTCTGACCCAGTACCGGCACAGGAGTTCGTCCTGGGAAGGATGGCTGAGCCCCCCGCCCAGCCCCAGCCGTCAGGTCCATCAGGGGCGTGACCGAGGGCAGGAGACCGCGCCGGCTCCTTGCGTTCTCTCAAATAAGTCCACCAATCTGTGTAAAAGGTGACAGGAGCGCATGGAGCGCTGCGTCCCTTTCACTCTGTGCAGGTGACCCGGGGACGCGAAAACGGGGCGCTCCTCGCGGGGTTCGCAGCACACTCAGATTTACGGTGGGCGGGGAGCGAGCCGCCCGTGCTGATGGACCCCAGGGTCTCTGCGACCCCACGTCAGGGGGCTGAGAGCCATCGAGGGAACTCAGAGAAGGAGAGAACGCAGGCGCCTGCGCACGGCCCCTCCACCTCTGTGCATGGCCCCACCTGATGCTGCACACGGCCCACTCGGCCTCTGCGCACAACCCCCCCTGCGCACGGCCACGCCCCCCCTGCACACGCCCCGCCCCTCTGCCGAGGAGGACTATTCAGAGTTCCCCCACTCACGGGAACTTGCTCCCTGTGCGCTGTGAGTTCGTCATGAGCCAGGAGCCGGACTGCAGTCGTAGGACTGACAGCGAGGGGGTCCCACAAGGCTCGTAAAGGAGCTCAGACACCTCCTGCCTTCAGCCCCACCCTCCGCGGCAGGAGCTGGACCAGGTGCATGGAGTGGGCGCCCGTGGGCACCCGCCCCGGCACCTGCTGCCCGGAGCACGTGACCCGGCGGCCCCCTAACTCGGAGAGGCGGGGGCCGAGTGCTGGACTGGGGCCCAAGGGCTGAGGAGGACAGAGCCAGACTCCTAAGGGAGCCCTGGGGGCTGCTCAGGTGCCGTTCGGACGCCAGGGCCCCTGTGGGAGGGGCGAGCGCCGGTCTCAGCTGCACCCGGACCCCAGCTTCCTGGGAGACAGCAGTGACCCCAAGGACCTGGGCCCCTGCCACCAGGTCAGCGTCCTGCCAAGGCACGCTATCCAAATCCCCGAGTCCCCTACTGCACACGGGGAGCCCTGGGTGCAGCTCCTGGCTCCTGGCTCCTGGCTCCTGGCTCGGTCCGGCTCAGCCCTGGGTGAGGCCGTCTGGGGAGTGACCCAGTGGATGGAACAGCTGTGTGTGCGAACTCTGTCTTTCCAGTAAATCAGCCTTTGACAACGTGCAGTCAGCAGCCCCTCGCTGAGCCTCTCTGGGATTGCAGACAGCTGGGAACCCGGCCTGTGCCTATGCATGCCCCCCGCCCCCACTGCCAGCTCAGTTAGGTGCCCGGAGTCACAGGCTCGGCCATGACTTCGCCCCGATTCGGGGAGTGTGAGCTCTTCGCGGGGTGGTCCCTCACTTGCCAGTCTCCCAGTTTCAGACTCAAGACCCCCTGCTCACAGCAGGCGGGGGCCCTGCACCCTGCGGCCGACGCCCGGTGGCCGAGGAGCGCCTGGCACAGGCTTTGAGGCTTCGAGTGCCTCGGGTGGTGCCGGCCACTCTTCACCCCTGGTCCAGGAGCCCCAAGTGTCCCTGGCGAGCACTGGGCTCAGCCAACATCAATGAACTTAGGGGCCGTCGCTGTGGCACAGTGGGCTAAGCCTCTGCCTGCAGTGCCAGCATCCCACATAGGCACTGGTTCAAGACCCAGCTGCTCCTCTTCCGATCCAGCTCTCTGCTAATGTCCTGGGACAGCAGCAGAAGATGACGAGTCCTTGGGCCCCTACAACCGTGTGGGAGACCTGGGAGAAGCTCCTGGCTTCGGCAGGGCCTCTGCCCACTGCCCTGGTGCTGACACACAAGACTCAGCAGGAGCTGTGCTGGTCTCCGCCTCACCTCACCCCTCCCCTTCCTCGCTCCTGGCCTCAGGCACCTTGTAATTCAGGAAGGGGGGGTAGCGGAGAGGGGGACCCCACCGGCACCCAGCCCTCACTTCAGCTCTGCTCAGTACCACGGGCCCACAGGCATCGTCCCAGCGCGGCTGACTGTGTGGCTGAGTTAAGTGATTCTTTGCAACCCAAAGAGGACTTTAAGCCGTCTACACTCGGAGTGTGAGAAAACAGCAAGCTAGACGCGGCCGTCTAAGCTGACGAACACAAAGCTGACGCCCGGGGCCTCTGCAGGAGAGCCCTCCACTGGGCAGGATCTCAGCCCCTGGCCATGAGGTCTCTGTCTCTAGCCCCTCGGGTCCTCCCCACCTGTGACTTCCAGGTGAGTCCTCATCTGCGTTGGCTCCACCTCCTGCCCCAGAGCCACAGGTGCAGGAAATGTCTAGACACCAAACCCCTTCCCCCAGACACCGAAAACGGGGAGCCCAGGCGGAGGCCTGGGTCAGACAGCAAGAGCCGCAGCTACACAGCCCACGTCGGGCACAAGACACCTGCCCCCGGGAGCCAGAACTGCCCCAAGAGGCAGCAGCCTTGCTCGGCCCGCACACAGCCGGATCCCAGACATACCGCAGCTCACGCAGGCCGGCGTCCCTCTCCCCCGCAGCCCACCCCGCCCGGCCGGCACCCCGCGCCCCCGCGCAGACTTACCCTCGTCACAGTTGCTCCCGGTAAAGCCGGGGCAGCACCTCCACTCGAGCGCCGTCACCGTGCGGTAGGACACTCTGTACGTGGGCCTGATGAGGGTCCTGTAACTAACACAAGGACAGTGTCAGCCCGCCCCAGCCCCGACCCTCCAAAGACAGCACCCTGGTCGCCAGCCTGGGCTCTGCGCTCCGCGGCTGCGTGGCCCCAGGCAAGGCGCCACCCGGTCTGCGTCCCCTACAATTTAAAGGCCGTTCCGGCTGGCCCTGATACAATTTCCCAGCCGTGGCCACTGACCAGGAGGTAGTAGGGACAAAGGAGCCTGGGAGCCCCTGCCCAGCGCCCAGCCATGTGCAGCCAGGCCCCCTGTGCCAGTCTCCTCCCCACTGATGCATCAACTGACCTATGTTCAGCACCCACTCTGTGCCCTACAGAGGTCGTGTACTCAAAACCGCGACCGGCCAGCGCTGCGGCTCAATTGGCTAATCCTCCAACTTACGGCGCCGGCACACCAGGTTCTAGTCCCGGTCGAGGCACCGGATTCTGTCCCGGTTGCCCCTCTTCCAGGCCAGCTCTCTGCTGTGGCCCGGGAGTGCAGTGGAGGATGGCCCAAGTGCTTGGGCCCTGCACCCCATGGGGAGACCAAGAGAAGCACCTGGCTCCTGCCTTCGGATCAGCACGGTGCGCCGGCCGCAGTGCACCAGCCGTGGCAGCCATTGGAGGGTGAACCAACGGCAAAGGAAGACCTTTCTCTCTGTCTCTCTCTCACTCACTGTCCACTCTGCCTGTCAACAAATTTTTTTTAAATTAAAAAAAAAAAAAAAACTGCATCCTTGGCCCTGGGAGAGGCCACTTGTCCATGACGATAGGGCTCGAGACTCTCCCAGGAAGCAGAAGGGTCCAGCAAAGCACAGGGGTCCCACTGGCATGGCAGAGTGGGCTAGGTTGCCAATCGCAACGCCTGCATCCCATACCCCAACTCTGGCTTGGGTCCTGCAGCTCCACTGCCCCTCCAGCTCCCTGCTGATACAACAGAGGACGGTCCAAGTGTGTGGGTCCCGGCCACCCATGCGGGAGACCTGGAAGGAGTCCCAGACTCCTGGATTTGTCTGGGAGAGGCCAGACAGACAGACGGACAGACAGCACTTCCATCTGCTGGTTCACTCCGCAAATGCTCCGAACAGCCAGGGCTGGGCCAGGCGGAAGTCAGGAGCCGGGAGCTCAACTGCATCTCCCATGGGTGGCAGGGGCCCAGGTCCTTGAGTCATCCCCTACTGCCTCCTCGGGGACTCATTAGCAGGGAGCCGGGTCAGAAGCGGACCAGCCGGGACTCGAACTGGTGCTCTGACATGATGCAGGCTTCCCGAGCATGGCTTAACCCACTGCGCCACAACACCTGCTCCTGATTTCTTTAAAAAAAAAAAAAAAGAAAGAAAAGAAAAGAAAAACTCTCATTGGGGTTTCACAAACGTTAGAGCAAACCAGCTTCCCTCCGGAGACCTGTGGGCGTGGGGGAACGCGTGCAGCTGGACAGAACCTTGGCGTGAGGAGCCAGGAGTTGAGAGCTGGCCGGGAGGGGCGGCCGCAGCTGGGAGCCGCAGGGAAAGCTGGGTAGCCCAGGGCCGGTGGGGGCGCAGGGGGAGCCGGGAGCATGGGGAGGGGGCGGCAGAGCAGCAGCAGCATGCCAGCCACCATAGCAAGGCACATATGTGCCCCAATGAGCCTGGGTCCAGGCAGTGCAAACATCCCACGTGCACGAAACACCGCTCACTGACTCTCACGCTCATGCACACATACACGCAAACACACGCCATTTCCATTTCTGCATGTGCACATGAACACACGTGGTCCCATGAGCACACAGCATCCTCCTACTCCCACTCCCACACACCCGGTGCACACACTCATGCCAGCACTCAGGGCGTGCACCCTTGCACACACACCCTTGCACACTCGTATGCACGCCTCTGCTGGGTGAGGCTGGTCCATTCCCTCGCAGGAGCCATGCCGAGGATGGAGACCACCACCCTGGGTCCCAGCCCGGCCAGGACTGGCTCTGAAGCCCGGAGGTCCAGTTTGTGTTTGTTCAGTACGGGGGAACACTTTTCCTCCAACATCTGCACGAGGGCACTGCCCCGGGACCCAGAACCAGAGGCTACAGCTCAACCCCCTGGGATGCTCACGGCTCTAAGGGCCACAGGGCTGGCTGCCCAGGAACCAGCTGGCCTGCGAGTGCCGGTGTAGAACGCACCAGCAGGTGGCGCTGCTTCCCAAGGCTCAGTGTGGGTCTCACCTGAGCGCCCAAGGCTGTCTCCAGGGGGAAGAACCCCCCAGGGAGTTCCACCTTCCTGCATCCAGGAAGAACTCCTGGCACCCACAGACCCAGTATGGCGAATACCTTCCCACTAAACCTCCCACGGCTGCCACAGACCAGACATCAAACCTCAAGTCAGCCGTGCCTGCACCACCACCTGCAAGAGCCGCCCGTGGCCCTTCTGGCCCCAGTGCCTTTGCACGTGCCAGCCCCGCTGCCTGAGGCGCCTCCAAGGCATGACTCAGAGGTCCCCTCCTCCTCTGCCCCTGCCCAGACTGGACATCCTGGGCAGAGAGCATGGCCATCACGCATCCCCACCCATATCCCAGGAACCCGTTCTGGGCAGTCAGTGGGAGACCCAGTGGACAAGGCATGCGTGGACTCCACTCTGCAGGGGTGCATGGCTGCCAGGGCCCCCAGCACCACTCCTGCTGTCACACGTGAACATGAGACTACACGCAGTGAGTGGCGGGAAGGGAAGCCATCCACACGCAACAGTGGGTCCTTCTGTCTTTGCGAAAATGTAATTCGCACACAGCAAGGAAGCTACCTGTCGCGTGTGCATTCCATAACCCCCACAGCCCTGCTGAGTGGCTTCCCTGGCCCCGTAGGTACCTGGGCGTCGGACCTCTCCCACCAAGGACGAGCCTCCGTGAACTACAGTTTCAGATAAAGGACACTTAGAATTCCTGTTCTTTGCCTCCTTTGATTCCTGCACTCCAAGACCATTCCTGCTACTAAAGGTCGTGGGATTCTGCTCCCTGTGATTGCTACGCCGCCCTCCACCCCAGGCACACACCCAGTGCACCCCAACCTGCTGGCAGACATTGGAGTCGCTTCCCGTTATGAGCTGTGACGGGCAGGAACCAGGTACTAGGTAGCTCCTGGCTGCAACCTGCAATTCTGTGGACTAAAGTCGAGCCCCTTTTCACACCTAGCATTTGGATATCTGCTCTATGAATGCCCGTACAAACCTTGGGCCCATTTCTGAACTAGGTTTTCTGTCTTCCCCATTTTGACGGGGGTGACTTCATATCTGTTCAATTATGTATTCTGCGTACTCACACATACACCGGCATCTATATGGATGTGTAGGTGAAGAATGTTAAAAAGAAGATATATTGGCGGGCAGCTGACATGCGCATAGACGCCAGCATCCCTCATGGATGCACCTGCTTCAGTGTCCAGCTCCGCCCCCTCCCCCACAGAGGCTTCCTGCTGAGCAGGGCCCTCAGGTGACTGTGGGAGCCCGGGGTGAGCTCCTGGCTGCACTTCCAGCCGGGCATTTGGAGAGTGGGCCAGTGGATGGGAGCTCCTCTCTCTCTGCCTCTAAAATAAAAACAAAGAACCACCTGTGCGACCTGCAACTTGTCTTTTTCAATATTTTTTTAATTGAAAGGCAGTCAGAGAGAGAGGGGGAGAGGCAGACAGAGAGGTCTTCCATCTGCTGGCTCACTCTCCAAATAGCGTAATGGCCGGGGCTGGGCCAGACCAAAGCCAGGAGCCAGGAGCTTCTTCCGGGTCTCTCACATGAATGCAGGGGCCCAAGCACTTGGCCCATCTTCCACTGTTTTCCCAGGTGCATTAGCAGGGAGCTGGATTGGAAGTGGAGCAGCTGGGACTCGAACTGGCAACCCTTTGGGATGCCGGCGCTGCAGGTGGTGCTGTAACTTGCTATGCCACAGCGCTGGCCCAGCATTTTATGCTCTTAAAGGTGTAAAGACTTCAACAAGTTCGTGGAAAATGTGTGTGATGAAAAGACTAGGCATGAGTCTCAGAATTTTTTTGCACCACGATGAAGTTGTGAGTCCCTTGTCCATGGACTCCTTGAACTACCCTTGTATTTATGATAGGCCATTTTTAACTCTAATGAAGTCTAACTTATCACTTAAAAAATTCTTACTACTGTGGGATGGGGCCATCTTCCACCTGGACTCCCAGCTGCCTCAGAGCCATGTATCAAAGACTTCCTTTTCCGTACTGAACCACTCTATTGTCTTACTGAAGGCCTAACTATCAGAGCCGGCACTGTGGCACAGCGGTTAAGCCTGTGCCTGCAACATCAGCATCCCACATCAGTGCTGGTTTGCGTCCCGGCTGCTCCACTTCCGATCCAGCTCTCTGCTACGGCCTAGGAAGGCAGTGGAAGATGGCCCAAGAGCTTGGGCCCCTGCACCCACGTGGGAGACCCGGATGGAGCTCCAGGCTCCTGGCTTCAGCATGACCCTGGCTGTTACAGCCATTCAGGGAGTGAACCAGTGGATGCAGGGGCCCAAGCACAGGTAAAGCCACCGCCTGCAGTGCCGCCATCCCATAGGAGCGCCAGTTCAAGACCCGGCTGCTCCACTTCCCATCCAGCTCTCTGCTGTGGCCTGGGAAAGCAGTAGAAGATGGCCCAAGTCCTTGGGCCCCTGCACCCACCTGAGAGACCCGGAAAAAGCTCCTGACTCCTGGCTTTGGCCTGGCCGTTTGGAGAGTGAACCAGCAAATGGAAGACAACTGTCTCCCCCCCCCACTCTCCGTGTGTGTGTGTGTGTGTGTGTGTGTGTGTAATTCTGCCTTTCAAATAAATAAGTACATTTTAAAAATAAAACCTAGCACCCTCGAGCCGTTTTTTATGCCCCGCCGAATCAAGAGGTGGGTGGGGGGTGGAGAAGGGGCGGCCCCGTACTCAGCCTTCCTACGCACAGGTGGGTGGGCGGGTGCCACGTGCCTTTCTCATTCACCCAGGCCTTCTTGGCCTTTCTCGGCAGTGGACACCTCCCGCCCGGCGCACTCCCGGGCATCTGTGTTGGTTGTCTCGGGGCTGCCATAAAAATGCCACAGCCTGGGTGGCTTGCTCGCAGTCCCGCACAGTTCCTGGCTCGCGGGCTGCCTGGGAGAGGACCCTCCCGCGGGGCACCTCCTGGGAGACGTGGATTCAGTTAGTCCAGCTCCCAGCCTCTGATCCGGCTGAACCGTAATGACTTGTTCCAGGCTTCCTCGCTGGGGCGTGGGGGCTTCGACCCGTGGATCTGGGAGGGACTCCTGTATTAAACCCCTAACAGCGCTCCGTATTTTTTTATCTGGCTCACACGGGAGGGTTTTTACATCTCCTTCTCCCCTTGTACGCAGCCAGAACCTCCGGCTCCGTCTCTGTTTTGGTTTCGTCCACGGACCTTGTTCCCGCCGGTGTTCTAAGCCCGCTCACTACGCCGGCCGCCGAGGGCTGTGTCTGCCAGTCCCCCAGTGTCTACAAGTAAACCAGCTGCAGCCTTTGCTTCTGATGGGCACACCTCTCACTCCTCGGCCCTGCGCTGCTGCCCGCAGTCCACACTGAGCACAGGACCACACACTTCCCTTTCTCACGCCGCAGCGCAGCAAACAAAGCTCCACCCACCAGGCGAGCTGTGGGCAGTGGGCTCCGTCACTATTCGTCCCCTTCCACGCCAGTTCACCCAGAAGCCTTTGTCCTGTGTTTCATCACGAGTAGATGCGGAGTCTCCTCCAACGATCTTTGTGCATTGACTGAGATCATTGTGTGGTTTCTCTCTTCTGTTCTGGGATGAGCCAGACTTAAGCGACTTCCAAATACGAAGCCAACTTAGCGTTCCTGGGAAAAACCCCACTGGGTCATAAACGCATTATCCTTGTATCTCTCTCTGGATCCTCATGTTTCATCCTGAATTTTTATATCCATCTTCATCAAAGGATTTAATTGGAATTTTTAAGATTTATTTATGTATTTGAAAGGCAGGGTTACAGAGAGAGGAAGAGAGAGAGAGAGAGAGGGAGAGGGAAAGAGAGAGAGAGACAGAGAGAAATCTTCCATCCACTGGTTCACTCCACAGATGGCTACAACGGCTGGGGCTGGACCCAAGAATCCATCCAGGTCTCCCATTTGGGAGGAGGAGGGGTGAGGGAGGGGGAGGGGAGAGGAAGGAGGGGAAGGGACAGGCCTGTGGCTTAAGCTGCCCAGCCTATGGTGTTCTGCGCTAACAGCTCGGGCTGACCCACACAGATCGATACGAGCGCTTGAAGACGCAAACGCTAGCACACGTTCGCTTCCGTCATCAGTGAGGACGACCACAAAGCGGGGTCTCACTTGGAAAGCACAGTCCACAGCTGCTGCCCCCGTGGACTGTCAAGGCACAACCCCAGCCACGGGGTCCTGCCCACGCTGACCTGAAGGAGCCGGCGGCAGGGGGCAGGGGCGCCTGAGATAAGGAGGCGCCTGTACCAGCCACTGCTGCTTCCAGACTCTCCCACCCGCTCCTGCCCCCCCCCCCCCAGGGGAAGCAATTCCTCTCCAATCAGGGCAGCCCCCCCCCGGGACCACCTCCACACCCAGACAGCCAGCAACACTCCCTGGCGCCTGCCCGTCTTCTGCATAACCCCTGACACGGAGGCCAGGAAGAGACCCATCCTCAAGGAGATGCCCCAAAGAGCCGATGCTTGGCCCCGGGGGGCACCCCACCCGGCTCATGCTGGTGACGGCCTCTCTCCCTGGCAGTAACAGCGAGGGCCCAGGAAGAAGTCCTGGGCTGGGACCACACTGCCCTCTCTCTGCCGCCAGGACTTCTGTGGCTCCCAGGTATCGGAGACACAAACAAGATGGACCTCTGGGGCCTGAACTGGCCCCAAGCAGGAGACGCCTCCCCTGCCCCGGCCGACTTCCACAGCCACCAGCCATCAGTGGTCCTGACAGACACCCGCCTCCTGCCGGACCTGTCTGTGTCCTCCTGGGGCCCAGGCAGGGGCCTTACCAGGCTCCACACCGAGTCGTGCAGCTGCATGGTCCATCTTGTGGTTCTCGTGGGGCCTGCTGTCCCCATAGCCAAGGCCATGACACTGGGACTGGATGGAAGGGGAGCCCCTCGCTGGCTCACCCCGAGGGCTCCCTGTGCACATTTTGCAGAGGGCGAACAGGAAGGGGAAGTTAAGGGAACTGCGCCCACTGCATACCCACGAGCTCAGCCCACTCCCGCCTGTACCAGGTCCTACCTGTCCCACAGGTGCAGCTGTCCCCACGTCACAGAGGAGCAGGGTCTCTGCCCCACCCTCCCTCCACGGGCTGCGGCCCACCAACCCCTGGATGAGTCCTGGTGCTCAGTGATGAGGCTTCCCCAGGATCTCCCACCCCTACAGAGGTGTTTTTAAGACAGGAATGTGCCCCCTGGAACCCTTCCTATCTCCTCTCTAATCTTAGGACAAATCCCAGATCCCTGGTATGACCACACAGACTTCCCAGATCCCACTACGGTTTGCCTGGGCTACCTCCCTGCCTGACGCCCTGTCCCCCCAACTCAGAGCTCCCCCAGCCTGGGGGGGAGGGGGGCTTTGCATCCAATCTTCCCTCTGGCTGGGGCACACACAGCCCCCGGCGCTTGGTGCAAGTGCGGCCTCCTCTGAGAAGCCCTCCCTGACTAGCCCACCCCCCGTCTTTCCAACCAGCAGCTGTGCGGGCCCCCTCAGTTCACTCTCTCGAAGAGCGTGGGCTTGTTTTCCAATGGTTCCACCCATGCAGCCATTTATCTAGCGTCTGCCTCTTCCAGCGAGCCCAGGCCCAGCTCAGATGCAGCACGGATGTGTGTGCTGCGAATGGGTGGCGTGAACTAAAATGTGTCCATGAGCACCGGGGGCCCCACATAGCCCCAGCCCGGGGCTATGGCAGCTCAGTGCCAGGAGCAGGTCAAGGCCATTTCCACCGAGAGGCTTTGTGCATGGGGGACACCAGGGGGAGCCGTGGAGCCAGGAGGTAATAAAAGGCAGCCAGCGCCAGGAGAGCCAGGGCGGTTGTTTTGGTTGTATTCGGTGCACGTGGGGAGCACACTGCTTCGATGGGCCCAGGGGGCAGCTCTCAAGATCCAGGCTGAGAAAGTTCTAGAACGGAGGCAAGGCGGCCAGACCCGGGCTGTGGCCGCTGGACTGTCCGGAGCTGGCTTTCTGAGCCTGCAGTAGGTGCCCGTTAAGGTACAGGAGCGCTAGTGGCTTCCTGTATGTCATAGCTCCATTTCTCTCTTCTTTTGTAGAATTAAAAAAAGAAACAGATCTGATGTGGTTTTTCCCGGGATTCAAAAGCCAGCCTTGTGTACCCGGCCCTGCGGGAGGGACCACCCCTCTCGGCCACCCAGGGCTGTGAAGCAGGGGGCCTTCCAGCCGGAAGACCCCCGCCTGGGGCGGCAGGAGGCCAGGGGGAAGGGGAGAAAGGAAGTGGGTTCAGGGGCTGCTGGCTGAGAAACTGAGCAGAGGTGATGGCTCCACTTCACAGAGGGCAAAACTGAGGCCCAGGAGGAGTCCAGGGTTCAAAGTCCGAGCTACAAAGTGCGGAGACCACCAGATGGCACGGGCACCTGTGTCCTTAACTCCCTGACACTGCCCACCACAGGGCCTCGCCCTCTGTAGCTGCGCCGGCCCGGGACCCTCCAAGGGGCCACAGAGGCCTGGTGAGACCCTCCAGAGGGCAGCTGCCCAAAGTATCTCAGGGCTCAGTGGGGGCCAGGCACCCCCCACCCACCCCCCACGCAGGACGCCTCTGGCAGCCCAGGGGCGGCGTCTGCGGGAGCCGGGAGCCCCCTCCCTTGCTGGGCACTTGAACCTCATGGGCCTCACTCCTGCCCCGGCCCCCACTTCCTCAGCAGGGACCCCCGTGGGGAGGAACAGATCGGGAGGCGAGCGAGACAGGCCGGAGACTCAACAGGAAGCGGGAGTGGGGGTTTTGGGGGAGGGAGGCAGGAGATTCGGACTCTCTTGATTAATAGCAGCGGGGCCAGGAGGGAGGGGACGAGGCCGCCCCCCACCCCCCCGCAGCTCTGAGGCAGCAGGCAGGGGTCCCTGGCCTCTGGCCTCCCCAGCACCCACGCCGGTCGTTGCTAAGCGCAGATGCATGGGACCACGGGCCCAGCGGGCAGCCCCTTCCTCCCAGGCCTCCCCTCCCACGCCAGCCCAGCGCAGGGACGGCTGTGAGACAGTGGACGTGGCCCAGACAAGCCCCCACTGCTGCCGGAGGGGGGACGCAGCCTCTGTGAGCTCCTCCACCCAAACAGGGGGAGGAGGGGCAGGGAGGACAGGCTGAGCTCTAAGAACGAACCCAAATCCAGGATTCGTTCTAGCCTCGCGGGCCTCCGTCCCCAAGAAGCAGGCAACCCAGCCAGAGGGGGAAGGCCCAGCCGTCTGGCAGGGGGGGAAGGGAGGAGGCCGATGAAACCCCGCAGAGTTCCGGCAAACCCCACATCTGGAAAAGGTTGGCTCTCTCATGCCATCAAAGAACTCGCAGGGGCCAGGGAGCCAGCCGGGGTAGGGGAAGCCGAAGCCGGGAAGGGAACTTAACCCCCGCAGCCCTGGGTCAGACCTTGGGAATCCGGCAGGCGCCTGACACCCCCACGGCCAGGAACAAGGCACACGCAGGGCAGCCCGTGCTCCGGCCCAGAGCCAGGCAGGGCAGCGCCACGCCCATTCTGCAGACAGGGAAACTGAGGGACAGACGAGGGACGCACGGCTTGCTCTGTCCCCTGGGGGGTCCAGCCCTCTCCCGTGGAGCCGCAGGAGGACAGCAGAGCGGGGCTCACGGGTCCCTGTCGGCACCGCCTTCCCTTGTCCCCCACGGAAAACTCCGCCCCTCTGTGTCCCCCCAAGGCTGTGGGTCTTGGATTCACTCCTGCCGCCCGCTGTCCCCCGAGACACACCCAGCTCTGGGAGGAGAGCCCTCAGCTGCCCAGTCCATGCCGAACGCACCCAACAGGTGAACACAGGTGGCTTGAGCCCCCCGAGGCAGGGCCACCACCCCCAGCGCACCCCGGCCACGCTGGGCAGGGACCTGAGTTCTTCCTGTCCATCCACGCTGCTGATGGATGAGGCACACCTGCGCATGCGCCAGACCACGCCCTGCCCCGCAGTGACGTCAGGGCCCTGAGTGCGTGGGCAGCCTCACGTGCGAACACCTGCGAACACCTGTGACGGCGCTGCTTTAGAAAGCTACTCAAGGGCACACCTTGCCTGCGTGCTCGTGGTAAATCTTTCCTTTTGAAAGATTTTTTTTATTATTATTATTATTTGAGAGACAGAGAGAGAGAGAGAGAGAGAGAGAGAGAGAGAGAGAGAGAAATCTTTCCTAGACTGGTTCACTCCTCAAATGGCTGCAACCCAGGGCTTAGCCAGGCCCATGGCAGGTGCCAGGAATTCCACCCGGGTCTCCCCATGTGGGTTGCAGGGGCCCAGGTACTTGGGCCATCTTCCACTTTTCACAGGCTCATTAGCAGGGAGCTAGATGGGAAGTGGAGCACCAGGGTCTCGAACCGGCACCCCTATGGGATGCTAGCATGGCAGGCGGCGGCTTTACTGGCTACGCCACAGCGCTGGCCCTGCGTCTCATGACTTTAGATACCATCTGCACGCTAAGTGATCCTGGGTTGCACCACGTCCTGAATTCTAACGCGTGCACACCCTCACGTCTCATCACCCCGACACCGGGTGTCCTGCTACAGTGGACAGCACACCGTCGTTCAATCTGCCTCCATCCTCTGAGATAAGAGCATAATGCACCTGTTACCGCCATCTTAGAGTCCATGGGATTCAGTCTGGCCCTACCCTGGATGTCTTCCTGGTTCTCCACACCCTCTCCCTGTACCTGTTAGGAAGCACCTGTCCTCGTGGTGGCCCATAGGCATCTTAAGTGTCCAAGCAGAGTTGTCCACTTCCCCCACTCAGGCCTGACTTCCCCCGGCGTCCCCATCCAGAATAACGGAACCCCCAGCCAACGGCTGCTCATTGAGGGCTATCCCCACCACCGAGTGGTCAGACTCTCCCAGGACCCCCACTTCTCTCACTTCCCCAGCTGTCACCCATCAGCCACCACCAGCCCAGGCCCTGCCTGCGGCCATCCGTGACCACCGCGGCCAGTGGTCCTTCTCAGAGCCTACGTAGGAAGCTTAGAGAGAGAGAAACATGACAGCAGGAGAGGGAAAGACACCAGGGACAACAGTGGAAAGCAGAGAAACTGAAGCACCCAGAGTGGAGACAGAAACATAAATGAGAGCGAAGACATTGGGCGAAGAGACCGGTGGTCCACAGCCAGTCCCTGAGCACCCCAAGCTGATCTAAGGGGATCAGTGAAGTGACAAACATCCCACCAGACTGACAAATAAAGCGGGAGAGAAGATGCCGATGGCCACTGTCAGCGATGGGATGGCAGGTGTCACGCTACCCATGAATTTAACAGCTTAAGGTCTGGCGTTGTGGTGCAGCGGGTTAAGATTGTGAGCACCGGTTCAAGTCCCGGCTGCTCCACTTCTGATCCAGCTCCCTGCTAATGCACCTGGGAAAGCAGTGGAAGATGGCCCAAGTACCTGGGCCCCTGCCATCCACGTAGGAGACCCAGCTGGAGCTCCAGGCTGCTGGCTTCAGCCCAGCCCAGCCCTGGCTGTTGTGTCCACGTGGGGATTGAACCTGTGCATCGAAGATCTCTCGGTCTGCACCCCCCATCTCTGCCTTTCAAATAAATAAATCTTAAAAATATATATATAGCAAAGCCTTACAGTTAATGTCATGTGTGCAATGAGCATTTGGCCTCGGAGTTAAGATGCCCGCACACCACGTGAGCGTGCCTGGATTTGATGCCCGCCTCTGGCCCCTGACCCTGGGAGCCAGTGATGATGGCTCGAGTAGTGGAGTCCTGGACACCCACGGGAGAGACCTGAACTAAGGTCCCAGCTCCCAGCTCTAACCTCAGCCCAGTCCTGGCTGCCGTGGCATTCGGGGAATGAACCGGTGGATGGGGGAGTTCTCTCTCTCTCTCTCTGTCTCGTTCACTCCTCTGCCTATCAGATACATAATTTTTTAAAAAAAAACAATCCTGCACTTGAAATACTTCCTCCCAAGGATTAGGAACAAAGCAGTGTCTCCACTCTCACCCCGCCCCCCCCTCTTTTTTTTTTTTTTTTTTTTGATAGGCAGAGTGGACAGTGAGAGAGAGAGACAGAGAGAAAGGTCTTCCTTTGCCGTTGGTTCACCCCTCAATGGCCGCTGCAGCTGGTGTGCTGCGGCCAGCGCACCGCTCTGATCCGAAGGCAGGAGCCAGGTGCTTCTCCTGGTCTCCCATGGGGTGCAGGGCCCAAGCACTTGGGCCATCCTCCATGGCACTCCCGGGCCACAGCAGAGAGCTGGCCTGGAAGAGGGGTAACCGGGACAGAATCCGGCGCCCCGACCGGGACTAGAACCCGGGGTGCCGGTGCCGCAGGTGGAGGATTAGCCTGTTGAGCCACGGCGCCGGCCTCTCACCCCTCTCATTCAGCGCAGGACCAGACGTTTAGCCAGTGCAGAAGCAAGGCCAGGAAGTAGAAGGCACACACAGGAAAAACAGGGCTCTCTGCAGCTACAGGTGCCCCGACTGTCTCCATGGAAAATCTACAGAAACCAACCCGACCCCCCAGAACCAGGGAGTGACTTCAGTGAGGCCACCAGAGCTGACTAGCAAAGAACACGGAGACATCGAAATCAAAAAAGTACGACTTCTACTTTTTTACCCCCTCCCAAAAAGAACACTGTTTATAGCCACTCAAAACAACGAAATAACTGAGTATAAATCTTAGCAAAACAAGTATGGGACTTGTATGCTGAAAACTGTAGGAAATCAATGAACAAAGATAAAAGAAATTTGTCAAAAACACTAAAAAAAATGAATGAAGAGACATGCCATGTTCCTAGACTGAAAGACTCAACATACTAAAGACCTCCACTGTCGTCAGACAGACACCCAGGTTTAATGTAATTCCTAACTTAACAATCCCGCCATGCATTTCTTGGTACAGACAGACAAGTTATTCTAAAATGTATAGGACCTGAACCAGGACTCTGATGGGAGATGCTGGGGATGGCAGGTGGCGGCTTAACCTGCTGCACCACGAGGCCAGCCCCTGCGTTCATGGCCCCAACCAATCACAGCCAGATTATTCCGGACTTCCCACCAGGACGCTGCTCTCGCAGTAACTAAAGGGACCAAGAGGCTGGGGGAGTGGGCACAGGAGGCGGACAGGTAAAAGTCTGCCAAGGTCATGGTCATTTTTTTCCAGATTCTTCTTAGCAAAGCAGCAAGGGGCTGTCACAGTCACAGGACAGGGCCTGCTCCCCAGGGGCTCAGAGCCGCAGGATGGATGGACGGACGGACAGGCAGACAGCTGCTTACACTGGGCGGGTAGAGAAGATTCTGGAAGAACAGAACTGAAGGACTCCACGTTCTGTCTGGCAGGGGTCGGGAAGTCTCGGTGACGCTAGGCCCTGGAGATGGCCCCAACGGGAAAAGGGACAAAAACGAGAGGGGGTGGGGGAGGCGGCTGAGGGCTGTGCCACCCCAGGCTCCTGCCCCAGCCTGTTTTCCCTCGGGAGCTGCGTGCCAACACACATGAAAGCAGCCAGGGGCTTCAAAGGGAGCGCGAAGGCAACCAAAATGGGGCCGCACACAGCTTCGGGAGAGGGGGAGGCGACCAGAACACACAGAAACCCCAGCGCTTCTGACTCAGACACGAGGAGTGGCCGGGCCCACAAGCTCCGCCCCCGCGGGGCTCAGGGGACCGCCCTCCAGAGCCCCTCCGCTGCAGCCACACCGCAGCTGGCAATGCATCTTACAGCTGGGGAAACTGAGGCACGGGGGACAGATCACGGCCCATGAGACGCCCACAGAAGTCTGCTGAGGGCTCTGGAAAAGACTGCCACTCTCTTCCCCCTCCCTCTCTCCCCTCTTTCCCTCCCTCCCTCTCTCCCTCCCTCTGTCTCCCTCTGTCTCCCTCTCTCCCTCCCTCTCCCTCCCTCTCTTTCCCTCTCTCCCTCCCTCTCTTTCCCTCTCTCCCTCCCTCTCTCTCTCTCTCCCTCTCTCCCTCCCTCTCTCTTCCTCTCTCCTTCTTTCCCTCTCTCCCTCCCTCTCTCTCCCTCTCTCCCTCCCTTTTCCCCTCTCTCTCCCTCTCTCTCCCTCCTCCCTCTCTTTCTCTCTCTCCCCCTCTTTCCCTCTCTCCTTCCCTCTCCCTCTCTCTCTCCCCCTCTTTCCCTCTCTTCCTCCCTCTCTCTCTCCCTCTCCCCCTCTCTCTCTCCTTCTTTCCCTCTCTCCCTCCCTCTCTCTCCCTCTCTCCCTCCCTTTTTCCCTCTCTCTCCCTCTCTCTCCCTCCTCCCTCTCCCTCTCTCTCTCCCCCTCTTTCCCTCTCTTCCTCCCTCTCTCTCCCTCTCTCCCCCCTCTCTCTCCTTCTTTCCCTCTCTCCCTCCCTCTGTCTCCCTCTCTCTCCCTCCCTCTCTCTCTCTCCCCCTCCCTCTCTCTTCCTCTCTCCCTCTCTCTCTCCTTCTTTCCCTCTCTCCCTCCCTCTATCTCCCCCCTCCCTCTCTTTCTCTCTCTCTCTCTCTCCTCCTCTTTCCCTCTCTCCCTCCCTCTCCCTCTCTCTCTCCCCCTCTTTCCCTCTCTTCCTCCCTCTCTCTCCCTCTCTCCCCCTCTCTCCCTCCCTCTTTCCCTCTCTCTCCCTCTCTCTCCCCCCCTCCCTCTCTTTCTCTCTCTCTCTCCCTCTCTCTCTCTAATAAGAACTTCTTCCTTTCCCAGGACCCTGTTGTGTGAGACGTGATGTCTGGAGCTGCCGCCGCCCCTCTGTGCCACTGGAGGACATCATGGTACGCACACAGGGGCTGGTGGAGACTGAAGCCAAGGAGAGGCCAGAGGGGGTGCTGGGAGTGACATGCTTTGTGTAGGAGAAGCCTGCAGAACGGGGACCGGAGACAAGGAAGCACACGGAACTCCAGGCCACCTAGGGATGCAGGTGCCAGCTGTGCAACCTGCTCAGCCAGCAGCCAGAGTGGCTGCTCCCCACCCTAACTCATTATGAGTGACTGACAAGAAAAAGCGCACAGTGGGTTGAGCATCCGCCTGCAGTGCCTGCATCCCACATGTGCGCCGGTTCAAGTCCCGGCTGCTCCACTTACAGTCCAGCAGCTCCCTGTTGATGGCCTGGGAAAGCAGTGGAAGATGGCCTAATATGAGCCCCTGCACCTACATGGGAGACCTGGAATAAGCTCCTGGCTCCTGGTTTCAGATCAGCCCAGCTCCAGCCATCGCAGCCATTTGAGGAGTGAACTAGTAGATGGGGATCCTCCCTGTCTCTCCCTCTCACTATCTGTAACTCTGCCTCTCAAATAAATAAATAAATCTTCTAAAATAAATAAATAATTAAGCTTTCCCTCAAAAATTCTTTTAAAAAAGAAAAGTAAAAGAGTGTCAGGGTCAGAGTGGTGGCATAGTGGGTAAAGTCACTGCCTGCAGCGCCAGCATCCCATATGGGTGCCAGTTCCAGCCACAGCTCTTCCATGTCCAATCCAGCGCTCTGCTGTGGCCTGGGAAAGCAGCAGAAGATGGCCCAAGTCCTTGGGCCCCTGCACCCATGTGGGAGACCCTGAAAAAGCTTGTGGCCCCTGGCTTCAGATACACCCACCTCTGGCCATTGCGGCCATCTGGGGAGTGAACCAGCGGATGGAAGACCTCTCTCTGTGTCTCTCCTTCTCTGTCTGTAACACTTCCTCTCAAATAAACAAATAAAATATTTTTAAAAATGCCTGCATTCCCACACTGGGGAGCCTGGGCTCAAGTCCCTGTTCCAGCTCCCTGCTAACGTGCACCATACAAGGCAGCAGTGAGGGTTCGGGGACTGGGCTCCTGCCACCCCCATGGGATACCTGGACTGAGCTCCCGGCTCCCGGCCCAGCCTCAGCCTTGGGGGCATTTGACCTAGCAGCTACTTGGGGCAGCAGCATCCTGTATCCGAGTGCCCGGGTTCCAGTCCCGCCTCCCGCCCTGATTCCAGCTTCCTGGAGGTGGCGGACCCCCACCACCCACAGGAGAGACCCACACTGTGCTCGGCCTGGCCCAGCCCTGGCTGCTGTGAATTTGCAGACGGGAGCTCTTCTCCTTAGCTGTCCATCTTCCTGCCTCTCACTCTGCTAAGAAATTATTCTTTAACTATGAATTTATTTGGGTGCAAAAAAAATTCTCACTGGCAAATTTTTTTCCAGGGTACATGGAATGTGTGTATCACTTAAAAAATATGGACAGGTCAGCTGGTGCCGCGGCTCACTAGGCTAATCCTCCGCCTGCAGCGCCGGCACCCCAGGTTCTAGTCCCGGTCGGGGCGCTGGATTCTGTCCTGGTGGCTCCTCTTCCAGTCCAGCTCTCTGCTGTGGCCCGGGAGTGCAGTGGAGGATGGACTGGGTCCTTGGGCCCAGCACCCAGAGACCAGGAGGAAGCGCCTGGCTCTTGGCTTCAGATTGGCACAGCGCGCCGGCTGTAGTGGCCATTTGGGGGGTGAACCAATGGAAGGAAGACCTTTCTCTCTGTCTCTTTCTCATTGTCTAACTCTGCCTTTCAAAAAAAAAATATGGACAGTTTAAAAATGCTTGCAACTAAAATATATTCCTACTTCTAATTCCATTTCCCATGAACATCTTGAATACCCTCGTGTGTGTATATATATGTGTGTACATACACACATGAGCACTGCCTGTGCATATACACACATAACATACATATACACAAATATGCATACGTGTGACACACGTGACATTGTGCAGGCATGCCGCTCACTGAAGCATAATCCGTAATGGCAAAAACTAGGAAGCCACTTAAATACCCATTAGTCGGGATGTGGGAAATAGATGGTACCTTCTCACAATGGAGCACCATGCAGCTGTTAAAAGTACCCCCACACCTGCGGGCGCCCTCGTTCCTGCCTAGGACGGGCTGGCCCAGGGGACGGGAGCACGGGCCGGGGCTGCTGGGTGCACGCTGGTCTCTGGCAATGAAAGTGCAGCCGAGCCTGAGATAGCCCGCCACTGTTGACGCTGTGTGTCAGTTTGGCGACACCAGTGCGCTCTAGGCGTGCGGCCGGCCCGGGACAGCGAGAGGGGCGGGGCCGGGGCGGGGCTTGCGGCAGAGGTGGAGCTGATGAGAGGGGCGGGGCCGGGGCGGGGCTAGTGAGAGTGGGTCTGGACGGAGTTGCTAGGAAAGGTGGGGCGGGGCTTGTGGGGGTGGGGCTAGCGATAGGATAGGGGCAGGGCTTGTGGCTCAGGGCGGAGCTAGCGGCCGTTACCTCACGAGGCTGGCGCAGGGCCCCGGCCAGCGGCAGCCCTGGTACACGCGCTGCACCACCGTCTCCGAGCCATTCTGCACCTGGCAGGACACGGTCCGCGTCACCGTGTGATGGCACCAGTGCCTGTGGGGACAGTAACAGCCAGGTCAGCAGAGGCGCAGGGCTTCGGTCTGGCCCAGGCATGGCTCAGCCCGGGCTCACCTCCCCCTGCCCTCTCCTGCTTCCACCCCCTCCCAGCCACAGGCAGTGTCTTGAAAGCCGTCCCTGTCCCTGGCACTGCTTCCACGGGACTCGTCTGGCATCTGCCACCAGCCCCAGGAGGAAAATGGGCAAGCCGACAGCCAGTGTCCTGGGGGAGAGAGCTGTGGCCCCCAGCTGGAGACGACCGAGCAGGGAGGGGACCGAGGCCGGCCTCAGAGCAGTGAACCTGGCCATGGCGGGGGGTGGGGGGTGCTGTGAGCGAGCCCGGCTCTGGTTTGATCGTGAACTCCAAGTTCATGTGTTAGAAACTTCATCCCCATTCTTGGTGGTATCTCCAGGAGGGCTCTGCTCTGGTGAGCGCCTCCATCCATTTACAGATTATCCGGTTAACGAGCTATGGCTGCAGCCACTTTGGACCTGTCGCCTGTCAGCGGGTGACACCCCGGGCCCTGCAGAGTCCCGCCAGCAAGAAGCACCCCCACCCTGCAGCCCCTCGGCCATGAACCTCCCAGCCGCGAGGACCCGGAGCTGAATGCCTCTTTATCCTTCAGGAAAAGGGCAGGCAGGTATAGCAACAGGAAACAAAGAGCCCCCCTTGAGTCAGATCAGCCCTCCCCAGCAGGGCACGGGTCTGCCAATCTACTGAGCAGAAGCAAGTGAGGTCATGGATGGAGTCCCAGCTCCCTAACCTGGGGTCAGACCTCTCATGTGGCCCCCGTGTGAGCCAGCAGTGGGGTCAGCCCATGAGGCTGCCAGGAGACAGACTGCTGCTCCCAGGCAGAGCTGGCCGTGGGTGCACTGAGCTGCCCGCAGCAGCTGTCATGGGTGTCCCGTCCTGGAAGGGGTGGGCAGGGGCAGGGTTCACACTGGGTGGGGGCAAAGGGTAGAGAGCCATTGAGCGCTGTGGCTCAGCGGGTTAATTAAGCCACCACTGGCAATGCTAGCAGCCTGTTAGACTGCCATTTGAGTCCTGGCTGCTCCACTTTCCAATCCAGCTTCCTGCTAATGCACCTGGGAAAGCAGCAGAAGATGGCCCAAGTGCTTGGGCCCCTGCACCCACGTGGGAGACCAGGAAGAAGCTCCTGGCTCCTGGCTTCTGCCTGGCCCAGCCCTGGCTGGTACAGCCACGTGAGGAGTGAACCAGCAGATGGAAGCTCACTCACTCTCTTTCTCTCTCTTCCCCCCCTTCTCTTTGTTGTTCTGTGTTTCAAAGAAATAACCATGAATAAAGCATCTTTAATATAAAAGAGAGAGAGAGAGAGAGACGCAAGAGGATCTTGGGGACTCACCTTATTGGCAAAGAAGTGAAAGAAGTAAAAGTGTTTCAGTGAGAAGGGAACCTGGACAGAACGGGGTTCCCAGAGCACCTGCTGGTGCCAGCACAGGGGAGCAGGGTGGGGACTGAACCCCAGGGGGTCCAAGGACAGCCCAAGAGGACTTCTCCTCAGTCTATCTGCCATGCTGGAGCACTGGGTACAAACTGAGCCACCCCATGGACCAGCTCACCAGCTCCCTGACAAAGTATCCCTATAGGGTCAGCGTCATGGCACAGCGGGCAAAGCCGCCACCTGCAACACCCATGTGGGCACCGGTTCAAGTCCCGGCTGCTCCACTTCCAATCGCTCTCCCTGCTAATACGCCGGGGAAGGCAGAAGATGATGGCCCAAGTGCTTGGGTCCCTGCACCCGTGGGGCTCCTGGCTTCAGTCTGGTCCAGCCATGGCTCTTGTGGACATCTGGGGAGTGAGTTAGCTGATGGACGATCTGCTTCTCTCTCGCTCTCTCTCTAATAAATGAAAATATATACATTTTTTATAACAAATTGTTTAGAAAGAAGGAGCAGCCTGTCAAAGCTCCTGGTGCTGCAGCTGAGCCGAGAGCATCTCCCGTCCTGGGAGATGGGGGCTGCGCTGTGTTCAGGATTCCCATGGACGCGGAGGGAGAATTCCGAAGACTGTGCACCCCACAGGGTCCTGGAAATCTTGGCCCCCGGGCCCGTGTCGCAGAGGAGAGCGCCGAGGGCCAGAGAGGGGAGAAAGGGCCCGAGGTGGCACAGCGAGCTGGTGACAGACAGGGCCAGAGAGGGGAGAAAGGGCCCGAGGTGGCACAGCGAGCTGGTGACAGACAGAGCCGGGAGCAAAGCCAGGGCTCTTGTTTCCAATTTCCTCTCTTCCTCCAGCAATCAACAGGGAGACTGGTTCCCAATGCTCAATCCAGAAAGGGCTGGGGGGCTGGGGGGCTGATAAGAATCTGTGGAATGCGGCTGCTCCAGGGCTGGCTGTGGACTTTGACATTGGATATCCAGCGGGGATGGGGATGGCATGGACCCCAGCCCTTGGGCCTCCAGGCAGCGCAGCCCCACTGGACCGTTGCTCCCTGGGTGTAAATGTGGGGTGGCCTGTGGCACACGGCCAGCAGCTGGCCCCGGGGTCTCAACCCCAGTACCTCGATTCCCCAGGCACCAGGGAATCCAGACACGGTGCACCAGGGAATCCAGACACGGTGCGTCCCCAAGGCCTGCTCTTCCTGCCTCCCAGAGGCGGTGAGGGTTGGCAGCTCATCAAAGCCCCAGCAGGTAGGGGCGGAAACAGGAAGTAATCACACTGTGTCTGAGACAAAGAGTGGGCTTGGAGCCCGGGCATCACTGTGTGACCCCTCTGGGCCCATCCCACTCTGGGCTCTTCCTCCTCCTCTTCCTCCTCCCCCAGCCTCCTCTTCCTTTTCTTTCCTTTTGTTTTTTTTTTCTAGGATTTATTTATTTATTTGAAAAGCATAATGACAAAGAGAGAGAGAAACAGAGTAAGAGAGAGAATTTGCTGGTTCCCCAAATGGCCTCAAAGCCAGGAGCCAGGAACTCCATCCGGGTCTCCCATGTAGGCAGAAGGGCACCAAGCACTTCCGCCATCCTCCAGGCGCATCAGCGGGGTGCTCCAGTATGGGCTAAGCCCACTGCACCACAACGCTGCCTCCTCCTCCTCCTTCCCCCCTTCCTCCTCCTCACTCACCCCCCTCCCCGGCAGCAGCCCTGCAGCTGGGGGAAACCACCACGTGCCATCACACAGAGCAGACAGCCGAGCCCATGGCCTCTTCGTCCCATCCAGCCCTCCAGGGCCAGGCTTCCCTGCCCCCAGGTCTCCAGGAACCAGGGAAAGCCTGGCCCCTCCACCCTTGCGGGACGGCTTGTCCCCAAGGCCAGGACTTGGGTGGGGACGGCGTCCAGCCAGAGGGACACAGATGGGACACACAAGCAGTGTCCTGGGGGGCGACACCCTGGGTTCCCATCCCCCAGCCCCTGGCCCAGGGCTAGCAAGGGGCACACATCACTAACAGCACACATGAACTGCTCAACTCAGTAGCTGAGATCTGGAACCAACCCGGATGTCCATCAACCGATGACTAGATAAAGAAAACGTGGTGTACGTGTCCAGTGGAATACTACTCAGCCATAAAAAACAATGAGATCCTGTTTTTCATATCAAAATGCCTGCATCGGAGACCATCACGCTTGGCAAAATAAGCCATTTCACGTGTTTTCCCTGGTCTGGGTAACTAATACACAGAGTACCAAAGAAACGCAATTTGTAGGAGCAAAATGAACATCCTGAGATTTGACCATTTGTTTATAGCTCTGGTCTGTTCCCCCAAGCAACAGTGGCTTTTCCACTTACTACTTCTTGAATTCCGTATCTAGTGGAGGGTTAAGTGAATTGAAAGCATGTCATTGTAGAAATTAGGAGGAAAATAGGAAGGAGAAGAGAGGGTGGGAAGGATCTTTAAGCTCTTTATTTTTGGGAGGAATTTTTATTTATTTATTCATTTGAGAGGTAGAGCTACAGACAGTGAGAGGGAGAGACAGAGAGAAGGGTCTGGCTGCAATGGCCGGAGCTGTGCTGGTCCGAAGCCAAGAGCCAGGAGCTTCTTCCTGGTCTCCCACGCGGGTGCAGGGGCCCAAGGACTTGGGCCATTTTCTACTGCTTTCCCAGGCCATAGCAGAGAGCTGGATCGGAAAGGGAGCAGCCGGGACTAGAGCCGGTGCCCATATTGGATGCCAGCGCCGCAGGTGGAGGATTAACCTACTTCGCCATTCCGGCGGCCTCATCTTTAAGCTCTTAAAACTGTATATGGAGGGGGTCTGCGCTGTAGCAGTCGAAGATGGCCCCAAGTGCTTGGGCCTCTGAACCCACACAGGAGACCTGGAAGAAGCTCCTGGCTTTTGGGAATGAACCAGAGGTTTGGAGACCTCTCTCTCTCTGCATTCTACCTCTCTGTAACTCTGCCCTTCAAATAAATAAATAAATCTTTTTTTTTTTTTTTGACAGGCAGAGTGGACAGTAAGAGAGAGAGACAGAGACAGAGAGAAAGATCTTCCTTTTCCATTGGTTCACCCCCCAAAGGCTGCCGCAGCTGGCACGCTGTGACTGGTGCACCGCACTGATCCGAAGGCAGGAGCCAGGTGCTTCTCCTGGTCTCCCATGGGGTGCAGGGCCCAAGCACTTGGGCCATCCTCCACTGCACTCCTGGGCCACAGCAGAGAGCTGGCCTGGAAGAGGGGCAACCGGGACAGAATCCGGCACCCCGACCGGGACTAGAACCGGTGTGCCAGCGCCGCAAGCGGGCAGCGGAGGATTAGCCTATTGAGCCGCGGCGCCAGCCATAAATAAATCTTAAAAAAAAAAAAAGGGGGGGTGGGTGGGGGGAACTGGACATGAGGTATATGTAACTCTTTGTACTGGTTCCCAACCTTTGTTTTGTAAATTTAAAACTATTCTGAAATAAATCATTTAAGGAAACACTGCTAAAATAAATTAAAGCAAGGTTATTAAAAAAAGAATGAAGAAGGTGGCATGGGGGGGGCGGGAGGGACTGAGCCCACTCGGGGCTGCCCCCAGCCGCGGGTGCCCTGGGACCCAACCCTGCCCACTCTCTGCGTTCCTTCAGAAACATGGGCCCTGCCCCCCCACCCCGGCTGAGCTGTGCAGACCCCACCTGAGCCAGGTTCCAGAAGGTTTTCTCCAGCTGCCCCACGAGCCCACTGACACCCCCGGCTTCCCGCGCAGCGGCCTGGCCGCAGCCCACTGGAGAAATCGGAGCCGCCTGCCGGGGTCTCTTTGTTCTCCCCGGTGATTAAAGGCAGATGTGCCGGCAGTGCAAGGTGGCAGTACCCACCGTCCCCTCACCTTTCCCTGCAGACATCACAGGGTCGACCACAAGAAAGGCCCGGAACGTCGGGGTGGGGGGTGGGGGGACGGCAGCTCCCACCCCCAGCCTGGGGCGAGCCCTGTTCCCAGCGCTGATTAAAGGGTTTTCCCCCCAGGGACCCCGCCGCCGCCACCGCCGTGGGTTCCCCCGGAGCGTCTTCCCCAGCCAGGGCCATCCTGGGACAGAGCGCAGCTGCCTGATGTGGTGCCACTGGTCTGTGGGTTTCGCCAGGGGATCAAAAACAGAAAAAATTAGATCCGTCGTGAGCTGCGGAGTGCTCTGAGCCAGGCCACCCCAAACGCCACACATGAAAAGGCTAAAACACAGAGCCTGGCCGGTCTCCTTTTAGAAGGATTTCTTTTAATCAGACGTGGGGTTAGAATTCCTGGAGGTAATGTTCTCCACCCCCCACGGTGTCCCCACCACCCCAGGACCTCACAGCAGGACGCTGGGAGCCCTGTGACAGCGAGATCGCCAAGCTGCTCTGCGCGGGGACAGAACCTTCCAGCAGCCGCCAAGCAGCCCCGAAGGTCTCTGGCTGCCTGATCCTCGGAGCCTGCAAGTCAGGACCAGGACGCTGCGCCCATTCTACAGATGAAGGGAGTGCCCCAGAGGCCCCGCTCTGCCGGTCTCCCCCTGCTACTTTAACAGACACCACCAACTTAGAGATTAGAAAGGATACACATGTATTCTCTTGCAGCTCAGAATCCAAAGCCCGGTGTAGTGGCATGGTGGGCTAAACAGCCATCTGCCGTGGTCCCACTTCCCGTCCAGCTCCCTGCCAAGGCGCCTGGGAAAGTGGCAGAACATGGCCCAAGTGCTTGGGCCCCTGCACCCACGTGGGAGACCAGGATGGAGCTCCTGGCTCCTGGCTTCTGCCTGGTCCAGCCCTGGCTGTTGTGGGCATTTGGGGGAGGGAACCAGGAGATGAAAGATCTCTCCGTCTAGCTCTGTTTTACAAATAAATAAGTAAATATTTAAGAGAAAAAACAAAGAAAAAGGAAACATATAATCTAGCATAGATTTAAAAGAGGCAATCCTTAAATTATGTGTAGCAAAAGCACACACCCACCCCCCCCCCACCTGTCTGAGGTCCATGTGGGTTCACCCTGGCTAAGTAGTGGCTGCTCCACTGGCCCAGATCCGCATCTAAGCTTGCTTCAAGTCAGCAACACTCAAAGCGAGGTCCTGTGTGTCTCCCTTGCTCCCGGCTTATGTCAGCCCTACCAAAGCGGGCCAGACTCGTCTTGTTCCAGAGACATCGGCCTGGAGTCTCCCGCCTCCCTCATCACCCCTGACTCCCAAACTCATCAACCCACAGCCCAACCCCTCCTTTGCCACGCACTTCCAAGCCAACGTCCACCTGCCCTACTCCCTGCAGGCCAGGTGCCCGATGGACTAGGGACACCCCCTGCACCCCAGGACCTGCTATTGCTCGAGGCGGCCAGTCCGATGCCTACTTGCCCTGCCTCGCCTGCTTCTCCCTGTCTCAGTGTGGCCCTGCCCATCCTGGGAGCCACGGCAGTCATCATGGATCCAGTGGCCGTTCCGACCCCTCGCTGTGGCTACCTGGCCACTCCCTGCAGCCAGGATGAATTCACGGCTCAGACAAAACCCTTAGGGAGCATTAACAAGAACCAGAATCCCCCAGCAAGCCCCGGCGACCCCAGCTCAAAGGGGGTGACCGACCCCCTCCACTCACGGGCACACACAAACTGTTGCCACCAGGGCACGCCTGCGTGTGCGTGTGCTGACATCCGCCCCGGCTCCGTCCCCCCAGCAGGCTGCTGTCTGCAGAGCCAGGCCTCCTGCCGGCCTCCGGACAGAGGCTTCCGTTAGCAGGTCGGGCAGGGGCAGAGGGCAGGGGCGGAGAGGAGACTGGGAACCTGGCTCCTGGTGCAGCCGGGAAGCCAGCGAGGGAGGGGGGAGGGACTGGGTCAGCAGAGGATCGGTTCCTGATCCCTGAGACCGCCCTCGTGAGATATTTCCGGAGCAGCCTCCCCTTTCCACCCACTCCCACTTCAAAGGGATTCCCGCCCCCACCTCGCTAAAGCTGGTGGCCTCTGTGGCTTTGTCAAAGTGGCTCTGGAGAGCTGCCCTGGCGGAAGACGGTGCAGCCAGGACCTCCCCACTCCAGCCGGACCTGCTCTGGAGGAGAGGCCACAGTCTCAGTTTCCCAGGAGGCTTTGGACCAAGCTAGCGCTCCCGTGTGCACTTTTACATGCACCCATAGCTGCGCTGAGGTTTGCAGTCCAGATGCTATGAGGCATTGCTCCTGGTGTGTGTCTGACCCAGGGAGCTCCTGCAGCACGGGGCAGCTGCCTCTGGCCACCCTGCAGTTCACAGCACCCAGTAGGTCCACAGTGTGTGTGAGCCTGAACTCCCTACATTCAGGGGTGGATGTCTCCATCTTCCCAGGTGGTCTCCCTTCTCTTCCCCTCCAGAGGTCTTGTTCATGCAACCCGTCCTGAGTTAGCACAACTAACAGTGCTGGTTGAAATATCAAGTGATGGGGCCGGCACTGTGCTGCAGAGAGTTAAAGCCCTGGCCTGAAGCGCCGGCATCCCATATGGGTGCCGGTTCTAGTCCCGGCTGCTCCACTTTCTATCCAGCTCTCTGCTATGGCCTGAGAAAGCAGTAGAAGGTGGCCCAAGTCCTTGGGCCCCTGCACCCATGTGGGAGACGTGGAAGAAACTCCGCGCTCCTGGCTCCTGGCTTCAGGTCAGTGCAGCTCCAGCCATTGCAGCTATCTGGGGAGTGAACCAGCAGATGGAAGACTTCTCTCTCTCTCTCTCTCTGTGTCTCTACCTCTCTCTGTAACTCTTTCAAATAAATAAAATAAATCTAAAAAAAAAAAGAGATATCAAATGAAAAGTACATGTTATTTGGTGGATTGCGAAGTTGGGGGATTCTTAAGAGCTAGAAGCTAACAGATGGTATGAATTCAAGTCCTAGCCTCCACACACACACACCCCTTTCTTAGAAAGCTACTGGAGGGTCTGCTCCATCACCATGAGAGAGTAAACAAGAAACAGTGGAATGAGGGTCCGACACCACGGGGAGGCTTGAGGCACAGCGACTCTTCAGAACCTCTGTAAGGGAGAATCCAGGATTGTTGGTCTCACCCTCGGCCAGCCCAGACCGCGGCAGATGGAAGCTCAGGGAACAATGCTGCATAACTGCAGGACAAAGGAGAGGGCTAAGGATCATCCCCCTTGGGGCTGGCACTGTGGCGCAGCGGGTAAAGCCACAGCCTGCAGTGCCGGCATCCCATATGGGCGCCAGTTTGAGACCCAGCTGCTCCATTTCCAATCCAGCTCTCTGCTATGGCCTGGGAAAGCAGTAGAAGATGCCCCAAGTCCTTGGGCCCCTGCACCCGTGTGGGAGACCTGGAAGAAGCTCCTGGCTCCTGGCTTTGGATCAGCACAGCTCTGGCTGTTGCTGCCACTTGGGAAGTGAACTAGTGGGTGGAAGATCTCTCTCTCTCTCTCTCTCTCTCTCTTCCTCTGCCTCTCTATAACTCTGCCTTTCAAATAAATAAATAATCTTGAAAAGAAAAGAACAGAACAGGAGCAGCTGGGACTTGAACAGGTGCCCATATGAGATGCTGGTGTCGTAGGCGATAGCTGGCCAACGCCAGCCCCACAGACTGCTCCTGTGTAGTGTTCACCACTGCCACCTTACTGCGGCCTCTGCCCCTCGTGCGGCTTTGCTCAAGCCTTTGTGATTCCAGAACCCCTGGGGGTTCATGCATTCTCCTCTGTGAGACTGACAACCGGGACTCTTCTTTAAACATTATTTATATATTTATTTTTATTTGAGAGGCAGGGTCCCCATGCACCGATTCGCTCCCTAAATGCTCACAACAGCCAGGGCTGCAGCCAGCAAAGCCAGGAACCTGAAGCTCAATCCAGGGGCCCCGCGGCACGGACCCTCACCTGCGGCCTCCCAGGGTGTGCACTAGCAGGACTCTGGCATCAGAGGCAGAGTCACGTTCCAGTGTGGCGTGCAGGCACCCCAGGCAGCATCCCAATCCCTGTGCCGGACGCCCGCTCCGTGGTGGTCCTTTCTAAATCACTGTGTAGCCCTGGCTGCCCACACGGTCCCTGGTAAATCACAGGACTAAATATCCCCAGAAGGCATGAGAGCCCCTCCCTGGAGACCTCTGGACAAACGTGTTCAATGCAAAAGGCAGGACCCAAGGCTAAATACACTGACGTTCCTCCTTAATACGCATGCTCTCAACTCCGCACAAATGATCAATGCGTAAGCACACAGCAAAGAGCAAAAGGAAACATCCCCAGCCGTCATCGCGGCTCACTAAGCTAATCCTCCGCCTGCAGTGCCAGCACCCCAGGTTCTAGTCCCGGTTTGGGTGCCAGGTTCTAGTCCTGGTTGCCCCTCTTCCAGTCCAGCTCTCTGCTGTGGCCCGGGAAGGCAGTGGAGGGTGGCCCAAGTGCTTGGGCCCTGCACCCGCATGGGAGACCAGGAGGAAGCACCTGGCTCCTGGCTTCATTTCGGTGCAGCGCCGGCAGTAGCGGCCATTGGAGGGGGAACCAACGGAAGGAAGACCTTTCTCTCTGTCTCTCTCTCTCTCACTGTCTAACTCTGACTGTCCAAAAAGAAAAAGACCTCTATGTAAAACCTCAAAAGCCTTCAATTCTACGGAAGGAAACATGGAGAGAAACCCTAGGATTGGATTTGGTGATGACTGCGCCGACCAGGGAAGAAAACCACAGCTGAATCGGATGACATCCGTATCTAAAACCTCCGGGCGACTCACAAACAGGGGAGAAAAACGCTACGTCTGATGGGAGGCCAGCGTCCAGAACGCGGCAGGAGCTTGTACAACAGTAAACACAGACACACACACAATTTTAAAGGGGGAAAGCACTTAACAGGCACCCAAGAGATCCAAGTACAAACGACCGATGTGAAAAGACACCCAGCCGCCCTGATCGGGAGGGAGGTGCAACCAAAACCATGATGCGCCGCCGGCACCTCACGCCCAGCAGGCTGGCTGCTCCCAATAGAAAAATAATAAAATAAAAAATAGCACCGGAGATGACAAGCACTGGTGAAGACGTGGAGAAACTGCCTGGAAATGTAAAACGGTGTAACTACTTCGGAAAATCCCACACTGACTTCCCAAAGACTAAAGACAGAATTCCCCGAGCCGGGCACCATGGAGTAGCCACCTGCAGTGCCAGCATCCCCTACAGCCACTGGTTTGACTCTTGGCTGCTCCACTTCCGATCCAGCTCCCTGTTAAGGTGACCAGGAAGGCAATGGAAGACGGCCCAAGTGCCTGGGCCCCTGCACCCACGTGGGTGACCTGGATGGGGTGCCAGGCTCCTGGCTTTGGCCTAGCCCAGCCCTAGGCATTGCAGCCATTTGGAGAGTGAACCAACAGACAGAAGATCTCTCCCCCCATCTCTGTCTTTGGAACAAACAAAATAGATCCTTAAAATGGGGGGGGGGGTGCTCTGGTGTATCGGGTGAAGCAGCTGCCTGCGGTGCCGGCATCCTGTGTGGGCGCCGGTTTGAGTCCCAGCTGCTCCACTTCCAATCCAGCTCTCTGCTGTGGCCTGGGAAAGCAGTGGAAGATGGCCTAAGTCCTGCACCTGCGTGGGAGACCCGGAAGAAGCTCCTGGCTCCTGGTTTTGGATCAACATAGCTCCGGCCATTGAGGCCAATTGGGGAGTGAACCAGCGGATAGAAGACCTCTCTGCCTCTCCTTCTCTCTCTGTGTAACTCTGACTTTCAAATACATAAATAAATAAATCTTTAAAAAAAAAAAAAAGCTAGATGTTGTGTATCTCTGACCACATTTTAAAATGTTTACAAAATGCCACAATCAATGATTGATTTCTTTCTATTTTTCCAGACTCCCTGTAATAAATATAATAAGAACAGGGGGATTAACTTTTTTAAAAGAGGAAATAGGTGGATCCCCTTTCACCTGGACACCTGTGCTGGCCCCAGGGGCCTAAGCCGGGCCGCCCCTGCTTCCCCCAGCTCTGTCTACCTGACACCGACATTTCCATTCCCAGCTCCTCACATCCTTCTTGGAGGCCAGATCGGTCTCAGGTCCAGCGGAAACAGAGCGGCTCTTGGGAGGGTCAGCTTGCATCCCCGCGGGTGGGCGGGCGGGAAGGGGGCCTGCTCAGCCACCCTGCAGGGCTGCCCACCCCCTGCAGCAGGGCAGACACACTTCCCGGCACTCCGTGCGGCTCCCCACAGGCATGGCTCGCCCTGTTTCTAATCCCGGGCAGATCCTGTATCCGAAGTGGAGACGCCGTCCCCATGTGCAGCTGTCCCCAGCGCCAGCCAGCAGGCAGACAACTCGCAGCACCAGCCGCTCCCTGATAAGCCCCCTGCTCATGCAAGAGGCTGGGTCCTCACGCGCGTCAGGCAGTTGCCACCAGGCTGGGCGCTCCAGGTTTGAGCTCAGTTGCAGCCTTCTGTGTACCGTGAACCTCATTTGCAGCCTGGGAAGTCAACACAGGGGTGCCCCCGGGGGTCTGGTTGCAGCTAAATCCTGAGGGGGCCCGGTACTCAGCCCTGGGGTACCAGTCGGAGCAGACAAAGCCATCTAGGATGAGGTTCTGACCCCTCGGGTGTGCAGCCCAATGACAGAGCAAATACATACAACAGGAATAACGTAGACCAGGTCAGGAGACACACAACCCCGAAGAGCAAGGCCAAGTCCAGGGTGACACACAGCCCTGATCAAGACACTGCATTTGATGCTCCCACAGCCCCAGGAACTGGCTGCAAGGAGTCCCATTTCACAGATGAGCAAACTGAGGCAAAGGAAACACAACTTGCCCATGGCCAGAAAGGGAGCCAAGTTTGCCTGACTTGAGGCCTTACCATGGACAGGACTGGAAGTCTCAGGGACCCCAGCTCCTGCAGCCTGCTCCCGGGTCACATCCTGGAGGGACTGACTCTTGGGGCTGACCCTAGAAGCTGAGGTCCATCTGGGGGCGGGGATGGGTCCTCACCCGTCATCCCAGGCCTGGGCAGAGTCCTACGTGCCGACACTAAACCCACAGCCCCTTCTCTCTGGCTCCCTGCAAATGACCCTGGCCAGTGCTTACGCCCAGAGCTGGTCCCACACGACCCGCTTCAAAGGGAGACGCCTCCAGGAAGTCCTCCACATTTGGCCTCATCCAATGGGCGGGAGAACACGGTCCAGATCCTCCTCCAGACAAGGAAGGGCTCCGCTGCGGCCACGTTTGCCTGTGAAGCCCCTCCCCGTGACCCCGTGGCCCCAAGCTTGGCAAGGCTGTGTGTTAGCACATCCTGCCACCGGGCTGCAATGCTGCAGCCAGACGTTGTCCTAAGCACCCTATAGAGGTTCTTCAGATGTTCTTAGAGGGGCGAGAATTCGGGGCTGCAGATAAGACGCTGCGTGGGACGCACGCATCCCATATTGGAGTGCCCAGGTTCAACTCTGGCTCTGCTTTAAGCGTCTTGGGCTCTACCGACTGCACCAGCCAGGCTCTGCACTGGCTCTGCGCTAAATCCCAGCTTCCTGCACCCTGTGAGGCAGTGGTGACAAGTGCTTGGGTCCCGCCACGCCCATAGGAGACCCGGATGGAGCTCCTGGCTTCAGCTTGGTCCAACCCTGGCTGTTGTGGGCATTTGAGGAGTGAGTCAACAGGTGGGAGAGCTTTCTCTGTCTCCTTTTCTCTCTCTCTCTTTCTTTAAAATAAGTTTTAAAAGTGTGAATTGGGAGTTTCTTAAATGGAATTAAAACAGATTTATTTGGTGCAAAAATATCATAATCCATAATATATATTTTCCATGAATTTTTGGAGGACCCGTCGTAGGCACGGATTTCAAAGTTTTCTGCACCAAAAGAAGTTTGCCTTTTATTCCGTTTTTCCACAAACACTTTGAAGCACTCTCATACAAACACTAACTCATGTACATCCCAGGACAATCTTACAAATGCTACGATCGCCCCATCCTACAGATGGGGAACCTGAGGCGCGGTGAGGAACAGTCAGGGCTGAGCACACAGGGCTCCTCTCTCTCCCTCTCTAGGGGGACAGCTCCAGGCTCTGTTAAGGACCTACTCCCACACTTTTCCTCCTCCGGCACACTGGCACTGGAAAAGGCTGCTCCAGGCAGCCGACAGCTCCACCTGCACCCAGACCACACCCTGAGGCCACAGAGACCAAGCCTCCCATCTACAAGGATTACGGAACTAACCTGGCCTGACTCCAGCTCATAGCCCGGTGGGCTCTGTCATTTACAAATAAAGATTTGAAAGGCAGAGTGGCAGAGAGAGGGGGAGAGACAGGGACAGAGAGATCTTCCATATGCTGGTTCAATCCCCAAATGCCACAACAGCCAGAGCCAGGCCAGGCCAAAGCCAGGAGCCTGGAACTCCATCCAAGTCTTCCACGTGCGTGCAGGGGTCCAAACACTTGGGCCATCTTCTGCTGCGTTCCCAGGCGCATTAGCAGGGACCTGGAGCAGCCGGGATTCGAACCTGCCCGGTGCAGGTAGCGGCTTAACTCCCTGTGCCACAGCCGCCCCAAGTTGATCTCTTCCAGGTCTCCAAAGAAAAGCACCCCGGGCCTCATTTCTGGGCGACAGCAAGGCTGGGACCCCTAGATGGCTGGGGGGGGGGGGGGCGTGTGCACACCTCCACATGACCGACTGCAGGGTCCCGGGGGCGCCGTGTGTGCACATTCCCGAAAATCCTGTCGCCCTCCCCTCCCCCGCCCCAGGCGCACTTGGGCAGGGTCCAGCTCCCCGCGCTCTCGGGGCGGCAATGAAGCGTCGGCCCAGCTCGAGCCTGGGGAAGCCAGGAGCCGTGTTCCTGTGGCCGTAGGAACTGTTGCTCTGGGAACGGATTTTAAAATAGCAGACAGGCCGGGGAGAGAGGCGGGGCGGGAGGAAACCGGAGGAGAGTCAGTGTTTGACCAAGGGTCTGGCCACACAGGGGCGGGCCGCCCGGTCTCCGCCCACTGCCCCTTGGAGGCGAGAAGTCACCGCCTCCATGGTCCTTCCAGAAGCGGCTCCCCGAGCTTGGATGAGGACCGTGCGCCAGGATCCCTTGGAACCGCGGGCTCAGAGCTGGGGGCCACAGCCTCGGTTCCCCACAAGGAAGAGGCCGAGGCGTGCGCTTATCCATCCGCCCGTCCCTTTGTTCATTGATGCGCTCAACAAACATCCGTTGAGTGCCTCCTATGTGCAAATCCAAGGCGAGCTGGCAGAATATGGGTGTGAAGACTTCACAGCGGGGCCCTCTGTCCACAGGGCTGACACACACAGCATCTGCGGACTGAACCCTGATCCGTGGCCAAAAAATTTCATCTACACCGAACACGGACACGCCCCTCCCAGCCACGCCACCGACCGTCTGTCTGCCCACAGGGCGCTGCCCGCGAATGAGGCTGGACGCGTGGGCACGTTCTGCGCCTACACAAGGGGCTTGCGCATCCACTCCGCGGGCGTTGGCAGCCACGGGGCCGGCAGCCAGTCCCCCGCCCATAGAGGAAGGGGTGCTGTCTTACGGGGGGGGGGGGGTGAGCTCTGTGCTTTGCTGCCTTTTGCAAGAGAACATGCTGCAGAGAGTTGCAGTGTTCCAAGGGAGCCCAGCAGCGGGCTCGGGGCCAGCCTGGGTCTGCAACCTAGGTCCCTGCCTGGCCCTGGCCCAGCAGCAATGGCCGGCTCCGCGTTCTCCGCTCCCCCTGCTCCGTCCGCGGCCCTTGCCCTGATTCCAGTCCTGCTGCCTCCCTCCAGGACTCAGAAACTGGCTCCTTCCTCTGCCAGCCTCCCCTGACCGGCAGAGCTGGCACAGGCCTGGCCGTGACCACGCCAGGACCCTAAGGGTCAAGGAAAAGGGCCCACCTTCAGCTCCAGAGGCCCAGGCTGTCCCTGCCAGGCCACGCCCCCGGCCCAGCCATTCCAAAACCAACCCCACTACCCACATACGCCAGGTCCTCTCCCCAGCGGACCGTGTGCCTCCAACAATCCTGCTCACCCTACAAGACTCACCCCCAACAGCAACTCCTCCAGGAAGTCCTCAGCGTTTAGCCTCACCCACCAGGCCTGCACCTCCCATCCTAACAAACTGCTCCCCCAGAAAAGGCCTCAGGGGCCCAAATAAAGTGTTTCCTGCGCACTTTTCTTCAAACCTTATTCATACCGTAACTATGAAGCGAATGTGGGAGCAGCCCCATTTCACAGATGAGAAGGGTGAGGCACAGAGACTCCCAGACTAGCTCTTGCTCACGCACACCACACTGTCTCACGGCCAATTCCATGTGTGCCCATGACTCTGTCTTCCCCTAGGAGGTTGGAGCTGCGATGTTTTCATCATAAAGAAATGTCCAATGCACTCACCCCACGCGTGAGAAGACACCACCTGAGACACCCACATCCCATTATCACAAAGTCTGGGTTCAGGTCCCGGCTCTGCTCCCATTCCAGTTCCCTCCTGATGCATCCTGGGAGGCAGCGGATGATGGTTCAAAAGTTTGTGTCCCAGCTGGTGTCACGGCTCACTGGGCTAATCCTCCACCTTGCGGCGCCGGCACACCAGGTTCTAGTCCCGGTTGGGGCGCTGGTTCTGTCCTGGTTGCTCCTCTTTCAGTCCAGCTCTCTGCTGTGGCCTGGGAGTGCAGTGGAGGATGGCCCAAGTGCTTGGGCCCTGCACCCCATGGGAGACCCAGATGATGGAGTTCCAGGCTCCCGGCTTCTGCCAGGCCCAGCCCCAGCCGTTGCAACCGCTTAGGGTGTGAACCAGTGGATGGAAGACTCTCTCTCTCTCTGTATCCTGTATCTATGACCTAGATGGAATACAACAAACAAGCCTTCCACGTGGGCACACCACGTTGTTCCGGGGAACTGGTTTCCGAGGTGTGTGCCTGCGCACGCGCTGGCCTCACATTCCAGGCACTGAGAGAAGTCCCCAGAGTCCCCACGCTCGGGGCTGCGCTCCCAAGGCCACCCACGTAGAGAGGACACCCGCAGAGGCCACGAAAGCATACAGCCCCAGGCCCCAGTCACGCGTGGGTCTGCACGTCCATGTCTATTTTTTAGTGTTCGAGAGCGAGAGAGCTCGCTCTAGATCCGCTGGCCCAATCCTCAGATGCCCACCCTGGCCAAGGCTGGGCCTGGACAGGAACCAGGAGCCAGAACTCCATCCGTGTCTCCCACCTGAATGGCAGGGACCCAGCGCCTTGGGCATCACCGCGCGGGCCAGGATCTACAGGTGCAGGAAGCGGAAGTCAGGAGGCGGAGCCAGGTGGAGCGCTCCGTCTAAGGCCCCGCCGTCCGGTTCCCGCAGCGCCCCAGTTTCCCCGGATGAGCCCTGCCGTTTAGGGGATCCGTACCTAGAGCCGCACCTGCGGCACGACAGCAAGCCCTGCTGAACAACACGTGAGGCCCTCGTTCAAAACCTGGAGAGTGGGCCGGCTCCGTGGCGCATCCCACAGGGGCGCCGGTTCAAGTCCCGGCTGTTGCACTTCCGATCCCGCTCCCTGCTAATGTGCCTGGGAAAGCAGCGGAGGACCGGGCACCCACGCGGGAGACCCAGATGAAGCTCCGGGCTCCCGGCTCCTGGCCTGGCTCAGCATTGGCTGTTGCAGCCATGGGAGGAGTGAACCAGTGGATGGAAGCTCTTGCTCTCTTTCTCTCTCCCTCCCCCCAAGTCTTAAACACAAAACAAAAAACAGAAGGCCACCATTAAAAGTATTGAGACATAAGACTTTTCCCCCTTCTCCTATGGTTTCTCGCTCTCAGTGTGGTTCCCAGCCAGGAGCAGGGAAGTCAAGCCAGGCGTCTCCCCTCCCCCAGGGCACCCCCAACTAGGGGCAGAGTGGGGGGAGGGTCACTAGAGGTCCCTGGGCCACGCCCACCCCGTCAAGTTCTAAACACACCCCGGCACTGCAGCGGGTGCACACCAATCCCAGCCCTCCCTGCGCCCACACAGGGCCACAGCCAGAGGGAGGGCGGGGCCGGAGAGCGGGAGGAGCAGGAGGGTAGAGGGAGAGAGGCTGGGAACTCCCCCCACCCCGGACCAGGAGGCCCCACACAGGAGGTGGGCATCACCCAGGCTGGCACCAAGCCCCCCCAAGGATGCCTCAACGTCCTCCCCTCCCCCCACCGCCACCGGCACCACCAGATGCCACCTACAAACACAAAAGTGACGCTAAGAATTGTGAGGATTTCCTGACGGTGTCATTTCCAGAAACAGGGACCCGGGAGCGTGTTGGAAAGGGGGGAGACAGAGAGACAAGGAGGGAGGGCGGCGAGAAGGCGAGGAGGGGGAGAGGGAAGCGTGTCCTCACAGCGGGGATCAGACCCTGCCCAGCGGAGGGACTCTGGATGGAACCTGCCACAGGTTCTGAAATCCGTCCCTTCCCAGGGAGGACGCCGGAGCTGGGGACAAAACACCGCTGGCTTCTGGGAGCCGAAGCAGCCCTGGGGTCTCCCCTGGCCCGTGGCTCCTGTCCCCTCTGACCAACGAGCCGGACCTGTCCTCACTGGGGACCACAGCCACAGAGAGACGGGCCTCGGCAGGGATGGTGGAGGCCGCTCAATCCTTCCAACACAATGGGCAGTGCTGACGGCACCTAGCCCTGGGCTGGTCGGGAGCAGGTGGCCGATGGCCCCCAGCAAATGTGTTACCCCAAATGGAGAGCCAAAGAAGTCGCCCCCTGGGGCCGTGCTGTGTGACACGTGGGTGCGGTTTACTCCGTCACTTTTGGGGGGAGGCCATTCGGCTCCCAAGGACTTGGGGTGTACGTGACCTTGCCTCTTCTCACAGGTGAGTTTACACAGAACTGCCCTCAATCTTGGACTACAGGAGCCCCCCGCCCTGGGTCTGTGCTATACATGGTGCCACTCCGGCCACATCCCCCCCAAGGGACAAGAAGGTGAGGGACACCCCCCCCCCAGCCCACCATCCCCTTTGTAGACCAAACACAGAGATGCTGGGGCCAGGTGGCCACTGTTAGGTGAGGGTGGGGGGCCTGGGCTGGGACGAGGGGTGAGGTGGGACCAGACCGGAAGTGAAGAGGGCGGGGCCCAGCACAAAAGCTGACAAGCCCTGGGCAGTGGGCAAGTGTCCTTGTTAAGGCGATAGCAGACTACATACATAGATGTATGTTTTTAAAGACCTTTTTTTTTTTTTAATTTGAAAGAGAGAGAGACTCCCATATGAGTGCCAGTTTGAGTGCCAGCTACTCCACCTCTGATCCAGCTCTCTGCTAACATGCCTGGGAAAGCAGCTGAAGATGGCCCAAGTGCCTGAGCCTCTGCACCCACTCCTGGGAGGCCCCAGGAGAAGCTCCTGGCTCCTGGCTTCGGCCTGGCCCAGCCCTGGCCATTGCAGCCAGTTGAGGAGTGAACCAGCAGATGGAAGACCTCTCTGGGTGTCTCTCCCTCTCTCTGTAACTTTGCCTCTTAAATAAATCTTAAACAAGCAAACAAAAAAGACACGCCTGCAGCCGTCATCCCACATCCCTGCTAATGCGCCTGGGAAAGCAATGGAGGAGGCTCGGGCCCCTGCACCCACGTGGGAGAGCCGGATGGAGCTCTGGGCTCTTGGCTTCTGCCTGGCCCAGGCCCAGCCATTGTGGCCATTTGGGGAGCAAACCAGTAGATGGACGATCTCTCTCTTTCTCTCTATTTCTCTACCATTCTGCCTTTCAAAAAATGTTTATAAAATCCAAGATTCTCAAAGGCCTCGTATTAGATGGTGCAGGGTTTACCCAGGAGGTACGCACACCATGTGTAGACTCAATCATCTTTAGACAGCTTGTAGTACCAGAGACAACATAAACAACTCTGCACTGCACTGCTCGGGGAACAATGAGGCGAAAACCCAGTCTGTACCTGCTCAGTACAGATGCAATTTTTTTCCCCCAGAGTTAATTGCACCGGCAGATCTGGAGCCGGGGGGGGGGGGGGGGGGGGGGTTAGTGAGCATTCCCTGCAACCTCCTAGCCCAGCCCCAGGCCTCTCTGTGCAGCCACCTGCTGAAAAAGACTCCCTAAAAACTCCGTTCCAGGCATTCACACACCCAGGGCGCGCGCTCTCCCTGCTCGCTGCTCCTCAATGAGACAGCGCGACACCTGCTGCCCCGTGGCTCTTCTCCCGTGGTGCCCGTGGCCACGGTGCCGGTTAGGGCCGATAACTGTTTCCAAACAAAGCCAGGGAGAGAGAATAGCACACAAGATTTTTCCAGACAGGTTATTATTATTATTTTATCCCTGTCTCCTTCCAACAAGGCAGTGCCTGGGACGGGCCCCTCAGCCTGCAGAGGCGCCCGGTTCGGAGGAGGACGGCCCGGGCGCGAAGCTGCGGTGCGGAGCTTGCCACTGACAGGACCGCACCCTCTCTGGGCCTAGGTTTCCGCCATCAATGGACGTTCCATAACCCTAAGATGGGATTAAGGAGCCAAGGAGTGGGGATGGTGGGGGAGCACACGGGATGCGTCAGCCCTCGAGTCGAGCTGCCTGCGTCCGGGTTGCCATTAAATGCGGGAGCTCCAGTTCGAGCGAGTCGCCGCGGCGCTGATTGGCTTCTGGCTGGGGGCGGAGGGTTCCAGGGTGGGCTTAGGAGACCCAGCGCGGACCCTCCCGGCAGCGGCCAGGGCGCCCCCTGGCGGCGATGGAGGGAGCGGCCGCCCACGCGCCCCCCGGCTCCTCCGCCGACCTGCGGCGGCCTCGCGGCCCGGGCTGGCTGGGGACCGGCAGCCGAGGCCCTCGGGCGGCCCCAGCGCCCAAGGGATACACAGAATCGCCCCTCCGCTGTCTCCGGGTGGCCCCAGGGAGAGGCGCCCGAGCCGGCCCCCCACGGCCTCGCACCCCCGGGGAACCTGCCTCGCAGCACAAAGCCGCCGCGGCGCAGGTGAGCGCGGCGCAGCCACGTGAGCCGGGGACCGAGAGGCGGGCGCCCCCGCCGCACGCCCGAGCCCCTGCACTGGGCGCCCGCAGTCCGGAGCGCGAAGCTCGGGAAAGCAGAGAAAGGAAGGAAGATAGAGTGGGCGCGGCCGAGACTCCTGCAGCCCGGGCCCCACCCTCAGACCCCCGCCCTGCACCCCCAAACTTCGCTGTCCCGCGTTCCAGGCATCAGGGGTCCCCAAAGGTCTCCGCCTCCGGCGCCGGTTCCAGCCGCCCCGGGTCCCCTACCCTGCGCCCCCAGCTCCCGCCGGCCCCGGTTCCAGCCGCCCCGGGTCCCCTACCCTGCGCCCCCAGCTCCCGCCGGCCCCGGTTCCAGCCGCCCCGGGCCCCCTACCCCGCGCCCCCAGCTCCCGCCGGCCCCGGTTCCAGCCGCCCCGGGCCCCCTACCCCGCGCCCCCAGCTCCCCCCGGCCCCGGTTCCAGCCGCCCCGGCTCCAGCCGCCCCGGGCCCCCTACCCCGCGCCCCCAGCTCCCGCCGGCCCCGGTTCCAGCCGCCCCGGGCCCCAATCCCGGGCCTCCGGGCCCCGCCGCCCCGAGCCCCCACTCACCGGCGGCTCGCGTAGCCGCTGCCGGGGGAGCCGGCGCCAGGCTCGGGGTAGCCGTGCGGCTGCTGCAGGGCTGCGGCCGGGAAGGGGTAGAGGAAGCCGGTGGCCAGCGCCGCCCCGCAGAGGCAGCAGCACGCCCAGGGCAGGAGCAGAGCCAGCTTCATCCTGACCCGGGGGCGAGAGCGCGCCGGCGGCCGGACCGAACCCGCGGCCGCGGCCCGGAGCAGCGGGGAGGGTCTGCGGGGCGCCCACGCCTCTCCGACGCCGCCTTTTCAGCCTCCGGCGGCGAGGTGGGCTCTGCGCCGTCAAAGGGGGCGTGGGGCTTCCTCCTTAACCCTCGGCGGCCCGGGGCCGGCGGGGCGGCGGTGGCCCGAGCCAAGCGCTTCCCGCCCGGGGTCCCTGGGGCTGAATCCCCACCGCGCCGCCCCCTGTAACAGACCGTACCGTCCCCATTTCCCAGAGGCCGAAACTGAGGCTCCAACAAAGTGAAAGCCGGGAGCTGGGATCTGTGCTTCTGATAAGGACCCCGGATGGGCCTGAGTGCCCAGGTTCGAGTCCCAGCCCCGGATTCCAGCTCCTTGCTAGTACCCGTTCTGGCGGGCGGCAGCAGCAGGTGATGCCCGAGGGCTGGGGCCCCTGCCACCCTGGGTCCCAGGGTGGGTACGTGGGCCACCTGGATGGGGTTGCAGGTCCTGGCTTTGGCCTGGCCCACTGGACCGTTTGGGAGTGAGCCAATGGATAGGCGTGTTCTCTTTCTCTCTCCCTCCCTGTCAAATGCAAAAATACAAAAATAAATGAAGTTGTACAACGTTACGCTAGAAAAATCGCATGGTGCCCACTCCCCTTCGTGCCATAGGGAGCCGGCTGCAGCTTACCTAGGATCTTCTTCTCCTTCCGTGCTCACCTTATCAGCTGTCTCCTGGGGAGAGGCCCCCAGCTCAGGAGGCAAGGTGGGACCTGGGATCCAGCCCCCGCTCGGCTCCCCAGGTTGGCAGCCTGTTCTCCTGGTCCCAAAGGCATCCTGAGGGCCGAGGGGGCCCTGAGGCCAGCACTGGGCCAGCCGAGGGTGGAGAGATGTGGTCTGTAAATTGCCTGCTGGCCGGCGCCTCGGCTCAATAGGCTAATCCTCCACCTTGCGGCACTGGTACACCGGGTTCTAGTCCCGGTTGGGGCGCCGGATTCTGTCCCGGTTGCCCCTCTTCCAGACCAGCTCTCTGCTGTGGCCAGGGAGTGCAGTGGGCCCTGCACCCGCATGGGAGACCAGGAGAAGCACCTGGCTCCTGCCTTCGGATCAGCACGGTGTGCTGGCCGCAGCGGCCATTGGAGGGTGAACCAACGGCAAAGGAAGACTTTTCTGTCTCTCTCTCACTGTCCACTCTGCCTGTCAAAAAAAATAAAATAAAAAAATAATTGCCTGCCAAAGGACTGGGACAGAAAGTGGCCATGGAGCAGAGTGGGGAGTGTGGTGGGAACAAACCCCCTCCTGACCTGTGTCCTGACCCAGCAGGTACCCGTATGGACTAGTCTAGGAGGGGTGGGTGTCGTGGGGCAATGGGTTAAGCTGCAGTTTGGAGTGCCCAGATCCCATAGGAGAGTGTGCGTTCAGTTCCTAGGTCCTGCTCACCAGTGGATAAACAAGCAGAGTTCACGGGAACTTGGAGTGAGGGGGCAGCGCTGTGGTGCAGCGGATTAAGCCACTGCAGCCCATGTTGGAGGGAGCCACAGTTCAAATCCCGGCTGTTCTGCTCCAGTTCAGCTCCCTGCCAATGTGCCAGGAAAGCAGCAGCAGATGGCCCGAGTGCTTGGGTCCCTGCACACGCGTGGGAGACCCAGGTGGAGCTCCAGGCTCCTGGCTTCAGCCTGGCCCAGCCCTGGCCATTTCACCTATCCAGGGCAGTGAACCTGTGGCTGAAAGAACTGCTTCTCCTTGTCTCTCCTCTCTCTGCCACTTTGCCTTTCAAATGCATAAAATAAATTTAAAAAAAAAAAAAAAGAAAAAGAAAAGAGACTCTAGGTTTAATTGGGTGCGAACGATGTTGCAGTCCATGCCCAGGTTTGCACGCCGCACAGTTTTCCTGGGCTTTTTGAAGACTCCTTGTATGCATGGACTTCAAACGAGTTTGCACCAAAATCAGCAGCGTTTCATTCCACTTTCTGGAAGCTTCCTGGACTCCCCTTGTACATATCCCAAGAGACCACAGGCAGCACGCCGCCCCCCTCCCCCTGAGCCACAGCCCCCATTCCCTCCAGTCCCTCAACTCCGGCTGCTTTGAAATTTCCACACTTCCCAGCAAGGAGAACCTGGCTTCCTTCCTCTCGCCTTCCATTCTTCCCTGGGGGCCTGAAAGATTTGGAGAATTCGGGTTACGGGGGGTGGTTTACAGTGCCTCCCCCAAAAGGAATTTGAACCCTGCTCCTTGGGCAGTTGGCCAGCACCTAGTAAGTGATGAGGTCATCCCCCCCCCCAGGAATGTGTCAGCTCCGTCTCCCACCTTCCCCACTGAACGCGAGTAATGAGATCTTAAAGACCAGAGGCATTCGGGCGCCTGCAAACCGGCTTCATCCTGCAGGCGTCACGCGAACAGGAATCTCTTTGTGATCTTAAGTTCATTTCTGCTGGACCCAAGCTAGAGGGGCCCAGGAGACATGAGGAGGTGATGCCCTGCAGCTCAGGAGTCTCTGGGGGATAAACGTTGTCAGGGAGACCTCTCAGAAGCCGCAGGACAGGGGCAGTTGTGCAACCTGGGTCCCTGTCCTCGTGTCTGGGACAGGACGGTCATCCCGGCCTCTGGACGTGCACTAGGGGACCAGCACTTGCAGGGTGCAGTGAAAACTGCTGCAGATGCAAATCACAGCGCCCTCACCTTCCAGGTGTTTCTCTGGGAGGGGATTGAGATGGGCAGCACAGGCAGTGGCTTAACCGGATGCCGTGCACAAGGCTGGAGCTTTGAGGTGTGTGGATCCAGCTTCCTGCGGATGCGCAGGGCAAGGCCCAAAGTACTTGGGCCTCCGGCACCCATGTGGGCGATCAGGATGGAGCTCCTGGCTCCTGGCTTCCACCTGGCCCAGCCGTGGCTGTTGTGGCCATTTGGGGACTGAACCAACAGATAAAGATCTCTCTCTCTCTCTCTCTCTCTGTAACTCAGCCTTTCAAATAAATAAATACATCTTAAATACAATAATAAAATAAACAAACACAGACATATTAATAAGAGATGTCATTTGCCTTTTTTTCTTCTTTAAAAACATTTATTTATTTATTTGAAAGAGTTACAGAAAGGGGAGGAGAGACAGAGAGATCTTCCATCCGCTGGTTCTCTCCCCAAATGGCTGCAATGGCCAGAGCTGGGCCAGGCTGAAGCCAGGAGCCAGGAGCTTCTTCCGGGTCTCCCACGTGGGTGCAGGGGCCCAAGCACTTGGGCCATCTTCCTCTGTTCTCCCAGGCCATTAGCAGGGAGCTGGATAGGAAGTGGAGCAGCTGGGACTCTAAATGGCGCTCATATGGCCACATCTTAACCTGCTGTGCTACAACGTCAGCCCCCAAATAAATCTGAAAAAAGAAAAGAAATGAAAAACCAGCAGTGTCCTTGGCGTTCCCCCCAACAGATGCTGAAATTTCTGGGGGGCAGAGGCCCCTGCCTTTTCCCAGGAGGCCGAGGAAACCAGCATCCGAGCCTCGGAGCCTGGACCTGGGGTTGCGTGCTGGCTGCTTCCTCCCGGCTCCTTGGTGACCGGCAGCAGTCACAGCCGCCCCAGGACCTGGCTCAACCAGAAGCTGAACCGATGAGGCTCGCTGCCTCCCAGCCTTCCTGTCCCCCACTGCTCACGACAGTGGTGGCTTCCACGGTCTGGTCCCCACGTCACAGAAGACGGAGAGAGAGAGGGGGCCGCCTGCCCTGGGCCAGCTCCTCCCGCCATGCTGTCCTGAACAAAGAGGGATCAGATTTCCGGACACAGGAGAGGAGAGCTCATTTCCAGGCCCCTCTGATAAGAAAATCACACTCAGCATCCTCTTGGGCTGGCACAGAGCAGTTCCTCCCTTCTGCTGAAGTCAGCAACTGGAGCCACCGAACGCTCAGAAAGTAAATGTTCATCAAGCCCAAGTCAAGGTCAATACTGACCTCAGGGCATGATAAATCCTCCCGTTAATCTAAAACAGAAATCCCCTCCCCCCACCGCCACCCCCGGATGGCCCTTAAGGACCCGGATTCTGCAGTCCCCCGCAGAGGTTCCGGAAGCCGGGACAGCCACACTCCCAGCCGCTCCGGATCCCAGGGTAACTCAGGAACGGGCCGGGCTCCACTCCAGGTAGTCACAACTGGGGAGCCTCTTGGTCTTGCGTCAAAGTTTCTGAACTTGATCAGGGGACCACGCGAGCAGAAGGCGACTCTGAATTGTCCTCTACAAAATCCCATCCAGGCCCCGTCAAAGCGAATGGCTCAACGTTCTTGCCCACCTGCAGGGGTAAGCCGGGCAGCCCCCCCCCAAACACTGGCCGTGGGCTAGACACACAGACGCTCCCCAAGACGCTGGCCGTGGGCTAGAGACATTTTGCATGGCTACGATCATGGCCTGAGATCTCAAACAGGATGTTTGCAAGGGGCAAGGAGCATTGAAAGCAACACTTTGAAAAGTGCTTGAAGGGGGGGCCAGCGCCGTGGCTCACTTGGTTAATCCTCCGCCTGTGGCACCAGCATCCCATATGGGCGCCAAGTTCTAGTCCCAGCTGCTCCTCTTCCACTCCAGCTCTCTGCTATGGCCTGGGAAAGCAGTGGAGGATGGCCCAAGTGCTTGGGCCTCTGCACCCGCATGGGAGACCAGGAGAAGCACCTGGCTCCTGGCTTCAGATCAGCGCAGCGCCGGTCATAAAACGGAGCCTGCCTGATGCCGACACCGACAGCCCAGCTCAGATGTGGCAATGAGAGTGGTGACTTGCCGAAGGAGCCACACACAGCTGCGCGGGTGTGCACCAGGTGTGGTGGAGAAAGGGGACTGGACATGGCAAACAAGAGGCAACACTTGCATTACTTTGTAAGCTGCACCCTACACGAGTGGGAAGCTGGCGGGGGGTTTGGACACGATGACGTCATACCATGGTGCCCCCCACAAGTGCCACCCCTGCTCTCCACATCCCCTCCACTGCCCGAGGCTGCCTCTGTGAGAGAGGAAGGTCAAACCCGACAGAGGCGCTGGCCCGTGGGCCCGGCTCTGCTCGCGATCCCAGCTGCCTGTACCGTGCACCCAGCAGGTGCACCCAGCTCAAGTGGTGGAGTCCTTGTCGCCCATGGGGGGCCTGGATGGAGCTCCTGGCTTCAGCCTGGCTCAGCCCCCGCTGTTGGGGGCATTTGGGGCATGAACCTGCAGCTGGAAGATCTCTCTCACTCTCTTACTTTCTCTTTCTTTCAACTAAAATAAGCAAACAATTAAAAAATTTAAAAATCATTTTTAAAAAGAGGAAAGCCACTGGGAAAGTAGGCGACGAGGGCTCTGGTCTCGCTTCCTCTTCTTGAAGCCCACCATGGGGCCCAATCTGACCTCATCTGAACTTTGACCTCCCAAAAGGGCCATCTCCTTGAATACAGCAAGGCCAGCTTTCAAAGCCCACATCCCTCAGGACAGCCCATTTGAGTCCCGGCTGCTCCACTTCTCAACCAGCTTCCTGCTAACGCACCTGGGAAAGCAGTGGAGCATGGCCCAAGTCATGGGACGTGGGAGACCTAAATGGATTGCCAGCCTCCTGGCTTTAGCCTGGCTGAGCCCCAGCCATTGTGGGCATTTAGAGAGTGAACCAGGGGCCAGTGCTGTGGTGTAATGGGTAAAGCGCTTCCCGCAGTGCCGGCATCCAATATGGGCACTGGTTCAAATCCCAGCTGTTCCACTTCCAAACCAGTTCTCTGCTGTGGCCTGGGAAAGAAGTAGAAGATGGCCCAAGTCCTTGGGCCCCTGCACCCGCGTGGGAGACCAGGAGGAAGCACCTGGCTCCTGGCTTCGGATCGGCGCAGCTCTGCCATTGTGGCCACTTGGGGAGTGAACCGGCGATGATGGTGTACTTCCTCCCTCCCTCCTCTGTAACTTTCAAATAAATGGATATATTTTAAGAAGAAAAAAGCGCTGGTAGGTAGGGAGTTTGCTGTGAGGAAGAGCAGGGTACAGGAGCCAGTGACTCTGAGCTGAGAAATAGCAGGTCTGGCTAGGAGCAGAAGCTGCGTGCCCGGCCAAACACGCCTGTGCCCCATCAGACACACGCACCTGCGTGCAGGCCCAGACCCCTCCAGGCTTCCCAGAGAGGCAGCTGTCCAGGTGCACCAGGGCCTCTGCAATGGGAGGTACTCTTCCCACCCCACCCCCACCCCCTGCCCGGGGACCCCTGAAGAGCCCACCATCGCCTGAGCTTGGGTTGTCCTGTTCCAAACTCACAGTGAGATACGAGCCCCACGGTGAGAGGAGCTCGTGTGATGAACAGGTGCAGGGATCAAAGGTCAGGGAGCTATCTGGGAGGGGGGCTCCCTTTAGTGCCCTGTCTCTCGCTGGGTGGTGCCCTGTGCAACAAAAGGCCATCACCAGATGGGACCATGGACAGGAACCAGGAGCCCCCCTACACCCCACCTCTGAGGGCACGTTGCTTAGCAACAAAGAGTGGACTGAGCCCGAGCCCATCCGGGACCTCTGGCCCCAGAGCCCAGGAGAAACCCTGCAAGGTGTGCAGTCCGGGGACCAGGGGCAGGGAGCAGTGGGGACGAGGAGCCCAGGTCTTTCCAAGGCCAGGTCCACGGTCAGGGGGCTGGGTGGCCATGGGCATCACAGAGCCAGGGAGCAAATCCAAAGGTGTCTATGACAGCCGGCGCCACCGAGAGCACACAGTCCCGGAGGAGACGGTGCTGTCTCGGCTCAGCCAGAGCTGCTGCTCCCACGGGCCCTGGGACTCAGCAGGGTGCAAGCCGGACCCCTGGTGCCATCCAGGGTGACCGCCAGCCTTAGTATGACGTAGAAGGTGGGCACACACAGCTCTTGTCGGCCACGGCCAGCGGGGCTCGGGCTGGGTTTCAGGCCCCTGCGTGCCTTCTGGCCAGGTGGCCTTCTGCAAGGACCAAGCAGCTCTGTGGACCATCTCCGCCCTGCTGGGCTCTCTCTTACCTGAAGGTCACCACACAGTCACTGCCCAGGCTCAAGTCAAGGCCTGCTGCCCCCGATCCCAAGTGCAGTCTATTCCAGGTCATTCTTAAATCCGTTCCCTACACACTCCCATCCCTGCCAGCTCCTGTCTCTCCGCTCTCAGCTCTTTCTTCCCTGTGGCTGCCAGGAAGCTCCTTCCTACACACAAGAGCAATTCCTTCACCCCGCCTCTGAAACAGACACCCCCTTCCTTACACAGGACGTGCTCGACACCTCCGCCAGGCGTCTCCTCCCTCCCCCGACCCCTCCCAGCCACCCCAGGTGCTGTAGTGCAGTGCCTGCCCTGCCCCCCCCCCCACTGGAGACCTGCTGCCGACTTGGCACAGGCTGCTCCCCGTCTGCAGTGCACTTCCACCCTCCCTCGGGCTCATCCCGGACAGCGTCCTTAGGTCTTAGCCCTCCTCCCATCCCTGCAACCACAGCCAATTCCCGCTGTGTTGTAAGCAGCAGAGTAAGTCTGGCCGGTGGGGGTGGAGTCTTGAAGGCTCATTCCAACAAGATTGAATGATTGATTTCAGGCCAGAGGTCACAGGTCACAGGTCCTAGAGAAGCCAGGAGCCGGGCAGCTGCAGTGTCCAGGGACTGGGCTCAACCAAGCAGGTGGAGGAAAGGTGGGTGGGGAGAGAGACCCCATAGGCAAGTAAGTGCCCTTATACACAAGCAAAAATGGGGAGAGGATTTTATTGTGCAGGGTAAGCCAGAGAGGAGTTTGTGGCAGGGACCTTGTCACACTAGGGCACCTGGGACCCTGCTCACCTAGGCGGGGCTCTCACAGCCTCCTTCCGTGGGGCTGTTAAGACCTCTGGACAACCTGAAGTTTCAAATTCTAACTGTAGGGCCAGGTGTGCGGCACAGTGGGTAAAGCCGCTTGGGATACCCGCGTTTCATATCAAGGTGCCGGTTCGACTCCGGGCTGCTCTGTTTCTGATCCAGCCACGGCGGGTGGCTCAAGAACTCAAGTCCCTGCCACCCACGTTGGGAGACCCAGATGGAGTTCCAGGCCCCTGGGTACAGCCTGTCCTAGTCCTGGCTGTTGTGGCGATTTGGAGAATGAACCAGCGGATGGAAGATTCTCTCTTTCTCTCTCTCTCTCTCTCTCTCTCTCTCTCTCTCTCTCTTTCTCTGTAACTCTGCCTTTCAAATAAATAAAATAAATCTGAAAACAACAAAGAGCATCGTCAGTGAACTGTCAGGTGGGTCCCGTGCACGACCAAATGGAGACCGCCGGAGCCACCACCCATTCCCGGGGGACCAGCACCAGTCTAGAACCGTGCAGTTCAGCCCAGCGAAAGGACGGGCAGGTGCTGTGCTCAAACCCAAAGTCTGCAGGAAGAGCACCCTCCCATTGTCCCACAGACGGAACCTGATGCCCCCTCCTTGGGCTTCCCAGAAGCCGTGGGATCCTTCCAAGCTAAAGACAGCCAAATAGGATTGCAAGGAATTTTTACGGAAGGCATTAATAAAGCCCGGGGCTGTGGTCGCAACAGAGACCCTGTCAATTCCATCAGAATCTTGTGGGGGGGGGAGCAGGGAGGGGCCCCCTTGGCTGCTGTCACCCCTCCCAGAGTCACCCAGGGGCCAAGCACGGGGGGCAGTGCCAGCCGCGTCCTGCCCAGGTGGCTGCCTGCCCACCGGCCGCTGCTGTCTCCCCTGCCTCCAGCTCAGACACTCCCCCCAGGGTGCTCCGGGCACCTTCCCCAACCTCCCCAAACTACAGCTTCCTTCTCTGCAAGGTGAAAAAACAAAGTTTGCCCTGGGATCAATGAGACGCTGGATCCACAGCGCAGCCTGGAGAAGGTCAAGGTCACTGCCTCCCTCGCTTCCTTCTCCAACCCGTCTTCAGAGCAGACGGTCGTGAGCCTGGGCTGTGCGCAGCAGGGTAAACCATAGTGCGGCTCGCCAGCAGCCCATGTCCGAGTGCCCATTTCAGTCCTGGCCACTCCGCTTCCGATCCAGCTTCCTGCTAATGCATCCCGGGGGCAGCAGACGACGGCGCGACTGCTTGGGCTGGAGGGAGCCTGTAAAAGCGTGGGTGAGCTAAATCCTGGGGATGAGCAGGCAGCTAGACAGAGAGGCAGGGCGGGGGGTGGGGCTTTGAAAACGGACCGAATATTGGCCTGGTTGCTCGCTTGATCCGATGTGATAACAGCACAGTACTTGCAGCTTTCAAAGGTCCCTATCTGCTCAACACGTGCGTTTAGTGGTGAAGTGACACGGTGTCTGGGATGTGTTTAAAGTATGCCAGAAAAGAATAGCGGTGCCGGTAGATAAAAGGAGACAGGCAGACGTTGGGGTATAAATCATCCACGTGAGCAAGTTAAGAAGAAGGTGGGGGCGGGCACAGGGGAAAGGAGCAAGCCCCCCGCTGCTCTGGCGTGGGTGCGATGACTCCCCACCTAGAGGTGCTTGCGTTGGGAGCTCGGTCCCCATGCTGGCGGTGGTCCCTTTAAAGGCGGGCCCAGGGGGTGAGGGGTGAGGGGTGAGGGGTAAGAGAGAGAGTTGGGAGAGCAACCCCAGCAGGGCTCTTTGGTTTCCACTAGGATGCGATGGGACTCAACACAAGGAGACCCAGCCAGAGGGCCCTCCCCAGAGGCCACTGGTCTGGGCTTGCAGCTTCCAAAACGGGGAGCTAAATAAGCCTCTTTTTCATTTACCTTTTAAATTGTTAAACTCTTTCCAATTCATTTTATTTTTTATTTTTAAAATATTTAGTTATTTATTTGAAAGTCAGAGTTAAACAGAGAAGGAGAGGCAGAGAGAGAGAGAGAGAGAGAGAGAGGTCTTCCATCCGCTGATCTACTCCCCAGATGACCTAGCTGCGCCAATATGAAGACAGGAGCCAGGAGCCTCCTCCGGTCTCCCACACAGGTGCAGGGGCCCAAGGACTTGGGCCATCCTCTACTGCTTTCCCAGGTCATAGCAGAGAGCTGGATCAGAAATGGAGCAGCCGGGTCTTGAACCGGCGCCCATGTGGGATGTCAGCACTGCAGGCGGCAGCCTCACCCACTATGCCACAGTGCCGGCCCCTTTCGTATTCATTTTGGGTTCAAAGACAGACAGAGGTCCCTTTCACTCTCCAAATGCCCACAACAACCAGGGCTGGGCCCAAGCTGGAGCCACGAGCCATCCAGGGTGCCCACGAAGGTGGCAGGGACTTGATTACTTGAGCCATCGCCACTGCCTCCCAGGGTCTGCATTAGCAGGAACTGGAGTCAGGAGCCAGAGCTGGGGATGGAACCCGGGCACTCTGATGTGAGCTGTGGGTGTCCTAACCACTAGGCTAGATGTTCACTCCCCTCTTTGGTTTATAAGTAGCCTGCTTTGGGTATTTCGCTATAGTAACGAAAGTGGGCTAACTCTGCGGTCCTGTCAGTGGTTCGCAAACTTCTCCCTGGTCTGGAGCAGTCTGGTCACCAGCTTGGTTAAGATTCAGGGACCAGCATTGAGGCACAGCAGGTTAAGCTGCCCGCAACACTGGCATCCCATATGAGCACCTGTTGGGGTCTTGGCTGCTCCACTTCCGATCCAGCTCCCTGCTAATGCGCCTGGGAAAGCAGCGGAAGATGGCCTGAGTCCTTGAGTCCCTACCACTGACATGGGAGACCCAGATGAAGCTCCTGGTTCCTGGCTTCTTTCTAACTCTGCCTTTTCAAATAGATAAAGTCTTATTTGTCACACCACCAAGTGACATTCTTCTCACCCGAATGATAGCACCCCCAAGGCGGGTGGTACCCCAAGTGGGAGTGGTGGGGAGTCCGGGTCCTGGCATCACACGGCCTCCATTCATATCCAGGAGGGCCACAGACGGAGATGACGATGGTAATTGTACAATAATTGCCACCTGCCTTGCAGGTTGGTGAGACTTTGGAATGAGCTGACACCAAGCGCTTGGAATTGGAGGTGACCCAGGAGGAGGACCTGCGAAGTGCCGTCCACGCAGACAGCTACAGGACGCCTCGCGTTCCCGCCGCCCAGCGCCACGGTCAGCGCTCTCGCTCGCTTACCAGCCTTTCCCTGGATTCCTAACGCATCCCAGATGCACAGAAGAACCCCTCCAGCCATTTGGCCCGAACGGTGCTTTTTTCTTTTTCACATGCTCCTCATTTTCAAATTAAATTCTCTTGTTTTCATGGTCTTTGTCAAAAACAATTTGATTAATCCCTCTCACCACTTGGAGAGCCTTCGGTTGGGTCCATAAGATCTCTTTCAAATCAAGACCTCATTGGTCTTCCCCAAGAACTGGCTGATGACGACGCGACGTGCCACTGCTCCCCGCTGCCCCATGTCCCTGGGGACACGGGCCTGTCTGTCCATCCCATGATACTGGCCGAGTGAGACAGGGCATGCCTCTGAATTATGAGCTGTGCTGGCACCCACAGCCCTTGCACAACAGCTGTACCGAGGGGAGAGAGTCTGTGTGAGACATTTAAAGGAATCCTTTCTTGACATACGACTCCTCAGACATGCACAGCCGCATTTAGCTAGTTGGGTTACCCCTGACTGAACTACACAACACAATCCGGCTGCTCCCTGCCTCCTCCGTGGTTCTAATTTGCAATGATCTTAAATGCCTTTCTCTGCAATTTTGCATGGCTGTGCAGAGAGACTGGCCCAAGAAACAGCAGGCGAGGCTGCAGTTGGACCAGGTTTTCAGTTATAAAAATCTAACATTAAGGGGTCCCCTTTCTAGGTGCTAGGAATTGAACTGAATACATTGGTTGACTTAGCATGTTCATTCTCACCGACGACTTCACAACCCAGGTGTTATAATTGTGGCCATTTTACAGACCTAAAAAATGAGGCACGAAGTGGTGAAGTTTACTGGTCCAAGGACGTCCATCTGGCAATGGATGGATGGAGCCGAGCTTCGAACAGGGCTGTGGCTGCTGAGCCAAACTTCTTGTTCCCCCAGCACTGTCTCTCACTGTTGCCCCCTGTGATAGCTGTGTAGCCACCAGATTGTTGTAAAGTGCCCCTGATGACCACCAAACTGGGCCAAGGCATTTCATAGTCATTGTTTTTGTTGCAGCTACCATCTGGTTTAGTTTGGTTTGGTTGGTTGGTTGATGTTTGGGTGGGTGGTTGATGGTCGAGTAGTTGTTGGTTGAGTAGATGGTTGGGTGGCTGATGGTTTATGTTTGGTTGGGTGGGTGGTTATTGGTTGGTTGGTTGATAGTTAAGTGGTTGAGTGGTAAGTTGATGGTTGGGTTGGTGGGTGGTTGAGTGGGTGACTGGTTGATAGTTAAGTGGTTGAGAGGTAGGTTGATGGTTGGGTTGGTGGGTGGTTGAGTGGGTGACTGGTTTAGTTAAGTGGTTGAGTGGTAGGTTGATGGTCGGGTTGGTGGGTGGTTAAGTGGGTAACTGGTTGATAGTTAAGTGGTTGAGTGGTAGGTTGATGGTTGGGTTGGTGGGTGGTTGAGTGGGTGGTTGATGGTTGCATAGGTTGGTGGGTGATGGTTGGATTAGTGCGTGGTTGATAGCTGGTTGATTATTTGGCCTGAATGAATATCTAGCTATGGTGTCAAGCAACTTCATGTACATTATCTCCTTTTATCATCTCAACAAACCTACACTATACAAGCAAATAACTCCTGTCTTACAGAGATTCTGACTTAGACCTACCCAAAGTCACACTGCTGACATTTAGACAGAACTATAGCCACAGACAAGGACCTTTGGCTGATGCACTAGGGAACCCAGCCTACCATCCCCAAAACACCCACCACAGTACCCAAAGGGAGAAGACAGAGTTCACAACAGAGCCTGGCCCTCTCCGGGGGCAGCCAGATGCAGGGGAGGCACGGGAAACCTGCTTCCCGCCCTGTGTCATGCTGCCTCGCGCTGTCCCGACCTGCCCACGGCGAGAGGGAAACCATCTTCCCTTCCAGATCACGGTGGCTTTGAAGACGAGGGATGCAGGGAACGCCCTGCTCTGGACTGAGTCCCAGGGGACTTCGGATGAGATTAAGGATGATGAATGGGGCTGCTCAGGTGGCTGGGGCACTTTGGGTGCGAAAGCAATCATTTCCCAAAGCATTCCTCCTGCAGGCACTGCCCAATCACCCAGCCCTGCTCCACGTCGGGGGAGCCTCCCTTCCCATGCAGAAACGGGCACTTTTGGGGTGAGCTCCCCGGCCCGGCCCGGCCCGGCCCGCTGGCTGTACCCTCGGCCAAGCTGCTACAACACATCCCTGGCTGAAGGAAGCTGGCTGGCTGGCTTCCTTGCTTTCTGTTTCAAAGAATGCCAGTATCCACAGAGGACAAAAGACTCCCAGGTTGCAACCCATTCTTGTGACGATGCCCATCCCGGAGCGCTGAGCCGCATGTGTTCAGATGCATGCTCTGTGAGCAGGAGGTGATGGAAGGGCTTTTTTATTCCCTTGAGTCGCAGGAAATCCACAATTTATTCTTTGGTAATAAAAACGGCATGTGTAATCACCAGGACCACGGAGGGCCAACACAAATGAAAGATTTTTATGGCTGGCGGTTCTATTAAATCTTTTCAGCGATTTATAGAAAGGATTTGAAATATGTCAAACTTATTTCTTCACATTTTTCGAGTGGAGGTTTTATTGCATGGAGTTTGCAGTACCAGAAGAAAAACGACTCTGGGTCCATCCAGTCCTCGTTCTGCCAACGCCGTATCGCTCCCTTCAGAGCCAAAGACCGGGCATTAAGCCGTCGGCCGGCGACCTCCTCCAATGAAAATGAAAGTCATAAAGCAAAGAATGCCAATAATTTACAATCATAATATTCCCAAATTGATATAGTGCATCTAGCCAAGACACGTAAAGTCATTTCGCTATTATTATTATTAGTATTAGTATTATTTCTCTCACCTGGAAACGGAATCTAAAACCCCATGGCAAGTCTCAGGGAACACTCATTAAGTAAAATATTTATAGAGTAGATGTTCATGTGTGCGTCTGTGTGCGGGGGTGGGGGGAGAAGGAACTGGCGTTTATTGAGTGTTTACTGAGTCCCGGGCTTAGAGCCGGGTCCTCATCATGTCGAGAGCTCTCGGAGTAGGCGTGGGCTGTTTGGGGGTGGAGCCCACAAGCCCCTCCGTGTCAGTGTGACAGAATAGCATCAGGGCCTCCACCCAACACAACAGCAACGCTCTACCAGTCCGCTCTCGTTTTATTTATATCTGAAAGTGAGAGTTACAGAGAGGCAGAGAGAGAGAGAGGTCTTCCATCCGCTGGTTCACTCCCCAAATGGCCATGAGCTGGGCCAGGCTGAAGCCAAGAGTCAGGAGCTTCTTCTGGGTCTCCCGCGGGTGTAGGGGCCCAAACACTTGGGCCATTTTCTACTGCTTTCCCAGCTGCATTAGCAGAGAGCTGGATCAGTTGTGGAGCAGCCGGGACTAGAACCGGCGCCCATATGGGATGCTGGCACAGCGGGCAGCGGCTTTATGCGCTACGCCACCGCACAGGCCCCATACCAGTCCATTCTCTGTTGCTCTAACACCCAAAGCTGTGTTCTTCCTCAACAAAGAGGTCAACCCAGTTCAAGTTTGGAGGCTGAAGCCCAGGACTGAGCGTTTGCATCTCCCTGGGTCTGCCAAGGGCCTCCTTGGCCGCATCACAGAGTGGCCGATGGCATCATCGTGGGAGCATATGCTGGAGGCAGAGCAGCCACGGCAGGACAGGGACGCATAGGGCAGGGAGCGGCCAGCCTTGCTCTTTTTATAAAACCCACGCTCAAGGCTGGCACTGGGGTGCAGCGGGTTAAACCACCACCTGCGGCTCAAGTCCTGACTGCTCCACTTCTGATCTAGCTCCCTACTAATGCGCCTGGGAAAGCACCCAAGGGCTTGTGCCCTGCACCCACACCGGAGACCTGGATGGAGTTCCAGGCTCCTGGCTTCAGCCTGGCCCAGCCCTGGCTGGTGTGGCCATTTGGGGAGTGAACCAGTGGATAGATGATCTCTAATTCTGCTTTTCAAATAAGTAAATATTTGAGAGGGGGTGGGAGAGAGGGAGGTGCAGGCAGTGACCCCAAGGCAGGACAGGGAACCAGAGAGCAAGGAGGTTCAGGCTTGGTCTTTTTATAAAACCAACCCCTCCAGGAACTCACTCCAGACACCAGCATCAGTCCCTCGGAAGGGCACCTCTACTAGGCCCCACCTCTTAAAGGTCCCATCCCTCTTAAGACACCTTGGCTACCAAGTCTCCAACACACCAAGCTTTGGGGACACCACATCCGGCCCACGTAGGCAGGTGAAGAGGCAAAGCTTGTCCCAGCCTGGGGCAGACTTGGTGTCTAGTCCCCCACAGGCAGAACTGGAGCCGGGAGGGAAGCCTGCGACCCTGACACTAATTAGGGCACAGAGTCCCGTTTCCATCAGGGACGCATCTGACAAGATAAGTGCTCCCTCCAGGCTGGAGAGCCCCCCCCAGCTGGACCGGAAGCTTGGGGGGCGGGGGCGGGGGCAGTGCAGATCTGGGACCCCAGCCCCTGCCCAGGTGCCTTGGATTTTCAAGCTTTTTCATTTTTTCATGCATACAAAAGCATGTGTGTGATACGCAAAAAAAAAAAGTAGAGAGAGGAATACGGAAGACGCAGCCTAGGTTATCAGTCATGTATTGTGGATTATCAAACGAAGTGACTCCGAGGGGCGCTGGAGGGGAGGGAGCGGGCCAGGGGGCCAAGGCAGGCCAGGACTCGGGCTCCCTAACTGAAGGCTGACCCTAACGGCCGCATTGCGCCGCGATGGCTGCAGACGCCAAGCCCGGAGCCTCGTTCTGTTCCGGCCGCCTTCTCGGCTGGCATCAACCCGCCCCCGGGACGGCCGGCGCCATGTCCTGGCTGCAGAGCAGGCCCGGGGCCCAGACCACCGGCCCCGCGGGGCTCAGTCAGGGGCCAGTGGCCGCGGTCCGGCGTCCCTGCGCGGGCGGACCGCCTAGCCGTGCCCCGCCGGGTCCGCGGCCGCCCTCTCCCCGGCCCTTGCCCGCCCACCCTCCGCCCGGAAGTGACCGAGTCCCGTCGGCCCCTGCGAGGGGGGCGCGGCCTGTCGCCCTGGAAACGAACCAGCCAATCAGAGCGGCGGGTTGTGCTCGCCCTGACGACCGCGGTCCGCTGTGGCTCCGGTGGGCTCCGGTGGGCTCCGAGGCGGCCGGCCGGGATGCTGAAGGCCAAGATCCTCTTCGTGGGGCCCTGCGAGGTGAGACCGGCAACGGCGAGCCGGGGGCCTGGGTTAGCGCGGGGCCGCCCCTTGCTCCGGGGGCCCCCCAAGAGGCGGAGACCCGGTTCCCGTGGCGGGCGCCGCTGGCCTAGCCTTGAGCCCTGCGCTTGCCGCTGGTGACCCCGCTGTGGGCCCGGGGCCTGGGGCTCCTGCCTCTGCCTGGCCCCGACTTCGTCTCTAGGATGTGTCAGTGTGGTCTTGGGCGTTAGATCTACGTGTGTGCCACGCACCACGCACAGGAAAATTCAGACGCATTCATGCGAAAATGCAAAAAAACAACAAACAAACAAAAAAACTATAGAAGAGGAGTACTTGAATAATTTATTTGAAAGACAGAGTTACAGAGAGAGGTAGAGACAGAGAGTCTTCCAACCGCTGGGTCACTCCCCAGATGGCCACAACGGCCAGGGCTGCGCCGATCCGAAGCCAGGAGCCAGGAGCTTCTTCCAGATCCCCCACGTGAGTCCAAGTACTTGGGCCATCTTCCGCTGCCTTCCTGGTGCACCCGTGGGGAGCTGGGTCGGAAGCGGAGCGGCCAGGACTTGAACCAGCGCCCCTATGGGATGCCGCTGTCGCAGGTGGTGGCTTAATCTGCTCCACAGGCCAGCCTCTCTGGGAATCCGTTGGGGGGACCCGCGTGGAGAATTGTATTTTGGAGGTGACATTGTCAGACTTGGGTTCTCAGGCCCTGCGGTAGCTGGGTCTTGTTCCCAGGGAGTTGTGTCTGAAACACGCTAACTCAGCCATCGGAGGGTGTGCGGGTATACAAGGCGCGCTCTCTCCTGGACACCCCGCGGGGCTCCTGGTGCCAGCTGCAGACTGTGTACAGACACACGGGGCAGAGCAGGCCTTCCCCACTGCACCTCCGCTCAGGCCTCCCCTGGTCTGTGCTGGGGATGCGAGGTCAGCTGCTGCTGTGCCAGCATTTTTTTTTTTTTTTTTGACAGGCGGAGTGGACAGTGAGAGACAGAGAGAAAGGTCTTCCTCTGCCATTGGTTCACCCTCGCTGATCCGAAGCCAGGAGCCAGGTGCTTCTCCTGGTCTCCCATGGGGTGCAGGGCCCAAGCACTTGGGCCATCCCTGGGCCACAGCAGAGAGCTGGCCTGGAAGAGGGGCAACTGGGACAGAATCCGGCGCCCCGACCGGGAGTAGAACCTGGTGTGCCGGCACCACAAGGCGGAGGATTAGCCTGTTGAGCTACGGCACCGTGTGCCAGCATTTTCTATCAAAAGCACCAGTATGAGTCCTGGCTGCTCCGCTTCCATCCCGGCTCCCTGCTAATGTGCACCCTGGGAGGCGGCCGCTGGTGGCTCACATGCGTGAGTCCCAGACCCCAGGCAGGACAGCCGGATTGAGTTCTGGGCTCCTGGCTCTGGCCTGGCTCATCTCCGGCTGTTGCTGGCATCTGGGGAGTGAACCAGTAAATAAATGGAAGATTTCTCTGTGTTTGTCTGTGTGTCTGTCTCTCTACCTTTAAAATAAGTAAATAATTTAAAAATAAATGAAGTCACCAGTGGCCAAGCCCGCACTGGGTTCTCATGTTGTCTGGGTCCCACACCAGACTGTGTGCGCCATAATAAAGCAAGACAGTGTGGTCCACCCACAGGGACAGCCCTTTGCCCTGGCCATCTCGGCTGGGGCCAGTGTGGTCTACCCAGAGACAGCCCTCCACCCTGGCCATCTCAGCTGGGGCAGTGTGGGCTGCTCACAGAGACACCCCTCAGTCGTGGTCATCTCAGCCATGGCCAGTGTGGTCCACCCACAGGGACAGCCCTCCGCCCTGGCCATCTCTACCCGGGCTGGTGCGGTGTGGTCTACCCACAGAGACAGCCCTCCGTCCTGGCCATCTCAGCCGTGGCCAGTGTGGTCTACCCAGAGACAGACCTCCACCCTGGCCATCTCTGCCTGGGCCGGTGTGGTCCACCCACAGGGACAGCCCTCTGCCCTGGCCATCTCCACCCGGGCTGGTGCGGTGTGGTCCACCCACAAGGACAGCCCTCCACCCTGGCCATCTCTGCCCGGGCTGGTGTGGTCCACCCACAGGGACAGCCCCTTGCCCTGGCCATCTCTACCCAGGCTGGTCTCCCACCCCACCTGGCTCCAGGCCTGCTGTGCCCCCTCCGGAAGGGGGAGGGACCCCATGATGCTTTGTTTTCCTGCTCTTCACGCGTGTGTCCCCTCCCCTTCTCGCAGAGTGGGAAAACAGTCTTGGCCAACTTCCTGACGGAGTCCTCCGACATCTCCGAGTACAACCCAACGCAGGGAGTGAGGTGAGCCCCGGAGCACCCGCCTCCCGAGCGGTCCCGACTGCCACCTGCTCCCCCTCCCCCTCCTCGCCCCGCAGCGCTAAGGCAGGCGCTGCTGCACTGTGGTTCACATTTCCAGGATCGTGGAGTTTGAGGACCCACAGCTCACCAGCAGCAGCAAAGGCGAGGGCTGTGAATTCGAGCTCTGGGATTGTGGCGGTGACACTAAGTAGGTGCCTTCCATGTACCTATTTTTTTTTTATTTATTTTATTTGTTTGACAAAGTTACAGAGGCAGGTAGATACAGAGAGGAAGGAGAAAGAGAGAGAGGTCTTCTGTCCCCTGGTTCACTCCCCAGATGGCCACAACAGCCAGAGCTGAGCTGATCCGAATCCAGGAGCTTCTGGGTCTCCCATGCAGGTGCAGGGACCCAAGGACTTGGGCCATCTTCTACTGCTTTCCCAGGCCACAGCAGAGAGCTGGATCGGAAGTGGGGCAGCCGGGACTCGAACTGGCGCCCATATGAGATGCTGTTGCTGCAGGCCAGGGCTTTAACCCACTGTGCCATAGTGCCAGCCCCTTTTTAATATTTTTAAGGACTTCTCCGGCTGGCACTGTGGTGAAGGGGGTAAAGCTGCATTTAGGGAGCAAACCAGATGGGGGCGCTCTCTGCCTGTGTCTGTACCTCGGCCCTCACACAAATCAAAATGCACGAGCGAACGAACTGGGAGTCAGGGCTGGACTTTCGGTGCAGGGGGTCAGGAGGCTGCCCGGGGTGACTGCGTCCCACACCAGAGCGCCTGGGCTCCAGCTGCAGCTTCTGACTCCGGCTTCCTGCCAGTGAGCGCCCCGGTGGGCAGCGGCCGGAGGCCCAAACACCTGCACCCGCCACCAAAGGGGGAGAGCTGGCCTGAGTTCCAGGATCCTGGCTTTAGCTTGGCATTTGGGGAGTGACCAGTGGATGAAAGACATTTCTCTGCCCCTCTCTCTCTCTCTCTCTCTCTCTCTCTGCCTCTGCCTCTCTCTCTCTCTCTCTCTCTCTCTCTCTCTCTCTCTCTCTGCCTTTCAAATAACCAAAAAGTAAGTGAATAAAATTGTTTTAAAAACCAGCTGCCCCCAGGCCCTGCTCGCCTATCGGAGGGGCTTGCTGTGTAAACGCCAGTGATTGGGTTATGAGACAGTTAGATGGCGTCAATCCATCGGTCAGTTATCACTACTGGGGTCTCCTTTTGTTATTTATTTGAGAGAGGTAGAGACAGTGAGAGGTCCCTACCGAGTTTGCTTTCCAAAAACCCACAGTGGCCAGGGCTGGGCAGGGGCTGAGGCCAGGGGCCTGGAACTCAACCCAGGTCTCCCGTGGGGGCGGGGGGGGGCAGGAACCCAATCACTTGAGCCATGGCCCCTGCTTCTCGGGGCCTGGGATAGCAGGCAGCTGGCGTCAGGAGCAGGTGTCGGGTGTAAACCCAGGACCCCAGAGGCAGCTCGGCCGTCTTTTAAGATTTATTTTATGTATTTGAAAGGCTGGATTACAGAGAAGTAGTGAGAGAGAGAGAGAGAGAGAGAGAGAGAGGTCTTCCACCTGCTGCTTCACCCCCCAAATGGCTTCAAGAGCTGGGGCTGGGCCAGGCCGGAGCCAGGAGCTGGGAGCCCCATGCAGGTTTCCCGCATACATGGGCCATTGTCTGCTGCTTTCCCAGGCACATTAACTGGATCGCAGGTGGAGCAGCTGGGACTCGAACAGGCACTGCGATGGGATGTCGACATCGAAAGCGGCAGCACCGGCCCCGCCTGTCAACAGGCATCCTCACAGCTGGGCTAATTCCCCTTGGGCGTTCTTTTCAAAGCTCACGGTTCGCGTCCCAGCTGTACTCCTGACCCCAGCTTCACGCTAACACGCTCCTGGGAAGGCAGCCGGTGACGGTGAAGGCTGAAGTACTCGGGTCGCTGCCACTGACGTGGGAGGCCTGGTTGACTTCCTGGCTCCCAGCTGCAGCCCGGCCCAGCCCCGCTGCGGGCACCCGTGGCGGGAGCCAGCAGGTGGGTGCGCACATGCTCTCGCGCTCTGTCCTGGCCCTTACTCCGATGCTTTCCGGGCAGGTTCGAGGCCTGCTGGCCGGCCCTGATGAAGGACGCCCAGGGCGTGGTGATCGTCTTCAACGCCGACGTCCCGAGCCACCTGCAGGAGATCGAGATGTGGCATTCGAGCTTTGTGCAGCAGCAGCTCCTGCAGGACACGCAGTGCCTGCTGATCGCACACCACAAGCCGGGCTCTGCGGCCCAGAAGGGAAGCCTGCCTCTGGGTGAGGAGACCGGCCGGGGCGCGTGCGCGGGGGCCACCTAGACATTGCCAGTGTCACTGAAACCAGCGGTTATTAAGCACCTACTGTTTCCCCAGCACTGGTTCTTCTCACCATGCAAACGGGAATTGCCCGTTTGGAAGAGGTATGACCAAGGCCTGATACCTTGAAAGCAGGCGGTGGTGCGCAGGATGAAGCCGGCATCCCGTACGGGTGCCAGTTCGAGTCCCGGCTCTTCCACTTTGGATCCAGCTCCCTGCTGATGCACCTAGGGAGGCAGTGGGAAATGGCCCAAGCTCTTGGGCCCCTGCCACCCCATGTAGGAGACCCAGATGGAGCTCCGGGCTCCTGGCTTTGGCCTGGCTCTGCCCTGGCCATTGTAGCCATTTGGGGGAGCGAACAAGTGGGTGGAAGATCTCTCTTTCTCTCCCCCACCCCAACTCTGCCTCTTAAGTAAATCTTAAAAAAACAGGGGACACCATGAGGTGACCTTCATTGGCTCAGCGGGGGGTGCTCTTCCCTGACAAGGCCTTTGCAGGTCGCGTAGGACGCACACACAACAGACGCCAATGGCCCTGGCAAACCGGAGGGCAGTCTAGCTTTCCGGAGTGTCAGTCTGCGTCCCGCCGCCAGGGGGCAGTGCGGAGAAGCCCAGATGAGAGCAGTCTAGCTTTCCGGAGTGTCAGTCTGTGTCCCGCCGCCAGGGGGCAGTGCGGAGACGCCCAGATGAGAGCAGTCTAGCTTTCTGGAGTGTCAGTCTGCATCCCGCCGCCAGGGGGCAGTGCGGAGAAGCCCAGATGAGAGCAGTCTAGCTTTCTGGAGTGTCAGTCTGCATCCCGCCGCCAGGGGGCAGTGCGGAGAAGCCCAGATGAGAGCAGTCTAGCTTTCCGGAGTGTCAGTCTGCGTCCCGCCGCCAGGGGGCAGTGCGGAGAAGCCCAGATGAGGGCAGTCCAGCTTTCCGGAGTGTCAGTCTGCGTCCCGCCGCCAGGGGGCAGTGCGGAGAAGCCCAGATGAGGGCAGTCCAGCTTTCCGGAGTGTCAGTCTGCGTCCAAGCCGCCAGGGGGCAGTGCAGAGAAGCCCAGATGAGAGCAGTCTAGCTTTCCGGAGTGTCAGTCTGCATCCCGCCGCCAGGGGGCAGTGCGGAGATGCGCGGACGGGTTCCGCTGGGCACCCCCGCTCCCCGGTCACCCCCACGCTGGCCGGCTGGCCACGGGCCTTTACTCACGAGGACTCTGTTTCCCTTGGTAAGCGCCGCCCTTGAGCAAGCTGAAGCTGGTGCACTCGAATCTCGAGGAGGACCCGGAAGGGATCCGGGCGGAGTTCATCAAGTACCTGAAGACCATCATCAGCTCGGTGTCCGAGAACAGGGACCGCGAGGAGCTGTCCATCATCACGTGACCGCCGCAGCCAGGTCGCCTCCGCCTGAGGACGTCCCGTCAGTCACTGAATTCCGATTCCCTGGCCCAGTGGAAACCGAGAGGCCGCCCCCACCCACCCCCACCCCCACCCGTGTACTTTTGCCAAATATAAGTTGTGGGCCTGCGCTACGGAGGCGGAGCCTGGCCGCGGAAAAGGGTTTGCATGCGGTTCTTGATCCGGGTTCACTCTGAAACCCAGTGGTGGGCGAGCATCCGCGGCAGAGAGCGCCCAGGACAGACGTAGCCCAGCCCACCCGGGACAGACGTAGCCCACCCGGGACAGACGTAGCCCAGCCCACCCAGGACAGACGTAGCCCACCCAGGACAGGCCGCAGCCCAGCCCCCCCAGGACAGACGTAGCCTGGCCCACCCGGGACAGACGTAGCCTAGCCCCCACCCGGGACAGATGTAGCCCAGCCCACCCAGGACAGACGTAGCCCACCCGGGACAGACGTAGCCCACCCGGGGCAGACGTAGCCCAGCCACCCCAGGACAGATGTAGCCTAGCCCCCCCAGGACAGGCCGCAGCCCAGCCCACCCAGGACAGACGTAGCCCACCCGGGACAGACGTAGCCCAGCCCCCCCGGGACAGACGTAGCCTGGCCCACCCGAGACAGGCCGTAGCCAACCCACCCAGGACAGACGTAGCCTAGTGGTTGAGCCCAGCACCCACGTGGGGGACCTGGAAGAAGCTCCTGGCTTTGTATCGGCGCAGCTCTGGCTGTTGTACTGGGGAGTGAACCAGCAGATGGAAGACCTCTCTCTCTCTCTCTCTGCCTCTGCCTCTCTGTAACTGTGCCTTTTAAATAAACAAATAAGTCTTTAAAAAAAAAATAAGATAGTGGGGATGGCAAGAAACGAGCGGAAGGTTTTCAGGTTAGTTCAGTATCGGATAAAAATTTAGCCAAGACTACAACCCACTTCCTCTTTTCTCCCCAAGATGGCGTTGGGGTGTCGGGAAGGCGTGTGCTGTAGGCGCCGCTGTGCCCACGGCAGCTCGTCCAGCTCCTCCCTGGCCTCTTGTCCCCGGCCACCCTGCCGGCCACCTCGCCCCAAGTTCGAGCTTTGTGAGGCTGGCGGCGTGGGCACGCGGCTGGCTCGGCCGTCCGAGGGTCTCTGTGTCCCGGAGGCACAGCATCACGTTAGCAGCTCTGCTTCCTGGGATCGGGACGAGGTGTCCGGTGACAGCCACTCAGCCACTGCAGCCCTGAGGTCTTCCGGGAGGAGGAGAATGACCACGGGGGCTGAGCCGGCCCGGCAGACTGTGGCCAGGGTGAGGGCCGGAGTTCACACCTCTGCCCTTGCGTCATCGGCAGAGGACTCCGCCGTGGGCCATGGCTGAGCGGTCACCCTCTGACGCCAAAGCCACAGCTACAGCCACGATGGCCACGGCCACGATGGCCACGGCGCTGACGCGGGGCACAGGAAGGCCACCTGAACCCCGGTGGGGGCAGAGGCTCCCGGGAGAGGGTCTGCAGGTTTGCTGCCCACAGAACCGTCGTCGCGTTTCGTGGAGCCCAGCCAACGACCGAATTCTGAGGCTCTTAGGCACCGCAAGGAGCGGAGCGCGGATCCTGCCTGCAGCCTCCCCCGCCTCACCGCAGAGAATCGCACGGATTTCTGGGCCCCAGCCGATGCTTAAAGAACCACGCTCCTTCCCCAGGCACGAAACACGCTTCCGTGTCTCACCAAGGACGTGAAAGAAAGGCGCAGGGCGGAAACCCTGCCTTTGAAGACAGACGGACGGCGTGGTTCTACCGGGACTTCCTCAGCCGGGCCAGGCGCCACGGTTCTCCCACGAGCGACAGTCTTGGCGGAGTCCTGGGACACGTTCTGAACGTGCACACAGCCACGCGTGATTTCGCCCCCTGATTCTAAAAGGCCCCGGGGAGCACTCGCGAGAGGCCGCCGCGGCCCTCTCTGAGCTGCCCTGTAGACACACAGAACCCGGTTTCCACTCCCGGAAACCATCGCAGGCCCTGGCGGGGCTGCAGCTACTGTGTGACTCCGACTGCTTGGAATGCATCGTCCTTTTGGGGGGGCAGGGTGGGTGTAACTGTTAGGAAGCAGTGAGTTGAGCTTGACATTAAAAAAAAAAGAAAAAAGAAAATGTGGGGCCGGCGCTGTGGCGTAGCAGGTAAAGCCATCGGCTGCAGTGCCAGCATCCAATATGGGCGCCGGTTCAAGTCCCGGCTGCTCCTCTTCCGATCCAGCTCTCTGCTGTGGCCTGGGAAAGCAGTGGAGGATGGCCCAAGTGCTTGGGCCCCTGCACCCGCATGGGAGACCCAGAAGAAGCTCCTGGCTTCCAATCCGCGAAGCTCTGGCCATTGTGGCCCTTTGGGGAGTGAACCGGCGGATGAACACCTGTCACTCTCTGTAATTCTGCCTCTCAAATCAATAAATAAATCTTAAAAACTGGTGTCAGCGGTCTTGACGGATGAGGCATGAATGAGGAACGACCTGTGCACGATCAGCGGGTGATGGAGACGGCAGGTGAGGCCACACGCACACCTCAGCCCGGGAGGGAACCAGCCCCGGGCCCACCAGCCGCTGATCAGCACCGGACACCGGACACCGGACACCCGCAAGGCAGAGCGAGCGCCGCTCCCGGGAAGCCGGCGCGCCGGGCACCGCTCCGCCGCCGCCCACGGCACCAGGCGGGTCACAGTACCGGGGAGAAGGGGGGCAAAATGTGCGCCCGAGGGGAGCGAAGGCCGTGTCCTCGGCGTGCCTGGTCAGCGCCGCGGGTGACTACATTTCCCAGAAGCCTCCGAGCGCCGCCGCGGGCGCTTCCCAGAGGGCCGTGCGATGCCCGCTCTACCCGGGGGCGTCAGGAGGGGGCGTGCTCCTTCAAGGCGGCCCTCCGGCCCGAGTGCCCGTTCCTCCCGTCTCTGGCTCTCTTCTCCGGCGTCCACTCTGCCTTTCGCGGGCTTCGGGGGCTCAAATGGCCTAGGACCGGTCTCCATGGCAACAGCACTCTGTGGGCGGGCGCCGCCGGAAGTGACGTGGTCCGGAGCATTGTGGGAAATGCAGTCGGGGCTCTCGGCCTGTCCAAGTGCTTGGCCTTCTCGCACCCCCAAACCAAGGGCCGAGTAGCGGGGCGCTTGGGCAGCCGTGCGTGTGGGGGCGGCCACCTGGAGGCCCAGGCCTCTGAGAGCCCGGCTCGTCCCCGCCGCCGAGGCCTCTGGGAGTTGTAGTTTGGGCTGGAACCGGGCCCAAGCTCCGAGGCCCGAGCCAGGGCGGTTAGCGCCCATTGCTGGTCACTACGTGCGGAGGCCGCCACCACGGCGGCCGCCGGGGCAGGGCGGAGTGTGGGCGTCGGTCCTCCTTCGCGCCCGCCGGGACTGGGCCTGTCCGCCTGGGCTCGCAGGGATCCTGGGGACGGGGCTGGTACCGACCCGAGGGTCCGCGGAGCGGGTGGGCGGCCCTGGTCTCCTTCGTGTCCAGCGCCCGGCGCCGGGCCTTTGCCGGCCGTCCTTTCGTCCCAGTTAGGAAATCGCGGGTGTAGTCGGGAGGAGAGTGGGTCTGTAGGAGGCGCGGCCGCGGTGCACAGCGCACAGCGGTGCACCTGCCGCAGTCGGGGGCGGGGGAGTCGCTGGAGAACGTCCCAGTCGTGACCGGCAGTCCGGGAATCGTGTCTCCGCGGTCCCCTGCGGCGGAAGCCGGGCCCCCAGAGCCGTGGGTGCGCCCCACTCGCAGCTCGGTGTTCAGTAAGTTACAGCACCTGGGCGGCGCTTGGGGGCCAGTCAGGCGCTGGGTTAGATGGCTGTGCCCGGCGTAGGCTGAGATGCGTGTGTCCAACTCAACCCCCGCGTGAGTCGGGGGCACCTGGAATTCTGCAGTTTTGCTCTAAAAAGATAAAGAGGAGCGGGCTTTTGGCCTGGTGGTGTCGGCTGGGTATCAGCGCCTGAGTGCACCTCCCGGCTTTGGTTTCTACTCCAGCTTCTTGCAAACGCACATCCCGGGAGGCAGCAGGCCCTGGCCCCTGCCGCCCACGTGGAGGACCATGGAAGATCCATCTCTCTCCCTCCCCCGCCTCTCAAGTAAATATTTAAAAGAAACCATAAAAAAGAGCCTTAGAGACACACGCGGCAGAGGGGAAGGATGCCAGCGACTGGCTGTAGAAGGCCCCGGGGCAGGGGAGGGGGAGGAGAAAGGCAGCCCGTGACACTCAAGGCGTGGAGGTCCCACCCCCACGAGGGAAGCCCGGGTAGAGCTGCAGGCTCTTGGCCTTGGCCTTGCCCAGCGCTGGCCGTCGTGGGCATCCCAGGAGTGAACCAGAGGATGGAGACCCATCTCTGTGGGTGTGTGCGTGTGTCTCGCTAACTCTGTCTCTCTACCTTCCAAATAAATAAATGTTTAAAAAATATACGTGTGTCTCGGGAATCTTCTGAAAAAGTTCAGAGCTCATGGGGGGGTCTCCGAGACCAGGCCCTGCCGTGGCACTAGTGAGCCCCCCCAGGGGCCTGTCCAGCAACGCAGGGGCCGCGTCCTCACACACGTGCATGGGATGGAAGAGGGCCAGCGGCTGGGGCGAGAGCTTGCACCCAGGAATCACCCACGCGGCAGAAGCTGGCGGTCAGCACGCACTGCTCCTGCAAGGTTGCTACGTGCCAGCAAGGAGCCCATGCCGGACCGCCCCGCCCCGGGAGCGCCAGGCTTGGGCACTGCCCGGAGCAGAGGTCACACTGGGGGTGGGGCCAGAAAGCCAGTTTAAAAAGGCCCTCAGGGGTCGGCCCTGTGGTGCAGTGGGTTAAAGCCCTGGCTTACAGTGCTGGCATCCCATATGGGCACCGGTTCAAGTCCCGGCTGTTCCTCTTCCAATCCAGCTCCCTGCTATGGCCTGGGATAGCAGTAGAAGATAGCCTAGATGCTTGGGCCCTTGCACCCGCGTGGGAGACCTGGATGGAGTTCCAAGCTCCTGGCTTTGGCCTGGCCCAGCCCCAGCCATTGCGGCCATTTTGGGGAGTGAACTGTAGGTGGAAGACCTCTCTCTCTCCCTCTCTCTCTCTTCTTCATCTCTCAGAAACAAAAGGGGTAAGAAATGAAGTCCTACATGAGCGTGGGAGCCAAATTATATTCATGTTACAGCAATAGGTGGAGAAATAAAATGTATTTCAAAAAAAAAAAAAGAGAGAAAGAGAGAGAGAAGCCAGCGCTGTGCCATAGTGGGCTAAGCCTCTGCCTGCAGTGCCGGCATCCCATATGGGCGCTAGTTCTAGTCCCGGCTGCTCCACTTCCAATCCAGCTCTCTGCTGTGCCCTGGGAAAGCAGCAGAAGATGGCCCAAGTCCTTGGGCCCCTGCACCCGCGTGGCAGACCCAGAAGACGCTCCTGGCTCCTGGCTTCGGATCGGCACAGCTCCGGCCATTGCGGCCTTTTGGGGAATGAACCAGTGGGTGGAAGACCTCTCTCTGCCTCTTCCTCTCTGTAATTCTGCCTTTCAAATAAATAAGTAAATCTTTAAAAAAAAATAAGTAGAGTGGGGAATCTCCGGGGGCTCACGGGCGCCGTGCAGCCCTGGACCAGTTGAGCTGGCTTGCAGGGGGACCTGGAGAAGTCCTGCGGTCCAGCCCGGGAGCACCGGACCTTGGGCGCTTGGGTAGCAATACCTCTCTGCGCCACGAGGGGGCAGTGTTTGCCCACGAACCTCTCGGCACTGCCAGCTGCAAACAGTGGCCTGTGCCTGAGGCCCTGCCAGGCCAGGTGGGTGTGCGCTGGGGCCAGGAGCGAGTGAGCCAGCCGGTCTCCCTTCCAGCACATTGCTCCTGCGAGCATACTCCTCCGTGGGTCGTGAGGATGAAAGCTCCCGTCACTCTTGGGGCACACCCACTGGAACTTGACACACGACCTCCCCAAGAGGGTGGGCTTCTGAGGGAAAGGAGGCGGCCCTGTCCCTCCTCCTGCCCCTCCCCCCACTCTGTTTTACTCCGACAGCCCTGGGCTTCTTGCAGCCCACCTGCTGCTTCCTGGAAGGCTTTTCCCAGTGTCCGAGGAGCCAAGACCCCTCCCGGAAGTCTGGGGCTGTGGGCTTCCCCCCGGAAGTCTGGGGCTGTGGGCTTCCCTTCTGGCCTCCCGGAGGCCCAGTACTTTCCCTTTCAAAGCCCCTCGCCCCCTGGAGAGTGGGCTCCCTTCCAGTCCTAGACTCCTACTGCAGGACCTCAGCACGGCGCCCGGCGCCCACAGGCGCGGTGACCACGTCCTAAGTGCAGGCACCAACGAGTGGAGGACGAGGGCGCCTGCCTCTCCCATTCCCCGAGGCCGAGTCTGCAAAGCCAGGCCCTTTCCCGTCTTCCAGCCTTCCCTGGAGCTCGCCCAGTGCCTCCTGTAGGCCCTAAGCCCCCTGGGAGGTGCCCGTGTGGGATGCCCGCTGCACCACGATGCACCCATACTTTGAAACGTCCTCGATTTCCCACAGTGGGATGTTTAGTTCCGGTCCCTGGGATGACCCGCCTCTGACTTTGTTCTGCCAACAAACTGCATGGGACCAGGGACAAAACCAACATGTCGGGGACAGCAGAGCGGGCCAACAGAGCCCGGGGACTTAAGAGCTGACGAGGAACAGGTGCAGCAGGCGGGCTGCGGGGGGGGGGGGGGGGTGTCCTGGGTGGGAAGGGGCAGGTGACAGATGGGCTGCCTGGGGGCAGGGGGGGCGGGGACCAGCATCCCCACCTATATTCTTCTGAGCTGCTTGCGCTGGCTGGAAGAAGCTCAAGACGAGTGGAGCTCACCTGTGGGAGGTGCAGCCCACCTGAGCAGCAGCACTTTCAATCCCCTTGGGAATGAGGTGCCCTGGGTTGTGACCCTGTGCCGCCACCCCCTGCGGGTGGGCATCACTTTCTATCTACAGGAGAAGCCAGGGCCAGAGAGTCCCTTTTGTCTTGGTTAGAGAGTTAGGCTAGGATTTGGGCAGACGGCTAAGCAAGGGCAAGGGGTTAGGTCTGGAGGAGAGGGAGCCACCAGCTGAGGAGGCAGCCAGCTGCCCGTGGCCAAGCCCGGAGCAAGCCTCGTGTCTCTGTGCCCTGGAGCTCTGTTTTATAAAACAGAGGCAAAGGATGTCCGCCCGCTAAGAAAAGTCATCTCCCGTCTCCCGACCCAGAATCGTCTTTGGCCTGGGAGAGAGGTGGCCCTCAGCAGCCCGGCAGATCGCCGGGGGCCGACCGCGGACGTGTCCTGGTGGCTCCAGAACCTGGCTGAGCTGCCGAGCAGGCCCTTGCAGCTTCCATCCTGGACGAGTCCTGCCCCCCCCAGGCCCGAGCTGGCCCAGCCCTGGGGTCTGCCTCCTATCTCCTCGCTCCCAGAATGGACCTGAGCTCACAGACAGGGGAGGGGCTCCGAGAGACAGAAAGGGTGGGGGAAAGCGAAAACGTTGACAGCCTGAACTTGGACAGGCCACGGGCTCGAGTGGGACGCTGAAGGAGCCCTGCCCTGTCCCTGACAGGTGCCTGGGAAGTCACCAAGGAGCCCCTGAACCCCAGTAAGCCCTTTCGCCTTCCTCCTCGTTGCGACTGGGCCGGAGGCTGTGCTGCCCGCAGTCTGCCTGTGACCTTGCCCACGCCGTCCCCACCCCACCCCCAGCCTTCTCCCCAGGGACCAATGAGCAGGTGTTCAACGCATGCCCACATGCCCAGCTCCCCCTAGATCGCGCTCAGACTCATGTCCTAAGGCCAGATGAACCGTGAGGGGCGGTCCTGCCTCACCCTCCACGCTCGGGAAACCCCAGCTGTCCAATCGGCTCTGCACCCCCCCCCCCGCCCCGTCTCCACCCTGACACCTGGGACACATACGGCTTTTCTCCAGCGCGAATGAGTCTTCCTGTCCCCAAAGCCCTCGTGCGTGGCCCAGTGCGTCCGTGGCATGGGAGTCAGCTGCTCAGGGCTGCTGCCTGCCCCACGCCCAGGGGTCCTCGCCACGGGGGGGGGGGGGGGCGTTAGAGCGCCCAGGGCAGGTTTGAGGGCGTCCCTTCCAACAGGAACTCCGCTCCCAACACCCGACCACCCAGCTAATTTGGATTTTTTTTGTTCCCTAAAAGAATGTAAGTGGGGTTTGCATATTTTCCCGGTATCCATCACACTCAGGTACTTCTCCAAACCAGGGTCCTGGTGGCCACCCAGAGGGGACCTCCTGGGTGTGGTCGCCAAGGGGCTCCAGCATTGGGACTTCATTCCCACTGTGAGGAGCGAAGAAGCCGGAACTTGACCCCCCCCCCCATGACAGCAGCCTTAGGAGAGAGACCCCAGGGGACGCCAACACACGCACTCTGCACCAACACGACCACCTGTTACAGAGAGCATCCCGCCCCAGGCATTTCGCTGTAGTGACACAGAGGGAGCCACACAGCACTGGGGGCTTCCATGGGGCACTGGAAGCCCAGCGGTTACACACATTCCAGCTGCGCACGCCACGCACAGAGAAGTGGAAACCACTTCACTCCCATCATGCTCTGCGACCAGGGGCAGCACCGGGGCTTTCCAAGGAGCAACCTTCCCCGTGGGGCTCCTCCCCGCCTGACCCGGGGGTGCTGCCTGAGGTGAGGCTGACAGAGGCACAGAGGCGCAGGGCCTGGGGGCCGCCTCCACTCACCTCTCATCTGCCCCTTGTTGGGCCGTGGGCGGGAGAGGATCTGCAGTTACCGGGTTAGCCATCGGCTTCCCCTGTGTGTTGCCTCCCGTGTTTCATTTTCCGTTTCTCTTTCTTGATTGCAAAAGTTGTGCGTTCATTGGAGGTGTTTTGACCATTTCCGTCACAAGTATCCTTCCAAAGGTGGCCTTGGCCTTTAGAGTGTGTGTGTGTGTGTGCATGCGTACATGTGTGTGTGCATATGTGTGTGCATGCATGCATGTGTATGCATGCATGTGCATGTGTGTACTAATCAAAGATCGCCGCCTGTCTGGTCTACAGGCTCTGAATTTTGCATAGTGTTCCTGCCCTGCCCAGTGCAGGATTGTCAGTATGGTAAACCCTTTTAAACAGTGTTTTTGTGGCTTCTTTTGTGTGTGTGTTGAAGTCTTCCATCCGCATGGGATTTCCCATGGTGTGCAAAGTGAGGTGGGGGGGGCCAGCGCCGTGGTGCAGTGGGACGACCTCTCTGTCTCCCCCTCTCTCTGTCTGCAACTCTGCCTCGAAAGTAAATAAATAAATCTTTAAAAAACAGGAGGCAGGAGCCCCCTGCCCTGCCCACCCTGGGACACACCCACTGGGAGTCCTCCCCCCCCCTCCAGGCTGAACTCCCCTGGGAACTTGGCTCTTTTCCTGAACGGCTGTCCCAAGTCCGTGTATCTGTCTGCGCCGGCTCCGGCCCTAATTATGAGAACTGTTTCTGATTCGCTTTAATACCCGATGCATCTAGTGCCCTCGTGAACTCTTGTTTTCCAGACGCTCACGGTGAAACAAAGACAAGTCGGGGTGGCGCCGGCCAGGCAGACTGACAGACTCGGGCCCACCTGGCCAAGAAACTGGGAGGGGTGAGGACAGACACGAGGGAAGCTGAGCCACACAGCCACACATACAGCCACACACAGAGCCACACGGGCACATGCACACATGGGTACACACAGCAACACACATGGGCACACACACAGCCACACACACACAGGTACACACATACACAGTCTCCCCCCCATACACACACATAGAGCCACACACAAAGCCACACACACACATGGGCACACACAGGCACACACACAGGTACACACACAGCCACACGCACAGGCACACACACAGCCACACGCACAGGCACACACGCAGGCACGCAGGCACATCGGATTGCACAGAGAGCTCCCGCGTGCACGCGGCGTGTTCACAGTGCCTGCCGCCTGCCGTTTAAGTGGCCTTTGCTCTCGTCCAGGACGTCGTCCCGGAACGTTCTGTGAGGAAGCCACGTCCTCTCTCCATAACTACTCAGACCCAGAGGACTCAGCATCCAGCCAGGTCCAGGTGCCGTACACCCGCCGTGGAGGTGAGAAGACACCGGCACAAGCAGCATTCACTAGAAAATATTGTTATTATTTTCATGTAACCTAAAGTGTAATCACATTAGCTTATTAGGCAACTAGTAGTAATAATAAGCAATGCTAAGTGTCCTTGACTTTATACATGTATTATGTTGGATGTTGAGCTAAGTAATCCAGTAACTACAATAAGATGATTGTTGTACAAACTGCACCACTGCTTGTTCCTGGCCCTTGCTATCCCACACTCCCCCTTTCCTCCATCTGGCCAGACCCAGGTCCAAGAATGTAAAAGGGAGGTTTAAAGCTTGAGATAACAACCAGCCCTTACCCTGGAGTCGGCAGCAGGTGTCTTATCAGCAGTGTCAACTTGACCTAAGCATTCCCCTAAAGCCCGCTTGTACATGATAATAAAAGCTCTGTTAGAATTGGGCTCGGGGCTTCTCGGGGGGCTTCCTCTTGGGGAGGCACTGAGAGGCCCGGGTTCGAACTTGTAATAAAAACGACCCTGCTAATTGGCTTCAACTTTGGTCTCTGGTGGTTGATTTCGGGGGACCACGGACTGCGGGTACAACAATTTTGGGGGCTCGTCCCGGGATTCACCGAAGCCCACCCAGACACCTCGTTGAAGGGTCGTGGAAGGACCGGTCCAGGTGAGTTTGCCGGCATTGTCTTTGTGTAGTCTTTGTGTCTTTGTGTAGACTGTATTATCTGAGTTGCCTATAGGTTCTGTATCTGGGCCGACAAAGAGTCCTGGCGGACGCGCTATAGGACTGTCGGCGGGGCCGTTGGGAGACGTTCCTCGGACCCCATCTGGGACTAAGCTGTAGTCCATCTGGTCGGGCAGAGACAGCCCAACGCGCCTGCGATCTGTGTGTGGTCCTCGGACCCCATCTGGGACTAAGCTGTAGTCCATCTGGTCGGGCAGAGACAGCCCAACGCGCCTGCGATCTGTGTGTGGTCCTCGGACCCCATCTGGGACTAAGCTGTAGTCCATCTGGTCGGGCAGAGACAGCCCAACGCGCCTGCGATCTGTGTGTGGTCCTCGGACCCCATCTGGGACTAAGCTGTAGTCCATCTGGTCGGGCAGAGACAGCCCAACGCGCCTGCGATCTGTGTGTGGTCCTCGGACCCCATCTGGGACTAAGCTGTAGTCCATCTGGTCGGGCAGAGACAGCCCAACGCGCCTGCGATCTGTGTGTGGTCCTCGGACCCCATCTGGGACTAAGCTGTAGTCCATCTGGTCGGGCAGAGACAGCCCAACGCGCCTGCGATCTGTGTGTGGTCCTCGGACCCCATCTGGGACTAAGCTGTAGTCCATCTGGTCGGGCAGAGACAGCCCAACGCGCCTGCGATCTGTGTCTTTGTGTCAGTGTGGGTGTGGTTGCGTGTTCCACCGAAAGCTTTCAGTCTGAGGCTGTTATTTTACAGGTTACTACCTTTGGATGAGAAAAGAGGACAGCCACCCTATACGTTCCTGCTTTGTTCCTTTATCTGACTAACCTTACCCTCCTTCCAAAAGTCCCCCTTTTGTTGACCAGGGATTGTAGGTCCGCGATGGGACAGAAGCAGACCACCCCCCTCACCATCATAATAGATCATTTCAGAGACGTGAGAAAAAGAGCTTCTAATTCAAACATGGAAATCAGAAAGGACAAACTTGCCACTCTCTGTAGGTCAGAGTGGCCAGCTTTTGGTGTTGGATGGCCTCCAGAGGGTACTCTTGACCGGTCAGTCATACGAAGGGTTAAAGAGAAAATTTTTCTCTCAGAACCGAATGGCTACCCAGGTCATATCCCCTACATTCTTGTCTGGCAAGATCTAATAAATAACCCGCCGGCCTGGCTGGCACCTTTCCTCCCCGCAGCTAAAATTCTAGCTCTACAGCACACAGGAGCGGACGAGTCCGCAAAAACCACTCCCCCAAGGGAGGCCGCTGCTAAACCCCGAGCCACTAAACCCTCAGTTCCTCTTTACCCAGTCCTGCCTGACAGTTCAGATCCTCTAACCCTTGACCCCCCTCCATACCTTCTCCCTCCCCTAAATCCTAGGCCTGCAGAGCCGGAGAATGAGAGAGCACGGGCAGCCTCACTGGAGGGAGAGAGAGAAGCAGGGGCTGACTCAGGGGGACCAGCAGAAAGGACAAGGGGCCGCACCCAACGGGCGGCGAGCCCGCGCTATCCCGACTCCACGGTGGCCCTACCATTACGAGAAATTGGGCCGCCCGATGGCACCGGGAACCTTAGACTTCAGTATTGGCCCTTCTCCACCAGTGACCTCTATAATTGGAAGACTCAAAATGCCCGTTTTTCTGACAATCCCAAAGATTTGATTTCTCTTTTAGATAGCGTTATGTTTACTCATCAGCCCACCTGGGATGACTGCCAACAACTCCTCCGAATCCTGTTTACCACGGAGGAGCGAGAACGAATCCAGTTAGAAGCCAGGAAATTGGTTCCTGGTGATGATGGTCAACCCACTGCCAACCCAGATTTAATCAATGATGCTTTCCCTCTGACCAGACCCCCACAAGATGGTTGGGACTACAATACGGCAGAAGGTAGGGGACGGCTGCGGGTTTATCGCCAGACTCTAATGGCGGGTCTCCGGGCAGCGGCACGCAAGCCCACTAATTTGGCTAAGGTTTATGCAGTTAATCAAGGAAAGACAGAGTCCCCCTCAGGGTACTTAGAAAGATTAATGGAAGCCTTTAGACAGTTCACGCCTATGGATCCAGAGGCCCCCGAAAATCAAGCAGCAGTAGTTATGTCGTTTGTAAATCAGGCTGCTCCTGACATCAAAAAGAAGTTACAGAAATTAGAAGACCTGGAGGGAAAGAACATTCAGGATTTACTTAGGATTGCTCAGAGGGTTTTTAATAATAGAGACGCCCCCGAAGAGAAGCAGTTGAGGGCAACAGAAAAGATGACAAGAGTACTGGCTGCTGCAGTTCAAGGGAAGCAACCGCAGGTAAACTCCACACACCCAAAAACACCCTATAAAAAATTAAATAAAGACCAGTGTGCCTATTGCAAGGAGACTGGCCATTGGGCTAGAGACTGTCCGAAAAAGAAAAAGGCCAAGCCAGGCCGATGGCAGGAAACGCCTTCCACACAACCCCCTGCTGTGCTAGTGACCCAAGATTCTGAAGATTAGGGGGGACGGGGTTCGGAACCCCTCCCCGAACCCAGGGTAACTCTACAAGTGGAGGGGAATCCTGTCCAGTTTTTAGTAGACACAGGAGCTCAGCACTCAGTTCTCACTAGCCCCCGAGGGAAGCTATCAGCCACCTCTTCTTGGGTGCAAGGAGCCACAGGGATCAAAAAGTACCCGTGGACAACTAAAAGAACTGTGGACTTGGGAACCAACAGAGTGTCCCATTCTTTCCTGGTCATCCCTGAAAGTCCATACCCCCTTCTGGGGAGAGACTTACTAACAAAAATAGGAGCCCAAATTTGCTTCCTACCCGATGGGCCAAAGGTGACAGATTCACAAGGTGGACCAGTTTCAATATTAACTCTGTCCCTGGAAGATGAATACCGTATTCACCAACAACCTGAGGAGCCTGGACAAGAAACTGATTGGTGGGTCCAGCGCTTCCCAGAGGCATGGGCTGAGACTGGGGGAATGGGACTGGCCGCCCACCGACCGGCCATATACATAGAGACAAAACCTGGAGCAGATCCGGTCCGGGTTCGACAATACCCTATGCCCCTAGAAGCAAGAGTGGGAATTACACCCCACATCCGGCGCCTCCTAGACCAGGGAGTTCTGCGACCATGCCAATCAGCCTGGAACACGCCTCTACTGCCAGTGCGTAAGCCCACCACAGGGGACTATCGGCCAGTACAGGACTTGAGGGAGGTTAACAAAAGAACTATTGATATCCATCCAACAGTGCCAAACCCCTACACCCTTCTTAGTGCTCTCAGTCCTGAAAAACAATGGTATACTGTTTTAGATCTGAAAGATGCTTTTTTTAGCTTACCCCTAGCACCTAAGAGCCAAGAGCTTTTCGCCTTCGAATGGACGGACCCAGAGAGAGGCATCAACGGACAGCTTACTTGGACACGGCTGCCACAAGGGTTTAAAAACTCTCCCACCCTGTTCGATGAGGCCCTTCATGAAGACCTGAGTGAGTACCGACAAACACACCTAAACCTAACCCTCTTACAATATGTAGATGATTTACTGATAGCAGCACAGACCCTCGAGGAATGCACCCGCGGAACGGAGGACCTCTTACACACTCTGGGGAGCCTGGGCTACAGAGCATCTGCTAAAAAGGCCCAACTCTGCAAGACTGAGGTAACATACCTGGGGTACCTCTTGAAAGGGGGGCAACGATGGCTGACCCCTGCACGCAAGGAGACAGTGCTCCGAATCCCCCAACCGCAGTCACAACGACAGGTTCGGGAGTTTTTGGGGTCAGCCGGGTTCTGCCGATTGTGGATCCCTGGGTTTGCTGAATTGGCCAAGCCCCTCTACCTGATGACAAAAGATCAGCAGCCCTTTCAATGGACAGAGGAGGCTGAAAACGCCTTTCAGCAGATAAAAACAGCACTGCTCTCTGCCCCAGCACTGGGGCTCCCTGATGCCTCCAAGCCTTTTCAACTGTTTGTGGATGAGAGTAAGGGGGTAGCTAAGGGAGTTCTGACTCAGCCCATAGGCCCTTGGAAACGGCCTGTAGCATACTTATCAAAGAAACTTGACTCTGTAGCTGCTGGATGGCCCCCTTGTCTCAGAATGATAGCGGCCACAGCCCTGATGGTAAAAGATGCAGACAAGCTAACCATGGGGCAAGAACTGCAGGTCACCACACCCCATGCTATTGAAGGCCTCCTGAAGCAGCCTCCCGACCGATGGCTTAGCAATGCACGGCTAACTCACTACCAAGGGCTGTTGCTAAACCCTCTCAGAATTTTCTTTCAGCCACCAACCACCCTAAACCCCGCCTCCCTGCTCCCTGACCCGGACTTGGAGGCCCCACTCCATGACTGTGCCGAAGTGTTAGCCCAAGTGCACGGAGTAAGAGAAGATCTGCGAGATCAACCCCTGCCCAACACTGAGGTAACTTGGTTTACCGACGGGAGCAGCTTCGTGCATCAAGGACAGAGGTATGCAGGGGCGGCGGTGGTTTCTGAGACTGAGATAATATGGGCTGAGCCCCTGCCAGCAGACACCTCGGCACAGAAAGCGGAACTGATAGCCCTAACCCAAGCTTTAAAACTAGGAAAGGGAAAAAGACTTACAGTCTACACTGATAGCCGGTATGCCTTTGCCACCGCCCATATACATGGGGCTATATATCGGGAAAGAGGCCTCCTGACAGCAGAGGGAAAAGCCATAAAAAACAAAGAAGAAATCTTAGCTCTCCTAGTTGCTTTATGGGAGCCAAAAAGATTGGCAATTGTGCATTGCCTGGGCCACCAAAAACCTATAGACCCCGTGTCAAGGGGCAATTATTTTGCTGATCAGACTGCTAAAAAAATAGCTATGTCCCCAATTCAGGCTATAGTTTTACAACAACAATTCCCTGATCCGGGACCCAGGAACTTGCCTCCAACGCCCGAGTACACCGAAGAAGATCTGCAATGGGTAAAAACACTCCCTGAGGCACAGCTCCTTGATGGGTGGTGGAGAAACTCTGAAGGTCACATCATACTCCCTGAAAAACTGGGAAAAAGACTATTACAAAAAATCCACCACAGCACTCACCTAGGCACCAGGAGGATACAGGACTTAATGAAACAGACGAAACTACGAATAAAAGAGGCCCCCAGCAAAATTGACCAAATTGTTGTCAAATGCAAAGTCTGTCAACTCACTAATGCAGGAAAGAATGTTCAGAATTCTGGAACAAGACAGCGAGGAGATGAACCAGGAGCCTATTGGGAAGTAGATTTTACTGAGGTAAAGCCAGGAAAGTACGGGTATAAATACTTATTAGTTTTTGTAGATACCTTTTCAGGATGGGTAGAAGCCTTTCCCACTAAGAATGAAACAGCCCAGGTTGTGGCCAAAAAGATACTGGAGGACATCTTACCCAGGTATGGATTTCCAGTAATGATAGGCTCGGACAATGGACCGGCGTTTGTCTCTAAGGTAAGTCAGGGGTTGGCTTCCATACTTGGGGCAGATTGGAAATTACATTGTGCATACAGACCCCAGAGTTCAGGACAGGTAGAAAGAATGAACAGAACATTAAAGGAGACTTTAACCAAATTGACCATGGAGACTGGCGCAAACTGGGTAGCCATCCTCCCCTACGCTCTGTATAGGGTTCGCAATTCCCCATACAAACTGGGGCTTACCCCCTATGAAATTTTGTTTGGTAGGCCACCTCCCATCATACCTAATCTTAAAGAAAATCTGATTAAAAATGATGATGATTTTAAACTCCTGTCTTCACTCCAAATCCTGCAGGGGGTCCATGAACAGGTGTGGCCAAAGCTGAAAGACCTATACGAGACAGAGCCTCCTCCGGTGCCCCACCGCTATCGCCCTGGTGACTGGGTGTTCGTGAAACGCCACCGACGGGAAAACTTGGAGCCCAGGTGGAAGGGACCCTTCCAAGTCATCTTGACGACCCCCACTGCCCTCAAGGTAGACGGAGTGTCCTCCTGGGTTCATCACACTCACGCCAAATCAGCGGACCCATTCCAGGACCTCATAGAACCTCTTATATCCAAGTCGACTTGGAGGGTCGACAAAACCCAAGATAAAAGTCACCCCCTGAAGCTTAGGTTGCGTCGTATTCCGCAGGACGCAGATCACTGGAGAAATGAGGTCTGACCTCATAATCTTACTAATTCTGTCTGTCGGGGGGAGAGTGACTTTGGACATCATTCCTCACCAACCTCCACCGGGCTACTGGACCTTGAGTGTGTCAGGAAGGGTAATTGACCGCTACAATGGCACAGGACAGCCCATGTTCACCATAGATCTCTGCACCCTGTGGCAGGATGTGGACACAAGACTGATTTCCAGACCTGGAGTTAGGACATTTACCTCACCGGCTGATTGGCATTGGAATCCCGGGGTAAAATTGGTGGGGTGTGGGCTAACTGGTATAGAGGCCAACTCACAACAAACTAAATGGTATGTCTGTCCGGCAGAAACTTCCCCAGGCTGTGGGGGGGCAGGCGATTATTATTGCCATCACTGGGGATGTGAGACAATAGCCTCATGGTTGACTCCTAGGGACAAAAACCTGGAGATGGCCAGAGTGGGTGGGTCAAGTCCTCAGGTGGGAAAAAGAAACCCAATCCAAATTAAGGTGAAAACATGGCAAGGAATACAGAATTCTCAATGGGTTAAGGGAAGAACATGGGGACTGAGACTATATGTCTCTGGGTCTGACCCAGGCATTCAGTTTACAATCCAGTGGCGGTCTCAACCGAGCCACACAGTTGGGGTGGGGCCAAATAAGTTTCTTATTCCCGAGCCTGAGCCCTCACCAACCCAAAGACCCAGACCCAATCCAAGTCCTCCTCCCCAGGTTAAAAAGGGCAAGGACCGACCCATTATGACCAGCCGAGGCAAAGGTTCAAAATCAAAAGAGGCACGCAAAGACAGGGCCCGTCCTGCCCCACTCAGTAACAGGAAAAAGTCAAAACCCCAACAATCTGGTCCGCTGTGGCGACTCTTAAACAGTGCTTATATAGCCTTAAACGCTTCTTTCCCCAACTTAACTAATTCCTGCTGGCTTTGTTATCAGGCCTCGCCACCCTATTATGAGGCATCAGCTGTGACAAGTCTCTCACTCTCTGGGACAACCCAAGAGGGCTGCCGCTGGCAGAGACAGATGGAATCTGGGACCACCTTACAGGTTGTGCGGGGTCGTGGAACATGCATATCCACCACAGTTTCTGCTGGATCTATGTGTAATCACACTGTCCTCAGCGACGCCTCCCTGTTCTACCCAGCACCAGGAAATACGTGGTGGGCCTGTAATGCTTCGGGAGTGACTCCATGTGTGTCTGGGACAGTGTTACAAAGCAATAATGAATGGTGCCTTCTAGTTAGATTGTACCCTCGAATAATATATCATCCCTATGAGGAGCTCCTGTCCAGCCTAAGGCCCACCACATCACTCAGGAGGGAGCGCCGGGAAGTGGCAACCGCCTTAATCACTGTAGCTGGCCTGTTAGGGCTGGCAGGGACAGGGTTGGGAGCCACTGCGGTAGCCAAACAAGGAAGTCAGTATTCAGCTCTCCGACTGGCAATAGATGAAGACTTAGCGAAAATTGACCGATCTATCGCTGGCTTAACTAAGTCTCTCAGATCCCTGTCGGAAGTTGTCCTCCAAAATAGGCGAGGACTGGACTTGCTGTTTCTACAGCAGGGAGGGCTGTGTGCCGCCTTGGGGGAGGAGTGTTGTTTCTATGCCGACCACACAGGGGTAGTAGAGGACTCCATGGCTAAAGTACGCGAGGGGATAGAAAAAAGAAAAAAAGAAAGAGAACAACAAGAAGGATGGTTTGAATCATGGTTTAATTATTCTCCTTGGCTAACAACCTTGTTATCGGCTATAACTGGCCCGCTACTTCTGTTAATAATCATCTTAACTGTAGGCCCCTGTGTGATCAACAAACTAGTAACATTTGTTAAAGACAGGATAAACACGGTTCAACTTATGGTGCTGCGGACACAGTATCGACCCTTAGATGAACAGGAATTATAAAGCTTAAGACCTGTAAAAGAGCCAAGATTGGCTCCAAATAAGTCTCATGTGAAAGGGGGGAATGAGAAGACACCGGCACAAGCAGCATTCACTAGAAAATATTGTTATTATTTTCATGTAACCTAAAGTGTAATCACATTAGCTTATTAGGCAACTAGTAGTAATAATAAGCAATGCTAAGTGTCCTTGACTTTATACATGTATTATGTTGGATGTTGAGCTAAGTAATCCAGTAACTACAATAAGATGATTGTTGTACAAACTGCACCACTGCTTGTTCCTGGCCCTTGCTATCCCACACTCCCCCTTTCCTCCATCTGGCCAGACCCAGGTCCAAGAATGTAAAAGGGAGGTTTAAAGCTTGAGATAACAACCAGCCCTTACCCTGGAGTCGGCAGCAGGTGTCTTATCAGCAGTGTCAACTTGACCTAAGCATTCCCCTAAAGCCCGCTTGTACATGATAATAAAAGCTCTGTTAGAATTGGGCTCGGGGCTTCTCGGGGGGCTTCCTCTTGGGGAGGCACTGAGAGGCCCGGGTTCGAACTTGTAATAAAAACGACCCTGCTAATTGGCTTCAACTTTGGTCTCTGGTGGTTGATTTCGGGGGACCACGGACTGCGGGTACAACAGAGGCAGGGCTCTGAAAAATGCTGCCTGGTCTTGGGTCAGACAAAGGCTGGGGCTACGCTCCGGCCCTACTGCATGGGGGGAGAGGGGGAGAGAGGGAGAGAGAGACGGACAGACACGGAGAGAAGGAGAGAGACAGACAGACAGGGAGAGAAGGAGAGAGACAGACAGACAGACAGGGAGAGAAGGAGAGAGACAGGCAGACAGGGAGAGAGGGAGACGGACGGACAGACAGGGAGAGAAGGAGAGAGACAGACAGACAGACAGGGAGAGAGGGAGAGACAGACGGACAGACAGGGAGGGAGGGAGAGAGAACTCAGGACGGGTTCATTCACAGCCGGGAGTCTACACAAAGCGCCAGCCAGCTGGTCTAAAAATAGCCCATGACAAACCCCGGGGAAACTACCCGGAGACTCCATCTCCTCTGAAAGTCAGCTTTCCAGAAAAGACGGACGCCGCCCCTCCCCCAGGTCCTTGGCAAAGTCCCGCAACCCGGAGTGCTCCCCAGGGTTCCGCCAGCGCAGGGCAACATTTCAAATTCGCTTCTAACAATGGCTGCCCCGGGCCCTGTGTCTTTGCCACAGAGGCTCCATCTGCGTGTCACGCACACGAATACGAGATGTTTGGGGAAATAAGGAGAAAAAAATCAAGTCGGAATTTTCCAGGGGAGATGAAGGTGGGATGTAAGTGGGGTCTCACCGCTTCCTGCCTCCCAGGACTGGGCGGGAGGAGGGGGCGTGGCGGAGCCACAGCGGGGCAGCTGGAGATGAGGATGGAGCTGTGCCTCTCTGGTCCTCCTCTTCCGAACCCAGCAGACCGAGCGCAAGGAAGGAAACGCTGCAAAACTCCTGAGCGGAGCTCCTGAGAATTTGCCAGTCCCCCAAAACCCCACGGTGCATGGGAGAGGGGGGCCGCCATGGCCAAGAGCAGGTGAAAGGCCATCTTATGTCCTGTGTAGCATCCTGGACCTGGTTAGGTAACAGATAAAGTGTGCACTTGATTTAGCAACGCATGACAAATGGGTCATTATGACAAACGGGTCACAAGAGTTTCAGAGCCGGGGAAACTGGTGTGGTTGCATGGGAGTTCCTTGTACTACCATTGGAAGGTTCCTGTAAATACAAATGTATTCGGAAGCTTTTATTCCAAAGTAAGCCAAAGGGGTCGGCATTATGGTGCCTCGAGCTAAGCTGCTCCACTTCCCATCCAGCTCCCTGCCAGTGCGCCTGGGAAAGCAGCAGAGGATGGCCAGGGTGCTTGGGCTCCTGCCACCCAGATGGAGTTCCTGGCTCCTGGTTTTGGCCTGGCCCAGCCCTATGTGTTGTGGCCATTTGGGGAGTGACCCAGCAGATGGAAGATCTCTCTCTCTCTCTCTCTCCTTTTTCCTCTGCTCTCTCACCCTTTCTTTCTTTCTTGATTTATTTATTTATTTATTTGAGAGGCAGAGAGAGACAGAGGTCTTCTATCCACTGGTTCACTCCCCAAACAGCTGCAACAGCTGGAGCTGGGCCCATCTGAAGCCAGGAGCCAGGAACTTTTTCCGGGTCTCCTACATGGGTGCAGTGGCCCAAGCACTAGGACCGTCTTCTACTACTTCCCCAGGCCACAGCAGAGAGCTGGATCAGAAGTAGAGCAGCCGGGACTCGAACCCGATGCCTGCACTACAGGTGGCAGCTTTACCCACTAGGAAACAGCACTGGCCCCTCATCCTGCCTTTCAAAAACCAATGATTTTTTTAAAAAAAAAATAAGCTAGGGGCTGGAACTGTGGTGCAGTGGGTTAACGCCCTGGCCTGAAGCACTGGCATCCCATATGGGCGCCAGTTCTAGTCCCGGCTGCTCCACTTCTGATCCAGCTCTCTGCTATGGCCTGGGAAAGCAGTGGAAGATGGCCCAAGTCCTTGGGCCCCTGCACCCGCGTGGGAGACCTGGAAGAAGCTCCTGGCTCCTGGCTTTGGATCGGCCCAACTCCAGCTGTTGCAGCCAATTGGGGAGTGAACCATCGGATGGGAGACCTCTCTCTCTCATTCTCTCTCTCTCTCTCTCTCTCTGCCTCTCCTTTCTCTGTATAACCCTGACTTTCCAATAAATAATAAATCTTTAAAAAAATAATTTAAAAGTAACTAAAAATTAATGAAGGCATTAGAAGAGACTGACGTCTAAAACCTTGGACGTCTCCTTTTCCACGCACCACCAACACGTAGATCGTCACAACGCTCGGTGCTGAACCCTCAGACACGACAGAAAATGTGGAGGCCAGGACCCAGGCGAAGGAGCGAAGGCCCCTCCCCGCCCCCATCAGCAAAGGCCGATCCTTTGCAGGGCAGTGCCTGGAAGATGGGCGGACTGCCAGGGACCACCGCGTTCAGGTGTCCACTCTTCCCGTGCAGTTGAGCCCTCGCGGTGGGGCCGAGGGAAGGGAGAAATCTTAGCCACTCCCAAGAAGGGCCTGGTGGCTGCCATGAGGCATTGCAAGGTGGCTGAGAATGGCACCATCGGTCACCCCGGTGGCGAGCGCCCCACAGATGAGCGAGGTGCTCCAGTGCTCACGGCCGCCACGCTGACACACGCTGTCTGACTTCCCCCTCAACAAACCAGAAGACGCGCAACCGTACGGGAGGCATGGGTAAGTCAAGACACGAGCTAACAGCAAGGAATGCAGTGTGGATGTTGTGGCCCGTGGGCTGAGCCGCCGCCTGAGACTCCTGCACCCCGAATCGGACTGCCTGGCTTCAGTCCCAGCTACTCCACTCTGGGTCAGGTGGCTCAGTGGCTGAGCGCCTGCCACCCACGGGGGACACCCAGGTGGAGTCCCACATCCCTGTCAAGCCCCAGCTCCGGCACCTGAGCCAGCTTCCTGCTGAGGCAGACCCTGCGAGGCCACAGTGGTGGTTCCAAGAATTGAGTTCCTGCCACCCATGTGAGACACCTGGCATCAGCCCAGGGCAAACCCAGGCAGTGCTCGGGGAGCGACCTAGCAGATAAGAGCTCGGTCACTCACTCTGAGCGTGTGTGTGTGTGTGTGTGTGTGTGTGTGTCTGGTCTCTCTGCCTCAGATACCTTTTAAGATCACAGTGAACTGAACAAAAATTAAAATACAGAGGCTGGTGCTGTGGCGTGGCAGGTAAAGCCTCTGACTTCAATGCTGGCATCCCATATGGACACCGGTTCAAGTCCCAGCTACCCCACTTCCAATCCAGCTCTCTGCTGTGCCCTGGGAAAGCAGTGGAAGATGGCCCAAGTCCTTGGGTCCCTGCACCCGCGTGGGAGACCCGGAAGAAGCTCCTGGCTCCTGACTTTGGATCAGCCCAGCTCCGGCTGTTGCAGTCATCTGGGGAGTGAACCAGCGGACGGAAGACCTTTCTCTCTGTCTCTTCCTCTCTCTCTAACTCTGCCTCTCAAATAAATAAATCTTTAAAAACAGTAAAATACAGCATATCAAAATTGAAAGGACAATAAGGGGACACTACAGGCCAACTCTGCCCATAGAATTGAAACCTCTGGAATGAAATGGACCCGGAGAACCACGGAACTAATCCGAACTCCCTGAGCGTGGAACAGACAATTTGAAAAGTGACAGTTTTAAAAACGGAATCCATAGTTCTTTCTTCTTTTTTTTTTAATTAGCCTTCCGTCTCCTTGACCCCACACAGCGAGTGTGCGGGCTGACTCAAAGGACTCACAGGACCCCACAGAAAGGAGTATTCTAGGTGGGGATTTCTTAGAGCCAGGCACACACAATGGGAGAGCGGCAGGAGGCAGCTATACATAGGCCGGGGCTGGAGGGGCGCGCGTGCCCTTTCTCGTCCTCTCCGTGGGGGAGGTGGCCGCGGCTTTTCTAGGAGCGCAGCAGGGACCTGGTGATGTCCTTGTGGTAGCGGCCATTGTCACCCTGGCACTGTGGACGCATCCGAGGCCTCTCAGACTGGAGCCTCGGTCCGAGTCCTGGTGGATTTGCTTCTGATCCAGCTTCCTGGTTGCTGATCCACCTGCCAGTGCCCGAGCCCCTGCTGCGCAAGTGGGGAGAGCGGGATGGAGCAGCTGGCTCCTTGCCATCACAGCCATTTGGCGAGTAAACCGTGGGTGGAAGGTATTTTCTCTCATTTGGGGAGTGAACTAGCAGATGGAAGATTGTTCTCATTCTCTCTCTCTCTCTCTCTCTCTCTCTCTCTCTCTCTCTCTCTCTCTCTCTCCCCCTGAGACCTAGAGCCAAAATTCTCAAAGGGAGCTGGTCACTGCCATGTGACCAAACACAGCCCCAAACCTGGCACTGGGTTCATGTTGGGAATCTTTAGGTTTATGATAAACATGCTGACCACCGGTGCGTCTTGAGCCCACTGTTTGGGGAACAGAGGATAACATCTTACCCAGTAGCTGTGTGAACGTTCCAGAAGCTTAGTTCTCTGAGTCAGGTCAAGGGTCACCACCCTGGCTTCAGAGGTAAGCGACAGGAGTGAAACCTCTTATCTCACACTCTCAAACAAGAAATCTCTGCACTGTGGCAGGTTAATCTTCCGCCTGCAGTGCTGGCATCCCATATGGGCGCCGGTTCAAGTCCTGGCTGCTCCACTAACAATCCAGCTCTCTGCTATGGCCTGGGAAAGCAATAGAGGATGACCCAAGTCCTTGGGCCCCTGCACCCACATGGGAGACCTGGAAGAAGCTTCTGGCTCCTGGTTCAGCCCCGGCTGTTGTGGCCATTTGGGGAGGGAACCAGCAGATGGAAGACCTCTCTCTCTCTGTGTCTCTCTCTCTCTCTGTCTCTCTGTCTCTCTCTCTGTCTCTTCCTCTGTCTAACTCTACCTCTCAAGCAAATAAATACATCTTAAAAAATGTCTCCAGAGCCAGATTGTTCCCCTGGAGAATTTGAATCGTGTTAGGTGATTTCACAGAGCACTTCCCAACTTCTGAGGCCCTGTTCCCATGACAGTGAAACCAGCCAGAGACCAGAGACCAATATCGCTCATCATCACAGATACAAAATTCCTCAAGGAAATATTACCAAGGGAGGGGGTGCAGCGTTCTATAAAAATACTTCCATACCATACCGAGGTAGAGTTAACGCCAAAAACACAAGGCTGGTTCAGGATTCAAAAAGCCAGGATGATGTGGTAGAGGCAGATGGACAGACGCATGATAGAGAGAGTGGAATGGAGCAAGGAACCCCTGAAATACACACCCCGCAGGTGCACCCGGCTGCTATCTACCAGAGTGCAAAGCCGATTCCATTAAGGGAAGATCGTCTTCAGCTAACAGTACTGGAGCAGTTGGGTAGATGCAGGCAAAAAGGACCTTGACCTTGACCTCATACCTTAGTCAAAATTCAAAGCGAGGAGCAGTTAAGATACCACTTGGGATGCCCACAGCCCGCGTCACGTTGCCCTGTTTGAGTCCGGGATCCTCCACTGCCCATCCAGCTCCCTGCTAAAGTCAGCCTGGAAGCAGCAGACGATAGTCAATACCTGGGCTCCTGCCATCCATGTGGACCCAGATTGGATTCTGGGATCCCGGCTTCAGACTGGTCCAGCCCTGGCTGTTGTGGCCATTTGGGGAGTGAACTAGCAGATGGAAGATTGTTCTCTCTCTCACTCGCTCGCTCACGCTCACTCTCCCTCTCCCTGTGTCTATGGCCACAATGGCTAAGTCTGTACCGAGCCAAAGCCAGGAGCCTGACCTCCATCCAGGTCTTCCAAGTGAGTGGCAGGAGACGAAGCACTTGGACCGTCTTCTGCTTCTTTCCCAGGTGAGGTCCAAGGTGCTCGGGCCAAGAGGTGAGTTCCTTCTGCAGCTGCCCGCCCCAGAGTGGGGACGCTGCCCTCCCTGTGTGTGTCTGCGTCCCAGCCCCCTCTCCAAAGGCCTCCAGTCTTGAAAGGTGGCCCCGATGACTTCGTTTTAACCTAATTCCTCTTTAGAGACCCCCACCTCCAACAACGGTCGCGCTGGGAGGTGCTGGGGGTTAAGGCTCCAAGCTAAGAATTTTGGGGTGGGGGGGTGACCCAGTTCAGCCTGTAACACCCAGAAAGTTCAGGCTTTTGTGTAGCACAAAAACCTTCCAGATATATAAAACCTTCCCCGGGTTGCAGATTTCTTCACGCGTCCCCACGGCTTTCATCCTCTCTCGGCTCATCAGTCAATAGAAACCTCGGTGTTTTAAAAATACCTTCGCCATTGTGTTCAAGGCCGTGCTGGCGCTCACACACGTGCCTGGCTTGACACAATCTTATTTCTCCTCCGAGAAGCAGCCGCCGCTCAGCCCCCAGCCACCGGAGCAGTGGTGGGGGTGTCTTTTGTGTGGGGAGGTTTTGGGTACTAAGGCCAACACAAGGCAGCTCCTCCCGGTCCAAGACACACCCACCCAGCTTCTTCCCAGACTTGGATACAACTTTGCACCAGAGTTACCAGGAAAAGCACCTGGCACCTGGCTCCTGCCATCGGATGAGCGCGGTGCGCCAGCCGCAGCGCGCCGACCACGGGAGGCCATTGGAGGGTGAACCAATGGCAAAAGGAAGACCTTTCTCTCTGTCTCTCTCTCTCACTGTTCACTCTGCCTGTCAAAAAGAAAAAAAGAAAAAAGAAAAAAAAAAGTAACTTTCTGAGCCTGCACAGAAAGTCAGTTGACGGCTGGGGAGGGGGCAGCCAGTTTAGCCACTTTTTACTGTACCCACCCCATCCCACATCAGAGTGCCTGGGATGGAGTCCCACCTCTGCTTCCAAACCAGCTTCCAGCCAATGCACCTGGGAGGTGGTGGGTGATGGCCCAGGGGCTTGGGAGACCTGGATGGAGTTCCTGGTTCCTGACTATGGTCTGGTGGGCATTTGGGGAGTGAACCAGCGGATGAAAGATATTCTTGCTCTCTCTCGCTCTCTCTCTGCCACTCTGCCTTTCAAATTTTTTAAAATATGGAGACCTAGGTAGGCTTCCATTAGCAGTTAGTAAACTATGAGAGTTACCAACCACATTAACGCTTTGTCATTTGGAAATAAAGCTGAACTAAAGCCCGTAAAGCCCCAAGATTTTAATATAAAACAAACAGGTGGCTTTTGTTACCTTGGCATCCTCCTAACTATCCTCCCCAAAAATGAAGATCATTCCATGGGGCTCTGAACTTGAGGCGTAACTGCCCAACCGTTACCCATCTGGAAGTCATCCTTGACCCCGTGGGAGTGAGCAGATCCACAGGACATAGCCCCGAGCTCCGGGGGCTGGGAGCTTCGTAAAGAGACTCATGCAGTGCCCGCTTCGGAGGTTGGACATCCACCATCACGCAGCCCTCTCTGGCTGGCGTCTGGTGACAGGGGCCACGGGGTGAGCGAGGAAGCACTGGGGAGCTGCCAGGCTCGCCCCCTTATGACAAAGGGCTCTCCCAGGAACGAATCCATTCCTGCAAGATCTGACCCACCCTGTGCCACCAGCAGTGATATCCAGACACCTGCAACTCGGCCCTCCCTCTTCTGTTTTTTAATATTTTTATTTATTTGAGAGGTAGAGTTACAGACAGAGAAGGAGAGATGGAGAGAGAGCTCTTCCATCTGCTGGTTCACTCCCCAGGTGGCCACAATGGCCAGTGCTGCGCTGATCTGAAGCCAGGAGCCAGGAGCTTCTTCCAGGTCTCCCACGCGGGTGCAGGGGCCCAAGGACTTGGGCCATCTTCTACTACTTTCCCAGGCCATAGCAGAGAGCTGGATCAGAAGTGGAGCAGCCAGGACTAGAACCGGCGCCCATATGGGATGCCAGCACCGCAGGTGGAGGATTGACTTTCTGCATCACAGCGTTGGCCCCTCCAGTCTCCCTCTTAAAGTGCCCTCCCCATCTTTCAGTGGTGTTTGGTTAAGGAGGGAGCTTCCGGGAGAAAGGCTGACCAAGCGGAAACACCTTGAGAAACAGGGAGCTCAGGGAAAAGTGCAGGTCACACAGAAGGATGCCTCAGGGAGCTGCTGGTGTCCCCAGAGCCCCGGCCCCCGGCCAGGAACCAGGCAACAGTGTGTTTGTATACAGGATTTGTATACTGAAAACGAAAGGAAAGGGCTGGCGCTGTGGCTTAGCGGGCTAAACCAGCACCTGCAGTGCCAGCATCCCGTCTGGACGCCGGTTCGAGTCCCGGCTGCTCCACTTCCGATCCAGCTCTCTGCTGTGTTCTGGGATAGCAGTGGAAGATGGTCCAAGTCCTTGGGACCCTGCACCCATGTGGGAGACCCGGAGGAAGCTCCTGGCACCTGGCTTTGGATCAGTGCAGCTCCAGCTGTTGCGGCCAACTGGGGAGTGAACCAGTGGATGAAAGACCTCTCTCTCTCTCTCTCTCTCTCTCTCTCTTTCTGCCTCTGTTCTCTCTGTTTTAACTCTTTCAAATAAATAAATCAATCTTAAAAAAAAAAAAAACTAAAGGAAAAGGAAAAGCTGGTTCAACTGAAAGGAAATGAACGTGTGTGAGCGACAGTGCTGGAGAGCAGAGCTGCTGAGCCCTGCACAGGCCAAAGCTGCGGGCGAGGTCAGCCCCACCGCCCACAGCTCTGCCGTGCCGCGCCCCTGCCGCGCCCTGCTGAGACTCCTCCTCCTGCACAGCGCCTTAAGCTTTCCCCACGGATAAACTCATTCTAGGCCAGACGACGCAAAACTAAGCGTGGCTCCAGGTAGCAACACAGCAGGAAAGCAAGGACCTAGGTATTGTAAAAGTGGACGCCAGGGTCTACCGAGTTATCATAACCTCCCCTCCCGCCCCTGGCTGTTCCCCGGGTGGGTCTCTGCACTTATTGTGACAGTCGGAAATTTGCACCCTAGGGAGGCGTTGTGGCAATGCCAGCATCCTATGCTGGTTGGTGTCCCGGCTGCTCCACTTCCGGATTCAGCTCCCTGCTGATGGCCTGGGGAAGACAGCAGAAGACGGCAGAAGTTTCTGGGTCCCTGCACCCACGTGGGCCACCTGGAAGAAGCTCCTGGCTCCTGGCTTCCGGCTGTCCCAGTGCCAGCCATTGCAGCCATCTGGGGAATGGACCAGCAGATGGGAGATTTGTCTCTGTCTCTCTCTGCAACTTTTTCAAATAAATAATCTTTTTAAAAAAATAGAAATGTACACTCTTCTGTGCCTGCTCCTAATGCTTTGATTTTTCAAAAAATATTTATTTATTTTATTTGAAAAATCAGAGTTACAGAGAGAGAGAAGGAGAGACAGAGAGACAGAGAGACAGAGAGAGAGGTCTTCCACCCGCTGGTTCACTCCCCAGATGGCTGCAATGGCCGGAGCTGTGCCAATCCGAAGCCAGGAGCCAGGAGCTTCTTCCAGGTCTCCCATGGAGGTGCTGGGGCCCAAGGACTTGGGCCATCTTTTACTGCTTTCCCATGCCATAGCAGAGAGCTGGCTCAGAAGTGGAGCAGCCAGGTCTCGAACCGTTGCCCATATGCGATGCTGGCACTGCAGGTGGCGGCTTTACCCGCTACGCCACTGCACCGGCCCCAGTGCTTTGATTTTTATCATAGACAAGTCGATGCAGAGGGTCTTGGAAGCCGGGAGTGAGTGTGCTGGCCACGGGCATCTTCGGGACTGCCTCTTCCCGGAACCGCTCGACGGCGCCCGGGGCGGGTGCAGAAGCGGGGCTGCCCTCTGAGGAGCGGGAAGCAGGGCGCTCGGGGGTCGTTCGACCTCCCCGACGGGCGGCCCCGGTGCCCGGCGCGCGCGTGCGAGCTGGAGGCCCTCGGGGTGACCGTCTGCGGCGGAGACCCAGGGAGAGGCGGCGGCGGCCGGAGAAGCACGCTCGTGCAGGGTCTTCGTCTCGGGCAACAAGCATGTGAAGAAACCGATCGCTACGCACTGGGGGTGGAGGGTCCCCGCTTCTCGCAGTCAGGAAATCCAACGAAGCCGCCGCACGCTTCGGCTTGCGGCAGGCAGCGCAGAGGCCACGCCCCAAGTCGGGGGCGGGGCCCGAGCCCCGCCCCCTGAGGGCTGCTACTGCGCAGACGCGGGCTCCTCGCGGCGCTCCGGGTCCTCCAGACCACCGAGTCCTCCCGCTAGAGCAGCCCCCGCGAGGCCGCCGCCATCTTCCCCGCCCCCGTGCCGGAAGTGCGGGCGTCGGGGCTGCGGTCACTCCGGCGTTCACCTGTCGGACGCCTCCTGGGCCCCTGCCGTCTGGCGGGAAGGTGAGCGAGGCACGGGGAGGAGCGTGGGACTGGGCGGCCGCTGCGGTACTCCGGCCCGGGAGCAGGCGTGAGCGGCGGTGGCGTGCCGGGCGGCAGCGGCGGGCCCACGCAGGCAGGTGGCCGTCGCAGGGACGTGTGCGTGCGGTGTCCGCTGGGTGGGCCGGAGAGCTGCGCGGGGAGAGAGGCTCGTGCTGGGCCGCGCGCTAGGCTTGGCGCGCGGGGGGCGGGGGCGTGGCGTCAGGCAGGTCCTCGGTAGGTGCTGGGTGGGTGGGCGCGCCTGGACCGACAGCGGCCGAGTGGACACTCAGGTTACTGAGAACCGGAATCGCGGTCCGCAGGTGCGTGGCGGGGTCCCTTCTCCTGGGCTGACCCCCGGCCCAAGGCTGCAGGGCAGGAGTGCGGGGAGCGGGGGTGGGGGGCCGGGGGCTGGTCCACCTGCTGGCGTTCTGGGGGAGGGGGCCGGACTCCAGCGGCAGATGCCGGCGCGGGCCCGTGGTGCCCACGCAGGACAGGATCTGAGCGATACCTGGTCTTCTGTGGTTCTGAGAGTTACCCGGAGTCCGTGTGCCTGCGACCTCACAGCTGCGCCGTGGCGTTTGAGCCGTGCGTTCACCTGCACAGGAAACCAGGAACGAGTGTGGCGCTGTCTCCCTCTACTTTCTCCCCCTTGCGTTGTCGTTTCGGAGGCTTTGACTTGCCCACACAATATTGCATGGTTGCTGAGTGTTGCTCGTTGCCACAGTGACACCAGCAGTGTGCGTGTGCACAGTTGCAAATCCAGTGTCCGCTGGCGCTAAGCACGAGCCGGCCACAGGGGGGCGTCCGAGGCACCAAGGGGATGCGGCCCCTGCCCTCCTGCGGCTTCCAGTCCAGGGCTGGGAGCCCTGTGGGATTCGCCACTGCACCATGCCAGTGTGTAGTCAGCCTAGTCAACCCCCCTAAGACCCGCGGGGTCTTCAGACCTTATGGAAAATGAGTGTCACCAAACAAAACTGCGTGGGTTTCAAATATTTTTTTGCATTAAAATAAACTTTTTATTTTTTAAAGATTTTATTTATTTATTTGAAAGAGAGAGAGGTCGTCCGTCCATTGGTTCACTCCCTAGATGGCTGCAACAGCCGGAGCTGTGACGATCCGAAGCCAGGAGCCAGGAGCTTCCTCCTGGTCTCCCATGCGGGTGCAGGGGCCCAAGCACCTGGGCCATCCTCCACTGCCCTGCCAGGCACCTTGGCAGGGAGCTGGAAGTTGAATTGTGCTCATAAGGGGTGGCTCAGCCGCCTGCGACACCAGCATCCCATAAGAGCACTGGTTCGTGTCTGGCTGCCCTGGCTCCCTGCTGGTGGCCTGGGAAAAGCAGTGGAGGATAGCCCCAGTACCCGGACGAAGCTCCTGGTTCCTGGCTTCAGCCCGGCCCGGCCCTGGCTGTCTGCGGTGAATCGGCAGGTGGGAGATCTCTCCGTAGCCCTGACTTTCAGACAACTAAACCAGTGCTTAAAGAAAAGTGTTCTCAGGATGGTTGGCCTGTTTGGGTTTTGAGTTAACTTGAATTGTCCCTAGGCCACCTGCTGCTTAAGGACGGTAACACGGGATTTCGCTGGGCCCTAACGGGTCGGACTTCCCTCCTGGTCCTCCACGGGACGTGGCCCGGCTGCCCCACTCTAGGAGGTGGCCGAGCTGGTGGGGGGCGGCGCTTGGGCGTGAAGGCCTGCCCCTGCGAGGTGGGCCGGGCTACTCAGGCTCGTCCAGCCTCTGTCTTTTCTCATGGGGCAGAGGGAGCTAAGGAGAGCAGCTTCCCGGGTGAGGGTTTTGGCCCCATGTCACGTGCACGTGTTCCCTTCTGTGGAACAAGAGCAGAGTGGCGGGCGGAGGGGGGTTCTTGCCACACCCAAACCAGAGGACGGGGCGCTGAGCTGGTCAGGAGTGCCCGGGGGAAGCAGGCCTTCCCGGGGGAGCCTTGGGGCTGAGGGCTGGGGGCTGAGGTCTCGGCTCTGGCACCCCCAGCGCCTCACCAGGTCCTGAGAACCCAGCCCCCCTGCCAGTCCGTGCCTGGGCCACAGCAGCAGCTTTTTGCTGGCGCCCAGCTTTTGCGCTGGCCCCGGTGGTCTTCTCTCCAAAAGCGGCCAGTGCGGTCCTTTTACGAGTCGCTGCTCTCCCATCGCACAGAAAGTCAGATCCAGCGCCTGGCTAGCCTGGGAGGCCCTGTGTGATCGGCCCGCGGCCATCCTGCCACCTCGCTCTCTGTCACTCAGGCTGAGTCCCGCGTCCGCCTGGTGCCCCCTCCTCGAGGCTCCTGCACGTGCTGGCGCCCCTGGCCTGCATGGCTCGTTGCCGCAGGGTCAGAACTGGGCCCCTGCGTCACCCCAACAACAACCCTGTCCCATCTGACTTCCCCACACGCACAACACGGCTGACGCCAGGGGTGTGGGTCACGGCCACACCACGCGGCTCTCTGCGGTCACCGAGGGCAGCTCCGGCCCTGTCCACTGGAGTTGGCGTCGGCTCCCACCACGGTCAGCGCTCGGCCGGCAAGCCTGTCCGCGTGCCTGCCCCGGGGCCCAGGGTGCCCCCTGTATGCTGACTGCCGGGCTGTCAGTCGGGCGCTGCCACGACCCCAGCCTCAGGTCAAACAGACCCCATCCTGAAGCCATCCCTGCGCCGCCGGGGTTCCCTTGGAGGGAGCTCTGTGCGCAGGGCCCAGCCGCCGCATCTGGACGGCACGCATTTCTCTCCTTGACTTTCACGGTTCCCTACTGAACTCCTATCAAGGCCAAACAGGGAGGGGTAACTCACAAGACCCTTACGGCTACGGAGCAGCGGGCTCGCAGACCGGAAGGGCGTCCCCCGGTATCACCTGCATCTGCCTGATGCCGGGCGTGTGCACAAATATTTACCTTGCTGGGTGCTGTGTGCTGGGCGCTGGACGAACGAGGCAGGTCCGCCCTCCTGGAACTTCCACTCCAGCACGCACGGGAGCTCAGCCTCCCCCGCCCCAGGTGACCACTCGGGGACGCCCAGGAGACGGCTGGTCCAAGTACCGCTTGGAAGTCGCACCCTCTTGCCGGGAGGAGGCCCCCGCCGTCCGGCCCCCGCTAACAGCGTCCCTCTGGGGCACAGCTCACAGGTGCAGCTGTCCGGCCTGGGACCTGGTCCTGGCTGCGGCTGTGGCAGGCAGGGAAGCCACGCAGCCTCGGCCGTCCCTGCTGGCCGACAGACCCCTGCCTGGTCTCCCCGCCTTCCCTTTCTAGTGTTGGCCCCGGGGCGACGTCCGCGGGAGAGGGCACAGGCAAAAGCCGGGCCCGGGTTCTGCGCGGTGCGCGCGAGCGCCCCCTTCCGGCAGGCTGCCTGGCGAAGGAGGGGCGGGGCGTCGCGGGTCCGGCCCGGGGGCCGCATCCGCCGAGCGCCGGAAGTGCTTCTCCGCCCCTGCCGCTGGGCCATGGAGACTGTAGCACAGTAGAGTCCACTGTGAGGAGAGCGGGGGCGGCGGCCATGGAGGCCGTGCTGAACGAGCTGGTGTCTGTGGAGGATCTGAAGGTGAGGCCTGGCCCCGAGGGAGGGCGCGGGGCGAGTCGGAGGACGGGTCCTGAGGAGAGTCGTGTAGGGTCCAAACCCTCCTCCCAGCTTCAACTTTGCTAGGGGAAGCCGAACTACAGCTCCCGGCAGGCCCTGCGCCGTCCGGCTCCTGCCTCAAGGGAGCTCTTTGCCGAAGAGGCTGGTGGGAGTTGTAGTCTCTTCGGCCACCACACCTCCGAGCTAAGACTTGGGAGTCTAAACCCAAAAAGGCTGTCAGGTGCGGGCTGCCGCGTGATTTGGGAGGTCAGGGCGTCCCGTCGGTGGTGGGGGAGCACGGCGACCGCCATAGCGCGTCACGCGTCACTGGATCCAGCACGATGCGCTGCACGCCAGGCTTTGGCCTTTGTGGCCCCGGAAGGTAGACGAGATAAGGTGCGGAGCAGGGCGGAGCAGGCGGGCCAGCCGCCGCCGCCGCCGAAGACGCGGGGGCTGCCGACGGCTTGTTTACTGCACGGCCGCCCGCGGTCAGCTGCTCCGGGAGCGGTGCCTGGAGCCGCCGGCAGGTGGCATCTCCGCTTGGCGCCGCAAGGGGGTGTGAGCCCGGGGTGGGTCCGAGAGCTCGCCTGCATCCCGGGTCCGAGAGGCCGGGCGGGTGAGCCCCGGGGTGGGTCCGAGAGCTCGCCTGCATCCCGGGTCCGAGAGGCCGGGCGGGTGAGCCCCGGGGTGGGTCCGAGAGCTCGCCTGCATCCCGGGTCCGAGAGGCCGGGCGGGTGAGCCCCGGGGTGGGTCCGAGAGCTCGCCTGCATCCCGGGTCCGAGAGGCCGGGCGGGTGAGCCCCGGGGTGGGTCCGAGAGCTCGCCTGCATCCCGGGTCCGAGAGGCCGGGCGGGGGCGGGGGGGCGCCGGGCGTGCTGGGGAGGGGTGGAGGCCAAGGGAAGCAGAGCCGGGGATGGGACCTCAGCTCCGGATGCGACACGACCGACACCCCTCACCTCCCCAATGGTCCCCTCGCGTGTCCCGTGGCAGAAATTTGAGAAGAAGTTTCAGTCCGAGAAGGCGGCGGGCTCGGTGTCCAAGAGCACCCAGTTTGAGTACGCGTGGTGCCTGGTGCGGAGCAAGTACAACGATGACATCCGCAAAGGCATCGCCCTGCTGGAGGGTGAGCGCGCCCCCCGCCCCCGCGGTCACTGGCCCTGGGGCCCCTCCGCGTGGACCCAGCAATGCCCGGGCTGTGGTTATGCGTGCGCAGGCCTACTGAGCGTGTACAGACTCCCCTGTGGCACTGCTCCCTGCACGTCCTGTGGCCTGTCTACACAGCGGGGGGACTCCCAGCGCGGGGCCGTGCGTGTTGGTTACACGCGGGAATCTAAGGGGCCTGAGCATCCACAGAGACTGGTGTCCGTGAGGGTCCTGGAGTGTGCCTCCCCCACCAGGGCGCGTGCTCGGGCCAGGTCCTCTCCCACATCACCGCTGCGCCCCAGCGGGTGCCCAGGCCCCTCTCCGAGCTGCTTCCTCAGCCCTTGGGGTCGGGGATCCCCCTGCCCCTTGGTGTAGGTGGACCCGCGTCAGGGGCTGCAGAGCTGGGCGGCCCGTCGCCCCGCGCCCCCTTTCTCTGCCCAAGGCTGCCGGTGCCCCTCGCCAAGTGCCTGTCTTGGTGCGGACACTTCTGCACGGGGTTAGCCTCAGGGGGGCGCCGCCCTAGAACTGACTGAGGGCACAGTGCAGACCCAGGACGCCTGCTAGCCACCAACCTAGCGCACGCCCCCCGGGGGGGGGCCGGAAGTAGTGAGTTTGGAGCAGGTGTTCTGAAGGGGGGGAGCAGCGTGTTTTGCAACAGCAATGGGGCCCCAGCCGTTTGGCCCCTCCCATGTCCTGTCAGTCACGTGCATTGACACCGGGGCTCCCGCTACGGCGGGGGGGGGGGGGCGGCCGAGAGCAGCAGCGCCCCCTCCCCTCCGCAGAGCTGCTGCTCAAAGGCACCCAGGACGAGCAGCGGGACTACGTGTTCTACCTGGCGGTGGGCAACTACCGGCTCAAGGTAGGCCGGGCGGAGTTACGCGGGGTCAGGCCTGGGAGGCCGGGTTATCTCCGCTTATCGCCCCCAGCAGGCGGGGCTGCTTGTGGACTCTACTCCGCGGGTGGGGCTGCAGGGGAGGGCGCGGGCTGAGGCGGGCCCGCCCCTCCTCCCCCTGCAGGAGTATGACCGGGCCCTGAAGTACGTGCGGGGGCTGCTGCACACCGAGCCCCAGAACAACCAGGCCAAGGAGCTGGAGCGGCTCATCGACAAGGCCATGAAGAAAGGTGAAAGCCGGCTCGCCCGCCCGTGCCCGCTCCCGCTCCCGGCGAGGGGGGCGGCGGGCGGAGCCCCTGACGGCGCCCTTTCCTCCCCCAGACGGCCTGGTGGGCATGGCCATCGTCGGAGGCATGGCCTTGGGCGTGGCGGGGCTGGCCGGACTCATCGGGCTGGCTGTGTCCAAGTCCAAATCCTGACCGAGACTGCACTGCCCGCTCCGCCCAGGCGTCCTGGAGCCGCGAGGACCCGCGGAGAGGGCCCTAGCCCCGCGCCCCCTGCCTCCTCTGCCCCGCACCTTCACTCCTCCCCATGGCCTTCACCCTCCGCTGCCCGGGGACCTGTCCTTAGCCCCAGAGCCTGTGCTCTGGGACGAGTGTGAATAAAATCGGGCTGCGGCCGGGAGCCTTCGTGTCGTGAGTTGGGGGGACGGGCGGGAGCCACCGGGTGCAGAGGGTGAGAGGGCCAGTGGTCTCCTGCCCGGTGCGGGCTTCCTGTGACCATCCCCTCCCCCCCCGCCCCATGCAGCCCCTCCTCTGCCGGGGTCGCAGCGCACGCGCATGCCTGTGGGGGGCAGCAGAGGGCAGCTGCGCAGGTGCAGGCTGGTGTGCGTCTCCCGTCTGTCTCCTCTGACCCACTCTGCTGCCACTCGCCCCGCGGAGTTTTCCGCTCGGGGGGGGGCCCCACTCGGCTTCCTCCCCAACCCCCATCCTTCCCTCCCTTTGTCTTCCCGCACCCTCCCCTTCCTCCGGCCTCAGTCTCCCTAGGGCCAGAGGCTACTGGCAGGGGAGGAAGCGCTGGCCTTGGGCCTGGAGGAGGCACGGTCTGGGGTGGGGGTGGGGGGTGGACGGGAATGCAGGGCCTGGCTTCACCCCACGCCCTCTCGTGCCAGGCTCCCCGTGGGCCTGCTCCGCCTGGCTGCATACCGCTCGTTCCACAGCCCCAGCCAGTGGGGCACAGGAGGGGGGCGGCCCAGTCATCCACTGGGTGGAGGAGGCCCCAGCGCCACTCACCAGAGTGAGGCCAGAGCTGTCCCGGCTTTGGCCTTGGTGCAGGCACTGAGAGCCCGCGCTGGGACAGGTGCGCAGCCTGGCTCGAGCTGGGGACCGGTGGTTCTTGATCCATCATAATTACCCTGCAGAGCCGGTGACGGTTCCTAGTAACGATTGGTTAGATTAGTCACAGGGTCACGCTCCGGGCCTGTGATCTCCCGGCTTGGGGCCACTTGGCAGTGGGATCAAGTGCAACGCCGAGTGTCAAAGGTCAGAGCAATGAGGGGGAAACTCAGGTTCAAGAAGTTGGGAGGAGAGTGACTCCCTGGTAGCCTTGCCCCAGCCCTGTGGCCGGGCGCTGGGGTGGTCCCTGGGCTCGGAGGGCCCAGCCCAGCGGCTTTGCCCGAGGGTCCCCATTGTGGTCGGCTGTCTGCAGAAGTGGAAACAGCCCAGGGCTCACAATTCAGGCCTGAGTCACTGCTCAGCGACAGAGGCCACTGGGGCCCGGGTCGATGGGCCAGCAGAGCCGCTGCTCTCTGCCCAGCCACCTGGCCCCTGGTCGACCTCCGCCTTCCCTGGCCGCTCCAGCGTCCTCACCCTGGGCAATGGCTCTGCTCCCCGGGAGCTCACAGCGGGCCTGCTGGTCTCCATGCTGCCTCGGGTCTCCCACGTCCACCTTTTCTCTCCTTGCTCCGGCTCCCACTGAGAGCTGAGTCAGACGCGGCTGCTTCCCCTCGGCTCCCAGAGCCTCCCGTGGGGGCCCCTCCTTGGTCGTATCCCGTATCCGTTCGTTCGTCACTCCTGGGTAAGTCCGCTCCCCCCACCACGGGGCGGGGAGCCTGGGGCAGCCGGCGGCTGGGGGAGGGGGTGGACTTTTGGCCTGTTTCGTTTATTCCCTCCATCTCTGTGGCCACAGCTGCCGCGGGCTCGCCTCATTCCTCGGAGCTGCCAGGAAGCAGAGGCCGGAGTGAGGCAGGGCCACCGAAACCTGGGTCGGACCTGCGGCCCAGGAGGACGGGGAGGCAGAGGCTGCGGCTGGACTCCGGCCCTCCCCTCCCTTTCCAGCCTGCCTCTCCCCCAGCTCTGAACGACAGCCCACCTCTCTGGGGCCCTAGCCCCCCGGGGCCCTGTGTGTGCCATGTCGGTGGCGGTGGAGACATTCGGCTTCTTCATGGCGGCCCTGGGGCTGCTGATGCTCGGGGTGACCCTGCCCAACAGCTACTGGCGAGTGTCCACCGTGCACGGCAACGTCATCACCACCAACACCATCTACGAGAACCTCTGGTACAGCTGCGCCACCGACTCCCTGGGAGTCTCCAACTGCTGGGAGTTCCCGTCCATGCTGGCCCTGTCTGGTACGGGCGGGGGAGCTGGGGAGCTGGGGGTGAGGGCGGGCAGGAACCCCAGCAGCCTCCTGGCTGCTGCCTTGGATGTGGCCTTGGGTACCACAAGGATACAGGAGGCTGGGCTCCAGCGGCGGGGCCGGGGCTGCTGCAGCCAGGAGTGCTGGGGACGTAGCCTCGCCACGCACAGCCCCTGCTCCTCGGTCTGAGTGGGTGCGTGGCCCTGCCTTTGTCCTAGCCTCTCTGAGGTGGGACAGCCACAGGCCCGGCCCCGGGGTGGTCGTGAGGCTCATGTGCGTGGAGCATGGGGTCCGTGTCGAGGCCTGGTCCCAGTGCCGGCGTGAGCTCACCCGGGAGCCGGGATGTGCGCTGTGCCCATGCCTTTGGGGTCCTCAGGTGCATTCTGTGGGGTTCTCAGCGGCTGCAGTCTGCAGTGGTTGCCCCCTCCACCTGCCCTGCCCCCGGCCACAGCATCCTCCCACTTCCTGCTCTCTCCGTGGGGCCAGGATCTCCCTTTGCCTGGGGGGCCAGGAGCCCTCTGCGGGGACAGTCGCCACACTCGCTGGGTCTGGGGAGCCATCTTCTCCCCCAGGCAGCTCCCCATAGACGTGGCCCAGAGGGGTCACGCAGCTGGGCCCGTGACTGTCCAGCTGCTCTGAGCAGTGGGGTGTGTGGGGGTGTCTCTCAGACGCCCCCCCATTCCCACAGTCCCCTGCTGGAAGCTTTCATTCATTACCCAGGCCTCGCTGTGCAGGCCAGGAGCCCACAGTGCTGAGTGGCTAGTAGGGCCAGGGGAGGCGGCCGCCTTGCCTGCCCACCTGAGGGAAGAGGGCTCTCATCAGCCCTGCTGCAAAACCAGAGTGGGCGTGATGGGGGGGGGCGGGCCAGGCAGTGTGTGGCCTCCAAGCCTGGGCTCGGTACTGCCCGTGGCACCGTGTCCTCAGGGAGCCTGTTGCCTGGGCCGGGCTGGGGGCATTGACCTCACTTTACAGGAGCTGGGGAGCCTCCGCAAGTTCACGGCCTGCCCAGAGCCCCAGGGCCGCTGGAGGGCGCGGGAACGCAGACAGTGGCCCAGGTCTCCTGCGCCACGCTGTCCTGAGTCCCCCGCCGAGCCCCTTCCTGCCTCTCCCTGGCACTCAGGGTCTGGCTCGGCAGGCGTGGCTGCAAGTCAGATCGCGCTCCCAGAGAACTTTGGCCCTCCTCCCTGCCCCCCAACTCTGGGCCACTTCACCTTCCTGGCAGGGACCCAGCTGTTCCCCTTCAGCACCGTGACTGCCCCACCCAGGAAGGGGGTGCAAGGTCCTGGGGAGCGCTTGGCAACCCAGAGACACGAGAGGGGAGAGGGCCAGGACCTCCCCTCAGCGCTGAGAAAGGGGAAACTGAGGCACTGGAGGACTGGGTGTGGCCCAAGTATCCCACCTTCCCCATCAGAAACCGCCGCCTCCTCCGTCCACTGCTGCCCCCTACCGGCCACTATAGGAAGCAAGTAGGTCAAGATGCCGGCACTGTGCCACTCCCGAGGTGGGCCGGGGCTGCCTGTGCGACTCAGCAGAACAGCGGCAGGTCCCGGGGCTACTCGGCGCTTCGGGCAGGGGTCTAGGGTGCTGCTGAGCAGCCTGCTGTCGCCCAAGCAGCATCTGGCTTGGTGTCAGTGGGAGAAGCCCTGTGATGGGGTACGCCAGGTGCGCCCCAGTGTGCCGGGGAGGCCTGCGTCAGGGCTGTGAGGGGCGCAGGGCAGGAGCTGACGGCCGTGTCCCCCTCTGCAGGGTATGTCCAGGCCTGCCGCGCCCTCATGATCACCGCCATCCTCCTGGGCTTCCTGGGCCTCTTCCTGGGCATGGTGGGGCTGCGCTGCACCAGCGTCGGGGGCACAGAGCCTTCCAGGAAAGCCAAGCTGGCGGCCACGGCGGGCGCCCTGCACATGCTGGCTGGTAACGGGGCTGGGGTGTGGACCTGGGCTGCAGACCCCGGCGCTCCGTCCCCATCTCCGGCTCTGTTCCTGATGCTTGCCTCCCCTTTGATACTTGCTCCCCTCTCTCCCTGCGCACCCCGCCCTCATCCTCCCTCCCCAGATCTCTGGGCCACCCGTCAGCGGTGTTGCTCCAGCTCCCTCCGTGAGCCAGGCGTGGGAGAGACTGCGCAGGCGCGGGTCCGCACAGGGCGCCCAGGGCCATGCCACGTGCGCATCTCTGCACGTCCCCTCCCAGGAAGCCTGCTGGGTGTTGGGTGTTGTCCAGCTTCCAGAACTGAACCTAGGCTGGGGAAGGCCAGGTGGCCTCCGCCAGGGCAGCCTTGCTCTCGGGACACCTGGGCCTCCAGGGATGGGTTGGGTTGGGATGTGGCAGATCGCAGGTGAGCGCCAGGGGACGAGTGCCAGGGGATGCCCGTCCCCCACACCCCTCACTCCGGGCCACCCCTGCCCCCAGGGCTCTGCGGCATGGTGGCCATTTCCTGGTATGCGGCCAATATCACCCAGGACTTCTTCAACCCATTGTATGCCGGGACCAAGTGAGTGCGGGGGCCCACCCTGGGGGGAGAGGACATGGCCTTGTCCCCCAGAAGGCGCTCAGCCCCTGCGTCCCTCCCCAGGTATGAGCTGGGCCCCGCCCTCTACCTGGGCTGGAGCGCCTCCCTGCTGTCCATCCTGGGCGGCATCTGCCTCTGCTCCAACTGCTGCTGCGGGCCTAGAGAGGACCCCACCCCCAGGTGAGGGGGGGGAATGCAGGGTGGGGTGGGGAGCGAGGGCTGCATCCCCCTCTGAGCCGCGGGCCCCCTCTCCCACAGGGCCCAGCTTCCCTACAAGGCGTCCACGGCCGTGATGCCCCCCGCTGCCTCGGATGAAGACGATAGCAGCTTTGGCAAATATGGCAAAAACGCTTATGTGTAGGAGCGCCAGCCTGCACACCCATTTCCCTCCCCACCTCCCCTAGCAGAGAGGGGCCCCTGGCTGGGGCCCATCCCCCCTGTAACCCAACTCAGTGCCTGGAAGCCACGCCCCAGTCCCCACCTCCCCAGCCAGAGCCCCGCCCCAGCCACACCTCCCAACCTGGAGCTCCACCCAGGCCAAGGACCCCTGCAGAAGTTGAATAAGTCTCCCAAGGGGAGAGATGTACCCCCAAACGCTGGTGGATTGTGTAAATTCATGCATAAATAAATGTATACTGTGACTGCCGGGGGCTGAGTGGACTCCACACTGTCCGCCAGTCTGGGCAAGTGGCATCCCATCACTCCTCATTCAGGCCAGAGCAGAGAGGGGAGGCCCCCGCTCCAGGAAGCTGGGAGCGCAGAGGGACCCAAGTCACTCCCATCCCTCTCACTCCGATCTCATGGTGACTCCAGGAGACACCTGGCCCAGAGTAGTGTCCATCCCAGCCCATCTGGCTATCAGAAGCCACCAAGTCCTTTGAGATTCGGTGTTAAATTACCCGGGCTGGCCGGCGCAATGGCTCACTAGGCTAATCCTCTGCCTGCAGCACCAGCATCCTGGGTTCTAGTCCCGGTTGGGGCGCTGGATTCTGTCCTGGTTGCCCCTCTTCCAGTCCAGCTCTCTGCTGTGGCCTGGGAAGGCAGTGGAGGATGGCCCAGGTCCTTGGGCCCTGCACCCCATGGGAGACCAGGAAGAAGCACCTGGCTCCTGGATTCAGATCGGCGCAGCGTGCCAGCTGTAGCAGCCATTTGAGGGGTGAACCAATGGAAGGAAGACCTTTCTCTCTCTCTCTCTTTGCCTGGCCAAAAAAAAAAAAAAAAAAAAAAATTTACCCCGGCTCAGTAGCTTCCAGCAAAGGCCCAGGAAGTGTCCCCACTGGCGTATGCACTGCCCGGGGAGCCCAGACATGGTGCTGGGCTGTGGGCAGGCTTGGCACAGCTGGGGCCCACTTGAGACAGGAAAGCATGGCCCCCAGACAGCAGCCTGGCACCCAGTGGGAGGAGAGGGGCCCAGGGCCCCGTCCCAGTGAGCATCCTCTGTTGACGGGGAGCAGCCACTGGGGGGCCCTGGTCTGACCACACACCCCCTTGTCCAGCGTTTGTGCCAGGCACATCAGATTCACCTGTTACTCCTCTCCCAGCCCTGCTGAGCTCTGTGTGCACAGATGACCCAACCACCTCTGACTGCCCCCTCTGCCCTGCGACCCCACCCCTCCACTAGTCACTGAGCCCCTGGATTCTCCCTCTTGGGACATTGGCACACCCGCCTACCCCCTCCCTTCCCCACTGGTGGCTTCTCACCACCCAGTCCATACCCCTCCCCTGGAGGGTGCTGAGAACAAAACGCCCAGCCGGACACGGCCTTGACACCTGCCTGCCTCCTGGCCCCTGCGTCTTCCTGTTCTCTGCACAGACCCGGACTCCCACAGACCACGGTGCACAAGGTCTCTCACACGTTCACGTCCAGGTCCCTGGGGCCAGGCTCCACGCGGCACATGGCCACTGCTTGAGCTCCCTCGGGGGCCATGCAAGCTGAGCCGAGGAGGAAGGGGCTACAGGGCAGCTCAGACCTGAGGCCTCCGTGGCACAGTCCACCACCGACTTTTCACACGCCATCTCTGAGACGGGACAGGCACCTTACCAAGTCACAAACAACTGACAGTGCCCAGCGGCTTCCCACCCGGACTCCCTCACCAACCCCCACTGCCTCTTCCAAGCCCTTTCCCTCTCAGGAAAACTAAGCAGAGCCCAGTCTCACGATCGGGCAGCTGTGTGTGCGCCTTAGCCTGCTCCTGGGACTGAGTGTCGGCTCCTTGTGCATCCCACATGGTCACCCACGGGCTACCGGGGCCGTGGGCACAGCACTCCCCCAGTGCACCCACGACAAGGCCCTGCCCTCAGAGAGCTCCCAGCGCACAGAATGGCGACAGCTGTTTGTCCTGCGGCCCCGGCAAACAGTGATGGTGGGCATCCACCACCATCACTGCTACAGCATCCAGAGCCCGAGATTCCGCCTTGCACACAGGCGCTGGGGGCGGGAACGCGGGCAGACACGTGGGAGGCTGAGGGTGACCCAGTGCTAGGGCAGGCATCCCCATCCCCACGCCAGGGGCCTGGGAGAGGGGGCGGGAAGGCTTGGCTCACCCTGCCAAGAGGGCACCTGCAGTGGCCTCTGGGAAGCGTGGCGGCTTCAGGAGAGTGGACTTCCTCCATGGCGGCTCAGGGACCCAACCATCAGCAAGCGTCCCTACTGCGGGGCGGAGCCGCACGGCCATCACCGTCACCCCACGTTCCCTTGCTGTAACTGAACACTACAGGGCCGGCGATTTACCAACAAAGCTTTGTGCAGCCCGGGGTCAAGGGGCCGCATCGCAGGGCGGGCCTTCTCGCTGGGGAAGACCTGAAGACTCGTGAAGGTGCAGGCATCTCACGAGACAGAGCAAGCTGGTGGCTCAGGCGTGTGTTTCAATATCTGAAAGGCAGAGTGACAGCTCGGCTGATTCACTCCACAGATTGGCCAGCCTGAAGCCAGGAACTGCATTAGGTCTCCCAGGTGGGTGCAGGGCCATCTTCTGCCACTTTCCCAGGTGCATGAGCAGGGAGCCTGATCGGAAGTGCAGCAGCCAGGATATGGGATGCCAGTGCTGCAGGCAGCCCCTTCGGGGTCCCTTCTTAACAAGCCACTAATGCCAGTCTGGAGGCCCCACCTCCCGACCCCATCGAAGCCCGGCCACCTGTGGAAGGTTCCATCTCCAAACACCATGAATACCCAACTCCAGGGATTCGGGTTCCAGCACACGGATTCTGCAAACCAAAGCATAGGCGCACCTGGCCCCGGCTGCCCCACGCCGCCCGTGCTGGCTGTGCCGCGCCTTACTTGATCAAGGCCGCTTGTTCAACAAAGGCTTAGGAAGCGCCTGCTTTGCCACGTGCCTCCACACAGCAGTTCCGTGGGCAGGGCCTACAACGTGACAGCTCACGGGCCGCTCGGCCAGGCCTGGGTTCCCCGCACTGCTGCTACTCCACACCCACCGCGGTCCCCCGCACTGGGGCTCCCTCACACTGCCAGGCACCTCATCTGTACCCGTCCCCCAGGCCTGCGTGCCATCCTTGTCACCCAGTCTGACTGCAGAAACACTCAGGGGAGCGGGAGGGAGAGGCAGAAACACACTCAGTAACAACCACACAAGGAAGCAGAGACAGGGGCTGGCAGATAGGGATGCGGAGGGGCGGGTAGGACAGACGGCCACAACCACACTGACAGTGCTCGGCCTTTTATTAGAGCAGCCTCTGCAGGCCCCCCACCCCCCAGTGCTGGGTGGGACCTGCCCCTCGAGGTGGGCGGAGAGTCCCTCCATCCAGGGGGAGCCCCTCCTTTGGTGCTGCGGTTCGGAGCCCCTTCCTGGCTCACACGGTCCACTTCAGACACCTGCACACAGAGAGGGGGTCCTGGAGGAGCCGCAGGGTCCCGGGGGCGGGACCACGCCCTGGCGGGCAGAAGGGAGCAGGACTGCATGGGCGAAGTCCTGGGCTCACCTGGTCTCCTGGTGGGTGCCCAGACAGCGCACGGTGCAGTACCGGGCCCCGCAGCTGACGCAGGTGTAGGGGGAGGGGAAGCCACACACAGCACAGAAGGGGCGCTGGGGCCGGGACGGGGGCCCCGCGCAGGCCGTCAGGTAGTTGGGGCCCTCGGCCACACTCAAGTTCTGCAGAGACAAGACGGGCAGGCTTGGGGTCTCTTCTGCCACCCATGCAGCATGCACCCACAGGTCCCCAGGTCCCTCCTTTCCCGTGGGCTTTGCCCTCACCTGTTCCTCCAGCAGGGCCTGGAAGTTTTTCCGGAAGCGAAGTTTAAAATGATCACCGCGAGTTTTCTTCTTTTTCTTTCCTGGAGTTCAAGAGCAATTGGCTGCCGGACACCTGACCACTCCTGCAGAGCCTGTGTCTGCCCCCCGCGCCCCCCCCGCCCCCGCTCCAGCCTGGCCACTGTCACCTCCCTGCCCCCAAGTCTACAGCTTTATGGTGGCTCTTCCTCGACACCCTCTATTCCACAGCCACGAGAGGAAACTGAGTCACGAGAGGGGGGCCGTGGCTGTGGCCAGTCACCGGCAGAGCCAGGAGTGGCTCCCAGGCCAGCGGGCTCCCCCCTCCCCTCACCAGTGTCGGCATCATCATCAAACTGAGGCAGCCTCTTGCCCAGCTGCGGGAGCCCGGCGTGGGGGTCGTCCTGGAAGTTGTCATTCTCCAAGGCCTCGAGCTGCCGGCTGATGCGGCGCTGCCGGGCCGCCCGGTCCAGTACCCGCCGCTGCCCGGGGTCCTGGGAGCGAACTAGACGGGGCGGGGTGAGAAGTCAGGGGGTGCGGAGAAGGGAGAAGCCGGGGTGGCCCTGACTCTGCACGGGGCAGATGATGCCCGGGACTGGGGAGCCCCCCTCTGTGCCAGTCACCAAGCTCCTGACCCCTGCACCTCCTCCCAGCCATCCCGCTTCCTCCCAGCCTGTCTCAGCGCCTCGTGGCTGCTTCTACCCCCTGGGCCCGGCCAACCACACCTTTCCTGGAGGCCTCTCGCTGCAGGCACAGGGCAGGGCTGGGTGCAGCAGCTACGAAGCCACCTGGGGCACCTGCAGCCCATGCTGCAGCTCCTGGGCTGGAGTCCCGGCTTCTGACCCGGCTCCCTGCTAATGCACCCAGGAGGCAGCAGGTGACAGCTCAGGTATGCAGGTCCCTGCCACCCACACTGGAAACATGGATGGAGTTCTGGGCTCCTGGCCTCCGCCTGGCCCAGCCCTGGATGCTGTGGGCATTTGGGGAGTGAGTCAGTGGATGGAAGTTACCTCTGTCTTTCAAATACAGAAAAATCCAAACAAAAGCAGCAATAAGCAATAAGCATCCAGGCTCCCTGGGACTCTGACGCACTTGGCCTTCCTGCTCGGCACTCATTTCCTGCCTCAGGGGAACAGGCGCCCACAGGCAGACACGTACATGCTCAGCCCCCTCCAACCGACCTGCTGGGCACCCAGCCTCCCTCCATTCCCAAGGGGCACGCCTGTCTCCCCCAGGCACCTGCTAAACCCGAGACCCTGCTTCCAGTTCGAGCCCAGCCCCTCCCTCTGGGACCCTCAAGCCCACCTCCTTCACTGGGACTTTCCCCTCCCCCAGGTCCGACGGCCTCACAGCTGCTCCTCTTCTACCCCCAGCAATCCGACCCCCACCTGACCACTCAGTGGCAGTGGCCCAGGACCCCGAGCCCGCCGGGGAGGCACTCCTAGAGGCCGCCTCTGACTTGCACTCTGCTGCCCGGGACGCACGGTGCTGACCACCTCCCTGGGCTGAAGGTGACTCTGGCCTCACTGCAGCCACACGCCTCCTCGTGGCTGCCTCCTAGCCTCTGAGCCACCTCTGGCCAATCCCCTTCCCTCACCCAGCGGCTCCCTCTTCCTGAGACTTCCACTCTGACACAGGGACCTAGCAAACGTGATTCTCTCTGCCCAGAAGCCTCTCCTAGGCCCCAGAGCTGGGCCTGCCAACACGCCGATGCTGCAGCTCAACCGCAACCCTCCCCCCCCCTCCAGCCCAAGCCTGCTTCTTCCCGGTCCTGGAGCAGAGCCGCCTACACAGCACCCAGCCTGAGGACTCCCCTTAACCTAGTGCGGGGACACTGTGGCAAAGCAGGCTACGCCACTGCGTGCGATGCTGGCACCCCTATCAGCGTGCTGGTTCAAGTCCCAGCGACTCTGCTTGTGATCCAGCTGTCTGCTAACATGTTCTGGGAGGCAGCACACGGGAGACCCGGATGGAGCTCCTGGCTCCAGCCTGGCCCAGCCCTGGCCAGTGTGGCCATTTGGGGAGTGACCCAGCAGATGGGAAATCCGTCTCTATGTTGCCTTGCCTTTAAACAAACACACACACACCTAATACCGTATCAGCTGTTTACCAGGTTCCAATAACGTAACACAAAATAACTCATGGCCAGAAATATGCTGTATGAGGCAAAGCCACTGTCTAGGACGCCAGCATCCTTTATGGGCGCCAGTTCAAGTCCCGGCTGTTCCACTTCCAATCCAGCTCCCTGCAAATGTTCCTGGGAAAGCAGCAGAAGATAGCTCTCCCCCTCTCCCTCCCTAAGCCCACATGCTTGGGCTCCTGCACCCACATGGGAGACCTGGAAGAAGCTGCTGGCTCCTGGTGCAGGCCTGGCTGTTGCAACCATCTGGGGAATGAACCAGACCCTCTCTATATAACTCTTTCAAATAAATAAATCTCAAAAAAAAAAAAAAAACACCTTTTTATTCCTTAAATATTTACCAAGAGCCTGCTGAACATATATTTTTAAAATATTTATTTATTTAAAAGGTCGAGTTCAGAGAGGCAGAAGCAGAGACAGAGAGGTCTTCCATCCACTGGTTTACTCCCCAGATGGCCACAATGGCTGGAGCTGTGCCGATCCAAAGCCAGGAGCCAGGAGCTTCTTCCAGGTCTCCCACGAGGGTGCAGGGCCAAACACTTGGGCCATCTTCTACTGCCTTCCCAGGCCACAGCAGAGAGCTGGATCAGAAGTGGAACAGCTGGGACTGGAACTGGCACCCATAGCGGATGCTGGCACTGCAGGTGGTGGCTTTGCCCAGTACGCCATTGTTAGTAAAATGGCACAGTCCCGACACCATCCTAGGCTCTAGCCCCTTGCCACCATTGCTGAATGCCAGGTGGCCACATGGCCCAATCACCAGTGTCAGCACCCCCCATCCTAGTGGGATTCACTGTTCTTACTTCCCTTCCCCCGAAGTTTTAAAAGGACCTGCTCCTGAACAGAGAGATGGTTCTCTCTCTGTCTCCTGATTCTCCTCCCTCTCTCTCTCTCTTCGTCTCCTGACCTCTGTCTCTGTCTCTCTCCTACATTCTCCATCTCCCTCTTCTTCGCCCCTTCCCTCCAGTCTGTCAAGTTTCCCCTAATAAACCCTTTCCCTTACTCTGGTGTTTGGTGTGCTTTGTGGCGGCCTTACAGCCACAGTGCCAGTCCCTAACAATATTGAGAGCACCAGAGCTAAGACCTGCGAGGTGCCCACCACGAGCCAGGTGCTCCCTAACTGCGTATACAACACCGTTCCCTCCCAGCAGCCACGTCAGGGCTCTTCCCGCCCTGAGCTAATGGCCAGAGGTTAGGAACTGCTCAGAACGCAACCCTGGGACCGCCCAGCATCAAAACCCGCCCCTGGCCCCTGCATGACCTCCCTTCCAGGTGCAGCCAGGGCCCTGGGCCACCGGGGAAGGCAGGACACTGGCAGCCCATGGAGGAGCACAGATGATCCAACGCGCAGCCAGGCAGCAGGGCCCATGCCGGGACAGGGATCTCCCAGGAGGGAGGTGCACGAAGGCCTAAGCGAGGAGCACCCTGGCTGGGGGAGACGGCAGGTGCTTCAGCCCTGGGGGCCCCGCCTCAGCGTGTCAGGGGCTACAGCTGGGGAGTGAACCGGCGTCTCTTTCAAACAAACAAACCTGCACTATTTATCTTTAGATTTATTTATTTATTTGAAAGGCAGAGCATAGGGGAGGGAGTGAGGGAGAGGGAGCGAGGTCTTCCATTTGTGGTTCACTCCCCAAATGGCGCACTAGCAGAAGCTGGGAGCCCCATCCAGGTCTCCCACGTGGGTGCTGGGGCCCGTCTGCTGCTGCCTTGCCAGGTGCACTGGCAGGAGGCTGAACTGGTCACAGGGCAGCCAGCACTCCAGCCGGCACTCTGGGATGAGAAGCCGGCATGCAAGCAGAGGCTTAACCACCACGCCAGATGCAACAAATAATTTTTAAAAAAAGAATTTGGTGGGGGCCTTTGCCTGTGGCACTGGCATTCCATTTGGGTGCCGGTTCAAGTCCTGGCTGCTCCTCTTCCGATCCAGCTCTCTGCTGTGGCCTGGGAAGGCAGTAGAAGATGGCCCAGGTGCTTGGGCCCCTGCACCTGCATGGGAGACCTGGAGGAAGCTCCTGGCTTCAGATCGGCGCAGCTCCGGCCATTGTGGCCAGTTGGGGAGTGAACCAGCAGCGGATGGAAGATCTCTCTCCTCTCTCTGTCTACAACTCTACCTCTCAAATAAATAAATCTTTTTTTTTTTTTTTTGACAGGCAGAGTGGACAGTGAGAGAGAGAGACAGAGAGAAAGGTCTTCCTTTTTCTGTTGGTTCACCCTCCAATGGCCGCCGTGGCCGGCGCATCGCGCTGATCCGAAGGCAGGAGCCAGGTGCTTCTCCTGGTCTCCCATGGGGTGCAGGGCCCAAGCACTTGGGCCATCCTCCACTGCACTCCCGGGCCACAGCAGAGAGCTGGCCTGGAAGAGGAGCAACCGGAACAGAATCCGGCGCCCCGACCGGGACTAGAACGGGTGTGCCAGCGCCGCAGGTGGAGGATTAGCCTAGTGAGCCACGGCGCCGGCCAATAAATCTTTTCCAAAAAAAAAAAAAAAAATCGGTTGTTTTTATCATTACTATTAGAGGGGCTGACAGGAGAGAGGCGGGGAGAGCTCCCGTTCACCGGTTCACTCCCCAGACGCCGCAACAGCTGGGGCTGCGCCAGGCCAGAGCCAGGGCCCAGCATCCAGGCACTCCCACGGGCCGATCTGACCAGTCTTCGGACGGTCACCTCTTCCACCGGCAGCCACCGAAGCGGCCCTTCCAACCAGACCCGCACGGCCAACGCGGCAGCCACCGGGCACCCGTGGCTCCGCCCTTAGCCCAGGGAAGGCGCACAGATGAGGCCCAGTGCCAAGATCGCAGAAGCATCTACGGGGCAGAGCGGTTCCTATCCCCTGCGCGGAAGCCCGAACTGCCTTTCTAAGCCGGCCACTCCCCTGCCTTCGAAGCCTCGGCGGCTCCCCGCGGCCTCTCCACGGGGGCCACGCTCCCGGGCAGCAGGCGCGCCCGTCGAACGCGCCCTCCTCCCGGCCACTCAGTGCCCGGCTGCCTCCCGCCCTGGCCGGGGGCACGGTCCCCGCACACCTCCGCGGGCCTCCCCGCGCCCCACATCTCCGCACTACCGAAACGCGGCGGCAGGGTTCCCCGAAAGCCAGCTTTGGGACAGCCACGTCTCGTCGCCCATCCCCAAAGCCCGTTTCCGAGCAGACATCAACAGAACCTGAGCGCACGGGGGAGGAGGGAGGCTCAAGGCCAGGACTCGAGGGCCGGGAAAGGAACTTGAGACTGAGAAAACCCCGGGCTTGCTGTGCAGTAGAAAAAGGGCGAACTCCAGAGCCTCACGTACCCGAAGTTTTCTTCTCCACCATTGATGCCTCACAGCTGCCGGAAGTGCCGACTGCGCACGCGTAGTAAAGCAACCGCCTCGGTTAGGGCACATCACTTCCGGTGGCGTGTGCCTCTGCGCGTGCGCAGATCAATTCCCTCGCCACTTTCGCTCCTTACGTGGTGTTCCCTTGGAGACGAGAAAGCTTTCCGCCATGTTTTTTAGGGGCAAAACCACTTCCGGCTTCGGAGTGCTTGTGCAAGTTTTGTAGGGGCTGCGAGATGGGTCGCTTTAAAGAGATGATGCTGATGGGTTTTCGAGAACCGTTGTTTTCCATTGGTCCTTCTGAAGAGGCCATCAACAAACACAAAGTCAGTCCCCGGGGGTGGGCGGAGCTGCGGAATAAAGTGGGTGGTCAGAGGGGGCCCGGCGGACTTCTGCCCAGAGTTCCAGCCCCAGTCCCCGGAGCTGTCGCTCGGCGCGGGCTCCTCGGTCAGCCCCCTGCGCCTCCCCTCCCCGTCTTCCGCCCAGGACCCGCCCCCGCGGCCCGCCGGACCCTCGGCGAGGGGTCACTTCCCCTGTCCGGGTAGCAGCGTCCTCGCTCGTCCAGCGGGCCGCGCGCCCGCGCCCGGGGACAATCCTTGCCTTGTCCGCGGCGCCGGCGTCTCGACGTTTCCGCAGCCTCGGGTTACGTCTTCCTTCCAGGGCGGAGCCCCAGCCCGGCGTAGCTGCGGCCCGGCTTCCTCAGGACTTGGAAGCCAGGCGCGCAGCCCAGCCCCGCGTGGGCCCCGCTCCCCGCCATGGCCTCCTCCGGCCCGGGCCTCCGACTCCTGCTGCCCTTGCTGCTGCTGCTGCTGCCGCCGCTCTCGCCCGCTGCTTCAGCCTCCGACCGGCCCCGGGGCGGCAAACCGCTCAACCCAGGTGGGAACCCGGCCGGGGGCGCGCGCGCGCTGGGGTCCGGCCTCCCCGCCCGCTCCTCACCCCGCGAACGCAGCCGGAATCCCCGCGTGTCCGTCCCGCCCCATTCCCGCGGGGGCCCCCGGTGCCTGGAGCGGGGTCGGGGAGGCGGGGGGGCCTGCAGAGATTGGTTGGGTTTGGGGCGGGGGTCCCAAGTGCCAATTCCCGGCTGATGATAGAGAAGCTGCTGGTGATCACCGTGGCCACAGCCGAGACCGAGGGCTACCGGCGGTTCCTGCGCTCTGCGGAGGTCTTCAACTACACTGTGCGGGTGAGGAGGGGCCGAGCCCCCAGGACCCCGGGAAACCGAGCCTAGCCCTGCCAGGAGCCCCCGCGCCGCAGCGGCTGAGCCCCGGGCCTCCCTTCCCTGCAGACCCTAGGCCTGGGACAGGAGTGGCGAGGGGGCGATGTGGCCCGCACAGTGGGCGGAGGACAGAAGGTGCGGTGGCTGAAGAAGGAGATGGAGCAGTACGCAGACCGGGAGGACATGGTCGTCATGTTCGTGGACAGGTAGAGCCATGGGGTGCAGGAGGAGCCTGCCGAGGTGCGGGGCGGCCCCCTGCTCACGCGCCCCTTCCGCGCCCAGCTACGACGTGATCCTGGCAGGCAGCCCCTCCGAGCTGCTGAAGAAGTTTGTCCAGAGCGGCAGCCGCCTGCTGTTCTCGGCTGAGAGCTTCTGCTGGCCCGAGTGGGGGCTGGCGGAGCAGTACCCGGAGGTGGGCACGGGGAAGCGCTTCCTCAACTCTGGTGGTGAGTGGCAGAGGGGCCTGGGGCCTGCGGGCTGGGGGCACCCGGGGGTCTTGGGGTCAACACCGCCCCCTCTCCTCGCCCAGGCTTCATCGGCTTCGCCCCCACCATCCATCAGATCGTGAGGCAGTGGAAGTACAAGGATGATGACGATGACCAGCTGTTCTACACGCGCCTCTACCTGGACCCGGGGCTGAGGGTAGGGGAGGCCGGGGGTCCCAGGCTGGGCGAGAGGGGAGGGGGTGCAGGGGGCATGGGGAAGGTGCCCACCACCATGCACCCCTTGCAATGAAACCTTATCCCCTCCAGGAAAAACTGAAGCTGAATCTGGACCACAAGTCCCGCATCTTCCAGAACCTCAATGGGGCTTTGGGTGAGGAGGGGGGAGGCCGGAGGGGGGGGGCGGGGGGGAGGGGGGCAGATGCTGGCTCTGCCGTGGAGCAGCTGAGAGCGTGGCTGCGTGCCAGCCAGGGGCCGGGGCAGCAGTGGGCAGCCAAGGGCTTTCCCTCTGTGAGCTCACCTTGTGCAAGGTTCCAAGCAGGGCAGGTCCCTGCAGGGTTGGCCACGGGGTCAGCAGGCACAGCCTGGACAGGGCCCCCAGCAGGGCGGGCATGGGGTCCCCTCCGCAGCCAAGCCTGGGGCAGCCCCCCCAGGGAAAGGAGGTCTGACATTCAGCCCTTCCTGCTCCTCCTCCTCCCCAGATGAGGTGGTGCTGAAGTTCGACCGGAACCGCGTGCGCATCCGGAACGTGGCCTACGACACGCTCCCCGTCGTGGTGCATGGCAATGGGCCCACCAAGGTGCCCACACGGACCTCGCCCCTTCTGAGCAGCCCCTCGGGGGGAGGGGACCTCGCCCCTTCTGAGCAAGGGTGCAGGGGGAGAGCTTCCCCTCAGGCCCCTGCCTCAGCCCCTCCCTGCCTTCCCCCAACAGCTCCCACTGAACTACCTGGGAAACTATGTCCCCAAGGGCTGGACGCCCGAGGGAGGCTGTGGGTTCTGCGACCAGGACCGGAGGCCACTCCCGGGGGGGCAGGTAGGTGGGGGCGCCAGCTGCTGGGTGCACCTGGCCAGGGCTGGGGGCACAGGGGAGGCCCTGAACCCCTACAGCATCTCTTGCAGCCTCCCCCCTGCTGGGTGCGCCTGGCCAGGGCTGGGGGCACAGGGGAGGCCCTGAACCCCTACGGCGTCTGTTGCAGCCTCCCCCCCGGGTGCTCCTGGCCGTGTTTGTGGAACAGCCCACCCCGTTCCTGCCCCGTTTCCTCCAGCGGCTGCTGCTTCTGGACTACCCACTGGACAGGGTCACCCTCTTCTTGCACAACAACGTGAGGCCACGCCCCCGGGGGCCGCCCTCTTCCCAGGCTCCGCCCCTCCCTGCCACCCTCTCAGTGCAGCCCCTGACCCCACCCGCAGGAGGTGTACCACGAGCCCCACGTGGCAGACGCCTGGCCACAGCTGCAGAACCACTTTGCGGCCGTGAAGCTGGTGGGGCCGGAGGAGGCCCTGAGTCCTGGCGAGGCCAGGGACATGGCCATGTGAGTGAGTGGGTGGCCCTCAGCTTCCCTGCCCGGGGCCACCCCCACCTGCGCCCATCACACAGCAGAGGGCGCTAAGGGCCTGCCCTGCCCAGGCTCACCTGGCCATGGGCCTGTCACCCGCAGGGACAGCTGTCGGCAGGACCCCAAGTGCGACTTCTACTTCAGCCTGGACGCCGACGTGGTCCTCACCAACCGGCAGACCCTGCGCCTCCTCATCGAGGAGAATAGGTGCGGCCCCGCCCCATGGCCCCTCAGAGTCCCTCCCCTTCCCTGGCTCCCTGGCTCCCCCAGGGCCTCACTGCCGCCCGGCCCTGCAGGAAGGTGATTGCGCCCATGCTGTCCCGCCACGGCAAGCTCTGGTCCAACTTCTGGGGGGCCCTGAGCCCCGACGAGTACTACGCCCGCTCCGAGGACTATGTGGAACTGGTGCAGCGGAAGCGAGTGTGAGTGTCGCCTGCTCCCAGGCGCTCCTGCCACACTGGGGGTGGGGGGATGCCTCGTGACCCCCGCAGTGCCCGAGATGGGGTGTGAGTGTCCTGAGGGCAAGAATTGGGGGCTGACTCCAGCATCCGGGCCTCCAGGGGCGTGTGGAACGTGCCCTACGTAGCCCAGGCCTACGTGATCCGCGGGGAGACCCTGCGGACCGAGCTGCCCCAGAGGGAGGTGTTCTCGAGCAGCGACACCGACCCGGACATGGCCTTCTGTAAGAGCCTGCGTGACCAGGTGAGGGCTGGCGGGCGGGTGCTGGGGGGGCGGCCACCCACTGCCGTGGCCACCGCCTTTCTTACCCACGCGTGCTTGCCGCCCGCCCCCACCCAGGGCATCTTCCTGCACCTGAGCAACCGGCACGAGTTTGGCCGCCTCCTGGCCACGTCCCGCTACGACACGGACCACCTGCACCCCGACCTGTGGCAGATCTTCGACAACCCCGTGGTGAGTGGGGGCCGGCAGCCGAGGAGGCGGCGGGGGCTGCCCGGGCCGCATCTCAGGGTCTCCCCCATCCTCTTTGTCACCCCTCCTGCCCCCCAGGACTGGAAAGAGCAGTACATCCACGAGAACTATAGCAGGGCCCTGGAAGGGGACGGGATGGTGGAGCAGGTGAGTCCTGTGGCAGCAGCCAGCCGACGGGGCTCCAGCCTGCAGCCTCCTCTGTGTCCGGGGTGCAGCGATCGGTTTATGGGCAAAACCAGGATGTCAAAAAGAGGTGCTTGTGTGGAGGGGCGGGAACCTGGGGCTCACGGACCCGCCAGGCGCCCCGCTCTGCCCCAGCCTCTCCCCGCCCTCCTCTGCCTTTGCTCTGTGAGCGCCCACCCCAGCGCTGCTCCTCCTCTCCCCTCCCCGCCCCAGCCATGCCCGGATGTGTACTGGTTCCCGCTGCTGTCGGAGCAGATGTGTGACGAGTTGGTGGAGGAGATGGAGCACTACGGCCAGTGGTCAGGAGGCCGGCATGAGGTGGGGGTCCAGGCCTCCCTGGAGGAGGGGACGCTGAGACCGGGGACGATGGAATGGACGGGGGACACAAGGGGAAGTGAGCCCCAGGCAGTACGCCTGCATTTACCCGTCATCCAGGCTAAACCCGTTGGCCAGGACGTGCAGGTGCAGCGAGGTGCCGGGCAGGGCAGGCTCTGCCCTCCTGTCCCGAGCAGCAGCTTCCCAGCTTCCAGAGGCTGGGACGGGCAGCCCTTGTCCTGGCCTGGGGGGACGGGAGGGCTTCATGGGAGCTGTGAAGTCAGGAAGTAGGGGAAGGAGTGCTCCAGGCACAGAGAGCAAGCGTGTGAAGACTTGGGAGCACGGGGAAGGGGGCCTGACCCGGACGGGGTGCAGAGGGGCCCCGGCTCAGCGTCCACTGCCCCCAGGATTCAAGGCTGGCCGGAGGCTACGAGAATGTGCCCACCGTGGACATCCACATGAAGCAGGTGGGCTACGAGGACCAGTGGCTGCAGCTGCTGAGGACCTATGTGGGCCCCATGACCGAGAGCCTGTTTCCGGGCTACCACACCAAGGTAGGCCGCTGCGGCTGCCCTCACCATCCCTGCCCCCGCCACCTCTGCCCCAGCCTGCAAGTGGCCACCCAGAGCCCTGTCAGCTCCCGCATCTGGGGTTCCGTGGGATCCAGGTCCCAGGAATGAGATGGGGAGCGGGGACAGGGACGGGGCCAGAAGTAGGCAGGCCGAGACACGGGGTGTATCGTGGCTTAGCCGCAGCGCTGGTTAGCAGTGAGGTGGGGGGGGGCTGTGCTCTCCCCAGCAGCCCCTCCCCCCATCCTCTGCTCGCTCCACCTGCAGGCCCGGGCGGTGATGAACTTCGTGGTTCGCTATCGGCCGGACGAGCAGCCCTCTCTGCGGCCACACCACGACTCCTCCACCTTCACCCTCAACGTGGCCCTCAACCACAAGGGCCTGGACTACGAGGTGAGCCCCTCCCCCGTCAGTGCACACCCACGTGCACACCCAGGATGGGGGGACCCTTACCTGGAGCTCCTGCCACCTCCCACATCCCATGCCTTCCTCCCATGTGCACACCCCGGGGCGGGGGGACCCTTACCCAGGGCTCCTGCCACCTCCCCCACCCCATGCCTTCCTCCCACATGCATGCCTGGGACGGGGGGACCCTTACCCAGGGCTCCTGTCACCCCCACCCGTGCCGTCCTCCCCATGAGCATGCCCTGGTGGGAGTGCGCTTACCCAGGGCTCCTGCCAGCCCCTCCCCGTGCCTTCCTGCCCCCTGCCCGCAGATGCCCCCCCGTGTGGCACCACCCCCTTGGCTCAGGTGTGTGCTCAGCCCCCTCTCCTGCTCCTTTCTCCCCACACCAGGGTGGCGGCTGCCGCTTCCTGCGCTACGACTGTGTGATCTCGGCCCCGCGGAAGGGCTGGGGGCTCCTGCACCCCGGCCGCCTCACCCACTACCACGAGGGACTGCCCACCACTCGGGGCACCCGCTATATCATGGTGTCCTTTGTTGACCCCTGACACGCAACCACTGTGCCAAACCTTCACTGCCATGGTGCCTTCTCAGGGGAGCCCCAGCCCCAGCCCCCGGAAAGGGGTGGCCACCGGTCTCCCCGCATCCTGAATGTGTGCTGAGCGTGCCTGGGACTGATCGTGTCGTGTACCTCCCTTGCCCCAACCCTGCCCAGACACAGCCCCCTCTCTATAGCCCGCAAGGGTTCCTGGGGAAAGGGTCTCCTGGGGGTGCCCTGGGTGATAAATTATTGAGACTGTTCCCTCCCACTAAAGGAGGATTTGTAACTCTGAGTCCGTGGGTTGTCTGTCATCCCCCCTTGCCTGGTCCTGTCCCTGCCCCCCACCCTGCCCCAAAGGAGGCTTAGCCGGGCCCCGCCCCCTGCCAGCACTGGGGGCACAGCAAAGGAAAGGCTGCACCTGCCGGTTCAGGTGGAGACCCCAGCCCCACGCAGGCGCCTGACCTCCGCAAGGGTGGGTGCTGGCACAGGAGCTTCCCCCTGGACACACGCGTGCTCTGGAGCTAAACTTGAACCTGGGCATGACCAGGGATGGCAAGTCCCTGCAGGGTCATCACTGGAGAGCTTCCTGGCAGAGGGGGCTGGGAGAGGAGGAGAGGCCCCCTGAGAGCAGGGAGACCCCCCCCCAAGCCCTTCCAGCTCCCTGGGGACTGCTCGTCAGGCGCCTTTGGCTCGGGCTGCCCCTGGATCCCCTGTCTGTTCCTTGCCAGAGGCCTGTACAAGATCAGTCAAGCTTGTCCACCTGGCCCAGGGCGTTTTGTGGGTTCCGGACCCATCCCCCTCCCCAGCTGGAGCCCCCAGGAAATTTTCCCTGGCAGGAGGGCGGTGCTGATGGCCCGCTGGGGTTATCCTCCCTTGCGGATGGCCCGTCCTCTCACCCTGTGCTCGCTCCACTGCCCTTGGACCAGGCCCTGCGTTTGGCCATGGACTGAGCAGGAACAGAACACTGCTTGTGGCAAGGCCTCTGGACAGGGATAGAAACTGCCCTGTGCGGCCCAGCACAGCCTGAGCATGGGAGGGGGGCTTAGCCTGGGTCCTACAGACCCCCACTCGTGAACAGGTACCATGGGGTGCTGGGCACTGAGTGTGGCGGTACAGCCACGCACACAACAGCTGCCTACCTGTTAGTTACTGCTAAGAGCTGGGGAGGCCTTGGGGCAGGGGAGGACCCTCCAGGGCCTGTCCCCTGGCCTCCCACCCTGCAGGTCCCAGGTTCTGGGAGCCACTTCCTTGACAGCTCAGGGTTCAGGCTGCTCCTGTGCAGAGCCCCGCCCTGCCTGGGGGGGGGGACCCAGATCCCTGCTAGCCGAGCTCCCTGCTGAGCCAAAGCCCAGCCCCTCACAAAGTTCAAATCCCCCTCCCCCTCTCCCAGCTCCTGGCCCCACCCCCGGTATATCCCTGGGGTCCTATTGGTCACAGCTCCGTGAGCTCAGGTGGCCATCACCCTTCCTTGCTGGGGCTCACAGAGAGGGTGGAGATGACCTGGGCTAGGTCCAGGGGTCAGGGCCAGTGGGTGGGGCCACAAGGGAAGGTGCTCAAGAGCAGTGGGTGCCCCTGTGCAAGGCCCCCCAAGATGGCGGCCTCCTGCAGCCCCCTCCGCAGGGCTCTCCAAGTGCTCGCTGTCTCCCAGTGGGTCTTCTCCTTCTTAGCGCTCGGTGAGTCCCCAAAGCCTGGGGGTGCAGGTGCCCCTGCCCAGGCCCTGTGCCTCTGCCTCCCCTTTCCCTTAGGGAGGCAGCCCAGGGACCCCAGGCCCGTGAAGCAGCCTGGGAAGCCTGGGAAACCCGGGGGTGGGGGGGATGGGAGTGGGGAGGGGACTTTGGCCCTGGAACCAGGGCAGGGGCAGAGGGACACCGAGCTGCAGCTCCTGGGCTCTGAGTGCGCCCCCTCCTCCAGCCCAGGTGTGCCTGGCGGCCTTGATCTTTGTGCTCCAGAGCCGGGCCTGGACCCTTGGGGTCCTCTACATGGTCTGGCTGTACTGGGACAGGGACACACCCAGGGCTGGAGGCCGCCGCTCTGCCTGGGTCAGGGACTGGGCCGTCTGGAGACACTTCCGGGACTACTTCCCCATCTCGGTGAGGGCTAGGACACTGTGCTGGGGTTTGGGGGAGCTCAGAGGAGACTGGGGAGCCTGTCCTCCATGCACAGTCTCAGGGATGGGTGGGGCTGCCCCCTCTGCTCCGCAGCTGGTGAGGACGGCCCAGCTGGACCCATCCCAAAACTACCTCTTTGGTTTCCACCCCCACGGAGTCCTGGCGGTCGGGGCCTTCAGCAACTTCTGCACGGAGGCCACGGGCTTCTCCCGCCTCTTCCCTGGCCTCCGGCCGCACCTGCTCATGCTGCCCTGCTGGTTCCACCTGCCGCTGTTCCGGGACTACATCATGTCCAGTGGTGAGGGCCTTGCCCTCCTCCCACGTGTATGGGGGCGGGGGAGGAACTCCTGGCCCCAGCGCCACCCCCTTCCCAATACCCCAGCATGAGGTGCCCCAGCGTCTGCCGTCTGCCCAGGTCTGGTCTCCTCTACCAAGGCCAGTGCTGCCTATCTGCTGTCCAGGCCAGAGGGCGGCCAGGTGGCTGTCCTGGTCGTGGGCGGCGCTCTGGAGGCGCTGGAAGCAAAACCCGGAGGCCTGAGCCTGCGGATCCGCAACCAGAAGGGATTCATTAAGCTGGCGCTGGAGCAGGGGTGAGGAGCGGCGCGGGGCGGCGGGGCGCCCAGCAAGGCGCCCAGTCTCGGCCCAGGCTCACTTGCGCCCCTGCTCCCCCAGGGCCTCCCTAGTCCCTGTCTTTTCGTTCGGGGAGAACGAGCTCTTCCGGCAGTGCCCGAACCCGCCCGGCTCGTGGTTGCGCCGCGCTCAGGAAGCGCTGCAGCCGCTGCTGAGCGTGGCCCTGCCGCTGTTCTACGGCCGCCTGGGGCTCCTGCTGCCCTTCCGCACGCCCATCCACACTGTCGGTGAGCCCCGGCCTCGCCCCTGCCCCTGCGGTCGCGTGCCGCGCCAGAAACCTGGCTCAGGGCCGGCTGGCTGGAGCGCCGCCTGGTTCCCCAGCGCGTGCTTGGGCAAGTGCAGCCCCGCACCCAGGGGCCGCCGCGCTTGCGACCCGGGGGATGCCAGCAAGAGCGTTCCATCCGCAGTGGGGGCAGCGATCCCAGTGCAGCGATGCCCGCGGCCAAGCCGAGCGCAGGTGGACGCGCTGCACGCGCGCTACGTGGAGCAGCTCACACAGCTGTTTGAGGAGCACAAGGCGCGCTATGGTGTCCCTGCGGACAGACACCTCGTCCTCACCTAGCGGGACCTCCCGCCATCAGGCCCCTCCCCATCCCCTGGGCGACTGCGGGCGGGGGAGTGGAATTAAAGGTGGGAGAAGACCCGTGTCTTTTCCGTGTCTGTGTGTTCAGTCGGGGGGTGCTGGGGCCACAGGGTCTGGGGGGCGGAGCTCTCCAGGGCGGCTTGCCTTCCCCAGACACCCACAAAGAGGTCAGCACTCAAGGTCCTGCTCACCCAGCCTCAGCTGGGCTCCTGGCCCCTGGGACCCAGTGTGCTGGTGGGCAGCTGCTTGGCCACGCCCACTGTGAGTTGCTCAGCCTCCCAGGCACCGCCCTTCCCCCACCTCCTCACCCCCTCCCAGTGCTCTCAGGAGCCAGCCTAGACCTATGACCCAGGGCGTTTAGAGGTCAGTCTCAGAGGGAGCCTGGACACTCTGGGCTCCAGTTCCAGGCATCTCTCCAGCCACACCCCGGACCCTGGGCCAGGGGGACACCTGTGACCCCACGTGGAGCCCTGCAGGCAGAGGGGAGCTGTGGGGATAGACATCTCCCCAAGCCCTGTGCCCCCCACCCCTGCCCTGTGAAGACCCTGCAGAAGCAGTGGGTGGAAACACTGGGCGCCTCCTATGGGATGCGGACATTCGTCCTCTCAGGTGAGAAGAGTGGGGAGGCGGGGAGAAGGGACTGGGAGGAGGGGGCTGTGCTGCTGTTCCGAAGCCTGGGCAAAGGCAGAGGAACACGCCAGAAGCATGCACCTGCCAGTGACCCGTGCAGGTGGAGGGGGCAGGAGCTGGGCTGAAGAACTGGGCTTCCCAGGGGAACCCGTTTTTCTTTCTCACCTTTCCCAGTTTGTTGCTCCTTCCTTCTTCTCTTCTCCTCTTCACACCGCTCTGGTCTCATCTGTTCGCTACTTGATACCCATCTACCCAGACCGGGACATCTACCCAGCCAAGGTGAGCTCTGGGCAGGGCTCCAGGTGGGGAGAGACAGGGAGGGTGCCTCTGGGACTCTGCCATCCAGAACTCTGCAAACAGGGCCAAGGCGGTGGGGGTGGAAAGGAACTGGGTGATCTGGAAACACCAAAGAAATTATCTTCTTATCAAGGTGAGAGGTCAGCCTCCCCAGAGATGCCTCCTCCCCTTCCCCACCCCACTCCCCCGCACTCCTCACCCTTCCCTGTCCTGGAGCCTGAGCACTAGGAGAGCTGCGGGGTCCCTGCCTCCACCCGCCTCACCTTCCTCTAGGCCTGGATGGGCCTCCCCGCTCAGCCCCTGAGCCCCGTGCACTGGGACCTCAGCTCCCCCCTTGACCTCCCCTCCAATGAAGGCTGGTTCTGGAGGGATCGCGGTCAGGCAAAGCCACACCATCCTGTCTGCTGCAGAGGGGCCGCCTGGGGTGGGGTCTCAGCACCCAGCATTCTCCTACCAGGAGAGCTGACTGTGCCCCAGGACCTGGGAGACGTCTCCCCCTCCCAGGCCCCTGCTTCCTCTGTGTGCTTAGCTCAGAGCTGGCAGGATCAGGACAGGGTTGGGAGGAGACCCAGGAAAGGCGGGGAGGGGGCAGCTGGGGCAGAGCTGAGCTGGGTCAGGGCCCAGCAGGTGCAGGGGTGGGAGGAGCCAGGGCAAGAGCAGAGCGAGCTGAGCCCAGAGCTGCTCCTGGCCTCCCCAGCCTTTAGTGTCCTTGGAGCTGGGAGAGCAGCGAGGCCAGGCTGTGTTTCACCAGCATCCAGACCCGGTGCCGCCAGCAGGAGGCTCAGCCCCACAGGCCGTGGGGAAGATGCAACAGATGAAAACGTGAAGGCTTAGGACAGAGGAGGGCTCAGGTTGATGGCCCTGGGGAGGATCCCACCTGTCTTCTCGTCATCGTTGTCCCTGTCATCCCTGCTGGGGCTCAGGGAGATGAGGGCTGAGACCAAGGTCCCAGTCTCCATCAGCTTTGGTCTCTGTAAGCAAACACCTGGGCAGGCCGTTTGTGAAGAGGGGGTTTATTCAGCTTGGTGTTGAGGTTCAAGGTCATGGTGCCCATATCAGCTCCAGATCTGGAGTGTAGTGGAAGGCAGTTATGTCAGGAACCAGGATTAGAGAGACACAGAGACTGGGTGGGCCCCACAATCCCATTCTGAAGCTCCCCCAAGTGCCCCCAGCACCTCCCACCAGGCCCCTTCTCTTTAAGGTCCATGCAGGTCCCAATACTGCCTCTCTGGAGACCTAGTTCCTGACATGTGCATGTAGGGGGATGTTTCCATAACTTCCCCATCTCACTGAGAGTACTGGGCATGCTGTCTTGGGGTGGGGTGAGGCTTGGGACCCCAACAAGAACCACCCCAGGGACAGGTGTGGCTGCACCCTCTGCTCCCCAGCTGGTGGAACTGGCTGAGCTGGATCCTCCTGGGCCACCTCCTGCCCTTGCTTCCTCCCCCGTGGAATGTGGGACCCTCTGCTTCGAGGCCTTGGGCTTCTCCTGTCCCCCCTCCCCCAGGCCTGCGCTGCACCTGCTCAAGCTGCCCTGCTGGCTCCACCTCCTTGTGTTCTGGGACCACATCTTGGGGGGGGGGTGTCTCATCCACCTCCCATGTGATGGGGTGGGGAGCTACTCCTGCCCCAGCCACTCTCTGGTCCGCTCTCTTCTCTCCGAGAACAGGTGTCAGATCCCCCAACCCATGCTGTCCCTCCAGGTTTGGGCTCTTCTGATAAGGCCCACAGGTGACCGGGCTGGGGCACCAGGGCTGCACCTCAGGTATAAGCGAGACCAAAGGGGCCAGAGCTCCGTGGTGCCCCTGCTCCCCAGGGCCTCCCTGTGCCCGTCTCCTACCTCAATGGGGAAAGGGAGTTCTTCCAGCTGCTTGGAAGTGTGCCTTGGGAAACTCTGCAGCCCTGAGCTCCATCTCATGGCATCTGGCTGTGGTTATGGATGGGGGAGACCGGCGACCGCTGTCCACCCACAGAGGAGCCCCCAGTCCTGGTGCAGCGATGCCCGCGGCCAGCCGGCCTCTGGTGGACACGCTGCACACGCTCTACCTGGAGTGGCTCCCACAGCTGCACAAGGGGAGCAGGTGCACCACGGCGTCCACACAGACGGGCATCTGGGCAAGGCGCTGACATTGGCCCCAAACCGGTACCTTTGGTGGGGGAGTAGAACTCAGGTGGGAAGGTACCTGCGGCATTGTTGGTCTGCCTGCATGGTGGGTGGTCCAAGATGCTGTGGAAAGATCTGGAGAGGCTCCCCAGGGAGCCCCGAAATTCCCAGAGACCCCCAAAGAGGCCAGAGTGGAGTCACGCTCTGTACAGTCTCAGTCGAGCTCCTGGTACCTGGCACGGTCTGGGGGTAAATGGGGCTGAGCCAGTCTCTGTCCACTCCCTGCATCAGTTGCTCTGCACCCAGGTGCTGCCCCTCCCCCTGCACACCCTCCTCTCCTTTCCAGCTCCTCCCAAGGGCCAGCCCAAACTGACGACTCAGGACATTGAAGATCAGCTCCAGAGGGAGCCTGGACACTCCTGGGGCTCCAGACACAGGCATCTCCCTGGCCACAGCCTGGATCCTGGGAGAGGAGACACCTGTGACCCCACCTGGAGCCCTGCAGGCAGAGTGGCACCGGGATGGCCGACTCCACAGCCTCCGTGCCCCCTCGCCCTGTGAAGACGCTGCAGAAGCAGTGGCTGGAAGTACTGGGCGCCATGCACTATGTGCTTGCTTTCGTGGTCCTAGGTGAGAATAAGGGGGAGGCAGAGGTGCCTGGGGTTGCTTGGTGGAGAGGGACTGGCTAGAGAATGGCTGGGCTGCTGGCCGGGACACGTGGGTCATGGGACGGGGAAAGGACCAGGACAGATGCCCCTGCTCAGTGTTCCATACAGATGGAGGGAAGCAGGAGCTGGGCTGAGAATCTGGGCTACCCAGCAGAATTTGTTTTTCTTTCTCACCATTCCCCAGGTCCTTTCTCCATCGTTCTTCTCCTCCTACTCCTCTTCACACGGCTCTGGTCTCTGTCTGTTCTCTACATGCTGTGGATCTACCTGGACCGGGACACTCCCAGCCAAGGTGAGCTCAGGGCAGGGCTCCAGGTCGGGGGGGAGATGGGGAGGGTGCCTTGGGGACTCTGCCAGCCCTATCTCTGCCCGCAGGGGGAAGGCGGTTGGAGTGGACAAGGCACTGGAGGATTTGGAAATATCAACGAGATTACTTTCCTATCAAGGTGATGGGTCACCTCCCAGAGACGCCTCCTCCCCCTTTCCCACCCCACTCCCCTGCACCTGCTCCCTCTTCCCTGTCCTGCAGCCTGAGACCCGCTGCCTAGGCTCACAGAGGGACAGGGTGGAGAGGTGCCCCTGACCCCATCCCAGGGCCTTGCCCTCTGAAATCAGCAGGGGCAGAGGCAGCACCTGCAGCTGCTGTCTCCCCTCTCTGCCTCCCTCCTCTCCCGCAGCTGGTGAAGACAGCAGAGCTGCCCCCCAGCCAGAACTACGTGGTGGGGGCCCACCCCCACGGCATCATGAGTACTGCGCCCTTCTGTAATTTCCTCACTGAGTGCAACAACTTCTCGCAGCTCTTCCCGGGGCTGCAGCCCTGGGTAGCCACACTGGCCGGCATCTTCTATGTCCCCGTGTTCCGGGACTACATCATGCTGAGTGGTGAGCCTCACTCTGACAAGGAGGAAGCAGCCCCTGGCTGGACTGGTCCACACCCCCATCAACACTCTGCTTCCCCATCCAAGACAACAAGACCTGCCCCGAGCCTGGTCCTGCTCAGCAGGGGACTCAGATGGGGGATACAAGGGTTCGAATATTCCAGAATCGGGGCAGCCCCTTCCCGTGTTAAAAGTGGAGGGAGGGAATCGGGAGCCACAGAGGGAGGGTGACTGCTCCCCACTGCTCATGACCCAGGACTGCGCCCCGCGAGCCGTCACAGCCTGGACTTTGTGCTGTCTCAGCCCCAGCGGGGCCAGGCAGTGGTCATCGTGATCGGGGGTGTCCAGGAGTCCCTGTACACGGCCCCGGGGAGACACTGCCTGGAACTCCTGAATCGCAAAGGCTTTGTGCGCCTGGCGCTGAGGCATGGGTGAGTGGATATGTGGGTGCCGAGGCGGGGCTGGTTTCCCATTGCAGACACCCATGTGCCCAAAGGTGGGGCTGTGGGTCCTGCCTGCCTGGGTCTCTCCCCTGCACTGTGCCAGTTTCCCAGGATCCCAGCCCTTCTGAGCAGAGCAGGTTCAGACTGAAAACAGCGGGGCTCTTGGTTCCAGAAACCAAGTTCTGGTTCTCTGTCTGCCTGTGTCCAAGGCCAGCCCTTGGACTTGATCTTGACTTGTGCACAGGGCTGACGCCTGCCTTGCCACCAGGCTGCAGCTGTAAACACTGAGTGAGAACATGAATATGCAAAGCCCATTACACAGCCATTTGTCAAGACAGCTGAGGCTTCCTTCCAGAATGTTCTGTGCAGACACGGTTCTGAGTTTTCACAGGCACTGGGGAATTGGCCTCAGGAGACAGGGGAGGGACTTGTTGGCTCCCAAGGTGCTTGATGAGATAGGCGGTCCAGGCACCTGAGCCCTCTCCCCGACTCGCTCTCTCTTGCCCCTCCAGGGCCGCCCTGGTGCCTGTGTACTCCTTTGGGGAGAACGATTCCTTCAAAAGTAAGACTTTTGCCAAAGGCTCCTGGCAGTACCTGTGCCAGGTCACCTACAAGAAGATCACTGGCTTGCCTTTGTGCTTCTGCTGGGGCCGGGGTCTCTTCTCGCCCAAGTCCTGGGGTCTGCTGCCCCTGCCCATGCCCATCACCACCGTGGGTGAGTGCCCATCTGCAGGGAGGAGGCTGCCGTGGGCGACACAGCCAGTGGCAGCTCTGGCTCACCCGTGTCTCCCTCCCCTGCAGTGGGCAGCCCCATCCCCGTGCCCCAGTGCAGCAGCCCCAGCGAGGAGCAAGTGGACCACTACCACAGGCTCTACATGGACGCCCTGGAGCGGCTGTTTGAGGAGCACAAGGAGAACTGTGGGGTCCCTGCCTCCACCCACCTCACCTTCCTCTAGGCCTGGATGGGCCTCCCTGCTGAACCCCTAAGCCTGGCGCACCTAGACCCCCAGCTCCTGCCTTGCCCTGCCCCTCCTATAAAAATCCATTCTGCCAGTGAGCAGGGCAGGTATAAGCCACCCGGCCTTATTCTCTCCCCCTCCACCCATCCTGTCTGATTATTCCTGGTTCTTGGCTGGCCTTTGGACACAAAATCCAGAGCCCAGACCTTGCAGATCTGTGCTCAGGACAGACTGTGGCGCTGGGACCGGAATGAGGAGCTGCTGTGGCCGGGCGGATGCACCCACACTGCACTGCAAGGAGTCTCGTGGGCGCCTGCCTGAAACTCAGCCACACCCCTGCGCCCATGGGGCCTCTCCAGGGTTGGGAGAAGGAGCTCTTGAAGCCGTGCCCCAACCCGCCAAGCTGCTGGCTGTGCCGCGCGCCAAGCAGTGGTGGGCCACCGCGGTTCCCAGGCCGCCTGCGCCCCCTGCTGCCCTCCGTGCCCATCCACAACACCTGTGAGCCCCAGCCTCACCCTTCAGCTCCAGGGGCGTCCCAGGTGCTGGGCAGGGTCCCCGTTCGTTGGGCACTGGCCGGGCAGGTCCCCGAGGTGAACCTCAAGCCTCGCTCTCCTGAGTGGTCCTTTGTGCTCCAGTGCTGAACCCTGTCCCCGCCTCTCCTGGCTGCAGGAACAGAGTCGCTGTGGCTCCTGCAGCGGCTGCGGCGACCTCGGTGCAGCGATGCTCGCGTGCACGGGCTGTTGGCAGCTGTGTGAGGAGCCCGGGGCGCACTACCGCCTCCCTGTGGACAGGCATCTCCTCCTCACCTAGCCTGGTCCGAGTCTGGCCCCAATGTGAACCTTCGATGCTGGGGATAGGGGTAGGGGGTGGAGAGGGCGTGGAAGTGAGAGTGCAAATTAAAAGTTGGGAAGAGAGAGCATAAGTCTGTGTGCATGATGCGTGCAGGCTCCCCGTGGAGCCTTGAAATTCTCAGACCACCGCAAAGAGGTCAACACGCAGGGTCTGGGTATCAGCTGGGCTCCCGGCCGGGGCCACCTGTTTCTCTGTGCCCTGCATCAGTTAGTTGCTCAGGGTGCCCAGGTGCAGCCCCTCCCCTACACACCGGCACCCTCTCCCAGCGCTTCCCAGGAGCCTGCCCACACTGACCGGTGGTCAAAGATTATTCTGAGAAAAGCCTGGACGCTTCCGTGGCCCAGCCACACACTGGTGCCCAGGCAAAGGGACACCTGTGACCCCACCTGGAGCCCTGCAGGCAGAGGGTGGCTATGGGGATGGCCGACTCCTCAGCCCCTGTGCCCTCCCACCCCGTGCAGTGGCTGCCAGCACTGGGCGTCCTCCACTAAGTGCTGGCTGTGTTCTTAGCTGACGGGGAAGACACTGTGTGGGTGGCTGGACACCTGGGCAAAGGGATAGGGTAGGACCACAGGAGACGCCACTGCCTGGTGGTCTATGCAGACAGGGGTTGGGGCGGGGAGCTGGGCTCAATAACCAGGCTCCCAGGGGAATTCACTTGTCTTTCTCACCGTTCCCCAGGCTCTTGTTCCTTCTTTCTTCTCTTCCTCTCCTCTTCACACCATTCTGGTCTCTGTCTGTTCTCTACATGCTGTGGATCTACCTGGACAGAGCTCCAGGTGGGGAGAGGTAGGGAGGGTGCCTCGGGGGCTCTGCCAGCCCCATCTCTGCCTGCAGGGGGAAGGTGGTGTGGGTGCACAAGGAACTAAGTGATTTAGAAACACCAAAGGGATTATTTTCCCATCAAGGTGAGGGGTCACCTCCCCAGAGATGCCTCCTCCCCCTTCCCCACCCCACTCCCTGCACCTGTTCCACCTTCCCTGTCCTGCAGCCTGAGACCCACTGCTCACAGAGGGGCAGGGTGGAGAGGTGCACCTGACCCCATCCCAGGGCCTTGACCTCTGAAGTCAGCAGGAGCAGAGGCAGCACCTGCAGCTGCTGTCTCCCCTCTCTGCCTCCCTCCTCTCCTGCAGCTGGTGAAGACAGCAGAGCTGCCCCCCAGCCAGAACTACGTGCCGGGGGCACACCCCACAGGGTCATGTGCACCGGAGCCTTCTGTAATTTTGCAACATCTCCCAGGACTGTCCTGGGCTTCAGCTGTGGCTGGCCTGGCTGGCCGGCTTCTATGTCTCCATGTTCCAGGAGTGCATCATGGCTGGGGGCGAGCCGCCCCTGAATGGGAGGAAGCAGCCCCTGCAGAAGCTGTTTCTCACCGCAACAGGACCTGCTTCCTCCCTCCAGGCGAGGAACCTGACTGTGCCTTGCGGTGGGCTCAGGCTGGGAGCTGGAGGGTTTGGGGCTCCCCCTCCCTGTGCTAAAGGTTGAGGTGGGGGAATAGGGATGCCCAGAAGAGTCAGCGACTGCTCCCACCTACCTGGCCTCAGGACTGCGCCCCATGAGCCGTCACAGCCTGGACTTTCTCCTGTCACGGCCCCAGCTATGGCAGGTGGTGGTCATCTTGATGTGGGTGCCTTTGGGGCCCCATCTGTGGCACCAGGGCAGCTCTGCTTGGATCACAAAGTGTCAGTCGCGGGTGGGTGTGTTTGCAGGTCCTGAGGCTGGGCTAGCCATCCACTCAGCCCCCTGACCTCCCAGTTCCTGTGGGTGGCGCTGCAGGTCACCAGAGCTGAGCAACTGGACAGTACTGTCAGTTCCGGTGCCTTCTGTGTTACACAGTGTTCCAAGCTCCCAGGCTCTGTGCCACTGCTCTGAGCAAGATCCAGTCACTCTGGAAAGAACAGGGCCCTAGGGCTTCCTTTCTCACCGTGTATGAGGCAAAGCCTTGGACTTGACCTTGACCTGTACACAGGGCTGACACACCTACCTGTCTTGCCACCAGGCTGCAGCTGCAAAAACTGAGTGAGAATATGAATACGCCAAGCCCGCTACACAGCCATTTGTCAAGACAGCTGAGGCTTCCTTCCAGAATGTTCTCTGCACAGTCATGTGGGAAGTGGCCTCAGGCATCAGCTGTTTGTGATGAGGAGGAGGTTTATTCAGCTCACGGTGTTGGAGGTTCAAGGTCATGGTGCCTGTATCAGCTCAAGTTCTGGTCAGGGCATCTGGAGCGTGGTAGTTGGCTGTTACAGCAGAGAGGGAGAAGAAACTGGGCCCCACAATTCCTTTCTAGGAAGCCCCAAGTGACTTCAGCACCTCCCACCAGGCCTAGCTCTTCAAGGTGCACACACCTCGCTGGGGACCGAGTTCCTGACACACATACGTTGAAAGGGACACAGACCACGTGGAAACCATAGCAGAGCCTGTGTGTGGTCGGGGCATCCCCCAGTGCCTGTCAGTCCTACTCGATCCCTGGCATCTTATCTGCACCTGGGACTTACACAGAAAGAACGTGTAGCTGTATCATCGGAATGCCACTTGGTCGTCCACTGTCCAACAAAATCTGTTCACCGGGAGATCTTCCCCTTGTGCCTGGGCCAGCGTCCGGGAGGACGTCTGGCTTGTCGGGGCCATTCCCGGGCAATGAGCTCCACAGCCACAGCGGCGGCGGCGGCCTGGGGTCGCTTCCTCTGCTCGGAGTCCACACTCCACGCTCGGTCCAAGGCTGGGACTTTGCCCTCCGCGGCAAGGGAGGCTGCAGGACGCTCCAGGGCCTAGCAGTGGTGCTGTGGAGGGGGAGAGCACAGAAGAGGAATTTTTTTATTTGGGACGCACAGAGAGAACCTGACACAGACAGCGACCGTGGGAGCGCCCAACCTCCGGTTCACCCCCAAATGCCCACAACGGCTTCAAGCAGTCAGGGCTGAGGGGAGGACCTGGTGTCTCTTTCCAGGACTCCCTGTCTATGGCAGAAACCCAACCACGGGAGCCATCCCCTGCCTCCCAGAATCATCATTAGCAAGGAGCTGGGTGAGGAGCCAGAGCTGGTGCCCACCGGATCTCATCCCAGACCTGGGATGAGGACATCTGAAGTGCTGATCCAAATGCTGGGCACAGAGCCTGGTTTTCTGCCCACGCACCTGGTGGGTTTTCCTGTGTGAGACCCAGTAGTTTTCTAAGCTGAGCAGGATGGGAAAAGCCAGTGGGATCCTTGACCATGCGTGACCTGGACAACACTTGGAGCTCAGACCCCACGGCGTCCCATGTCTTCCTCCTTTGCTGGGGTGGGAGGGAGGCCAGCCTTGCGCCAGCCACAGTACTGCCCGCTGGGCACTTTCCCCAGACACCGGGCCTGCCCTGAGCACTCTGAGCGTACAGCGTGGGCACTGAGCCCGCCCAGGTGGCCTCGCCCTTCAGAGGGGGCTCTCAGCCTCTCAGAGTTGTCCCCAGTCCTGCTCCCCTCCGCGTGTTCTACCTGGGTTCCTCCCCTGAGGGGCAGAGGCACCAGGGTCAGGTGAGACCCTGCCAGCAGACACTGCCTGCCCCTGCCCCTGGGGTCCTGGGGGCCTCTCTGCACAGATGAGCCAGAGGCGGGGTGGGACCTCTCTGTGGTCTGGGGGAGGGTGGAGGGGCTTCCCTCCCCATCAGGCCTCAGCCTGCATTCCAAGTCCAAGGAGCCCTGGGTGAGGGGTGGGGGTGGGGAGGGCTCAGCAGAGGCAGGAGAGGACCACAGAAGCCAAGAAGCCCAGCTGGAACAGAGAAACCAGGACGACCCCGCTGAGGATGGGGAGCTGACCTTGAGCCCAAGCCAGGCCCACGTGGGAGCTGCCTGGGGCTTGGGAAGCCAGCAGGGCCAGTTGATCTGGAAAGTGGCGTGATCACGTCTGAATGGACAGAGCAGGACACCCGGAGGGAGCGAGCTTCCTGGTTGAAGGATCCGATTGGGGGCAGAGGCCGAGGCAGGAAACACAAGGGTGCTGGGAGGTCAAGGTCGGGCCCTGCTTCTGGGGGAAACTCGTCCCTAAGTGTGTGTCCCAATTTGGGCTGCTTAAGATAGGGCAGAGGACTTCCTGGGGGCCAGTGAGAGGAGAGACAGACAGACAGACAGAGATGGACTCGGAGGGGGAGGCTCACACACAGGCGCCGGCGTTCCTTTGGGAGTGGCCCAGCCTCACATCCACCGCGATAAGGATGCTGTGGTTATATATATTTTGTATTTTTTTTAAAAAAGACTTATCCAATCACTTGAAAGGGAGGGGTACAGGAGCCAGAGGCAGAGAGAGAGAGAGAGAGAGAGAGAGAGAGAGGTCTTCCATCCACTGGTTCACTCCCCTGATGGCCACAACGGCCAGAGCTGCGTCAATCTGAAGCCAGGAGCCAGGAGCTTCCTCTAGCCCTCCATGTGGGTCAGGGGCCCAAGGACCTGGGCCATCCTCCACTGCTCTCCCAGGTGCATTTGCAGGGAGCTGGGTGGGAAGTGGAGCAGCAGGACTGAATCGGCGCCCATATGGGACGCTGGCACTGCTGCAGCTTAATAGCCCTGGGCACGGATTTTTAAAGAATCCTTAGCTTCAGAAAGACATACAGAACTATTTACTGATGAACGAGAGAAAAATCTGCAGCTGACTGTGAGGTGGTCGGGGGGGGGGGGGGGAGGAACCGCAAGGCAGCCAGGGCAGCGCTGCTCCCAGTGGATCATGGCCGAGCACGGAGGGCGTGCGGGCTGCCCTGTTCTGCGGCCTCTGTTTCTACAGAGACGACAACAAATGATGCGTTCTGTGCGTAACACGGTGTTTGTGAAATACACGTTCTCTCCAGTTACGTGTGAAATCCACTCTCAACTGATTTGTAAAGATTACGTACGTATTTGAGAGACACCGGCAGCGAGACACACCTGTCTCCCATCTGCTATTTTCTTCCTAAAAAGCCCGCGACATCCAGAACTGGCCCAAGGCTGGGACTCCAGACCAGGACCTCCAGGTGGTTGCTAGGAACCCAAGTACTTGGGGCCGGTGCTGTGGCGTAGCCGGTGAAGCCGCTGCCTGCAGTGCCAGCATCGCACGTGGGCGCTGCTTCGAGTCCTGGCTGCTCCACTTCCAATCCAGCTCTCTGCTGTGGCCTGGGAAAGCAGCAGAAGATGGCCCAGGTCCTTGGTCCCCTGCACCAGTGTGGGAGACCCGGAAGAAGAGCCTAGCTCCTGGCTTCAGATTGTCCCAGTTCTGGCCATTGTGGCCAACAGGGGAGTGAACCAGCTGATGGAAGTCCTCTCTCTCTCTCTCTCTCTCTTTGCCTCTCCTTCTCTCTCTCTCTCTCTCTCTCTCTCTCTCTCTCTCTCCTTCTCTCTGTGTGTAACTCTGACTTTCAAATAAATAAATAAATCTTTAAAAATATAGAAAAAATAAGCCGGCTACTTGAGTCTCCATGGCTGCCTTCCTGTGGAATCCATCAGGCCCCTGGCAAACCACACCGACATTGTCTGAGTAAACCAGCAAAGGGAGAACAGGACAGCCTGTGGTGGCCTCTGTGTCCTGGAGATGTGAACCTGCAGACTGGGGGACGGGATGTGACAATTCAGCCGTCACACTGCTCCGCTGTGGCTGGCTTGGGGTTGTGTTAGGAGCCTGGGTTTCCTGTATCCAATTGGACGCTCTTGGGGACATGGTCAGCCTGGTGTCACTGTCCCTCTCACCCCGTGAGCAGGACTCATTTCCCTAAAGTCCCGCAAAGCCTGCACACCAATGGCTTTACGTGCATGGTGGATGCATGACAGGCGGAGACTTGATGTCATGCTGACAGGTGCGGGCCCCCTACAGAAGGGACCTGTGGCTCTGGGACTCAGCAGGCAGGGGGTGGCCGCCGGGACATCGCTCTTCTGCCAGCTCTGCAGGCGCCCTTTCCCACGGGGGCTCTGGGGAGGCTCTCGGCTCTCACTGGCTCCGGGCCCGTCACTTAACCCTGTGGTCTTTGGTCTCCTCCTTAGCTGCTAGGGCACGGGCTGGGAAGGTGGTGAGGTCTGCAGAGCCAGAGCCGGGGAGGCAGGGGTGGGGAGAAGGCTCAGTTCAAAGTCCAGGTCCCCTGTGTGCCCCTGCAGAGACCTTCAGAAGGGCGGAGTGAAGGATCAGAGCACACAGGGTTGGGGGAGCAGGGGAGGGAGGGCAGTGCAGAGGATCGCCTGGGACCCACGGCTCCCCTGGCCCGGGGAGCGCTGAGCACACACTGGGCTCTCCCAGAATAAAGCCCCAGCGGGCACCAGGCCACTCACGCTGCATGCAGAGCCACCAAGGTCGTCCCAGCCGCGGGAGCGCTGACTCTTCGTCTGTGGTTCCAGCTTGAGGTCAGTCCCCAGGGCCTGTCTCTCACTGACCGCTGAGGGCTGAGAGGGCAGGGGCCTTGGGTGCAGGCAGAGACCCTGACTTTAACCCTCACCACCCACAGGGTCTACCCCAATCACAGAGCCTCCCAGAATCCACTTCCCTGCCTGCGATGACCCAACTGTGCCTCCTCAACAGGGTGAGGACCAGGCCACGGTGCTGAGCAAACATCCCAGATAGTTCTGCGTGTACGGGGCCCTGGTGCTGGACCAGCCAGGCCAGGCCTCACCCCTCTCACAGCCGGGTCCCTCTCCCATCCCTGCTTCAAAGCCCAAGAGCAGACTGGCCACACCCTCCAAGCACTTCCAGGGCCCAGCAGGAGAATCAAAGTCACCTTTGACCTCATCCAGCGCCCCTGGCCTAGGGGAAGTTGGGGTGGGTGGGATGCTGGTACCCTAATAGTCTGAGAAGAGGCTGGAAAGCTTTTCATTGGCCCAGTGCCCTCTGGAGACGGAACTCATGGTGACATCTTCCTGCTGCGTGGCTTGGATATGAGGTGGATGGGAACTTGAGGAAACTAATTTCTGATTGGTTGATGGAACAGGAAGTGGGTGAACTGTGAACCAATCAAATAATTTCCAGATGCAAAAAGTGAGAGGTCTGGTGAAAGGAGTGGGTTACAACTTGATTTCCTCTCTCTCTCTCGCTCTCTCTCTTTCTCTCTTTTTTTTAAGGTTTATTTATTTATTTTAAAGGCAAAGTGTTACAGAGAGGAAGAGAGAGAGGGAGAGAGGTCTTCCACCTTCTTCCATCTGCTGGTTCACTCCCCAAACGGCTGCAATGGTCGGAGCTGAGCCAATCTGAAGCCAGGAGCCAGAAGCTTCTTCCGGGTCTCCCACGCGGGTGCAGGGCCCAAGGACATGGGTCATCCTCTACTGCTTTCCCAGGCCAGAGCAGAGAACTGGATGGGAAGAGGAGCAGACGGGAAGAGGAGCAGCCGGGACTCGAACCGGCACCCATAGGAGATGTTGGCACTGCAGACGGCAGCGTCACCTGCTAACCATTTTGTCTCCAGGGAATTTTCCTGGGAATCGTGAACTTTTTCCATGTTTCCCAGAGCACCGCACACACCACATCACCTGCGGTTGTGTGAAATGCTCAGTGGAAATCAGAGACGGGAGAAATCCTCCGTGACAAGGCTGAGGGACCTCCCTGTCCCTTCCTGGCCAGCCTGGGCCGAGAGTTCCTCCTCCTACCTCCATCCTGAGACCCACGCTATGGCCATGTGTGAGGCCTCCCTGACAGAAACCCCCGCCCCCATCACACGACCACGCCCAGTAGGACCAGCTCACCAGGTCATGGGGCTGACCCTGGGAGCTGACAACAGGGATCAGGAGGGAGAGCCACACACCTGGGGGGAGGGGCGTGCGAGCTGGGGGCCCCGCGGGAGGGTCCTGGGCTGACCTCAGCAGTCTTCACCACTCAGTCACGTCCACAGCACTTGACAGCCAGCAAGCGGCTGTGTGGGTCCCTGAGCTGCTCTGACCAGGTGGGACTGCAGGTGGGGGTTCTCAGCTGTGGGTGGGGCAGGCAGCCCCGCAGGTGTTGATGCCTGAGCCGCCTATATGGGAGACCAAGCTTATGCCTGAGCAAGCCCCAGCCACTGAGGGCATTTAGGAAGTGAACCAAGAGATAGCAGATCACATCAGCATCATCAGCATCTCTCTCTCTCTCTCTCTCTCTCTCTCTGTCTGTCTGTCTCACATCTCTCTCTGTCTGTCCCCCCTTCAAATAAATAAACTAATATTATAAAGATGCCCAATTCCCACACAGTGCCCGGGTTCAATCCACATCTCTGGCACCGGGCTCTGCCATGACTGCCAGCTCTGAGCTCAGCGGCAGCCTTCTTCACAGAGGGAACAGGGGCCCGGGAGGGGGAGACGTCTCCCAGGTCCTGGGCACAGTCAGCTCTCCTGGCAGGAGAATGCAGGGTGCTGAGACCCCACCCTAGGCGGCCCCTCTGCAGCAGACAGGACGGGGTGGCAGTGCCTGGCCGCGCTCCCCTCCAGAAACAGCTTTTATTGGGGGGGAGGTTAAGGCGGGAGCTGGGGTCCCAGTGCACGGGGCTCAGGGCTGAGCAGGGAGGCCCATCCAGGCCTAGAAGAAGGTGAGGCGGGTGGAGGCAGGGACCCCACAGCTCTCCTTGTGCTCCTCAAACAGCCGCTCCAGGGCGTCCATGTAGAGCCTGTGGTAGTGGTCCACTTGCTCCTCGCTGGGGCTGCTGCACTGGGGCACGGGGATGGGGCTGCCCACTGCAGGGGAGGGAGACACGGGTGAGCCAGAGCTGTCACTGGCTGTGCTGCCCACGGTAGCCTCCTCCCTGCAAATGGGCACTCACCCACGGTGGTGATGGGCACGGGCAGGGGCAGCAGACCCCAGGAGTTGGGCGAGAAGAGACCCCGGCCCCAGAAGATGTAGAAAGGCAAACGAAGGATCTTATGGTAGAGCGACTGGCACAGGTGCTGCCAGGAGCCTTCGATAAAAGCCTTAGTTTTAAAGATATCATTCTCCCCAAAGGAGTACACAGGCACCAGGGAGGCCCTGGGAGGGGCAAAAGAGAGAAGACACTGGTCAGGTTTCCTGTCTGACTCCCTCCCCCCAAAGGGTACTTTGAGGACCGCTTCTCTCTCCTGTTGCCTCCTGTGGTCACTTCCCAAGGTGTTTGGAGACACATGACCTTGTCCTCACAGAACATTCTGGAAGGAAGCCTCAGCTGTCTTGACAGCAAGATGCAACTGGGGACCCACAGCCTCACCAGCAGGGGCTGGGACGCCTGGGCATGGCGAGGCCAGCCTGACCTTGGCCTCTGCACTCCCACTCACCCATGCCTCAGGGCCAGGCGCACGAAGCCTTTGCGATCATGGAGCTTGACCAAGTGCCGTCCTGGGGCTGTGGATAAGAGTTCCTTGCCTCCTCCAATCATGATGACCACTGCCTGGCCCCGCTGGGGTTGAGACAGCACAAAGTCCAGGCTCTGACGGCTCACAGGACGCAGTCCTGGGTCATGAGCAGTGGGGAGAAGTCACCAGTCCCTCTGCGGCTCCCGATTCCCTCATCCCACAATTTAGCAGAGGAAGAGGGACCCCCACATCTTGTGCTTTCCGAGCCTTGGATCCCCATCTCAGTCCCCATGCTGAGCATGGTGATGCTGAGGGCAAGTAGGGTCCTGATGGAGACAGGAGCTCCTGGGGCAGATGAGGGCCAGGGGCTGCTTCCTCCCCTCAGTTGGCTCACCACCAGTCATGATGTAGTCCCGGAAGATTGGGATGTAGAAGACCCTGGTCAGTATGGCTAGCCAGGGCTGCAGCCCCGGGAAGAGCTGGGAGAAGTAATTACACTCGGTGGTGAAATTACAGAAGGTTCCGGTGCACATGACCCCGTGGGGGTGGGCCCCCACCACGTAGTTCTGGCTGGGGGGCAGCTCTGCTGTCTTCACCAGCTGCAGGAGAGGAGGGAGGCAGAGGGGGGAGACAGCAGCTGCAGGTGCTGCCTCTGCCCCTGCTGACTTCAGAGGTCAAGGCCCTGAGATGGGATCAGGGGCACCTCTCCACCCTGCCCCTCTGTGAGCCTAGGCAGTGGGTCTCAGGCTGCAGGACAGGGAAGGGGCTCAGTGCAGGGGAGTAGGGTGGGGAAGGGGGAGGAGGTGACTCCTCACCTTGATAGGAAAGTAATCCCTTTGGTGTTTCCAGATGGCCCAGGTCCTTGGCCACACAAATCGCCTTCCCCCTGCGGGAGGAGATGCAGCTGGCAGAGTCCCCGAGGCACCTCCCCATCTCTCCCCACCTGGAGCCCTGCCCAGAGCTCACCTTGGCTGGGTGTGTCCCGGTCCAGGTAGATCCACATTATGTAGAGAACAGACAGAGGCCAGAGCCGTGTGAAGAGGAGGAGGAGGAGAAGAAAGACAGAGAATGGGACTGCGGAGAGGTGAGGAAGAAAAATGAATTGCCCTGGGAAGTCCAGTTCTTAATCTAGATCCAGCCCTCCTCCATCTCCATAGGACAGTTTCAGGGGTATCTGTCTTGGTCCTGTCCCCGTTCTTGACCCAAGTTTCCTGGCCATTAGCCCAGCCATTCTCCAGCCAGTCCCTCTCACCTAATAACCCCAGGCACCTCAGCCTCCCCCTTATCCTCACCTAGGAACACGATAGCAAGCACATAGTGCATGGTGGCCAGTGCTTCCAGCCACTGCTTCTGCAGCGTCTTCACAGGGCGAGGGGACACGGGGGCTGTGGAGTCGGCCATCCCGGTGCCACCCTCTGCCTGCAGGGCTCCAGGTGGGGTCACAGGTGTCCCCTACCCAGGGTCCAGGCTGTGGCCAGGGAGATGCCTGTGTGGTCCCCCAGAAGTGTCCAGTCCCTCTGAGACTGCTCCTTAAATGTCTGGGCTGAGCCTGGGAGGGGCTGGAAGGGGAGGAGGGTGTGCAGGGGGAGGGGCAGCACCTGGACACAGGCAGTGCACAGAGCCTGGCTCAGCCCCATTTACCCCCAGACCGTGCCAGGTCCCAGGAGCCCGACTGAGACTGCACAGAGCGGGACCCCACTCTGGCCTCTTTGGGGGTCTCTGGGAATTTCGGGGCTCCCTGGGGAGCCTCTCCTGGTCTTTCCACAGCATCTTGGACCACCCACTGTGCAGGTGCCTTCCCACCTTGAATTCCACTCCCCAACGAAGGCGCTGGTTTGGGGCCAATGTCGGCACCTTGCGCAGGGGGAGGACCAGATGCCCGTCTGTGTGGACGCCGTGGCGCACCTGCTCCCCTCGTGCAGCTGTGGGAGCCGCTCCAGGTAGAGCGTGTGCAGCATGTCCACCTGAGGCTGGCTGGCCGCGGGCATCGCTGCTCCGGGACTGGGGCCTCCTCTGCGGGTGGACAGTGGTCACTGGGTCCCCTGGTCTGCTGTGTCACAGGAGCCACAGCCACCGAGTTCAGGACTGGAGCAGAGGCCCATGAAGCATCCTAGGGTTCTCGCAGGGCCGGGACAGTGCTTTCTACCGAGGCGTGGCCCCGAATGGGGAGACCAGGTACAAAAGGGACCTCTGGGCTGTCGTGGTCTGATGCGGGAACCCAGGACTCTCCAGGATTCTCTGGGCTGATATTCAGTGTGGTTGGCACAGAAAGGCGGCTGGAGGCCCAGGGGGCCTTGGGACAGTGGCGGGGTCATGGTCAGTACGGGCTACAGGGCCACCTGGGCCTGGCACACACCTGGAAGGCTCCAGGGAGCCCTGGGGGAGCAGGGGTGCGGCTGAGCTCTGGTGCCTGCTCCTCTGCTCCCTCCCTCCTCCACTGCTCATGGCCTCTGCTCCAGGACTGGCCTAAGAATCCATTCTGATTGCAGATCCACAGGCACAGGGCTCTGGGTTTAGTTCCAGGAAGACCCGGCTCAGCCACTTTCACGAAGTAGGAAGCAGAGACTGCATGCCCCCCTCCCTGTCCCTGCAGCTGTTACTGGCCAGGGGTAGGGGGCGGGGGGTTGGGGATGGTTCTAAGTCTCCTCTGAGCTTCATCCCCCACCCCCACCCAGCACAGTGTTCCCGGTATCCTCGATGAGATGGAGAGCTTGTCACGGAAATGTCCCCTTCTGTTCATGTGTTGGGAGCTCAGTCCCCAGAGAGGCAGTATTGGGAGGTACGTGGGCCTTAAAGAGGAGGGGCCTGGTGGGAGGCACTGGAGTCACTTGGGGGTGCCTTGGAAAGGGATTGTGGGGCCCAGTGTCTCCCTCTCTGTGATCCTGGTTCCTGATGTAACCACAAACCAACACATCCCAGATGCCCTGACTAGAACTTGAGCTGGTACAGGCGCCATGGCCTTGAACCTCCAACGCCGAGCTGAATTGGCAGCAGCAGGCCCGGAAGTTTGGTGAGAAGAGTCCACGGCCCCAGAAGATGCAGGGAGATAGGCTGGTGACCCTCTTGTGGGTGACCCGGCACAGGTACTGCAGGAGCTTTTGGAGAAAGCCTTGCATCTGAAGGTGTCGTTCTCCCAAAGGAGTACACAGGCACCAGGGAGGCCCTGGAGGGGCAAGGAAGAGAGAGGACGCTGCTCAGGGTCCTGGTCTGCCCTCGCAAAGCCCTTGGGTCTGTGAGTCCCTCCCCTGTCTCCTGAGGCCACTACCCAAGGTCTTTGGAAACATATGACTATGTCTGCATAGAACATTCTAGAAGGAAGCCTCAGCTGTCTTGACCAATGGCTGTGTAGTGAGCTTGGCATATTCATGTTCTCACTCAGTGTTTACAGCTGCAGACAGGTGGCAAGGCAGGTGTTAGCCCTGTGTGCAGGTCAAGGTCAAGACCAAGGCTTTGAGACAAGGTTGGCTAAGGAAACTGGATCCTAAGCCCAGAGGCCCTGCTCTTTGCAGACTGTACTTGCCTCACTGTGGGTGAGTGGGGGGGCATTTGTGAAAGTGTGTCCACGGGGGCTAGGGAACAAGGCATGCCAGGGCAGGCAGGACCCTCCAGTCGTGGGGAGCAGTCGTCTGCTCTGGGGACCCACTGCCCACCACGCCTGTGACTGCTCAGGGAGAGCCCAGCCCAGCCTCGGGACCTGCTGCCCACTCACCTGAGCCTCAGTGCCTAGTGCACAATAAGTTTGCAATTCAGAAGACACATTGGCTGTGCCACCCTGGGGACATGTATGAGACTCTTGGGCACCCCCATTGAAAATGCCCACCGCCTGGCCCCACTGGGGCTGAGACAGCACAAAGGCTTACAGGATGCAATCCTGGGTCATGAACAGTGGGGAGCAGTCACCACCCCCTCGGTGGCTCCCGATTCCCTCACTCCCACATCTTGTTTCTTCCAAACCCTCCATCCCCCGATCTGTGCCCCCTGCAGAGCGTGGTCAGTGCTCAGGTTGGGTCCCGGCGTCTGGGTGGTGGCCCTTGTAGTGGTGGGAACGGTCAGGCCGGGGGCTGCTTCCTCTCATTCACTTTGAGGCTCACCTCTGGGTGTAATGTAATCTTGGAACACGGGATGGTAGAAGAAGATGGCGATCATGGCTATACAGGGCTGCAGGCCCTGGGAAGAGCTGTGAGAAGTCATTACACTCAGTGGAGAAATTACTGTAGGCTCCAGTGCACATGACCCTGTTAGGGTGGGCCCCCAGCACGTAGTTCTGGCTGGGGGGCAGCTCTGCTGTCTTCACCAGCTGCAGGAGAGGAGGGAGGCAGAGGGGGGAGACAGCAGCTGCAGGTGCTGCCTCTGCCCCTGCTGACTTCAGAGGTCAAGGCCCTGGGATGGGGTCAGGGGCACCTCTCCACCCTGCCCCTCTGTGAGCCTAGGCAGTGGGTCTCAGGCTGCAGGACAGGGAAGGGGGAGCAGGTGCAGGGGAGTGGGGTGGGAAAGGGGGAGGAGGCATCTCTGGGAAGGGTGGGAAATAATCCCTTTGGTGTTTCTAAATCACTTAGTTCCTTGTGGACCCACACCACCTTCCCCCTGCGGGCAGTGATGTGGCTGGCAGAGTCCCCGAGGCACCCTCCCCATCTCCCTACTTGGAGCCCTGTCCAGAGCTCACCTTGGCTGAGTGTGTCCCTGTCCACGTGGATCCAATCAAGCAGAGAACAGATAGAGACCAGAGCCGCGAGAAGAGGAGGAGGCAGGAGCACGGGACTGAATGAAAGGTGAGAAAGAAAAATTAGTTCGCCTGAGAAGCCCAGTTCTGCAGCCCAGCTCCTCCACCTGCACGGAACACTGGCAGGGGCGTCTGCTCTCAGCCTTCCCACCTTCAAGTCCACTCCTCCACACGCAGGCACCAACAAGACTCCTTCTGGGGCGCAGAGGGTACGTGTGCAGCTAAGTGTGGCGGCGTATCCTTCCGCGTGGAACTCCCAGTGTTGCTTGTGGTCCTGGACAGGTGCGTGAGTCGCCCCACAGCGCCCCACACGGCTGCTGTGTGCAGCACAGCTGGCTCCCACCGCCTGGAGCTGCAGGGATGGAGCTCTGAGCCTGGACAGCTGCCCAGGTCTGGATGGAGCACCGAGGCTGTGCTGGGATATGCTGCCCAGAGCTAGGAGGCCAGGCCCCATCAGGGACCTTCAGGATAGGCTTGGAGCGGGAGCAGAGGGCGAGGCGTGTGGGGAAGGGCAGCTGGAGGCCCAGGCTTCCTGGAACAGTGGCTGCAGGACGCCATGCCCCAGCCCATCCACAAGTCCTGGGATTCGGGAACTGCGGGTAGAGCTCGTCTCCCCAGAGGAGAATACAGGCACCCGGAGGCATGGGGGGAGCAGGGGCAGGTGGAGCCCGGCCTCCCCGCAACTGTCCTCCCTCCACACCGCACAGCCCGGGGGCAGGGGTCATGGCAGTCCAGCGCCAACTTAACCAAGCACTTCTGCTCCACCAACCATAAGCTCATGCCATCAGCTGTCACCTCCAGTGCCTCTGGGAGTCTGCGCGTGACCAGGACACCCCCAGGCAAAACAGCAGGCAGGCAGCACTGGCCTTGGCTGAGACTAAATGGGGGGTGGGGGTGCGCTGTGCTGGCAGAGGGTGGGGGCCTTTATGCCTGGGCTTAAAGAGAAGAGTGGGGAGGGGGTGGGGCTGGGAGGCCAGGTCAAGGCGAGTTTTCATCCCTGGATCTTGGGGCTCCCAATGACCGCTTCCAGGCCTCCACGCTGCGTCCATGCTTCTTAGCTTCCCGGGCCTGGCTCAGAACCCAGCTCCCTCGACATGGTGTGGGCACCAGGCTCGGGGGTATGGGGCAGGGGTCCTAATTCCCTCTCCCAGTGCTCCCCACTCAGCCCTGGGGGTCCAGACAGAGACCATGTGGGTGTAGCGGTTTCCTCCCCTCCCACCCCTCCTTCCCATTTCACTCCCACCTGTGCCCAGGGGCGATGCCCAGCGGACACCTGCCCATCAGACGGCTCCCTTTGGACTATCTCCCTGCCACCTGCTCCCACTAAGGTCCCCACATCGGAAACAGGACCCAAGGGAGACCCTCCAGGGCAGCCCCTCCTGCACACTGGGCCCCTTTGGGCACAGCCCTCCCTGCCCCAGGGCAGTCACCCTGCTCCCCCACCTCTGCCCCCTCCACCCTGCACAGGGGGTGTGTCCTTGCTTTCCCTGTGCGGATGCCTGGGGGAGGGTCGAGCACTGCAGTCTTGTGAGGTCTGCTGGGCTGGGGTCCAGGGTGTCCAATGTGGGGGTCCCCTGGGCGCTCCTCTGCCTCCCTTCCTCACCCCTGCAGGTGACCCCTTGTCTGCTTCCTGCCTCCTCCTGGGGGTCAGGCCCTTAGCTCTGGGCTCTGAGGACTTTCTGTAGAGAACCTGCTGTCTCTAAGCTCCTGCTCTCCACACTGTCTCCCCGCCCTCCATGCCTGAAGGCCCCAATATTTGCAGGTGTGTGGGGTGCAGTGGGAGTGTATTTGGGGGGCCCAGGGTTCCAGGATGCCCTGGGTGACTCCACTACCCCCTCCTGGACCCTTGCTAGCCTGGCTCTCCACTTCCTCCGAGGCCCTGCCCCCACGTCCACCTCCCCTCATAAAAGTCAAACACCGCCCCCCACTGGTGGCCCCACCCCATGGGTCCTATTGGTCAGAGCTCCGTGAGCTCAGGTGTCCATCAGCCTTCCTTGCCTGGCCTCACCTGGCTCCAGCATGGCCCAGGGGAGGCAAAGGGAGCAGAAAAGAGTCAAGCCCAGTGCCAGGGTCAGGACACTGAGGTTTGGGCCACTGGGGACAGTGCTCTGGGGCTGTGGCTGCCCTTGTGGGAGGCCCCTCCCCAGGCTGCTGGCCTCCTGCAGCCCCTGCCACAGCCCCCTCTCACTGTCTCTCAATGGCTCTTCTCGTTTGTGGGGTTTGGGGACCCCCAGATCCCAGGGATGCAGGTGGACCAAGCACCTGCCCCTCTGCCTCACCTTTCCCTTAGGGAGGCAGCCCAGGGACCCTGGGCCCTTAGAGCAGCCTGGGGAGCCTGCAGGGGGAGGCGCCGAAGGGCCTGGAACCAGGGCAGGGGCAGAGGGACACTGGGCTGCAGCTCCTGGGTTCTGAGTGCACCCCTCCTCCAGCCCAGGTGTGCCTGGCGGCCTTGATCTTTGTGCTCCTGAGCCAGGCCTGACCCTTGGGGTCCTCTACCTGGTCTGGCTGTACTGGGACAGGGACACACCCAGGGCTGGAGGCCGCCGCTCTGCCTGGGGCCTGGGCCATCTGGAGACACTTCTGGGACTACTTCCCCATCTCCAAGAGGGTGCCGGGGACACTGTGGTGGGGACGGTGAGGCTCACAGGAGACTGGGCACCTGCCTCCCCCAAGCACAGCCTCAGGGATGGGTGGGCTGTGCCCCCTGCTCCCCCCCTGGTGAGGACGGCCCAGGTGCCTCCTTCCTGGGATCACTCTTCTGCTTCCACCCCACGGAGTCCTGGTGGCCAGGATGCTGGCAGCTGCTACTTGGAGGCCTGAAGCTTCACCTGCGGAGGGCAAGGCGGGGCCTGCCCTGGGCCTTTGGGGAGGGGCATGCTGGCTTGATCACCAGCCTCCACCCAGCACTGCCTTCTCAGTGCAGGGGTCCCGGGGGCCTGGAGATGGTGCCGGCTGGGCCTGGGAGCAGCACCACTCCTGTCTGTGCTGAGCTGGCCCTGCTGTGGGCTGCCTGCCCCACCCACCGCGAAAAGGCGCACCTGCAGTCCCCCTGGTCAGAGCCAGGTCAGGGATGGACCCTTGCTGGCTGTCAAGTGCTGTGGACGTGACCCAGTGTTGAGGACGTCCCAGGGGGCCCCCAGCTCTCATGCTGGCCTCTCCCCTCCCCCTCACCTCCCTGGGGCAGGGGTGGGTCCCCGTGGATGGGTGCCATTGCCCTGACCTTCACCCTGGCCTCCTGAGGGTCTCTGCAAGGCAGCTCAATCTCTAACTCTGCTGTCTGAATCAACACATCTTCCAACAACAACAAAAGACAGCAAACCAAAGACGCGGATCAGGACGCAACGGTGCTGAGCTGCCACAGCCTTGGAGGGAGCCTCAGAGGGACCATGTGCGACAGAAGCCCACAGCGAGTAGGGAGCAGAGAGTGCAGAGCTCAGTCAGTCCAGCCTCATCAGGACCGGCGGCCCCAGGTCCCATTCCCACCCCTCACGGGCCCCACTGGGTTCCCATCAGCCCCTAGCAAGACCCGGGAGGAGCAGAGCAAGAAACCCTCAGTCTGCTCCACTACCAGACCCTGGCTCCATGCCCAGGTCCAGCTCTGAGCCCCATGTAGCCTCCTGTACAGGGAGGGGGATCCGGACACTGGGATCAGGTCCTCCCATTCCTGCACCTGCTGGGCCCTGACCCAGCTCAGCTCTGCCCCAGCTACACCCTCCCCGCCCCCCGGGGTCTCCTCCCAACCCTGTCCTGGTCCTGCCAGCTCTGAGCTAAGCACACAGAGGGAGCAGGGGCCCGGGAGGGGGAGACGTCTCCCAGGTCCTGGGCACAGTCAGCTCTCCTGGCAGGAGAATGCAGGGTGCTGAGACCCCACCCCAGGAGGCCCCTCTGCAGCAGACAGGACGGGGTGGCTGTGCATGGCCGCGTTACACTCCAAAACCAGCCTTTATTGGGGGGGGGGGGGTCAAGGCGGGAGCTGGGGTCCCAGTGCACGGGGCTCAGGGGCTGAGCGGGGAGGCCCATCCAGGCCTAGAAGAAGGTGAGGTGGGTGGAGGCAGGGACCCCACAGCTCTCCTTGTGCTCCTCAAACAGCCGCTCCAGGGCGTCCATGTAGAGCCTGTGGTAGTGGTCCACTTGCTCCTCGCTGGGGCTGCTGCACTGGGGCACGGGGATGGGGCTGCCCACTGCAGGGGAGGGAGACACGGGTGAGCCAGAGCTGCCGCTGGCTGTGCTGCCCACAGTAGCTCCTCCCTGCAGATGGGACTCACCCACGGTGGTGATGGGCACAGGCAGGGGCAGCAGACCCCAGGAGTTGGGTGAGAAGAGACCACGGCCCCAGAAGATGCAGGGAGGAAAACCAACGATCTTCTTGAAGGTGACCTGGCACAGGTACTGCCAGGAGCCTTTGGAGAATCTCATAGTTTTGTAGATATCGTTCTCCCCAAAGGAGTACACGGGCACCAGGGCTGCCCTGGAGTGAGAGGAAGAGAGAGGATGCTCTCAGGCCACACCAGCAGCTGGGGGCAAAAATCCCCTCCCTTGTCTCCTGAGGCCACAACCCAATCTCTGGAAGCTCTAATGTCTGCATAGAAAGTTCTGGAAGGAAGCCTCAGCTGTCTTGACCAAAGGCTGTGTGGTGGGATTGGTGTATTCACGTTCTCACTCAGTGTTTACAGCTGCAGCCTAGTGGAAAGGCAGGCGACAGCCCTGTGTGCAGGTCAAGGTCAAGTCCAAGGCTTTGTCTCTGAGACAGGGTCACAAGGAGAACCCAGGGCTCTGGGCCCAACGTCCTTGCTGGTTTCCGTCTGAGGCTGCTCAGTGAGGAGGAGATGTGGGCACAGCCCAGGTCTGAGAATGTGGCCTCAGGGCCGCCAGGTGCATCCTGGTGCAGGGTGTGCTGTCGGCCCTGGAGAGCGTTATGTCTGCTGCAGGTATTCTGAGGTCTGACCCGGGACCCAGCCCAGCCTTGGCTCCTGCAACCCACTCACCCGTGCCTCAGCGCCAGGCGCACGAAGCCTTTGTGTCTTTTGAGTTCAAGGTAGTTCTGCCCTGGAACCGTGTACAGGGACTCTTGGGCACCCCCGATGACAATGACCACCGCTTGGCCCCGCTGGGGCTGAGACAGCACAAAGTCCAGGCTCTGCCGGCTCGCGGGGCGCAGTCCTGTGTCATGCACAGTGGAGAGCGGTCACCACTCCCTCAGTGGCTCTCCCGAGTCCTCACCCCACTCGTTAGCAGGGGAAGGGGGAGCACCACTCCTCCTTTTCCAACCCCCCATCCCCACCCCGTGCTAAAGGAGAGCATGGCCTGTGCTCAGGACAGGTGTGGAGTCCTGGTGGGGAACACCCTGGCCAGGGGCTGTCTCCTGCCCTTTAGCCTGGGGCTCACCACCAGCCATGACGTAGTCTCGGAAGACTGGAAGGTAGAAGAGGCCGGCCAGTGTGGCTAGCCAGGGCTGCAGCCCTGGGAAGAGCTGCGAGAAGGCATTGCACTCGGTGGTGAAATTACAGAAGGCTCCGGTGCACATGACCCCGTGGGGGTGTGATCCCAGCACGTAGTTCTGGCTGGGGGGCAGCTCTGCTGTCTTCACCAGCTGCAGGAGAGGAGGGAGGCAGAGAGGGGAGACAGCAGCTGCAGGTGCTGCCTCTGCCCCTGCTGACTTCAGAGGTCAAGGCCCTGGGATGGGGTCAGGGGCACCTCTCCACCCTGCCCCTCTGTGAGCCTAGGCAGTGGGTCTCAGGCTGCAGGACAGGGAAGGGGGAGCAGGTGCAGGGGAGTAGGGTGGGGAAGGGGGAGGAGGCATCTCTGGGGAGGTGACCCCTCACTTTGATAGGAAAGTAATCCCTTTGGTGTTTCCAGATCCTCCAGCTCCTCGTCCACACAAACAATCTTCCCCCTGCGGGCAGAGATGCGGCTGGCAGAGTCCCCGAGGCACCCTCCCCATATCTCCTCACCTGGAGCCCTGCTCACCTTGGCTGGGTGTGTGCCTGTCCATGTAGATCCACAGCATGTAGAGAACAGACAGAGACCAGAGCCGTGTGAAGAGGAGGAGGAGGAGAAGAACCATGGCGAAAGGGACTGGGGAACAGTGAAGAAGAAAAATTAAGTTCTCAGGACCCCCAGTTCTGCAGCCACAAAACCCGCCATCCACCTGCAGGGATCCCTGGCAGGGCCATCTGCCCTGTCCAGTCCCCAGGTGTCCAAGCCTCCCACAATGCGATCCTCTCTCCAATGCCCTCTCCCCGGGCAGAGCCCCCACCCCTTCCCCTTATTCTCACCTAGGAACAGAAAAGAAAACACATAGTGGAAGACGCCCACTACTTCCAGCCACTGCTTTTTCAGGGTTTTCCCGGAGCCAGGCGGCACAGCTGCTGGGGAGACGTCCATCTTGGTAGCCATCTCTGCCTGCAGGGCTCCAGGTGGGGTCACCTGTGTACCCTCTCCAGGGTCCAGGCAGTGGCTGGGGAGAAGCATGGATCGGGAGCCCCAGAAGCGTCCAGGCTCCCTCTGAGACTGATCTTTGAAAGTCCTGGCTCTGTCAGTGTGGGCTGACCCTGGGAGGAGGGGGTGGGTGTGGGGGTGTGCAGGGGAGGGGCAGCACCTGAGCAAGGGATGCAGGGCGTGGCTATGAAGCAGGCCAGCCAGCCCACTGGGCCCCAGGTGCAGGTGGTGTCAGCTGCCAACTGAAACAGGTTGAGCACTAGGTTGAGTGGTTCCCTCTCTTCAGATCCCTGGGAATGTCCGGTCTCTCCCAGGTGCACCACGACCCCGAGATGCCCAGGACCCCTCCCACCATGCACACCAACACACCAACCCCGGGAATTCTTCTCTCCTTTACTTTTCCCAGTCTTACTTCCCTTGCAGCGTAAGAGGGGCCTCCCTGGGGACACACAGTGGCCACCGACCACATAGGAGAGAACCAGGAAGGGACACCATCGCGGGCGTCTGCTCCTACAGCTGCTCCCTGAGCTGCTCTGTGAGGAGCGCAGACAGCACGTGCACTGTGTCCATCTGCATCCGGACTGACTGCAGGTGCACCAGCGGTCACCGGGTTCCCCGGCCCCACCCCACACCAGTAGCAAATGGGGACAGATACAGGGCTGGGGCATCAGCCAAGCCCACCATGAGCCTAGGCCCAGCTCTGCCTGTGCAGCCCAGAGCAGGAGGTCAGTCCTCAGTAGGGAAGGGGACAGGCAGCCGGGAGCCCAGGGGAAGACCTCACTCAGCAGGGGCTCAGAACCTCCTGCACCTGGCCCTCCCCAGCCTGTGGGTTCCAAAGGCAGCCAGCGAGGAGGCCCTGGGGGTGCAGGTAGGCAGTTCAGGCCTGGCCCTACAGTCCGATCCTTCCCCACGGCCAGGCTGGTGCCAGGGACGCGGCATAGCCCGGTGCTCCAGCATCAACTGCCCAGTCCACTCTGAGTCATGTCCGCCAGGTTGGGTCTTGGGTTTAACGTCCATTCCCTCCAGCGCCTCCTGCAACCAGGACAGCCCCTGACTGCCCCAGGCCTGGACAGCGGTCAGGCAGCCCTGCGTCGGCAGAGGGATGGTCAGGCTGGGGCCTCACACCGGGTTTTGGGGACGAGAGCAGAGAGGGCCCTGGGAGGCTATGCTGGGCTCAGAAGCTGTTCCCTTGCATAAATCACCTGGGAGAGCGGCAGCTCTCACCCTGGGCATGAAGCAGTTCCAGAACACGGGCAGGTGGAGCCCGCAGGGCCGATGAGCAGGTGCAGCCGTGTGGGAGAAGCTCAGGTCTCCATGCGAAGCTGCTGCCGGCCCTGCCCTCCAGGACTCTGTGTGGTGGAAGCAGAAGAGGTGATTCCGAGCCAATGGGTCATCCTCAGCAGCTGGGAGCAGAGGGGGCAGCGCCAGCTGGGCCTGAGGCTGAGCTTGGGGGAGAAGGGTACCCAGTGTTCTTAGCCTCACCCCACCCCAGGCACAGCATCCCTGCCATACTCTTGGAGATGGGGAAGTGGTCCTGGAAGTGTCTCCAGCTGTCTCCCAGGCAGAGAGGTGGCCTCCAGCCCTGGGTGTGTCCCTGTCCCAGTACAGCCAGACCAGGTAGAGGACCCCAAGGGTCCAGGCCCGGCTCAGGAGCACAAAGATCAAGGCCGCCAGGCACACCTGGGCTGGAGGAGGGGGCGCACTCAGAGCCCAGGAGCTGCAGCCCATTGTCCCTCTGCCCCTGCCCTGGTTCCAGGGCCAAAGTCCCCTCCCCACTCCCATCCCCCCCCCCCACGGGTTTCCCAGGCTTCCCAGGCTGCTTCACGGGCCTGGGGTCCCTGGGCTGCCTCCCTAAGGGAAAGGGGAGGCAGAGGCACAGGGCCTGGGCAGGGGCACCTGCACCCCCAGGCTTTGGGGACTCACCGAGCGCTAAGAAGAAGACCCACTGGGAGACAGCGAGCACTTGGAGAGCCCTGCGGAGGGGGCTGCAGGAGGCCGCCATCTTGGGGGGCCTCGCACAGGGGTGAGCTCTTGTTATTCTTTTTTTTTTTTTTTTTTTTTTTTTTTTTTAAGATTTATAAGAGCCAGCACTGTGGCATAGCAGGTATGGCCACAGCCTGCCGTTTCGGCTTCCCATATGGGCACCTGTCCTGGCCCCTTCCTATCATCTCAGAATCAGGAAGTGTGCACTGAGACCCCTGGAAGACAGGGGAGGCCCAGGGGGTGGGCCTGTGGAAGGCTGCCCTGGTGGCGGGGGGGGGGTGGGGGGGGTGGGGGGGGGAGTGGGGGGGGCAGGAAGTCTGATGGGGAGGGGCTGGTCTCCAGGGCCCTGTGGTGTAGGAGGGGCTTTGCTGTTGGGTCTCTCTCTGCACTTTTCCCTTCAGCGGCACTTGGGGGGTTAGAGTGAGGGGAGGGTAATGTAAGGGTGGGTGGGAGATGGGGTGGCAGGTTTCTTTGGACATGGGGATGCAGGTGTAGGTGGAGCTAAACACCACCAGAGGGACAAGGAGGGCAACCAGCCACCTGGGACCCCCAGTGCCATCCTCACTTGGCTCCAGGTCTCTGGCCATGGAGGGGTCCCGGCAGGATGCGCAGGCCCATTCCAACTAGGGGCTGGGACCTTGCTGAGTCTGTTAGGTAGGAAGTCAGATATGAGCTTATGTGTGGGTGACAAAGGCCTAAAGAAAAGACATCTACGTCCAGCATCTGCATCTGCATCTCAAAGTCATCCCGATAATGTTCCAGGGGCAGCCCAGTGTTCACATCCTGCCCTGTCCCTTCCACGCAATAACCTGCCAGGTGGGGGTCCCCGCCCCTTCTGCCTGACAAATCTTCCACAATCTCCCAGGTGCAGCTCAGTATCTGCATTTCAAATACCCTGCTCCAGACCTGGTCTGGATCCTGGGTTCAGATGGCACCAGCTAGGCTTCTTCCTGTCTGATACCTTCAGGGGAAACCCCAGATAGGAGCTGCTTAATACTTACAGCCATAAAATCCTTTGTTTCAGGAGGAGATGTGTGAAGACAAAGACCCATCTCCTTAAACCCCTCCCCACCGGCCTCAACTGGACTGTCATCTCAGTCCTCTGCCTCTCTGCTGAGTCGCCCGCCTGCCTGCCCAGGTGTAATCTCTCCACTCAACCATGTAACCTCGCTCTTTCCCCCAGTCCGAGCAACTGGGCACTCTCTCTCAGGTTCTGTCTGGAGAGGTGCCCATCCGTTCTTATGGATGTCCCTTCCCTAATAAACTTTGCTATTTTACTTTTCCACTACTCTCTGTCTCACATCTGAATTCTTTTGTGCGCGAAGACAAGTACCCTGCCATTCACTGGTAACATTTTGGTGACCACAATGAGACTTTAAGAAGACATCGAAGGTCAGTATTCCTTCCCTCAAGCGGGACCAGATCTGTGGAAGTGACCGTCAAGTGTCCAGCATCCCACAGCTCTTCGAGAATGCGGAGTCCCCCTGGCCACGGCTTAGCTACAGCTGAAACTCCAGAGGGATTGTAAGGAACAGGAGGGCAATTAGGAAGGGCAGTTGGCTGAGAGCCTGGAGACCCCCGAGCTCACTTTGGCTTCCCGGCAGCCGGACTGCGACCCGAGGACCAGGTCTCTCGGAGGGGCACCTGTCACACTGCCTACTGCCACGCTAGCAGGGTCTAGCTTCAGTCGAGGCTAATATTGGCCCTCCAGGTAAACTCGGACAACTAGGTAGTGGGCACTCTTGAGCGGTAGGAGATTTCGAACCCCACTCAGCCCCCAGACGTCAGGGCCTTTCCCTATGCTCTCCTCCAGCTGAGATTCCTAGGGGAAGGTGAGGGCAGCCGCTCACAACTTGTCCTCTGTCTTTTTGCCTTCCCCCTCCTCCCGGTCTCCCTCCCCCTCTCTTTTTTCTCCTCACCGCCATTCCTATACCGCTGGCCAGGAGAAAGAGAAAGGAAAAATTGCACAGGTCTCTCAACCTAGGGAAAAGTCTTGATCCGATAACTCTTTCCAACCTGATAAATGTTTTTCCATCTTTGCAGCTTATGGTAGCTCTGCTGTGTCTTGAAAAGATTTTGTGAGCTGTTACTGTTGCTAAGCTTTGATTGTCTGAGGACTGAATCTAAAATGGAGCTAAAGTTATCTATCTGTTTTAACTGACTGTTTGCAGTAGTCCTAACTGATCTGGCTTTGGTTGAATTATAGGAGGGTCCCAGCACTCTTGGTGAAACGGCACACCTACCCAACCCCACAGCCAGTCCTGCTAGGCCCTGGCCTGTGCAGTCTTCCCTGTAAATGGGGGACCACAGCCTTTCTCTGCATTCTATTCCAATCAACGTGACCTGTCGCACCCAAGCAGGCACAGCCAGATATCTCTTGGGCGAGCTCTCCCCAGGGCTGTTTTTTTTTTCTCTCTATTTCCAATTCAAAACCCCTCCTCACTAGGAAGGGGAGGGGAATGCCTCTGGCTACTGCTGGCCTTACCTAAGGGAGCAAGAACCTTAATCCATTAACCCTTTCCAACCTGATGGATGGGCTTTTCTCTTTGCAGTTAATGGAAAACTAAGCAGTGGGCTCATAGGCTGATGACCAGCTCTTTTCTTTGCCACTGTAGCTAGCTTATCTGATGAGAGCTTTCGCATGTCTTGAAGGTTTCGCATTTTTCTATTGCCAGTACTGAGTCTTGATTGGGAAAACTGCAACGCAAAGTTGTTTACATTATTTGCCTATTTTAATGTTTGAGTGATTACCTAACTGATCAGATCTAACCCACAGCCTTGGTTAAAATGCTCAGGTTAAACATACTAATTTTTGGCTAAGCGGTTTGACTCTCTGACAGTTTAAATTCTAAACTGAGTCTTCCAGTTTCGAGGCTTCCAGTCGGATCCCTGGAACTCTCAAAGGATAAGACTAAATTTGTTAAAGTAACAGCTGTTTGAGTCAATTCAGATTATGTGAAATGTATTAAAATGTTGTAAATGGTGTCAGACCTATGTTGTATTCATGTTATTGCTTTCCAGCTAGAGTGGTCTTATGAAAATGAGAGTAGATTCTGTGTATACGAGCCTTTATGTTGTTAACTAAAGTAAGCCAATACAGATTGGTTCAGAAAATTGGGTTAATGCAAACGCCCTTCAGTTTGCCTGGTTCTCTTGCTCAGTTTTACATGTCTTTGATATGCTTTAAATTTGTTTCTCTTAATGATGGAGATCTTTTCAAAGTTGTAAGCATGCACTGGTGTCCATGTTTGCTGCTCAGGAGGTGTTAATTCAGATAATGGTGTTGTATTCATTAATAACTCAGTGTCGTAAGTCATCTAGGCACCGGTGCTAAGTAAAACATGGGAACATGTATTGTGTGTACTTTTAACATCTTAAATTCAATAAGAGAGACTGTCTGAGTTTGTTAGCACGTTTTCTCATAAACCTGTGAGAACATAGGTTGTCCCTACATGACAATTCAAGACTAACTACGGGTGTAAGCTTCAGAAGGTGTGAGCAAGTCACAAAAAGTTTTAAAAAGTTTACAGTTTTAAAATACTGTTTACAGGGTTTTCTATAAGTTGAGTGTTAATGCCAAAATTACACTGACCTAAAGTTGAGGTCTGATTTTCTGTTACAACAATGGGGTTTTTAAAAAAATGTATACTAGTGTTAGTAAATATCTAGAAATGGACTAAATCGTAAATCTTAGAATCTGCTTTTGCAAAAACTGTAACGTCTCTTTTTCACAGTGTCTGCTTAATTGGTTACTCTGCCATTTCTAGAGTTAGGTCCTGTAAGCTCTTTCTGACTCTGTTGAATAGTTCTGAGTTATGTGATGATTTTGTGTGCTAACTCCTTTGTTCAAGGTTTTTATTTCTGGTTTATTTCATGTTCTGCCAAAGTAATCTATTGTGTACTCTACTGTCTGTTAAGTTCAGATTGATAAAAAGCATTAAGTCTTAAAAAGCTGTGTTAAGTATCATTATGATTAGATTTGGTCTAAAAGTGTTACAATTGCCCTGACCAAGTGAATGGCTGTCATTTCAGGATGTTAAGGAATTCTATTTTGACCAGATATTCTAAGTTCTCTTGGCACCTTTAATAGACTTTCTGAAAATCAAAGTTCTAAATTCTCTGGACTTTTGGCATCTCCAGAGGGCCCCTGGAGATGCCAAAAGATATATCTCTCATCTTGCAGAGATAAATAACCAATTGGGCTGTTTAGATTAAAAGTGGTGCCAAGATGTGAAATGATGCTGAACTTCACTTATAAACATGCTTCTTTCTAGCTGCTCCAGTCTCTGGCTCAGAAGCCAGATCCTTTAAAGAGGGACTGACAAAGTCTCCATCCAGTTAACACTGAATAACCAGGCATTGCTAGTTCAAATATGGATCAAATGGAGGTCTAGCCAAAAGGGAGAAAGTGTTCCAAAAGAGACTTAGAGACGACGGGAGATGGTTATGCGGCAGATACTAGAGCATTGGGTTCCAGGAGCCCAAGAAAGCTCTAGTGTCCACAGGCTACATGGTGAAAGCCCGGAAGCCCAAAAACCTAAACTTATGGGTTACACGGTAAGACTAGTTAAACCCGGAAACCCAGGCCCATTACCCACTGGCTACACGGTAAATATCCGGAAGCCAAAGGATGGCAGAGACGTCTGCCACAACTTCTCCTCTCAGTCAGGCTACGCAGTAACACTGGTTAAACACCAGTTAAGTCTGGAAGCCCAGGAAGTCAGGCTAGAAACCCGACTCGCTGCCTCACTTCTCCTCTTTTCTCTTCCAGAAGGGAAGTTACTGCAGTTCTGCAGGACTCTCCACTGTGATGTACGGTTTGATCCCCAGACCTTATGTAAGGGCTGACTGACCCTTTCTGTAATAATGCCTGGCCACAGTATAGAGGACCAAACAGCATAGCCAGAATGAGAGGTTAAACTAGGAAATAATGTGACAGCTAGATCGATTTTTCGGTGTACGCGGTAAATGGGCAGAACTCCCCTTCTAAACCAAATTGAGGGAAGTATAGGAAGTTGTACCGGTGAGCTCCAAAGTATACAAGCAGGTCACCACAATTGATCTCACCTAAAAGGTCATAGCTCTCCTCATGGGCATGGTTTTAACTTGCAGGAAAATACTAAGTATCAGAATTTGCCCATGACCAGTTTTCTAGCTCACCCTGGTATTAAAGAAATCTTCAAAAATCAGGGTTGGGTTCAGCACCCTCTTGACTGACAGCATAGAGGCTGCCTCCATGGTCCACTTTATTAGAGACCAGGAGAACGAGGAGCAAGCTAGCAGCAGGAGCGATGTAAGGATAGGCAACAGGCCAATCAATGGCTGTTCTGCACGGTGATCTGCCATCAAGGAGACCCAGCAAGGCCAGTGCGCCCCAAATGGCACCTGTTGCTGACATAAGGAGCCAGGGCATTGGGCAAACTGCCTTCTGTCAGCTCTGTCAAGAGCAAGGCCACTGGACACGGAACTGCCCTGGGTGTCGAAGGACCCCTGGATCAGAACCACAGACCCTGTGGCCCCGAGTTAAAAAGCCTTTGGCTCTGCCCAGCTTCCAGCTCCAGCCACTGCTATTGAGGGGATGGCCTAGGGTCAGCGAAATGCAAGTTGCCTATTCCTATCAGCCTCCTACTCAGCTCTCCTCCTAGTCCAGCCATGTAATGCAAGTCAACAGGGTGCCTCCCTTAAAGGAGATTTGCATCTCTTGCAATTCTCTTCCAGCACCCCATGGATAGGTCTGGGCCTCACACACCCAGCCAGGCTTTAGAAATCTATCCAAATAGTAATCAGCTTAGAAAGCCCTCCCTGCCAGTTCCTAAAAACAGGGCTTTCAGTAACAGCTAACTCAGATAGTCCTGCACCTATCTGGACAGGTCCTCACTGAGGACTTAAAGGGCCTATCTCTTGAGGGGGGTGCACAATAATCCATAATGTGGATGGTTAAATGTAAATGATTTGTTGGTCTGTCTCTTTTCCCAGCCTGAGACTCTAGTCTTGTACATTGGCTTAACTTCCTAGAAAAACTAGCTACTAGATATCTAGAGGAAAAAGCATTGCTAGTCCATTAGAGTGTTAATTATTTAACCCTTATCCTCACCCCTGGGGAGAGAAAACCTGCCCCCGAGAGGATATGGGCCATGCAGCAAATTCCTACTTCTGCAAACTTCAGGCAGTCCCAGCTTTTCTCTATCAGGTTACAGGTTCCTAGATACAGGGAAATAGCACAGTTCCTAAACCAGGCTCTAGACAGGCAGCCAAAGCAGAGCCCCCTCCTTTGGGGGAAAGAGCAAACCACAGCCTTTGCTCAGCTAAAGGATGCTATGGCTAATGCCCCTGTGCTAGGACTGCCAAACCCAGAGAGACCCTCCCAGCTGTACATCACTGGGAGGCAGGGAGTCACCTTAGGAGGGTTAACTCAGGATCTGGGACCTGTTAAGCAACCTGTGGGCTACTTTTCTAAAACCTTAGACATGGTTGCACAAGGATGGCCTCACTGCCTAAGGATAATGGCAGCAGCTTCCTTGCTGACAGAGGAGGTATCTAGAATTACATTGGGACAAAATATCGCCCTTTATACCTCACATCAAATAAATTCTCTCTTAGAGCAAAAGGGCTCCCACTGGCTCACAGATAGTAGTGATGCCAAAATATCGGGTCCTCCTAGAAAACCCTCAGGTGAAAATAAGGCATTGCTCTACTCTGAATCCAGCTACCTTAATGCCAGTTCCAAGGGAAAGTGGTCTCCTCCACTCCTGTACTGAGACTCTAGATTTGCTCCCTGCCAGCAGAAGGGACCTAAAAGACAGCCCCCTGACTAACGCAGATGAAGTTTGGTTCATAGACAGAAGCAGCTTTGTCAGACGGGAACTGCTTCTCAGTGTATGCAATGGTTATGACACGTCACGTTATTGAAGCTCGTGCTCTGCCCCCAGGAATTTTGCTAAGTTAGCAGAACTGATCACTTAACCAGAGCTCTAGAACTAGGTAAGGACAAGAGAAAATAACTCCCAGGGGTCTCGACTTCCACCTTTATTTAAACCAATGCAGCGAAAGGGAACTTACCCCAGGGAAGGCTGGTAAATAGATTTTACAGATGCAACTCTGTCAAGGCTCTAGGTACCTGCTTATACTTACAGACACCTTTACTGGATGGGTAGAAGCCTTCCCAACCAGAACTGAAAGAGCTCAGTGGCCAAAACTCTCCTGAAGGAAGTTATTCCATGCTTTGGTCTCCCAAAATCTTTATAAAACGACAATGGGGCTTCCTTCATCTCTCAGATTACACAAGGGATTTGTAAGACCCTAGAAATACCCCGGCACCTTCACTCTACATGGAGACCTTAGTCTTCTGCTAAGGTAGAGAGAACCAACCAGACTCTATGGAAAACATCCCAAGTATAGAAATGTGCGCTTGGTAAAAAAGGTTAAGAAGGAAAGAATGTTCTTGGTAAGGAAGGTTAAGAAGGAAAGAGTTTTTTTTAAATAAGGAAAGGACATGGTTTTTAAGAATGACTTTATCCTTATGGCTAGTTTACTCTAGACTAGAATGGCAATAATGGAATGTTTAAAGTAAGTTGAAAAGGGTGTGTGGAAGTCACAAAAGGTTATGAAAGAAAGAAATATTGGACATGCTAACTGCTGCTCCGGGAGGTATCTGTGCCATGTTCCAGGAAGAACGTTGTCTCTGGGTCAATCATACTGGACAGGTACAAACCCAAATTCGTACTTTTCCTGGACAATCCAAGCACCTCCAGGACCAGGCCAAGCAGGGCTGGGATTTCTGGCCTGACAACTGGTTATGGAAATCCTGGCTATTTCCTCTCCTTGGCCCAATAACTTCTGTAATCTTGCTGCTTCTCTTTGTACTGTGTCTTTTTGATGCTCTTGTTCGTTTTGTCTCTAACAGAATAAAAGCTGTTGAACTCCAAATGGTCATGAGACAAGGCTTCCAGCCCATTCCATTGGACGACCTGAGCAGCCCTCTGGACCAAGCAGCACAGTCTTTCCAAGGCCACTGTCACACACCATAAGACAGATAGCAAGAGGAAATACCCAAATCCTCCTCGACGCCCATAAGAGCTACAGAAAACAGAACTCCATCCATAATCCCAAAGAAGAATTTTGGGTATTTGCCTCTTGAGGGGGAAATGTTAGATAGGAAGTCAGTTATGAGCTTATGTGTGGGTGACAAAGGCCTAAAGAAAAGACATCTACGTCCAGCATATGCATCTGCATCTCAAAGTTATCCTGATAACCTTTCAGGGGCAGCCCAGTGTTCCCATCCTGCACTGTCCCTTCCACGCAATATCCTGCCAGGTGGGGGTCCCCGCCCCTCCTGCCTGACAAATCTTCCACAATCTCCCAGATGCAGCTCAGTATCTGCATTTCAAATACCCTGCTCCAGACCTGGTCCGGATCCTGGGTTCAGAGGGTGCCAGCTAGGCTTCTTCCTGTCTGATACCTTCAGGGGAAACCCCAGATAGGAGCTGCTTAATACTTACAGCCATAAAATCCTTTGTTTCAGGAGGAGATGTGTGAAGACAAAGACCCATCTCCTTAAACCCCTCCCCACCGGCCTCAACTGGACTGTCATCTCAGTCCTCTGCCTCTCTGCTGAGTCGCCCGCCTGCCTGGCCAGTTGTAATCTCTCCACTCAACCATGTAACCACACTCCTCCCCCAAGTCCGAGCGACTGGGCACTCTTTCCAGGTCCTGTCCGGAGAGGTGCCCATCCATTCTTAAGGTTGACCTTTCCCTAATAAACTTTGCTATTTTACTTTTCCACTACTCTATGTCTCACATCTGAATTCTTTTGTGCCTGAAGACAAGAACCCTGCCATTCTCCGGTAACAAGTCCACACTCCGGAATACTGCCCTCAACCTTGAAGAGCTGGGTTGAACCAGGGCCAGAATGCAGACATCCGGAGCAGAAAGGGCACCTGCAGGGTGGACTTTAGGAGCACTGAGGGCACAGGGAGGCAGAGACAGGGGTGCGGTTGAGCAGTCGTGTTCTGGATCCCTCCCCAGACCTCCGACACCAGCGTCCCTGTCAGCACAGCCCCATGGAAACCACGCTTGGGCTTGAGCAGCTCAGTGTGCAGGGGCCATGTGGGCAAGGGCCAGGAGTCTGCAGGGAGGGTGGAGAGCCCCGCACAGCAGGAGAGAGCAGGGAAGAAATGCAGGGAGATGGAGATGGCAGGAAGGAACCCAGGAAAATGGCCAGCAAGGCTGGGGATGACTCTGAGAGGCTGAGAGCCCCTACAAAGGACGAGGCCACCTGGGCGGTGTCAGGCCCACGCTGCACACTTAGAGGGCTCCAGGCAGCCCAAGTCTGAGGAAAGAGCCTGGCAGGCAGCGCAGTGGCCGGCAGCCCAAGTCTGAGGAAAGAGCCTGGCAGGCAGCGCAGTGGCCGGCAGGAGGCTGGGCTCACTCCCACCCAGCAAAGGAGGAAGCACAGAGGCTTTGTCAAGGCCCAGACAGCAAGTGCACCCAGACAAAGGTGTTCACCCACCGGCTGTTTCTTTACTGTTCTCCACATTGCCTTAGCTTAGAGGATAAGGAGGCTCCCACAGGGAAGCCTGGCAGGTGCATGGGCAGAGAGCCAGGGCCTAGGGCTGCATTTGCTTAGCACTAAGTGCCCTGGCCCAGCCTGAGAGCCTGGGTGGACACCAGCTCTGGCTCCTGATCCAGCTCCTTGATAATGAGAGCTGGACCGGCTGCCTGACTGGTTCCTGTCACTCACAGGGAGTCCTGGGTGCAGACACCAGGTCCTTGCCTGAGCCCTGGCCCTGAAGCCGCTGTGGGGATTTGTGGACGACCCAGAGGACCATGGCTCCCACTGCTGTGGGTCCCTAGGCTCTCAGATGAACACAGCATCGATTTTTACAGCAAAGCAAGGACACAGAGCAGGTAGCAGTAGACTGAGCTGTCATGGGGACTTGAAGGGTCCCGGAGGGACGGCGGGGCAGAAATCCACAGTGCACGGGGGTCGGCAGAGAGTGCGGAGCTTGGTCAGCCCAGCTACATCGGGACCTGGGCCCCTTTTCCCTGTCCCTCCCCTCGTGGGCTCCCAAACAGCCCCTAGCAAGGCTCAGGGAGGAGTGGGGCCGCCCTCACTCTGCTCCACTCACTCTCCCCAGCCCCACACCAGGCCCAGGCCCAGGCCAGAGCCCCTGCAGTCTCCTTGCCGGGAGGGAGAGATTTGCACCCTGGGGCCCGGAGTGGACACTTGATTCCCATCGGAGGGACGCACTTCCATCAGCAGCTTCAATGACCACAGCGCTTCTCGCCCCGGGTGACCCCAGACGCCAGGGCACCGCCCAGTGTTGTCCACGGGATGAGGGAGAATTGGACTGAAAGGGAAAGATGAAGTAGCTGCCTGGGACATCCCCCACGCGCTGCCTGTTGTTGTCCTGGGTGCAGACACAGAGCCGGGGAGCACGGAGGACGCTCTGCCCACACCCACTGTGCTGAGTGTCCCTTTATATGTCCCTGTTGTGGGCCCTCAGTCCCCAGGGAGGCAGGAAGGGGAGGTGTAATCCCTTGGTGGGAGGAGCTGGGGTCACCTGGGGTCATTTGCAAGGGCCCTCTGGGACCCCAGGCTCTCTGTCTCCGTGTGACCTGGTCCAGTGGAACTTCAAATCTGCCACTCCCCATGAAGCATGAACACGACCTCATGTACCACTGAGGCCGTGACTGAACTCTAACAGCATTTCTTAGCAACTAGCTGTGACACCAACCTGATGCAGACTGACTCTGGGGCCATTGACTCGGTACTGCCACGCCGGCAATGATGACAACAGAGTGGTTGTAGGAGGTCCCTGGCTCTTATCTCTGCCCATCTCAGCCTTTATTGGAGGGACAAAGCAAGGAAGGGGGAGGGTCCCAGTGCACAGGACTTGGGGTCTTAGACGAAGGTGAGGTGGGTGGAGGCAGGGACCCCACAGCTCTCCTTGTGCTCCTCAAACAGCCGCTCCAGGGCGTCCATGTAGAGCCTGTGGTAGTGGTCCACTTGCTCCTCGCTGGGATTGCTGCACTGGGGCACGGGGATGGGGCTGCCCACTGCAGGGGAGGGAGACACGGGTGAGCCAGAGCTGCCACTGGCTGTGCTGCCCACGGCAGCCTCCTCCCTGCAGATGGGACTCACCCACGGTGGTGATGGGCACGGGCAGGGGCAGCAGACCACAGGAGTTGGGTGAGAAGAGTCCACGGCCCCAGAAGATGCAGGGAGATAGACTGGTGACCCTCTTACAGGTGACCTGGCACAGGTACTGCCAGGAGCGTTTGGGGAAAGCCTTGCATCTGAAGGTGTCGTTCTCCCCAAAGGAGTACACAGGCACCAGGGAGGCCCTGGAGGGGCAAGGAAAAGAGAGGACGCTGCTCAGGGTCCTGGTCTGTCCTCACAAAGCCCTTGGGTCTGTGAGTCCCTTCCCTGTTCCTGAGGCCACACCCCAAGGTCTTTGGAGACACATGACCATGTCTGACAGAACATTCTGGAGGGAAGCCTCAGCTGACTCGCCCAATGGCTGTGTAGTGGGCTTGGCATACTCATGTTCTCACTCAGTGTTTACAGCTGCAGACAGGTGGCAAGGCAGGTGTCAGCCCTGTGCACAGGTCAAGGTCAAGTCCAAGGGTTCTTTTCTAGATGGACTTGGGAAGAGAACCCAGGGCTTCTGAAGCCAAGGAACACCCTTGTTTGTGTCTTCAGGGAAGGGATATGGGACGGGGACACTGCAAGGGAGAGACCCAGGTCTCAGGACTGATGGGAACCTCCATGTGTAAGTGACACTGCTCAGCGCTGGGGACCCACAGCCCCACCAGCAGGAACCTGGAGATATGGTTAGGGAGAAGCCAGCCCAGTGTAGGGACCTGTTACCCACTCACCCGTGCCGCAGCGCCAGGCGCACGAAGCCTTTGCGATTCAGGAGTTCCAGCCTGTGCCGCCTTCGTGCCGTATACAGGGCCTCCTGGGCACCACCAGGCACGATGACCACTGCCTGGCCCCGCTGGTGCTGAGACAGCACAAAGTCCAGGCTGTGACGGCTCACAGGGCGCAGTCCTGGGTCATGAGCAGTGGAGAGCAGTCACCACTCCCTCTGTGGCTCTCAATACCCTCCCCCCACCAGTTAGCAGGGGAAGGGGGAGCCCTAACTCTCCATCCCACATCTCATGCCCATGTGGAGCATGTCCAACAGTCATGGTATGTCCAGTGGTCCACATGGGTGTCTCGTAGGGGTGGGGAACATTCTGGCCTGGAGCCACTTTCTCCCAATCAGAGCGAGGCTCACCACCAGCCATGATGTAGTCTCGGAACACGGGGACATAGAAGAAGATGGCCATCATGGCTATCCAGGGCTGCAGCCCCGGGAAGTGCCGGGAGAAGTCATTGCTCTCAGCGACGAAATTACTGAAGGTTCCGGTGCTCATGATCCCATGGGGGTGGGATCCCAGCACGTAGTTCTGGCTGGGGGGCAGCTCTGCTGTCTTCACCAGCTGCAGGAGAGGAGGGAGGCAGCAGCTGCAGGTGCTGCCTCTGCCCCTGCTGACTTCAGAGGTCAAGGCCCTGGGATGGGATCAGGGGCACCTCTCCACCCTGCCCCTCTGTGAGCCTAGGCATCGGGTTCAGGCTGCAGGACAGGGAAGGGGGATCAGGGCAGGGAGTGGGGTGGGGAAGGGGGAGGAGGCATCTCTGGGGAGGTGACCCCTCACCTTGATAGGAAAGTAATCCCTTTGGTGTTTCCAGATGGCCCAGGTCTTTGGCCACACAAATCGCCTTCCTCCTGCAGGCAGAGATGTGGGTGGTAGAATCCCCAAGGCACCCTCCCCACCTCTCCCCACCTGGAGCCCTGCCCAGAGCTCACCTTGGCTGGGTGTGTCCCTGTCCAGGTAGAGCCACAACATGTAGAGAACAGACAGAGACCAGAGCCGTGTGAAGAGGAGGTGGAAGATAAGAAGGAAGAAGAATGGGGCTGGGTTAAAATGAGAAAGAAAAATGATTTCTCATCAAATCTGCAGGCTTCAGCCCAGCTTCCCCTCCCTGCACCTGCTGCAACACTGGAGGGGTGGGGCACCTCCTGTGGTCCTGTTCCTGCCCCTTGCCACCGTTGTCCTTAGCAGGGGCACCACCCTCCTCCCTGCAGCCCCTTCTCCCCTGGCCGCCCAGGCAGCGCTGCCTCCCCACCTCTCACCTGAGCACAGAGTCAGCACAAACTGCAGGGCGCCCAGCTTTTCCAGCCACTGCTTCCGCAGGGTCTTTGCCTTTAGGCTGGGCATGGGGCAGCAGGGCACGGGTGCCTTCTTGTCAGCCATCCCGGTGCCACCCTCCTCTGCAGGCTCCAGGTGCGGTCACAGGTATCCCCTCTCACAAGGTCCAGACTGTGGGCAGGGAGATGTCTGTGTCTGGAGCCCCTGAAGTGCTCAGGCTCCCTTTGGGACTGACCTTGGCTGTCCTGGTCCGTCCGTCTTGGCTGGTCCCTGGGAGGAGCTTCGAGGAGTAGTGGGTGTATGGGGGAGGGGTTGGCAGCTGGAGCTGGGAGCTGGGAGCCATTGTGCGGGGAGTGAACTAGCAGAAGCCCAGTTGTCCCACTGGGTCTGCGTCCAGGCCGAGAGTGGCCTTTGCAGGACCCTATGCTGACCTCTTGGGGGTCCCAGGCAAAGTCAAGGCTTCCTGGGTGCCCTGGACTGCTTCGGTTTTGTGCAGAAATACACCCACAGGTCTCTTCCTACTATTCATCCTACGCCCTCGCTGTGGTCACCAGGGCACTGATTGGGCCCAGAGGTCAGGGCCAGTGTGGGTGTGGACCAGGCACCTGCTGGGGTAGCCGGAGCTCGCCCGTGCTCCTGGAACAGCTGCGTGGGCCTCTCTGTGTCGATTCTGCTAGCGTTGCTGCACCGGGATCTTGTTCCCACTGTGGGTGGGTGAGCGGTTGCTGGCAGTAGGGTGGCAACAGAGTTTAGGGCTGGGCCAGTTGCCCAGGACTGGCCCCATCAGCAAGAGGTCAGGCCAACAGGTGTTGTACCTGAGGGAGTGCACACAGAGGAGCATCACCCATTGATGAGACTTGATGGTCCTTTATTCTTATGGTGTATAGGCTCATACCCTAGAAAACACAATCCCCAAGCCAAAGCAACAGGTTTATACAGGCAAAAACCACAAAATTGGGAGGGGAATATTTGTTTGCTAGGATCAGTGGGAAATACATGGTTAACGGGACCAATCTAACCTAAAACTTATGTGAAACAATATCAATTATAATCTTAACAATACTAGTTACAATCTTAACAACTTCCATTACAAACTTTTTAAAAAGATTTACTTATTTATTGGAAAGTCAGGGTTACACAGAGAGAGAAGGCGAGGTAGATGCAGAGAGAGAGAGAGAGACAGACAGACAGACAGACAGAGGTTTTCCATCTGTTGGTTCACTCTCCAATTGGTCACAATGGACAGAGCTGTGCCAATCTGAACCCAGGAGCCAGGAGCTTTTTCCAGGTCTCCCATGGAGGTGCAGGGGCCCAAGCACTTGGGCCATCTTCTACTGCTTTCTCAGGCCATAGCAGAGAGCTGGATCAGAAGTGGAGCAGCTGGGACTTGAACCGGCGCCCAGATGGGATGCCGGCACTCCAGGTGTTACTTCACAGGGACCTGCAGCCAGACTCAGGCTGTGAGTGAGGGGGAGGCTCACTGATGGGCTGGGTGGGCGTGTGGAAGGGCGCTCAGGTGGTGGCAGAGCTGAGCCAGGGACAGGCTGGGCAGCCGCTGTGGCTCATCCTTAGCAGGCACACCTGGGAGCCCAGGGGGTGTTCGGGAACTCTGGGAGAGTTCAAGAGCAGACGGGCTCCAGGGAGACCCTAAGGTAGCATGGGTGTGGCTGAGCCCCTTCCTCCCATACCCCCAAGCATAGCCATCCCTGGTCCTGCCACTCCTAACATCTGTTCCATTGACAAATTTGTAACCGGATAAGCAAAGGGTCCTTATCCTAGTGCTATAAAAAATTCAGGCTTGAGACAGAGCAGGGGAAAGTACAATAGCAAGGTTTATTAGGGTAGGGACATCCGTAAGAACAGGTGGGCTCCTCTCCAGACAGAACCTGAGAGAGAGTGCCTAGAGAACATTTAGGCTGGGGCTTTTAGGGGATGAGTCTTGCCTTCCCGCCTTTTCTCTCCCCCTCTCCTTCTTCTCCTCCTGAACAAAGGATTTGTTGGGTATAAATACAAAAAATTCCTGTCTGAGTCTTCCCCCTGAAGTTATGAGACAGGGGAAGCCTGGCTGGCGTCACCCCGCCTTAGAGAAAGGATGTTTATCAGGCCAGGTAGAAGGGGCAGGACCCCCTGGAAGGTCATCAGCATCAGGGCAGGAATTGAAGTGCAGATACTGGGCTGCACCTGGAAGCTTATCGGGATGCCTTTGGGACACGGATGTTGGACTGCTGCAGATGTCCATTCCTTAGGCCCTTGTCTCACACACATAAGCTCATTTCTGACTCCCTACCTAACACATTTACAAATCCCTTCTAATTACAGACCCCCAGGTCCACGGCTCTGAGTTTGCCTCCAGCACCTCCAGGGACCTGCTGGGGACCAGCACGGACACCTGGCTGCCTCAGGCCGGGACAACAGACAGGCCACAGTGGCCGTGAGACAAGAGCAGGGAGGGCCCTGGGAAGGTTTGGCTGGGACCAGAAGCCGCTCTCTTGCCGCAAACATGTGGGAGGACGAGGAGGCTCCCACCCTGGACGTGATGGAGCCAGCAGGGCAGCAGGAGCAGGTGCAGCTGCAGGCCAGGGAGCAGGTGGGAGGGGCTGAGGCCTCCAAGCACTGTCCTCTGTACCAGGAATCCGGAAGTTGCTGTCCCAGCTGGGTCGTCCTCACCAGCTGGGGAGCCGGGTGCGGCTCAAGGCTGAGCTTGGGACATGAAGCAACTTCCCTGAGGCCTCACCCCCAACCCACCCCAGCACAGTGTCCTGGCACCCTCACCGAGATGGGGAAGTAGTCCCAGAAGTGTCTCCAGACAGCCCAGTCCCAGACCCAGGCAGCTAGGCGGCCTCCAGCCCTGGGTGTATCCCTGTCCCAGTACAGCCAGACCAGGTAGAGGACCCCAAGGGTCCAGGCCCGGCTCAGGAGCGCAAAGATCAAGGCCGCCAGCACATCTGGGCTGGAGGAGGGGGAGCACTCAGAACCCTGGAGCTGCAGCCCGGTGTCCCCTCTCTCTGAGTGAGAGACACAGCTTCCATCCGCTGGTTCACTCCCCAAATGGCCGCAACAGCCAGAGCCGGGCTGATCCGAAGTCAGGAACCAGGAACTTCTTTTGGGGACACCCACGCGGGTGCAGGGGCCCGAGGACTTGGGCCATCTTCTACTGCTTTCCCAGGCCATAGCTGAGAGCTGCATCGGAAGTGGAACAGCTGGGACTCGAACTGGCACCTACACGGGATGCCAGCTCTGCTTTACCCACTCCGCCACATCGCCAGCCTCCACTGCTTTGAGCACCTTCCTCTTGTGGCCAAACCTACTGGCCCTGCCCCCTGGACCTGCTCCAGTAACCCACACAGCCGGTGTCCAGCACTTCGTGGTGCCCGTTCATGAGTAGGGGGGCTGTAGGAGCTGGGCTAAGCTCCCCTCCAGTGTCTGGGCAGGAGGAGGAAAGGGCTCCAGCCAGGAAAGGGGAGGGCTCTGGAGACAAGAAGCACCCTGGGGCAGGCGCACAAGCCTGAGTGATCTTCTAAAGGCCTCCAGCGGGGAGCAGATGGGTGCAGGAGGGCTGTGCTGCGGGGTCTCCCCTCTGCTCTTTTCCCAAACAGGGCACATGGTGGGGGGGTACAGTGAAGGGTGGGGGGTAAAGTGCGGGTGGTGGGAGGGGGATTCCTGAGGAAGCCATCTGTTGGCAGGTGCCTCTGGATATAGTGGGGGGGGGGGGCAGGTGCAGGTGGAGCCAAACTGCACCAGAGGGATGAGGAGGACAGACAGCAACCCGGGAGGGACCCCAGTGCCGTCCTCACTTGGCTCTGGGTCTCTGGCCACAGAGGGGTCGCAGCAGGACGTGCAGCCCATTTCCAACCAGAGGGTTGGTCCCAGCTCAGTCCTGCACCCCGGAATACTGCCCTCAACCTTGATGAGCTGGGTTGAGCCAGGGCCAGAATGTGGACATCCGGGACAGAAAGGGCACCCGCAGGGTGGACTTTGGAGGCACTGAGGGCACAGAGAGGCGGAGCAGGGGCGTGGTTGAGCGGTCTCACTATGGATCCCTCCCCAGACCTCGGACACCAGCGTCGCTGTCGGCCACACTCCATGGAAACTAGGTTTGGGAATGATTGAGTCAGGCAGCAGGGGATGTGTGGGCTTGGGTGCCGGGTCTGCAGGGAGGGCGGAGAGCGTCCGACAACAGAGGAGACCCAGTCAGAAATGCAGGGAGATGGAGATGGGAGGGAAGAACCCAGGAAAATGGCCAGCAGGGCTGGGGATGACTCTGAGAGGCTGAGAGCCCCTCGGAAGGGCAAGGCCACCTGGGCGGGTCAGGCCCACACTGCACACTCGGAGGGTTCGGGGCAGCCCCAAGTCTGGGGAAAGTGTCCAGTGGGCAGTGCAGTGGCCCGCACAAGGCTGGCCTCGCTCCCACCCAGCAAAGGAGGAAGCACAGAACTTTGTTAAGGTCCGGACTGCAAGCGCACCCAGGCCAAGGTCCTCACCCACTGGCTGTTTTCTTTATTGTTTTTCTTCATCTTCCTTAGCTTAGAGGATAAGGAGGCTCCCACAGGGACAGCCTGGCAGGTGCATGGGCAGAGAGCCAGGGCCTAGGGCTGCATTTGCTTAGCACTAAGTGCCCTGGCCCAGCCTGAGAGCCTGGGTGGACACCAGCTCTGGCTCCTGACCTAGCTCCTTGATAATGAGAGCAGGACCGGCTGCCTTGACTGGTTCCTGTCACTCATAGGGAGTCCTGGGTGCAGACACAGGGTCCTTGTCTCAGCCATGGCCCTGAAGCCGCTGTGGGCATTTGTGGACGACCCAGAGGATGGGGGCTCCCACAGCTGTGGGTCCCTGAACCTCTCAGATGAACACTGCGTCCATTTTTACAACAGCCAAGCTGAGCTACCGCAGAGGCCATGATTAGATCTTCTAACAGAATCTCAGAAATTGGCATTGAGACCGAAACTGATGAAGACTGACTATGAGCCCACTGATCTCAGCCCTCACTCAGTACTGCCACGCCCACAAGATGACAAGAGTGGTTGTAGGAGCGTCCCTGGCTCTTATCTCTGTCCATCTCAGCCTTTAATGGAGGGACAAAGCAAGGAGGGGGGAGGGTCCCAATGCACAGGACTTGGGGTCTTAGAAGAAGGTGAGGCAGGTGGAGGCAGAGACCCCACAGCTCTCCTTGTGCTCCTCAAACAGCCGCTCCAGGGCGTCCATGTAGAGCCTGTGGTAGTGGTCCACTTGCTCCTCGCTGGGGCTGCTGCACTGGGGCACGGGGATGGGGCTGCCCACTGCAGGGGAGGGAGACACGGGTGAGCCAGAGCTGCCACTGGCCATGCTGCCCACGGTAGCCTCCTCCCTGCAGATGGGACTCACCCACGGTGGTGATGGGCACGGGCAGGGGCAGCAGACCACAGGAGTTGGGTGAGAAGAGTCCACGGCCCCAGAAGATGCAGGGAGATAGGCTGGTGACCCTCTTGCAGGTGACCTGGCACAGGTACTGCCAGGAGCGTTTGGGGAAAGCCTTGCATCTGAAGGTGTCATTCTCCCCAAAGGAGTACACAGGCACCAGGGAGGCCCTGGAGGGGCAAGGAAGAGAGAGGACGCTGCTCAGGGTCCTGGTCTGTCCTCACAAAGCCCTTGGGCCTGTGAGTCCCTTCCCTGTTCCTGAGGCCACTACCCAAGGTCTTTGGAAACATGTGACAATGTCTGCATAGAACATTCTAGAAGGAAGCCTCAGCTGTCTTGACCAATGGCTGTGTAGTGGGCTTGGCATACTCATGTTCTCACTCAGTGTTTACAGCTGCAGACAGGTGGCAAGGCAGGTGACAGCCCTGTGCATAGGTCAAGGTCAAGTCCAAGGGTTCCCCTCCAGATGGACTTGGGAAGAGAACCCAGGGCTTCTGAAACCGAGGGACACAATATTTGAGTTCAGGGAAGGGATATGGGACGGGGACACTGCAAAGTGAGAGACCCAGGTCTCAGGACTGACGGGAGCCTCCATGTGTAAGCGACACTGCTCAGCGCTGGGGACCCACAGCCCCACCAGCAGGGACTTGTAATTTGCATATGGAAAAGGCAGCCGAGCGTTGAGCCTTGTTACCCACTCACCCGTGCCGCAATGCCAGGCGCACAAAGCCTTTGCGATTCAGGAGCTCCAGGCTGTGCCGCCCTGGGGTTGTATACAGGGCCTCCTGGGCTCCCCCGATCACGATGACCACTGCCTGGCCCCGCTGGTGCTGAGACAGCACAAAGTCCAGGCTGTTAAGGCTCACCGGACGCAGTCCTGGGTCATGAGCAGTGGGAAGCAGTCACCATTCCCTCTATGGCTCCCGATTCCCTCCCCCCGCCCATTAGCAGGGGAAGGGGGAGCCCTAACTCTCCACCCCACATCTCATGCCCATGGAGAGCATGTCCAACAGTCAAGGCAGGTCCAGAAGTCCACATGGCTGCCTCAGTGGGGGTGGGGCACACTCTAGCCAGGAGCTGCTTCCTCCCTTTCAGAGCGAGGCTCACCATGCATCATGAGGTATTCTCGGAAAAAGGGGACGTAGAAGAAACCAGACAGCATGGCTAGCCAGGGCTGCAGCCCCGGGAAGTGCCGGGAGAAGTCATTGCTCTCAGTGAGGAAATTACTGAAGGCTCCGGTGCACAAGATGCCGTGAGGGTGGGCCCCCAGCACGTAGTTCTGGCTGGGGGGCAGCTCTGCTGTCTTCACCAGCTGCAGGAGAGGAGGGAGGCAGAGGGGGGAGACAGCAGCTGCAGGTGCTGCCTCTGCCCCTGCTGACTTCAGAGGTCAAGGCCCTGGGATGGGGTCAGGGGAACCTCTCCACCCTGCCCCTCTGTGAGCCTAGGCAGGGGGTCTCAGGCTGCAGGACAGGGAAGGGGGATCAGGGCAGGGAGTGGGGTGGGGAAGGGGGAGGAGGCGTCTCTGGGGAGGTGACCCCTCACCTTGATAGGAAAGTAATCCCTTTGGTGTTTCCAGATGGCCCAGGTCCTTGGCCACACAAATCGCCTTCCCCCTGTGGGTAGAGATGTGGGTGGTAGAATCCCCGAGGCACCCTCCCCACCTCTCCCCACCTGGAGCCCTGCCCAGAGCTCACCTTGGCTGGGTGTGTTCCGGTCCAGGTAGAGCCACAACATGTAGAGAACAGACAGAGGCCAGAGCCGTGTGAAGAGGAGGAGGAAGATAAGAAGGAAGGAAAATGGGACTGTGTTAAAACAAGAAAAAAAATGATTTCTCATCAGAACTGCAGGCTTCAGCCCAGCTTCCCCTCCCTGCACCTGCTGCAACACTGGGGGGGGGGGGCACCTCCTGTGGTCCTGTTCCTGCCCCTTGCCACGTTGTTCTGAGCAGGGGCTCCGCCCCCCTCCCTGCAGCCCCTTCTCCCCTGGCCGCCCAGGCAGCGCTGCCTCCCCACCTCTCACCTGAGCACAGAGTGAGCACATAGTGCAGGGCGCCCAGTTCTTCCAGCCACTGCTTCTGCAGGGTCTTCACAGGGCGGCGGGGCTGGCAGACGTCCATCCTAATACCACCCTCTGCCTGCAGGGCTCCAGATGCGGTCACGGGTGTCCCCTCTCACAGGGTCCAGACTGTAGCCAGGGAGATGCCTGTGTCTGGAGCCCCTGACATGCCCTGGATCCCTCTGGGACTGACCTTGGCTGTCCTGGTCCATCAGTCTGGGCTGGTCCCTGGGAGGAGCGCAAATAGATGTGGGTGTAGGGGAGGGGTTGGTGGCTGGTAGCTGAGAGCTGGGAGCCATTGTGCAGGGAGTGGACAAGCAGAAGCCCAGTTGTCCCACTGGGTCTGCGTCCAGGCCGAGAGTGGCCTTTGCAGGACCCTATGCTGACCTCTTGGGGGTCCCAGGCAAAGTCAAGGCTTCCTGGGTGCCCTGGACTGCTTCAGTTTTGTGCAGAAATACACCCACTGGTCTCTGCCCACCCTTCATCTCACTCCCTTGCCACAGTCACCCAGGGCACTGATTGGGCCCAGAGGTCAGGGCCAGTGTGGGTGTGGACCAGGCACCTGCTGGGGTAGCCAGAGCTCGCCTGTGCCTCTGGAACAGCTGCGTGGGCCTCTCCGTGTCGATTCCCTGCAGTTGTCCACCTGCGCCCAGCTTCTGCTAGCGTTGCTGCACCGGGATCTTGTTCCCACTGCAGGTGGGTGAGCGGTTAGTGGCAGTAGGGTAGCGACAGAGTTTAGGGCTGGGCCAGTTGCCCACAACAGGCCTGGGAGGACAAGGTGCAGCTCCAGGTGGGCCACCCATCAGCAGGGGGTCAGGCCACAGGGACCTGCAGCCAGACTCAGGGTGTGAGTGAGGGGGAGGCTCATGGATGGGCTGGGTGGGCTTGTGGAAGGGTGCTCAGGTGGTGGCAGAGCTGAGCCAGGGACAGGCTGGGCAGCCGCTGTGGCTCATCCTTAGCAGGCATACCTGGGAGCCCAGGGGGTGTTCGGGAACTCTGGGAGAGTTCAAGAGCAGACGGGCTCCAGGGAGACCCTAAGGTAGCATGGGTGTGGCTGAGCCCCTTCCCCCCGTACCCCCAAGCATAGCCATCCCTGGTCCTGCCACTCCTCACCTTTCCATTGTCAAATTTATAATCCCTTCTAATTACAGACCCCCAGGTCCTCAGCTCTGATTTGCCTGCAGCACCTCCAGGAACCGCTCTGGACCAGCATGGACACCTGACCACCTCAGGACAGCACAACAGACAGGATGCTGTCTTGAGCACCTTCCCCTGTGACCCCCCACTTTCCTGACTCCCAGACCCACCCCCTCTATTTCCACCCCTCTGCTGCCCTGCACACTGGAGCTATGTGAGCCCCAGCAAGGAAGTGTCATTGCCACCTGAGCTCACGGAGCTGTGACCTTAGGACTTGGCGGAATGACCAGGGAGGGGCCAGGACCTGGGGGTCGGGGGGGGGGTTTGAACTTGTAGGGGGCGGGTGCTCGGGCTCAGTGGGGAGCCAGGCTAGGGTAGGGCTCTGCACAGGGTAGCCTGAAACCCTGGCTGCCAGAAAGTGGCCCCAAGGCCCTGGACATGGGGGAGGAGGATTCTCTGGGAGCAGTCTCAGGGCCTCCCCCACTGTGAGAGTCCTCACCACGTCACAGAGTGTCACTTCTTCGTCTTTAAAGATTACCTTTTGAATGGCAGGATTAAAGAGAGAGAGAAGAGAGAGAGAGAGAGAGAGAGAGAGAGAGAGAGAGAGAGAGAGATCGTCCATCCACTGTTCACTCCCCAGATGGCCGCAATGGCACGAGCTGAGCCCATCTGTAGCCAGGAGCCTGGAACTCCATCCGGGTCTCCCACATGGATGCAGGACCCAGCACTCAGGCCATCCTCCACTGCTTTCCTAGGCTCATTAGCAGGGAGCTGGATCTGAAGTGGAGGCAGTGGCCACACTGGCCCCAGGGCGATTCTCTGACTACATTCACCTCCTCAGAGAGGACTGGGGGAAGGCAGCTGTGCCCTGGCTGCGGCCCCTCCCCAGGCCCCACACTCCCTTCTCCTGTGGGGAGGAGACAGGGGAGGCAGCCAAGGGGCTGGAGAGAACACCTGGAAAACAGAGGGAGCTCCTGAGGCAGCCCAGCAGAAGGATCCCCTGAGGTTGGGGTGGGGGCGGAGACCGGGAAGATGGCCTGGCCTGGAGGCGTGGGGCAGTCCCAGAGGACCCACGGGAGCAGAGGGGCTGTGCTGCGGAGACTTTAACCAGGGACTTGGGAGGGAGACTCCACAGGGAGCGAGCTGCTTGGCACCGGGCCCTGGGGACAGGTAGGAGCGAGAGGGCGAAGGAGGAGCCAGAAGCCAGGGTAACCACGCGGCACCCAAAGTTCAAAGCGTCCACCTGGGCGCTGGGTCCCCGGGCGCAGGCAGTGGGGCTGGGGGGAGCGATACTGCTCTTCTCCTTAGGGGGCGGTACCCAGCTCTCCAGCCCTGCACCCAAGAAACGCGACCACAAACAGTGCCTGGGGCTGTAGTCACCTGGGAGCCCTACAAGTCCAGGGAGGACGACGCGCGTCTTCCCATGGTTCCCGACTGGGACTTCCGATGCCAGCGCCAAGCGCACGACACAGACCCTGGGGACTAAGCTTGGGCTTTGGCGGCTCAGTGTGCGGAGCACCCAACATCTGGGCGTGGGGCCCGTGGCTGCACGCAGGGCCGGAGACCCCGGAGCAGTGGAGGGAACCCGCGGAGGGGGCGCATCTGGGGGACCTGGAGTGGGCAGGACTTGCCAGGGTAGGGGCCTCCCTGGTACTGGGGTGGGCAGTGTCCCTGGTTGGCGGAGGAGGGGTCAGGGCTCCATCCCTGCTCCCCGCCTCCTGCCGGGGTCATCTGTCGCAATCTGAGTTCCGCTGGCTGAAGTGGGAAAACGGGGGCCTGGGGGCCCAGTGGGTGCGGGGCTACAGCTGCTCTCATGAAGGGGTGGCCCAGGCTCTCCACACCTGCGGGGCTGCCTGCCCACCCAAGGCTGAGAACCCCCACCTGCAGTCCCACCTAGTCAGAGCAGCGCAGGGACCCACACAGCCCCTTGCTGGCGATCAAGTGCTGTGCACGTGACCGAGTGGTGACGACCGCTGAGGTCAGCCCAGGACCCTCCCGCGGGGCCCCAGCTCTGACACCCCTCCCCCCAGGTGTGTGGCTCTCCCACCTGATCCCTGTTGTCAGCTCCCAGGGTCAGCCCCATGACCTGGTGAGCTGGTCCTACTGGGCGTGGTCGTGTGATGGGGGCGGGCGGGGCCTCCTGCCTGGAAGCCTCACACATGGCCATAGCGTGGGTCTCAGGATGGAGGTAGGAGGAGGAACTCTCGGCCCAGGCTGGCCAGGAAGGAACAGACAGGTCCCTCAGCCTTGTCACGGAGGATTTCTCCCGTCTCTGATTTCCCGCAGTGTCTGTGCACTGCACAATTCACACCACTGTGGCTGGACGGGGTGTGCTGCTGGGCTGTGGGACAGCCCCTCACAGAGCTCAAGATTCTCAGGACAGAGTCACTAGTGGACAAAAGGGAGAGGCAATCAGATCGTAACCCCGCCCTTTCAGCAGAACCCGCCACTTCTGCCACCTGACTCCTGGATTGCTCCAACACCCCCCACTTCCTTCCTGTCCTGGAGTGAGTGGTGGTGTTGCAGAGCAGTCCGGACCGTGCTGGGGCCACCTCATCCCAGACCAGAGTTCCTGTGCTCCACCCCCACTTCCAGCTGGTGCCCTCCCTGGGTGGCCACAGGACCGATCCAGATGGAGTTCTGGGCTCCTGGATTCAGCCTGGCCCAGCACTAGCAGTTGGAAGCATTTGGGGGGTGGAGTAGTCAAAGGGAGGACTCCAAAACGTGTGTGTGTCTGTGTGTGTCTTTGTGTGTGTATGTGTGTCTGTGTGTGTGTCATGTGTGTGACTATGTGTGTGTATGTGTGTCTGTGTGTGTTTCCCTCTGCCTTAAAAAAAAATGGGGACTGTAAGAGATCAGTGCAGGACACCCCGCTGCCCATGATCCTGCCTGGGGCCTGGCTTCTGACCTAGACGTGTGTGTGTGTGTGTGTGATGATGTTCTTGGGCTATGACAATGGACAGGAAACAAAAATGAGTTGGCAGACACAGGTCCCAAGGGTTGGCGTGGTGCAGGAGCTGGGTTACACACTGAGGGCCAGGACAACAGCCCAGGAGCTGTCACAGGGGGAGGACACCTGTCCATGAGCCCCAGCCCCTCCATCTACTGACTGTGACCTTGACCACTCCCAGCTTCAGTTTCCCCCTGGTGACAGGGGCCCTCCACTTCAGAGTCCGGTTTCCTCTCCAGCTCCTTGTGAAACCACACCCCAGATGAGTGCACAGAGTCCAAGCACACAGCCCATGTTCCCATGGACACACACCCTGAGGGTCGCTCGGAAGAAAGCCGGAAATGCAGGAGGCTCACAGCGCAGGGGCAGGGCCGGGGACAGGCGTCTCTGAGCTCGGGCACAGACCTGCCGCCACCACCTCCCCACTCTCCATCTGGCCTTTCTCCCCTTCCCCCTCCCCCAGCCCTGAGCAGGCTTCTAGAAGACTTGCTGGACAAAGAGGAGAGGGAGTCTACAGAGCCAGTGGGGGGACAGGGCCAGCGGGCTGCGGCCACAGGGGCAAGAGGGGGCATGGGTGTGGGGGTCTGTGCAGCTGTCTCAGGTGCTCTGGGCTTGGAAGCGAGAATCTCACTGGGCGTGGGTCTGAGCCCTGGGCTGGTGCTGTCCCCTTCCACCCACCACCTGTGCCGACCCCTACAAAACTTGGGGTCCCTTCCCTGCTCTTTGTGGAGGGTGCCCCAGGGTGTTTGTTAGAGTCTGAGCTAAAGGTGGTGGAGGCTCCCCAGCTCCACCCAGAAATGCAAATTACCTACCTAGGAAAACCTGTTGGACGACAGGAAACCTGCCCCAACTGAGGAAATTCTGCAGTTCTGTATATGTTTCTCACATTGTGGTCCCTACTGCAATGGATGGCACCTGGCTGTCCAGCCTGCTGCTCCCTCGGGAGCACATGGCAGCAGTCACTCTCACTAATGAGGGACTGCCGCTACAGGATTAGGCACATGTCCTACCTGCAGGGCGTCCCAGCAGATTGGGCTCTTTCTCTGGTGAATTCTCTCACTACCTAGGATTGCATCCCCTGTTGTGTCTCTCATGCATCTCAGCTTGAGCGGAACAGAGAAGCCCCACCCAGTGGTCTATTTTAATAGGTTGGGAACAAAGCCCCCTGGCTCTTGTGGACATCCTCAGGTTTCAAGACAAGCAAGAGGTTAGAATTACTTGGGGCAGCTGCCTCCCTATCCCATGTTATCCCCGCGCCAGAGCTCTGTGGCCCTTTATCTTAAGGGAGTCCAGGGCCACAAGATTCCATCTTCCTTGTCTACTTCCTGCAAACCAGCTGTTACCCCTCGTAGGAAAGAAAGAATACACTCCACTGATTTCCAAGTAGTGGGAGCTGATACCCTGTCCCTGCTCGCGTTACACAACCACGTAACTTGGAAGATTTGAACGCCTCTTTCAGCGAACCTACTGATGTTAGGGTAAAAGGGAGAGAGTCCACTGATCACTGCACCTGTCCTCCCTGTTCTATAGGGTGTATTCCACGGCTGGCTGGTTGCCCGTGGCTGTCTTAGATGGAGCATCCACAGACAAGTACTTGCCGTCAAACTGGCCTCAATGTGGCCTCGGTGGCCCCAGGCAACAGACAGATTTTTAAAACTGGCTTTGTGAGGCCTTGCAGGAGCTCCCACTCTGACGACAGAAGAACGCGCTAGGGCGTTTTCCTGCCCATAGCAGCTTCCCGAGAGAAACAGGAGAAGACGTCGGGGGAACGGGGCGGCCATGAAGCCCAACAGCCTGACCATGATAACAGCAAAGGCTTCACTCGTCTGTTGGCTTGTCGAGCGGCATCTGAGGTCTGTGGTTGGCTCACACGAGTAGGCGGCCTTATCCTCCGTGTGCATCTGTGGGACTCAAGAGGTAAAAGTTTAATCCTTGACAAATGCACCCAGCTTGGCACAGCCTGTCACTCGACTGCAGGAGGACTGCTCAGCAGCAGCTGGTGAGAGCCCTGCCACTCGGGCTGTAGCTGGCGGGGAGAGAGCCTCTTCCACTCGTGTCCACCTGCGTCTCCTAGTGCCGGCACTGGGGCTGTGGGCGACTTTTGGGATCTGACCCTGGCAGGATTTTGCTCCCACACCCCATGGGAACCTTTCACCGCTGACCTAGATTGATAACCTGCTTTATCTGATCTCCAGTTCTGAGTCAAAGGTGTCACAGGTGAGAAAGGTAAGGCAGTCTCAGGTGTCTTTCTCATCCCGGGGAGGGGTCGTCTACGCCATGTGGCTGAAGTCTCTTGGCAAGGCTTAACCAGAATTCTCTTAAGACTCCTATCAGATGACAGAGGCCTCCATGCAGATGACAAGGGTCCCTAGGACAGTAGCTGTCTGCTGAGTTATTTTTGACACAAAGCAGGGTCCATCGCCACTTTGGAGTGACTTTGGGAGGTCAAAGCAGGGCTTTCCACACCAGTTGTGCCTTTCCCGTTCAAGTAGGAAGAGCATCTATCCATCCGTGAGAGCATCAATAAAGACCAGGGGATCCTTGTAATTATTAGCGGAGGGCAGGTTAGTGAAATCTTCCTTATCCTGAATGGGACAAGGAAGAGGACAGAATGGGGGCTTGAGACTTCCAGCTCAGCAGACTGAGCCAGCGACCTGCCTATTCCGCCTCAATGCCAGACCCACCATTGCCTCCCTCCCATCTGCTTTTCAGACCCCCGCCCAATGTCCCAGCCTCTTCTAATTCCCATTTTATAAAATGATTTTCACAGAGAGACTTTTTAAAAACACATTCATTCATCTATCTCAGTGACACAGAGATAGATAAATTGAAAATGAAATCTCCCAGGCCGGCGCCGTGGCTCAACAGGCTAATCCTCCGCCTTGCGGCGCCGGCACACCGGGTTCTAGTCCCGGTCGGGGCACCGGATTCTGTCCCGGTTGCCCCTCTTCCAGGCCAGCCCTCTGCTGTGGCCCGGGAGTGCAGTGGAGGATGGCCCAGGTGCTTGGGCCCTGCACCCCATGGGGAGACCAGGAAAAGCACCTGGCTCCTGGCTCCTGCCATCGGATGAGCGCGGTGCGCCGGCCGCAGCGCGCCGACCGCGGCGGCCATTGGAGGGTGAACCAACGGCAAAAGGAAGACCTTTCTCTCTGTCTCTCTCTCACTGTCCACTCTGCCTGTAAAAAAAAAAAAAAAAAAAATGAAATCTCCCATCCACTGGTTGATTCAGATGCCCACAACAGCCAGGGACATGACAATTTGGGGAGTGAGCCAAATGATGGAAGACCTCTCTCTCTCTCAAAGATTTATTTATTTATTTGAAAGTCAGAGTTACTCAGGAAAAGGAATGGCAGAGAGAAAGAGAGAGGTCTTCCATCTGCTGGTTCACTCCCCAATTGGCCTCAATAGCCAGAGCTGCGCCGATCCAAGCCAGGAGCCAGGAGCTTCTTATGGGTCTTGCATGTGGGTGCAGGGGTCCAAGGACTTGGGCCATCTTCTGCTGCTTTCCCAGGCCATAACAGACAGCTGGATTGAAAGTGGAGCAGCGGGCCGGTGCCGCAGCTCACTAGGCTAATCTTCTGCCTGCGGCGCCAGCACACTGGGTTATAGTCCCAGTCGGGGTGCTGGATTCTGTCCCGGTTGCCCCTCTTCCAGGCCAGCTCTCTGCTGTGGCCCAGGAGTGCAGTGGAGGATGGCCCAAGTGCTTGGGCCCTGCACCCCATGGGAGACCAGGAGAAGCACCTGGCTCCTGGCTTCAGATCAGCGCAGTTGCACATCGGCTGCAGCGGCAATGGGAGGGTGAACCAATGGTAAAGGAAGACCTTTCTCTCTCTCTCTCTCTCACTGTCCACTCTGCCTGTCAAAAGGGAAAAAAAAAAAAAAAGAAAATGGAGCAGCCAAGTCTTGAACACGGAGGCCATATGGGATGCAGCACTTCAGGCCAGGGCATTAACCTGCTGAGCCTCAGCACAGGCCCCCATCCCCCTCCCCCTTCTCCTCTCCCTCTCCCACCCCTTCCCCTCCACCTCTCCCTTTCCCTCTCTTTCAAATAAAAATAAAACAAATCTTAGAACTTAAAACAGCAACAAGAGGACATGGCAGCCCATGGCAGCCTCTGTGCACTGGAGACGTGAACTTGCTGATGGGGGGGGAGGAGGTGTCAATCCTCAGGTGTGTCCCAGCACAGCAGTCACAGCCCACCTTCAGAAATGTGTGAGGCTGGGCCGTGTGTTGGTTTGGGGTTAGGCAACCAGGTGCCTGGCTGTCCTCAACCCCCTTGGGTGACCCTGGATAAGTGACCAATGGGGTGTCGCTGTCCCTGTCCCTGTGATGGGCTGCGCAGAACTTGCCTCCCCAAAACTCAGGCAGGCGTGGGAACCGTCACGACTGAGAAGTTGCTGGATTAAGGGTGAGAGGTGATCTGATTGTGGTGGGCAGGAGGTGGAGCCGGTGGGAGGTCTGAGGGTCAGAGACCGGGGCTTGCCCTGGCCGGGTGGTTCTCATGAGAGGGTCCTTAATGTTGGAGCTGAAGTTGCGCCTGGCTGCAGGTCCTTCCCACCAGCCACGGCTCCACACACAGCTGACGCTGAACCATACCACTGAGCTGCAAGCTCCTCCCAGTGGTTTAGTTAAAAGATTAAAGTGAAGACTAGCATGAGCCCCAAACGCAGAAATAGATTGGAGTCTCTCCTTCCTTCATCATAGACCCCTTGAGCTCCTTCCACGCGTCAAGAACTGAACGAAGTGCCAGAGGTGCAGACAGCCGGGACACCCTGTCCTCCAAGAGTTCAAGGCCGGGCTCCTTGGTTTTTCCACTCTGTCCTCAGATTCACGGAGGTCCTGGGGGAGCCCTGCCCACCCTGACTGCAGAAGGCATGACAGAGCCCTCAGCTGTGCCTGAGTCCCGGCAGCAAACAGGGATGCACGACAAGTGAGAGCTGCTGCTCCGGCTGAGCCAGGGAATACAACCTACCAGCGCGTGAACTTGCAGAAGTGCGCAGGCCCGGGAACTCTGCACACAGCGCCCAGTCATGCTGACTGGACGACAGGTGCAGGCCACCTACAGATAAGGAACCTGTGGCTCCGGGACTCAGCAGGCAGTGGGTGGCAGCTGGGACATTGCTCTTCTGCCAGGCTCTGCAGCTCCCTTTCCCACAGGGGCTCGGGGGAGGCTCTCGGCTCTCACTGGCTCCGGGCCAGTCACTTAACCCTGTGGTCTTTGGTCTCCTCCTTAGCAGCTAGAGCGCAGGCTGGGTGGTGGTGCAGGTGCAGGATCCCCTCCTTGCCCAGCACTCGCATCTTCCTCCCTTCACTGCTCTCACCCATGTCAGGTGTCCCCTTGAGAGCTGGAGGCCACCAAGAAAGTCAAGACCGGCCCCCCCAGGTGGGGAACTGCCCATGGTCGCTGATCAGGAGAGAGAAGGGGCTGTAAGAGGACTGGGCTGGTGTGGTGGAATGAGACGGCCATGCCAAATGGCCACTGGCAAGCGATCTTAAGTTACTCTGGAGTGGCTTTGAACCCACCTGGCAACGGAGCCTGCCTGGAAACAGGCTGTGATTGGTTAGGGCATAAACTGCCCCTTGACCGGATTGGCTGCCTTGGTTATTTCAGCTGCTGTACCCACTGAAATAAACGAGTCTGCGGGCTGCTTGCCGCTTTCACCCGATTCCCGGGGTCTGTGTGGTGACACTGTGCCTCTGGCCCCCACCTCGCTCCTCCTCTCACAATGAATCCACAGCAACATCTGGCGCGACAAGGTGACTAGGAGAGAGAGAGAGAGAGAGAGAGAGAGAGAGCATGTCGAACTCGGCAAGGTCCCCCCTGGATTTTGGCAAGAAGGTCCCCCCTCGGTTTTTTCTGTGCTGCTCGGTTCTGGGAGGGTGAGCACAAACCCCCTCCAGCGCCCCTTTCCTTGTCCTTGTCCTCGGTCTAAGTGAGCCCAGGTTAGCACACACCGCCCAGAAGCGTACGCTGCTTCTCGGCTCCTCCTTTTACTTTCGGTTCGCCCAGAGAATTCACATAAGGGACTGATCATCCCAGAATTTGGAACCAGGTCATCTTTCCTCACTCAAGAGACATGACGCTCCGGAGACACCGTGTGGGCATACGGCCTTGACCTAATGAATCAAGGAAGTCCCCTACTAAGCACAGGACATACGGATGATCTGATACACCACCTTCTGTTTGTCTAACATAGGGAACCCCCTGCAAAAAGTCATCAGCCACTAGGAATTTGCATTGTTATGGCAGCAGTGCTGTGGGTGTCTCCTATGGCTCGAGCTGGCGTGGCACGCTGCTCTTAAACACTCAAACATGGGACAGATACCCCCTCTCAGAATCCCACGCAGATTACCAAACAGTGAATCTGTGAGTGATAGGAGCCTGTCCCTCAGCCTCTGCCTCACAGGCAACAGTTGATGACTTAGGAGAGAGCTCAGACAGTGAAAATGACAAAGTAGCCAAAAAGGTAGCAAACAAGGTAGTAAACAACATAGCAAACAACGCTGCACACAAGGTAGCAGACAATGCAGCAATGCCTAGTCAGCCACCCCCCAAACACTCCTGGGATAAACACAGACGACCTGGGGGCAATAACCCATGAGAAGTCATCCCATCCGCACCCAGTGAGGATCCCCACATGTGTGGCTGTCCTCGGGCACCCCCGGCTGTCAGAGCAGCGCTAGACCACATCCCACCCACATATTTGCCTTTAATGTAGTCGTGCATGCAGAATTCAGGCCCTGGATTCCAAGGCCGGTAAATGCCGGTAATAAGGATTCTATCAACCTGACTGGGGGGGGGGACTCCCCTCAGGATGGGGCCTGGATGGCAGCAGCTGCAGGAAAGCGGGGGGGGGGGCACCGTCCTGCTCCCCTCTGCTAGCTGCCTTTGCGAGACTCGGCGGGGCTCCTCAGTTTCCTGAGGCAGGGGTTCCTGAGAGTGGGGGAGGGGTCGGGGAGAGGCCACAGTGACCAGGAGGAGCAGGAACTGGGCTCCTCTCCATGGGAAGCCGCGTCTGTGATGGTCTGGGTGCTGTTCCAGCGCCCTCTGCCGGCACAGGGCTGCCAGCACCCTCAGCAGGATCCCAGCTCCTTCTGCTTGCCACAGGCTGACCCTGACCCCCTCCTCCGGACCCCCACCCCATAACACACGGCCTGACCCTGCTCCCATCCCCCCCTTCACAGGGCATGACCCCGATCACCCTGACACCTCTCCAAAAGGGCCTGACCCCAACCCGCCGTTTCCTGCAAAGGGCCTGACCCCGAACCCCCTGACATCTAACACCATTGCAGGGGTGACCCCAATTCACCCACCCCAATCCCACCCTCACAGGCCCTGACGAGCTCCCCATACCCCCTCATAGGGCCTGATCCTGACCCCCCAGGGCCTTTCGTTTCCTGCTGCCCCCTCTCCCCATCCCGTGTTCCTACCAGGAACCCGACGCAACTCCGGGATGAAGACCTCTGTCCATCCTCCTCCCTGGCTCCTTTCCAGATCAACTGGCCCTGCTGGCTTCCCAAGCCCCAGGCAGCTCCCACGTGGGCCTGGCTTGGGCTCAAGGTCAGCTGCCCGACCTCAGCGGGGTCGTCCTGGCTTCTCTGTCCCAGCTGGGCTTCTTGGCTTCTGTGGCCCTCTCCTGCCTCCCCACCCCACCCCTCACCCAGAGCTCCTTGGGATGACTCTGAGGGGCTGAGAGCCCCTGCTCCGAGGGCAAGGCCACCTGGGCGGGGTCAGGCCCACGCTGCACACTCAGAGAGCTGGGGCAGCCCCAGTGTCTGGGGAAAGTACCCCGTGGGCAGTTCAATGGCCGGCATGAGGCTGGCCTCGCTCCCACCCAGCAAAGGAGGAAAGACTGAGGCTGCCGGTGCCACAGCTCACTAGGCTAATCCTCTGCCTGCGGAGCCTGCACACCAGGTTCTGGCCCCGGATGGGGTGCCGGAATCCTTCCGGGTTGCTCCTCTTCCACTCCAGACTCTGCTGTGGCCCGAGAAGGCAGTGGAGGATGGCCCAAGTCCTTGACCCTGCACCCACATGGGAGACCAGGAGGAAACACCTGGCTCCTGGCTTCAAATCTGTGCAGAGCGCCACCCATAGTGGTCATTTGCGGGGTGAACCAACAGAAGGAGACCTTTCTCACTGTCTCTCTCTCGCGCGGTCTAACTCTGCCTATAAAAAAAAAAAAATAGGACAGAGGCTTTGTCAAGGCCTGGAAAACAAGCGCACCCAGGCCAAGGGCGCTCGGATCCCAGTTGTTGAGTTTCTGACCCTCCGCTGAGCAGGTTAAGGGGCTCCCCCAGAGCGAGCCTGCCGGGTGCAGGGCAGAACCCCGGGGCAGCAGCCAGCGTGTGGCCCAGTGCTGAAGATGGCCTCTCCTGGCCCGAGTGCCTGGGTGGACACCAGCTCTGGCTCTGACCCAGCTCCTTGCCAATGACATGGGACCGTCTGCCCTGACCGGGTTCCTGTCACTCACAGGGAGTCCTGGATGGAGACACCGGGTCCTGGTCTCAGCCCTGGCCCCTGAGGCTGCTGTGGGCGCTGCCCCTGCTGCTGTCCATGTCCCTGGGGATCACAAATGCACTCTGCATACAATTCTACAGCAGCAAAGCGAGGACAGAGGTCAGGCAGCAGTGGACTGAGCTGTCACAGGGCCTTGAAGAATCCCCGGAAGGACCACACAGGACAGAAATCCACAGAGGGGGTGGGACGGGAGGGCAGAGAGCACAGAGCTCCGTCAGGACCAGGGCTGCTTATCCCATTCCCGCCCATCACGGGCCCCATCCGGGTCCCAAGCAGCCCCCAGAGAGGCCCCGGGGGAGTGGAAGGGATGGATCCTGGGAGATGTCCCACACACTTCCTGTGGAAGCCCTGGGCACAGACACAGAGCCGGGGGAGCACAGAGGACACTGACCACAGCCTATGCCAGGTGTCCCCTTAGGCGTCCATGTTGTGGGCCCTTGGTCCCCAGGGTGGCAGGCTGGGGAGCTGTGTGATCTGTAGGTGGGAGGTCCTGGGCTCACTTGGGACGGTATGTGGGACTCCAGGCTCTCTGTCCCTCTTTGATTCTGGTTCTTTCATTGCTTTTAATTCTTTAAGACTTTTTTATTTATGTTGAAAGTCAGGGTTACAGAGAGAGAAGGAGAGAAAACCTCCATCTGCTGATTCACCCCCGAAATGACACATCAGCCGGGGTGGGAGCCAACGCCAACAGCCAGGAATTTCACCTGGGTCTCCCACGTGGGTGCAGAGACCCAACCCTTGGTCCATCTCCCGCTGCTTCCCCAGGCCGTTGGCAGGGAGCCGGTGCGACCAGGATCTGATGTAATTCAATCACCACTCTCCATGCATGGTGACCACACCTGAGCTCACACAGGAGCCATGAACTTGAACTCCAACACGATTTCTTCACAAAGGGCCAGCGCCAGGTGTTTGGTTACAGAGACCAAAGCTGATGCAGACTGGGACCTTGGTCTCAGCCCTCGTCTCCCCAAACCCAGCGAGGATGACGGGGACAACGATGATGAGAAGACAGGTGGGAGCCTCCCCCGGGCCATCAACCTGAGCCCTCCTTTGTCCGAAGCCTTCACGTCTTCATCCGTTGCATCTTCCCCACAGCCTGTGGGGCTGAGCCTCCTGCTGGCGGCACCGGGTCTGGATGCTGGTGAAACACAGCCTGGCCTCGCTGCTCTCCCAGCTCCAAGGACACTAAAGGCTGGGGAGGCCAGGAGCAGCTCTGGGCTCAGCTCGCTCTGCTCTTGCCCTGGCTCCTCCCATCCCTGCACCTGCTGGGCCCTGACCCAGCTCAGCTCTGCCCCAGCTGCCCCCTCCCTGCCACCTGGGGTCTCCTCCCAACCCTGTCCTGGTCCTGCCAGCTCTGAGCTAAGCACACAGAGGGAGCAGGGGCCCGGGAGGGAGAGACGTCTACCAGGTTCTGGGCACAGTCAGCTCTCCTGGCAGGAGAATGCAGGGTGCTGAGACCCCACCCCAGGCGGCCCCTCTGCAGCAGACAGGACGGGGTGGCTGTGCCTGGGCGCGCTCCCCTCCAGAAACAGCTTTTATTGTTGGGGTCAAGGCAGGAAATGGGGTCCCAGTGCACAGGGCTCAGGGGCTGAGCAGGGAGGCCCATCCAGGCCTAGAGGAAGGTGAGGCGGGTGGAGGCAGGGACCCCACAGCTCTCCTTGTGCTCCTCAAACAGCCGCTCCAGGGCGTCCATGTAGAGCCTGTGGTAGTGGTCCACTTGCTCCTGGCTGGGGCTGCTGCACTGGGGCACGGGGATGGGGCTGCCCACTGCAGGGGAGGGAGACACGGGTGAGCCAGAGCTGCCACTGGCTGTGTCGCCCACGGCAGCCTCCTCCCTGCAGATGGGACTCACCCACGGTGGTGATGGGCACGGGCAGGGGCAGCAGACCCCGGGAGTTGGGTGAGAAGAGACCACGGCCCCAGAAGATGCAGGGAGGAAAACCAACGATCTTCTTGAAGATGACCTGGCACAGGTACTGCCAGGAGCCTTCGGGGAAATTCACACCTTTGAAGGTGTCGTTCTCCCCAAAGGAGTACACAGGCACCAGGGCGGCCCTGGAGGCGAGGAAGAGAGAGGACGCTGCTCAGGGTCCTAGATGGCCACACCAGCACCTGGGGGCAAAAATCCCCTCCCCTGTCTCCTGAGGCCACTTTTCAAGCTCTGGAAGCTCTTATGTTTGCCCGGAAAGTTCTGGAAGGAAGCCTCAGCTGTCTTGACCAATGGCTGTGTAGTGGGATTGGTGTATTCATGTTCTCACTCAGTGTTTACAGCTGCAGCCTGGTGGAAAGGCATGTGACAGCCCTGTGTACAGGTCAAGGTCAAGTCCAAGGCTTTGTCTCTGAGACAGGGTCACAAGGAGAACCCAGGGCTCTGGGCCCAATGTCCTTGCTGGTTTCCGTCTGAGGCTGCTCAGTGAGGAGGAGAAGTGGGCACAGCCCAGGTCTGAGAATGTGGCATCAGGGCCGCCAGGTGCATCCTGGTGCAGGGTGTGCTGTCAGCCCTGGAGAGCGTTATGTCTGCTGCAGGTATTCTGAGGTCTGACCCAGGACCCAGCCCAGCCTTGGCTCCTGCAACCCACTCACCCGTGCCTCAGCGCCAGGCGCACGAAGCCTTTGTGACTTTTGAGTGCGAGGCAGTTCTGCCCTTGTGCCGTGTACAGGGACTCCTGGGCACCCCCGATGACAATGACCACCGCCTGGCCCCGCTGGGGCTGAGACAGCACAAAGTCCAGGCTGCGCCGGCTCACGGGACGCAGTCCTGTGTTGTGTGCAGTGGGGAGCGGTCACCACTCCCTCAGTGGTTCTCCCGAGTCCCTCACCACCCCCATTATCAAGGGAAAAGGGTTCCCCACTCCTCCTTTTCCAACCCCCCAGCCCCACCCCGTGCTCAAGGAGAGCATGGCCAGAGCTCAGGACAGGTGTGGAGTCCTGGTGGGGAACACCCTGGCCAGGGACTGTCTCCTGCCCTTTAGCCTGGGGCTCACCAACAGCCATGATGTAGTCACGGAAGAGTGGAAGATAGAAGAGACCGGCCAGTGTGGCTAGCCAGGGCTGCAGCCCCGGGAAGTGCCGGGAGAAGTCATTACACTCGGTGGTGAAATTACAGAAGGCTCCGGTGCACATGATGCCATGGGGGTGGGATCCCAGCACGTAGTTCTGGCTGGGGGGCAGCTCTGCTGTCTTCACCAGCTGCAGGAGTGGAGGGAGGCAGAGAGGGGAGACAGCAGCTGCAGGTGCTGCCTCTGCCCCTGCTGACTTCAGAGGTCAAGGCCCTGGGATGGGGTCAGGGGCACCTCTCCACCCTGCCCCTCTGTGAGCCTAGGCATCGGGTTCAGGCTGCAGGACTGGGAAGGGGGATCAGGTGCAGATAAGTGGGGTGGGGAAGGGGGAGGAGGCGTCTCTGGGGAGGTGACCCCTCACCTTGATAGGAAAGTAATCCCTTTGGTGTTTCCAAATCGTCCATCTTTTTATCCACACAATCTGTCTTCCCCCTGCGGGAGCAGATGCGGCTGGCAGAGTTCCCAAGCACCCTCCCCATCTCTCCCCTCCTGGAAACCTGCCCAGAGCTCACCTTGGCTGGGTGTGTCCCGGTCCAGGTAGATCCACATCAGGTAGAGAACAGACAGAGACCAGAGCCGTGTGAAGAGGAGGAGGAAGAGAAGAATCATGGCGAAAGGGACTGGGGAACAGTGAAGAAGAAAAATGAATTTTCGGGACCCCCAGTTCTGTAGCCACAAAACCCGTCTTTCACCTGCAGGGATCCCCTGGCAGGGCCACCCGCCCTGTCCAGTCCCCAGGTGTCCAAGCCTCCCACAATGCGATCCTCTCTCCAATGCCCTCTCCCTGGGCAGAGCCCCCACACCTTCCCCTTATTCTCACCTAGGAACAGAAAAGCAAACACATAGTGGAAGACGCCCACTACTTCCAGCCACTGCTTCTGCAGGGTCTTCCCGGGGCCATGGGGCATAGCGGCTGGGGAGACATCCATCTTGGTAGCCATCTCTGCCTGCAGGGCTCCAGGTGGGGTCACCTGTGTCCCCTCTCCAGGGTCCAGGCAGTGGCTGGGGAGATGCGTAGATCGGGAGCCCCAGAAGCGTCCAGGCTCCCTCTGAGACTGATCTCTGAAAGTCTTGGCTCTGTCAGTGTGGGCTGACCCTGGGAGGAGGGGGTGGGTGTGGGGGTGTGCAGGGGAGGGGCAGCACCTGTGCAGGGATGCAGGGAGTGGCCATGCAGATGATCAGCCTGTCTACTGGGCCCCATGTGCAGTTGGTTGCAGCCGCCAACTGAAACAGGTTGAGCACTAGGTTGAGTGGTTCCCTCTCTTCAGATCTCTGGGAATGTCCAGTCTCCCCCAGGTTACACTGCAGGCCCCGAGATGCCCGGGACCCCTCCCACCATGCACACCAACACACCAACCCCGGGAATTCTCTCCTTTACTTTTCCCAGTCTTACTTCCCCTGCAGTGTAAGAGGGGCCTCCCTGGGGACACACAGTGGCCACCGACCACATAGGAGAGAACCAGGAAGGGAGACCATCGCGGGCGTCTGCTCCTGGGGCTGCTGCCTGAGCCACTCCGAGTTGAACGCAGACATCACGTCCACTGTGTCCATCTGCATCCGGACTGACGGCAGGTGCACCAGCAGTCACCAGGATCCCCCGGCCCCACCCTACACCAGTAGCAAGATGGAGACAGATACAGGGCTGGGGCATTGGCCTAGGCCCAGCTCTGCCTGGGCAGGGGTGCAGCATGGTGGCAGGTGGTACCATTGGTCTTTTGGGTTTCTCTGCAGTGCCCTTCCCCCCATCAGCCCTGAGCCTTCACCCCTGCCCTCCTGAGGGTGTCTGCATCTGGTAGCTCAGGGCACCTGGCCTTGCTCCTGCATGCTTTGATCTGACCTTCTCCTTTTCCCTTACTTCCCTCCCTCTGGCTCTGCTGCACAGACCCAGGCTGTTGCAGTTGATTTGTTCTGAGCATGGTGGGGGCAAGAGGCACGGAATCACCACACAGACCCTGGGAGTCGGGTGAAAGCAGGCCAGAGGTGAGCAGCCTGCAGACTCGTTTATTTCAGTTGGTACAGCAGCTTATATTGTCAAGGCAGCCAATCCAGTCAAGGGGCAGTTTATGCTCTAACCAATCACAGCCTGTTGATAGTTAGTATCTGAAACCATCCAATCACAGCCTGTTGCCAGGCAGTCTCCATTGTCAGGTGGGTTTCAAAGCCATTCCTTAGTAACTGATGCTCACTTGCCATTGGCCATCTTGGCATGGCCTTCTCATTCCACCATATTTCCCCCCTTTCCTTTATTTTTGAGCAACAGGAGGCATGATTCTTGGCCATACCATTGTTGACCCCGTTTCCATGTGGTCTCCCTACATGGCAGTGCCTGTCTTAGGTTTTCTCCCAGGGGATCTTACTGTCATTGACTAACCAGCGCTCAAAACAGGAGACCACAGGAGTTCTGGCTCAGATAGGGGTAGGAATGAGGAACAATGGTAATCAGGAATGGCATGACTACAAGCAGGCTCTGGGCCATTTGAGTGGCTGACCAGAGCTAGTGGGGTATAAAAAAGCAACGGGCATGGCTATGGGAAGTTTTTCAGGGTAGGATGATAGGGCAGGTGGGTTTGCTAACAAGGTGGGCTCTCAACCTTGTTCAGCTGGTTCTGGTTGGCTGTCAGTTGCAGGCTTGATGTTTCTGGCTGGTACCCAAATGGGCTGTCCCACATTCTCTGGAAACACACAAGCATATCCTCAACCCTTGGTTAGCAGAAGCCTTTTTACAGGCGTTGGAATCCAGGGTCTGAATTTTGTGTCCACTCCTACATTAATGGCAAACATGTGGGTAGGATGGGGTCTAGCGGCTGCTCTGAGAGCCTGGCGTGCCCGAGGACCCTCACTGGTTGCAGATGGGCTACCCTCCCGTGGGTTATTTTCTCGAGGTCCTCTGTGTTGATCCCACAAGTATTTGGGGGGTGACTAACTAGGCATTGCTACCTTGTTTCCTACCTTGTTTGCTACCTTGTTTACTACTTTGTTTGCTGCATTGTCTGCTACTTTGTTTGCTACATTGTTGGCTACATTGTCATTTTCACTGTCTGAGCTCTCTCCCTAAGTCATCAACCGTTGCCTGTGAGGCAGAGACCTGGAGTGACAGGCTCTTATCACTCACAGATTCACTATGTTTGGTAATCTGCCTGGGATTCTGAGAGGGGGTATCCTTCCCATGTTTGAGTGTTTAAGAGCAGCATGCCACGCCAACTCTAGCCAAACGAAAGACACCCACAGCACTGCTGCCATAACAAAACATATCCTAGCACCTCAGCGGCTGATGGCATTCTGCAGGGGGTTCCCTACATTAGACGAACAGACAGTGGTGTATCAGATCATCCGTATGTCCTGTGCTAAGTGGGGGACTTCCTTGATTCGTTAGGTCAAGGCCGTATGCCCACACGGTGTCTCTAGAGCGTCACGTCTCTTGAGTGAGGGAAGATGACTTGGTTCCGAATTCTGGGATGACCAGTCCCTTATGTGAATTCAACAGTAAAACCGAATGTAAAAGCAGGAGGTAAGAAGTGGCGGTATGATTCTGGGTGGTGTGTGCCTAACCTGGGGTCACTTAGACTGAGGACAAGAACAAGGAAAGGGGCATGGAGGGGGTTCTGTGCTGTGCTCACCCTCACAGAACCGAGCAGCACAGGAAACACCGAGGGGCCTACTTGCCGAAATCCAGGGGTGACTTCGCTGAGTCCAAAACGCTGTCTCTCAGTCACGATTCGTGCCATGTTGCTGTTAATTCATTCTGAGAGGAGGAGCGAGGTGTGGGCAAGAGCTGAGGGGTCACCACACAGACCCCGGGAGTCGCATGAAAACAGGCCAGAGCTGAGCAGCCCGCAGACTCATTTATTTCAGTGGGTACAGCAGCTTACATAGCCAAGGCAGCCAATCCAGTCAAGGGGCAGTTTATGCTCTAACCAATCACAGCCTGTTGCCAGGCAGGCTCCATTGCCAGGTGGGTTCCGAAGCCATTCCTGAGTAACTGACGCTCACTTGCCAGCAGCCATTTGGCATGGCCTTCTCATTCCACCGCACTTAAAGACGTATCTATCTATTTGAGAGGCAGAGTTACAGAGAAAGGGAGAGACAGAGAGCTGAGCTGATCTGAAGCCAGGAGCCAGGGGTTCCTTCTGGGTCTCCCACACGGGTGCAGGGCCCAAGCACTTAGCCAACCTCTATTGCTTTCCCATGCACATCAGAGGGAGCTGGACAGGAAGAGGAGCAGCCAGGACTCAAACTGGTGCCCACGTTGTTGTGGGCTGGGTTAGGCTCAAACTCCTATCTCAGCTTCTTGCCTTTGGCTGAGAGAAATTCTAAGTGCAGGCTCAAACACGACATTCAGTATGATAGCGTGATAAGGTTTATTTAGAAAGTGAGAAGATACTTGGGAACCTGAGGCTTTATCAAGGGAGACTGGGCCATGGAGGGGCAATGCGGACTCCATACCAGCCTTTCTCTGGTCCAGGAGGGGAGAGAGCCCCCTCCCCTTCGCAAGGATTATTCATTTCTAAAAGGGAATGGGGGCCAGTGCTGTGGCATAGCAGGTAAATCTGCCTTCTATAGTGCCGGCCTTCCATATGGGTGCCAGTTCAGGTTCTGGCTGCTCCATTTCTGCTATGGCCTGGGAGAGCCGTGGAAGATGGCCCAAGTCTTTAGGCCTCTGCATCCACATGGGAGACCTGGAAAAACCTCCTGACTCCTGGTTTTGGATCAGCCCAGCTCCAGTGGTTGTGGTCATTTGGGGAGTAAACAGGCTGATGGAAGACTTTCTCTCTCTCTCTCTCCATACCTCTTCTTCTCTTCCTCTGTAACTCTGACTTTCAAATAAATAAATAAATCTTTGAAAAGGAAAAAAGGGGAGGGGAGGGGTTACTGGGTCTGATTGACAGCTGGGTGAGTACGGATGGGAATACGTGGGCTGGAGAGGTGTGGTCTCCAGCTCATGAACTAGCGACCTCCTTGACTTTTCCTACTTCACTCCCCACTCAGAGATCCTGGTCCCTTAATCTTAAGCAGATGCTGCAGAACACAGACTCGTCTTAGTCTCCGTGTCTACTTCCTGCTGATCGTGGGTGCAGACCCCGCCTGTCTTGGGTCTGGAAATCTCTTCTGTTTCATCTAATGAGCTGGAGAATTTTCAGTCACTGCCAATGGCTGGGTTGCTCTCAGGGTCATTACAACTCTCAGAAGTTGAATTCTGAAACGCACAAGATTATCAATCAGCATGAACAAAACAAAGCTGCAAGTGGAGTGATTGGCCTCTCCCTGCATCCTGAGCTCTGACATGCAGGCGCTGCCCCTCCCCTGCATACCCCCACCCCTGCATTGCCCCTCCCAGGGCCAGCCTAGACTGAGGGACGCAGGACATCACGGTCAGTGTCAGAGGGACTGGGCATTCCTGGGGCTCCAGACACAGGCATCTCCCCTGGACCCTGGGAGAGGGGACATCTGTGACCCCACATGGACCCTGTAGGCAGAAGGAAGCTACTGGGATGGACATCTTCCCAGCCCTTGGGCCCCTCCACCCTGTGAAGACCTTGAGAAGCAGTGGCTGGAAGCAGTGGGTGCCTTCAGCCATGTGCTGACTTATGTCAGGTGAGGAGGAGGGGAGGCAGCACTAGCCGGGAGAAGGGATGCAGGCAGCATGGCTGCGCCGCTGGGCAGGAAACTGCATAGATGGGCAGGCACAGGACACAGGACATGCCACAGCCCGGCAGAGGAGCAGGGCTGAAGAACTGCGGGTCCCAGGTGACCTCGTTTTTGTTTTTTTTTCTTGCCCTTCTCAGCCCCTTTTTGCTTCCTTCTTCTCCTCCTCCTCCTCTTCACACGGCTCTGGTCTTCGTCTGTTCTCTAACATGATGAGGCTCTACCTGGACCGGGACACACCCAGCCAAGGTGAGCTCTGGGCAGGGCTCCAGGTGGGCAGAGGTGGGGAGGGTGCCTCAGGAACTCTGCCAGCCACATCTCTGCCTACAGGGGGTAGGCAGTTTGTGTGGCCAACGACCTGGGCCATTTGGAAACACCAAAGGGATTACTTTCCTATCAAGGTGTGGGGTCATCTCCCCAGAGACGCCTCCTCCCCCTTCCACCCCACTCCCTGCACCTGCTCCCCCTTCCATATCTGCAACCTGAGACCCCCTGCCTAGGCTCACAGAGGGGCAGGGTGGAGAGGTGCCCCTGACCCCATCCCAGGGTCTTGACCTCTGAAGTCAGCAGGGGCAGAGGCAGCACCTGCAGCTGCTGTCTCCCCTCTCTGCCTCCCTCCTCTCCTGCAGCTGGTGAAGACAGCAGAGCTGCCCCCCAGCCAGAACTACGTGCTGGGGGCCCACCCCCATGGCATCATGTGCACTGGAACCTTCAGTAATTTCCTCACTGAGAGCAATGACTTCTCCCGGCACTTCCCGGGGCTGCAGCCCTGGCTAGCCACGCTGTCTTGTTTATTCTATGTCCCCCAATTCCGAGACTACATCATGATGCATGGTGAGCCTCGCTCTGAATGGGAGGAAGCAGTTCCTGGTTAGAGTGTACCCCACCCCCACCGACACACCCATGTGGACCCCTGGACCGCCCGGACTGTTAGACATGCTCTCCATGGGCATGAGATGTGGGACGGAGAATTAGGGCTTCCCCTTCCCCTGCTAAGGGGCAGGGTGAGGGAATCGGGAGCCACAGAGTGAGTGGTGACTGCACCCCAATGCTCACGACCCAGGACTGTGCCCTGTGAGCCGTCACAGCCTGGACTTTATGCTGTCTCAGCCCCAGTGGGGCAAGGTGGAGGTCATCGTATTTTTGCGGTGCCCAGGAGGCCCTGCTCACGGCCCCAGGGCAGCACGGCCTGGAACTCCTGAATCCCAAAGGCTCTGTGTGCCTGGCACTGAGGCACGGGTGAGTGGGTAACAGGTCTCAACCTGGCCTGGCTTCTCTGAGCCCACACCTCCAGGTCCCTGTGGTGGGGCTGTGAGTTCCCAGAGTGGAGCACTGTCCCCTGCACTTGGATGCTGTCAGTCATGCTGCTGAGTCTCGGTGCTGGACACTGTCCCTGTCCATTCACCTCCCTAGGAAGACACTGGTTCAGACTGAAACAAGGTGGTTCATTTGGTCCAGAAGCCCTGGGTTCTCTTCCCAAGTCCATCTAGAGGGGAACCCTTGGACTTGACCTTGACCTGTACACAGGGCTGACACCTGCCTTGCCACCAGGCTGCAGCTGCAAACACTGAGTGAGAACATGAGTATGCCAAGCCCACTACACAGCCATTTGTCAGGACAGCTGAGGCTTCCTTCCAGAATGTTCTATGCAGACATAGCCACATGTTTCCAAAGACCTTGGGAAGTGGCCTCAGGAGACAGGGAAGGGAGTCACAGACCCAAGGGCTTTGCAAGGGCAGACCAGGATCTTGAGCAGCGTCTGCTTTTTTCCTTGCCCCTCCAGGGCCGCCCTGGTGCCTGTGTAACAGGGAGGAATGATACCTTCAGATGCAAGGCTTTCCCCAAACGCTCCTGGCAGTACCTGTGCCAGGTCACCCGCAAGAGGGTCACCAGCCTATCTCCCTGCATCTTCTGGGGCCGTGGACTCTTCTCGTCCAACTCCCGGGGTCTGCTGCCCCTGCCCGTGCCCATCACCACCGTGGGTGAGTGCTCATCTGCAGGGAGGAGGCTGCGTGGGCAGCACGGCCAGCGGCAGCTCTGGCTCACCTGTGTCTCCCTCCCCTGCAGTGGGCGGCCCCATCCCCGTGCCCCAGTGCAGCAGCCCCAGCCAGGAGCAAGTGGACCACTACCACAGGCTCTACATGGACGCCCTGGAGCGGCTGTTTGAGGAGCACAAGGAGAGCTGTGGGGTCCCTGCCTCCACCCGCCTCACCTTCCTCTAGGCCTGGCGCTGCCTCCCTGCTGAGTTGGAACCTACTGATGTTAGGGTAAAAGGGAGAGAGTCCACTGATCACTGCACCTGTCCTCCCTGTTCTATAGGGTGTATTCCACGGCTGGCTGGCTGCCCGTGGCTGTCTTAGATGGAGCATCCACAGACAAGTACTTGCTGTCAAACTGGCCTCAATGTGGCCTCAGTGGCCCCAGGCAACAGACAGATTTTTAAAACTGGCTTTGTGAGGCCTTGCAGGAGCTCCCACTCTGACGACAGAAGATCGCGCTAGGGCGTTTTCCTGCCCATAGCAGCTTCCCGAGAGAAACAGGAGAAGACGTCAGGGGAACGGGGCGGCCATGAAGCCCAACAGCCTGACCATGATAACAGCAAAGGCTTCACTCGTCTGTTGGCTTGTCGAGCGGCATCTGAGGTCTGTGGTTGGCTCACACGAGTAGGCGGCCTTATCCTCCGTGTGCATCTGTGGGACTCAAGGGGTAAAAGTTTAATCCTTGACAAATGCACCCAGCTTGGCACAGCCTGTCACTCGACTGCAGGAGGACTGCTCAGCAGCAGCTGGTGAGAGCCCTGCCACTCGGGCTGTAGCTGGCGGGGAGAGAGCCTCTTCCACTCGTGTCCACCTGCGTCTCCTAGTGCCGGCACTGGGGCTGTGGGCGACTTTTGGGATCTGACCCTGGCAGGATTTTGCTCCCACACCCCATGGGAACCTTTCACCGCTGACCTAGATTGATAACCTGCTTTATCTGATCTCCAGTTCTGAGTCAAAGGTGTCACAGGTGAGAAAGGGCTTCTGATAGCACATTTCAAACAGACCCAGTAGTAAACGGTGTCAGGTGTCATTCTCCTCCCGGGGATGGGTCGTCTATGCCATGTGTCTGAGGTCTCCCTGGCCATAGCAGAGAGCTAGATCGAAAGTGGAGCAGCTGGGTCTTGAACCCGGTGGCCATATGGGATGTCAATGCTTCTAGCCAGGGTGTTAATCAGCTGAGACTCAGCATCCGCCCTTCTCCCTTTCCCCTCCTCCTCACCGTCCTTCTTCCCTCCATCTCTTTCCCTCTCCCCCACCATGTCCTTCTCCCCTCCCTCTCCTTCCGTCTCCCCCTCCCCTCCCTTCTTCCTCCCCATCTCACTCCCTCTCTCCCTCTCCCTCCCCATACCTCAGGCTACCCTTCTTCCTCCCCCTCCCCCTCCCCCCCTTCTCCCTCTCCCTCTCCCTCTCCCTCTCCCTCTCCCTCTCCTTCTCCCTCTCCTTCTTCCTCTCCCTCTCCTTCTCCCTCTCCTTCTCCCTCTCCCCTCTTTCAAATAAAAATAAAACAAATCTTTAAAACAGCAACAAGAGGACATGGCAGCCCGTGGCAGCTTCTGTGCACTGGAGACGTGAACTGGCTGATGGGGGGGGGGGGGATGTGTCAATCCTCAGGTGTGTCCCAGCACAGCAGTCACAGCCCACCTTCAGAAATGTGTGAGGCTGGGCCGTGTGTTGGTTTGGGGTTAGGCAACCAGGTGCCTGGCTGTCCTCAATCCCCTTGGGTGACCCTGGATAAATGACCAATGGGGTGTTGCTGTCCCTGTCCCTGTGATGGGCTGCGCAGAACTTGCCTCCCCAAAACTCAGGCAGGCGTGGGAACCGTCACGACTGAGAAGTTGCTGGATTAAGGGTGAGAGGTGATCTGATTGTGGTGGGCAGGAGGTGGAGCCAGTGGGAGGTCTGAGGGTCAGAGACCGGGGCTTGCCCTGGCCAGGTGGTTCTCATGAGAGGGTCCTTAATGTTGGAGCTGAAGTTGCGCCTGGCTGCAGGTCCTTCCCACCAGCCACGGCTCCACACACAGCTGACGCTGAACCATACCACTGAGCTGCAAGCTCCTCCCAGTGGTTTAGTTAAAAGATTAAAGTGAAGACTAGCATGAGCCCCAAACGCAGAAATAGATTGGAGTCTCTCCTTCCTTCATCATAGACCCCTTGAGCTCCTTCCACGCGTCAAGAACTGAACGAAGTGCCAGAGGTGCAGACAGCCGGGACACCCTGTCCTCCAAGAGTTCAAGGCCGTGCTCCTTGGTTTTTCCACTCTGTCCTCAGATTCACAGAGGTCCTGGGGGAGCCCTGCCCACCCTGACTGCAGAAGGCATGAGAGAGCCCTCAGCTGTGCCTGCTCTCACCCAGGGCAGGTGTCCCCTTGAGAGCTGGAGGCCACCAAGAAAGTCAAGACCGGCCCCCCCAGGTGGGGAACTGCCCAGGTGGACAGGTCGCTGATGAGGAGAGAGAAGGGGCTGCAAGAGGACTGGGCTGGTGTGGTGGAATGAGAAGGCCATGCCAAATGGCCACTGGCAAGCGATCTTAAGTTACTCTGGAGTGGCTTTGAACCCACCTGGCAACGGAGCCTGCCTGGAAACAGGCTGTGATTGGTTAGGGCATAAACTGCCCCTTGACCGGATTGGCTGCCTTGGTTATTTCAGCTGCTGTACCCACTGAAATAAACGAGTCTGCGGGCTGCTTGCCGCTTTCACCCAATTCCCAGGGTCTGTGTGGTGACACTGTGCCTCTGGCCCCCATCACGAACCTCTCAGAATGAATCCACCTCAACATCTGGCGCCCATGTGACTGAGAGAGAGACAGCATGTCAGACTCGGCAAGGTCCCCCCTGGATTTTGGCAAGAAGGTCCCCCCTCGGTTTTTTCTGTGCTGCTCGGTTCTGGGAGGGTGAGCACAATACCCCCTCCTGTGCCCCTTTCCTTGTCCTTGTCCTCGGTCTAAGTGAGCCCAGGTTAGCACACACCGCCCAGAAGCGTACGCTGCTTCTCGGCTCCTCCTTTTACTTTCGGTTTGCCCAGAGAATTCACATAAGGGACTGATCATCCCAGAATTTGGAACCAGGTCAACTTTCCTCACTCAAGAGACATGACGCTCCGGAGACACCGTGTGGGCATACGGCCTTGACCTAACGAATCAAGGAAGTCCCCCACTTAGCACAGGACATACGGATGATCTGATACACCACCTTCTGTTTGTCTAACATAGGGAACCCTCTGCAGAATGTCATCAGCCGCTGAGGTGCTAGGAATTTGCGTTGTTATGGCAGCAGTGCTTGGGTGTCTTTCCATTGGATAGAGTTGGCGTGGCACGCTGCTCTTAAACACTCAAACATGAGAAACATACCCCCCTCTCAGAATCCCAGGCAGATTACCAAACATAATGAATTCTTGTGTGATAAGAGCCTCACCATTGTTCCTCTTTCCTACCCCTATCTGAGCCAGAACTCCTGTGGTCTCCTGTTTTGAGCGCTGGTTAGTCAATGACAGGTAAGATCCCCTGGGGGACAACCTAAGACAGGCATTGCCACGTAGGGAGACCACATGGTAATAGGGTCAACAATAGTATGTCCAAGAATCATGCCTCCCGTTGCTCAAAAATAAAGGAAAAGGGGGAAATATGGTGGAATGAGAAGGCCATGCCAAGATGGCCACTGGCAAGTGAGCATCAGTTACTCAGGAATGGCTTTGAAACCCACCTGGCAACGGAGACTGCCTGGCAACAGGCTGTGATTGGTTAGAGCATAAACTTCCCCTTGACCAGATTGGCTGCCTTGACAATATAAGCTGAAGTACTAACTGAAATAAACGAGTCTGCAGGCTGCTCGCCTCTGGCCTGCTTTCACCCGACTCCCAGGGTCTGTGTGATGACTCCGCGCCTCTTGCCCCCACCATGCTCAGAACAAATCAACTGCAACAGCCTGGGTCTCAGCAGCAGAGCCAGAGGGAGGGGAGATAGGGAAACAGAGAAACTCAGATCAAAGTGTACAGGAGCAAGGCCAGGTGCCCTGAGCACCCGGATGCAGAGACCCTCAGGAGGGCAGGGGTGAAGGTTCAGGGCTGGTGGAGGGAAGGGCACTGCAGAGAAACCCCAGGGACCAACGGTACCACCTGCCACCGTGCTGCACCCCTGCCCAGGGAGCGAGCACACACTGGCTCTCCCAGGTAAAAGATTCAGATAAACAAATCAGCACCCGAGTGAAAGAGGCAAAGGGCGGGACCCCAGGCAGCAATTACCATGGTCCTCTCCAGCAGCCACAACATGGAGCCTTCCTGGGGCATTGTGTGTTGTACAGTACAATCCCAAGGTGTGTCCCAACTGACTGCTAAGGGCTGAGCTGTAGCTGGGTCCAGGAGGAGCCTTGGCCTCTGCCTGCTCACCTGAGCAGGTTCCCAGGAGCCAGGTGGAGGGTGTTGTGCTGGGAGGGAGGGGCGAGCCCCTGCTTGCCTTGGCCTGGATCATTGGACCTGCCTTGGGCCCTATCTCACCTGCCCAGACATTAAGGACCCTGGAGTCCTTGTCTGTGTGCCACAGAGGGGATGGGCAGAAACGAGTGCGAGGGAAGCAAAGATGGGTGGTGGGTGGGAGTCCTCCCCCCCTCCTGTGGCCATGGGAGCTCCCTGTCCCCACCTCACCCCCAACCCCCACCATCAGCCACCTGACCCCAGATGCCAGGCTCCTGTAGGAAAGAGCCTCCTTGGCCAGCACTGTGGCGTAGCAGATAAAGTCACTGCCTGCAGTACCAGCATCTCATATAGGTGCTGGTTTGGGTCCCGGCTGCCCCAGTTATGATATAGCTCTCTGCTGTGGCCTGGGAAAGCAGTAGAAGATGGCCCAAACCATAGGCCCCTACACCTTTGTGGGAAACCCAGAGGAAGCTCCTGGCTCCTGGCTTTGGATTGGCAGACTCCAGAACTGGCAGCCATCAGTAGAGTAAATCAGGGGATGGAAGACCTCTCTCTCTCTTTCTCTCTCTCTATCTCTGACTCTCTAACTCTGCCTTTCAATAAATAAATAAAATCTTAAAAATTGGAAAGAAAAAAGAAAAGAGCCCCCACCCCTGCCCCTTCCTGAGAGCAAGGAGAGGGGAGCTGTGGGCTGAGGTCCTGAGGTGGTCGGGTGACTTCCAGTGAGCAGGTGGCTCTTTCCTTCCCCACTGGTGGGGGGGGGGGGATTTCTGGGGTCGCCAGGGAACCCACTTGTGTTCTTAGAACCTGGGAGCAGGGGCTCAGGTCAGCTGGGGATGCAGAGGGTACATGGTGTCCTAGACCTGGCCCAAGGGTCAGGTGCTTGGGCTGTCCCTGGCCTGGGGGCTTCATGTGGTTGGGTACAGGGCTTGCTGAGGGGGGAAAGCAGGCAGGGCCGGGGATCTGGGCAATCCCCCCTCTGGTCTGCCTCTGCTTCATCCCCCTGGGACCTTTCTCCTGGCAAGCACCCAGAGGTGGCTGTCCCACCCCTTAGGCTGAGTGTGCAGAGCCACATCCACTGGCCCAGGAGCCGGGGAGACTGCACTCAGCCTGGCTCTGCCTACGCTGAGTCCCCTGGGCACGATGCTCACCATCCTGGAGCGAGGAACCGGGGAGGTAGGACAGGGGGCTGGCAGGGCCTGGAGAAGGAGGAGAGGCCTCCCAGGAGCAGAGATCCATCCAGCCCTGGGCTCCTCCCAGCCTTTCCCAGGACCCCTTCAGGCTCCCAGGGACTGCAGGTCATGCTCCTTCTTCTCCCAGCCTTGCATGGAGCCCACTGGGCTGAGCACCCACCTACTCCCCATTGGTGCTGGGTGGTAAACCCATAGGCCTGACCTGGCGACATGAACTCAGAGTGGCCTGGGGCAGGGATGCTGTAGATCCCAGTGAAGTTGTGTCCCTGGTACCGGCTGCCTGTGGGGAAGGATCAGATTACAGGGCCAGGGCTGAGCTGCAGGCTTGCACCCCCAAGGCCTCCCTGCTTTCCGCCATTGAAACCCACAGGCTGGCGAGGGCCAGGTGCAGGAGGTTCTGAGCCCCTGCTGAGTGAGGTCTTCCCCTGGGCTCCTGGCTGCCTGTCCCCTTCCCTGCTGGGGACTGACCTCCTGCTCTGGGCTGCACAGGCAGAGCTGGGCCTAGGCTCATGGTGGGCTAGGCCAACGCCCCAGCCCTGTATCTGTCCCCATTTGCTACTGGTGTGGGGTGGGGCCGGGGAACCCGGTGACCGCTGGTGCACCTGCAGTCAGTCCGGATGCAGATGGACACAGTGCACGTGCTGTCTGCGCTCCTCACAGAGCAGCTCAGGGAGCAGCTGTAGGAGAAGACGCCCGCGATGGTGTCCCTTCCTGGTTCTCTCCTATGTGGTCGGTGGCCACTGTGTGTCCCCAGGGAGGCCCCTCTTACACTGCAGGGGAAGGGAGACCAAGAGAAGTAAAGAAGAGAATTCCCGGGGTTGGTGTGTTGGTGTGCATGGTGGGAGGGGTCCCGGGCATCTCCGGGCCTGCAGTGTAACCTGGGGGAGACCGGACATTCCCAGGGATCTGAAGAGAGGGAACCACTCAACCTAGTGCTCAACCTGTTTCAGTTGGCAGCTGACACCACCTGCACATGGGGCCCGGTGGGTGGCTGGCCTGCTTCATAGCCACGCCCTGCAACTCTTGCTCAGGTGCTGCCCCTCCCCTGAACACCCCCACACCCACCCCCTCCTCCCAGGGTCAGCCCACACTGACAGAGCCAAGACTTTCAAAGATCAGTCTCAGAGGGAGCCTGGACGCTTCTGGGGCTCCCGATCCATGCATCTCCCCAGCCACTGCCTGGACCCTGGAGAGGGGACACAGGTGACCCCACCTGGAGCCCTGCAGGCAGAGATGGCTACCAAGATGGATGTCTCCCCAGCCCCTGTGCCTCCTGGCCCTGGGAAGACCCTGCAGAAGCAGTGGCTGGAAGTAGTGGGCGTATTCCACTATGTTTTTTCTTTTCTGTTCCTAGGTGAGAATAAGGGGAAGGTGTGGGGGCTCTGCCCAGGGAGAGGGCATTGGAGAGAGGATCGCATTGTGGGAGGCTTGGACACCTGGGGACTGGACAGGGTGGGTGGACCTGCCAGGGATCCCTGCAGGTGGAGAATGGGAGGTGTGGCTGCAGAACTGGGGGTCCCAAAAATTCATTTTTCTTCTTCACTGTTCCCCAGTCCCTTTCGCCATGATTCTTCTCTTCCTCCTCCTCTTCACACGGCTCTGGTCTCTGTCTGTTCTCTACCTGATGTGGATCTACCTGGACCGGGACACACCCAGCCAAGGTGAGCTCTGGGCAGGGCTCCAGGTGGGGAGAGATGGGGAGGTGCCTCGGGGACTCTGCCAGCTGCATCTCCTCCCGCAGGGGGAAGACAGGTTATGTGGACAAAAAGATGGAAGATTTGGAAACACCAAAGGGATTACTTTCCTATCAAGGTGAGGGGTCACCCTCCCCAGTGAACCTACTCCCCCTTCCCCACCCCATCCCCTGCACCTGCTCCCCCTTCTCTGTCCTGCAGCCTGAGACCCACTGCCTAGGCTCACAGAGGGGCAGGGTGGAGAGGTGCCCCTGACCCCATCCCAGGGTCTTGACCTCTGAAGTCAGCAGGGGCAGAGGCAGCACCTGCAGCTGCTGTCTCCCCTCTCTGCCTCCCTCCTCTCCTGCAGCTGGTGAAGACAGCAGAGCTGCCCCCCAGCCAGAACTACGTGCTGGGATCACACCCCCACGGCATCATGAGTACTGGAGCCTTCTGTAATTTCACCACCGAGTGCAATGACTTCTCCCGGCACTTCCCGGGGCTGCAGCCCTGGCTAGCCACACTGGCCGGTCTCTTCTATCTTCCACTCTTCCGTGACTACGTCATGGCTGTTGGTGAGCCCCAGGCTAAAGGGCAGGAGACAGTCCCTGGCCAGGGTGTTCCCCACCAGGACTCCACACCTGTCCTGAGCTCTGGCCATGCTCTCCTTGAGCACGGGGTGGGGCTGGGGGTTTGGAAAAGGAGGAGTGGGGAACCCTTTTCCCTTGATAATGGGGGTGGTGAGGGACTCGGGAGAGCCACTGAGGGAGTGGTGACCGCTCCCCACTGCACACAACACAGGACTGCGTCCCGTGAGCCGACACAGCCTGGACTTTGTACTGTCTCAGCCCCAGCGGGGCCAGGCGGTGGTCATTGTCATCGGGGGTGCCCAGGAGTCCCTGTACACGGCCCCAGGGCGGAACTGCCTCGCACTCAAAAGACACAAAGGCTTCGTGCGCCTGGCGCTGAGGCACGGGTGAGTGGGTTGCAGGAGCCAAGGCTGGGCTGGGTCCCGGGTCAGACCTCAGAATACCTGCAGCTGACATAGCGCTCTCCTGGGCTGACAGCACACCCTGCACCAGGATGCACCTGGCGGCCCTGATGCCACATTCTCAGACCTGGGCTGTGCCCACTTCTCCTCCTCACTGAGCAGCCTCAGACGGAAACCAGCAAGGACATTGGGCCCAGAGCCCTGGGTTCTCCTTGTGACCCTGTCTCAGAGACAAAGCCTTGGACTTGACCTTGACCTGTACACAGGGCTGTCACCTGCCTTGCCACCAGGCTGCAGCTGTAAACACTGAGGGAGAGCATGAATACGCCAAGCCCACCACACAGCCTTTGGTCAAGACAGCTGAGGCTTCCTTCCAGAACTTTCCGGGCAAACATAAGAGCTTCCAGAGCTTGAAAAGTGGCCTCAGGAGACAGGGGAGGGGATTTTTGCCCCCAGGTGCTGGTGTGGCCATCTAGGACCCTGAGCAGCGTCCTCTCTCTTCCTCGCCTCCAGGGCCGCCCTGGTGCCTGTGTACTCCTTTGGGGAGAACGACACCTTCAAAGGTGTGAATTTCTCCAAAGGCTCCTGGCAGTACCTGTGCCAGGTCATCTTCAAGAAGATCGTTGGTTTTCCTCCCTGCGTCTTCTGGGGCCGTGGTCTCTTCTCACCCAACTCCTGGGGTCTGCTGCCCCTGCCCGTGCCCATCACCACCGTGGGTGAGTCCCATCTGCAGGGAGGAGGCTGCCGTGGGCGACACAGCCAGCGGCTGCTCTGGCTCACCCGTGTCTCCCTCCCCTGCAGTGGGCAGCCCCATCCCCGTGCCCCAGTGCAGCAGCCCCAGCCAGGAGCAAGTGGACCACTACCACAGGCTCTACATGGACGCCCTGGAGCGGCTGTTTGAGGAGCACAAGGAGAGCTGTGGGGTCCCTGCCTCCACCCACCTCACCTTCCTCTAGGCCTGGATGGGCCTCTCCGCTCAGCCCCTGAGCCCCGTGCACTGGGACCCCAGCTCCCGCCTTGACCTCCCCCCCAATAAAAGCTGTTTCTGGAGGAGAGTGTGGCCAGGCACAGCCACCCCATCCTGTCTGCTGCAGAGGGGCCGCCTGGGGTGGGGTCTCAGCACCCTGCATTCTCCTGCCAGGAGAGCTGACTGTGCCCAGAACCTGGGAGACGTCTCCCCCTCCCGGGCCCCTGCTCCCTCTGTGTGCTTAGCTCAGAGCTGGCAGGACCAGGACAGGGTTGGGAGGAGACCCCGGGGGGCGGGGAGGGTGTAGCTGGGGCAGAGCTGATCTGGGTCAGGGCCCAGCAGGTGCAGGGGTGGGAGGAGCCAGGGCAAGAGCAGAGCGAGCTGAGCCCAGAGCTGCTCCTGGCCTCCCCAGCCTTTAGTGTCCTTGGAGCTGGGAGAGCAGCGAGGCCAGGCTGTGTTTCACCAGCATCCAGTGCTGGTGCCGCCAGCAGGAGGCTCAGCCCCACAGGCTGTGGGGAGGATGCAACGGATGAAGACGTGAAGGCTTCGGACAGAGGAGGGCTCAGGTTGATGGCCCGGGCGAGGCTCCCACCTGTCTTCTCGTCATCGTTCCCCGTCATCCTTGCTGGGGCTCAGGGAGACGAGGGCTGAGACCAAGGTCCCAGTCTGCATCAGCTTTGGTCTCTGTAACCAAACACCTGGCGCTGGCCCTTTGTGAAGAAATCGTGTTGGAGTTCAAGTTCATGGCTCCTGTGTGAGCTCAGGTGTGGTCACCATTGCATGGAGAGTGGTGGATTGAATTACATCAGATCCTGATCACACCAGCTCCCTGCCAACGGCCTGGGGAAGCAGCGGGAGATGGACCAAGGGTTGGGTCTCTGCACCCATGTGGGAGACCCAGGTAAAATTCCTGGCTGTTGGCTTTGGCTCCCACCCCGGCTGATGTGTCATTTCAGAGGTGAATCAACAGATGGAGGTTTTCTCTCCTTCTCTCTCTGTAACCCTGACTTTCAACATAAATAAAAAAGTCTTAAAGAATTAAAAGCAATGAAAGAGGCCGGTACCGTGGCTCAATAGGCTAATGCTCCACCTGTGGCGCCGGCACACCGGGTTCTAGCCCTGGTCGGGGCGCCAGATTCTGTCCTGGTTGCCCCTCTTCCAGGCCAGCTCTCTGCTGTGGCCCGGGAGGGCAGTGGAGGATGGGCCAAGTGCTTGGGCCCTGCACCCCGTGGGAGACCAGGAGAAGCACCTGGCTCCTGGCTTTGGATCAGTGTGGTGCGCCGCTGTGGCGGCCATTGGAGGGTGAACCAACGGCAAAAGAAGACCCTCCTCTCTTTCTCTCTCTCTCTCACTGTCTACTCTGCCTGTCAAAAAAAAAAAAAAAAAAAAGCAATGAAAGAACCAGAATCAAAGAGGGACAGAGAGCCTGGAGTCCAAATACCGTCCCAAGTGAGCCCAGGACCTCCCACCTACAGATCACACAGCTCCCCAGCCTGCCACCCTGGGGACCAAGGGCCCACAACATGATCCTCTACGGGGACACCAGGCACAGGCTGTGGTCAGTGTCCTCTGTGCTCCCCCGGCTCTGTGTCTGTGCCCAGGGCTTCCACAGGAAGTGTGTGGGACATCTCCCAGGATCCATCCCTTCCACTCCCCCTGGAGCCTCTCTGGGGGCTGCTTGGGACCCGGATGGGGCCCGTGATGGGCGGGAATGGGATAAGCAGCCCTGGTCCTGACGGAGCTCTGTGCTCTCTGCCCTCCCGTCCCACCCCCTCTGTGGATTTCTGTCCTGTGTGGTCCTTCCGGGGATTCTTCAAGGCCCTGTGACAGCTCAGTCCACTGCTGCCTGACCTCCATCCTCACTTTGCTGCTGTAGAATTGTATGCAGAGTGCATTTGTGATCCCCAGGGACATGGACAGCGGCAGGGGCAGCGCCCACAGCAGCCTCAGGGGCCAGGGCTGAGACCAGGACCCGGTGTCTCCATCCAGGACTCCCTGTGAGTGACAGGAACCAGGTCAGGGCAGCTGGTCCCGCTGTCATTGGCAAGGAGCTGGGTCAGAGCCAGAGCTGGTGTCCACCCAGGCACTCGGGCCGGGAGAGGCCATCTTCAGCACTGGGCCACACGCCGGCCGCTGCCCCGGGGTTCTGCCCTGCACCCGGCAGGCCCGCTCTGGGGGAGCCCCTTAACCTGCTCAGCGGAGGGTCAGAAACTCAGCAGCTGGGATCCGAGCACCTTGGCCCGGGTGCACTTGCTGTCTGGGCCTTGACAAAGCCTCTGTGCTTCCTCCTTTGCTGGGTGGGAGCGAGCCCAGCCTCCCGCCGGCCACTGCCCTGCCCACCGGATACTTCCCCCAGACACCGGGGCTGCCTGGAGCCCTCTAAGTGTGCAGTGTGGGCCTGACCCCGCCCAGACGGCCTCACCCTCGGAGCAGGGGCTCTCAGCCCCTCGGAGTCGTCCCAAGGAGCCCTGGGTGAGGGGTGCGGGTGGGGAGGGCTCAGCAGAGGCAGGAGAGGACCACAGAAGCCAAGAAGCCCAGCTGGGACAGAGAAGCCAGGACGACCCCGCTGAGGTCGGGGAGCTGACCTTGAACCCAAGCCAGGCCCACGTGGGAGCTGCCTGGGGCTTGGGAAGCTGGCAGGGCCAGTTGATCTGTAAAGGAGCCAGGGAGGAGAACGGACAGAGGTGTTCATCCCAGAGTTGCGTCAGGTTCCTGGTAGGAACACGGGACAGGGAGTGGCCGCAGCAGGAAGTGAAAAGCCTGGGGGGCCAGGGTCAGGCCTTGTGCGGGGAAGGGGGGGGGCTGGGACAGTCCCTATGCTGTGGAGTGGGGGGCAAGTTGAGGGGGTCGGGGTCAGGCCTTGTGCGGGGAAGGGGGGGGGGCTGGGACAGTCCCTGTGCTGTGGAGTGGGGGGCAAGTTGAGGGGGTCGGGGTCAGGCCCTGTGCGGGGAAGGGGGGGGGGTCAGGGACAGTCTCTGTGCTGTGGATGGGGGGCAAGGGGAGGGGGTCGGGGTCAGGCCCTGTGCAGGGTGGTGGTCGGGATCAGGCCCTAAGCAGTGTTGGCATAGGCCTGCGGAAGCAGAAGGAGCTGGGTTCCTGCTGAGGGTGCAGGCAGCCCTGTGCCGGCAGAGGGCGCTGGAACTGCACCCAGACCATCACAGACGCGGCTTCCCATGGAGAGGAGCGTCCTGTTCCTGCTCCCCCCCCCCCCTCCCCGGCCACTGTGGCCTCTCCCCGACCCCTCCCGCACTCTCAGGAACCCCTGCCTCAGGAGACTGAGGAGCCCCGCGGATCTCACAAAGGCTGCTAGCAGAGGGGAGCAGGACGGTGCCTCCCCCCCCCCCCCCCCCCCCGCTTTCCTGCAGCTGCTGCCTTCCAGGCCCCACCCCAAGAGGAGCACCCCACCCCGAGAGGAGCCCCCCACCCGTCAGCATCTGGGTGGCCCTCAGGCAGGGATGAACAATGGGGGCGGGGCCTCAGAGCCCAGCTCTGCTGCAGGGGCCCCAGGAGGAACAGAGACGGCACCCTGGGGTGGGCATGACACACAGTGGTCAGGATTTGGAGGGGGACACCTCCTCCCAGGGTGGAGTTCAGGGGTTCCAGGCCCAGCTCTACTTCCTGCTGACGCCCACGCCGGGAGGCAGCCGTTGGTGGCTCAGGACCTTGGTGCCCGGTGCCCGCGCAGGGGAGACCCGGGTTGGGTGCTGACTCCTGGACGGAGGCTGGCCAGCTCCTCACGGTGCAGCATCTGAGGACACAGTGGCAGACTCTCCCTGTGAGCGCGCACCACAGGTGCTGACCCTCCCTCCACAGTGCCTGGCTCAGAGCAGGCCTCAGGCTGTCCATCCAATTGGCCTGGCCCTGTAGACCACAGCCGCTCTCTCCTCTGCACCCTGCTCAGGTTCCCTGATGAGCCTCAGCTCCGCCCTCATCTCCCATGGGAGGTGGCCTCTGACAGCTATTTTAGGTCAAAAGTTGGCTCTTCACTTTATAGACCTTTTTTTTTTTTTTTTAAATTAAACCAAATGTTTTTAACTTGGTAAGATCCACCTCAGAGGCCGTAATAAATCTCTGATTACCCATTGTGGCCTCGCTGGTTCTGCTAAACCCAGTAACAAAAGAAGCCTAGCAAGTTACACAGAAAAAACTTTTATTTTATTTTATTTTATTTTTTTATTTTTTGACAGGCAGAGTGGACAGTGAGAGAGAGAGACAGAGAGAAAGGTCTTCCTTTGCCGTTGGTTCACCCTCCAATGGCTGCCGCGGATTGCGCGCTGCGGCCAGCGCACCGCGCTCATCCGATGGCAGGAGCCAGGTGACAGGTGCTTTTTCCTGGTCTCCCATGGGGTGCAGGGCCCAAGCACTTGGCCCATCCTCCACTGCACTCCGGGCCACAGCAGAGGGCTGGCCTGGAAGAGGGGCAACCGGGACAGAGTCCGGCGCCCCGACCGGGACTAGAACCCGGTGTGCCGGCACCGCAAGGCGGAGGATTAGCCTGTTGAGCCACGGCGCCGGCCAAAAACTTTTATTTTAAAACAGTAGTCTTTGTGGTTTATAAAAGAGAGATTTCTTTAAACTCCATGTCCAGTTACGTTTTACCCAATTATCACAAAAGTCATACCTCTGGCAATTTTATGCATAAGACTGTTACTTATCAAATAGGTCTCCCAGGACTATAAGTTGAATTGGAGCCTGGTCTGTGATCAACAATGTCCCAGGCTGCACCCAGTCAACAGTCAGCTAGCTGGCACTGTCTCGGAATCAAAGTTGTCAGGCAGTAGGGAGTCAGGTCCCAAGAGTGACCGTGGGCCAGGGTGTCACGGGGGAGAAGCTCGCTGGAGATTAACTTGATCTAGGAGACGTTCAAGTATCACTGCCCCATGCCGACAGGCAATTGACCTTTCTCCTTCCCACGCCCAGCAAAGGGGTGGAGTTAACATACCACAAACCAAAGAGAGGAAAAAAGTCTAAAATGTCCCTGTTTTTTGTACTCAGAACACAATTATATGCTTGAAACCCTTTTAAAAGTTTTTATCATACAGTCTAGAACAGGTGGTGTTGAATGGAATTTTCCCATAAAGTGCCCCCCTTGGTCAGTGTCGCAAAACAAGAGACAAAGGCGTCCGGAGCAGGCACTGATCTGGACTGTGATGGCTTCGCCCGCCTGGCCGCTCTCCATGTGGAGAACACAGAGCTGCAGGTTAGGGCTCAATCAGACTCTGTATCCGTGGGGCTGTGGAGCCACAGACACATTCACACCACACACACTCTCTCTTCCAATAGAGACACCAGGCAGGGACCTTACCGGGGGGCCCAACAGAAGCGATCATAATGACTGCCATTGCCAGACGGGTGCCTCCCTAGGAAGGGGAATCCCGGGGAATGAGTCGGGAGGTGTGCCTTCCTACCCTCAACCCCGCTGGCACTCCCGGGCCCCAGCTGAGTCCTGCAGGTCCAGGCTCAAAGGGCCAGCCTTGTTTGAACACGTGGAGGTGGGTTTCCCAGCACTTGCCAATGGGCACAACAGGGGTTTCCCAGCCAAAGCACCAACATGTTACAGAAATCTGAGTGGGCAAACTCCCTCCCAAAAAAACAGGCACCAGAGACGGTGGCAGCTCAAGCTATTTATTACACCAGCGGGCCCAGCTGGAATCATTACCCAAGATCTGAGCAACAATCCCAAGTTTCGTACAATATTTACAGGTTCATCAGCGTCATACCTCAGCTGTTCCAGCATTGGTGGGTTTAAATTGCAGCCTATGTGACTCAGGAGCACACTTCCAATGCTGGGTGGATCCAGTATGTTTGTAAAATAGACACCAGGACGGCCGGCGCCAAGGCTCACTAGGCTAATCCTCTGCCTGCAGCACCGGCACATGGTGTTCTAGTCCTGGTCGGGGCACCAGATTCTGTCCTGGTCGCTCCTCTTCCAGGCCAGCTCTCTGCTGTGGCCCGGGAGTGCAGTGGAGGATGGCCCAAGTGCTTGGGCCCTGCACCCACATGGGACACCAGGAGGAAGCACCTGGCTCCTGGCTTTGGATCAGTGTGGTGTGCCGGCCACGGCAGCCATTGGAGGGTGAACCAATGGTAAAGGATTCCTTTCTCTTTGTCTCTCTCTCTCTCACTGTCCACTCTGCCTGTCAAAAAAAAAAAAAAAAAAAAAAAAAGCAAAAAAGAAAGACACCAGGAGCAGATTAATTAGGAACGATGTGTGACGGGAATGTACAGAGGCAGCAGCCAAGATGTCTTCGCTCCCTAGACAAGGTCACAGTGGACAGCTGCTTCTCTGGTTAATATGAGCAGCCACACTTCAAGGTTTGTGTTGGGAGGAGGGATTCACTTGTCTTTCTTTGTCTCTAGATTGGCTGCATTTCCAGGCAGGTGTATTTCTGCACAAGTTGGAAGTGGTCCAGGGCACCCAGGAAGCCTTGACTTTCCCTGGGACTCCCAAGAGGTCAGCATGGGGTCCTGCAAAGGCCACTCTCAGCCTGGGTCCAGACCCAGTGGGAAATTGGGCTTCTGCTTGTCCACTCCCTGCACAATGGCTCCCAGCTGCCAGCTGCCAATCCCTCCCCTGTACACCAACTTCCCCTTGAAGCTCCTCCCAGGGGCCAGACAAGACTGATGGACCAGGAGAGCCAAGGTCAGTCCCAGAGGAGGCTGGGTACTTCAGGGCCTCCAGACACAGACATCTCCCTGGCCACAGCCTTAGCCCTGGGAGAGGGGACACCTGTGACTGCACCTGGAGCCCTGCAGGCAGAGGGTGGCTACAGGGATGGCCGACTCCACAGCACCCGTGCCCCGTCGCCCTGTGAAGACCCTGCAGAAGCAGTGGCTGGAAGAACTGGGCATCCTGCACTATGTGCTCACTCTGTGCTCAGGTGAGAGGTGGGGAGGCAGCGCTGCCTGGGTGACCCAGGGGAGAAGGGGCTGCAGGGAGGGGGGCGGAGCCCCTGCTCAGGACAACAGTGGCAAGGGGCAGGAACAGGACCACAGGAGGTGCCCCCCCCCCAGTGTTGCAGCAGGTGCAGGGAGGGGAAGCTGGGCTGAAGCCTGCAGTTTTGATGAGAAATCATTTTTTTTCTTGTTTTAACACAGTCCCATTTTCCTTCCTTCTTATCTTCCTCCTCCTCTTCACATGGCTCTGGCCTCTGTCTGTTCTCTACATGTAGTGGCTCTACCTGGACCGGAACACACCCAGCCAAGGTGAGCTCTGGGCAGGGCTCCAGGTGGGGAGAGATGGGGAGGGTGCCTCGGGGACTCCTCCAGCCGCATCTCTACCCACAGAGGGAAGGCGATTTGTGTGGCCAACGAGCTGGGCTATCTGGAAACACCAAAGGGATTACTTTCCTATCAAGGTGAGGGGTCACCTCCCCAGAGACGCCTCCTCCCCCTTCCCCACCCCACTCCCCTGCACCTGATCCTCCTTCCCAGTCCTGCAGCCTGAGACCCACTGCCTAGGCTCACAGAGGGGCAGGGTGGAGAGGTGCCCCTGACCCCATCCCAGGGCCTTGACCTCTGAAGTCAGCAGGGGCAGAGGCAGCACCTACAGCTGCTGTCTCCCCTCTCTGCCTCCCTCCTCTCCTGCAGCTGGTGAAGACAGCAGAGCTGCCCCCCAGCCAGAACTACGTGCTGGGATCCCACCCCCATGGCATCATGTGCACCGGAACCTTCAGTAATTTCCTCACTGAGGGCAATGCCTTCTCGCAGCTCTTCCCAGGGCTGCAGCCCTGGATCGCCATGATGGCCATCTTCTTCTATGTCCCCATGTTCCGAGACTACATCATGATGCATGGTGAGCTTCGCTCTGAATGGGAGTAAGTGGCTATGTCCAGAGTGTGCTTCACTCCCACTGAGACACCCATGTGGACCCCTGGACCGCCCGGACTGTTGGACATGCTCTCCATGGGCATGAAATGTGGGGCGGAGAGTTAGGGCTCCCCCTTTCCCTGTTAACAGGTGAGGTGAGGGAATCGGGAGCCATAGAGGGAGTGGTGACTGCTCCCCACTGCTCATGACCCAGGACTGCGTCCTGTGAGCCGTCACAGCCTGGACTTTGTGCTGTCTCAGCCCCAGCGGGGCCAGGCGGTGGTCATCATGATCAGAGGAGCCCAGGAGGCCCTGTACACAGCCCCAGGGCAGCACAGGCTGGAAATCCTGAATCACAAAGGCTTCGTGCGCCTGGCGCTGCGGCACGGGTGAGTGGGTAACAGGTCCCTACACTGGGCTGGCTTCTCCCTAACCATATCTCCAGGTTCCTGCTGGTGGGGCTGTGGGTCCCCAGCGCTGAGCAGTGTTGCTTACACATGGAGGTTCCCATCAGTCCTGAGACCTGGGTCTCTCCCTTGCAGTGTCCCCGTCCCATATCCCTTCCCTGAAGACACAAACAAGGGTGTTCCTTGGCTTCAGAAGCCCTGGGTTCTCTTCCCAAGTCCATCTAGAGGGGAACCCTTGGACTTGACCTTGACCTGTGCACAGGGCTGACACCTGCCTTGCCACCTGTCTGCAGCTGTAAACACTGAGTGAGAACATGAGTATGCCAAGCCCACTACACAGCCATCTGGCGAGTCAGCTGAGGCTTCCCTCCAGAATGTTCTGTCAGACATGGTCATGTGTCTCCAAAAACCTTGGGGTGTGGCCTCAGGAAACAGGGGAGGAACTCACAGACCCAAGGGCTTTGTGAGGACAGACCAGGACCCTGAGCAGCGTCCTCTCTCTTCCTTGCCCCTCCAGGGCCTCCCTGGTGCCTGTGTACTCTTTTGGGGAGAATGATACCTTCAGATGCAAGGCTTTCCCCAAACGCTCCTGGCAGTACCTGTGCCAGGTCATCTTCAAGAAGATCGTTGGTTTTCCTCCCTGCGTCTTCTGGGGCCGTGGTCTCTTCTCACCCAACTCCTGGGGTCTGCTGCCCCTGCCTGTGCCCATCACCACCGTGGGTGAGTCCCATCTGCAGGGAGGAGGCTGCTGTGGGCAGCATGGCCAGTGGCAGCTCTGGCTCACCCGTGTCTCCCTCCCCTGCAGTGGGCAGCCCCATCCCCGTGCCCCAGTGCAGCAATCCCAGCGAGGAACAAGTGGACCACTACCACAGGCTCTACATGGACGCCCTGGAGCGGCTGTTTGAGGAGCACAAGGAGAGCTGTGGGGTCCCTGCCTCCACCCGCCTCACCTTCGTCTAAGACCCCAAGCCCTGTGCACTGGGACCCTCCCCCTTCCTTGCTTTGTCCCTCCAATAAAGGCTGAGATGGGCAGAGATAAGAGCCAGGGACCTCCTACAACCACTCTGTTGTCATCATTGCCGGCATTGCATTACTGAGACCAATGGCCCCAGAGTCAGTCTGCATCAGGTTGGTGTCACAGCTAGTTGCTAAGAAATGCTGTTAGAGTTCAGTCACAGCCTCAGTGGTACATGAGGTCGTGTTCATGCTTCATGGGGAGTGGCAGATTTGAAGTTCCACTGGACCAGGTCACACGGAGACAGAGAGCCTGGGGTCCCAGAGGGCCCTTGCAAATGACCCCAGGTGACCCCAGCTCCTCCCACCAAGGGATTACACCTCCCCCTCCTGCCTCCCTGGGGACTGAGGGCCCACAACAGGGACATATAAAGGGACACTCAGCACAGTGGGTGTGGGCAGAGCGTCCTCCGTGCTCCCCGGCTCTGTGTCTGCACCCAGGACAACAACAGGCAGCGCGTGGGGGATGTCCCAGGCAGCTACTTCATCTTTCCCTTTCAGTCCAATTCTCCCTCATCCCGTGGACAACACTGGGCGGTGCCCTGGCGTCTGGGGTCACCCGGGGCGAGAAGCGCTGTGGTCATTGAAGCTGCTGATGGAAGTGCGTCCCTCCGATGGGAATCAAGTGTCCACTCCGGGCCCCAGGGTGCAAATCTCTCCCTCCTGGCAAGGAGACTGCAGGGGCTCTGGCCTGGGCCTGGGCCTGGTGTGGGGCTGGGGAGAGTGAGTGGAGCAGAGTGAGGGCGGCCCCACTCCTCCCTGAGCCTTGCTAGGGGCTGTTTGGGAGCCCACGAGGGGAGGGACAGGGAAAAGGGGCCCAGGTCCCGACATGGCTGGGCTGACCAAGCTCCGCACTCTCTGCTGACCCCGTGCACTGTGGATTTCTGCCCCGCCGTCCCTCCGGGACCCTTCAAGTCCCCATGACAGCTCAGTCTACTGCTGCCTGCTCTGTGTCCTTGCTTTGCTGTTGTAAAAATCGATGCAGTGTTCATCTGAGAGCCTAGGGACCCACAGCAGTGGGAGCCATGGTCCTCTGGGTCGTCCACAAATCCCCATAGCGGCTTCAGGGCCGAGGCTAATCGAGGACCCCATGTCTCCACCCAGGACTCCCTGTGAGTGACAGGAACCTGATCAGGCAGACGGTCCCGCTGTCATTGGCAAGGAGCTGGGTCAGGAGCCAGAGCTGGCGTCCACCCAGGCACTCGGGCCGGGAGAGGCCATCTACAGCACTGGGCCACACGCCGGCCGCTGCCCCGGGGTTGTGCCCTGCACCCGGCAGGCTTGCTCTGAAGAAGCCTCCTTCTGCTCAGCGGAGGGTCAGAGTTCAGCCATCTTCCACTGCTTTCCCAGGACAAAGCAGAGATCCTGATCAGAAGTGGATCAACCAGGACTTGAACAGGTGCCCATATGGGAAGCCGAAACGGCAGGCTGTGGCCATACCTGCTATGCCACAGTGCTGGCTCTTATAAATCTTAAAAAAAAAAAAAAAAAAAAAGAATAACAAGAGCTCACCCTTGTGCAAGCCCCCCCAAGATGGCGGCCTCCTGCAGCCCCCTCCGCAGGGCTCTCCAAGCTCTCGCTGTCTCACAGTGGGTCTTCTCCTTCTTAGCTTCGGTGAGTCCCCAAAGCCTGGGGGTGCAGGTACCCCTGCCCAGGCCCTGTGCCTCTGCCTCCCCTTTCCCTTAGGGAGGCAGCCCAGGGACCCCAGGCCCGTGAAGCAGCCTGGGAAGCTTGGGAAACCCGTGTGGGGGGGATGGGAGTGGGGAGGGGACTTTGGCCCTGGAACCAGGGCAGGGGCAGAGGGACAATGGGCTGCAGCTCCTGGGTTCTGAGTGCGCCCCCTCCTCCAGCCCAGGTGTGCCTGGCGGCCTTGATCTTTGTGCTCCTGAGCCGGGCCTGGACCCTTGGGGTCCTCTACATGGTCTGGCTGTACTGGGACAGGGACACACCCAGGGCTGGAGGCCACCTCTCTGCCTGGGAGACAGCTGGAGACACTTCCAGGACCACTTCCCCATCTCCAAGAGTATGGCAGGGATGCTGTGCCTGGGGTGGGGTGAGGCTAAGAACACTGGGTACCCTTCTCCCCCAAGCTCAGCCTCAGGCCCAGCTGGCGCTGCCCCCTCTGCTCCCAGCTGCTGAGGATGACCCAGTCGGATCCTCCTGGAATCACCTCTTCTGCTTCCACCATACAGAGTCCTGGAGGGCAGGGCCGGCAGCAGCTTTGCATGGAGACCTGAGCTGCACCTGCTCATCGGCCCTGCGGGCTCCACCTGCCCGTGTTCTGGAACTGCTTCATGCCCAGGGTGAGAGCTGCCGCTCTCCCAGGTGATTTATGCAAGGGAACAGCTTCTGAGCCCAGCATAGCCTCCCAGTGCCCTCTCTGCTCTCGTCCCCAAAACCCGGTGTGAGGCCCCAGCCTGACCATCCCTCTGCTGACGCAGGGCTGCCTGACCACTGTTCGGGCCTGGGGCAGTCAGGGGCTGTCCTGGTTGCAGGAGGCACTGGAGGGAATGGACATTAAACCCAAACCCCGAGCTGGAAGACCTGAACTCAGAGTGGACTGGGCAGTTGATGCTGGAGCACCCGGTAAAGCCGCGTCCCTGGCACTGGCTGCCCTTGGGGAAGGGTCAGCCAGGGCTGAGCTGCACGCCTGCACCCCCAAGGCCTCCCTGCTTTCTGCCAGTGGAACCCACAGGCTGGCGAGGGCCAGGTGCAGGAGGTTCTGAGCCCCTGCTGAGTGAGGTCTTCCCCTGGGCTCCTGGCTGCCTGTCCCCTTCCTTGCTGGGGACTGACCTCCTGCTCTGGGCTGCACGGGCAGAGCTGGGCCTAGGCTCATGGTGGGCTAGGCCAACGCCCCAGCCCTGTATCTGTCCCCATCTTGCTACTGGTGTGGGGTGGGGCCGGGGAACCCGGTGACCGCTGGTGCACCTGCAGTCAGTCCGGATGCAGATGGACACAGTGCACGTGCTGTCTCCGCTCCACTTGGAATGGCTCAGGCAGCAGCTCTAGGAGCAGACGCCGGCGATGGTGTCCCTTCCTGGTTCTCTCCTAGGTGGTCAGTGGCCAGTGTGTGATTCTAGGGATGCCCCACTTAGAATGCAGGGGAAGGGAGACCAAGAGTAGTAAAGAAGAGAATTCCCGGGGTTGGTGTGTTGGTGTGCATGCTGGGAGGGGTCCCGGGCATACGGGCACCTGGGAGACCGGACATTCCCAGAGATCTGAAGAGAGGGAACCACTCAACCTAGTGCTCAACCTGTTTCAGTTGGCAGCTGCCACTTCCTGCACCTGAGGACCATTGCGCGGGCTGATCATCTGCATGGCCACTCCCTGCTCCCTGCACAGGTGCTGCCACTCCCCTGCACACCCCCACACCCACCCCCTCTTCCCAGGGTCAGCCCACACTGACAGAGCCAAGACTTTCAAAGATCAGTCTCAGAGGGAGCCTGGACGCTTCTGGGGCTCCCAATCTACGCAACTCCCCAGCCACTGCCTGGACCCTGGAGAGGGTACACAGGTGACTCCACCTGGAGCCCTGCAGGCAGAGATGGCTACGAAGATGGACGTCTCCCCAGCCGCTGTGCCCCATGGCCCTGGGAAGACCCTGCAGAAGCAGTGGCTGGAAGTAGTGGGCGTCTTCCAGTATGTGTTTGCTTTTCTGTTCCTAGGTGAGAATAAGGGGAATGGGTGGGGGCTCTGCCCGGGGAGAGGGCATTGGAGAGAGGATCGCATTGTGGGAGGCTTGGACACCTGGGGACTGGACAGGGTGGGTGGCCCTGCCAGGGGATCCCTACAGGTGGAGAACGGGTTTTGTGGCTGCAGAACTGGGGGTCCCGAAAATTCATTTTTCTTCTTCACCGTTCCCCAGTCCCTTTCGTCATGATTCTTCTCCTCCTCCTCCTCTTCACACGGCTCTGGTCTCTGTTCTCTACCTGATGTGGATCTACCTGGACAGCGACACACCCAGCCAAGGTGAGCTCAGGGCAGGTTTCCCGGTGGGGAGAGATGGGGAGGGTGCCTGGGAACTCTGCCACCCTTATCTCTGCCCACAGGGGGAAGACAGACTGTGTGGACAAAGACCTGTGCTATGTGGAAACACCAAAGGGATTACTTTCCTATCAAGGTGAGGGGTCACCTCCCCAGAGACGCCTCCTCCCCTTCCCCACCCTACTCCCCTGCACCTGCTCCCCCTTCCCTGTCCTGCAGCCTGAGACCCACTGCCTAGGCTCACAGAGGGGCAGGGTGGAGAGGTGCCCCTGACCCCATCCCAGGGCCTTGACCTCTGAAGTCAGCAGGGGCAGAGGCAGCACCTGCAGCTGCTGTCTCCCCCCTCTGCCTCCCTCCTCTCCTGCAGCTGGTGAAGACAGCAGAGCTGCCCCCCAGCCAGAACTACGTGCTGGGATCCCACCCCCATGGCATCATGTGCACCGGAGCCTTCTGTAATTTCACCACCGAGTGTAATGACTTCTCCCAGCTCTTCCCGGGGCTGCAGCCCTGGCTAGCCACACTGGCCGGCCTCTTCTATCTTCCACTCTTCCGAGACTACGTCATGGCTGGTGGTGAGCCCCAGGCTAAAGGGCAGGAGACAGTCCCTGGCCAGGGTGTTCCCCACCAGGACTCCACACCTATCCTGAGCACTGGCCATGCTCTCCTTGAGCACGGGGTGGGGATGGGGGTTGGAAAAGGAGGAGTGGGGAACCCTTTTCCCTTGATAATGGGGGTGGTGAGGGACTCGGGAGAGCCACTGAGGGAGTGGTGACCGCTCCCCACTGCACATAACACAGGACTGCGTCTCGTGAGCCGGCACAGCCTGGACTTTGTACTGTCTCAGCCCCAGCGGGGCCAGGCGGTGGTCATTGTCATTGGGGGTGCACAGGAGTCCCTGTACACGGCCCCAGGGTGGAACTGCCTCCCACTCAAAAGTCACAAAGGCTTCGTGCGCCTGGCGCTGAGGCACGGGTGAGTGGGTTGCAGGAGCCATGCTGGGCTGGGTCCCGGGTCAGACCTCAGAATACCTGCAGCTGACATAGCGCTCTCCTGGGCTGACAGCACACCCTGCACCAGGATGCACCTGGCGGCCCTGAGGCCACATTCTCAGACCTGGGCTGTGCCCACATCTCCTCCTCAGTGAGCAGCCTCAGACTGAAACCAGCAAGGACGTTGGGCCCAGAGCCCTGGGTTCTCCTTGTGATCCTGTCTCAGAGACAAAGCCTTGGACTTGACCTTGACCTGTACACAGGGCTGTCACCTGCCTTGCCACCAGGCTGCAGCTGTAAACACTGAGGGAGAGCATGAATACGCCAAGCCCACCACACAGCCTTTGGTCAAGACAGCTGAGGCTTCCTTCCAGAACTTTCCGGGCAAACATAAGCGCTTCCAGAGTTTGGAAAGTCGCCTCAGGAGACAGGGGAGGAGCTTTTTGTCCCCCGGAGTGGCAGTGTGGCTCCCCAGGACCCTGAGCAGCGTCCTCTCTCTTCCTCGCCTCCAGGGCCGCCCTGGTGCCTGTGTACTCCTTTGGGGAGAACGACACCTTCAAAGGTGTGAATTTCCCCGAAGGCTCCTGGCAGTACCTGTGCCAGGTCATCTTCAAGAAGATCGTTGGTTTTCCTCCCTGCGTCTCCTGGGCCGTGGTCTCTTCTCACCCAACTCCTGGGGTCTGCTGCCCCTGCCCGTGCCCATCACCACCGTGGGTGAGTCCCATCTGCAGGGAGGAGGCTGCCGTGGGCGACACAGCCAGCGGCTGCTCTGGCTCACCCGTGTCTCCCTCCCCTGCAGTGGGCAGCCCCATCCCCGTGCCCCAGTGCAGCAGCCCCAGCCAGGAGCAAGTGGACCACTACCACAGGCTCTACATGGACGCCCTGGAGCGGCTGTTTGAGGAGCACAAGGAGAGCTGTGGGGTCCCTGCCTCCACCCACCTCACCTTCTTCTAGGCCTGGATGGGCCTCCCCGCTCAACCCCTGAGCCCCGTGCACTGGGACCTCAGCTCCCGCCTTGACCCCCCCCCCAATAAAGTCTGGTTCTGGAGTGTAACGCGGCCAGGCACAGCCACCCCATCCTGTCTGCTGCAGAGGGGCCGCCTGGGGTGGGGTCTCAGCACCCTGCATTCTCCTGCCAGGAGAGCTGACTGTGCCCAGGACCTGGGAGACGTCTCCCCCTCCCGGGCCCCTGCTCCCTCTGTGTGCTTAGCTCAGAGCTGGCAGGATCAGGACAGGGTTGGGAGGAGACCCCTGGTGTGGGGAGGGGTCAGCTAGGGCAGAGCTGAGCTGGGTCAAGGCCCAGCAGGTGCAGGGATGGGAGGACTTGATCCCAGTGTCTGGATTCCCCTACCTTGTACAGGAGGCTACAGGGGGCTCAGAGCTGGACCTGGGCATGGAGCCAGGGTGAGGTAGTGGAGCAGACTGAGGGTTTCTTGCTCCGCTCCTCCCGGGCCTTGCTAGGGGCTGATGGGAACCCAGTGGGGCCTGTGAGGGGTGGGAATGGGACCTGGGGCCGCCAGTCCTGATGAGGCTGGACTGACTGAGCTCTGCACTCTCTGCTCCCTACTCGCTGTGGGCTTCTGTCGCACATGGTCCCTCTGAGGCTCCCTCCAAGGCTGTGGCAGCTCAGTGCCGTTGCTTCCTGATCCGCGTCTTTGGTTTGCTGTCTTTTGTTGTTGTTGGAAGATGTGTTGATTCAGACAGCAGAGTTAGAGATTGAGCTGCCTTGCAGAGACCCTCAGGAGGCCAGGGTGAAGGTCAGGGCAATGGCACCCATCCACGGGGTCCCATCCCTGCCCCAGGGAGGTGAGGGGGAGGGGAGAGGCCAGCATGAGAGCTGGGGGCCCCCTCGGACGTCCTCAACACTGGGTCACGTCCACAGCACTTGACAGCCAGCAAGGGTCCGTCCCTGACCTGGCTCTGACCAGGGGGACTACAGGTGTGCCTTTTCGCGGTGGGTGGGGCAGGCAGCCCACAGCAGGGCCAGCTCAGCACAGACAGGAGTGGTGCTGCTCCCAGGCCCAGCCGGCACCATCTCCAGGCCCCCGGGACCCCTGCACTGAGAAGGCAGTGCTGGGTGGTGGCTGGTGATCAAGCCAGCATGCCCCTCCCCAAAGGCCCAGGGCAGGCCCCGCCTTGCCCTCCGCAGGTGAAGCTTCAGGCCTCCAAGTAGCAGCTGCCAGCATCCTGGCCACCAGGACTCCGTGGGGTGGAAGCAGAAGAGTGATCCCAGGAGGGAGGCACCTGGGCCGTCCTCACCAGGGGGGGAGCAGGGGGCACAGCCCACCCATCCCTGAGGCTGTGCTTGGGGGAGGCAGGTGCCCAGTCTCCTGTGAGCCTCACCGTCCCCACCACAGTGTCCCCGGCACACTCTTGGAGATGAGGAAGTAGTCCCAGAAGTGTCTCCAGACGGCCCAGGCCCGGCCCCAGGCAGAGCGGCGGCCTCCAGCCCTGGGTGTGTCCCTTCCCAGTACAGCCAGACCAGGTAGAGGACCCCAAGGGTCAGGCCCGGCTCAGGAGCACAAAGATCAAGGCCGCCAGGCACACCTGGGCTGGAGGAGGGGGTGCACTCAGAACCCAGGAGCTGCAGCCCAGTGTCCCTCTGCCCCTGCCCTGGTTCCAGGCCCTTCGGCGCCTCCCCCTGCAGGCTCCCCAGGCTGCTCTAAGGGCCCAGGGTCCCTGGGCTGCCTCCCTAAGGAAAGGGGAGGCAGAGGGGTAGGTGCTGGGCCCACTTGCATCCCTGGGATCTGGGGGTCCCCGAGCCCCACAAACGAGAAGAGTCATTGAGAGACAGTGAGAGGGGGCTGTGGCAGGGGCTGCAGGAGGCCAGCAGCCTGGGGAGGGGCGTCCCACAAGGGCAGCCACAGCCCCTGAGCACCGTCCCCAGTGGCCCAAACCTCAGTGTCCTGACCCTGGCACTGGGCTTGACCCTTTTCGGCTCCCTTTGCCTCCCCTGGGCCATGCTGGAGCCAGGTGAGGCCAGGCAAGGAAGGCTGATGGACACCTGAGCTCACGGAGCTCTGACCAATAGGACCCATGGAAATGGCCAGGGGTGGGGCCACCAGTGGGGGGCGGTGTTTGACTTTTATGAGGGGAGGTGGACATGGGGGCAGGGCCTCGGAGGAAGTGGAGAGCCAGGCTAGCAAGGGTCCAGGAGGGGGTGGTGGAGTCACCCAGGGCATCCTGGAACCCTGGGCCCCCCAAATACACTCCCACTGCACCCCACACACCTGCAAATATTGGGGCCTTCAGGCATGGAGGGTGGGGAGACAGTGTGGAGAGCAGGAGCTTAGAGACAGCAGGTTCTCTACAGAAAGTCCTCAGAGCCCAGAGCTAAGGGCCTGACCCCCAGGAGGAGGCAGGAAGCAGACAAGGGGTCACCTGCAGGGGTGAGGAAGGGAGGCAGAGGAGCGCCCAGGGGACCCCCACATTGGACACCCTGGACCCCAGCCCAGCAGACCCCCAAAGACTGCAGTGCTCGCCCCTCCCCCAGGCATCCGCACAGGGAAAGCAAGGACATACCCCCTGTGCAGGGTGGAGGGGGCAGAGGTGGGGGAACAGGGTGACGGCCCCGGGGCAGAAAGGGCTGTGCCCAAAGGGGCCCAGTGGTGCAGGAGGGGCTGCCCTGGAGGGTCTCCCTTGGGTCCTGTTTCCGATGTGGGGACCTTAGTGGGAGCAGGTGGCAGGGAGATAGTCCAAAGGGAGCCGTCTGATGGGCAGGTGTCCGCTGGGCACGGGGGAGTGAAATGGGAAGGAGGGGTGGGAGGGAAGGAAGCCGCTACACCCATATGGTCTCTGTCTGGACCCCCAGGGCCGGAGTGCGGAGCACTGGGAGAGGGAATTAGGACCCCTGCCCCATACCCCCGAGCCTGGTGCCCACCCCATGTCGAGGGAGCTGGGTTCTGAGCCAGGCCCGGGAAGCTAAGAAGCATGGACGCAGCGTGGAGGCCTGGAAGCGGTCATTGGGAGCCCCAAGATCCAGGGACGAAATCTCGCCTTGACCTGGCCTCCCAGCCCCACCCCCTCCCCACTCTTCTCTTTAAGCCCAGGCATAAAGGCCCCCACCCTCTGCCAGCACCGCCCACCCCCACCCCCCATTTGGTCTCAGCCAAGGCCAGTGCTGCCTGCCTGCTGTTTTGCCTGGGGGTGTCCTGGTCACGCGCAGACTCCCAGAGGCACTGGAGGTGACAGCTGATGGCCTGAGCTTATGGTTGGTGGAGCAGAAGTGCTTGGTTAAGTTGGCGCTGGGCTGCCATGACCCCTGCCCCTGGGCTGTGCGGTGTGGAGGGAGGACAGCTGCGGAAGGCCGGGCTCCACCTGCCCCTGCTACCCCCGAGCCTCCGGGTGCCTGTATTCTCCTCTGGGGAGACGAGCTCTACCCGCAGTTCCCGAATCCCAGGACTTGTGGATGTGCTAGGGCATGGCGTCCTGCAGCCACTGTTCCAGGAAGCCTGGGCCTCCAAGTGCCCTTCCCCACACGCCTCGCCCTCTGCTCCCGCTCCTAGCCTATCCTGAAGGTCCCTGATGGGGCCTGGCCTCCTAGCTCTGGGCAGCATATCCCAGCACAGACTCGGTGCTCCATCCAGACCTGGGCAGCTGTCCAGGCTCAGAGCTCCATCCCTGCAGCTCCAGGCGGTGGGAGCCAGATGTGCTGCACACAGCAGCCGTGTGGGGCGCTGTGGGGCGACTCACGCACCTGTCCAGGACCACAAGCAGCACTGGGAGTTCCACGCGGAAGGATACGCCCCCACACTTAGCTGCACACGTACCCCCTGCGCCCCAGAAGGAGTCTTGTTGGTGCCTGCGTGTGGGGGAGTGGACTTGAAGGTGGGAAGCCTGAGAGCAGACGCCCCTGCCAGTGTTCCGTGCAGGTGGAGGAGCTGGGCTGCAGAACTGGCTTCTCAGGCGAACTAATTTTTCTTTCTCACCTTTCATTCAGTCCCGTGCTCCTGCCTCCTCCTCTTCACGCGGCTCTGGTCTCTATCTGTTCTCTGCTTGATTGGATCCACGTGGACAGGGACACACTCAGCCAAGGTGAGCTCTGCGCAAGGCTCCAGGTGGGGAGATGGGGAGGGTGCCTCGGGGACTCTGCCAGCCCCATCTCTGCCCGCAGGGGGAAGGTGGTGAGGGTGCACAAGGAACTAAGTGATTTAGAAACATCAAAGGGATTACTTCCCACCCTTCCCAGAGATGCCTTCTCCCCCTTCCCCACCCCACTACCCTACACTTCTCCTCCTTCCTTGTCCTCTAGCCTGAGACCCCCTGCCTAGGCTCACAGAGGGGCAGGGTGGAGAGGTGCCCCTGACCCCATCCCAGGGCCTTGACCTCTGAAGTCAGCAGGGGCAGAGGCAGCACCTGCAGCTGCTGTCTCCCCTCTCTGCCTCCCTCCTCTCTTGCAGCTGGTGAAGACAGCAGAGCTGCCCCCCAGCCAGAACTACGTGCTGGGGGCCCACCCCCATGAGATCATGTGCACCGGAACCTTCAGTAATTTCTCCACTGAGTGTAATGCCTTCTCCCAGCGCTTCCTGGGGCTGCAGCCCTGGCCAGTCTGGACAGCCTCTTCTACCATCCCCTGTTCCAAGATTACATCACACCCAGAGGTGAGCCTCAAAGTGAATGAGAGGAAGCAGCCCCTGGCCTGACCGTTCCCACCACTACAAGGGCCACCACCCAGACGACGGGACCCAACCTGAGCACTGACCACGCTCTGCAGGGGGCACAGATTGGGGGATGGAGGGTTTGGAAGAAACAAGATGTGGGAGTGAGGGAATCGGGAGCCACCGAGGGGGTGGTGACTGCTCCCCACTGTTCATGACCCAGGATTGCATCCTGTAAGCCTTTGTGCTGTCTCAGCCCCAGTGGGGCCAGACGGTGGGCATTTTCAATGGGGGTGCCCAAGAATCTCATACATGTCCCCAGGGTGGCACAACCTGTGTCTTCTGAATTGCAAACTTATTGTGCACTAGGCACTGAGGCTCAGGTGAGTGGGCAGCAGGTCCCGAGGCTAGGCTGGGCTCTCCCTGAGCAGTCACAGGCATGGTGGGCAGTGGGTCTCCAGAGCGGACCACTGCTCAGCACGACTGGAGGGCCCTGCCTGCCCTGGCATGCCTTGTTCCCTAGCCCCTGTGGACACACTTTCACAAATGCCCCCACACTCACCCGCACTGAGGCAAGTACAGTCTGCAAAGAGCAGGGCCTCTGGGCTCAGGATCCAGTTTCCTTAGCCAACCTTGTCTCAAAGCCTTGGACTTGACCTTGACTTGCACACAGGGCTGACACCTGCCTTGCCACCAGTCTGAGTGAGAACATGAATATGCCAAGCCCTCTACACAGCCATTGGTCAAGACAGCTGAGGCTTCCTTCTAGAATGTTCTATGCAGACATAGTCATATGTTTCCAAAGACCTTGGGTAGTGGCCTCAGGAGACAGGGGAGGGACTCACAGACCCAAGGGCTTTGTGAGGACAGACCAGAACCCTGAGCAGCGTCCTCTCTCTTCCTTGCCCCTCCCAGGGCCTCCCTGGTGTCTGTGTACTCCTTTGGGAGAACGACACCTTCAGATGCAAGGCTTTCTCCAAAAGCTCCTGCAGTACCTGTGCCGGGTCACCCACAAGAGGGTCACCAGCCTATCTCCCTGCATCTTCTGGGGCCGTGGACTCTTCTCACCCAACTCCCGGGGTCTGCTGCTGCCAATTCAGCTCGGTGTTGGAGGTTCAAGGCCATGGCGCCTGTACCAGCTCAAGTTCTAGTCAGGGCATCTGGGATGTGTTGGTTTGTGGTTACATCAGGAACCAGGATCACAGAGAGGGAGACACTGGGCCCCACAATCCCTTTCTAAGGCACCCCCAAGTGACTCCAGTGCCTCCCACCAGGCCCCTCCTCTTTAAGGCCCACGTACCTCCCAATACTGCCTCTCTGGGGACTCAGCTCCCAACACATGAACAGAAGGGGACATTTCCGTGACAAGCTCTCCATCTCATCGAGGATACCGGGAACACTGTGCTGGGTGGGGGTGGGGGATGAAGATCAGAGGAGACTTAGAACCATCCCCAACCCCCTATCCCCTACCCCTGGCCAGTAACAGCCGCAGGGACAGGGAGGGGGGCATGCAGTCTCTGCTTCCTACCTCGTGAAAGTGGCTGAGCCGGGTCTTCCCGGAACTAAACCCAGAGCCCTGTGCCTGTGGATCTGCAATCAGAATGGATTCTTAGGCCAGTCCTGGAGCAGAGGCCATGAGCAGTGGAGGAGGGAGGGAGCAGAGGAGCAGGCACCGGGGCTCAGCCGCACCCCTGCTCCCCCAGGGCTCCCTGGAGCCTTCCAGGGGTGTGCCAGGCCCAGGTGGCCCTGTAGCCCGTACTGACCATGACCCCGCCACTGTCCCAAGGCCCCCTGGGCCTCCTGCCGCCTCTGTGCCAACCACACTGAATATCAGCCCAGAGAATCCTGGAGAGTCCTGGGTTCCCGCATCAGACCGCAACAGCCCAGAGGTCCCTTTTGTGACCTGGTCTCCCAATTCGGGGCCACGCCTCGGGAGAAAGCACTGTCCCGGCCCTGCGAGAACCCTGGGATGCTTCATGGGCCTCTGCTCCAGTCCTGAACTCGGTGGCTGTGGCTCCTGTGACACAGCAGACCAGGGGACCCAGTGACCACTGTCCACCCGCAGAGGAGGCCCCAGTCCCGGAGCAGCGATGCCCGCGGCCAGCCGGCCTCAGGTGGACACGCTGCACACGCTCTACCTGGAGCGGCTCCCACAGCTGCACGAGGGGAGCAGGTGAGCCACGGCGTCCACACAGACGGGCATCTGGTCCTCCCCTGCGCAAGGTGCCGACATTGCCCCCAAACCAGCGCCTTCGTTGGGGAGTGGAATTCAAGGTGGGAAGGCAACTGCACAGTGGGTGGTCCAAGATGCTGTGGAAAGACCAGGAGAGGCTCCCCAGGGAGCCCTGAAATTCCCAGAGACCCCCAAAGAGGCCAGAGTGGGGTCCCGCTCTGTGCAGTCTCAGTCGGGCTCCTGGGACCTGGCACGGTCTGGGGGTAAATGGGGCTGAGCCAGGCTCTGTGCACTGCCTGTGTCCAGGTGCTGCCCCTCCCCCTGCACACCCTCCTCCCCTTCCAGCCCCTCCCAGGCTCAGCCCAGACATTTAAGGAGCAGTCTCAGAGGGACTGAACACTTCTGGGGGTCCACACAGGCATCTCCCCGGCCACTGCCCCGACCGTGTGTAGGGGAGACCTCTGACCACACCTGGAGCGCTGAAGGCAGAGTGGCACCGGGATGGCCGACTCCACAGCCCCCGTGCCCCCTCGCCCTGTGAAGTCGCTGCAGAAGCAGTGGCTGGAAGTACTGGGCGCCATGCACTATGTGATTGCTTTCGTGTTCCTAGGTGAGAATAGAGGCAGGCGGTGGTGCCTGGGGTTGTTAGGTGAGAGGGACTGGCTAGACAATGGCTGGGCTGCTGGCCAGGACACGTGGGTCATGGGACGGGGACAGAACCAGGACAGATGCCCCTGCCCACTGTTCCATACAGATGGAGGGAAGCAGGAGCTGGGCTGAAAATCTGGGCTTCCCAGCAGAATTTGTTTTTTTCTCACCGTTCCCCAGTCCCTTTCGCCATCGTTCTTCTCCTCCTACTCCTCTTCACACGGCTCTGGCCTCTGTCTGTTCTCTACATGCTGTGGATCTACCTGGACCGGGACACACCCAGCCAAGGTGAGCTCAGGGCAGGCCTACAGGTAGGGGGAGAATGGGAGGGTGCCTCGGGGACTCTGCCACCGTATCTGTGCCCACAGGGGGAAGGCGTTGGGAGTGGACAAGGACCTGGGCTTTGTGGAAACACCAAAGGGATTACTTTCCTATCAAGGTGAGGGATCACCTCCCCAGAGACGCCTCCTCTGTCTTCCATACTTCACCCCCTGCCCTGATCCCTATTCCCTGTCCTGCAGCCTGAGACCCACTGCCTAGGCTCACAGAGAGGCAGGGTGGAGAGGTGCACCTGATCCCATCCCAGGGCCTTGACCTCTAAAGTCAGCAGGGGCAGAGGCAGCACCTGCAGCTGCTGTCCCCCTTCTGCCTCCCTCCTCTTCCGCAGCTGGTGAAGACAGCAGAGCTGCCCCCCAGCCAGAACTATGTGGTGGGGGCCCACCCGCACGGGGTCATGTGCACTGGAACCTTCAGTAATTTCCTTACTGAGGGCAATGCCTTCTCCCAGCTCTTCCCGGGGCTGGTGACCTGGGTAGCCACACTGACCAGGGTCTTCTACATCCCAATCTTCCGGGACTACATCATGCTGATTGGTGAGCCAACTGAAGGGGAGGAAGCAGCCCCTGGCCCTCATCTCCCCCAGGAGCTCCTGTCTCCATCAGGACCAGACTTGCCCTCAGCATCACCATGCTCAGCATGGGGACTGAGATGGGGATTCAATGCTTGGGAAGCACAAGATGTGGGGCTCCCTCTTCCTCTGCTAAATTGTGGGATGAGGGAATCGGGAGCCACAGAGGGACTGGTGACTTCTCCCCACTGCTCATGACCCAGGACTGCGTTCTGTGAGCCGCCAGAGCCTGGACTTTGTGCTGTCTCAGCCCCAGCGGGGCCAGGCAGTGGTCATCATGATTGGAGGAGGCAAGGAACTCTTATCCACAGCCCCAGGACGGCACTTGGTCAAGCTCCATGATCGCAAAGGCTTCGTGCGCCTGGCCCTGAGGCATGGGTGAGTGGGCGTGCAGAGGCCAGGGGTCCCAGCCCCTGCAGGTGAGGCTGTGGGTCCCCAGGGTTTTGCATCTTGCCCCTCGAAGTCCCTTCCAGCCTGCGTGCCTTCTATGAGCTGTGCCCATATACCAGGCTCCCAACCATCCGAACAGGGCAGGATCAGACTGACACCAGCAGGGCTCTAGGTTCCAGACACCCTGGCTTCACTTTGTGACTCTACTCAAAGACACGGCCTTGCACTTGACCTTGATCTGTATACAGGGCTGTCGCCTGCCATGTACCTGGCTGCAGTTGTAAATACTAACTGAGAACCTGAATACGCCAAGCCCACCACACAGCCATTTGTCAAGATAGCTGAGGCTTCCTTCCAGAATGTTCTGTGAGGACAAGGTCATGTGTCTCCAAACACCTTGGGAAGTGACCACAGGAGGCAACAGGAGAGAGAAGCGGTCCTCAAAGTACCCTTTGGGGGGAGGGAGTCAGACCGGAACCTGACCAGTGTCTTCTCTCTTTTGCCCCTCCCAGGGCCTCCCTGGTGCCTGTGTACTCCTTTGGGGAGAATGATATCTTTAAAACTAAGGCTTTTATCGAAGGCTCCTGGCAGCACCTGTGCCAGTCGCTCTACCATAAGATCGTTGGTTTGCCTTTCTACATCTTCTGGGGCCGTGGTCTCTTCTCGCCCAACTCCTGGGGTCTGCTGCCGCTGCCCGTGCCCATCACCACCGTGGGTGAGTGCCCATTTGCAGGGAGGAGGCTACCGTGGGCAGCATGGCCAGTGGCAGCTCTGGCTCACCCGTGTCTCCCTCCCTGCAGTGGGCAGCCCCATCCCCGTGCCCCAGTGCAGCAGCCCCAGCGAGGAGAAAGTGGACCACTACCACAGGCTCTACATGGAAGCCATGGACCGACTGTTTGAGGAGCACAAGGAGAGCTGTGGGGTCCCTGCCTCCACCCACCTCACCTTCTTCTAGGCCTGGCGCAGCCTCACTGCTCAGCCCCTGAGCCCCGTGCACTGGGACCCCAGCTCCAGCCTTGACCCCACCCCCAATAAAGTCTGGTTCTGGAGTATAACGCGGCCAGGTACTGCCACCCCATCCTGTCTGCTGCAGAGGGGCCGCCTGGGGTGGGGTCTCAGCACCCTGCATTCTCCTGCCAGGAGAGCTGACTGTGCCCAGGACCTGGGAGACGTCTCCCCCTCCCGGGCCCCTGCTCCCTCTGTGAAGAAGGCTGCTGCTGAGCTCAGAGCTGGCAGTCATGGCAGAGCCCGGTGCCAGAGATGTGGATTGAACCCGGGCACTGTGTGGGAATTGGGCATCTTTATAATATTAGTTTATTTATTTGAAGGGGGGAGAAACAGAGAGAGATGTGAGACAGAGAGAGAGAGAGAGAGAGAGAGAGAGAGAGAGAGAGAGAGATGCTGATGATGCTGATGTGATCTGCTATCTCTTGGTTCACTTCCTAAATGCCCTCAGTGGCTGGGGCTTGCTCAGGCATAAGCTTGGTCTCCCATATAGGCGGCTCAGGCATCAACACCTGCGGGCTGCCTGCCCCACCCACAGCTGAGAACCCCCACCTGCAGTCCCACCTGGTCAGAGCAGCTCAGGGACCCACACAGCCCCTTGCTGCCTGTCAAGTGCTGTGGACGTGACTGAGTGGTGACGACCGCTGAGGTCAGCCCAGGACCCTCCCGCGGGGCCCCCAGCTCGCACGCCCCTCCCCCCAGGTGTGTGGCTCTCCCTCCTGATCCCTGTTGTCAGCTCCCAGGGTCAGCCCCATGCCCTGGTGAGCTGGTCCTACTGGGCGTGGTCGTGTGATGGGGGCGGGGGGGGGGTTCCTGCCTGGAAGCCTCACACATGGCCACAGCGTGGGTCACAGGATTGAAGGAGGAGGAGGAACTCTCGGCCCAGGCTGGCCAGGAAGGGACAGGGAGGTCCCTCAGCCTTGTCACGGAGGATTTCTCCCGTCTCTGATTTCCACTGAGCATTTCACACAACCGCAGGTGCTGTGGTGTGTGCGGTGCTCTGGGAAACATGGAAAAAGTTCACGATTTCCAGGAAAAATCACTGGAGACAAAATGGTTAGCAGGTGACGCTGCCGTCTGCAGTGCCAGCATCTCCTATGGGTGCCGGTTCGAGTCCCGGCTGCTCCTCTTCCCATCTGCTCCTCTTCCCATCCAGTTCTCTGCTGGGGCCTGGGAAAGCAGTAGAAGATGGCCCAAGTCCTTGGGCCCCTGCACCCGTGTGGGAGACCCAGAAGAAGCTTCTGGCTCCTGGCTTCAGATTGGCTCAACTCCGACCATTGCAGCCGTTTGGGGAGTGAACCAGCAACTGGAAGAAGATGGAAGACCTCTCTCCTTCTCTCCCTCTTTCCTATTCTCCCTCTCTACCTCTCTCCCTCTCTCTCTCCCTCTCAGTTACTCTCTGCCTTTAAAATAAATAAATAGGCCGGCACCGTGGCTCAATAGGCTAATCCTCCGCCTTGTGGCGCCGGCACACCGGGTTCTAGTCCCGGTCGGGGCGCCGGATTCTGTCCCGGTTGCCCCTCTTCCAGGCCAGCCCTCTGCTGTGGTCCAGGAGTGCAGTGGAGGATGGCCCAAGTGCTTGGGCCCTGCACCCCATGGGAGACCAGGAAAAGCACCTAGCACCTGGCTCCTGCCATCGGATGAGCGCGGTCCGCAGCAGCCATTGCAGGGTGAACCAACGGCAAAGGAAGACCTTTCTGTCTCTCTCTCTCACTGTCCACTCTGCCTGTCAAAAAAAAAAAATAAGTAAAAAATAAATAAATAAAACTTAAAAAAAAAAGGTGAAGTAATCAGTTTGTAACCAGCTCCTTTCACCAGATCCCTCACCGTTTGTATCTGGAAATTATTTGATTGGTTCACAGTTCACCCACTTCCTGGTCCATCAACCAATCAGAAATTAGTTTCCTCAAGTTCCCATCTACTTCGTATCCAAGCCACTCAGCAGGAAGATGTCACCATGAGTCCCGCCTCCAGAGCGCACTGGGCCAATGGAAAGCTTTCCAGTCTCTTCTCAGACTACTAGGGTACCAGCATCCTAACAACCCCGACTTCCACTGGGCCAGGGGCCCTGGATGAGGTCAAAGGTGACTTTGATTTTTGATGCTGGGCCTGGGCCCAGAGACCCCGAAGTGCTCAGAGGGTGTGGCCAGTCTGCTCTTGGGCTTTGAAGCAGGGATAGGAGAGGGATCCGGCTGTGAGGGGGTGGGGCCCGGCTCAGCTGGCCCGGGCCCGGGGCCCTATACACACAGAACTATCCGGGATGTTTGCTCAGCCCCGTGGCCTGTTCCTCGCTGCGTGGCAGGAGGCACAGTGGGGTCATCACAGGCAGGGACGTCGATTCTGGGAGGCTCTGTGACTTGGGAGAGACCCCACGGGTGGTGAGGGCGACAGTCGGGGTCTCTGCCCACAAACCCAGGACCCCTGCCTTCTCAGCCCTCAGCGGTCAGTGGGGGACAGGCGTGGGGACTGACTGCAACTGGAACCACAGAGCGAGGGTCAGCGCTCTCACGGCTGGGTCGTCCTTGGTGGCTCTGCCTGCAGCGCGAGTGGCCTGGTGCCCGCTGGGGCTTTATTCTGGGAGAGCCCAGTGTGTGCTCAGCGCTCCCTGGGCCAGGGGAGCCGTGGGTCCCTGGCGATCCTCTGCACTGCCCTCCCTCTTCCCTGTGTGCTCTGATCCTTCACTCCGCCCATTTGAAGGTCTCTGCAGGGGCACACAGGGGACCTGGACTTGTCCCTGCACTTTGAACTGAGCCTTCTCCCCAGCCCTGCCTCCCCGGCTCTGCAGACCTCACCACCTTCCCAGCCCGTGCCCTAGCAGCTAAGGAGGAGACCAAAGACCACAGGGTTAAGTGACGGGCCCGGAGCCAGTGAGAGCCTAGAGCCTCTCCCGAACCCCCCAGGGAAAGGGAGTTACAGAGCCTGGCAGAAGAGCGATGTCCCGGCCGCCACCTGCTACCTGCTGAGTCTCAGAGCCACAGGTTCCTTCTGTAGGTGGCCCGCACCTGTCAGCATGACATCAAGTCTCCACATGTCATGCATCCACCGTGCACGTAAAGCCATTGGTGTGCAGGCTCTGCGGGACGTTAGGGGAAGTGAGTCCTGCTCACGGGCTGACAGGGACAGTGACACCAGGCTGACCATGTCCCCAAGGGCATCCAATTGGATACAGGAAACCCAGGCTCCTAACACAACCCCAAGCCAGCCACAGCGGAGCAGTGTGACACGGCTGAATTGTCACATCCCGTCCCACAGTCCGCAGGTTCACGTCTCCAGGACACAGAGGCCACCACAGGCTGTCCTGTTCTCCCCTTGCTGGTTTACTCAGACAATGTCGGTGTGGTTTGCCAGGGGCCTGATGGATTCCACAGGAAGGCAGCCATGAGGCTCAAGTAGCTGGCTGTTTTTTCTATATTTTTAAAGATTTATTTATTTATTTGAAAGTCAGAGTTACACACAGAGAGAAGGAGAGGCAGAGAGAGAGAGCTAGAGAGAGAGAGAGAGAGAGAGAGAGAGAGGACATCCATCTGCTGGTTCACTCCCGTGTTGGCCACAATGGCCAGAACTGGGACAATCTGAAGCCAGAGCCAGGAGATTCTTCCGGGTCTCCCTCCCGGGTGCAGGGGACCAAGGACCTGGGCCATCTTCTGCTGCTTTCCCAGGCCACAGCAGAGAGCTGGATTGGAAGTGGAGCAGCCAGGACTCGAAGCAGCGCCCACGTGCGATGCTGGCACTGCAGGCAGCGGCTTCACCGGCTACGCCACAGCACCGGCCCCAAGTACTTGGGTTCCTAGCAACCACCTGGAAGTCCTGGTCTGGAGTCCCAGCCTTGGGCCAGTTCTGGATGTCGCGGGCTTTTTAGGAAGAAAATAGCAGATGGGAGACAGGTGTGTCTCGCTGCCGGTGTCTCTCAAATACGTACGTAATCTTTACAAATCAGTTGAGAGTGGATTTCACACGTAACTGGAGAGAACGTGTATTTCACAAACACCGTGTTACGCACAGAACGCATCATTTGTTTGTCGTCTCTGTAGAAACAGAGGCCGCAGAACAGGGCAGCCCGCACGCCCTCCGTGCTCGGCCATGATCCACTGGGAGCAGCGCTGCCCTGGCTGCCTTGCAGCTCCTCCCCCCGACCACCTCACCGTCAGCTGCAGATTTTTCTCTCGTTCATCGGTAAATAGTTCTGTATGTCTCTCTGAAGCTAAGGATTCTTTAAGTATCCGTGCCCAGGGCTATTAAGCTGCAGCAATGCCAGCGTCCCATATGGGCGCCGATTCAGTCCTGGCTGCTCCACTTCCCACCCAGCTCCCTGCAAATGCACCTGGGAGAGCAGTGGAGGATGGCCCAGGTCCTTGGGCCCCTGACCCACATGGAGGGCTAGAGGAAGCTCCTGGCTCCTGGCTTCAGATTGACGCAGCTCTGGCCTTTGCCTCCATCAGGGGAGTGAACCAGTGGATGGAAGACCTCTCTCTCTCTCTCTCTCTCTCTAGCTCTCTCTGCCTCTGGCTCCTGTACCCCTCCCTTTCAAGTGATTGGATAAGTCTTTTTAAAAAAAAAAAATACAAAATATATATAACCACAGTATTCTTATCGCGGTGGATGTGAGGCTGGGCCACTCCTAAAGGAACGCCGGCGCCTGTGTGTGAGCCTCCCCCTCCGAGTCCATCTCTGTCTGTCTGTCTGTCTGTCTCTCCACTCACTGGCCCCCAGGAAGTCCTCTGCCCTGTCTTAAGCAGCCCACATTGGGACATACACTTAGGGACGAGTCTCCCCCAGAAGCAGGGCCCGACCTTGACCTCCCAGCACCCTTGTGTTTCCTGCCTTGGCCTCTGCCCCCAATCGGATCCTTCAACCAGGAAGCTCGCTCCCTCCAGGCATCCTGCTTTGTCCATTCAGACATTATCAAGCCATTTGCTGGATCAACTGGCCCTGCTGGCTTCCCAAGCCCCAGGCAGCTCCCACGTGGGCCTGACTTGGGCTCAAGGTCAGCTCCCTGACCTCAGCGGGGTCGTCCTGGCTTCTCTGTCCCAGCTGGGCTTCTTGGCTTCTGTGGTCCTCTCCTGCCTCCCTCTCAGCCCTCTTCACCCCCAACCCTCACCCAGGGCTCCTTGGGACGACTCTGAGGGGCTGAGAGCCCCTGCTCCGAGGGTGAGGCCACCTGGGCGGGGTAAGGCCCACGCTGCACATTCAGAGAGCTGGGGCAGCCCCGGTGTCTGGGGAAAGTGCCCAGCGGGCAGTACTGTGGCTGGCGCAAGGCTGGCCTCCCTCCCACCCCAGCAAAGGAGGAAGACATGGGACGCCGTGGGGTCTGAGCTCCAAGTGTTGTCCAGGTCACGCATGGTCAAGGATCCCGCTGGCTTTTCCCATCCTGCTCAGCTTAGAAAACCAGTGGATCTCTCGCAGGAAAACCCACCAGGTGCGTGGGCAGAAAACCAGGCTCTGTGCCCAGCATTTGGCTCAGCAATTCAGATGTCCTCATCCCAGGTCCTGGATGAGATCTGGTGGGCACCAGCTCTGGCTCCTCACCCAGCTCCTTGCTAATGACAAATCTGGAAGGCAGGGGGATGGCTCCCGTGGTTGGGTTCCTGCCACTCACAGGGAGTCCTGGACAAGACACCAGGTCCAAGGGTTGGGGTCTCTGCACCCACGTGGGAGACCCAGGTAAATTTCCTGGCTGTTGTTGGCTTTGGCTCCCAGCCCCGGCTGATGTGGTCATTTCAGGGTTGAATCAGCAGATGCAGGTTATCTCTCCTTCTCTCTCTGTAACCCTGACCTTCAACATAAATAAATAAATCTGATACAATTAAAAGCAATGAAAGAACCAGAATCAAAGAGGGACAGAGAGCCTGGGGTCCCACAGCCCCTCCCAAATGAGCCCAGGACTTCCCACCTACGGATGACACAGCTCCCCAGCCTGTGGATTTCTGTCCCACGTGGTCCCTCCGGGGATTCTTCAAGGCCCTGTGACAGCTCAGTCTACTGCTGCCTGACCTCCATCCTCACTTTGCTGCTGTAGAATTGTATGCAGAGTGCATTTGTGATCCCCAGGGGCACAGAGAGTGCCAGGGGCAGTGCCCACAGCAGCCTCAGGGGCCAGGGCTGAGACCAGGACCCGGTGTCTCCATCCAGGACTCCCTGTGAGTGACAGGAACCCGGTCAGGGCAGCCGGTCCCGTGTCATTGGCAAGGAGCTGGGTCAGAGCCAGAGCTGGTGTCCACCCAGGCACTCGGGCCGGGAGAGGCCATCTTCAGCACTGGGCCACACGCCGGCAGCTGCTCCGGGGTTCTCCCCTGCACCCGGCAGGCCCGCTCTGGGGGAGCCCCTTAACCTGCTCAGCGGAGGGTCAGAAACTCAGCAGCTGGGATCCGAGCACCTTGGCCCGGGTGCACTTGCTGTCTGGGCCTTGACAAAGCCTCTGTGCTTCCTCCTTTGCTGGGTGGGAGCGAACCCAGCCTCCCGCCGGCCACTGCACTGCCCACCGGGTACTTTCTCCAGACACCGGGGCTGCCCCAGCTCTCTGAATGTGCAGCGTGGGCCTTACCCCGCCCAGGTGGCCTCACCCTCGGAGCAGGGGCTCTCAGCCCCTCAGAGTCGTCCCAAGGAGCCCTGGGTGAGGGTTGGGGGTGAAGAGGGCTGAGAGGGAGGCAGGAGAGGACCACAGAAGCCAAGAAGCCCAGCTGGGACACAGAAGCCAGGACGACCCCGCTGAGGACGGGGAGCTGACCTTGAGCCCAAGCCAGGCCCACGTGGGAGCTGCCTGGGGCTTGGGAAGCCGGCAGGGCCAGTTGATCTGGAAAGGAGCCAGGGAGGAGAACGGACAGAGGTGTTCATCCCAGAGTTGCGTCAGGTTCCTGGTAGGAACATGGTACTGGGAGAGGCCACAGCAGGAAGTGAAAAGCCCTGGGGGGTCGGGGTCAGGCCCTGTGCGGGGAAGGGGGGGGGGTCAGGGACAGTCCCTGTGCTGTGGATGGGGGGCAAGGGGAGGGGGTCGGGGTCAGGCCCTGTGCAGGGTGGTGGTCGGGATCAGGCCCTAAGCAGTGTTGGCACAGGCCTGTGGCAAGCAGAAGGAGCTGGGTTCCTGCTGAGGGTGCAGGCAGCCCTGTGCCGGCAGAGGGCTCTGGAACAGCACCCAGACCATCACAGACGCGGCTTCCCATGGAGAGGAGCGCCCTGTTCCTGTCCCCCTGGTCACTGTGGCCTCTCCCCGACCCCTCCCCCACTCTCAGGAACCGCTGCCTCAGGAAACTGAGGAGCCCCGCCGAGTCTCGCAAAGGCTGCTAGCAGAGGGGAGCAGGACAGTGCCCCCGCCCCCCGCTTTCCTTCAGCTGTTGCCCTCCAGGCCCCATCCAGAGAGAAGCCCCCCACCCGTCAGCATCTGGGTGGCCCTCAGGCAGGGATGAACAATGGGGGCGGGGCCTCAGAGCCCAGCACCACTGCAGGGGCTCCAGGAGGAACAGAGACAGCACCCTGGGGTGGGCGTGACACACTGTGGTCAGGATTTGGAGGGGGACACCTCCTTCAAGGGGGAGTTCAGGGGTTCCAGGCCCAGTTCTACTTCCTGCTGATGCCCACGCAGGGAGGCAGCAGGTGGTGGCTCAGGTCCTTGGTGCCCGTGCAAGGGGAGACCCGCTTTGGGTGCTGGCTGCTGGACGGAGGCTGGCCAGCTCCTCACGGTGCAGCATCTGAGGACGGAGCAGCAGACTCTCCAGCCTCTATCTGTCAGCCTGTCCATCAGAAACCAACACAGCAGGCAGGTAGGGCATGGTGTGAGCTGGCGGCGCCCTGGAAGCCTTGGGCCCCTGACCTGTGAGGGGACTGGGGTGGGGGCGGCAGCAGGAGGGGAAAAATAAAGAGAAAACCAAGGACCCTGCCACAGAGGCTTGTGCCCGAGCATCGGAGCAGGGTGTCCCCTCTCCTTGTGCCTGCCCCCCGGTCCTGACTTCATTCTGAGAGGAGCGTGGTAGGGCAAGAGGCAGGAGGTCACTACACAGACCCCGGGAGTCTGGTGAAAGCAGGCCAGAGCGAGCAGCCTGCAGACTCGTTTATTTCAGTGGGTACAGCAGCTTAAATAGCCAAGGCAGCCAATCCGCTCAAGGGGTGGTCTATGCCCTAAGCTGCAGGGTCTGAGTCCATCCGTACAAGGATGGACTGGGTCCAAGGAAAGGTGAGTGCGCCGCTCGCCTGTTCCCCAGCCTCCTGATCCCGGAGACAATCAGATGCAGTGGGGAGCCAAGTCTGGCGAGGACTCATTTATTCCATGCGTAACCGAACCTTTTATAGCACAAAACTGCAGAGTCATTGGGGCAGGGCTAAGGACCAAGCAATCACTTAAACGGTCACTTTATGGGGGAATTTCTATAGGACTAGCCTTATGTCTATACACTTGTTACTAGTCTTGTTACCTCCCCTGATGTTGCGTAGCCAATTAGCTTTTGAGTTCCGCCCATCTTACTTCCTCTAGGCGCCATCTTCTTTGCCCCTCCTTGGCGCCGCCTGGTCCGGGGGCCACATGCGCACGCGCCAGGTCCCTCCCTGCGTTGCCATCCCCGGGACACCTGCTGGCTGGCTCCGCGGGCCCGGCTCCACATGCCCTTCCGAGGGGGCTCTCAGCCTCTCAGAGTCATCCCCAGCCCTGCTGACCATTTGCCTGTGTTCCTCGCTGCCATCTCCAGCTCCCCGCATTTCTGCCCCTGCCTCTTCTGCTGTGAGGGACTCTCCATGCCTTCCTGCACACTCCGCACCCATGCCCACTCAGCCCCTGCACACTGAGCTTCTCACACCCAAGCCTAGTTTCCGTGGAGTGGGGCCGACTTGAACGCTGGCGTCCGAGGTCCGCGCAGGGCTCCAGAGCAAAACCACTCAACCGCGTCCCAGGCTCCTCCTCCCTGTGCCCTCAGTGCTGCCAAATACCACCCTGCGGGTGCCCTTTCTGTCACCGATGTCTGCACTCCGGCCCTGGCTCAACCCAGCTCATCAAGGTAGAGGGCAGTATTGCACAGATGGCCTCAGCAGGGACCCACCCCCTAGTTAGAATGGGGCTGCACATCCTGCCAGGACCCCTCCATGGACAGAGACCAGGGTCAAGTGAGGACGGCACTGGGGGTCCCCGGTGGCTGGCTTCCCTCCTCACCCCTCTGGCACTGTTTGGCTCCACCTGCACCTGCACCCCCATGTCCAGAGGCACCTGCCACGCCACTTGCCACCCACATTACCTTCCTCTCACTCTAACCCCCCAAGTGCCCCTTCAGGGAAAAGGGCAGAGGGGAGACCCCACAGCACAGCCCCTTGTGCACCCCCCAGGACCTGGGGACCAGCCCCTCCCCCACAGACTTCCTGGTCCCGCCTCTGCCCCAAGGGCAGGCTTCCACAGGCCCACCCCCAGGGCCTCCCCTGTCTTCCAGGGGTCCCTGACTCTGAGGTAGTAGGAAGGGGGGATTAGGGGGTGCCCGCTGGCTGGAGCTGGGTCCAAGGAGCCAGGTGCAGCCTGGCTCCCACCATGCCTTGGCTGGAGCCCCTGACCAGCCTTGGGCCCTATCTCACCTGTGACCAGCTCACTTTGACCGTGGGAGCTTCCTGCCCCACCTCACCCCAACCCCCACCACCAACCACAGACCCCAGATGCAGGCTCCCTTAGGAAAGAGCCCCCATCCTGCCCCTTCCTGAGAGCCAGAGGAAGGAGGGGGAGCTATGAGCTGAAGTCCTGAGTGGTCAGGTGACTTCCGGTGAGCAGGTGACTCCCTCCTTCTCCACTGAGGGGTGGGGGTGTTACCTGTGAATGGCAGGGTTCTTGCCTTCACACAAGAAAGAATTCAGACATGAGACAGAGTAGTGGAAAGCAGAAGTAGCAAAGTTTATTAGGGAAGGGACATCCGTAAGAACGGATGGGCACCTTTCCAGACAGGACCTGAGAGAAAGTGCCCAGTCTCTCCGAGGGGGGGAAGGAGCAAGGTTACATGGTTGAGTGGAGAGATTACACCTGGCCAGGCAGGCGGGCGACTCAGCACAGAGGCAGAGGGCTGAGCGTGCAGTCTGGTTGAGGCCAGGGGTTATTAAGGAGATGGGTCTTTGTCTTCACACATCTCCTCCTGAAACAAAGGATTTTATGGCTGTAAATATTGGGAAGCTCCTATCTGAGTTTTCACCTGAAGGTTTCAGACAGGAGGAAGCCTAGCTGGCTCCAGCCTGGGTTCAGAGGAAGGGTGAGCAGGACCCCCTTGAGAATGGGGATCTGGAGCCAGGTACTTGAAATGCAGATACTGGGCTGCATCTGGGAGATTGTGGAGGCTTTGTCAGGCAGAAGGGGTGGGGACCTACATCTGGCAGGTTATCGGGGAGAAGGGGCAGGGCAGGATGTGAACAATGGGCTGCCCCGGAAACATTATTGGGATGACTTTGAGATGCAGATGCATATGGACATAGATGACTTCTCTTTAGGCCTGTCACACACATAAGCTCATATCTAACTTCCTACCTAACAGTGGGGCATTGCTGGGGCCACCTGGGAACCAGCTTGTGATTCCCAGAACCAAGGAGCAGTGGCTCCGGTCGGCTGGGGATGCAGAGGGGACGTGGAGTCCCAGGCTAGGCCCGAGGGTCAGGTGCTTGGGCCTCTGCTTCTCTGTAACTCTGCCTCTGTATTTTCTGTTTTAAAAATCTTTATTTTATTTTTTTTTGAAGGAATATTTATTTATTTGAAAGGCAGAGTTACACAGAGAGAGCAGGCGAGGCACAGACTGAGAGAGAGATCTCTTCCATCTGCTGGTCACTCCCCATTGGGCCACAATGGCCAGAGCTGAACTGATCTGAAGCCAAGAGCCAGAAGCCTCCTCCGGGTCTCCCACATGAGTGCAGGGTTCACAGAGTTGAGCCATCTACTACTGCATTCCTAGGACAAAGCAGAGAGCCGGGTCAGAGGTAGATCAGCAGGACTCAAACAGGTGTCCATAAGGGAAGCCGAAATTGCAGGTTGTGGCCATACCCACTATGCCACAGTGCTGGCTCCAATAAATCTTTAAAGAAAAAAAAAAAGAAGCTGGCACCGCGGCTCAATAGGCTAATCCTCCACCTGCGGCACTAGCACTGTTGGTCTAGACCTGGTCGGGGCCCCAGATTCTGTCCCGGTTGCTCCTCTTCCAGTCCAGCTCTCTGCTGTGGCCCGGGAGTGCAGTGGAGGATGGCCCAAGTGCTTGGGCCATGCTCCTGCATGGAGACCAGGAGAAACACCTGGCTCCTGGCTTTAGATCAGCATGGTGTTCCAGCTGCAGTGGCCATTGCAGGGTGAACCAACAGAAAAAGGAAGACCTGGCTGGCGCCATGGCTCACCAGGCTAATCCTCCGCATTGCGGCGCCGGCACACTGGGTTCTAGTCCCGGTTGGGGTGGCGGATTCTGTCCCGGTTGCCCCTCTTCCAGGCCTGCTCTCTGCTGTGGCCCAGGAGTGCAGTGGAGGATGGCCCAGGTACTTGGGCCCTGCACCCCATGGGAGACCAGGAAAAGCACGTGGCACCTGGCTCCTGCCATCGGATGAGCACGGTGCGCCGGCAACAGCGCGCCAACAGCGGCAGCCATTGGAGGGTGAACCAACGACAATGGAAGAACTTTCTCTCTGTCTCTCTCTCTCACTGTTCTCTGCCTGTCAAAATAAATAAATAAATAAATAAATACATAAAAGAATAAAAAGAGTTCACCCCTGTGCGAGGCCTGCAACAAGATTGCAGCCCAATCCACAGGGGTATCTGAGCACAGCTTTGTCCCTCGTTCCAGACCTGGGCAGCTGTCCAGGCTCAGAGCTCCATCCCTGCAGCTCCAGGCGGTGGGAGCCAGATGTGCTGCACACAGCAGCCGTGTGGGGCGCTGTGGGGGCGACTCACGCACCTGTCCAGGACCACAAGCAACACTGGGAGTTCCACGCGGAAGGATACGCCACCACACTTAGCTGCACACGTACCCTCTGCGCCCCAGAAGGAGTCTTGTTGGTACCTGCGTGTGGAGGAGTGGACTTGAAGGTGGGAAGGCTGAGAGCAGACGCCCCTGCCCGTGTTCCGTGCAGGTGGAGGAGCTGGGCTGCAGAACTGGCTTCTCAGGCGAACTAATTTTTCTTTCTCACCTTTCATTCAGTGACCGTGCTCCTGCCTCCTCCTCTTCACGCGGCTCTGGTCTCTATCTGTTCTCTGCTTGATTGGATCCACGTGGACAGGGACACACTCAGCCAAGGTGAGCTCTGCGCAAGGCTCCAGGTGGGGAGATGGGGAGGGTGCCTCGGGGACTCTGCCAGCCCCATCACTGCCCGCAGGGGGAAGGTGGTGTGAGTGCACAAGGAACTAAGTGATTTAGAAACACCAAAGGGATTACTTCCCACCCTTCCCAGAGATGCCTTCTCCCCCTTCCCCACCCCACTACCCTACACTTCTCCTCCTTCCTTGTCCTCTAGCCTGAGACCCCCTGCCTAGGCTACAGAGGGGCAGGGTGGAGAGGTGCCCCTGACCCCATCCCAGGGCCTTGACCTCTGAAGTCAGCAGGGGCAGAGGCAGCACCTGCAGCTGCTGTCTCCCCTCTCTGCCTCCCTCCTCTCCTGCAGCTGGTGAAGACAGCAGAGCTGCCCCCCAGCCAGAACTAAGTGCTGGGATCCCACCCCCATGGCATCATGAGCACCAGAACCTTCAGTAATTTCTCCACTGAGTGTAATGACTTCTACAAGCACCTCCCGGGGCTGCAGCCCTGGCTGGCCAGAATGGCCAGCCTCTTCTACCATCCCCTGTTCCAAGATTACATCACACCCAGAAGTGAGCCTCAAAGTGAATGAGAGGAAGCAGCCCCCGGCCTGACCGTTCCCACCACTACAAGGGCCACAACCCAGATGACAGGACCCAACCTGAGCACTGACCACGCCTGCAGGGGGCACAGATCGGGGGATGGAGGGTTTGGAAGAAACAAGATGTGGGAGTGAGGGAATCGGGAGCCACCGAGGGGGTGGTGACTGCTCCCCACTGCTCATGACCCAGGATTGCATCCTGTTAGCCTTTGTGCTGTCTCAGCCCCAGTAGGGCCAGGCGGTGGGCATCATGGTCGAGGATGCAGGGCCCAGGGCGGCAAGCCTGGATCTCCTGAACTGCAAACTTATTGTGCACTAGGCACTGAGGCTCAGGTGAGTGGGCAGCAGGCCCCGAGGCTGGGCTGGGCTCTCCCTGAACAGTCACAGGCATGGTGGGCAGTGGGTCCCCAGAGCGGACGACTGCTCCCCACGACTGGAGGGCCCTGCCTGCCCTGGCATGCCTTGTTCCCTAGCCCCCGTGGACACACTTTCACAAATGCCCCCACACTCACCCGCACTGAAGCAAGTACAGTCTGCAAAGAGCAGGTCCTCTGGGCTCAGGATCAGTTTCCTTAGCCAACCTTGTCTCAAAGCCTTGGACTTGACCTTGACCTGCACACAGGGCTGACACCTGCCTTGCCACCAGGCTGCAGCTGTAAACACTGAGTGAGAACATGAATATGCCAAGCCCACTACACAGCCATTGGTCAAGACAGCTGAGGCTTCCTTCCAGAATGTTCTATGCAGACATAGTCACATGTTTCCAAAGACCTTGAGAAGTGGCCTCAGGAGACAGGGGAGGGACTCACAGACCCAAGGGCTTTGCGAGGGCAGACCAGGACCCTGAGAGCGTCCTCTCTCTTCCTTGCCCCTCCCAGGGCCTCCCTGGTGTCTGTGTACTCCTTTGGGAGAACGACACCTTCAGATGCAAGGCTTAGTCCAAACGCTCCTGGCAGTACCTGTGCCAGGTCACCTGCAAGAGGGTCACCAGCCTATCTCCCTGCATCTTCTGGGGCCGTGGACTCTTCTCACCCAAAACCCGGGATCTGCTGCTGCCAATTCAGCTCGGTGTTGGAGGTTCAAGGCCATGGCGCCTGTACCAGCTCAAGTTCTAGTCAGGGCATCTGGGATGTGTTGGTTTGTGGTTACATCAGGAACCAGGATCACAGAGAGGGAGACACTGGGCCCCACAATCCCTTTCTAAGGCACCCCCAAGTGACTCCAGTGCCTCCCACCAGGCCCCTGCTCTTTAAGGCCCACGTACCTCCCAATACTGCCTCTCTGGGGACTCAGCTCCCAACACATGAACAGAAGGGGACATTTCCGTGACAAGCTCTCCATCTCATCGAGGATACCGGGAACACTGTGCTGGGTGGGGGTGGGGGATGAAGATCAGAGGAGACTTAGAACCATCCCCAACCCCCTATCCCCTACCCCTGGCCAGTAACAGCCGCAGGGACAGGGAGGGGGGCATGCAGTCTCTGCTTCCTACCTCGTGAAAGTGGCTGAGCCGGGTCTTCCTGGAACTAAACCCAGAGCCCTGTGCCTGTGGATCTGCAATCAGAATGGATTCTTAGGCCAGTCCTGGAGCAGAGGCCATGAGCAGTGGAGGAGGGAGGGAGCAGAGGAGCAGGCACCGGGGCTCAGCCGCACCCCTGCTCCCCCAGGGCTCCCTGGAGCCTTCCAGGGGTGTGCCAGGCCCAGGTGGCCCTGTAGCCCGTACTGACCATGACCCCGCCACTGTCCCAAGGCCCCCTGGGCCTCCTGCCACCTTTCTGTGCCAACCACACTGAATATCAGCCCAGAGAATCCTGGAGAGTCCTGGGTTCCCGCATCAGACCGCGACAGCCCAGAGGTCCCTTTTGTGACCTGGTCTCCCAATTCGGGGCCACGCCTCGGGAGAAAGCACTGTCCCGGCCCTGCGAGAACCCTAGGTTGCTTCATGGGCCTCTGCTCCAGTCCTGAACTCGGTGGCTGTGGCTCCTGTGACACAGCAACCAGGGGACCCAGTGACCACTGTCCACCCGCAGAGGAGGCCCCAGTCCCGGAGCAGCGATGCCCGCGGCCAGCCGGCCTCAGGTGGACACGCTGCACACGCTCTACCTGGAGCGGCTCCCACAGCTGCACGAGGGGAGCAGGTGAGCCACGGCGTCCACACAGACGGGCATCTGGTCCTCCCCTGCGCAAGGTGCCGACATTGGCCCCAAACCAGCGCCTTCGTTGGTGAGTGGAATTCAAGGTGGGAAGGCAGCTGCACGGTGGGTGGTCCAAGATGCTGTGGAAAGATCTGGAGAGGCTCCCCAGGGAGCCCCGAATTCCCAGAGACCCCCAAAGAGGCCAGAGTGGGGTCCCGCTCTGTGCAGTCTCAGTCGGGCTCCTGGGACCTGGCACGGTCTGGGGGTAAATGGGGCTGAGCCAGGCTCTGTGCACTGCCTGTGTCCAGGTGCTGCCCCTCCCCCTGCACACCCTCCTCCCCTTCCAGCCCCTCCCAGGCTCAGCCCAGACATTTAAGGAGCAGTCTCAGAGGGACTAAACACTCCTGGGGCTCCAGAAACAGACACCTCCCCAGCCACAGCCTGGACCCTGGGAGAGGAGACACCTGTGACCCCACCTGGAGCCCTGCAGGCAGCGGGTGGCACCGGCATGGCCGACTCCACAGCCTCCGTGCCCCCTCGCCCTGTGAAGACGCTGCAGAAGCAGTGGCTGGAAGCACTGGGCGCCTTGCACTATGTGCTTGCTATCGTGGTCCTAGGTGAGAATAGGGGAGAGGCAGAGGTGCCTGGGGTTGTTAGGTGAGAGGGACTGGCTAGACAATGGCTGGGCTGCTGGCCGGGACACGTGGGTCATGGGATGGGGACAGAACCAGGGCAGATGCCCCTGAAACTGTTCCATGGAGATGAGGGAGGGCTGGATCTAGCTCAAGAACTGGACTTCCCAGGGCAATTCATTTTTTTTTTTTTTTCTCACTTTAACACAGTCCCATTTTCCGTCTTTCTTCTCTTCTTCCTCCTCTTCACACGGCTCTGGCCTCTGTCTGTTCTCTACATGATGTGGATCTACCTGGACAGGCACACACCCAGCCAAGGTGAGCTCTGGGCAGGGCTCCAGCAGGGGAGAGATGGGGAGGGTGCATCCAGGACTCTATCACCGGATTTCTGCCCACAGGAGGGAGGCGATTTGTGTGGCCAAGGACCTGGGCTATCTGGAAACACCAAAGGGATTACTTTCCTATCAAGGTGAGGGGTCACCTCCCCAGAGACGCCTCCTCCCTCTTCCCTACCCCACCTCCTGCCCTGCTCCCCCTTCACTGTCCAACAGCCTGAGACCTGCTGCCTAGGCTCACAGAGGGGCAGGGTGGAGAGGTGCCCCTGACCCCATCCCAGGGCCTTGACCTCTGAAGTCAGCAGGGGCAGAGGCAGCACCTGCAGCTGCTGTCTCCCCCCTCTGCCTCCCTTCTCTCCCGCAGCTGGTGAAGACAGCAGAGCTGCCCCCCAGCCAGAACTACGTGGTGGGATCACACCCCCACGGGGTCCTGAGTACTGGAACCTTCTGTAATTTCCTTACTGAGTGCAACAACTTCTCCCAGCTCTTCCCGGGACTGCAGCCCTGGCTAGCCACACTGACCAGGGTCTTCTACCTCCCAGTCTACCGGGACTACATCATGACTGGTGGTGAGCCTCAACTGAAGGGGAGGAAGCAGCCCCTGGCCCTCATCTCCCCCAGGAGCTCCTGTCTCCATCAGGACCAGACTTGCCCTCAGCATCACCATGCTCAGCATGGGGACTGAGATGGGGATCCAAGGCTCGGAAAGCACAAGATGTGGGGCTCCCTCTTCCTCTGCTAAATTGTGGGATGAGGGAATCGGGAGCCGCAGAGGGACTGGTGACTTCTCCCCACTGCTCATGACCCAGGACTGCGTCCCGCGAGCCGCCAGAGCCTGGACTTTGCGCTGTCTCAGCCCCAGCGGGGCCAGGCAGTGGTCATCATGATTGGAGGAGGCAAAGAACTCTTCTCCACAGCCCCAGGACGGCACTTAGCAAAGCTCCATGATCGCAAAGGCTTCGTGCGCCTGGCCCTGAGGCATGGGTGAGTGGGCGTACAGAGGCCAAGGTCAGGCTGGCCTCGCCATGCCCAGGCGTCCCAGCCCCTGCTGGTGAGGCTGTGGGTCCCCAGTTTCACATCTTGCACCTAGAGGTTCCTTCCAGCCTGCGTGCCTTCTATGAGCTGTGCCCATATACCAGGCTCCCAACCATCCAAACAGGGCAGGATCAGACTGACACCAGCAGGGCTCTAGGTTCCAGACACCCTGGCTTCTCTTTGTGACTCTACCTCAGAGACACGGCCGTGCACTTCACCTTGACCGGTATACAGACCTACGCCTGCCTTGCCACCAGGCTGCAGTTGTAAATACTAACTCAGAACCTGAGCTTGCAAAGGCCACTACACAGCCATTTGTCAAGATAGCTGAGGCTTCCTTCCAGAATGTTCTGTGAGGACAAGGTCATGTGTTTCAAGGCCTTGGGAAGTGACCACAGGAGGCAACAGGAGAGACAAGCGGTCTCAAATGTATCCTTTGTGGGGGGTTGGGAGTTCAGACCGGAACCTGACCAGTGTCTTCTCTCTTTTGCCCCTCCCAGGGCCTCCCTGGTGCCTGTGTACTCCTTTGGGGAGAATGATATCTTTAAAACTAAGGCTTTTATCGAAGGCTCCTGGCAGCACCTGTGCCAGTCGCTCTACCATAAGATCGTTGGTTTGCCTTTCTACATCTTCTGGGGCCGTGGTCTCTTCTCGCCCAACTCCTGGGGTCTGCTGCCGCTGCCCGTGCCCATCACCACCGTGGGTGAGTCCCATCTGCAGGGAGGAGGCTACCGTGGGCAGCACAGCCAGTGACAGCTCTGGCTCACCCGTGTCTCCCTCCCCTGCAGTGGGCGGCCCCATCCCCGTGCCCCAGTGCAGCAGCCCCAGCGAGGAGCAAGTGGACCACTACCACAGGCTCTACATGGACGCCCTGGAGCGGCTGTTTGAGGAGCACAAGGAGAGCTGTGGGGTCCCTGCCTCCACCCACCTCACCTTCTTCTAGGCCTGGATGGGCCTCCCCGCTCAGTCCCTGAGCCCCGTGCACTGGGACCCCAGCTCCCACCTTGACCTTCCCTCCAATAATGACTGGTTCCATAGGGAGCGCGGCCAGGCACAGCCACACCGTCCTGTCTGCTGCAGAGGGGCCGCCTGGGGTGGGGTCTCAGCACCCTGCATTCTCCTGCCAGGAGAGCTGACTGTGCCCAGGACCTGGGAGATGTCTCCCCCTCCCGGGCCCCTGTTCCCTCTGTGAAGAAGGCTGCTGCTGAGCTCAGAGCTGGCAGTCATGGCAGAGCCTGGTGCCAGAGATGTGGATTGAACCCGGGCACTGTGTGGGAATTGGGCATCTTTATAATATTAGTTTATTTATTTGAAGGGGGGAGAAACAGAGATGTGAGACAGAGAGAGAGAGAGAGAGAGAGAGAGAGAGAGAGAGAGAGAGAGAGAGAGAGATGCTGATGATGCTGATGTGATCTGCTATCTCTTGGTTCACTTCCTAAATGGCCTCAGTGGCTGGGGCTTGCTCAGGCATAAGCTTGGTCTCCCATATAGGCGGTTCAGGCATCAACACCTGCGGGGCTGCCTGCCCCACCCACAGCTGAGAACCCCCACCTGCAGTCCCACCTGGTCAGAGCAGCTCAGGGACCCACACAGCCCCTTGCTGGCTGTCAAGGGCTGTGGACGTGACCGAGCGGTGACGACCGCTGAGGTCAGCCCAGGACCCTCCCGCGGGGCCCCCAGCTCGCACGCCCCTCCCCCCAGGTGTGTGGCTCTCCCTCCTGATCCCTGTTGTCAGCTCCCAGGGTCAGCCCCATGCCCTGGTGAGCTGGTCCTACTGGGCGTGGTCGTGTGATGGGGGCGGGGGGGGGGTTCCTGCCTGGAAGCCTCACACATGGCCACAGCGTGGGTCACAGGATTGAAGGAGGAGGAGGAACTCTCGGCCCAGGCTGGCCAGGAAGGGACAGGGAGGTCCCTCAGCCTTGTCACGGAGGATTTCTCCCGTCTCTGATTTCCACTGAGCATTTCACACAACCGCAGGTGCTGTGGTGTGTGCGGTGCTCTGGGAAACATGGAAAAAGTTCACGATTCCCAGGAAAATTCCCTGGAGACAAAATGGTTAGCAGGTGACGCTGCCGTCTGCAGTGCCAGCATCTCCTATGGGTGCCGGTTCGAGTCCCGGCTGCTCCTCTTCCCATCTGCTCCTCTTCCCATCCAGCTCTCTGCTATGGCCTGGGAAAGCAGTAGAGGATGACCCAAGTCCTTGGGCCCCTGCACCCGCGTGGGAGACCCAGAAGAAGCTTCTGGCTCCTGGCTTCAGATTGGCTCAACTCCGACCATTGCAACAGTTTGGGGAGTGAACCAGCAGATGGAAGAAGGTGGAATACCTCTGTCTCTCCCTCTCTCCCTCTCTCCCTCTCTCCCTCTCTCTCTCCCTCTCATAACTCTCTACTTTTGAAATAAATAAATAAAACTTAAAAAAAAAAAAAGTAGTCATCAGATTGTAACCTGCTCCTTTCCAGAGAACTCTCACCTTTTGCATCTGGAAATTATTTGATTGGTTCACAGTTCACCCACTTCCTGTTCCATCAACCAATCAGAAATTAGTTTCCTCAAGTTCCCATCTAGTTCATATACAAGCCACTCAGCAGGAAGATGTCACCATGAGTCCCGCCTCCAGAGCCCGCTGGCCAATGGAAAGCTTTCCAGTCTCTTAGACTACTAGGGTACCAGCATCCCACCCACCCCAACTTCCCCTGTGTCTTGGGGCTGGGGGGCACTGGATGAGGTCAAAGGTGACTTTGATTCTCCTGCTGGGCCCTGGAAGTGCTTGGAGGGTGTGGCCAGTCTGCTCTTGGGCTTTGAGGTGGGGATGGGAGAGGGATCTGGCTGTGAGAGGGGTGTGGCCTGGCTCAGCTGGCCCGGGCCCGGGGCCCTATACACACAGAACTAACCGCAAAGTTTACTCAGCAATGTGGCCTGGTCCTCGCTGCGTGGCAGGAGGCACAGTGGGGTCATCACAGGCAGGGACGTCGATTCTGGGAGGCTCTGTGACTTGGGGGAGACCCTGCGGGTGGTGAGGGCCACAGTCGGGATCTCTGCCCACAAACCCAGGACCCCTGCCTTCTCAGCCCTCAGCGGTCAGTGGGGGACATGCCCTGGGGACTGACCTCAAACTGGAACCACAGAGCGAGGGTCAGCGCTCTCACGGCTGGGTCGTCCTTGGTGGCTCTGCCTGCAGCGCGAGTGGCCTGGTGCCCGCTGGGGCTTTATTCTGGGAGAGCCCAGTGTGTGCTCAGCGCTCCCTGGGCCAGGGGAGCCGTGGGTCCCTGGCGATCCTCTGCACTGCCCTCCCTCTTCCCTGTGTGCTCTGATCCTTCACTCCGCCCATCTGAAGGTCTCTGCAGGGGCACACAGGGGACCTGGACTTGTCCCTGCACTTTGAACTGAGCCTTCTCCCCACCCCTGCCTCCCCGGCTCTGCAGACCTCACCACCTTCCCAGCCCGTGCCCTAGCAGCTAAGGAGGAGACCAAAGACCACAGGGTTAAGTGACGGGCCCGGAGCCAGTGAGAGCCGAGAGCCTCCCCAGAGCCCCCGTGGGAAAGGGCGCCTGCAGAGCTGGCAAAAGAGCGATGTCCCTGCGGCCACCTGCTGCCTGCTGAGTCCCGGAGCCACATGTCCCTTCTGTAGGGGGCCCGCACCTGTCAGCATGACATCAAGTCTCTACCCGTCATGCATCCACCGTGCACGTAAAGCCATTGGTGTGCAGGCTATGCAGGACTTTAGGGGAAGTGAGTCCTGCTCACAGGCTGACAGGGACAGTGACATCAGGCTGACCATGTCCCCAAGAGCGTCCATTTGGATACAGGAAACCCAGGCTCCTAACACAACCCCAAGCCAGCCACAGCGGAGCAGTGTGACGGCTGAATTGTCACATCCCGTCCCCCAGTCTGCAGGTTCACATCTCCAGGACACAGAGGCCACCACAGGCTGTCCTGTTCTCCCTTTGCTGGTTTACTCAGACAATGTCGGTGTGGTTTGCCAGGGGCCTGATGGATTCCACAGGAAGGCAGCCATGGAGACTCAAGTAGCCGGCTTATTTTTTCTATATTTTTAAAGATTTATTTATTTCTTTGAAAGTCAGAGTTACACACAGAGAGAAGGAGAGAAAGAGAGAGAGAGAGAGAGAGAGAGAGAGGACTTCCATCAGCTGATTCACTCCCCTGTTGGCCACAATGGCCAGAACTGGGACAATCTGAAGCCAGGAGCCAGGCTCTTCTTCCGGGTCTCCCACGCTGGTGCAGGGGACCAAGGACCTGGGCCATCTTCTGCTGCTTTCCCAGGCCACAGCAGAGAGCTGGATTGGAAGTGGAGCAGCCAGGACTCGAAGCAGCGCCCACGTGCGATGCTGGCACTGCAGGCAGCGGCTTCACCGGCTACGCCACAGCACCGGCCCCAAGTACTTGGGTTCCTAGCAACCACCTGGAGGTCCTGGTCTGGAGTCCCAGCCTTGGGCCAGTTCTGGATGTCGCGGGCTTTTTAGGAAGAAAATAGCAGATGGGAGACAGGTGTGTCTCGCTGCCGGTGTCTCTCAAATACGTACGTAATCTTTACAAATCAGTTGAGAGTGGATTTCACACGTAACTGGAGAGAACGTGTACTTCACAAACACCGTGTTACGCACAGAACGCATCATTTGTTTGTCGTCTCTGTAGAAACAGAGGCCGCAGAACAGGGCAGCCCGCACGCCCTCCGTGCTCGGCCATGATCCACTGGGAGCAGCGCTGCCCTGGCTGCCTTGCAGCTCCCCCCCCCCCCCACCTCACAGTCAGCTGCAGATTTTTCTCTCGTTCATCGGTAAATAGTTCCGTATGTCTCTCTGAAGCTAAGGATTCTTTAAGTATCCGTGCCCAGGGTTATTAAGCTGCAGCAATGCCAGCGTCCCATATGGGCGCCGATTCAGTCCTGGCTGCTCCACTTCCCACCCAGCTCCCTGCAAATGCACCTGGGAGAGCAGTGGAGGATGGCCCAGGTCCTTGGGCCCCTGACCCACATGGAGGGCTAGAGGAAGCTCCTGGCTCCTGGCTTCAGATTGACGCAGCTCTGGCCTTTGCCTCCATCAGGGGAGTGAACCAGTGGATGGAAGACCTCTCTCTCTCTCTCTCTCTCTCTTTCTTTCTCTCTCTCTCTCTGCCTCTGGCTCCTGTACCCCTCCCTTTCAAGTGATTGGATAAGTCTTTTTTAAAAAAAATACAAAATATATATAACCACAGTATCCTTATCGCGGTGGATGTGAGGCTGGGCCACTCCCAAAGGAACGCCGGCGCCTGTGTGTGAGCCTCCCCCTCCGAGTCCATCTCTGTCTGTCTGTCTGTCTGTCTCTCCTCTCACTGGCCCCCAGGAAGTCCTCTGCCCTGTCTTAATCAGCCCAAATGGGACACACACTTAGGGACGAGTCTCCCCCAGAAGCGGGGCCCGACCTTGACTTCCCAGCACCCTTGTGTTTCCTGCCTTGGCCTCTGCCCCCAATCGGATCCTTCAACCAGGAAGCTCGCTCCCTCCGGGCATCCTGCTTTGTCCATTCAGACGTGATCACACCATTTGCTGGATCAACTGGCCCTGCTGGCTTCCCAAGCCCCAGGCAGCTCCCACGTGGGCCTGGCTTGGGCTCAAGGTCAGCTCCCCATCCTCAGCGGGGTCGTCCTGGCTTCTCTGTCCCAGCTGGGCTTCTTGGCTTCTGTGGTCCTCTCCTGCCTCCTGAGGAGCCGTCCACACCTCCACCCCTCACCCAGGGCTCCTTGGGCCTGGGATGCAGGTTGAGGCCTGATAGGGAGGGAAGCCACTCCCCCATCCCCCAGCCCACAGAAAGGCCCCGCCCCACCACTGGCTCCACCCCCACCTTGCAGAGACCCCCCCAGGACACCAGGGGCAGGGGCAGGCAGTGTCTGCTGGCAGGGTCTCACCTGACCCTGGTGCCTCTGCCCCTCAGGGGAGGAACCCAGGTAGAACACGCGGAGGGGAGCAGGACTGGGACAATTCTGAGAGGCTGAGAGCTCCCTCTGAAGGGCGAGGCCACCTGGGCGGGCTCAGTGCCCATGCTGTACATTCAGAGTGCTCAGGGCAGGCCCGGTGTCTGGGGAAAGTGCCCAGCGGGCAGTACTGTGGCTGGCGCAAGGCTGGCCTCCCTCCCACCCCAGCAAAGGAGGAAGACATGGGATACCGTGGGGTCTGAGCTCCAAGTGTTGTCCAGGTCACGCATGGTCAAGGATCCTGCTGGCTTTTCCCATCCTGCTCAGCTTAGAAATCCAGCGGGTTTCTCACAGGAAAACCCACCAGGTGCATGGGCAGAAAACCAGGCTCTGGGCCCAGCATTTGGCTCAGCACTTCAGATGTCCTCATCCCAGGTTTGGGATGAGATCTGGTGGGCACCAGCTCTGGCTCCTCACCCAGCTCCTTGCTAATGACGATCCTGGGAGGCAGGGGGATGGCTCCCGTGGTTGGGTTCCTGCCTCTCACTGTGGGTCCTGGAAAGAGACACAAGGAACAAGGGTTGGGGTCTCTGCACCCATGTGGGAGACCCAGGTAAAATTTCTGGCTGTTGGCTTTGGCTACCAGCCCTGGCAGATGTGGTCATTTCAGGGTTGAATCAGCAGATGCAGGTTATCTCTCCTTCTCTCTCTGTAACCTTGACCTTCAACATAAATAAATAAATCTGAAAGAATTAAAAGCAATGAAAGAACCAGAATCAAAGAGGGACAGAGAGCCTGGGGTCCCACAGCCCCTCCCAAATGAGCCCAGGACCTCCCATCTATGGATCACACAGCTCCCCAGCCTGTAGATTTCTGTCCCACGTGGTCCCTCCGGGGATTCTTCAAGGCCCTGTGACAGCTCAGTCCACTGCTGCCTGACCTCCATCCTCACTTTGCTGCTGTAGAATTGTATGCAGAGTGCATTTGTGATCCCCAGGGACATGGACAGTGGCAGGGGCAGCGCCCACAGCAGCCTCAGGGGCCAGGGCTGAGACCAGGACCCGGTGTCTCCATCCAGGACTCCCTGTGAGTGACAGGAACCCGGTCAGGGCAGCCGGTCCCGTGTCATTGGCAAGGAGCTGGGTCAGAGCCAGAGCTGGTGTCCACCCAGGCACTCGGGCCGGGAGAGGCCATCTTCAGCACTGGGCCACACGCCGGCAGCTGCCCCGGGGTTCTGCCCTGCACCCGGCAGGCCCGCTCTGGGGGAGCCCCTTAACCTGCTCAGCTGAGGGTCAGAAACTCAGCAGCTGGGATCCGAGCACCTTGGCCCGGGTGCACTTGCTGTCTGGGCCTTGACAAAGCCTCTGTGCTTCCTCCTTTGCTGGGTGGGAGCGAGCCCAGCCTCCCGCCGGCCACTGCGCTGCCCACGGTGTACTTTCCCTGGACACCGGGGCTGCCTGGAGCCCTCTAAGTGTGCAGTGTGGGCCTGACCCCGCCCAGGTGGCCTCCCCCTTCAGAGCCATCCCAAGGAGCCCTGGGTGAGGGGTGGGGGTGGGGAGGGCTCAGCAGAGGCAGGAGAGGACCACAGAAGCCAAGAAGCCCAGCTGGGACAGAGAAGCCAGGACGACCCCGCTGAGGTCGGGGAGCTGACCTTGAGCCCAAGCCAGGCCCACGTGGGAGCTGCCTGGGGCTTGGGAAGCCGGCAGGGCCAGTTGATCTGTAAAGGAGCCAGGGAGGAGAACGGACAGAGGTGTTCATCCCAGAGTTGCGTCAGGTTCCTGGTAGGAACACGGGACAGGGAGTGGCCGCAGCAGGAAGTGAAAAGCCCTGGGGGGCCAGGGTCAGGCCTTGTGCGGGGAAGGGGGGGGGCTGGGACAGTCCCTGTGCTGTGGAGTGGGGGGCAAGTTGAGGGGGTCGGGGTCAGGCCCTGTGCAGGGTGGTGGTCGGGATCAGGCCCTAAGCAGTGTTGGCACAGGCCTGCGGAAGCAGAAGGAGCTGGGTTCCTGCTGAGGGTGCAGGCAGCCCTGTGCCGGCAGAGGGCTCTGGAACAGCACCCAGACCATCACAGACGCGGCTTCCCATGGAGAGGAGCGCCCTGTTCCTGTCCCCCTGGTCACTGTGGCCTCTCCCCGACCCCTCCCGCACTCTCAGGAACCCCTGCCTCAGGAGACTGAGGAGCCCCGCCGAGTCTCGCAAAGGCTGCTAGCAGAGGGGAGCAGGACGGTGCCTCCCCACCCCCCGCTTTCCTGCAGCTGTTGCCCTCCAGGCCCCACCCCAAGAGGAGCCCCCACCCGTCAGCATCTGGGTGGCCCTCAGGCAGGGATGAACAATGGGGGCGGGGCCTCAGAGCCCAGCACCACTGCAGGGGCCCCAGGAGGAACAGAGAAGGCACCCTGGGGTGGGCGTGACACACAGTGGTCAGGATTCGGAGGGGGACAACTCCTCCCAGGGTGGAGTTCAGGGGTTCCAGGCCCAGTTCTACTTCCTGCTGATGCCCACGCAGGGAGGCAGCAGGTGGTGGCTCAGGACCTTGGTGCCCGCGCAGGGAAGACCCGCGTTGGGTGCTGGCTGCTGGACGGAGGCTGGCCAGCTCCTCACGGTGCAGCATCTGAGGACGGAGCAGCAGACTCTCCAGCCTCTATCTGTCAGCCTGTCCATCAGAAACCAACACCGCGGGCAGGTTGGGCATGGTGTGAGCTGGCGGCGCCCTGGAAGCCATGGGCCCCTGACCTGTGAGGGGACTGGGGTGGGGGCGGCAGCAGGAGGGGAAAAATAAAGAGAAAACCAAGGACCCTGCCACAGAGGCTTGTGCCCGAGCGTTGTAGCAGGGTGTCCCCTCTCCTTGTGCCTGCCCCCCGGTCCTGACTTCATTCTGAGAGGAGCGTGGTAGGGCAAGAGGCAGGAGGTCACTACACAGACCCCGGGAGTCTGGTGAAAGCAGGCCAGAGCGAGCAGCCTGCAGACTCGTTTATTTCAGTGGGTACAGCAGCTTAAATAGCCAAGGCAGCCAATCCGCTCAAGGGGTGGTCTATGCCCTAAGCTGCAGGGTCTGAGTCCATCCGTACAAGGATGGACTGGGTCCAAGGAAAGGTGAGTGCGCCGCTCGCCTGTTCCCCAGCCTTCTGATCCTGGAGACAATCAGACGCAGCGGGGAGCCAAGTCTGGCGAGGACTCATTTATTCCATGCGTAACCGAACCTTTTATAGCACAAAACTGCAGAGTCATTGGGGCAGGGCTAAGGACCAAGCAATCACTTAAATGGTCACTTTACGGGGGAATTTCTATAGGACTAGCCTTATGTCTATACACTTGTTACTAGTCTTGTTACCTCCCCTGATGTTGCGTAGCCAATTAGCTTTTGAGTTCCGCCCATCTTACTTCCTCTAGGCGCCATCTTCTTTGCCCCTCCTTGGCGCCGCCTGGTCCAGGGGCCACATGCGCACGCGCCAGGTCCCTCCCTGCGTTGCCATCCCCGGGACACCTGCTGGCTGGCTCCGCGGGCCCGGCTCCACGTGCCCTTCCGAGGGGGCTCTCAGCCTCTCAGAGTCATCCCCAGCCCTGCTGACCATTTGCCTGTGTTCCTCGCTGCCATCTCCAGCTCCCCGCATTTCTGCCCCTGCCTCTTCTGCTGTGGGGGACTCTCCATGCCTTCCTGCACACTCCGCACCCATGCCCACTCAGCCCCTGCACACTGAGCTTCTCACACCCAAGCCTAGTTTCCGTGGAGTGGGGCCGACTTGAACGCTGGCGTCCGAGGTCCGCGCAGGGCTCCAGAGCAAAACCACTCAACCGCGTCCCAGGCTCCTCCTCCCTGTGCCCTCAGTGCTGCCAAATACCACCCTGCGGGTGCCCTTTCTGTCACCGATGTCTGCACTCCGGCCCTGGCTCAACCCAGCTCATCAAGGTAGAGGGCAGTATTGCACAGATGGCCTCAGCAGGGACCCACCCCCTAGTTAGAATGGGGCTGCACATCCTGCCAGGACCCCTCCATGGACAGAGACCAGGGTCAAGTGAGGACGGCACTGGGGGTCCCCGGTGGCTGGCTTCCCTCCTCACCCCTCTGGCACTGTTTGGCTCCACCTGCACCTGCACCCCCATGTCCAGAGGCACCTGCCACGCCACTTGCCACCCACATTACCTTCCTCTCACTCTAACCCCCCAAGTGCCCCTTCAGGGAAAAGGGCAGAGGGGAGACCCCACAGCACAGCCCCTTGTGCACCCCCCAGGACCTGGGGACCAGCCCCTCCCCCACAGACTTCCTGGTCCCGCCTCTGCCCCAAGGGCAGGCTTCCACAGGCCCACCCCCAGGGCCTCCCCTGTCTTCCAGGGGTCCCTGACTCTGAGGTGGTAGGAAGGAGGGATTAAGGGGTGCCCGCTGGCTGGAGCTGGGTCCAGGAGGAGCCTCTGCCGTGCATGCTTACCGCAGTGCACCTGAGCTCCAAGGAGCCAGGTGCAGCCTGGCTCCCACCATGCCTTGGCTGGAGCCCCTGACCAGCCTTGGGCCCTATCTCACCTGTGACCAGCTCACTTTGACCGTGGGAGCTTCCTGCCCCACCTCACCCCAACCCCCACCACCAACCACAGACCCCAGATGCAGGCTCCCTTAGGAAAGAGCCCCCATCCTGCCCCTTCCTGAGAGCCAGAGGAAGGAGGGGGAGCTATGAGCTGAAGTCCTGAGTGGTCAGGTGACTTCCGGTGAGCAGGTGACTCTCTCCTTCTCCACTGAGGGGTGGGGGTGTTACCTGTGAATGGCAGGGTTCTTGCCTTCACACAAGAAAGAATTCAGACGTGAGACAGAGTAGTAGAAAGCAGAAGTAGCAAAGTTTATTAGGGAAGGGACATCCGTAAGAACGGATGGGCACCTTTCCAGACAGGACCTGAGAGAAAGTGCCCAGTCTCTCCGAGGGGGGGAAGGAGCAAGGTTACATGGTTGAGTGGAGAGATTACACCTGGCCAGGCAGGCGGGCGACTCAGCACAGAGGCAGAGGGCTGAGCGTGCAGTCTGGTTGAGGCCAGGGGTTATTAAGGAGATGGGTCTTTGTCTTCACACATCTCCTCCTGAAACAAAGGATTTTATGGCTGTAAATATTGGGAAGCTCCTATCTGAGTTTTCACCTGAAGGTTTCAGACAGGAGGAAGCCTAGCTGGCGCCAGCCTGGGTTCAGAGGAAGGGTGAGCAGGACCCCCTTGAGAATGGGGATCTGGAGCCAGGTACTTGAAATGCAGATACTGGGCTGCATCTGGGAGATTGTGGAGGCTTTGTCAGGCAGAAGGGGTGGGGACCTACATCTGGCAGGTTATCGGGGAGAAGGGGCAGGGCAGGATGTGAACAATGGGCTGCCCCGGAAACATTATTGGGATGACTTTGAGATGCAGATGCATATGGACATAGATGACTTCTCTTTAGGCCTGTCACACACATAAGCTCATATCTAACTTCCTACCTAACAGTGGGGCATTGCTGGGGCCACCTGGGAACCAGCTTGTGATTCCCAGAACCAGGGAGCAGTGGCTCCGGTCGGCTGGGGATGCAGAGGGGACGTGGAGTCCCAGGCTAGGCCCAAGGGTCAGGTGCTTGGGCCTCTGCTTCTCTGTAACTCTGCCTCTGTATTTTCTGTTTTAAAAATCTTTATTTTATTTTTTTGAAGGAATATTTATTTATTTGAAAGGCAGAGTTACACAGAGAGAGCAGGCGAGGCACAGACTGAGAGAGAGATCTCTTCCATCTGCTGGTCACTCCCCATTGGGCCACAATGGCCAGAGCTGAACTGATCTGAAGCCAAGAGCCAGAAGCCTCCTCCGGGTCTCCCACATGAGTGCAGGGTTCACAGAGTTGAGCCATCTGCTACTGCATTCCTAGGACAAAGCAGAGAGCCGGGTCAGAGGTAGATCAGCAGGACTCAAACAGGTGTCCATAAGGGAAGCCGAAATTGCAGGTTGTGGCCATACCCACTATGCCACAGTGCTGGCTCCAATAAATCTTTAAAAGAAAAAAAAGAGGCTGGCACCGCGGCTCAATAGGCTAATCCTCCACCTGCGGCACTAGCACTGTTGGTCTAGACCTGGTCGGGGCCCCAGATTCTGTCCCGGTTGCTCCTCTTCCAGTCCAGCTCTCTGCTGTGGCCTGGGAGTGCAGTGGATGGCCCAAGTGCTTGGGCCATGCTCCTGTATGGAGACCAGGAGAAACACCTGGCTCCTGGCTTTAGATCAGCATGGTGTGCCGGCCGCAGTGGCCATTGCAGGGTGAACCAACAGAAAAAGGAAGACCTGGCTGGCGCCATGGCTCACCAGGCTAATCCTCCGCATTGCGGCGCCGGCACACCGGGTTCTAGTCCCGGTTGGGGTGGCGGATTCTGTCCCGGTTGCCCCTCTTCCAGCCCAGCTCTCTGCTGTGGCCTGGGAGTGCAGTGGAGGATGGCCCAGGTACTTGGGCCCTGCACCCCATGGGAGACCAGGAAAAGCACGTGGCACCTGGCTCCTGCCATCGGATGAGCGCGGTGCGCCGGCCACAGCGCGCCAACCGCGGTGGCCATTGGAGGGTGAACCAACGGCAAAGGAAGACCTTTCTCTCTGTCTCTCTCTCACTGTGCTCTCTGCCTGTCAAAAAAAATAAAAAAATTAAAAAAAAAAAAAAAGAATAAAAAGAGCTCACCCCTGTGCGAGGCCCGCAACAAGATTGCAGCCTCTTGCAGCCCAATCCACAGGGGTATCTGAGCACAGCTTTGTCCCTCGTTCCAGACCTGGGCAGCTGTCCAGGCTCAGAGCTCCATCCCTGCAGCTCCAGGCGGTGGGAGCCAGATGTGCTGCACACAGCAGCCGTGTGGGGCGCTGTGGGGCGACTCACGCACCTGTCCAGGACCACAAGCAGCACTGGGAGTTCCACGCGGAAGGATACGCCCCCACACTTAGCTGCACACGTACCCTCTGCGCCCCAGAAGGAGTCTTGTTGGTACCTGCGTGTGGAGGAGTGGACTTGAAGGTGGGAAGGCTGAGAGCAGACGCCCCTGCCAGTGTTCCGTGCAGGTGGAGGAGCTGGGCTGCAGAACTGGCTTCTCAGGCGAACTAATTTTTCTTTCTCACCTTTCATTCAGTCCCGTGCTCCTGCCTCCTCCTCTTCTCGCGGCTCTGGTCTCTATCTGTTCTCTGCTTGATTGGATCCACGTGGACAGGGACACACTCAGCCAAGGTGAGCTCTGGACAGGGCTCCAAGTAGGGATATGGGGAGGGTGCCTTGGGGACTCTGCCAGCCCCATCTCTGCCCGCAGGGGGAAGGTGATGAGGGTGCACAAGGAACTAAGTGATTTAGAAACACCAAAGGGATTACTTCCCACCCTTCCCAGAGATGCCTTCTCCCCCTTCCCCACCCCACTACCCTACACTTCTCCTTCCTTGTCCTCTAGCCTGAGACCCCCTGCCTAGGCTCACAGAGGGGCAGGGTGGAGAGGTGCCCCTGACCCCATCCCAGGGCCTTGACCTCAGAAGTCAGCAGGGGCAGAGGCAGCACCTGCAGCTGCTGTCTCCCCTCTCTGCCTCCCTCCTCTCTTGCAGCTGGTGAAGACAGCAGAGCTGCCCCCCAGCCAGAACTACGTGCTGGGGGCCCACCCCCATGGGATCATGTGCACCGGAACCTTCAGTAATTTCTCCACTGAGTGTAATGCCTTCTCCCAGCGCTTCCTGGGGCTGCAGCCCTGGCCAGTCTGGCCAGCCTCTTCTACCATCCCCTGTTCCAACATCACATCACACCCAGAGGTGAGCCTCAAAGTGAATGAGAGGAAGCAGCCCCTGGCCTGACCATTCCCACCACTACAAGGGCCACCACCCAGATGACAGGACCCAACCTGAGCACTGACCACGTTCTGCAGGGGGCACAGATCGGGGGATGGAGGGTTTGGAAGAAACAAGATGTGGGAGTGAGGGAATCAGGAGCCACCGAGGGGATGGTGACTGCTCCCCACTGTTCATGACCCAGGATTGCATCCTGTAAGCCTTTGTGCTGTCTCAGCCCCAGTGGGGCCAGACGGTGGGCATTTTCAATGGGGGTGCCCAAGAGGCTCATACATGTCCCCAGGGTGGCACAGCCTGTGTCTTCTGAATTGCAAACTTATTGTGCACTAGGCACTGAGGCTCAGGTGAGTGGGCAGCAGGTCCCGAGGCTAGGCTGGGCTCTCCCTGAACAGTCACAGGCGTGGTGGGCAGTGGGTCTCCAGAGCGGACGACTGTTCCCCACGACTGGAGGGCCCTGCCTGCCCTGGCATGCCTTGTTCCCTAGCCCCTGTGGACACACTTTCACAAATGCCCCCCCAGCACTGAGGCAAGTACAGTCTGCAAAGAGCAGGGCCTCTGGGCTCAGGATCCAGTTTCCTTAGCCAACCTTGTCTCAAAGCCTTGGACTTGACCTTGACCTGCACACAGGGCTGACACCTGCCTTGCCACCAGGCTGCAGCTGTAAACACTGAGTGAGAACATGAATATGCCAAGCCCACTACACAGCCATTGGTCAAGACAGCTGAGGCTTCCCTCCAGAATGTTCTATGCAGACATAGTCACATGTTTCCAAAGACCTTGGGAAGTGGCCTCAGGAGACAGGGGAGGGACTCACAGACCCAAGGGCTTTGCAAGGGCAGACCAGGACCCTGAGCAGCGTCCTCTCTCTTCCTTGCCCCTCCAGGCCTCCCTGGTGCCTGTGTACTCCTTTGGGAGAATGATACCTTCAGATGCAAGGCTTTCCCCAAACGCTCCTGCAGTACCTGTGCCAGGTCACCGGCAAGAGGGTCACCAGCCTATCTCCCTGCATCTTCTGGGGCCGTGGTCTCTTCTCACCCAACTCTTGGGGTCTGCTGCTGCCAATTCAGCTCGGTGTTGGAGGTTCAAGGCCATGGCGCCTGTACCAGCTCAAGTTCTAGTCAGGGCATCTGGGGTGTGTTGGTTTGTGGTTACATCAGGAACCTGGATCACAGAGAGGGAGACACTGGGCCCCACAATCCCTTTCTAAGGCACCCCCAAGTGACTCCAGTGCCTCCCACCAGGCCCCTCCTCTTTAAGGCCCACGTACCTCCCAATACTGCCTCTCTGGGGACTGAGCTCCCAACACATGAACAGAAGGGGACATTTCCGTGACAAGCTCTCCATCTCATCGAGGATACCGGGAACACTGTGCTGGGTGGCGGTGGGGGATGAAGCTCAGAGGAGACTTAGAACCACCCCCAACCCCCCACCCCCTACCCCTGGCCAGTAACAGCCACAGGGACCAGTGGGGGGGGGGGGCATGCAGTCTCTGCTTCCTACCTCGTGAAAGTGGCTGAGCCGGGTCTTCCTGGAACAAAACCCAGAGCCCTGTGCCTGTGGATCTGCAATCAGAATGGATTCTTAGGCCAGTCCTGGAGCAGAGGCCATGAGCAGTGGAGGAGGGAGGGATCAGAGGAGCAGGCACCGGGGCTCAGCTGCACCCCTGCTCCCCCAGGGCTCCCTGGTGCCTTCCAGGGGTGTGCCAGGCCCAGGTGGCCCTGTAGCCTGTACTGACCGTGACCCCGCCACTGTCCCAAGGCCCCCTGGGCCTCCAGCCACCTTTCTGTGCCAACCACACTGAATATCAGCCCAGAGAATCCTGGAGTGTCCTGGGTTCCCGCATCAGACCACGACAGTCCAGAGTTCCGTTTTGTGACCTGGTCTCCCCATTCGGGGCCACGCCTCGGGAGAAAGCACTGTCCCGGCCCTGCGAGAACCCTAGGATGCTTCATGGGCCTCTGCTCCAGTCCTGAGCTCGGTGGCTGTGGCTCCTGTGGCACAGCAGACCAGGGGACCCAGTGACCACTGTCCACCCGCAGAGGAGGCCCCAGTCCCGGAGCAGCGATGCCCGCGGCCAGCCGGCCTCAGGTGGACACGCTGCACACGCTCTACCTGGAGCGGCTCCCGCAGCTGCACGAGGGGAGCAGGTGTGCCACGGCGTCCACACAGACGGGCATCTGGTCCTCCCCTGCGCAAGGTGCCGACATTGGCCCCAAACCAGTGCCTTCGTTGGGGAGTGGAATTCAAGGTGGGAAGGCAGCTGCACAGTGGGTGGTCCAAGATGCTGTGGAAAGACCAGGAGAGGCTCCCCAGGGAGCCCTGAAATTCGCAGAGACCCCAAAAGAGGCCAGAGTGGGGTCCCACTCTGTGCAGTCTCAGTCGGGCTCCTGGGACCTGGCACGGTCTGGGGTAAATGGGGCTGAGCCAGGCTCTGTGCACTCTCTGTGTCCAGGTACTGCCCCTCCCCCTGCACACCCTCCTCCCCTTCCAGCCCCTCCCAGGCTCAGCCCAGACATTTAAGGAGCAGTCTCAGAGGAACTGGACACTTCTGGGGGTCCACACAGGAATCTCCCCGGCCCCAGCCCCGACCGTGGGTAGGGGACACCTGTGACCGCACCTGGAGCCCTGCAGGCAGAGGGTGGCACCGGGATGGCCGACTCCACAGCCACCGTGCCCCCTCGCCCTGCGAAGACGCTGCAGAAGCAGTGGCTGGAAGCACTGGGCGCCATGCAGTATGTGATTTCTTTCGTGTTCCTAGGTGAGGATAAGGGGGAGGTGGAGGTGCCTGGGGTTGCTTGGTAGAGAGGGACTGGCTAGACAATGGCTGGGCTGCTGGCCGGGACACGTGGGTCATGGGACGGGGACAGAACCAGGACAGATGCCCCTGCCCAGTGTTCCATGGAGATGGAAGAGGGCTGGAGCTGGCTAAGAACTGGACTTCCCAGGGCAATTCATTTTTCTTTCTCACCTCTCCGCAGTCCCTTTCTCCGCCTTTCTTCTCCTCTTCCTCCTCTTCACACGGCTCTGGCCTCTGTCTGTTCTCTACATGCTCTGGATCTACCTGGACAGGCACACACCCAGCCAAGGTGAGCTCTGGGCTGGGCTCCAGGTGGGGAGAGATGGGGAGGGTGCCTCGGGGACTCTGCCACCCGATCTCTGCCCACAGGGGGAAGGAGGTGGAAGTGGATAAGGAGCAGGAACATCTGGAAACACCAAAGGGATTACTTTCCTATCAAGGTGAGGGGTCACCTCCCCAGAGATGCCTCCACCCCCTTCCCCACCCCACCCCCATGCACCTGCTCCCCCTTCTCTGTCCTGCAGCCTGAGACCCACTGCCTAGGCTCACAGAGGGGCAGGGTGGAGAGGTGCCCCTGACCCCATCCCAGGGCCTTGACCTCTGAAGTCAGCAGGGGCAGAGGCAGCACCTGCAGCTGCTGTCTCCCCTCTCTGCCTCCCTCCTCTCCCGCAGCTGGTGAAGACAGCAGAGCTGCCCCCCAGCCAGAACTACGTGCTGGGGGCCCACCCCCATGGAATCATGTGCACCGGAGCCTTCAGTAATTTCCTCACTGAGTGCAACAACTTCTCCCAGCTCTTCCCGGGGCTGCAGCCCTGGTTAGCCACACTGACCAGGGTCTTCTACATTCCAATCTTCCGGGACTATATCATGGCTAATGGTGAGCCAACTGAAGGGGAGGAAGCAGCCCCTGGCCCTCATCTCCCCCAGGAGCTCCTGCCCCCATCACCAGACTTGCCCTCAGCATCGCCACGCTCAGCAGGGGACTGAGATGGGGATTCAATGCTTGGGAAGCACAAGATGTGGGGCTCCCTCTTAATCTGCTAAAGATTGGGATGGGGGAATTGGGAGCCGCAGAGCGACTGGTGACTTATCCCGCATACTCTGGTCACAGGACTGCGTCCTGTGAGCCGTCAGAGCCTGGACTTTGCGCTGTCTCAGCCCCAGCAGGGCCAGGCAGTGGTCATCATGATTGGAGGAGGCAAAGAACTCTTCTCCACAGCCCCAGGACGGCACTTGGTCAAGCTCCATGATCGCAAAGGCTTCGTGCGCCTGGCCCTGAGGCATGGGTGAGTGGGAGTGCAGAGGCCAGGGGTCCCAGCCCCTGCAGGTGAGGCTGTGGGTCCCCAGGGTTTTGCATCTTGCCCCTCGAAGTCCCTTCCAGCCTGCGTGCCTTCTATGAGCTGTGCCCATATACCAGGCTCCCAACCATCCGAACAGGGCAGGATCAGACTGACACCAGCAGGGCTCTAGGTTCCAGACACCCTGGCTTCTCTTTGTGACTCTACCTCAGAGACACGGCCTTGCACTTGACCTTGATCTGTACACAGGGCTGTCGCCTGCCATGTACCAGGCTGCAGTTGTAAATACTAACTCAGAACCTGAATACGCCAAGCCCACCACACAGCCATTTGTCAAGAAAGCTGAGGCTTCCTTCCAGAATGTTCTGTGAGGACAAGGTCATGTGTCTCCAAACACCTTGGGAAGTGACCACAGGAGGCAACAGGAGAGAGAAGCGGTCCTCAAAGTACCCTTTGGGGGGAGGGAGTCAGACCGGAACCTGACCAGTGTCTTCTCTCTTTTGCCCCTCCCAGGGCCTCCCTGGTGCCTGTGTACTCCTTTGGGGAGAATGATATCTTTAAAACTAAGGCTTTTATCGAAGGCTCCTGGCAGCACCTGTGCCAGTCGCTCTACCATAAGATCGTTGGTTTGCCTTTCTACATCTTCTGGGGCCGTGGTCTCTTCTCACCCAACTCCTGGGGTCTGCTGCCCCTGCCCGTGCCCATCACCACCGTGGGTGAGTCCCATCTGCAGGGAGGAGGCTACCGTGGGCAGCATGGCCAGTGGCAGCTCTGGCTCACCCGTGTCTCCCTCCCCTGCAGTGGGCAGCCCCATCCCCGTGCCCCAGTGCAGCAGCCCCAGCGAGGAGAAAGTGGACCACTACCACAGGCTCTACATGGAAGCCATGGACCGACTGTTTGAGGAGCACAAGGAGAGCTGTGGGGTCCCTGCCTCCACCCGCCTCACCTTCTTCTAGGCCTGGCGCAGCCTCACTGCTCAGCCCCTGAGCCCCGTGCACTGGGACCCCAGCTCCCGCCTTGACCCCCCCCCCAATAAAGTCTGGTTCTGGAGTATAACGCGGCCAGGTACTGCCACCCCGTCCTGTCTGCTGCAGAGGGGCCGCCTGGGGTGGGGTCTCAGCACCCTGCATTCTCCTGCCAGGAGAGCTGACTGTGCCCAGGACCTGGGAGACGTCTCCTCCTCCCGGGCCCCTGTTCCCTCTGTGAAGAAGGCTGCTGCTGAGCTCAGAGCTGGCAGTCATGGCAGAGCCTGGTGCCAGAGATGTGGATTGAACCCGGACATCTTCATAGTATTAGTTTATTTATTTGAAGGGGGGAGAAACAGAGAGAGATGTGAGACAGAGAGAGAGAGAGAGAGAGAGAGAGATGCTGATGATGCTGATGTGATCTGCTATCTCTTGGTTCACTTCCTAAATGGCCTCAGTGGCTGGGGCTTGCTCAGGCATAAGCTTGGTCTCCCATATAGGCGGTTCAGGCATCAACACCTGCGGGGCTGCCTGCCCCACCCACAGCTGAGAACCCCCACCTGCAGTCCCACCTGGTCAGAGCAGCTCAGGGACCCACACAGCCCCTTGCTGGCTGTCAAGGGCTGTGGACGTGACCGAGCGGTGACGACCGCTGAGGTCAGCCCAGGACCCTCCCGCGGGGCCCCCAGCTCGCACGCCCCTCCCCCCAGGTGTGTGGCTCTCCCTCCTGATCCCTGTTGTCAGCTCCCAGGGTCAGCCCCATGCCCTGGTGAGCTGGTCCTACTGGGCGTGGTCGTGTGATGGGGGCGGGGGCTCCTGTCTGGAAGGCTCACACATGGCCCCAGCGTGGGTCACAGGATGGAAGGAGGAGGAGGAACTCTCGGCCCAGGCTGGCCAGGAAGGGACAGACAGGTCCCTCAGCCTTGTCACGGAGGATTTCTCCCGTCTCTGATTTCCACTGAGCATTTCACACAACCGCAGGTGCTGTGGTGTGTGCGGTGCTCTGGGAAACATGGAAAAAGTTCACGATTCCCAGGAAAATTCCCTGGAGACAAAATGGTTAGCAGGTGACGCTGCCTTCTGCAGTGCCAGCATCTCCTATGGGTGCCGGTTCAAGTCCCGGCTGCTCCTCTTCCCATCTGCTCCTCTTCCCATCCAGCTCTCTGCTATGGCCTGGGAAAGCAGTGGAGGATGACCCAAGTCCTTGGGCCCTGCACCCGCGTGGGAGACCCAGAAGAAGCTTCTGGCTCCTGGCTTCAGATTGGCTCAACTCCGACCATTGCAGCCGTTTGGGGAGTGAACCAGCAGCTGGAAGAAGGTGGAAGACCTCTGTCTCTCCCTCTCTCCCTCTCTCCCTCTCTCTCTCCCTCTCATAACTCTCTACTTTTGAAATAAATAAATAAAACTTAAAAAAAAAAAAGTAGTCATCAGATTGTAACCTGCTCCTTTCCAGAGAACTCTCACCTTTTGCATCTGGAAATTATTTGATTGGTTCACAGTTCACCCACTTCCTGTTCCATCAACCAATCAGAAATTAGTTTCCTCAAGTTCCCATCTAGTTCATATACAAGCCACTCAGCAGGAAGATGTCACCATGAGTCCCGCCTCCAGAGCCCGCTGGCCAATGGAAAGCTTTCCAGTCTCTTAGACTACTAGGGTACCAGCATCCCACCCACCCCAACTTCCCCTGTGGCTTGGGGCTGGGGGGCACTGGATGAGGTCAAAGGTGACTTTGATTCTCCTGCTGGGCCCTGGAAGTGCTTGGAGGGTGTGGCCAGCCTGCTCTTGGGCTTTGACGTGGGGATGGGAGAGGGATCTGGCTGTGAGAGGGGTGAGGCCAGGCTCAGCTGGCCTAGAGCGGTGTGACACGGCTGAATTGTCACATCCCGTCCCCCACTCTGCAGGTTCACATCTCCAGGACACAGAGGCCACCACAGGCTGTCCTGTTCTCCCATTGCTGGTTTACTCAGACAATGTCTGTGTGGTTTGCCAGGGGCCTGATGGATTCCACAGGAAGGCAGCCATGGAGGCTCAAGTAGCCGGCTGTTTTTTCTATATTTTTAAAAATTTATTTATTTCTTTGAAAGTCAGAGTTACACACAGAGAGAAGGAGAGAAAGAGAGAGAGAGAGAGAGAGAGGACATCCATCTGCTGGTTCTCTCCCCTGTTGGCCACAATGGCCAGAACTGGGACAATCAGAAGCCAGGAGCTAGGCTCTTCTTCCGGGTCTCCCACGCTGGTGCAGGGGACCAAGGACCTGGGCCATCTTCTGCTGCTTTCCCAGGCCACAGCAGAGAGCTGGATTGGAAGTGGAGCAGCCAGGACTCGAAGCAGTGCCCACGTGCGATGCTGGCACTGCAGGCAGCGGCTTCACCGGCTACGCCACAGCACCGGCCCCAAGTACTTGGGTTCCTAGCAACCACCTGCAGGTCCTGGTCTGGAGTCCCAGCCTTGGGCCAGTTCTGGATGTCGCGGGCTTTTTAGGAAGAAAATAGCAGATGGGAGACAGGTGTGTCTCGCTGCCGGTGTCTCTCAAATACGTACGTAATCTTTACAAATCAGTTGAGAGTGGATTTCACACGTAACTGAAGAGAATGTGTATTTCACAAACACCGTGTTACGCACAGAACGCATCATTTTTTGTCGTCTCTTTGGAAACAGAGGCCGCAGAACAGGGCAGCCCGCACGCCCTCCGTGCTCGGCCATGATCCACTTCGAGCAGCGCTGCCCTGGCTGCCTTGCAGCTCCTCCCCCCCCCCCCGACCACCTCACAGTCAGCTGCAGATTTTTCTCTCGTTCATCGGTAAATAGTTCCGTATGTCTCTCTGAAGCTAAGGATTCTTTAAAAATCCGTGCCCAGGGCTATTAAGCTGCAGCAATGCCAGCGTCCCATATGGGCGCCGATTCAGTCCTGGCTGCTCCACTTCCCACCCAGCTCCCTGCAAATGCACCTGGGAGAGCAGTGGAGGATGGCCCAGGTCCTTGGGCCCCTGCACCCACATGGAGGGCTAGAGGAAGCTCCTGGCTCCTGGCTTCAGATTGACGCAGCTCTGGCCTTTGCCTCCATCAGGGGAGTGAACCAGTGGATGGAAGACCTCTCTCTCTCTCTCTCTCTCTCTCTCTCTCTCTCTCTCTCTCTGCCTCTGGCTCCTGTACCCCTCCCTTTCAAGTGATTGGATAAGTCTTTTTTAAAAAAAATACAAAATATATATAACCACAGTATCCTTATCGCGGTGGATGTGAGGCTGGGCCACTCCCAAAGGAACGCCGGCGCCTGTGTGTGAGCCTCCCCCTCCGAGTCCATCTCTGTCTGTCTGTCTGTCTGTCTCTCCTCTCACTGGCCCCCAGGAAGTCCTCTGCCCTGTCTTAATCAGCCCAAATGGGACACACACTTAGGGACGAGTCTCCCCCAGAAGCAGGGCCCGACCTTGACTTCCCAGCACCCTTGTGTTTCCTGCCTTGGCCTCTGCCCCCAATCGGATCCTTCAACCAGGAAGCTCGCTCCCTCCGGGTGTCCTGCTCTGTCCATTCAGACGTGATCACGCCACTTTCCAGATCAACTGGCCCTGCTGGCTTCCCAAGCCCCAGCACTCCCCACGTGGGCCTGACTTGGGCTCAAGGTCAGCTCCCCGTCCTCAGCGGGGTCGTCCTGGCTTCTCTGTCCCAGCTGGGCTTCTTGGCTTCTGTGGTCCTCTCCTGCCTCTGCTGAGCCCTCCCCACCCCCACCCCTCACCCAGGGCTCCTTGGACTTGGAATGCAGGCTGAGGCCTGATGGGGAGGGAAGCCCCTCCACCCTCCCCCAGACCACAGAGAGGTCCCACCCCGCCTCTGGCTCATCAGTGCAGAGAGGCCCCCAGGAGCTCAGGGGCAGGGGCAGGCAGTGTCTGCTGGCAGGGTCTCACCTGACCTTGGTGCCTCTGCCCCTCAGGGGAGGAACCCAGGTAGAACACGCGGAGGGGAGCAGGACTGGGACAATTCTGAGAGGCTGAGAGCCCCGTCTGAAGGGCGGGGCCACCTGGGCGGGCTCAGTGCCCACGCTATACACTCAGAGTGCTCAGGGCAGGCCCGGTGTCTGGGGAAAGTGCCCAGTGGGCAGTACTGTGGCTGGCGCAAGGCTGGCCTCGTTCTCGCCCCAGCAAAGGAATTAGACATGGGATGCTGTGGGGTCTGAACTCCAAGTGTTGTCCAGGTCACACATGGTCAAGGATCCCGCTGGCTTTTCCCATCCTGCTCAGCTTAGAAATCCAGCGGGTTTCTCACAGGAAAACCCACCAGGTGCGTGGGCAGAAAACCAGGCTCTGTGCCCAGCATTTGGCTCAGCACTTCAGATGTCCTCATCCCAGGTCTGGAATGAGATCCGGTGGGCACCAGCTCTGGCTCCTCACCCAGCTCCTTGCTAATGACAGTTCTGGAAGGCAGGGTGATGGCTCCCGTGGTTGGGTTCCTGCCACACTCAGGGAGTCCTGGAAAGAGACACCAGGTCCAAGGGTTTGGGTCTCTGCACCCATGTGGGAGACCCAGGTAAAATTCCTGGCTGTTGGCTTTGGCTCCCAGCCCCGGCTGATGTGGTCATTTCAGGGGTGAATCAGCAGATGCAGGTTATCTCTCCTTCTCTCTCTGTAACCCTGACCTTCTAAATAATAAATAAATAAGAAAGAATTAAAAGCAATGAAAGAACCAGAATCAAAGAGGGACAGAGAGCCTGGGGTCCCACAGCCCCTCCCAAATGAGCCCAGGACCTCCCATCTACGGATCACACAGCACCCCAGCCTGTGGATTTCTGTCCCACGTGGTCCCTCTGGGGATTCTTCAAGGCCCTGTGACAGCTCAGTCCACTGCTGCCTGACCTCCATCCTCACTTTGCTGCTGTAGAATTGTATGCAGAGTGCATTTGTGATCCCCAGGGACATGGACAGCGGCAGGGGCAGCGCCCACAGCAGCCTCAGGGGCCAGGGCTGAGACCAGGACCCGGTGTCTCCATCCAGGACTCCCTGTGAGTGACAGGAACCCGGTCAGGGCAGCCTGTCCTGCTGTCATTGGCAAGGAGCTGGGTCAGAGCCAGAGCTGGTGTCCACCCAGGCACTCGGGCCGGGAGAGGCCATCTTCAGCACTGGGCCACACGCCGGCCGCTGCCCCGGGGTTCTGCCCTGCACCCGGCAGGCTCGCTCTGGGGGAGCCTCCTTAACCTGCTCAGCGGAAGGTCAGAAACTCAGCAGCTGGGATCCGAGCACCTTGGCCCGGGTGCACTTGCTGTCTGGGCCTTGACAAAGCCTCTGTGCTTCCTCCTTTGCTGGGTGGGAGCGAACCCAGCCTCCCTCCGGCCACTGCGCTGCCCACCGGGTACTTTCCCCGGACACCGGGGCTGCCTGGAGCCCTCTAAGTGTGCAGTGTGGGCCTGACCCCCCAGGTGGCCTCCCCCTTCAGAGTCATCCCAAGGAGCCCTGGGTGAGGGGTGGGGGTGGGGAGGGCTCAGCAGAGGCAGGAGAGGACCACAGAAGCCAAGAAGCCCAGCTGGGACAGAGAAGCCAGGACGACCCCGCTGAGGACGGGGAGCTGACCTTGAGCCCAAGCCAGGCCCACGTGGGAGCTGCCTGGGACTTGGGAAGCCAGCAGGGCCAGTTGATCTGGAAAGGAGCCAGGGAGGAGGATGGACAGAGGTGTTCATCCCGGAGTTGCGTCAGGTTCCTGGTAGGAACATGGGATGCGGAGAGGCTGCAGCAGGAAGTGACAGGCCCTGGGGGGTCGGGTCAGTTTCTGTGATGGGGTAATGGGGGGCGGGGTCAGGCCCTGTGCAGGGTCAAGGACAGGAGTCGGGGGTGGGGGGTTAGAGTCAGGCCCTGTGAGGGAGAAGGGTGGTTGGGCTCAGGCAATTCCGGGGAGGTGTCGGGGGGTTAAGGTCAGGCCCTGTGTGGGATCGGGACTGGATTCGGAGGGGTCGGGGTCAGGCCCTGTGGGAGTGGCCAGGGGTCCTGGAGTCAGGCCCTGTAGGAGGTGGTAGCTCGGTGGGGGTGGAGTCAGGCCCTGTCGGGGTTGTCAGGGGTGTAGGAGTCAGGCCCTGTGCATGGTCGGGGTCCTCCTGTGGCAAGCAGAAGGAGCTGGGATCCTGGTGAGGTGCTGGCAGCCCTGTGCCGGCAGAGGACGCTGGAACAACACCCAGACCATCACAGACGCGGCTTCCCATGGAGAGGAGTGCCCTGTTCCTGCTCACCCTGGCCACTGTGGCCTCTCCCCGACCCCTCCCGCACTGTCAGGAACCCCTGCCCCAGGAGACTGAGAAGCCCCGTGGAGTCTCACAAAGCAAAGGCCGCTAGTAGAGGGGAGCAGGGACGGTGCCCCCCCTCCCTGCTTCCCGCAGCTGCTGCCATCCAGGCCCCACTCAGAGAGGAGCCCCCCCCCCAGTCAGGTTGATAGAATCCTTATTACCGGCGTTGGAATCCAGGGACTACATTAACGGCAAATATGTGGGTGGGATGTGGTCTACCGGCTGCTCTGACAGCCGGGGGTGCCCGAGGACAGCCACATGTGTGGGGATCCTCACTGGGTGCGGATGGGATGACTTCGCAGGGGTTATTGCCTCCAGGTCGTCTATGTTTATCCCAGGAGTATTTGGGGGGTGGCTGACTAGGCATTGCTGCATTGTCTGCTACCTTGTGTGCTGCGTTGTTTGCAGCGTTGTTTGCTATGTTGTTTACTACCTTGTCTGCTACCTTGTTTGCTACCTTTTTGGCTACTTTGTCATTGTCACTGTCTGAGCTCTCTCCTAAGTCATCAGCTGTTGCCTGTTAGGCAGAGGCTGAGGGACAGGCTCCTATCACTCACAGAGTCACTGTTTGGTAATCTGCGTGGGATTCTGAGAGGGGGTATCCTTCCCATGTTTGAGTGTTTAAGAGCAGCGTGCCACGCCAGCTCGAGCCAAAGGAGACACCCAAGCACTGCTGCCATAACAAAACATATCCTAGCACCTGGGCAGCTGATGGCATTCTGCAGGGGGTTCCCTACATTAGACGAACAGACAGTGGTGTATCAGATCATCCGTATGTCCTGTGCTGAGTGGGGGACTTCCTTGATTCGTTAGGTCAAGTCTGTATGCCCACACGTGTCTCCGGAGCGTCACCTCTCTTGAATGACAGAAGGTGACTTGGTTCTGTTACTGGAGAAATTTGCAGGGTTCTTGTCTTCGCGCAAGAAAGAATTCAGGTGTGAGACAGAGAATAGTGGGAGGTAAAATAGCAAGGTGTATTAGGGAAGGGACATCCATAAGGACGGATGGGCACCTCTCCAGACAGAGCCTGAGAGACTGTGGGGGGGGGGGGGGCGAGGTTACATGTTGAGTAGAGAGATTACACCTGGTCAGAGGGCTGAGCGCGCAGTCTGGTTGAGGCCAGGGGATTTTAAGGAGATGGGTCTTGCTTTCCACCTCTGCTCCTCTTGGAACAAAGGGCTTTTTGGATGCAAATAGAAAAACTCCTATCTGAGTTTTTCCCTGAAGGTATCAGACAGGAGGAAGGCTAGCTGGTGCCATCCTGAGTTTGGAGGAAGGGTGAGCAAGACCCCCTGGAGAATGGGGATCCGGAGCAGGGTGTTTGAAATGCAGATACTGGGCTACATCTGGGAGAAGGGGCAGGGACCCCCACCAGGCAGGTTCTCAGGTAGAAGGGGGCAGGGCAGGATGCGAAGGCCGGGCTGCCCCTGAAATGTTGTCAGGATGACTCTGAGATGCAGGTGCATATGCTGGACATAGATGTCTTCTCTTTAGGCCTTTATGTCACACACACATAAGCTCATAACTGACTTCCTACCTAACAGTTCCAATTCTGGGATGACCAGTCCCTTATGTGAATTCACCAGGCAAACCGAAAATAAAAGCAGGAGGTAGAAGTGGTGATACGTGGCCGGCGCCGTGGCTCAACAGGCTAATCCTCCGCCTTGCGGCGCCGGCACACTGGGTTCTAGTCCCGGTCGGGGCGCCGGATTCTGTCCGGCTGCCCCTCTTCCAGGCCAGCCCTCTGCTGTGGCCCAGGAGTGCAGTGGAGGATGGCCCAAGTGCTTGGGCCCTGCACCCCATGGGAGACCAGGATAAGCACCTAGCACCTGGCTCCTGCCATCGGATGAGCGCGGTGTGCCGGCCGCAGCGCGCCATCCGCGGCAGCCATTGGAGGGTGAACCAACGGCAAAGGAAGACCTTTCTCTCTGTCTCTCTCTCTCACTGTCCACTCTGCCTGTCAAAAATAAAAAAAAAAAAAAGAAGTGGTGATACGCTTCTGGGTGGTGTGTGCCTAACCTGGGGTCACTTAGACTGAGGACAAGAACAAGGAAAGGGGCATGGAGGGGGTCTGTGCTGTGCTCACCCTCACAGAACCGAACAGCACAGAAAACACCGAGGGGCCTACTTGCCGAAATCCAGGGGGGACCTCGCCGAGTCCAACACGCTGTCTCTCTCTCAGTCACATTGTTGCCCTAGATGTTGCTCTGGATTTGTTCTGAGAGGAGGAGCGTGGTGTGGGCAAGAGGTGAGGGGTCACCACACAGACTCTGGGAGTCGCATGAAAACAGGCCAGAGCTGAGCAGCCCGCAGACTCATTTATTTCAATGGGTACAGCAGCTTACATAGCCAAGGCAGCCAATCCGCTCAAGGGGCAGTTTATGCTTTAATCAATCACAGCCTGTTGCCAGGCAGTATCTGAAGCCATCCAATCACAGCCTGTTGCCATGCAGGCTCCGTTTCCAGGTGGGTTCTGAAGCCATTCCTGAGTAACTGACGCTCACTTGCCTTCTCATTCCACCACACTTAAAGACTTATCTATCTATTTGAGAGTTAGAGTTACAGAGAGGGAGAGACAGAGAGGGAGGTCTTCCATCCACTGGTGCTCACCCCAAACAGGCTGCCTCTGCCAGAGCTGAGCCGATCTGAAGCCAGGAGCCAGGGGTTCCTTCTGGGTCTCCCACGCGGGTGCAGGGCCCAAGCACTTGGCCAACCTCTATTGCTTTCCCATGCACATCAGAGGGAACTGGACAGGAAGAGGAGCAGCCAGGACTCAAACTGGCACCCACATTGTTGTGGGCTGGGTTAGGCTCAAACTCCTATCTCAGCTTCTTGCCTTTGGCTGAGAGAAATTCTAAGTGCAGGCTCAAACACGACATTCAGTATGATAGCGTGATAAGGTTTATTTAGAAAGTGAGAAGATACTTGGGAACCTGAGGCTTTATCAAGGGAGACTGGGCCATGGAGGGGCAATGCGGACTCCATACCAGCCTTTCTCTGGTCCAGGAGGGGAGAGAGCCCCCTCCCCTTCGCAAGGATTATTCATTTCAGAAAGGGAATGGGGGGCCAGTGCTGTGGCATAGCAGGTAAATCTGCCATCTATAGTGCCGGCCTTCCATATGGGTGCCAGTTCAGGTTCTGGCTGCTCCATTTCCGATCCAGCTCTCTGTTAAGGCCTGGGAGAGCCGTGGAAGATGGCCCAAGTCCTTAGGCCTCTGCATCCACATGGGAGACCTGGAAAAACCTCCTGGCTCCTGGTTTTGGATCAGCCCAGCTCCGGTGGTTGTGGTCATTTGGGGAGTAAACCAGCTGATGGAAGACTCTCTCTCTCTCCATGCCTCTTCCTCTCTTGCTCTGTAATGCTGCCTTTCAAATAAATAAATAAATAAATCTTTGAAAAGGAAAAAGGGGGGAGGGGTTACTGGGTCTGATTGACAGCTGGGTGAGTACGGATGGGAATACGTGGGCTGGAGAGGTGTGGTCTCCAGCTCATGAACTAGCGACCTCCTTGACTTTTCCTACTTCACTCCCCACTCAGAGATCCTGGTCCCTTAATCTTAAGCAGATGCTGCAGAACACAGACTCGTCTTAGTCTCCGTGTCTACTTCCTGCTGATCGTGGGCACAGACCCCGCCTGTCTTGGGTCTGGAAATCTCTTCTGTTTCATCTAATGAGCTGGAGAATTTTCAGTCACTGCCAATGGCTGGGTTGCTCTCAGGGTCATTACAACTCTCAGAAGTTGAATTCTGAAACGCACAAGATTATCAATCAGCATGAACAAAACAAAGCTGCAAGTGGAGTGATTGGCCTCTCCCTGCATCCTGAGCTCTGACATGCAGGCGCTGCCCCTCCCCTGCATACCCCCACCCCTGCATTGCTCCTCCCAGGGCCAGCCTAGACTGAGGAATGCAGGACATTTATGGTCAGTGTCAGAGGGACTGGGCATTCCTGGGGCTCCAGACACCTGGAGCTCCTAGGGGCAAAGCAAGCTGGTCACAGCCCTGGGCAGGACAGATAGGACCCAAGGCTTGTCAGGGACTCCAGCCAAGGCATGGCGGGGGCTCACCATTTCCCACCAAGCACAGTGGCTGCACCTGGCTCCTTGGAACTCAGGTGCACTCAGGGGAGCAGCCGGGGCAGGGGCTCCTCCTGGACCCAGCTCCAGCCAGAGGGGCACCCCTCCCCACCCAGCCCTGGGCCTTCTCTATCATCTCAGAATCAGGAAGTGTGCACTGGGACCCCTGGAAGACAGGGGAGGCCCTGGGGGTGGGCCTGTGCAAGGCTGCCCATGGGCTGAGGCGGGACCAGAAAGTCTGTGGGGGTGGGGCTGGTCCCCAGGGCCCTGTGGTGCAGGAGGGGCTGTGCTGTGGGGTCTCCCCTCTGTCCTTTTCCATGAAGGGGCACTTGGGGGGGTTAGAGTGAGGGGAGGGGAGGGAGGGTGGGAGGTGGGGTGCAGGTGCAGGTGGAGGCAAACAGCACCAGAGGGGCGAGGAGGGCAGCCACCTGGGCCCCCCAGTGTCAGCCTCACTTGGCTCTGGGTCTCTGGGCACGGAAGGGTCCTGGCAGGATGTGCAGCTCCATTGGAACTAGTGGGTGGGACCCTGCTGAGTCCCACACCCCAGAATCTTTAGCCCTCGACCTTGATGAGCTGGGTTGAGCTAGGGCCGGAATGCGGACATCTGGGACAGAAAGGGAACCTGCAGGGTGGACTTTGGGAGCACTGAGGGCACAGGGAGGTGGAGACAGGGACATGGTTGAGCTGTCTCTCTGTGGTTCCCTACACAGACCTCGGACACACGCGTTTCTGGGCCCAGCCCCAAGGAAACCTGGCTTGGGCTTGAGCGGCTCAGTGTGCAGGGGCCACGTGGGCAAGGTCCCCGAGTCTGCAGGGAGGGCGGAGAGCTACGCACAGCAGGAGAGACCTGGGCAGAAATGCGGGCAACTGCAGATGGGAGGGGCCCAGGGATAGCCAAGGCCAGGGGGACTGAGTAGGACTCTGACAGGCTGAGAGCCCCTCGGAAGGGCGAGGCAACCTGGGCGGGGTCAGGCCCACGCTGCACACTCACAGAGCTGGGGCAGCCCTGGTGTCTGGGGAAAGAGCCTGGCAGGCAGTGCAGTGGCCGGCGGGAGGTTGGGCTCGCTCCCACCCAGCAAAGGAGGAAGCACAGAGGCTTTGTCAAGGCCCAGACAGCAAGTGCACCCGGGCCAAGGCGCTCACCCACTGGCTGTTTCTTTACTGTTCTCCACATTGCCTTAGCTTAAAGGATAAGGAGGCTCCCACAGGGATAGCCTGGCAGGTGCATGGGCAGAGAGCCAGGGCCTAGGGCTGCATTTGCTTAGCACTAAGTGCCCTGGCCCAGCCTGAGAGCCTGGGTGGACACCAGCTCTGGCTCCTGATCCAGCTCCTTGATAATGACAGCAGGACCGGCTGCCTGACTGGTTCCTGTCACTCACAGGGAGTCCTGGGTGCAGACACAGGGTCCTTGCCTGAGCCCTGGCCCTGAAGCCGCTGTGGGCATTTGTGGACGACCCAGAGGATGGGGGCTCCCACAGCTGTGGGTCCCTGAACCTCTCAGATGAACACTGCGTCCATTTTTACAACAGCCAAGCTGAGCTACCGCAGAGGCCATGATTAGAACATCTAACAGAATCTCAGAAATTGGCATTGAGACCGAAACTGATGAAGACTGACTATGGGCCCACTGATCTCAGCCCTACTCAGTACTGCCACGCCCACAAGATGACAAGAGTGGTTGTAGGAGGTCCCTGGCTCTTATCTCTGTCCATCTCAGCCTTTATTGGAGGGACAAAGCAAGGAGGGGGGAGGGTCCCAGTGCACAGGACTTGGGGTCTTAGACGAAGGTGAGGTGGGTAGAGGCAGGGACCCCACAGTTCTCCTTGTGCTCCTCAAACAGCCGCTCCAGGGCGTCCATGTAGAGCCTGTGGTAGTGGTCCACTTGCTCCTCGCTGGGGCTGCTGCACTGGGGCACGGGGATGGGGCTGCCCACTGCAGGGAGGGAGACATGGGTGAGCCAGAGCTGCCTCTGGCTGTGCCGCCCACAGCAGCCTCCTCCCCTGGAGATGGGCACTCACCCACGGTGGTGATGGGCACGGGCAGGGGCAGCAGACCCCAGGAGTTGGGTGAGAAGAGACCACGGCCCCAGAAGATGCAGGGAGAAAAGCCAGCAAACTTCTTGAAGGTGACCTGGCACAGGTACTGCCAGGAGCCTTCGGAGAAACTCATAGTTTTGTAGATATCATTCTCCCCAAAGGAGTACACAGGCACCAGGGAGGCCCTGGGAGGGAAGAGAAGAGAGAGGACGCTCTCACGGTCCTGGTCTGCCCTCGCAAAGCCCTTGGGTCTGTGAATCCCTTCCCTGTCTCTGAGGCCACTTCCCAAGGTCTTTGGAGACACAAGAGCATGGCTGCAGAGAACATTCTGGAGGGAAGCCTCAGCATCTTGACCAATGGCTGTGTGGTGGACTTGGCATACTTATGTTCTCACTCAGTGTTTACAGCTGCAGACAGGTGGCAAGGCAGGTGTCAGCCCTGTGTACAGGTCAAGGTCAAGTCCAAGGACTCTCCTCCAGAAGGACTTGGGAAGAGGTCTGCTGCCCACTCACCCTTGCCTCAATGCCAGGCGCACGAAGCCTTTGCGATTCAGGAGTTCAAGCCTGTGCATCCCTGGGGCCGTGTACAGGGACTCCTGGGCACCCCCGGTCACGATGACCACCGCCTGGCCCCGCTGGGGCTGAGACAGAACAAAGTCCAGGCTGTGACGGCTCGCGGGATGCAGTCCTGCATCATGAGCAGTGGGGAGCAGTCACCACTCCCTCTATGGCTCCCGATTCCCTCCCCTCTCCAGTTAGCAGGGGAAGGGGGAGCCCTAACTCTCCATCCCACATCTCATTCACATGTCCAGCATGTCCAACAGTCAAGGCAGGTCCAGGGATCCACATGGGTGTCTCGTAGGGGTGGGACACACTCTGGCCAGATCTGCTTCCCCCATTCAGAGCGAGGCTCACCATGCATCATGATGTAGTCTCGGAACACGGGGACATAGAATAAACCAGACAGCGTGGCTATCCAGGGCTGCAGCCCCGGGAAGTGCCGGGAGAAGTCATTGCTCTCAGTGAGGAAATTACTGAAGGCTCCGGTGCCCAAGATGCCGTGAGGGTGGGCCCCCAGCACGTAGTTCTGGCTGGGGGGCAGCTCTGCTGTCTTCACCAGCTGCGGGAGAGGAGGGAGGCAGAGGGGGGAGACAGCAGCTGCAGGTGCTGCCTCTGCCCCTGCTGACTTCAGAGGTCAAGACCCTGGGATGGGGTCAGGGGTACCTCTCCACCCTGCCCCTCTGTGAGCCTAGGCAGTGGGTCTCAGGCTGCAGGACAGGGAAGGGGGATCAGGTGCAGGGGGTGGGGTGGGGAAGGGGGAGGAGGCGTCTCTGGGGAGGTGACCCATCACCTTGATAGGAAAGTAATCCCTTTGGTGTTTCCAGATAGCCCAGGTCGTTGGCCACACAAATCGCCTTCCCCCTGTGGGCAGAGATGCGGCTGGCAGAGTCCCTGAGGTACCTTCCCCATCTCTCCCCACCTGGAGCCCTGCCCAGAGCTCACCTTGGCTGGGTGTGTCCCGGTCCAGGTAGAGCCACATTAAGTAGAGAACAGACAGAGACCAGAGCCGTGTGAAGAGGAGGAGGAAGATAAGAAGGAAGAAGAATGGGACTGGGTTAAAATGAGAAAGAAAAAAGATTTCTCATCAAACCTACAGGCTTCAGCCCAGCTTCCCCTCCCTGCACCTGCTGCGACACTGGGGGGGGTGGGGCACCTCCTGTGGTCCTGTTCCTGCCCCTTGCCACCGTTGTCCTTAGCAGGGGCACCACCCTCCTCCCTGCAGCCCCTTCTCCCCTGGGGCACCCAGTCAGCGATGCCTCCACACCTCTCACCTGAACAAAAAATCATCGCATAGTATAGAGCGCCCAGTTTTTTCAGCCACTGCTTCTGCAGGGTTTTCACGGAGTCTTCTGCAGGGCGGCGGGGCACAGGTTCTGTGGAGTCAGCCATCCCCGTAGCCACCCTCCTCCTCTGCAGGCTCCAGGTGCGGTCACAGGTGTCCCCTCTCCCAGGGTCCAGACTGTGGCCAGGGAGATGTCTTGTCTGGAGCCCCTGAATTGCCCAGGCTCCCTTTGAGACTGACCTTGGCTGTCCTGGTCCATCTGTCTTGGCTGGTCCCTGGGAGGAGCTTCGAGGAGAAGTGGGTGTATGGGGGAGGGACTGGCAACTGGCAGCTGGAGCTGGGAGCCATTGTGCAGGGAGCTGACAAGCAAAAGCCTCGTTGTCCCATTGGATCTGGGCCCAGGCCAAGAGTGGCCTTTGCAGGACCCCGTGCTGACCTCTTGGGGGTCCTAGGGAAAGTCAAAGCCTCATGGGTGCCCTGGACTGCTACGCCCACAGCCATGGTGCCCGCGTAGCAACATGTTGTTACGTTGGGGTCCTAAGGCTGAAGGGTTGGGGTTAGAGCTTCTTGGAGCGAGGCCCCAGGCGGTCTCCATTCAGCCTGCAGTTGTGATGACCCCAGGTGAACCCAGATGCCAGAAGGCACCTGGTCGGCCTCGAAAACAGCTCCTGTTGGCACTTGTAATGCTTGTCTTTTGTTTGATCTATTTGTTTTGCTTGAGCCTGACTGCGTACCATGGAACGGAGAAGAAAGAAGTTAATGTTACACTAGAAAATATCTCAATCTCAGCTCCCCCGTTCATCAAAGCAGTCTATGAAGAAGCCTTTTTGCGGATCAGAACATAACTTTCACTCTTTTTTCTAGATGAGATAGAACAGCGTGAATTGCTTAGCGAGTCTGAGAAAATTTCAGCGGTAGAAACAAAAATTGAGATGTTAAGAGGAAATGAGCATAGTCCCCCAGATCTGAAGCGAGAGCAGGGACTAAGTAAAATTCCCAAGAGAACATTGCCGGGAAATTTTGGCCAGCAGGGGAGGCTGGGACACAATGATCAGAAAAATACACTAAGGGCAAGCTAAGCTTTAACTTTTAACTTTTTAAGAACAATGGTCCCCACGTACAGAAACCCGTTGATCCAAAAATACCAATTCTTAAAACTTTAAATCATGCACAAGAGCAAAAAACCGTAGTGTTCCTCAACTAATACTAGTAAAGTCATTGCCATGATGTAATTTTTTGCAACATGCTATTTTCTTTGCCAATTTCCGTGTAAGAAACCCTATATAACTGTAAACGCATCTGTAATAAATCGCGGCAGCACACTCATAACGTGTGTGTCTGTCTGTCATTCCCCGCCGATTCCTGATTCTCCTCGAGCCTTCACCCTTGTTCTCCCTCGGTCTTTTGTCTCCGCGAGAGGCGGTCCGCGGCACTGGACTGCTTCGATCTTGTGCAGAAATATACCCACAGGTCTCTGCCCACCCTTCATCTCACTCCCCTGCCACAGTCACCCAGGCACTGGTTGGGCCCAGAGGTCAAGGCCAGCGTAGGTGTGGACCTGGCACCTGCTGGGGTAGCTGGAGCTCGCCTGTGCTCCTGGAACAGCTGCGTGGGCCTCTCTGTGTCGATTCTGCTAGCGTCGCTGCACCAGGATCTTGTTCCCACTGTGGGTGGGTGAGCGGTTGCTGGCAGTAGGGTGGTGACAGAGTTTAGGGCTGGGCCAGTTGTCCACAACAGGCCTGGGAGGACAAAGTGCAGCTCCAGGTGGGCCACCCATCAGCAGGAGGTCAGGCCACAGGGCTCTGCAGCCAGACTCAGGGTGTGAGTGAGGGGGAGGCTCATGCATGGGCTGGGTGGGCATGTGGAAGGGCGCTCAGGTGGTGGCAGAGCTGAGGCAGGGACAGGCTGGGCAGCCGCTGTGAACTGAGATGGCACCCTCCGGCTCGGTGGGGAGCCAGGCTAGGGTAGGGCTCTGCACAGGGTAGCCTGAAACCCTGAGCTGCCAGAAAGTGGCCCCAAGGCCCTGGACATGGGGGAGGAGGATTCCCTGGGAGCAGTCTCAGGGCCTCCCCCACTGTGAGAGTCCTCACCACGTCACAGAGTGTCACTTCTTCTTCTTTAAAGATTACCTTTTGAATGGCAGGATTAAAGAGAGAGAGAGAGAGAGAGAGAGAGAGAGAGAGAGAGAGAGAGATCGTGCATCCACTGTTCACTCCCCAGATGGCCACAATGGCCGGAGCTGAGCCCATCTGTAGCCAGGAGCCTGGAACTCCATCCGGGTCTCCCACATGGATGCAGGGCCCAGCACTCAGGCCATCCTCCACTGCTTTCCTAGGCTCATTAGCAGGGAGCTGGATCTGAAGTGGAGGCAGTGGCCACACCCCCAGCAGGTGCCTCTTTCACACACCCTCCTGGCCCCAGGGCGATTCTCTGACTACATTCACCTCCTCAGAGAGGACTGGGGGAAGGCAGCTGTGCCCTGGCTGCGGCCCTCCCCAGGCCCCACACTCCCTTCTCCTGTGGAGAGGAGACAGGGGAGGCAGCCAAGGGGCTGGAGAGAACACCTGGAACACAGAGGGAGCTCCTGAGGCCGCCCCGCGGAAGGATCACCCTGAGGGCAGAGACCAGGAAGATGGCCTGGCCTGGAGGCGTGGGGCAGTCCCAGAGGACCCGCGGGAGCAGAGGGGCTGTGCTGCAGGCCTCCTCTCCGCGGAGACTTTAGCCAGGGACGTGGGAGGGAGACTCCACAGGGAGCGAGCTGCTTGGCACCGGGCCCTGGGGACAGGTGGGAGTGAGAGGGTGAAGGAAGGGCCAGAAACCAGGGTAGCCATGCGGCGCCTGAAGACAAAGCCTCTATCTGGGCACTGGGTCCCCAGGCGCGGGCAGTGGGGCTGGGGGGAGTGATACTGCTCTTCTCCTTAGGGGGCGGTACCCAGCTCTCCAGCCCTGCACCCAAGAAACGCGACCACAAACAGTGCCTGGGGCTGTAGTCACCTGGGAGCCCTGCAAGTCCAGGGAGGACGACGCGCGTCTTCCCATGGTTCCCAACTGGGACTTCGGATGCCAGCGCCAAGCGCACGACACAGACCCTGGGGACTAAGCTTGGGCTTTGGCGGCTCAGCGTGCGGAGCACCCAACATCTGGGCGTGGGGCCCGTGGCTGCACGCAGGGCCGGAGACCCCGGAGCAGTGGAGGGAACCCGCGGAGGGGGCGCATCTGGGGGACCTGGAGTGGGCAGGACTTGCCAGGGTAGGGGCCTCCCTGGTACTGGGGTGGGCAGTGTCCCTGGTTGGCAGAGGAGGGGTCAGGGCTCCATCCCTGCTCCCCGCCTCCTGCCGGGGTCATCTGTCGCAATCTGAGTTCCGCTGGCTGAAGTGGGAAAACGGGGGCCTGGGGGCCCAGTGGGTGCCGGGCTACAGCTGCTCTCATGAAGGGGTGGCCCAGGCTCTCCACACCTGCGGGGCTGCCTGCCCACCCAAGGCTGAGAACCCGCACCTGCAGTCCCACCTGGTCAGAGCAGCGCAGGGACCCACACAGCCCCTTGCTGGCGATCAAGTGCTGTGGACGTGACCGAGTGGTGAAGACCGCTGAGGTCAGCCCAGGACCCTCCCGTGGGCCCCCAGCTCTGACACCCCTCCCCCCAGGTGTGGCTCTCCCACCAGATTCCCTGTTGCAAGCTCCCAGGCGCCAGCCCCACGACCTGGTGAGCTGAGCCTACTGGGCGTGGTCATGGCTGGGGGTGGGAGATGGTGTCCTGTGTGTCCTACACGCAGCGTGGGGCGCAGGGAAGAAAAGCAGCAGAAGGAACCTGACACCTGCCTACCAGGAAAGGGTAAGTCACTCAGCCCAAGGCTTGTTCCCTGCTTGGGCCAATGTGCTCGACTGCCGGCAGGTGGTGCCATCGATCCGAGTTGTTTCTCTGCACTGCCCTTCCCCGCCCCTCCCTCCTTCCTCCCGCCCTGCCCAGCTGTGGCCCCCAGGGGGGCCCCTGAACCTTCCTCCCTGCATCTGGACGTTCAGGGCACCTGGCTTTGCTCCTGCACGCTTTGATCTGAGCTTCTCCCTTTCCCTCCCTACCCTCCCTCTGGCTCTGCCACCGAGACCCTTCGAGCCCCTTCTCTCTCCTCATCAGCGAACTGTCCTCCTGGGCAGTTCCCCTCCTGGGGGCCGGTCTCGACTTTCCAGGTGGCCTCCAGCTCTCAAGGGGACACCTGCCATGGGTAAGAGCAGGGAGGGGAGGAAGATGCAAGTGCTGGGCAGGGAGGGGATCCTGCACCTGCAGCACCTCCCCCGCCCGCGCCCTAGCAGCTAAGGAGGAGACCAAAGACCACAGGGTTAAGTGACTGGCCTGGAGCCAGTGAGAGCCGAGAGCCTCCCCCAAGCCCCTGTGGGAAAGGGAGCTGCAGAGCCTGGCAGAAGAGCGATGTCCCGGCTGCCACCCACTGCCTGCTGAGACCCGGAGCCACAGGTTCCTTATCTGTAGATGGCCCGCACCTGTCATCCAGTCCGTATGAATAAGGCGCTGTGTGCAGAGCTTGGCCTGGACCTGGTTGTTGTAACCATCTGGGGAGTGAATCAGTGGATGAAAGATTTCTCACTGTGTGCGTCACTCTTCTGCTTAGCTAAGTAAGTAAGTAAGTAAATCTTCATAAAAAATACATACAGCCACAATATCATTATCCCATCTAAAATAATAGGTCAGTCTTTGAAAGTATCAAGTGCAAGTGTTACATTATGAAAAGCATGCAATTGTTCCAACGCCACAGGAAGGGCATTTGATTTCATTTTCTTAAGATGTATTTATTTATTTGAAAGGCACAGTTACAGAGAGTGCAGTCTTCCATCCGCTGGTTCACTCCCAAATGCCAGCAACAGCCCCAGCTGGGGCTATTCAAAGCCAGGAGCCAGGAGCTTCTTCTGGCTCTCCCGTGCAGGTGCAGGGGCCCAAGCACTTGGGCCATCTTCTGCTGCTTTCCCAGGCCACAGCAGCATCAGAAGTGGAGCAGCCAGGATTCGAAGTGACGCCCATATGGGATCTGGCACTAGCAGGTGGCGGCCTCACCTGCCAGGCCACAGCGCCGGCCCTAGGAAGAGCATCTTGAAAACAGTTGTTTATTTCAGGGGCAGAGACTGGTGAGTGAGAGAAAGGGAGAAAGGTTGAGGGAGTGCTCCCATCCATTTTCCAAATGTCTAAAGAGCCAGTGCTGAACCAGGGCCTAAGTGGCAAGATGCAAACTCTGTCCAGGTCTCCCAGCTGAGTGGCAGGATGGCCCCATTACTGCTGCCTGCCAGCGTCATCATTAGGGAAGCCCAGGTATTCTGACGTGGGATGGGGGTGCCTTCACCGCTGTGGTATAGGTGCCGTTTTCAAGAAATGATTTCTCTGCACAGGGACCCAGATGAGTTTAAACTCTATGCTGGAGGTGGGGGCAGCTGCCAGGCCCCAGGTCAGTGCCCACTGGTGCTGCCTCCTGGGTTCACATCCCGGCCCCACCCACTCCGTGTCAGCGCTGGTCCGTGTGCCCAGCAGCACACGCTGGGTGTGAGGCTGGGCCACTCCTAAATGATCAATGGTGGCTGTGTGCGGGCCCCCCTCTCCGTGTCCACCTCTGACTGTCTGTGTGTCTGTGCCCCCCTGGTTCCACGGAAGACTTGTGTTTGCATCCTGACAAGGACCTCAGAGGCTCTGGAATCGGAGGAAGAGGAGTGAGGCAAAGGTGGGTGTGGCATGTCCAGTGCGTGAAGGGGTGGCAGCAGGCAGTGCCCAGGGCAGGGCGTGTGGAGTACATGAATGCCAGGCTCGGGCTGCACACAGGGTGCCTCTGTGAGGCCAGGGACAGAGGCTGGGCAGGCAGGACCCAGAGGGGCTGGAGTGGTGGAGGAGAGACCAACATGAGGACCAGAGAGGAGCCACCATCTGTGGGGGACCTGGGATCCCAAAGCTTGTAGGGGTCGGCACAGGTGGTGGGTGGAAGGGGACAGCACCAGCCCAGGCTCAGACCCACGCCCAGTGAGATTCTCGCTGTCCAAGCCCAGAGCACCTGAGACAGCTGCACAGACCCCCACACCCATGCCCCCTCTTGCCCCTGTGGCCGCAGCCCGCTGGCCCCGTCCCCCCACTGGCTCTGCAGACTCCTTCTCCTCTTTGTCCAGCAAGTCTTCTAGAAGCCTGCTCAGGGCTGGGGGAGGGGGAAGGGGAGAAAGGCCAGGTGGAGAGTGGGGAGGCGGTGGTGGCAGGTCTGTGCCCGAGCTCAGAGATGCCTGTCCCCGGCCCTGCCCCTGCGCTGTGAGCCTCCTGCATTTCCAGCGTTCTTCCGAGCGACCCTCGGGGTGTGTGTCCATGGGAACGTGGGCTGTGTGCTTGGACTCTGTGCACTCATCTGGGGTGTGGTTTCACAAAGAGCTGGAGAGGAAACCGGACTCTGAAGTGGGCAGGCCCCTGTCACCAGGGGGAAACTGAGGCTGGGAGTGGGCAAGGTCACGGTCAGTGGGGGGGGGGGGGGGCTGGGGCTCATGTCCCCATGACAGCTCCCGCGCCACGCCTCCCTGGACCTGTGCCCTTGAATTGCTGTTTGCTTCTTGTGAGTCGTCCCAGTGCCAAGTCCGTGTGAGGCACACAGCTGGGTGAGAAGTCAGGCCCGGGGGGCAGGCACCAGGGCAGGGGTCGCCCTGCTCCGATGCTCGGGCACAAGCCTCTGTGGCAGGGTCCTTGGTTTTCTCTTTATTTTTCCCCTCCTGCCACCGCCCCCACCCCAGTCCCCTTGCAGGTCAGGGGCCCATGGCTCCCAGGGCACCGCCAGCTCACACCGCGCCCCACCTGCCCGCGGTGTTGGTTTCTGATGGACAGGCTGACAGATAGAGGCTGGAGAGTCTGCCGCTCCGTCCTCAGATGCTGCACCGTGAGGAGCTGGCCAGCCTCCGTCCAGCAGCCAGCACCCAAAGCGGGTCTCCCCTGCGCGGGCACCAAGGACCTGAGCCACCAGTGGCTGCCTCCCCACGTGGGAGTCAGCAGGAAGTAGATCTGGGCCTGGACCCCTGAACTCCACCCTGGGAGGAGGTGTCCCCCTCCGAATCCTGACTACTGTGTGTCACGCCCACCCCAGGGTGGCGTCTCTGTTCCTCCTGGGGCCCCTGCAGCAGTCCTGGGCTCTGAGGCTCCGCCCCCATCGCTCAGCCCAGCCTGAGGGCCATGCAGATGCTGACTGGGGTGGGGGCTCCTCTTGGGGTGGGGCCTGGACGGCACAGCTGCAGGAAAGTGGGGAGGGGGGGCACCGTCCCTGCTCCCCTCTGCTAGCGGCCTTTGTGAGGCTCTGTGGGGCTGGAGTCTGCCACAATGCGGGGAGGGGTCGGGGAGAGGCCACAGTGGCCAGGAGGAGCAGGAACTGGGCTCCTCTCCATGGGAAGCCGCATCTGTGATGGTCTGGGTGCTGTTCCAGCGCCCTCTGCCGGCACAGGGCTGCCAGCACCCTCAGCAGGATCCCAGCTCCTTCTGCTGTGGCAGGCTGCCTCCCCAACCCCCCCCCCCCCCCCCCGCACAGGGCCTGATCCCAACCCCCCTGACCACCCTTAACAGAGCCTGACCTCGACCCCTCGACTCCTATCCCTGCACAGTGCCTGACCCCGACCCCCCATACCCCCACACCATGGCACAGGGCCTGACCCCAACCCTCCAGGGCCTTTCGTTTCCTGCTGCCCCCTCTCCCCATCCCGTGTTCCTACCAGGAACCCGACGCAACTCCGGGATGAACACCTCTGTCCATCCTCCTCCCTGGCTCCTTTCCAGATCAACTGGCCCTGCTGGCTTCCCAAGCCCCAGGCAGCTCCCACGTGGGCCTGGCTTGGGCTCAAGGTCAGCTCCCCGTCCTCAGCGGGGTCGTCCTGGCTTCTGTGTCCCAGCTAGGCTTCTTGGCTTCTGTGGTCCTCTCCTGCCTCCGCTGAGCGCCCCCCCCCCCCGGGGCTCCTTGGGACGACTCTGAAGGGGGAGGCCACCTGGGCGGGGTCAGGCCCACACTGCACACTTAGAGGGCTCCAGGCAGCCCCGGTGTCCAGGGAAAGTACCCGGTGGGCAGCGCAGTGGCCGGCGGGAGGCTGGGCTCGCTCCCACCCAGCAAAGGAGGAAGCACAGAGGCTTTGTCAAGGCCCAGACAGCAAGTGCACCCGGGCCAAGGTGCTCGGATCCCAGCTGCTGAGTTTCTGACCCTCCGCTGAGCAGGTTAAGGGGCTCCCCCAGAGCGGGCCTGCCGGGTGCAGGGCAGAACCCCGGGGCAGCGGCCGGCGTGTGGCCCAGTGCTGAAGATGGCCTCTCCCGGCCCGAGTGCCTGGGTGGACATGGCCCCAGAAGATGCAGGGAGGAAAGCCAGCAAACTTCTTGCAGGTGACCTGGCACAGGTACTGCCAGGAGCCTTTTGAGAGACTCCTACCATTGAAGGTGTCATTCTCCCCAATGGAGTACACAGGCACCAGGGCTGCCCTGGAGGCGAGGAAGAGAGAGGATGCTCTCAGGGTCCTAGACGGCCACACCTGCACCCTGGGGGCAAAAATCCTGCCTCCTGGGTCCTGTGGCCACTCTAAGGCTTTTGAAACTCTAATGTCTGCCCAGAAAGTTCCGGAAGGAAGCCTCATCTGTCTTGAAAAATGGCTGTGTAGTGGGCTTGGCGTGTTCCTGTTCTCACTCAGTGTTTACAGCCACAGCCGGTGGCAAGGCAGGCATGAGCCCTGGCCAGGGGCTGTCTCCTGCCCTTTTACCTTGGGCTTATCCCAGACCAGAGTTCCTGTGCTCCAGCTCCAGCCCCACTTCCAGCTGGTGCCTCCCTGGGTGGCTACATGGCCGATCCAGATGGAGTTCTGGGCTCCTGGATTCAGCCTGGCCCAGCACTACCAGTTGCAAGCATCGAGGTGGGGGGTGGGGGTGAGCAGCCAAAGAAAGGACTCTAAAACTTGTGTGTGTGTCTCTGTGTGTGTCATGTGTGTGTTGTGTGTGTGTGTGTGTGTGTGTTTCCCTCTGCCTTAGGAAAAAAAATGGGGACTGTACGGGATCAGTGTAGGATGCCCCACTACCCATGATCCTGCCTGGGGCCTGGCTTCTAACCTAGATGTGTGTGTGTGTGTGTGTGTGTGTGTGTGTGCCTGATGATGTTCTTGGGCTGTGACAATGGACAAGAAACAAGTGAGTTGGCAGATACAGGTCCGAAAGGGAGGTGTGGTATGGGAGCTGGGTTACACACTGAGGGCCAGGACAGCAGCCCAGGAGCTGTCACAGGGGGAGGACACCTGTCCATGAGCCCCAGCCCCTCCACCATGACCATGACCTTGCCCACTCCCAGCCTCAGTTTCCCCTTGATGACAGGGGCCCTCCACTTCAGAGTCTGGTTTCCATGACAGCTCCTCACAACCCAGATGAGTGCACAGAGTCCGAGCACACAGCCCACGTTGGCACCAATAGAAGTCTCTGCCCCTGAAATAAACAACTGTTTTTAAGATGCTCTTCCTGGGGCCGGTGCTGTGGCCTGGCAGGTGAGGCCGCCACCTGCTAGTGCCAGATCCCATATGGGCGTCACTTCGAATCCTGGCTGCTCCACTTCTGATGCTGCTGTGGCCTGGGAAAGCAGCGGAAGATGGCCCAAGTGCTTGGGCCCCTGCACCTGCACGGGAGAGCCAGAAGAAGCTCCTGGCTCCTGGCTTTGAATAGCCCCAGCTGGGGCTGTTGCTGGCATTTGGGAGTGAACCAGCGGATGGAAGACTGCACTCTCTGTAACTGTGCCTTTCAAATAAATAAATACATCTTAAAAAAATGAAATCAAATGCCCTTCCTGTGGCGTTGGAACAATTGCATGCTTTTCATAATGTAACACTTGCACTTGATACTTTCAAAGACTGACCTATTATTTTAGATGGGATAATGATATTGTGGCTGTATGTATTTTTTATGAAGATTTACTTACTTACTTACTTAGCTAAGCAGAAGAGTGACGCACACAGTGAGAAATCTTTCATCCACTGATTCACTCCCCAGATGGTTACAACAACCAGGTCCGGGCCAAGCTCTGCACACAGCGCCTTATTCATACGGACTGGATGACAGGTGCGGGCCATCTACAGATAAGGAACCTGTGGCTCCGGGTCTCAGCAGGCAGTGGGTGGCAGCCGGGACATTGCTCTTCTGCCAGGCTCTGCAGCTCCCTTTCCCATGGGGGCTCAGGGGAGGCTCTCGGCTCTCACTGGCTCCAGGCCAGTCACTTAACCCTGTGGTCTTTGGTCTCCTCCTTAGCTGCTAGGGCGCGGGCGGGGGAGGTGCTGCAGGTGCAGGATCCCCTCCCTGCCCAGCACTCGCATCTTCCTCCCCTCGCTGCTCTCACCCAGGGCAGGTGTCCCCTTGAAAGCTGGAGGCCACCTGGAAAGTCGAGACCGGCCCCCAGGAGGGGAACTGCCCAGGTGGACAGGTAGCTGATGAGGAGAGAGAAGGGGCTCAAAGGGTCTCGGTGGCAGAGCCAGAGGGAGGGTAGGGAGGGAAAGGGAGAAGCTCAGATCAAAGCGTGCAGGAGCAAAGCCAGGTGCCCTGAGCACCTGGATGCAGAGACCCTCAGAGGGCAGGGGTGAGGGTTCAGGGGCCCCCCTGGGGGCCACAGCTGGGCAGGGCAGGGAGGAAGGAGGGCGGGGCGGGGAAGGGCAGTGCAGAGAAACAACTCGGATCGATGGCACCACCTGCCGGCAGTCGAGCACATTGGCCCAAGCAGGGAACAAGCCTTGGGCTGAGTGACTTACCCTTTCCTGGTAGGCAGGTGTCAGGTTCCTTCTCCTGCTTTTCTTCCCTGTGCCCCACGCTGCGTGTAGGACACACAGGACACCACTCCCACCCCCAGCCATGACCACGCCCAGTAGGCTCAGCTCACCAGGTCGTGGGGCTGGCGCCTGGGAGCTTGCAACAGGGAATCTGGTGGGAGAGCCACACCTGGGGGGAGGGGTGTCAGAGCTGGGGGCCCACGGGAGGGTCCTGGGCTGACCTCAGCAGTCTTCACCACTCGGTCACGTCCACAGCACTTGATCGCCAGCAAGGGGCTGTGTGGGTCCCTGCGCTGCTCTGACCAGGTGGGACTGCAGGTGCGGGTTCTCAGCTGTGGGTGGGGCAGGCAGCCCACAGGTATTGAGAGCCTGGGCCATCAGCTGATTAGGCCAGGCATGGTGCTGTACTCAGTCAGTTCTCAGGCCAATCCTGCACAGTTTCCAAGGCTGGGAACTCCTGGAGAGAGAACTGAATCACCAGGGGTGGGCGATGATTAAGCCCACAGCTACTGGACCATCCCGCCCCCAGCACGGTTCCCCAGCCATGCGGCACAGGCAGCCCCCTGCCCCGCCAGCCCCTCACCCACTTCAGGCTGCTGTGGTTCTATCCCAGGTTTCCTGGGCCCTTGGAGCCGCAGCCCGATTTGCACCCAAGAGTTCCCCAAACCCTGAGCCTCTGGGCGCCTGAACTCTCCCCCTTTTCCCGCCGAAGCTGAAGCAAGCGCATCAGGACTGGGACACCAAGACAAGGCACATCCTTGTCCCCTCGGGCTCCAGTCCTTGTCTCTGCCCATCAGCGTCCCGCCCTGTAGGCTGAACACCAGGCTTGGGGGAGCAGGGAGGGGGTTTTGATCCGCTCTTCCTGCAGGTAAAAGCTCTGTGCTCCCCCACACCAGCCCTCTGCATCCAGAGACCACATGGGGTGTAGAGGCGTCCTCAAATCCCCCCCCTTCCTCGTTTCACTTCCACCTGTCCCCAGGGGCCATGACCAGCAGACACCTGCCAGTCTCCTTCGGAATCGCTCCGGCACCAGCGGAGCTGAGACAGGGCAGAGGGACACCCTCGCTGGCCCCCTCCATGGCCACACCCTGCCCTGCTCAGCCACCTGCCCAGCACACAGATGCCTTACGACATCGGGGGTGCCCCAGAATGGCACAGCCTGGAACTCTTGAATCGTAAAGGCTTCGTGTGCCTGGCGCTGAGGCACGGGTGAGTGGGTTGCAGGAACCGAGGCTGGGCTGGGTCCTGGGTCAGACCTCAGAATACCCGCAGCTGAATTAGCGCTCTCCAGGGCCGACAGCACACCCTGCACCAGGATGCACCTGGCGGCCCTGATGCCACATTCTCAGACCTGGGCTGTGCCCACTTCTCTTCCTCAGTGAGCAGCCTCAGACTGAAACCAGCAAGGACGTTGGGCCCAGAGCCCTGGGTTCTGCTTGTGACCCAGTCTCAGAGACAAAGCCTTGGACTTGACCTTGATCTGTACACAGGGCTGTCGCCTGCCTTTCCACCAGGCTGCAGCTGTAAACACTGAGTGAGAACATGAAAACCCCAAGCCCACTACACAGCCATTGGTCAAGAAAGCTGAGGCTTCCTTCCAGAACTTTCCATGCAGACATAAGCACTTTCAGAGTTTGGAAAGTCCCCTCAGGAGACAGGGGAGGGGCTTTTTGTCCCCCAGAGTGCCAGTGTGGCTGTCTAGGACCCTGAGCAGTGTCCTCTCTCTTCCTTGCCCCTCCCAAGGTCTCCCTGGTGCCTGTGTACTCCTTTGGGGAGAACGATTCCTTCAAAGGTACGAGTCTCTCCAAAGGCTCCTGGCAGTACCTGTGCCAGGTCACCTGCAGAAGTTTGCTGGCTTTCCTCCCTGCATCTTCTGGGGCCGTGGTCTCTTCTCACCCAACTCCTGGGGTCTGCTGCCCCTGCCCGTGCCCATCACCACCGTGGGTGAGTCCCATCTGCAGGGAGGAGCTACTGTGGGCGGCACAGCCAGCGGCAGCTCTGGCTCACCCGTGTCTCCCTCCCCTGCAGTGGGCAGCCCCATCCCCGTGCCCCAGTGCAGCAGCCCCAGCCAGGAGCAAGTGGACCACTACCACAGGCTCTACATGGACGCCCTGGAGCGGCTGTTTGAGGAGCACAAGGAGAGCTGTGGGGTCCCTGCCTCCACCCACCTCACTTTCCTCTAGGCCTGGCTCAGCCTCCCCGCTCAGCCCCTGAGCTCCGTGCACTGGGACCCCAGCTCCCGCCTTAACCTTCCCCCCAATAATGGCTGGTTCCATAGGGAGCGTGGCCAGGCACAGCCACCCCGTCCTGTCTGCTGCAGAGGGGCCGCCTGGGGTGGGGTCTCAGCACCCTGCATTCTCCTGCCAGGAGAGCTGACTGTGCCCAGGACCTGGGAGACGTCTCCCCCTCCCGGGCCCCTGCTCCCTCTGTGTGCTTAGCTCAGAGCTGGCAGGACCAGGACAGGGTTGGGAGGAGACCCCTGGTGTGGGGAGGGGGCAGCTGGGGCAGAGCTGAGCTGGGTCAGGGCCCAGCAGGTGCAGGGATGAGAGGAGCCAGGGCAAGAGCAGAGCGAGCTGAGCCCAGAGCTGCTCCTGGCCTCCCCAGCCTTTAGTGTCCTTGGAGCTGGGAGAGCAGCGAGGCCAGGCTGTGTTTCACCAGCATCCAGAGCCGGTGCCGCCAGCAGGAGGCTCAGCCCCACAGGCTGTGGGAAAGATGCAACAGATGAAGACGTGAAGGCTTAGGACAGAGGAGGGCTCAGGTTGATGGCCCTGGGAGGCTCCCACCCGTCTTCTCGTCATCGTTCCCCGTCATCCCTGCTGGGGCTCGGGGAGACGAGGGCTGAGACCAAGGTCCCAGTCTGCATCAGCTTTGGTCTCTGTAAGCAAACACCTGGCGCTGGCCCTTTGTGAAGAAATCGTGTTGGAGTTCAAGTTCATGGCTCCTGTGTGAGCTCAGGTGTGGTCACCATTGCATGGAGAGTGGTGACTGGATTACATCAGATCCTGGTCACACCAGCTCCCTGCCAACGGCCTGGGGAAGCAGCGGGAGATGGACCAAGGGTTGGGTCTCTGCACCCACGTGGGAGACCCAGGTGAAATTCCTGGCTGTTGGCTTTGGCTCCCACCCCGGCTGATGTGTCATTTGTGGAATGAACCAGGGGATGGAAGATCTCTCTCTCTCTTTCTCTCTGTAACCCTGACTTTTAAAATAAATAAATGAGGGGCTGGCGCTGTGGCACTTTAGGTTAATCCTCCACCTGCCGTGCCAGCATCCCATATGGGCACCAGTTCGAGTCCCGGCTGCTCCTCTTCCAGTCCAGCTCTCTGCTATGGCCTGGGAAAGCAGTAGACGTCCCCATTCCTTGGGCCCCTGCACCTACATGGGAGACCGGAAGGAAGCACCTAGCTCCTGGCTTTGGATCGGCACAGCTCCAGCCATTTCAGCCATCTGGGGAGTGAGCCAGTGGAAGAAAGACCTTTCTCTCTGTCTCTCCCTCTCACTGTCTGTAACTCTACCTCTTAAATAAAATCTTTAAAAAATAAAATAAAATAAATAAATGATTCTTTTTTAAAAAGGAGGGGAGAGGGAACAGTTGCTGGCAGGCTCTGAGAATTGTCCCTATGTCTCTCCCCTTTGTTCCCAAGCTCCGGTCCCTGTGGTAGGTCAGAGACTCAAGAGTCGCTTCTCCACTGTTGACTCTGGATGTGGCCCGTGCTCTTCTCTGGCCCCTTTGGATGTTCGCCCTGTTGACTGTTCAGGTTAGGTCGCCCCAATCAGAGACCCTGAAATTGTCCAGATCTGACACTTACTTTTAAATTCCCACCTGATTTCACAAGGATACCACACCTGACGTCATTTGCAGGCTGCAGCCACGTTGGCCTCCCAACCCAGAACCACACTGCAGGCTGACATTAAGCTTTTCCTTCCCAGCTGTCTTCTCTCTGTATTTAAAGTGTCAGATCGCAGACTAAAGCACAACCCAATGCAGCAATCGAGTCAGCCTTTCGCTCACTCCTTACTCCTACCACGTGGAAGAACTGAGCCAAGTGCAAGAAATACAAGGACGGCTGAGACATCCTTGCAAACAGGGTTCATCGTGGCTCCGTGGGTGAAGCCTCTGCCTGTGAGAGCAGCATCCCTTAACGGTGCCAGTCCCTGGCCCGGCGGCTCCACTTCCAACCCCACTCCACGTCCCTACACCTGGGAAAGCAGCAGGAGATGCCCCAGGAGCATCATGAAGCTGCCGGAGATGCTCTGTGTTAGGTTTAGAACAGCTCTGGGGTTCTGGCCTTTCATACCCCGAGAAAGGAGATGGCGCCGACCTCAACAGAGACAGGTTGCTTTATGGAAACAGAAGTGGAGACACAGGAAGCGCTGAGAGTTTTTATCTGGTTGAGGGACTTTGTCACTCTGGGGGTGGGGGCGAGGGCAGCTGGCGGGGGGAGTAGGGGCCTCTGCAGCCTCTGGGAACTTTCCTCTTATCTGTTTCGCAAGCTGCCCTGTGCAGCTTATGTGTCTCGCCAGTTGCTTTGCAAGGAGTCTGGAAGGGTCTGCATACCAAGGGTCTCAGCGAAAGGGAGGAAACCAGGCAGGGGAGGGAGGAGGAGGAGGAAAGGGTTAGCGAAGGGGGAACCTGCACTCTATGGTCCCTTCCTGGCTGCAGAACACACCAGAGCCCCGTTAGCTGTGCCTGAGTTGCAGGAAGCAAACAGCCATGTGCCCCAGTGACAACTGCTGCTCCAGTTGGCCAGAGAATAAACCTACCAGCACCAGAAACTGCACAGACTCGCCTTGGGCTCAGCTGCAGAGCCAGAGCCAGGGAGGCAGGGGAGGGGAGAGGAGCAAGTCCTGGAGCACCGGATGCAGAGCCCTTCAGATTGGTGGGGTGAAGGTTCAGGGGTCACAGGGGTGACAGGGGGAGGGGAAGGGCAGTGCGGAGGATAGCCAGGGACCCACGGCTCCCCTGGCCCAGGGAGCACTGAGCACACACTGGGCTCTCCCAAAACAAAGCCCCAGCCGGCACCAGGCCACCTGCACTGCAGGCAGAGCCACCAAGGACGTCCCAGCCACGGGAGCGCTGATCCTTCATCTGTGGTTCCAGTTGCAGTCAGTCCCCAGGGCCTGTCCCCCACTGAACGCTGAGGGCTAAGAGGGCAGGGGTCCTGGGTTTGTGGGCAGAGACCCCGACTGTGGCCCTCACCTCCCGCGGGGTCTCCCCCAATCACAGAGCCTCCCAGAATCCACTTCCCTGCCTGTGATGACCCAACTGTGCCTCCTGAACACGTCGAGGACCAGGCCACGGTGCTGAGCAAACATCCCGGATAGTTCTGCGGGTACGGGGCCCTGGTGCTGGACCAGCCAGGCCAGGCCTCACCCCTCTCACAGCCGGGTCCCTCTCCCATCCCTGCTTCAAAGCCCAAGAGCAGCCTTGCCCACCCTCTGAGCACTTCCGGGTCTCTGGGCCCAGGCCCAGCAGGGAAATCAAAGTCACCTTTGACTTCTCATCGACTGGCTCCCAACCCCAGGGGAAGTCGGGGTGGGCGGGATGCCAGTACCCTAGTAGTCTGAGAAGAGACTGGAAAGCTTTCCATTGGCCCAGTGCGTTCTGGAGGCGGGACTCATGGTGACATCTTCCGGCTGAGTGGCTTGGAAATGAGTGGGATGAGAAGTTTGGGAAGTTTTTGTTTCTGATTGGCTGCTGGAACAGGACGTGGGTAAACTGTGAACCAATCCAAGAGAGGGACCAATCCAAGTTGCAGAAGGGGCGGGTTCTGGTAAAAGGGGTGGGGTTACAATCTGATTGCCTGTCCCTTTGGCCACTAGTGACTCTGTCCTGGGAGTCTTGAGCTCTGTGAGGGGCTGTCCCACAGCCCAGCAGCACACCCCGTCCAGCCGCAGTGGCGTGAATTGTGCAGTGCGCAGACACTGCGGGAAATCAGAGACGGGAGAAATCCTCCATGACAAGGGACCTCTCTGTTCCTTCCTGGCCAGCCTGGGCCGAGAGTTCCTCCTCCTCCTTCCATCCTGTGACCCACGCTGGGGCCATGTGTGAGGCCTCCCAGACAGGAGCCCCCGCCCCCATCACACGACCACGCCCAGTAGGATCAGCTCACCAGGTCCCGGGGCTGGTGCCTGGGAGCTGACAACAGGGATCAGGAGGGAGAGCCACACACCTGGGGGGGGGGGGGGAGCGTGAGAGCTGGGGGCCCCGCGGGAGGGTCCTGGGCTGACCTCAGCGGTCTTCACCACTCGGTCACGTGCACAGCACTTGACAGCCAGCAAGGGGCTGTGTCCATCCCTGAGCTGCTCTGGCCAGATGGGACTGCAGGTGGGGGTTCTCAGCTGTGGGTGGGGCAGACAACCTTGTAGGTGTTGAAAGTCTGGGCCACCCCTTCATTAGAGCAGCAGTAGCCCCGCACCCACTGGGGCCCCAGGCCCACCCTTATCCACCTGCGCGAGGTGGGGACTCCCTGACTGAGGACAGAGCGCTGAGGGGTGGGCGATGAGTAAGCCAGCAGCTCCCAGGCTCTCCCGCCCCCAGGGCAGCCCCTGCCCTGCAGGCAGCCGCCAACACCGCCCACTCCAGGCCTCTGCGGATCCGCCCCGGGTTTCCTCCGCCCCCGGAGCCTGCTCTGGGCCCGTGCTAAGGCTTAGCCGAAGTCGGAACCGCTGGGCGCGGCAAGCGCTCCAAGCCGGCATCCGAAGTCCGTGGTCGGAGCCGACGGCGCAGACCGGTTCCCACGCGTCGTCGCCCCCGGGTTCTCGGGGCTCCCGAGTGACCACCCCCTGGGGCACCGTTCGCTGTCCTCGCTTCTCAGCTTCCTGGCCCTGGCGAGGTAGGGCACCCCGCTGCCCCGGGGTCGCGGGGTTGGAGCGCTTGGTCCCCGCCCCCTAAAAGGAGAAAACAGCTGCTTTCCCCTCGGCCACGCCTCTCCCGGCGCCCAGACCCTGACTCCGCCTCGGGGGTCCAGCGGCCCTTCGCGTCATCCTCTCCGCGCTTCGCCATTTCGCCACGCCCGGCCTCAGGGTCCGAGGCCCGGGGGACACGCGCCCAGCAGACCGCTGCCTACGGAATCTCCCTCCCACTGCTCCCCTTCAGCCCGCTCTCCGGGAAGGAGATGGAGGGGACCCTCCCACCGCGCGCACGCACCATTGCGGCCCTCTGGGAACGGCTTCCCAGATCGCGGGCGCCTTGCTGCCCCCCCCGCCCCTCCCCCCAGGCCTGCCCCCAGCCCCACCTCGGTGGTCTCCCCTGTCTGTTTCTCAGGGGTTCTCCTCCAGCGTTTTCTCCGCCTTCCCTCTCCCCTCCCCGCAGAAGGGGGTGTGGCACCCGCTCGCTATTTAGGGCGCCCTGGGGAGGGGCTGCGTGCTACAATTTTGGGGGGCATCTCCTGGGCCGGGAATCGGAGTCTGCATCGGCGCCTCCTCGCGCTTGCCCCCTCATCCCCTCCAGATGGGGCCGGCCCAGTCGTTTTCACCCAGGTCAGCTCCTGCTCTCCTCTGTGGGGCTTTGTGTAGCCGCCTCTTTGTCTCGGCGTCTCCACTCTCTGCTCCTCTGTCTCCTTTCCCAGACCCCAGATAACAAGCCCTGGATTCCAGGCCACGAGTATTTCAGGTGTGGGGGTGCAGTGGGAGTGGGGGGGCGCAGCAGGCTCCCGGGATGCCCAGCACTGACCCCCAGCTCCCCCTCCCCAGAGCCATCCTCCCTGTTTCTGAGATGAAAGAAAGGAATGGGTGGGGGTAGGGGCTGCCCCTCTGGCTGGAGCTGGGGTCAGGAGGAGCCTCTGCCTCTGCCTGCTCACCTGGGTGCACCTGTGCTGAGAGGGCAGGAACAGCCTCCACCTTGCCTTGGCCTGGAGCCCTTGATCTGCCTTGGGCCCTATCTCACCTGCCAGGGCTTAAGGAACCTGGAGCCTTTGTCTGTGCGCCCCATAGGGGATGGGCTGGAACAAGTGCCAGAGCAGCAAAGATGGGGTGGGTGGGAGTCCTCCCCTCCTCCTTGTGGCCCTGGGAGCTCCCCACCCCCACCTCACCCCCAACCCCCACCACCAACCTCCTGACCCCAGATGCAGGCTCCCTTTGGAAAGAGCCCCCACCCCTGCCCCTTCCTGAGAGCAAGGAGGGGGAGCTGTGGGCTGAGGTCCTGAGGTGGTCAGGTGACTTCCTGTCTGCAGGTGGCTCTCTGTTTCCTCACTAGGGGCAGTGGAGTATTCCTGGGGTCACCAGGGTCCCAGCTTGTCCTTCCCACCTCCCAGAAACAGTGGCTCAGGTCTCCTGGGGATGCAGGGGGAACAGGGCGTCCCAAGCCTGGCCCAAGGGTCTGGTGCTTGGGCTGTCCCAGGCCTGGGGGCTTCGTGTGGGCACAGGGCTTGCTGGTGGGGTGAGCAAGGAGGGGTGGGGTTCTGGGCAATCCCCCCTCTGGTCTGTCTCTGCTTCATCCCCCTGGGACCTTTCTCCTGGCGAGCACCCAGAGGTGGCTGTGCCACCCCTCAGGCTGGGTGTGCAGATCCACATCCACCAAAAAGAGTTCCCCACTGGCCCAGGAGCCGGGGAGACTGCACTCAGCCTGGCTCTGCCTAAGCTGAGTCCCCTTGGCATGGTACTCACCCATCTCGAACATCAGTCTAAAGTCAAGGGCTGGGATGAGTCAGAGGGAGTCTACCCCTCCCCCCAGCAAGAGCTTAATCTCTCCTCCCCTGTCTCCCTCCCTCCCTCCCTCCATGTTGCTGGCCTGATGCAGCTTTGCCTCACCTGGGCTTACCTGGGAGCACCTTAGGTGTTGGAGTCAGAAAGAGGGAGGTGGCCTCTCGGTGCGGAGCTGTTTCTGTAAGCAGTGTTCAGGTCATGGATGCTAAAACCAACCGCAAACAGCCGTGGTGCCACTGCTGGATTCCTCTCCCAAGCATAGGGCTTGCTTTTGTAAAATAAATAAATACATGAATTCCAGCTCGTGTCGCCCCCCTGCCTCGCAGAGCATGCTGGTTGATGAGGCTGAATGTAGACTATTGGAGAACTGCACCACAGCTTTCTGGGGAGGGGGGATTTGATTGGTTGATTCGGTTCATGTGGAGGAGTCAGGTCTGGAATCAGGAATTGGGTAGGGGGTGTCAGCTCCAAAGAGGGGGTTTTAGGGAATGGGAGGGGCAGGGTAAGTCCTGAGCAGGAGATGAGCAAGGATTATAGAAGGTTCTCTCTCTCTCTCTCTCTCTCTCTCTCTCTCTCTCTCTCTCTGGGACTCCCTCTTTGGAAGGGATGCTATTGATGAGAGGGGCATGGGTGTTCTTGCTGAACTGTTGTTGGCAGCAGCCAGCAACAAAGCCCTTTCCAGGCCCTGGAGAGAGCCCAAGGCGGCCCCTTGGAAGGGGAAATAAACTCATGCAGGAGGGAGCACAGGGGCTTTGGCTGGCCCAGGAGGAATGGCTTGCAGTGGGGCTGTCCAAGGCCCACCCCTTCTGCCCATGCTTGCAAGGCAAAGCATCCCCCTACCTTTGCCCTGGGAGGGGCCAGGGCTAGGGCAATGGCAGGGTCCCTGGGGAGCCCTCTTGTAGGCAGGGTGGTGCCTGGTGGTAGGGCCCTGGGAGGTTTGCTCCACTTTTTGCACCCACCTCACCATGTCCCCCAAGGCCTCCCCTGCTTTGTCTGAGTTCCTGCTGTGACAAGGGAAGGAGCTGGGAGCCCCGCCAGTCCTGAGCTCTGTGTAGGAAGGTGTTGTGGGGATGGTGCTTGGGGGGTGTGGCTGTGGGAGCATTGAACCAGGCCTCTGATCCTGTGCTGTGTTCTCTCTTTAAAGATGTAGCTATCTAGATATTTACTTATTTATAAGGCAGAGTGACAGGAAGAGAGAGGAAGATCTTCCCCAAATGCCGGCAGCAGCTGGGGCTGAGCCAGGTCGAAGCTGGGAGCCAGGAACACCATTCGAGTCTCCCACTTGAGTGGCAGGGACTCCAAGTTCCTGAACCATCACCTGCTGCCTCCCAGGGTGCATGTTAGCAGGGAGCTGGATTGGAGGAGGAACGGCCAGGACTGGAACCAGGAGCCCTGGTGTGGGATGTTCCAGACAGCAGAACCAGGAAACTCGAAGCCAGATGCGTTGGAACTCCTGAAGAGGTCCCTCAACCCCAAGTGGAGACTGTGCCAGATGCAGAGCCGAGCTCTGAGACCCAGAACCGAATCATGGCTAGAGGCTGGCGTCAGGCCAAGTTCTTGGGGGCTGGTGGAAGGCCTCAGGCAGAGCTGAGCCGTTGGACTTCGTGGGAGCCACGGAACTGGAATTTGAGGAGGTGCCAGCTGTCTCGGGGCACATTCACAGAGGCAGCATCGATTGTCTTCCCTACACACACACACACACACACACACACACACATCCCGCCTCACCCCAGCTGCATGTGGGACCCCGGGCTCATGGAGGAGTGGTGATAGCCAGGACCCAGTGCACAGCCAAGAAGCAGCATCCCAGGGCGCGGGTCTCAGGGTGGAGAGGGTCCTGGCTGCTCCTGGAGTTTGCTTTGGGACCCAGTTGTGGGGCGCATGCGCATACAGTTGAGGGGTGGGCATGGAGAGCTTAAAAGAGACTGAGCGTTTGAGGATCCATCTGTGGAGTGCCAGGGGGGCAGAAGCACCACAATAGGGGAGCAGGGGATAGACCAGGGGTAGGAGCAGCCAGGACCCCTGAGAGGGCGGAGCTCGCACGCCAACAGAGCCGCACGCCAACAGAGCCGGGACAGCTGGAGCAGGCCAAGCGGCAGACCAGGGCAGGGAGACAAGCTCAGTGGAGGCGGGGCGAGGTAAGCAGCCAGGGGGTGTGGCGAACCCTGGGGGCGGGGCTAATGAAAGGGGCGTGGCAAACCCTCCAGGACCTGGAGTAGGCGGAGGTGGAAGGACCCCTGCGCGAGCTTGGCCTGTGTCTGGCCTGGCGCCTGGGCGGTGATGACGGCGTGTTTTGTGTCTAGGCAGAGGCGAGCCCCATGCGCCTCGGTCTGCAGACTGTCCTGAAGTTGATGACCCAGAGCGACCTGGGGAGAGAGCGCTGGTAAAGAGACAATGCATGGAGTGAAACCTGCTGCTGCAGCACCTGGGCTCGCAGTGGATCCAGCGAGGGACCCCGGGGATCAAAGGGACACGATTTCCCCGAGAGGACCGGCGGAGCCCCCACGAGCTGGAGCGATATCCCCTCATCACCAGTCAGGTGAGACGGACGAGGGAGCTCCAAGGCCGGGCCCTTCTGTGCCGAGACACCCCGGGCGTCCCTCAGGGTGCTAACGCTTCAGAACCCGCTTGCTCTAGCTCAGGGCCCTGAGCCTTGCTCGGGAGCTCCCGCTCCTTACCCAGACCCAAACTCCTGATTCCCTGCCTCAAAGTTCCAGTCCCAGCCTCTGACTCCTGGGACCCTGCCCCCTGTCACCGATCCTGCCTCTCTTTGGGGGCCCAGACATCCTAATCTGAGCTTCTGACCTCCCTCTCTGCCTGCCCGGTCCTACTGCCCCCCTCCTCTCTCTCATGCCCCTCGAAGACCCTCTGCCCCCCCCCCCCCCGGCCACTGCACGCGTACAGCAGGCGTTCCCGTACTCAGCGCCCTTACCCCTGGGCACTGCCTGCCACCCCCGGGGCCCAGCGGGGAGCCCGTGGGAGTGAAGATGCGGGAACAGCGCCAGGGTACCCGGCCCCACCCGCTGCGTGCTCGCTCGCGCCCCCTGGGGGCATCTCTCGGCACCCAATCCGCGCCCCGGCGTTCCTGGAGGGGCTGGGTGCGCGCCTGACAGCGCTGCAGACCTCTGGTGCGTTCTCGCCACCGACCACGGAGGCCGTGTCCGAGGCAGGCGTGCTCCGAGCGGGACCATCAGTCAGGACTGCCAGCGCTACTGGCGGGAGGACAGGAGCCTGCACCTGCTGGAGGCAAAACCCGGAGGGGCGCGTGGACAATGCTTACTCTGAGCACACACCCCTCCTCCTTCCTGCAGGACAGCGATTGCACGTGCTGATACCTCAACCTTGCCTCCTTGGCTCCGGGGGCGACGGCTCGCAGGTGCATAGCTAGCTGCTGTGGCACCTGCGGGTGCTAGGCCCCGCCTCTCCGACTTCAACGCCACGTCCCCGCGCTTTCCTGGTGCTGGTCCCGTAATCAACCCTGGCCGACTTCTGCCAAGCAGGCCTGGGGTGTGAGCCGAACCAGATCTGCTGCTGGCCGGCCTCTGAGGACCTCCTCTGGGAGGGGGGAGAAGCTGCTCTCTAGACCCGCCCCCTCCCGCGGAACGCCAGCCAGCCCCACCCCCTCGCAGGTGGCCCGGATACCTGCCTTTACCCGATACCTATCCCAGCCTTCCCCTCTCTCCTTACCCCGTTCTGCCTTCTGGCCTCAAGCACTTCCAAACGCCGGTGTCCATACCCTGGCTGGAGCCGCTGGACTCGGGGAGCCCCTTGTGCTGTTATCCACCCTCCCCTTCCCTGTCCCCAGCCAGCTGGGGAGTGAAGCCCACCCGGGCCAGGCTTCTCCCTTCTAAGCCTTGGTGAGCAGAAGCAGGCAGAGGAGTGTGGCGTCTGGCCCAGGCCTGGCGACTTCTGTGCTTCCCAGCTCAGCGCTGGCCTCCTTGCCACCCCCTCAGCCTCCCAGCCTCCCGATCCAAGTGCTCCCCTGGCTTTCTGTCCCTCCCATCCTCCTGCTCTCGGAACCCCCTCGACAGTCTTCAGAGCCCGTTTTTCTGCCTCTCCGCTCCCCTTGCCCGGGAGTTCCTCATCATTGGCCCTGAGAGACCCTGAAAGGGAATACATTTGTGATGCTCCCCCGTGTGTGCCACCGGTGATGCACTCTTTGGAGTTTCCTCCAGCTTGGCTCAGTGCTGCTGTAACTCAGGTTGCCGCCCCCTGCCCCTCCCCCCACCATCCCCTAACTCACCGGAGTAGTCTGGCTGGAGAATCTGGTACAGTTCTGGGTAGCTTCCCTTGCCTGGCACAGGGGCTGTCTCCTGGTTCCAACCAGGCTGCTTTCTATGCCACTGGAACTCCCACTGCCAGTATTTTTGGACACAGCTCCCTTCCTCTGGATCATTTATGCTTTTTGGACTTTGAAAGTCATCTATTTAAATGCAAGTAGTAACAGCTGCATTGGCGATGCTCTGGGTCCTATACTGGATCTGATCCACCAGAGGGGGAAGTACAAAGAACCTGGTGATTTCCACTTCTAAGTAACCCACCCGAGCCGGGAGCCTCATGAGGACTAGAACCCAGGTAGCCCGAGGCCAGAGCGTGTCCCAGAACCTCCCTCTTGTGTGTGATGGCGGTAGGAGGTGGGCAAAGGGGGCAGCGTTCTCGGCTGGCTGCTCTGTCTCCTGCCCCTCAGCTGGCCCACTACCCTGTCATTTGGACCATGGCTCTATGACAATAAAAGGAACCTTCTGCCCACGCTCTGCGTCTGTCTCACCTCTTCTCGGTGGGGAGGGATGAGACATGCCCCCCTCCTTCCCTGGCAGCCTGTATCAGAGAGGATCTCTAAGCCCGGTGGCAAGGGGCTAATGACTTGCCGGGGTGGGGGGTGGGGCGGACGGCTGGCCGTTGTGCGCCCCCACCCCCACCCGCAGCCCTGACAAACAGCGGCAGCTCTGAGCCCAGGAGGGCAGCAGCGCAGCAGCCGAACCCAGGGCCTCGCTTCCCCCGCCCCCGATCTGCCACCCAAATTCTGAGTGTCTCCTAAGTTCACCCCCGCACCCCGGGCCAGCCTCCCTGAACCCCAGGATCCAGGCGTGCAGCTCTCAGCTCGGGGACCACGGTGCTCGCTGGTGGGCAACGCGTGGTTCGGAGCGGGGTAGCAGGGAGGAGGTAGAAGGAGCCTGGGCGCCGCCCCCCGGGAGCCGAGCTGGGAGCGGCAGAGGCTGCGATCCCGAAAAGTAACACGCGGGGGCGCCAGGACGTGTGCGGACGCAGGCGAGGCAGCGCAAGGTGGTTTTGGTCCGCGTGAGTGTGTCCACGGGCGTCTTTGTGTGTTTGCGTTTCTGTACATGTATGTGCGAGTCAGGGGGGTCGGAACAGCGTGTTTGGGGTACCCCGGAAACAGCTACCCCAAGTGGCCTTCGGATAATGGTTGATTGTGTGCGTGGATGGGAGGTGGGCAAGTGGTATGTACCCTGCTGGGTGCACGGTGCAGGCTCTGAGTCGCCGAAACCCCATGGTGGCAACTCGGGGGGGTTGGCCCCTTCCTTCCACTCCTTGTAAAGAGAATGAGAGCCCTCGGTGCCGAGCTCCACTGCCCTGGACACATCTGGGCGTGGGTGCCTCTGCCGGGCTGCGTGTGCCGCCACTACGCTTGTGTTGGTGGGTGTGTCTCAGTGCCGGGGTAACTCTGAGTGGCAGGTGCATGTGGCAGGTTGATGGGGGGGACACTCTTGTGGAAGTACAGTTTCCTTCTTCCTGTTAGTTTGTGAGTAGCACCTTCATGTGATGTGCGTGTTCTCCTTGCTCCATCTCTCCAGGAGCTGTCTCTCTCTTTGTGTCTCTCTCCATCTTTGTCTCTCTCTCTCCCTCTCTTGGTGACTCATCTCTGCGGTGATGCCCTCCCCCGGCTGGCTAGGTCTCCCTTCCCCCACTCAGGAGTGGGTGGGAGTCTGAGGGAATGGGACCCTGGGACAGAAAATCAGGGTGGGCACCCCAACTTGTCATTGCAGACCCTCCAGTGGCCCCCAGCCTCTCCTCAGTCCCCTTCCCAGAATTCCCCCCTCCCTGGGAGTGGGCAGGGGGTAGCATAATCGTGTGTGTTCAGTGGAGCAATTTTCAGGGGGCCTCAGCACCTGCTTTCAGTTCAAAGTGGAGACCCCCGCCCCCCTCAGAAAGTTCCCCCTCCTTGCCTGTCCCCCCCCAAGGCTGACGCAATGAAAGGCTGCAGAGGTGAGTCACCGGTTGGGGAGGGGAGGGGAAGAGGGGGACCGTGAGCTGCGGAAGCCCCGAGCCCCTGCCTCTTCCTCTCCCAGACCTTCTCAGGGAAAAGACCCAGTGCTCCGCCCCCTCCCCTCATTTTCCAAATCTTCAGCTTGGATCACTACTCTTGGGGACCCCGTCTTCTGGTGCTACCCTCCTGGAGGGTATGAGAGAATCAGAAACAAAGACAAAGAGAGATGGAGTCACACAAGCAATTCAGAGCTAATACCAGGCATCCCCCCCGGTCTCCATTTCAGTTCTCCCTTTTGCAGCATTCTCTCCATTCCTCTCTCTTCCCTGCCACCTCCCTCCTGTCTGATTCCAGGCACCTGTCGCATGTCTAGCTTTGTCCAGAAGCCCCAAGAGGCAGCAGGGTATAAAGGGCATGGCTCATCCTGAGAAAGGTGTGTGCGCTGACCCAGGTAGGGAACTGGGTGGAGAGAGGCAGGAACAGCCCAGAGCCCACACAGACAAGAGAGATGGAGACCCAGGTGGTGGAATCACCAAGCCTGTTGTCTTTGGTGCCCCAGGTTTCCACCTTGCTCCCCCCCATCCCGGGAGGACAGAGGTAGGGGTGTTAGGGGGCAATGCCCTGAAAGCTAGGGGCAAGGACCAGCTGGTGGGGGCTGCAGATGAGTAGCTGAGATTCCGAGGCTCTATTGCAAAGAGACCCAGACATGGAGGTGGGGAGGGGGAGGGGCATATATGTACCAGTAGGCATGGGAGGACTCAGAGACACACACAGGCACACACGTGTACACACACACATTATGTGTCACCAACCCAGGCAGAAACCAGAAGGCGCCCAGAACTGGGTGCCCACTCAAAGAACGGAAGCTGCACAGGCATTCGGGAGAGATCAGAGCCCCCACACGGGCACCTGGAAACAGGCAAACATTTAGCCACACAAACTGGGCGAGAAGACCACATATTTAATTTGGAAATCCTACCATGCCCACCCACTCCTGATCTGATTAAATACACAGCTAGCCCTCCCATTTCCTCCCTCCCTCTGCCATGTGTCTCATTCATCTTTGTATACAAGCACACATACACACACATGTACACACACACACAGGTACCTGTGCACACACAAGCCACGATTTCTCTAGAGTATCTGCCTCCCCTCATCTCTCTCTTGGTCTCTTGTCCCTATCAGCTGCTCAGTCAGCCCCCCCACCCCGCCCCACTCCCTCCCTCTCCTCCTTCCTTCTCCCTCGGGTGACTTCCCCTCCCCCACTCCAGATGTCTGAGCCATCTCCCTCTGATTCATCCTCCTCCGAAAGGTAACGTGACCCCCTCCCCAACCCACTGCTCTCTGTAACCAGGCAGGGAGGATGGAGGGGAGGTGGGAAGAGGGAGAGGGATGGGGGTCCAAAGGGGCAGGGGGAGATCTTGGATAACTGTCGGGAGGGGTAAGGCACTGCCTTGGGGGTCTCCTGCCCCTTCTCCTGCCTGGTTTCTTTGGAATCGCCACAGTCACCTTGGTTCTCAATGTTTTTTTTTCTCTCTCTCTCCTTTAGCCTGCTCCTTCTACCTGTTCCAGGTTCCTTCTTCCTTCCTTCCCCTGCCCCCAATCCCCTTTCTCTTTCCTCTCCACTCCTCCCCACCTCTTTCCCTGCAGAGCTGATGGGCTTTCTTCTGGGAAAGTCAAGCCACTGATGGAAGCGAGAAGCCACTGCTGGCTCTGGAGGGAAAGCACGTGAGTGTGTGTGTGTCAGAGAGAGAGAGAGAGAGAGAGGGAAAGGAGTTGACAATGGGGGTCAGTTCTTGGATGAGCTGAGGAGGGGGCGAGGACCAGCAAGAAGGAATCTCAGAGCCCCCGGCAAACAGCCCTGATCCTGGCGTCCAGCATCTCAGGGGCGGGTGTCCTGCATGTGCCCATGAGCACCCTGTGTCCGCAGTTCTTGTGTGTCTGGTGTGTGTCATTGTCACTCCCCCCTTTCCCTGCCCACGCCCCCGCACTGCTCTCTGCCTGCACCGCAGCCCCCTCCAGCCTCCCTCCCTTTCATTCCTGCAGTGGCTGCTCCTTGCCACATCCCCTCTCTCCCACCCCCTCCCCATTTCCGTCCCCCCCACCCCCGCCCACGGCTGGCCTCCCTTCACCGGACTCGGCTGGCTGATGGATTTTCTTTGCGCAATCTGTGCGTCATCGCCCCCACCCCCGGAACCTCTAGCTGTCCAAGCCCCCAGCCCCAACCTCTCTGGCAGGAGACACGGTCGAAGGGGTCTGGTGGCAGAGAGGGGCTATTTCTGACGTTGCACATTCCCCACACCATCTCCTTCCAATCTTCCCTTTGAGCGATGGAGGGAGCTGGGGTTGAGTCACCTCCCCCACCACCACCACCTGCACAACCCCCTCCCCACCTGGTCTGGTCTCGCCCTCCAAACGTCCTTTGAGGGGGGAAGCGGAGGGGAGGAAAGAAGCTGGAGGGGCAGGGGAAGATGTGGGAAGAAAAGGGGCACAGCCGGGACCCCGACACACGCGCCAGAGCCAGCGGACAGAAGGAGAGACACACCTTATTCTCCAGACACGCACCGGTCGTGAACAGACACGACACGACCCAGGGGTACACACGTTTTCCATCTGTCCCCCTTCTCTTCCGACTCCGACCCTCTGCGATGGGATTGACCAAACTGCAAGGTCCACCCATCCGCCCCGGCCCAGGGCCCGCACCCCGCTCCGCAGCTCCGCGGACAGCGCCCGCAGGCGCGCACAGTCGCGCCTCCTCTCCCAGGTTCACGCTGTCCTTGGGCGTGTTCCCCGTGGACGGCGCGAGCGCGGACTGCGCGACCGGCCTCCTCCCCGGCATTCGCATCCTTATCCCCCCGCCCCAGTCTCGATCTCCTACTGGAGCCCAGTCAGACGCTGAGGGTGCCCCTTTTCCGTTCGGCTCAACGACGCGGAGTCGCGCGTCTGCAAGTGGCTGTGCGACCACCCTCCCGCCTCCCCGCGCCTCTCCAGCCACCCTCCATTCATATCCCATTCATTCATTCATCCTTTTCTCCTCGTCCCTCCTTCATTCATTCATAGCCCCCCGCCCCGCCCGCCTCGGCATTTCATTCATTCATTCATTCATTCATTCGTTTCCCGGAGCTCCGGCTGGCGCACGCCCCTCCAAGCCGAGGGCCTCCAGAGCGCAGGCGCAGGCCGGGAGCGGCGTGCACCCTCCAATCGCCGGGCGTCCTCCAGGCTCCAGACGCCCGCCCGCTTCCCCATGAATGAACATTGACGTCAATGGGGCGGGGCGCGCCCACGTGACCCCGCGCGCTCCCCTTTATAAGGTGGCGGAGGCGCGGGCGCTGTCCAGCGTGCTGAAGCCCGAGCGAGCAAGCTGCCCGGAGCCGCGCCAACTCATCAGAGCCCTGCCCTCGGGACGCCAGCCCTTGACCGTCGCTCGCACCCCAGCCAGCGCTCGGAGCCCAGGCGGACGCGGCCTGATCCTCCCCTGTCCCCACCCCGCCCCAACCCTCTTCACCTCCCGCGTCGTGACACCAGCTGGTAAATACTGCGCTGTCCTTCCCGCAAGCCCTCAGCAGCCGTGGGCGTTGAGAGGAGTCTCCTCCATACCGGGGTGTCGCGAGCCTAGCGGGGAGCCCCTTGGAAAGGGTCCCCAGTACGAGGGGGAGTCGCAGGCTTTCTCTTGCTGCCGAAGTCGCCCACGCGCCATCCGGGGAGTCCTGTGGGGAGGGAGCAGAGAACCCCCCCCCAATCCTCGCTGCTCAGTACGTGGGCGCTGGCAGTGAGATTGCTCAGGAAAGGGGGTGAGCTAGGGTTGCGGGAGTCCTCTACCCATTCGCACGACTCCAGAAACCGGCTCAGCAGCTTCCTCCTTTGCTCCTATACGTTCCTCTTCTGGGTAAGGTTAGGGGGAGATCAGGGAAACCCGGGATTTCCTGCTTAAAGGTGGGGGGAGGGAAGGGCAAATTAGCCGGGAACCCTTACATAAATCTCTTTCTCTGGCCCCTTCTGTTTTTCAGTTTCCGGCAGCCCCATGGTCATGACACCCATCAGGCTGCCGGCGTCCGCCCTCCTCTGCTTCTTTCTACTCATCAAGGGGTTAGGAGCAGCGCCTCCGGGGCGCCCTGAAGCGCAGCCGCCTCCCTTCAGCTCTGAGCATAAAGAGCCGGTAGCTGGGGACGCAGTGCCGGAGCCAAAGGATGGCAGCGTCCCAGAGGTCCGAGCCGCTCGCAATTCTGAGCCGCAGGACGAGGGAGAGCTTTTCCAGGGCGTGGATCCCCGGGCGCTGGCCGCGGTGCTGCTGCAGGCGCTCGACCGCCCCGCCTCGCCCCCGGCGCCAGGCGGTTCCCAGCAGGGGCCGGCGGACGAAGCGGCAGAAGCTCTGCTGACCGAAACCGTGCGCAGCCAGACCCACAGCCTCCCCGCGCCAGAGCCCCAGGCGCCCGCGACGCCGCCTCGTCCTCAGACTCAGGAGAGCGGTCCCGAGGCGGGCGACCCCTCCGAGGAGTTGGAGGCGCTAGCGGCCCTGCTGCAGGAACTGCGAGATTTCAGCCCGAGTAGCGCCAAGCGCCAGCAAGAGACCGCGGCAGCAGAGACGGAAACCCGCACGCACACGCTGACCCGCGTCAATCTGGAGAGCCCCGGGCCTGAGCGAGTGTGGCGCGCCTCCTGGGGAGAGTTCCAGGCGCGCGTCCCGGAGCGCGCGCCTCTGCCACCCCCCGTCCCCTCGCAGTTCCAGGCGCGCGTGCCCGAGAGCGGGCCTCTTCCCGAAACCCACCAGTTCGGGGAAGGAGTGCCTCCCCCCCAAACACACCTAGGCGAGGCCCTGGCACCCCTAGCCAAGGCGTACCAAGGACTGGGCTCCCCTTTTCCCAAGGTGCACCGGCCGGAGGGCTCCCTTCTGAGCCGCTCCGAGGCGGGGGAGCGCCTCCTACAGCAAGGGCTGGCGCAGGTGGAGGCCGGGCGGCGGCAGGCGGAGGCCACGCGGCAGGCGGCGGCGCAGGAGGAGCGGCTGGCCGACCTGGCCTCCGACCTGCTGCTCCAGTATTTGCTGCAGGGCGGGGCTCGGCAGCGCGGCCTGGGGAGTCGGGGGCTGCAGGAAACGCAGGAGGAGCGAGAGAGCGAGAGGGAGGAGGTGGAGGCGGAGCAGGAGCGACGCGGCGGGGAGGAGAGGGTGGGGGAAGAAGACGAGGAGGCGGCGGAGGCGGAGGCGGAGGCGGAGGAGGCGGAGAGGGCGCGGCAGAACGCGCTCCTGTTCGCCGAGGAGGAGGAGGACGGGGAAGCCGGCGCGGAGGACAAGCGCTCCCAGGAGGAGACGCCGGGCCACCGGCGCAAGGAGGCCGAGGGGGCCGAGGAGGGCGGGGAAGAGGAGGACGACGACGAGGAGATGGACCCGCAGACGATCGACAGCCTCATTGAGCTGTCCACCAAACTGCACCTGCCGGCCGACGACGTGGTCAGCATCATCGAGGAGGTGGAAGAGAAGCGGAAGCGGAAGAAGAACGCCCCTCCCGAGCCCGTGCCGGGCCCCCGAGTCGCCGCCGCCGCCGCCGCGCCCGCGCGCTCCCCGCAGCCCCCGCCCCCCGCCCCCGCCCCCGCTCGAGACGAGCTGCCGGACTGGAACGAGGTGCTCCCGCCCTGGGATCGGGAGGAGGACGAGGTGTTCCCCCCCGGGCCCTACCACCCCTTCCCCAACTACATCCGGCCGCGGACGCTGCAGCCGCCCCGCCGCCGCCACTACCACCATGCCCTGCCGCCCTCGCGGCACTCCGCGGGCCTGGAGGCCCAGGCGCGGCGCGCGCAAGGGGCGGCGGAGGCCGAGGAGCGCCGGCTGCAGGAGCAGGAAGAGCTGGAGAATTACATCGAGCACGTGCTGCTCCGGCGCCCGTGACCCGCCCCGCCCCGCCCCCCTCCGTGTCGCCCGCCCCCGGGGTTTGCATGCGCCCCGCCCCGCCCCGTCCCGCGCCGGGACCTGGCGGGCCTGGCCTCCGCCTGGGTCCCAGGCCGCAGCTCCCCGAACTCGCTCGCGGGTGATCCGGGGCCAGCCCCGTTGGGCAGGTGATGTGTGCGGGTCCCTGCCCCCACGCGGGACCCCATTTCGGGACGCCCCTGTCCGAAACCGGAAAAAGCGGTTCCAGTTAATTGTGTGAGAAAAAAGTGTCTCGTCTCCTGCCCTTCGGGCCTCCCGGAGCCCACCTCCTCAACCCTCTCCTCTCCCCTCTCTGTTGTAAATACCCCTCACGGAGGAAATAGTTTTGCTAAGAAATAAAAGTGACTATTTTATTAGGACTTTGTTTTCCGTTATTCACCCGTCCCCTTGGGCCTGCGTGGTCCTTTCCAAGGGGCGGTGAGGGACGCGCCAGCCACAAGGCCCGGATTCTAAGGAGGGCTGTGTGAAGGTAGAACATGGCGCAAGAAACCCTACACTCCACTTCCAGCTTGGGGGGGGGGGGGGAGGGTGAAGTCCCAGGCTCGGGTAGGGAGATGCGGAGTGGACCCAAGCTTCTGGAATAACCTAGCGCCTTCTAGTTAAAAGCAGTGGGTGCTTAGGAGATGCTGGGTGGCTCCCCCAGCCCCTGTTCCAGCTCCCTGAGTCACTGCCGGGATTCCTGGTCCCTAGGGATCTCACAAGACTGGAGGGAGTAGGCGACAGCAGTCACAGTGACAGGCCCTTTTCTAAGCAGAAGGGAGTTCCCAATTCTCTCCCGGAATAAAACTAACCCCCAGGAATAAAATCTTAAGACGCAGGGACCCACGTCCCCTGGGTGCCCGAGCAGCGTGAGGGTCGGCGGCCTTGAGTGCACAGGTGCCAGGTAAGACTCAAGAGAGTTAGATCTGCATTTCAGATGTACAAGGGATACTTGGTTAGCCTGAGCGTGTCCTGAACACTGCGGGGGACACACTTGTAAAAATTCTCCGTGGTTTGAAACTCAGCTGTCACCTGACAGCCTCCACCCTTTTTCTTCCCTGTGTGGCAACCCCAGCTCCAGGGCCGGGTTAAGGCCAGAGTTCCCTGCACCCACACACCCTCACCCCCAGCCCTGCCTCCCTCACAGAGCAGGCCCGCGGCAGACAAAGTCCACAAATGTTTCTCCTTTTATTTCAGAAGAAATGGAAGAAAGGCAGGTGCCCCCTGCTCCTCCCCGGCTCCCGCCTCCCCCAGAACAGGGCAGTGCAGGAGGGACAGGGCCCCTGGCCCAGACGGCCCGTCCTCTCCCCACCCTTGCTTCCCTCAAAAGTGGCAAGGCTAGAAAAAAATTAACTTTGTTCTTCCTCCGCTGGCACTGGACGGAGGCCCCAGTACCGCCAGGGAGGAAGTAGGGGGCAAGTGAGGGAAAAGGCCCCCCCTCCCAGGCAGAGAAACTGCCCTAGCTGGCTAGGGGGAGGGGTGGAGGTAGGTTGTGGGGCACAGGGGGAGCCAAGAGCCCTGAAAACCTTTTCCCTGGAACCTGGCGTGTTTATATATTTACAGTGGGGAAGGATGGGGGGAGGAAGTCCGGGGCGGGGCGTGAGCAGCTACACAGCACCCCTGACTTGGTCAGGCAGCCCTGCCCCCTCGCTCCTGAAGCCTTGGGTGGAGGGAGAGGAAGCAGGAGGCCAGGGGTGGTGAGAGGGAATGTTGAAGGGCCCACCCACAGCGTGGACAGTAGGGGCCCACCGCTGGGACGGGCTCTGGGCAAGGTGGGGGAGAGGCAGCCGGTGAGGTGCGTGCTCCTCCCCCACCCCCGTGGCCCCGTCTCCAGGGCCAGGCTGGGGCTATGCCAGGCCCATCTCCTCCAGCACGCTGCGCGGGGACTCATCCTCCTGGGACAGACAAGGTGGGCAAGGCAGCCGCAGTCAGGAGGCCGGATCCGAGTGGGGAGGCACGGCGATGCAGGGGTGGGGATGGGGAGAAGATCCAAGATGAGCTCGGCCCGGAACAGCCCGGGGCCTCCCAGGACCACCTGCGGCCCGGCCAGGGCGCAGGGAGACTTGAGTCCACCTCCACCCAGAGAATCCAGAGCTGGGAGCTGGGTGGGCAGGGGGCTGGAGGAAAGGACCCCTGCTTGCGGGGGAGGGGGCTGCAGAGGGTTGGGAAGAGGCGGGAGAGGCCAGGCCCAGGTCCCGTTCCCAGGTGAGGCAGATGAGTCACTAGGGTCGGAGCAGGGCCCCAGGGTGGGTGTGAGGGTGAGCAAGTGTGTGCTGCCAGGTTCAAGTTCTGCCCCCCCCGCCCCCACGGCTCCCCCTCCTCAGAGCCAGCTCAGGCCTTGCTTGTCACTGCAGATTCTGGTGACTCATCCTCTGCACCAAGGCTCAGCAGTGGCCCAGCAGAGAGGGGGCAGGCAGTAATGGGCTGAGGGCGGGGGCGCCGGCCAGCGGGGAGAACCAACATCCAGGCATCCTTCTCAGCAGCCCCCAAGGGCCCAGGGCCCTTTGCTCCCCAGAAGCAGTGTCTCTGGGAGTGTGTGTTTGAAATCAGGAAGAGGAAAGAATCTACCATGTGCCCTTTCAACTCTCAGGACAAGTGTGGGGCAAAGGCCTTTGGGCTGGGACCAGACACCCTGGGGCTTGAGGGGACAGAGCCCACCACAGGGCAGGGGGTGGGCACAGGTAGGCAGTTGGCCAGGCCTCCTCCCAGGGGTCAGGGCTGGAGGCCAAGCTGGTCCGCTGGGCATGGCAGAAGCCAGACACCACAGGGAGCCGGGGGAGGGCGGGCCCCTCGACCGTGGGACTGTCCCTCCGCCTCACCCGTACCTCCTGCAGCAGGTCGGCCTGCTCGATAGCCTTCAGCACGCTCTTCTTTGAGGTGTCCTGGACGTCTCCTCCCATCAGAAACTCGTCCAAGATGAAGTAGGCTTTCTCAAAGTTGAAGATGATGTCCAGTTCGCACACCTGGGAACAGGGCCGAGGCCGGGCTGAGCGGGGCGGGCCGGCACCTGCCCGGCACCCCAGACGCAGACACCACCCCCAGACCCTCCTCCAGGAAAACAACTTCGAGGGAGGCAAGTTCAGGGTCGCTTCCTTCAAGGATTAACTCATCTTTCGGGGGCGCGAGACACTCGGCAGGCGACACCAGGCCTCGGTCCAACCCTGCAGGTGTAATTCTCCCCCGAGAGATTTTGGATCTCAGTAAGGGATCTGCCCTCCTCACACTGACGAGGAAGGGGGCATGCACCCCACATCTGGTAACCCCCATGATGGTGCACACGGGAGCCAGGTCCTTTCAACTTCCCCACCATTTGTGAACTCCAAGTCTCTTCTTAGCAAGGAGACTCGCTCTACACTGACGTGACTATGTGTCCCCTCCGGAGTGAAGCTGGAATTTTCTGGAATGTTGACCATCTGGTCCCCAAGCCTGGTCCCCATTCTCGCAGTAGATACACCCCGCCCCCACCCCCAGGTTTCTCATGGCCACTCTCCCCAGCCTGGGTTTTTCCAGGTCTCACGGGCTCCTAACTCCCAGGCCTTATACTCGCTTTGGCTTTTCCTTCCCCTCCCCTTGCCTCTTCCTCCCTGGTCATGAAACATTTGTCCTCATCTATGCCTGGCTGCGGTTCCTGCTGCCCTTCTGGCAAAATCCGTCACATTGTTCCCACCAGAGGCTGGGCCGGCCTCCCTCCCCAGGCACGGCGTGGTGGGCCAGGAGCAGACTGTGGACAATGGGGTAGAAGACACACATTCTAGCCGGGGCGTCAGCAGCTGGACGTCTCAGCTGAAAACAGGGAGCCCAACACCTACGTAGGGGACAGACTGGGGAGCAGGCAGGAGAACTTGAAAAGCACTTTGTAAGAGGTGAGATGGGACACAGATAGTGGGGTCATTGCTATTCCCCATCAAAGATCTGAGCTGCCTGCCAATGCCCAGACTAACCCTCCCCCCGAATCTCTGGGGGCTGGGATGGGGGCATTGCTATTTTTAAAACCTCTTCCGTGCAAAGCCAAGGACGAGATCCGCTGATAAAATCAGAAGCTGGTTGTCGTCCTTGGGTGAGAAGTCCGAGCGAGCAGCACCATCCATGACCGAGCGCCAGATCTCGCACCCCCCTCTCTTCCCCCACTCCCGGCTTGAGGGCTGATTAAGGCACAGCTAATAGGCTTACAGCTTAAAAAGCGGGATTAATGACCGCTCTTACTGGTTCCAGCTTGACCTCTGCCCTGAGACTTCTGGGGCAGAGACTAGGAGGGCCTCAAGGTAGAGCAGAAAGAGGGGACTGCTGGGCATGGAAGCTGGGGTTGGCGGGGCAGGGGGAGACTTACGCTGCCAAAGTATTTGTCCAGGAGCTCCACGTACCGGTGGATCAGCTCCAGTGTGATGAGCTCATTGTCTTGGCCCTCGATGGCGCAGCAGAAGTAGAGGCTGGCGTATCTGAGGGAGGGCACAGCAGGCTTGGCTGGCAGCTGGCTTCAGCACCCACGCACCCAGGGCGACCAGCCCAGGGTCTCTGCTCTGGCTGACCACGGGGCTGGAGACCCCAGGGTATGCAAAGGGTAACTAAGGGCTTTTCAGTAACCAGCAAAGACACGTGCTCTTTTCCTTCTTGCCCTCTGACCCGTTCAGTCTGACTCAGCAAAAACCTGAGCCAACTAATTACCTGCTCCGAGGAGGAGGAGGAGGAGGCAGAAATCGTGTGTGAGTGCGTGCACACTGCACAGCGTGAGGCAGGGCCCCTGGGACTAGAAGCCAGGTGCGTTCTGGAAAGGTGGGGTCTACAGCAAGCGACAGAGGGATGGGCATGGGGCAGGTGTCTGGCTTGAGCAAAACCATGTGGGGGAATGAGAATTTCTGTCAGGGACGCTGGCGGCCATGCGTCATTGTCACCCACATGTCCTTAGCTCCCAGCCTTCTCTCACCGCTTATGTCTCAGCATCTGAGCCCTGCAGGCCCTGTGCATGGCCAGCTGCAGGTGCATGTGTGTGTGTGTGTGGTGTGGGAGGGGTCACCTCTTGTAGACGACTTTGAGGTCTCGCCACTCCAGGAAGCTGCACATCTTGGGCTTGCGGGCCAGAACCACCTGCATGAGCTCCCGCACCATCTTCTTCCTCTCCTTGTCGGACGTGGCCAGGTACCACTTCTGCAGGCGCAGCTTTCCCTGCCGGCTGAACAGCAGCATGAACCGCATCTGGGGGTGGGGAGCGAGAAGCGGGGCGACCGTCAGGGAGCTCGGCCTTTTTCTACTCAGCCCCTGGCTGTCGACTGGGGTACTCCCATCAGCAGACGGCCTGTATCTGTCGCTTGGGTCAAATCCCGGCTCTACCGGTTGGGGCATGGCCTTGGTAAATTACTTTCTGCCACCAGGTCTCAGTTTCCCTAACTGTAAGATGGACGTCCTTATGGAGTTGTTGGGAGGGATCAGATGAGCTGATGACAGTGGTTGGCACAAGGCAGGCACGGTAGCACATTACATATTCGCACTGTTATTCCCCGGCCTCCTTTTCCAAACCCTGTTACCCAGAGTGAAATGCACACTATAGTGACAAGGGCAGCACACAGCTGACAGCACAGGGATACACTCTTCCACACTGCCCTGGGCAGAAACTGGGTGTTTTGTGCCTCTGGAAGCTACTTCGATCTTCCACCCTCTGCCTACTGATGTCCCAAGCTTGCTCTGCCCTCCAGGGCCAGCCCCGTGCCCAGGGCAGTACCCCCAACAGCCCACCTGATGTTGGCATGCTCAGCCAACTCTCTGCAGCCATCCAGCATTCCTGCTATGCTCCTCTTAACTTTTCTTTCCTTCCCCTGTGCGTGCTTCTGACAGCCCACGCCTCCCCAGACACCCGGAGCCCATCCCAGTTAGGAGGCGCACACCCAGGGTGGCTCCCCTAGGGAACGTGTGTGGACCCAGAGAAAGCTGGGTAGTGAGAAGTACAGCCCCAGCTGCCTAGCTGGGAGTCCAGAGCCACATCCTGGAGTCTTCCCATGTACGCTACCAGAGCTGGAACCCCTGGGTGTGTGCAGTAGTGTTAGCTTAAGGGCAAGAATCAGGGTTCGAGAGAACTGGATTATTTGGGGGGAGGGGGAGCAGGGAGAGGGGATCCGTGTGGGGCTAAGATAAGCAGGTGGTGGCCAAGGAGCAGGAAGACGGAAGGCCTGGGTGCCGGAAAGAGTGGGTCGGGGGGCTGGACAGCGAGGAGCACCAGGTCTGGGGAGCCCAGAATCCGGGTCCCCGGGAGCAGAACCTGGAGCCCACTCCACCTCCCCACCTCGACCCGGCCTCCCCGCAGCATGGCCAAGAACCGGGGCAGGACGGGCACGCCCGGACCCGGAAACTACTCCCTCGCACACCGCGCGCGCCCCGCGGCCCCCGCGCAGGTCCGGGCCGCCCCGGAGTAAGGGTCTCGGTGACCCCGCTCCCTCCCGCGCGGACACGGCCGCCCGCGCCCCTCTCTCCCTCGCCCGCCCGGCTTCCCTGCGGCCGAGGTCGGGACCCCTTGCACGGAGACCCGAGAGCGCCTCCCGGCTCCCGACCGTCCCGCCGCCCTCTGGTCAGCCTCCCGTCCCACACAAGCGCCCCCTCCCCGCGTCGCTCCCTCCCGAGTGCCATTTCCAGCTCTGGCTTCCGAGGCCGGCTCGCCCACCCGCCCAGCTAAGGGAGGCCCTCTGAGGACCAGAGGGAAGAAAGAGCGGCTCACTCCGAGGGCGGCCCCCGAGGACCCCCGCAGGTGCAGCCCACGCTCCTCGGCTCCCCCTCCCCTCGCTCTTCGCACAGCCTACCATCCTGCAGCCTCCGGCTCGGCGCGTCCCTCTTCGGCCACCGTAGGCGCCAGCTCCACTCCCTTTCTTATCCTCTCGGCTTCTTCCCTCCCTCTCGGCTGAAGCCCCGCCCCGTCCCGCCCAGGCCCGGAGTGCCACCGCGCGGTGCTCTGCGCAGGCGCAAGCGCCGGGGGCCGCGCGGGCGGGGCTGGAGGCGGAGAAGCGGAAGCCATGGCAACCAGGTCCTCGACTTCGGCTTCGAGTGGCTCGGTCGTCATGGAAACGAGGCTGCCCCCGTGGGTTGGCTCGGAGGATGGGGGAGGAGGCCGGCGTGGTCCTCGCGTTTCGGAGCCTTGTGGGGGCAAAAGGCGGGAAAAGGGGTGCGAGGTGGGTGGGGCGATCCTGGGAGTGGGCGGGAGGCCCAGGGTGGGCGTTAGGTGTGGGGAGGGGCGCCCCCAGGGAATGTAAAAGAGAAATAGAGGCTCGGAGGGTCAGTGGGGTCAGAACCCCAAAGCTCCGATACCTCAGACCCAAGAGCATCACGTATGTGGTACGCAACGTGGCCGGGACCCCTCCTCATCTCCTAGGCTGTGCTCGGAGACCCCTGCAGATGGAACTGAAGCCCCGTGCATAGCTAGACCGTGTCTCCCCCCACCCCATAACCCAAGGCTCTGATAGAGTTTAATCTATAAATAAGGCACCGTAAGAGGTTGGAATGGAAAAATTATAACAATATGCTGGGGAAAATTGCCCTTATCACTACTCTTGCCTTTTGGGGCCATTATTAAGAGTTACTTGAACGCACGCACCGTGATGCGGCACCCGTCAAGTTGATAACCGAGACAGCTATTAAGTGACTAACGAGGGAGTGCGTAGTGTCATTTGCAATCATCTCTATTTTTTTTTAAACTCCTTTGATTTCTTCCTGAGCAATCCGTGTGCTGTTCTAACAGCCCTGAACAATTGGATGCTTTCGGTGGGTGGTGGGTGTTTGTCATTCTGTGTCACCTCCCAGGCTCTCAACCCCCGCCTTAGAGTTTGGGAGTCCCCCGCTTTGTGAGTCTAGGGGGAGAAGGGCCAACCACTCCCCCCCCCAGGGAGCCTTTGAAATGTCCAGCTCCCCCCACCCCCACCCCCGCCGCCGCATTCTTTGTGGGACATGACCACAGAGCCCTGCCCATCTTTGAAGGGCACCTTTCTAGATTTTGGGCCAGGAGGGGAAGGAGGTGGGTGTGACGTGATGTGGGGTAGGTACGGCTCCCGCAAAGGGTCAGTGGGTCCAGGGTGGCAGGGATGGTGTCCAATGAAGGGGTGGGTGGGGGCACGGGCGCAAGGCGGGGGGTTGTTGCTAGTGTGGGACCCCCCTCCAACCTGGGTCTCTGGCTGTCCTGGTTCTCTGAGCCTCCCTCTTTGCCCGCCCCTCTCCCCTCAGCGCTCCATCAGCCAGACTTGTTTCGGCTGCCTGTTACCAAGAGTTCTGCCTGACTGACTCCATTACCCTGCTGTGGTGACCACTGACTGCCCGTGTGACTCGGCCTCCTCTCTCCCCTGGACTGTAAGTGCCCGCTGGGCTGGCGTCATAGACTGCCTCCGTTTCTTGCCAGCAGGCAGCTGGTTGGTTAGCCTCAATTAGGATCCGGGTGGTGATAGCAATGGGGTGTGTCTGTGTCGCCCAAAAGTTCGTGTGTTAGAAATTCAGCCGGCGCTGCGGCTCACTAGGCTAATCCTCCGCCTTGCGTCGCCGGCACACCAGGTTCTAGTCCCAGTCAGGGCGCCGGATTCTGTCCTGGTTGCCCCTCTTCCAGGCCAGCTCTCTGCTGTGGCCCAGGAGTGCAGTGGAGGATGGCCCAAGTGCTTGGGCCCTGCACCCCATGGGAGACCAGGAGAAGCACCTGGCTCCTGCTATCGGATCAGCGCCGTGCGCCGGCCGCAGCGGCCATTGGAGGGTGAACCAACGGCAAAAGGAAGACCTTTCTGTCTGTCTCTCTCTCACTGTCCACTCTGCCTGTCAAAAAAAAAAGAAAAAAGAAAAGAAAAGAAGAAAAGAAACTCAGTTCCGTGTGGCAGACTTGGGAGGTCTTTAGGAAGAATCAGTGGCTTTATGTGTGGATTCTCACTGGATTAGTGACCCAGGGAGTGGGTGGTTAGCAAGTGAGTCCACCCCTGGCATTCTCTCTACCTGCACATACCCACTCATCTGTCTACTTTCTGCCATAAGTTGAAGCAGCCCAGGGCCATCACCAGGAGCTGAATGCACCTGCTCCACAGCCGGGAGCAGAAAATAAATCTTTTTTTAAATAAATAAATCATCCAATCTCAGCTGTTTTGTTATAGCAGCAGCAAACAGACTAAGGCAGATGATCGAATCTGATTTCTCTTCCTAAAGGTGCTAAATTCTAGTTTCATAACTTTTTACTTTAAAAAAATTTTTGAGAGGCAGAGAGAGAGAGAGCGCTGGGGGTGGGGGAGAGAGCACCCACCTGCTAGTTCACTTCCCAAACGCCCACAGTGGTTGGGACTGGGCCGGCTGAAGTGGGGAGCCAGGAATTCAGTTCAGATCTCCCCGTGGTGACAGGAACCCAGCTATCTGCACCATCTCTGCTGTCTCCCGGTGTCTGCATCAGCCGGAAGCTGGAGGCAGGAGTCGGAGCTGAGTCGGAGCTGAATACTGAGCTTGGTACCCGGAGGTGGACGCCAGCATGTGGAGTGGCATCTTGGTGTGCGCTTTCGGTTCCACGCTTGGTATCACACGTCTCCTATGTTATTTCCAGTAGATGACGCACTGCCACCTTCTGCTGTTTTTGCGGCCTCTAGCATGGCGCCTGACGCTGACCTGACGTTTGTTGAATTCCCCACTTGAGGATTCCGTTGTCTCAGACCTTGCACAAGTGGCTTACTGCTCCCTTCCTACTTCCCTGAGCCCATCCCGTCTCCTGGTTTCCTGTCAGGGTTGGTGCCATCGCCTTTTCCTAGACTTGCACATGAAGGGTAACATGGGAGCTTGGTTTCTTCAAGGGGCATGGGTAAGACTTGCCCAAGTAGACTGGGAGAGGCTGAGAGAGGGAGAGGGAGAGGGAGAGAAGCTGGCAGGGTTAGCAGAGGCAGGAGAGCAGTCGGAAACCGACCTGGCCACCTGGGACTCGATCCTCATAGGTGTCCTCTGCCTTTTGCTGTGATTTTTCTTTTGTGGCTTTGTTCATGATGTTTTCTGGAATGTTCTACCACTCCCTCCTTTCAGACTCAAACCCATCTCACTTATTTTCTAAGGTTTCCATTAAACAGCCGTTCCTCGGATGAGCCTTTAGGTCCTCGTGTAGATGATAGCTAGCGCTCACTTCTAGAATGTTCCGTCAGTTGTTTTTGCAGTGACTTGTGTAGTTTTTCAGTTACCCCTTAGGTACCTGAAACTGAGAAGCACCACTTCCCTTCACGAGGCCAGCGTCGTGGGTTAAGCCACCACCGGTGATGCCGGCATGCTGTATTGGAGCACCAGTTGGAGTCCTGGATTGGAGCACCAGTTGGAGTCCTGGCAGTTCCACTTCAGATCCAGCTGCCTGCTAATAATGTGCGTGGGAACACAGCAGTGCTTGGGCCCCTGCCACCCACGTGGGAGACCCCGATGGGGTTCCAGGCTCCTGACTTTGGCCTGGCCCAGCCCTGCCCATTGTGGCCTTTTGGGGAGTGAACCAGCAGATAGACACTCCCCACCCCCCGTCTCTCTCACTTTGCCTTTCAAATAAGTAAAATAAATCTTTTTTTTTTTTTTTTTGACAGGCAGAGTGGACAGTGAGAGAGAGAGACAGAGAGAAAGGTCTTCCTTTGCCGTTGGTTCACCCTCCAATGGCTGCCGCGGACGGCGCGCTGCGGCCGGCGCACCGCACTCATCCGATGGCAGGAACCAGGTGCTAGGTGCTTTTTCCTGGTCTCCCATGGGGTGCAGGGCCCAAGCACTTGGGCCATCCTCCACTGCACTCCTGGGCCACAGCAGAGAGCTGGCCTGGAAGAGGGGCAACCGGGACAGAATCCGGCGCCCCAACCGGGACTAGAACCCGGTGTGCCGGCGCCGCAAGGCGGAGGATTAGCCTGTTGAGCCACGGCGCCGGCTAAAATAAATGTTGAAAGTGTTTTGAGTGCCCAGTATAAAGTTCAGCTTGTAATCAATACTTGTTCGATTGAATGGAGTTCAGACTGGGCACGAGTCTGGTCGCAGTCCCAGCTGCTTTGCTTCAGAGAACTTTGGCATCAAAGCGACATCTGGTGGCTGGGGAATAAAAGGTTCCCTCCTCCAGGGAGGAGGCCCGCGCGAAGGCAGAGGGTGCTGGTGCCTGGTAAAGGAGAGCAGTCCCTGGGCTCCTGAGTGTGTCGAGCTCCTCCCGGTGCCCAGAGCAGACTCGCTCCTGCTCACAGATGGCGCCGAGAGAACGGGCGCCATCGGAGCTGCGTCCTTTCTCGGCCTCCGTCTCCGCATCTCTGCTCCTGTGAGTGCCGCCCTGATGGCAGCCAGACTTCCCTGAGGAATCGCGCTTAAAAGGAGGCTTGGAAAACAGATATCTCCCTGCAGATGTCATTCCAATAGCTTTTTAAAAAATATTTATTTGAAAGGTGGAGTTACAAAGAGAGAAGAGAGAGAGAGAGAGAGAGAGAGAGAGAGCTTCTATCCACTGGTTCACCCACCCACGTGGCTGCAATGGCCAGGGCTGGGTCTGGCTGAAGGCAGGAGCCTGGAACCCCATCTGGGTCTCCCACGTGGGTGGCAGGGGCCCAAGCACTTGGGCCATCTTCTGCTGCCTTCCCAAGGGAGCTGGATCGTAAGTGGAGCAGCTGGGACTCCCACGGGTGCTCCTATGAGATGCCGGCATCACACCACAACACCGTCCCTATTCATTCATTCATTCAATCATTCATTCATTGGAAAGACAGAGTTGCAGCAGGAGGGAGAGACAGAGACAGACAGAGACGGGGGCGGGGGCCCAGCGCTGTGTCTTTCCCTTCAAGGCTTCTACAAGACCCATACTGCTTGCCCACACAGGCAGATCACTAACTCCACCAAGTGAAATTTTTACAAGAAATCTGCAGCTGTGCTGGCTGGGGGCAGATCTGGTTCATTTTTCAACCTCACAGAAATGGCAAAAGGAGGAGCCAGTTACAACAGCCCAGGAAGGGGGTCCGGGTGAGGTCAAGGCCGCAGCAGCGGGCAGGCCGCGTGCTGTGAGGCCGTGTTGTCTTTGAGCGCAGGGGGAGCGCTGTGAAGTGGGGCACTGCCTGGAGCAGCCTTCCCCGGGGCGAGGGGACCTTTGAGCCACTGCTTTCTCTGGAGCCTTCCCAGCAGGTGTGCACGGTCTTTGAAGTGTACGCAGGCCACAGAATCGGGGCTAACTTGTCTTGCTTTGTGAACCGTTTTGTGCGAGGAAGAGGATCTTTCTGAACAAATCCGTTACAGATGGGCGACTCTCCAGCCACTAGCCTGGGGCCTGGAATTGTTCTTATTTTTAGGATAGAAGGAAATCAAAAGCTATATCTAGGTCCCCGTGTCCCTGTAGCCTCCGTGACCCCAGCTACTCCGCGGGAGCCCAGAGTCGGGCGTGAGGAGGGAAGCCGGAGTTTTGGCCAGCATGGCTCTCCCAGCCCCGTCGGTTCGGAGCCAGCGTCTGTGCGTCGGCTAAGCTGGCTGGAGCAGGGAGTGTGGGCTCACGGCTTTCCTCCTGCTAGGTCTGTGACTCTGTCTCCACCCTGCAAGCTTGCACATGGAGACCAAGAGAGAAAAGATGGGTTGGGTGAGAGCCGCCCAACCCACGCCTCCTGCCCTCGCTCCCGCTGGCTTTTTGAGGAGAGGCCCTTGCTTCTGTGTTTGCCTGGACTTTGAGGCCCCTGGTGTGAATCTGAAGATGGGCTCTGTGTGGAAGGTTGCCCACAAGCATGCCCCTGAGAATCCAGGCACTCGGTGTCAGAGCAGCCAGGAATGCCCCCAGAGTGACCTTTGAGAGGGAAACAGAAAGGGGGGGGGGCGCTCAGGAGGCCTTCGGCTGCGTGGTTAAGGTGGGAGTAAACAGTGGGTGCATGGATTCACTCTCTTTACATTATAGGCAGGGGAAGGCATTTGCTTCTAACTAAGATACAGCCTGGGACTCCCTGTCCGCGTGCCTGGGCTTGTGTCCCAGCTCCTCTGTGTACAATCCAGTGTCCTGCTAACATGCACCCTGGGGGGCAGCAAGTGAGGCCTCAAGTACTTGGGTCCCTACCACCCAAGTGGGAGGCTCCGGTTGAGCTCTTGGCTCCTGGCTTTGGCCTGGCCCAGTCCTGGCTGTGGTGGACATTTGGGGAACGATCCAGTGGATGGGAGCTCTGTCTCTCTCTTTCTCCCTGACTTTCAAATAAAAATTAAAAAGAAAACATGATCAGAACTCGCTCCCAGAAAGTCTAACATTTTAGAGAAAAAGAGGTGTCTTCCATCTGGTGGTTCACTCCCCAAGTGGCCACAACAGCCAGGGCTGAGCCAGGCTGAAGCCAGGAGCCAGGAGCCTCTTCCAGGTCTCTCACGCGGGTGCAGGGTCCCAAGGACTTGGGTCATCCTCCACTGCTTTCCCAGGCCACAGCAGAGAGCTGGATCAGAAGTGGAGCATCCGGGACTCGAACCAATACCCATATGGGACGTGGGCTCTGCAGACGGCGGCTTTACCCGCTTGCCACTGCGCTGGCCCTGAGGTCTGTCTTAAGCATGAGAAAATGTCAGATTTCGGCCGGCGCCGTGGCTCAACAGGCTAATCCTCCGCCTTTCGGCGCCGGCACACCGGGTTCTAGTCCCGGTTGGGGCGCCGGATTCTGTCCCGGTTGCCCCTCTTCCAGGCCAGCCCTCTGCTGTGGCCCAGGAGTGCAGTGGAGGATGGCCCAAGTGCTTGGGCCCTGCACCCCATGGGAGACCAGGAAAAAGCACCTAGCACCTGGCTCTTGCCATCGGATGAGCGCCGTGCGCCGGCCGCAGCGCGCCGTCCGCGGCAGCCATTGGAGGGTGAACCAACGGCAAAAGGAAGACCTTTCTCTCTGTCTCTCTCTCTCACTGTCCACTCTGCCTTTAAAAAAAAAAAAAAAAGAAAGAAAGAAAGAAAATGTCAGATTTCACCAGGCTGAAGGATTCCTTTTGATTGCCCAGCACTGTTTGAAGATGTTTGTGTTGCCAGCGTCAGATGGTTTCAGGATTGGGAGGTGCATAAGCGAGACGCTGAGTCGTGTTGATGGGAAGTTATCCTCCGGGTACACGAGCTCCCGAGGGCAGGACAGAGGGAAGGTCGCTTGCCTCAGCCTTGTGGGCAGTGCCCGCCGTGGGTGGGTAAGGGATTGTGGGATTGTGGGATTGTAGTGCGTCTGTGTGTGCAGCCGGCAAAGATGATTCAGGCGAGGTGTCCAGGCTGTGTCACCAGGCAAGTAAAGCGACCTGTAGAATACTGTACATCTTTGTGATGGTTTTATTTGTGTGGGAAGAAAAAGATTATTTTAAACATGCTTGTAATTGCTTAACAGAGTTCTAAAAGAATATCCAAGACACTGGAGCCTCTTAATTTCCAGTTTTACCTTTTCAAACTCTTCGTCTTACTATGAGAGTGTGCTTTTTGCAATTTACAAAAGTCACTTTGGGAGTGGGCATTCAACCTCGTGGTAAGGCACAGGCACCAGCCTTCCACGTCAGACTGCCTGGGTTCAAGTCTCCTGACTCCAGCTTCCTGCTGGTGTAGACCCTGGGAGGTGGCAGGGATGGCCACATGCCATCCATGCGGGAGACTCAGATAGAGTTCCTAGCTCTTGGCTTGAGCCCAGCCACCTTTCCCAGCTGGGTATGTGGGGCGTGAACCAGTGGATGGGAGGAAGCCCACTCTCTCTCTCCCCATGTCTTCCTCTCAAATGAAAGGTATTTTAAAAAGTCACTTTGCCTTATATGGACCCTCCCTGCAGGGCAGTCATCCTGGTTGTACTTTTTTATTTTTTTAAAGATTTATTTATTTATTTATTTGAAAGTCAGAGTTACACAGAGAGAGGAGAGGGAGAGAGAGAGAGAGAGAGGTCTTTCATCTGCTGGTTCATTCCCCAATTGGTTGCAACAGCCAGAGCTGCACTGATCCAAAGCCAGGAGCTTCTTCCAGGTCTCCCATGCAAGTGCAGGGACGCCACTCCTCTGTGTTTAACTCACCCTCTTTATCACTCTGCCTATCAAATAAATAGATGCATGTTTAAAAAAAAAAAAAAAAGGCCGGCGCCGTGGCTCAACAGGCTAATCCTCCGCCTTGCGGCGCCGGCACACCGGGTTCTAGTCCCGGTCGGGGCGCCGGATTCTGTCCCGGTTGCCCCTCTTCCAGGCCAGCCCTCTGCTGTGGCCTGGGAGTGCAGTGGAGGATGGCCCAGGTGCTTGGGCCCTGCACCCCATGGGGAGACCAGGAAAAGCACCTGGCTCCTGGCTCCTGCCATCGGAGGAGCGCGGTGCGCCTGCAGCGCGCCGTCTGCGGCGGCCATTGGAGGGTGAACCAACGGCAAAAGGAAGACCTTTCTCTCTGTCTCTCTCTCTCACTGTCCACTCTGCCTGTCAAAAAAAAAAAAAAAAAAGAGGTGGATGCCCAGAGGGCTGGATCTCTCAGCACTGTCTTCAGGGAGCTGCAGCTGGAGGGCGCAGACTTTTGACAAACAGTGATTGATATTCTATTGATTGTCAGTTTAAAAATTGTTTTTGAGGGGCCAGTGCTTCAGTGTAGCAGGTGAAGCCACCGCCTGCATTGCCAGCATCCTGTGTGGGCGCTGGTTCATGTCCCAGCTGCTCCGCTTCCCATCCAGCTCCCTGCTAATGCTCCTGGGAAAGCAGCGGAGGATGGCCCCAGTGCTTGGGCCCTGCACCCACGTGGGAGACCTGGATGGAGTTACTGGCTCCTAGCATCAGACTGGCCCATCTCTGGCTGATGTGGCCATTTGGGGAGTGAATGAGTGTCTGAAAGATCTCTCTCTCTCTCTCCCTCTCTCTCTCTCTCTCTCTCTGCTTCTCCTCCTTTGTAATGCTGCCTTTCAAATAAATCTTTTGAACATTATTTTTGAATATATGAATAGGGACTAATTCGAGGAGGTGTGCTCTCTGCCAAGAGCCTTCAAGATACCGGAGGAAGGCGATGAAAGACTGCGGAGGGAGACTTTGGAGGAGGCCGTGAAGAGTGTGTGTAACAGAAGAGCCTTGTTTCCGTGGGGCTGGGGAAGGTGCGACACAAGGGACAGTGCAAAGCACAGGTGAACACAGGCACTGCTACAAGCCAGGGCAAAGAAAAGGCATCGGTTGGAGCTGCAAGCGATGCTGTTGACTGTGTCGGGGGGAAATCCCCGGTGGAGGACACAGAACTTGGTCTGGGGTTGGAGAAATGGAAAGTGGCCGGTGGGCGCCTGGGGGTCACTGGCTGGTGGAAAGAAATGGCACAAACCAAGTTGGGCACCCACAGCAGGAGTGACTGGGCAGACCCAACTTGGGGGAGGGAGATGACACCCCAGGGAGAATCAGGGTCCCCACAGCATGTCCTTGGGCCTTGCTGCAGAGCCTGTGTGGTGGTCAGATTCATGGACTCCTGGAGGGCACGCCAGCAGGCCTGCCCCAGTAGGTGTGTGTTTCACAGTGTAGCCCCTCGCCCTAGGGGGCCGTGGACCAGCAGGATTTCCTTTTATTTATTCTCACTGTATTTGAAAGACAGAGATCTTCTGTCTGCTCCCGGAGTGCCTAGGCTGAAGCCAGGAGACAGGAACTCCATCCGGGTCTCCCACGTGGCTGGCAGGGGCCCACCTACTTGAGCCATCACCCGCCACCTCCCAGGGTGCGCATGAGCAGGACGTTGGAATTGGAAGTGGGGCCAGGACCCAGACCCAGGCGCTCTGAAATCGGATGTGGGCGTCCCAAGCAGCGTCTTAACCACGGCACCAAACGCTCGCCCTCCCAACAGGATTTTGATATCTTGTACAGTGTGGGACATAGACAGTAAAGACCAGGACTGTTTTGTTTGGCATATGATTTATAATTTATTGTTATTATTTTTTGGGAACATTTTTACTCATTTATATATAAAAAGTGAAAAAGCACATTATTCAACACAGTGTCAAGAACATTCAGGGACCCCCATGGGTGCTGTGTGTGGCTGTCACTGTCCAGTGCATCATGAAAGAGAAAACAAACCGGGGCGAGAAAGCACAGGGTGAGGGTTTCTCAGGAGGAGCCTGGAGGGGACGGTGAGGCTCCCGTTGGCGGGCGTGCCGTCGTGCCCCTCACTCGTGTTTGCAAGAGGGTCTCACCCAGGGGGTTGGGTCCGAGCTCACTGCTGCTTTCATCCCCCACCCTGCCGCCCTCACGTGTCCCCCTGCTCTCACACAGCAGCCGGAAGTGACACATTGAAGTGAGTCACCAAATGCGGCAGTGAGTCACCCTGTAATTGGGGAAGGTTCTGTCCTGGTAGGTGGCACAGTCCCTTGCAATCCCTGCTCCTACAGATACTGGAAAACTTTGACACCGCTCTGTCCTCGCTCCAGGCTCTCACCCACCCCCACCGTCTTGGTCCCCAGGGTGGCCTGAAGTTAGGTCATCGTGGCCCCCTGGGGAGGGGGCCGACAGGCCAAGCCATCGAGTGAGCAAGCAAGGAAAAAGGGAGGCAGCGTGCTGGGATTCCGGCAGCCACAAGGTGGCAGTGTGGCCCCCATCACGCTCTTCGCCCTGAGGGCTGTGACAGCCCAGAGCAGCCGGACCCCTGAGAGGAAGACCACAGACCACAGACCCTAAGGGAGCCCGAAGCAGACATTTCAATGATACTTTTTTCAAGAATAGTCCTCTCTCTCTTCCGCAAGCACACAAGGGTAAGGATACGATAAATAGTCAAACACACCCCTGGCATCCCAGGCACCCCCCAACCCCAGCAGGAGGCCGGGGACCAAGAGCCAGGCACACATCTGGCCTCACTTCCTCTCCTCCTGCATAGTCAGGCTCGTGGGAAGCAGAAACCTGCTTCTACAAGTAAACAAGTCACCTACACTCCAAAATAGTTGTATGCACACCGTTTCTGGGGGAGGGACACGGCCCTGCTCGGGGGGCCGGGGGTGGTGTGGGGGTGGCAGAAGGTGTGGGCATTGTCCCTGCCAGTCTGCAGCCCCTCTGAGCTGGGCAGGTGGCCAGCAGCAGAGTGGAGCTTGAGATGAAAGGGTGGCTCTCCTCTCAGCCTTCTCTGGGCTGTCGCCAGCCTCCGCAGCAGCGGGAGACAGTAGGAGAGTGACAGCAGTGTGACCGGAACACAAATCACTCTGCCGCCTTAGGCCTCAGGGTCCCAGCCTGCCCTGGCTGCAGGAGGAGCCAGAACCAGGCCTGACACCTGCACCAGGCAGAGCTGGGCCATTGCATCTGCTCCTGCAGGTCTCCATGGAGACGGTCAGGGACCCAGGTCTTGGGCCAGCTCCCAGGCTGCTGATAGGGAGCTTAGGTCCAGGAGGCAAACGGAAAAAGTTTAGTGTTTTTGAAGGCAGGGCACATGTCTCTTCTTTTCCCGGGAAGGGTCCTTCGAGCAAACAGTCTTAGCGCCGGTGAGTCTTTTCCAGTGCTGTCCCAGCCGAGGGCTTCTCGCCCCATCAGAGTTCCATCACCTGGCCCAGGAAAAGGATGGTGCCTGTGGATGGAAGGTGTGGGAGTTAGGCAGTGGAAGCTCCGTGTTTGTGCGTGAACCCAGTTCTGGGGTGGGGGGCGTCTGGAGTCACAGCTGCCTGTGTGGCTGAGCCAAGACTGGGAAGTGGGACTGTGCTGGGGTTCCCTACCCAGAGTCCTCTGGGAGTAGGAGGGCTGTCTCTGTCTGGTGCCTGAGACATGGAGTTTGGGCAGGGGTCGGGGACATCGTGGGGTCCAGGCTCACCTGTGGGGTTGTGCCGGACCACAAAGAGGAAAGGTCTGTCCATGATGATCTCCTCAGGGGCCATGCGGGCTGAGACGAGGATGACTGGAAGAGAAGCGACAGTGTGTGAGGCCGGGGGGATGTGGGCACTGGGGCCTGGCTGGATAGGGGAGGGGTGCGGTGACCACGGCCATCCTTGTGCAGGTGCTGCTGGGAGGGCGCCTTCGGGAGGCCTGTTTGACCCTTCTCAGGGACATCTCCCTGACCAGCGTCCAACACCTTCAGGGTTTGCTGAAGACCTCTCACCTGGTCACTCACAAACTCGCTTTTGCCTAAGGCCTGCTGGGGTCTGTTGATGAGCAAGTTCAAGTCCACTGCCCACCGTGGGAGCAACTCAGGGCTCTCTCTGGGGAAGCCTTTGCACACTCAGGCCAAGGAACAGGTGGGGAAGAGGCTGGCAGAGCCCTTGTTCGTGGCCCAGGAAGGATAACGGTTGTGGAACAGAGGCCCGTGTGGTGCAGGGTGGCGGGGTCCTTGCCAGTTTTGAGCTCAGCTGTCCTGTAGAAGCTTGAAGCACACTGGCCCCTCCTGGAAGCCCCCAAGCTGCACCCCAGGGAGCCTTCCCCAAGCAAACTCACCTGTGGAGGAGGACGCCATGGTGCCACTCTCATTCACCTCGATCTTTACTTTCTGCAGTGCCTGGGATACGTGGAGAAGCTCTTGGTCTGAAACAGAGGTGGATACGAGGGGAGGTCAAGCCCTCCTCTGTCCCCTTTGGGGCCCCATAAGGCCACTGGGATGAGGAAACGGAGAGGAGAAATCTCTCACCTGACAGATTCAAGAAGTCCGCCTGCCCCGGCCTGAACATGTCCGTCATCCCCAGGTTCTCCAGGGGTGCCCTGAGGTCCACTTCACTCTCCAGGGAGAACCTGCAGACGGCAGCAGGAGACACGGTTCAGGCTCAGCACCTGCCTCTCCCAGGGCCCTCCTGGGTGCCCACCCCAGGGCAGGCCGGCAGGCCAGGAAACGGATGTGAGCGTTGGAGGAGAAATCTGTTTGCAAAGTGTCTCCCTTGCTGGAAGTTTCTGAAATTCATAAACATTTGTCTGCAATCTCCCCACCCCCTCAAGCCTCTGGCTAATTGCATTCCTCAAAGAAGGCAGTCATGTCAGCATAATTTTATGCAGTCTGGCTGGGGTGCCAAGGGCAAATTCTCCTGCCAGGAAGTCTGAGCGGGTATTGGGCCGTAGACTGGCTCTGAGAGCTGACTCTGAAGAGGGCTCAAACAGTGAGGCTCGGGGCACTCGCTGCCTCCTACCAGGGCACAGCTAATTGCCTCCATCTTTACGGCGGGGGGGGGGGGGGGCAGCAGTCAGCCTCCTCAATTCTCGTCTTCCCCCAAGCTTGGCTTTGCAGCTTCTGCAGATTTGGGGTAAGCGGAGATGGGCGCTCGCCTGCAATCCTGGAATTACCCAACCTCAGCCCTCTCCACTCCCTTCGCTTTTGCAGATTTTTCAGATCGGCCTTGTTGGAGCTAGAACTGCGTCTGGGAAGGGATTCCTCCCGTGGCTGTCGTCTGGATGATGACGAGGGGAGGTGGAGGGGGAGGGGGAGGCGCACATGAATGGGTGTGGACCAGTTTGTCTTCTTCCCCTGCAAGACTGCTATGGCCCTTCTTCCTGCTGGCTTTTATGGGGGTGTTTTTGGGGTGGTCGGTCTAGAACCCCACCCCACCCCCCCCGCCTCTCACCCCCGGAGGGATGACGAGAGTTCTCTTAATCAAACCCAGGCCTGAGTGCTTCCCATCAGCCTCCCACACACATCCCTGCCTCCTGGCAGGCTTCAGGAAATCTGAGAAACAACCCCAGGGCAATGATTGATGTCCGGGAGCCGAGAGGGAGGGGAGCAGCAGAGGGCGCTGGCGAGTGTGGCTTACTTGGGCAGAACCAGGAGGCGGGTCACTCTGGTCATGTTGCCTTTCCATTGGCTGATGAGCTGGGCACTCAGGATGTTGGTGAGAGCAGAGAGAGGCACCTGTTTCTCATAGGGGGCGGCGATGAACATGCTGAGGGTTTCCCCATGGTAGGGCAGCTCCAAGATGTCGTAGTAGTGGCCATCAGGGGTGAGGAACTCAGCTGTGAAGACCGAGAGGGTGCATGGGGAACGGCCGGATTCTCTCCCCTGCACGGGGTCTTTAGCTGCTTCTCTTTCTGGAAGCCCCTGGGGGACCTGCCCTCCCTCTCCAGGGTTCCTACGTTCATTTTCCATCCCCTCTGCCAATTCAGAGCCTTCTCTTTTCCCCTTGATCTCAACTTCCACACAGTCCTGGGGATTGGCTGGAAGATGCTGGGCAGGGTCCAGTGGTCAGAGGTGGGCGTGGGGGAAGATAAGCTCCGTGCTTTTGTTCCCATTGTTGGGATCTCCCTCTTGGGAAATCTTTGCTAAATTGGGGTGCGTTCTAGGGTTGCTCCTTCCTTAGAGGGGAATACTCGCTGGGGTCTTCCCTCCCCAAAGGCAACCTTTATGATTGTTCCTTGGGAGACCCCAGGTCTGAGGTGCAGCCTCGGGATGTGGGGAGGGGAGGTCTGGTGCTTACTGTAGCTGAACTTGTTGGTCTGTGCCATCATGGGCACAGAGATGGTGCTGCCGTCCGACTTGTGGAAAAGGCGGTGGTGGGTGCCAGACTTGAGGAAGGGCGTCTTCCACTGGCCATTGAAGTAGAGGGCGTTCACCAGCAGCAGGCGTGTCAGCTGGTCCACGGCCCCTTCACCAAGCAAGTTGCTGATCATGCCTATGGGAGAGCCGGGTGAGGGGAAGCTGGGTGTGTTTCAGCCTCTGGGGTGGTTCCTTCCAGCTGCCAGTTCTCAAAGGGATGTGGACTGGAGGGACCCAGCAGGGGCGAAATGAATCAGGCTAGCTGACTCTACCTGATCTGTCTCCCCAAGGGCCTCTGGACATCTTCCAGCTGACTGCACCCCCTGGGTCCCAGGAGTCTGTCCAGGGTCAGAGATGGAAACTCAAGTCTTTCCTTCCTTTGCCCCCTTAAACTGCATTCTTTTTTTTTTTTTTTTAAGATTTTATTTGCGTGGTAGAGTTACAGACAGAGGGAGGTCTTCCATCTGCTGGTTCACTCCCCAATTGGCCACTGGGCTGATCTGAAGCCAGAAGCTTCTTCCAGGTTTTTCATGTGGGTGTAGGGGCCCAAGTACTTGAGCCAAGTTTCACTGCTTTCCCAGGCCATAGCAGAGAGCTGGATTGGAAGTGGAGCAGCCGGGACTTGAACTGGTGCCCATATGGGATGCTGGTGCCACAGGCGGAGGCTTTACCCATCATGCTGTAGCGCTGGACCCTTAAGCTGCATTCTTGAAGGCTCTTGTGTGTTCCCCGTCCTGCTTATTGCTATTCTTATTAAATCTGGGGCTGGCGCTGTGGCGTAGCAGGCTAAGCTGATGCCTGTAAAACTGGCATCCCATATGGGTGCCAAGTTTAAGTCCTGGCTGCTCCACACCCTAACTAACTCTCTGCTAATGCACCTGGGAAAGCAGCAGAAGATGGCCCAAGTCCTGAGACCGCTGCCACCCACGTGGGAGACTGGGATGGAGTTCCAGGATCCTGACTTCAGCCTGGCTGTCTTGGCCATTGTAGCCATTAAGGGCATGAACCAATGGATAGAATATCTCTGTATTTCCCTCTGTCTGTAACTCTGCCTTTCAAATAAATACATGAATCTTTAAAACAATCTGAGAATGCTTTTTGGCGATGGCCTCCAAGTTGGTTCATGAGAAAGCCTAGCAATGACCGACATGGCCAAGGACCCTTGGGTTCTTAAAGCACTTGGCCTTCCACAGAGAAGAGAAGCAGAAGACGAGAGTGTGTGTTTGCAAAGCCCCTTTGCCTGCAGACCCTGGGGAGCCAGCCACCTCTCCCAGCATGCTCACCTTTCGTGTGTCTCTCCACCCAGTCATTGATGATGAACCTGGCCCTCTGCACGTCAGAGAAGTCCACCTGCTTGACCGTGGTCCGGAACAATCTGAAGAAGTGGGGCATGAAGCCCTGGACCAGCTTCAGGTCACGCTGCACGAAGATGGCATCCGTGGTGCTGATCTCATCCTTGTTCCAGGGCCCCATGAGCTCCTTGTGCAGGTGGCGGAGGGCGGGGGCCGTGCTCTGCTCTGTGCCGAGGCAAGGAGGGCAGGACACGTTAGGCTCCTACTAATCAAGGGGCTCCCGGCAGAGCCGTCTCTCCCTGAGAGACCCAGTCCTGGGCGGAGCGCTTCTGACTCCCCGGACTCATAGTCCCTGGCGGGAGACCTCATCTCATCACTTAATCTCTTCTGGAGCTCAACTCCTGATCCTATCTTTGGGGTTGAATATGTTTCTCCATTCTTAAGTTACGGGCCCTGAATTTTGCCCTACGATAACGGCTGTGCTGAGCATTTCATGTCACACTCTATCTGATCTTTACAGCAGCTCTGGCCAGCAGGTGTGTGTGCTATCGCCATTCTGAAGATGAGAAATGAAGCTTTAGTGGAGCTAAGGTCGCACGGGGAGTTGGTGGCAGAGCCATCGGCCGGTCCACCTGGGGAGATCAGTGGTAAGGGTAACTCAGGGAGTGGTGGGAACAAGATGGGGTGGGGGTGCCCCTGCTACAGGTGCATGGGTTCACTTGGCTGAACTGGAGTCAGCCTTTCCCCAGCTTCCAGCTTTTTTTTTTTTTTTTTTTTTGACAGGCAGAGTGGACAGTGAGAGAGAGAGAGACAGAGAGAAAGGTCTTCCTTTTGCCGTTGGTTCACCCTCCAATGGCCACTGCGGTCGGCGCACTGCAGCCAGCACACTGCGCTGATCCGAAGGCAGGAGCCAGGTGCTTCTCCTGGTCTCCCATGGTGTGCAGGGCCCAAGCACTTGGGCCATCCTCCACTGCACTCCCTGGCCACAGCGGAGAGCTGGCCTGGAAGAGGAACGACCAGGACAGAATCCGGCGCCCTGACTGGGACTACAACCTGGTGTGCTGGCGCCTGAGCCACGGCACTGGCCCCCAGCTAGTTCTTTGAAGACCCCATGACTCCCCACCTCCTGCTCTGCCCCGTCTCTCACCATCTATCTTGAATCTCATCGCCGCTTGGATCTGCTGCTGGGTTTCTCCCGCCGTGGTCAGCTGCAGCATGGCCAGCACCGAGGCCACCCCATAGGGGGAGAAAACCACGTTGCGGTCCTTAGAGGCCTGCACCACCTGCTGGAACACTTTCACCCCAAAGTCTGCCGCCAGTTCTGCCACCTGGGGCTGGTGAGGGTGTGAGGCGGAGCCTCCAGCACAGATGAGGGCCAGGCCCAGGGCCAGGCAGGCAAGCGCTGGGGACATCTGCATCCTAGGGCAAGCAGAAAAGGGTCTGATGTAGGAACAGCTCCAGGGGAATGGCGAGTGGGGAGGGACAGGGCGCCCAGGCTATGCACCAGGAGAGCAGCCCTGACATCTGGTTCAGCGGGTCCAGAACCCACTGCCCACTCCGTCTCACACTGACTCTCATCGCCGGTCAGCCCCAAGGAGTCCCAAGCCCATCTCCACTGGTGGCAACCTTGGGACCCACTCCGGGATATCCCCCTTTCCCTGGGAGGAGCAGGGAGCCTGAATTCTAACAACCTCTTGGATTTGCATGAAGATTTCTGATAGTCTTAGAACCCATTCCGACCAGCAGGCTTGAAAAAGCCTTTGCCCAAGGTGGCAAAGGAGGGAATCAGAGAAAGTCAGTCCTGGGTCCTGGGTCCTGGGTGGTGGGGCTGCCCGTGGGGCCTGGCCCCCTGCCTGCCCTCTTACGGGCCTTGCTGTGCAGGATCCCCCAAGGCTGCAGGGCTGTGGGGAGAGGAAGGAGGGAAAGTGGGGCTTGCGGACGGCAGATGCTGGGGAAGGGAGTGTTCTGTCTCTGGCTGGCGGGCGAGATGGAGAGAGTTTGCTTTCCACCTACCTGAAGTTCTCTGGGGCGCCTTGATGGGTGGGCTCTGCAGCTGTGGCTGTCTGCCTCCGGGAGTCCTGGCAGTGCTGCGGCCGGAGAGGGGGTGTGCGGCTCAGCCCGGATCGCACTCTAGGCCAGCCCCAGCTGTGCTGCTCCTCGGGCTGCTGCCTCCTTTATACAGATGTAGGCAGGAAGTAGATGAACTCATGCTCCAGCCCCGCCCACATACTGGCTCTGGAAGTGTCCAAGCAGGCGGCCGGCCCCCACCCCCCACCCCAGGCACCACCCACCCCTGACGTGTGGAGGCCTGTGTGTGTGCGTGCTGCTCTGCGTGTGTACGTGTGCAAGCGGCCCCAGGAGCCACCGAGCAAAGCCCGGGTTGGCCGGGTTCAAGGTCGTCCCTGGATCTGGCCTCTGCCTGGGTGCCTGTCTTTGGACGTCCTGCTGGAGTGCCCCCCCACACACACACTGGCAGGCAGCCAAGAACACAGAGCTCAGGGTGACATTCCCTAGTGCTCAGCTGGGGGTAAAACGCTCACTTTCCCCCTCCTTTCCCACCTGGAGGAGCAGGTCACTGTGGCGCTGTCCATGACACTAGCCAGCCTGCAGGCTTTCCTGCAGCAGTGCAGCCGGTGCTGTGTCCCAGCCAACCTCCAGGAAAACACAGCTCCCCGCCCTGGGCCTCCGCCAGTGGCCAGAGGGCACGGAGTGTGCTGTGTGCTCGTCTGAGTTTTGATTGTCTTGGCTGTGGGCCCAACAGAGAGCTCCCGGTCTTTGGCTGGGCCCCACCATGTGCCCGTCTGGCGACCTGCCTCCGGAGGTGTGTGGCTGGAGCCCAGCACATGGTGTCCAGGCTCTCTGGGCACCCCAAGGGCTCTCATTGTCCACAGCCGTGCTGGGCTGGGGTTTGAGGTGTGCTGGGCGGGGCGGCAGCAGCTGAGAGGGCGGCGGGGGTTGGGTTTGGCGTGGTCATGGCAGGCGAGGTGAGTGAGTTTGGTTTCTCCGAGCTGCCGGCGGTGACATCCTGCAGTGGCACCAGACACACGCAGGAGGAGGCTGGGAGGACAGGGTCCATTGCTGGTGGGTTTGTGGGTGTGATTTCAGGGCACTGGGATAAGGGAAGGAATGGGGCGGGACGCTGGCTAGCATGGAGCGCGTAGGAGCAGACTGGGGAGTTTGGGGGGTTGGCGGGATCAGGCGCTGGCCTGGGGTTGCGGAGGGAGCCAAGTGCCGGAAGGCATCCTGTGGGGGATGGGGCAGGATGCACTTGACCTGGGTGGGGGTCCTCACATCTGTGCTGTGTGTAGGTGCTGGGGCTCCACAGAGAGTATCCATGGAGACATGGAGCAGTCACAGGAAGCGTAAGTGGGTGGTGGTGTCGGGATGTTTGTTTTGGATTTGTTCAGTAAACAGATACTAAGGGCAACCACAGCCCCACAGCTTTCTCATTATTATTATTTTTTTTTTTGACCGCTGCCTCAGGCTTTGTTTTCCCAGGTGTGGGCGGGAAGGGGCATGGCAGGGAAAGACAGGGAAACCTCTTCGGAAAGTTGGGATCATGGACAGCAAGGCTGCCTGGGGCCTGTCTTTTTCCTGCCCTGCGTTGTGTCTTCCCCTTCCCCGAGAGTGTGATTAGCGCCGAGGAAGAGGATCAAGGACAGAGTCCAGCCCCCAGCTCAGCTCCTACCCCCAGAAACACCCGCAAGGCCTCTCCTTCCCTGCGCGGGGGCCAGTGGGGCCCAGGGACCTGGGAGTGCCTGGAAGAGCAGCGGCTCCTGACGGCCCTGGTCGTGGCCCCTACAGGCAGCCGCCCTGTAACCCTGTTGTTCCCACGCCTCGGCAGGCCCCGGTGTAAAAAGCTGTTTTCTGTGGACAGCCTGGGCCTTGCTGTGGCCGATTCAGGGCCCACGCACGGACCTGGTACTCGACTGTGTTCCCGTACAGGTTCTCTGTTCTCAGCGTGAGAGAGCTGGGGAGCCCTGAGTCCTGTAGAGGGGACTTGGAGGCGCCCAGTGAGCGCTTAAGAGCAGCAGAGGCCTGGACCCGGCATTTGACTGAGGAGCTGATGCCCGCCCACCTCCCATAGCCCAGGACTCAAGTTCAAGTCCCGGCTCTGGCTTCTGAGTCCTGTTTGTGCCCAGGGAGGCGGCAGGTGATGGCTCAGGTACTTGGGCTCCTGCCACTCACGTGCAGGACCCAGATGGAGTTCCAAGCTTCTGGCTTCAGCCAGGCCCAGTTCTGGCTGTTGTGGGCATTTGGAGAGCAAACCAGTGGATGGAAGATCTCTTTCTCTCTGTGTCTCCTCTCTCTGTAACTCTGCCTTTCAAATAAATAAATCTTTTGAAAATATAGGAAGGAGAAGTTGCGACACAAGCCAAGGCCAGCATTTTGACTTTGTCAACCCTGCCTTTAACCCTGATGAGCTGGAGCTGCCAAGCCGACCTAGAACCCAGACCTGACCGAGGTCACCGCTTCTCCTCTGGGTGCACATGGCCTCGTCTGCCCCAGCTCAGGGCCTTCCCACACCTAGCTGCCACCCAGGACGCCTCCCGCCAAGGAGCCGTCACTTTCTCTTTCACCTCGAACCCCAAGCCGCCTGAGCACAGTCCTCTTGTCCAAACCGTGACCTCTCCTGTGAGGGGTCAAGGGGAGAGAGAAAAGTCCCAGCTGTTGAAATAGCAGACTCTCTAATTTCCGGAGGCTCAGAGATAAGCAATGAGTTACAGGGCCCTGGATTTCTGGGGAAACTTCCAGTTCCCGCTCTGGGGAAAGACGGGAAGGAGGTCCCTCTCTGCCCCCAGCAAGTGCTTGTGACTGTCCCAGACTCACGGTGGTCGCCACCCCGACTGGGGATAGCCTGGTGGTCTTCCTGTGGCCCCCTCCCACTGGCATTCTGCCCTGCCCCTTAGTTCCTCTCCTGCCCTTGGACATCAGCCTGCTGTTCCCGCCCTTTTGCACGTGCGCTCTCCCTGTTCCCTGCTCTCTTTTTTCCGCTCGCTCTGACTCAAGCTCTCTTTCCTTGGCCTTGCACCTTCCAGAATCCCCTTTTACAGGCAAGCGCCAGGACCCTGGGCCCTACCGGAGGGGAAGATGGTGCCGGCTGCCTGCCGGCGGTTACACAGGCTCCGTGGAATGTGGGCCGGGCCTCCTGCCTCTCGGTGATTTCACTGGGAGAGCTGGGGGTGGCAGAGACACAAGGTCCTATTTCTGGCCTGGTGGCTCTCCAAACACAACGGCTCCAAAAATAGCCCGTGTGTGGACGCGGCTGGCTTCGTCCTCTAGGAGTGAGCTGGCCGAGTGCTGGGTGCCTCAGCCTCTGTTGTGGAAGATCCTTGTCCTGGGACAGCTGGACACAGGACAGCCGGGGCCTGTGCAGACCCCTCCTCAGACCTGCTCTGTGCCCGACCTCCCCTCCTCTCTGCTTCTCCAGCCTGTCTCCCTTCCAGCCCCCTGATTCCCAAACCTGTGCCCGTGCCCGTGCCCAGTGCAGCCCTTGCTGTCTGTGGTTGCTTGGTATGAGTTTCAGAGTGCGGGTGCAGGGGCCCAAGCACTTGGACCCTCCTCTGCTGCCTTCCCAGGCCATAGCAGAGAGCTGGACCGGAAGAGCAGCAGCCGGGACATGAACCAGTGCCCATTTGGGATGCTGGTGCCACGGGTGGAGGCTTAGCCTACCACACCACAGCTCCGACGCCAGTACGGAAGGTTCTTAGAATTGTCTAACCCAGTGCTTTAAGTTTGCAGGCCTGAGATTCAGAGACGCCAAGTGATGAGCTTAAGGCCACATGGTGACTGAGAGAACAGTGGCCATGGGATCAGACCAACTGGCCTCCAGTCGGGGAGGTGACCCTTGTCCTCTGTATGTCCTTAGGCAAACCTTACCCCGTGGAATCAGTTTCTCTCTTTCCTTTTTTTTCTTTTTAAATTGTAGTCTCCTTTCTGTTTTCTTAAATTTATTTATTTTCTTTTTGTCTCAATGGTGGAGAGACAGACAGAGATCTTGTATCTCCTGCTTCACTCCCCGAATACCTGCAACAGCCAGGGCTGGGCCAACCCAAGGGCAAGAGCCGGGAATCCATCCAGGTCTCCCACGTGGGTGGCAGGAACCAAGGACTGGAGCCATCCGTGCTGCCTCCCAGGGTGCGCGTGAGCAGGGAGCTGGGTCAGATGCTCCCCGGGCCATGCGCCTGCCGCTGGGCCTCAGTTTCCCTCTTTGTAAGGCAGATCATGATCCTTGTGCGAATGCGTGGGGTGTGAGTTACCAGGCATGGTCTAGGCTCTCACTCTTGGAGAGCTGGCACGGAGCCACAGGCAGCCTGAGCTCCAACTCTGATAGAGTGAGAGCTCCCTGGGGTGGGGGGCTTTCCCAGGGTTCTCGCTGATTTCCCCGGTGTCTGGCAGTGTGGGCCCTCCAGGAGAGCACGCCTGCTGGTCCCTTCCCGCACATTTGTCTCGGGGAATGTCCACCTGCTTGAGAGAGAGAGAGAGAGAGAGAGAGAGAGAGAGAGAGAGAGAGAGAGAGAGGAGAGAGAGAGAGAGAGAGAGGAGAGAGAGAGAGATCTTCCATTGGCTGGTTCACTCCTCACATGTCTGCAACAGCCAGGGCTGGGCCAGGCCAAAGCCAGGAACCAGGAGCTCCATCTGGGTCTCCCATGGGAGTGTCAGGGCCCCAATATTGGGGCTGGGAATGTGGGTGCAGCCTCTGCTGCCTTCCCAGGTGTGTGAGCGGGAAGCTGGATTGGAAGCGGCGCAGCCAGGACTCAAGCCAGCGTTCCTGTGTGGGATGCCGGGCATCAGCTTACCCCACGGCACCCACATCGCAGGCATTAGCTCCAGGAAGTCTCCTCTCTGGGTCCCACGGTCAAAACTGACATTGCTATGCATCCCAATCCTTGAGCAGCAGGATGGAGGCAGCTGTGGGCCCCCAGGTGCGAACAGAGCAGGGCTTGGCCCACCCTCCCAGGCCAGGCCCTCTCCTTGCTCTTGTTGGTCCCCGTCACTTCCTGCACCAGCTTCCCCCCGCCTGGGTCTCTGCCACTTTCCCGTCTGCACTTGGCCGAGCCGGGGCCTTGGGCATCCTCACTTCCTCATTCCTGGGTAGCTTTTTGCAGCCGAGCCTCTCCTGATGCTGGCATTCCGTGAGCAGAAAAGACCCTCACCGCCCTTGGGCACAGGGTGGCCTGCAGCAGGAAGTCGGACGTCCATGGCAGGGTGGAGTGCGCGCGGCTCGGATGAGCCAATGCGGGCCCCGGGGGCACCTCCAGGCCGCGCTGGCTGGGTCCTGGCCCAGCGTCCTCCTCTCTTGCCCTGTAACCGGGTTATCTGACTCTGATTCACGCACCTTCATCTTTACCAGGCCTCGTTCCTCATTCTCGACATTCCTGACAACCCCCCCACCCCGACTTGTCCGTATACGGTCCTGTTGTTCTTTCCCCTGGTTCCGGTGTGGTCCTTGGCTACCCCAGAATGGCCAGCACGCGCGGCCGAGTGGTGCAGTGCGGAAGAATATCAGTTCCTTCCTGCCTTGCAGGAATGGGCACACTTGCTGGGGCAGAAGAGCGAAGCGTGCAGTGATTAGAAAAGACAGGAAGCTGTAAGACCCAGGTGATAAAGACAGAGATGTGGGGGCTGGTGCAGGATGGCAGGCTTCCTGGAGGAAGCAGCGCTGAGGGTAGGAGCTCTCAAGGAGGAGTCGATGGGGCGGCGTGCAGTATGAGTGGGTGGGCTGGGGAGGCTCGGGTCTCTTTCTCACCCGCCACGTCTCTGCCTCCGGGGAGCACCCTCCCACCACCCGGTCGTGGACCCTTCATGAACCCGTGTTACAGAGCTCAGTTCTCCTGACCCCCTACACGTCCGCCGGAAATGGGTGTTCTCCTGCGGGGCTGCAGCCTGACTCTCTGGAAGTGTTCTTCCGTTCAGCTCCCACCAGGCTGGGCAGTTGCCCAGGGAGAGGATGGTGACCCCCGGTCAGGGGAGGCTGAGCGGGGTGGGAACCGTGCGGGGGATGGACAGTTTGGGTGATACAGCACGGATGGAATTTGCCCCGCAGGGACCCCAGGGACACCCCCACCCCACCCCCATCCCGAGTCACTGACCAGTCCTTTCTGTCTATATGGGAGCAGACCTCTCACATGTCTCTCGGTCTGAGTCACCAGTGTGAGGCAGCCAGGCTTGGGTGGGCTGGGCCCAGAGTCCTCCTTACCCACTGTGGGGCTTAGGGACTGTACGGGCAGGTGTCGCGGGACAGAGGGAGGCAGCGGGGCCTGTGTTACCAGCCAGGGGGCCCTGGGATGGCCGCCTTGCCCTTCCTCCCGCAGGCCAGCTTGGGCACACAGGAGCTTGCACGAGTCTTTCTGGGATGGGGCTGTCGGGTCCTCCTGAGAGCATGGGGTGGCTCTCAGCAGCTGGAGGCCATGGGGCAGGGCTCCCCTGAGCCGGCCCAGCCCTTCCTCCTTCTGCTGCTTCCTGTCCCCACTCCCTTCCCAACAGCTCCGTGCCATAGCTGCCTCCTCCTGTAGTCAGGCCCCCCTCGAGTTCCAGCTCCAGTTCTGACTCTAGCTGCAGCAGGTGATGGCTGAAGTACTGGGGTCCCTGCCCCCCACGTGGGGCTCTTGAGTTCCTGGCTGGGCCCGCCCCAGCCGTTGCTGGATTTGGGGAGTGAACCAGTGGGCGGGAGACCTCTGGCTGGCTGGCAGCTCTCTTTTTGTCTCTCTGCCTTTTAAACAAAATGGGACCAGTGCTGTGGTGCGGCAGGTTAAAACCACGGCCTGCAGTGCTCGCATCCCATACGGGCGAAGGTTCGAGTCCCAGGTGCTCCACTTCTGATCCAGCTTCCTGCTAATGTGCCTGGGAGAGCAGTAAAAGATGGCCCAAGTGCTTGGGCCCCTGCACCCATGTGGGAGACCTGGAGGAAGCTCTTGGCTCCTGGCTTCCGCCTGCCCCAGCCCTGATGTGGCAATTTGGGAGTGAACCAGCAGATGGAAGATCTCTGCCTGTTTCTCTCTCTCTCTCTCTCTCTCTCTCTCTCTCTCTCTCTCTCTAACTCTGCCTTTCAAATAAATACATACATCTTTAAAAGTAACACAACAAAATACAATACAATAAATGAGCCTGGGTCTAAAGCTGACCTCCCCACCCCTGCTGTCTGCTGGGACTTTGAACAGCCTCTCCTCCCAGGGCAGACGCTTCCTGGGGATCAGGGAGGGCTCTGCTGCACCCCTGCTGGGCCCCCCTCAGGGTCAAGAGCTAACAGGACCAAGTGAGTAAGGGCTGATGCACACAGGCGAGTAAGCACCGCCTGGGGGGACAGTCGGGACCAGGGGAGCTGAGGTGGCTGATGGGAGGCAGCTCAGATTCCATGGTGGGCCCTGCGCCCCTGCTCCCCTGGGGCCTGAAAGCCGCTGGCCTGGGGGGTGTAGTCGGCACCCCAGGGATCTGACTCAGGAGCGTGGGCCAGGGCCTAGGACAGGGTGCAGAGCTTCCTCCTCACCTCCCCCACCTTGCAGATCCCGAAGGAAGAGCCAGGGGCAGGGGAGTTGGCAGAGGTGTGGGGCACAGCCACCGCCTCCGTGTGATGACGTTGGGGGTGGCCTTGACGCCTGTCTGTCTGCGTTCCTTGCCTTCCTCTTGAACCAGGAGGGCCTTGCAACAAACAGGGGAAGGAACCACATGGCAAGTGTGTGGTCCAAGGTGGCAGGCCGTGTCCCCACCGCGTGGGCCCTCCTCACCTGTCCGCCTGATCTGGCTGCCTGTGTCAGAATGGGAGGGCTTGCTGCCCACGGTGGACACAGCACCCACCTGCCATGCACACACCCCACCGTCCGAGTCCAGGGAGGGACATCAGCCTCCTGCCTGCTCTTCAAGTCTTCAGCCTCCCCATGGACGGTCAAGCTCGTGGCCAGGGGCCAGCCTGTCTGGACGGGAGGAAACCGGGATGCGGGGAGCTGGACAGTGAGTCCTCAGGAGCAGAAATTCCACCGGAAAGGAAACAATGCGCAGGGGACAGAGTCACCTCCAGGGATCCACGGGGCAAAGCCCGGCGCCGGGTAAACAGCCCGGCTGGGGCAGCCCCCGCCCCCTCTGGTCTTGCAGGTGTGGATGCAGCCGCACAGAGCCAGGGGGGCGGCTGGGGCCCCTGGAGGAATGGTCCCTGCACCCCCTTCTGGGCTCAGAAGGCAGACGAGCTCCTAGGGGAGAGCAGGACCCACTGCCCAGGTCAGGCAGGCTGCAGGGAGGTCAAAGTGGGCCAGAGGCAGGAGGGAATGGAGGTCATTTGGCTAAAGGAGCCCAGCTGTGACTGAGGCCAGGCTAGCCGTGGCCCCCTGCAGTAAGCTAGCTCCGGGTTTAAGGGCAGGGCTCTCAGGCATCAAAACTTGAGGAGAGCTCCATGAGGGGTGGACCAGGCCAGCTTAGGGAGCACCAGAGGGGAGACCCTCGCTTTCTGTATCAGACCCCAGACCCTTTCAGAAGTCAGAGAGGCAGCAGAGCAGGAAGTGAGGCAGCTCCCAGGACTGGAGAAGATGCCTTAGTGCAGAAAGGGCAGATGAATGTCCCCTCACCCCCACTCCCGCCCACAGGCCCCACGGCCTCGGGGACCGCAGGCAGGCCAGGCTGCAGGAAGGGTCCATGCCGAGCCTGGGCACACTCCGGCCAAGTCTGGACTGGGGCCGGCCCTGTTGGCCCCTCAGTGCTTCCTGCCCTGCCTGCCCAGGCGTTTTGCAAAGACTTTTGGAATCTGCTTGGTTTTGCTTTGCTTTTAAGTGTTTGCCTCCCCAGAGGGCAGCAGCCGCTCAGGTCCGTTTCTCAGGACCACAGCTGCCCTCTTAGGTGTCCCTTCTTGCGTGCCTGACCCGTGTGCCCCCAAGCCAGGACAGGTCCGGGCTCCTCATGCTGTGTCCCCCTATTTCCCATGCCTCTGTCCCCCCAGTATCTGCCGAGTGATGGCCTGTTTCCAACTCAGGCCACCAGAAGCCCTCTGGCTTTTCCTTGTGAAGTTCTGTGCTTTGGCCCAGCCATTCTCACCCAGTCTGCCCATGAGATGCACCCAGGAGCTTCCCTAAAATCCCGAGCACCACCCCTGCCCCGATGAGTTAGATCAGAACCCTAACCCTAACCACTAGCCCTAAGCCCTAACCCCAATGCTAACCACTAACCCTAACCCCTAACTCTAACCTCTAACCTCAATGCTAACCACTAACCCTAACCCCTAACTCTAACCTCTAACATCAATGCTAACCACTAACCCTAACCCCTAACTCTAACCTCTAACCTCAATGCTAACCACTAACCCTAACCCCTAACTCTAACCTCTAACATCAATGCTAACCACTAACCCTAACCCCTAACTCTAACCTCTAACCTCAATGCTAACCACTAACCCTAACCCCTAACTCTAACCTCTAACCCCAATGCTAACCACTAACCCTAACCCCTAACTTTAACCTCTAACCCTAACCCCAACCTTAACCTCTAACCCTAAGCCCTAACCCCAACGCTAAACACTAACCCTGACCCTAATCTCTAACCCTAAACCCAAGGCTAAACACTAACCTAGCCCCTAACCCTAATCTCTAACCCTTAACCCTAACCTATAACAACCCCTAACTCTAAACTTAACCTCTAACCATAACCCCTAACCCTGACCCCAACCCTAACCTCTAACCTCTAACCCTTAACCGTAACCCTAACCCCTAGCCCCTCACTCTAACCCTGACCCCTAACCCTGACCCCAACTCTAACCTCTAACCTCTAACCCTTAACCGTAACCCTAACCCCTAGCCCCTCACTCTAACCCTGACCCCTAACCCTGACCCTGGGGTTTTGATTCGGTAGCTTGTGCTCATTCTCCTAGGGTTGAGCCTGCAGTCTCAGCCCAGGTGAGGGAGTGTGTGGACCTGCAGGCACCTGCTGCCTGGGTTGGCCACAGGCCACAGCTCCTCTTATCACACTAGAAGAAGCCAGCTGGGGAAGAAGTCATTCTTCCCCAGAACTCGGTTTCCAGGGAACGAAACAACACCCTGAGGGCGGGGGAGGAGCCACCTTGCCCTTTGACCCGCTTGCTGGGTGAGCAGTTTTCTGTCTCTGCTCCTGGTGCTGTGTCTTCAGACTGGTCATAGGCCGGCCTTGGACCTGAGGCGATGCTCTGGGGTGGGTGCTGAAGGGGCAGAGGAGACAGCGGTTCTGCCAAGAGATTGGAGGGACTCCTGCCTTTAGGGTGGAAGGCCGGGCAGGCCTTAAATGGCTGGACAGAGCTTGGAAGCAAACAGTGCAGGAAGGCCCTGCAGCCTGTGAGATAGACTTTGAAGAATGACAGTCATCTTCATGATTGTCACTGCAAGCGGTGGGGAGGATGCTTCCCTCCAACCCGGGGCCCAGGTAGATGCCGGGGCTGGAGACGGGCTTAGCCTGGGGGGCCTCAGGGTCCCGACCCAGGGATCAGAAGCTTCCAAGGTCGTCAAGGTCACGAGCCTCTTGAGTGACACACGAGATGGGAATCCAGAGAGGGGTGGACCTGGACCTGGACTTTGGCGCAGAGGGGTGGGGTGGGGTGAACATTTCAGCCAGAACTGGGTGGAAGGGCCCGGAGGCTCAGGATCCCGAGGATGCGCTCAGAGAGTGGGAGCCTGGAGGAGCGTCCCCGCTCCCTGCCCGGCAGCCACCTGCCTGGACCTGCGGTCTGAGTCAGCACCTGTGTACCAGGTGCTCCCTCCCCTGCAGCTCCGGGCTGGCGATGAGGCTCCCGTTATTCACAGCCTGAGCCGACAGCCAGCTCCCTCCAGCACAGCTGGGCCTGCCAGCTCACTCTGTTGCCATGGGGCTGGCCCCGGCCCCAGACAGCTCCCACTGGACCGGGGTCAGCCGAGGGCCCTGTGGGCAGAGATTTCTTCCTCTTGAGCCCTCCAGTCCCTGGCTGGGCAGCTTTGCTAAGGATCAGACCATCGCAGGGAGCAGAGGGGCAGCTGTCAGGGTCCAGCTCCTTCCGAGTTCTACAGAGAGACCACGGAGGGTCTCTGGGGTCTGGGCTATGTGGGGATACCCCCTTTTTTTCCTCCTGAGCCCTTACTTTGGTTGTATCATGCACCTGAGAACGGGGCCCTTTGTCATCAAGGGTCAAGGCTTACTTAGGAAGAGTGGCGTGGAGCTGGGAGGTGGGGGCTTAGCCCAGATGGAAAGTCCCAGCCTGGGAACCCCCTGCCGCCATTTCTGAGAACTGCAGGGAGCCGGCAGGTGAGAGGTCGTGTCCCATCTGTATCACAGCCCTGGTTTTCCTGGCCGAAGCAGCTCCGCAGCAGGTGGAAGGCAGGGGGCCGCCTCTTCTGGCCTGGGCACAGTGTTCCGGCCCTTCCTCTCAAACAGTGTTTCCTGGCCCCACGGGCCCACCATCTGGGTGGACGAGACTGTGAAGACGGGGCATCCACCAGGGCTGTGTTCACCGCAGGCCTCCCTGGACTTCCTGTTTCTCAACAGGCGTCTGCAGGAGCCCTGTGGGTGAGAAAGGGGAGCGGGGGCAGCTCTCGCCGAGGGGCGTGGGGGCACAGCTGTCCCTCACCCCCATCTGCAGCTTCTTCATTCCATCCTGCTCTGCGTAGGGGCACTCACAGCTTCCTCCTCCCAACGCCTGCCTCTGGGGTCCTCTCGGCTGCCCCCCCAAGCCTACTGGCCCCTGGAATTGTCCTCCTCCTGGCCACTTAGGGTGCACCCTTTTCTGAAGCTACCTCTCCGTTGAGCTGCACATCTAGGTGTGGATGGCGCCTGGTGTATGCACATCTAGTGGACTGGAAGCCCTGCAGGGGTCAGAACCGCTTGGGGGGGGGTCTGCTTTCCACCTGCGTCCCTCGACACTGCGCGGTGTGCACGGGGCCTGGGCCCAACACCGCCTTTGGGAATTCAATTAGGAAGAAGCCCAGCTTAGCGGAGGATATTAGCTCTCTGTGGAAATTACCTAGGAGACTGTCTGTCTGAGAATAGCCCAGATCCAATTAGGGAGACCTGGGCGAAACCTCAGAGGAGCGGATGCTGTTCTGATTGGGACTTGATGGGGGAACTGCCAGGGCCTCTGTATAGAGGAAAATGCCAGCATGGGTGATGGGGAGGGGCTTCAGCTGGGCCTGGGGAAGGGCATCCAGGGAGAGGCGTGATCTGGTGCTGGCTTCCAGACTAGCCGGGGGAGTCGGTGCACACCAGTGGCCACGCCCCCCGGGGCAGGGGTGGGCCCGTCCTGTGGTGGTGGTGGTGGTGGTGGTGGTGTGGTCAGATGACAACAGCCATTGAGATCACCCAGCACCTGATCTGGTTCTGATCCGGAGGCCCCCTGGAGAGAGGTGTCCCCCTGGGTCTCTGGGGACTGCATCTCTGTCCATCAGGAAGCTGGCATTCGGCTTCCTGCCTTGCTTCTTGTGTTATCCGGTTTGTATTGATGGACCGGTCAGTCCATGCTATGTAGACATCAGCTGATGTCCAGGTGCTGGGCCGTGCTCCCTGGCCTGGGTGACCTTCTGACACTTGCTGTTTCCATTGGGTCCCTGGAGGCAGGGCCCGTGGCCTGATGCCTGAGTGCATGAGACCCAGCCCCAGAGCTTGGTCTTGGAAAGGGCGGGGGGAGGCACAGGGCCCCAAGGCGCCAGGGCAGGAATGAGCAGGTGCACATTGAGGCAGCATCCGTGCCTCTCCATTCTTAGTCTCGTGTATTTGTCTGGAGCCCCCAGGACAGAAGTTCAGAGAGGTTGCCCAGTGAATGGTGGCGGAGCTCAGATTAAACGATGTGTTCCTTGCCCTAAGCCCTGCTCTGTTTTAAAGAGAAAAAATGTAATATCTTATTTGTTTGAAAGAGTTACAGAGGGAGAGGTAGAGAAAGAGAGAGAAATATTTCATCCTCTGGTTCAACCCCCCCCCCCCAAATGGCTGTCAGGCCAAAGCCAGGAGCCTGGAAACTCCAAATGGATCCCCCTCATAGGAGGCAGGGGCCCAAGCACTAGGGCCGTTTGCTGCTGCTGTCCCAGGTACATCAGCATGGGGCTGGATCAGAAGTGAGGCAGCTGGGACTCGAACGGGCACCCCTGTGGGATGCCAGGCGTCGCTGGCAGTGGCTTAACCCACTGTGCCAGGAACCCCACCCTTGGGGAGGGGGGAGCAAAGGCCCAGAAGGGGGCGCTGTGGGCCGGGGCAGGGAGGGGCTGGAGGTGGGCTCTGCTCCAGCAGCGGCTTTGGGAGGCAGACTTGGCAGCTGTGGTCCTCGGCGGAGGATTAAATGGTAGGAAATGAGCTTTGGGGAATTCCAGTCGTGATGCCTTGATGAGGCGGGAGCTGGCCCAGCGCCCTGCCCAGGAACACCCTGGCGGACCACAGAGAATCACCCCTGCTCCCCTGGAAGCAGCGGCGAGGCTGCCTGGCCCCCAACACTAGCGCAAGAGGGGCTCGGAGCTTTCTCCAGCGCTGGGCACTGCGTCTCTCCCAGCCGGTGCCCGCGTGCCCCCAGGGCTGCTCCCATCTCCCTGCGGCTGCTCCTCCTTCTTCCATGTTCTGGGGTCCTGGTACTTTACTTAGGGGGCCCAGAGGTGGAACCAAGAGTTGACGGAGGCCAAGAGTTGATGGGGCAGAGAGGGGACGAGGGGCAGAGGGCGAGGCAGAAGCACGGGCCCGTGTCCGCGCGCAGGCCCCCAGGCTGGGCTCTCTGCCCTCTACTGCAGCACTGGCAGGAGATGCCCTTAGCTGGAGCTCACTCCCCGGCACTCACTCCTTCCCCTCGAGACCTCGTGGTGCCTCCCAGCACACCAAGAGGGTCGCACGCATCACTCTGCTGCAAGTTCCTGGTGTCCGAGGGGGAGCCCAAATGCGGGGGAGGCCCTGCTCACCCTACAAGTCCAAGACTGCAGGTGGAGGGCAGGGAGGGCCCCACCATGGCCCTGGTCCAAAGCCGGGAGCCAGGACCTCAATCCAGGTTGCCCACGTGGGTGACAGGAACCTGAGCCTCACCTGCTACATCCCCGAGTCTGCATCAGCAGTGAGCTGGAGCCAGGGATGGAACCCTTCCAGGGTCCGCATCAACAGGAAGCTGGAATCGGCCTGGCTCCCTCCACCTCACCGCCCACCCCATCCTCTCTCTGCCCCAGGGCCCCGCCAACCCTTGTTCTCCTACAAGGAAGACGATCTTCCCCGCACGGAAGAAGCCACGACACTGAAAAATATTGACCAGAACAGGCTCAGCGGAGCATGGCTTCCCCGAATGGCCTGGTGCACAGCCCTTGCCAGCGTGTGGTGAAGTTGGCCCAGGTTGGCCATGGCTGGCTTTGGCCTCTGTCCAGTGACACGTGCCCAGCTCCTGGCGATCTTGCACAAGTTTCCTAAGTCTCACCTCATCGTCCTCGGCTTTCAAACAGGGCTTATAGTAATGCTCCCTTGCCCCAGGGGGACCACTGCCTTCCCACGCTGGGATCAGAAGCAGATCCGGGACTGGAACCCAGGCAGTCCACTATGGGACGTGCGGGTTGCAAGCCGCGGCTTCACGCACTGCGTCACAACCCCCAGCCCTGGCTGCTTTCTCCCGATGCGCTGACAGACTGTCCCTAACCTGCTCCTCGGGTTTTGGGAAATTTCCCAATGAGAAGCGATGCTTTCTGAGCTGAGTTCTTGAGCACCAACAAGCCCAGTGAGCCCCATTGCCAGCCCCCAGGAGCAGGGCAGGACGCTGTGACCATCTGTGCAGCGTGTGCCCAGCCTGTGACACATCCCGCCTTCGCCACCCCTATGCGGGGGCCCCTGCTGCTCTCGCTGGGAGGCCGGCCTGACCCGGGAAAGACGGTGCCGAGGAGAGAGGCCTCTCGCAGCACCCAGGGCGGTTCCCCAGGGCTACGGCGAAAGAGGCAGCCCCCAGGTCTCAGGGAGGAAGCGTGGCCACATGGCTGGGAACATGAGGCCCTCGTGTGTCTGACCGCAGAGGCGGACGCTCCGCCTTGGGGTTTAGAGCTGGGAACAGGCTGTTCTCCGCCAGTCACCGCTCACATGGACGGAGGCCTGCTCTCCTGCCACCCAGCCCCCTCGGCTGCTGAGTCACGCTCAGAGGCGCCCGGCCTGAGCCGGCTGAGTCATCCCATGATGAATGTGGAATTCTTGCTCAGGCTGTCACCACAGCCGCGGAGGGCGCTGTGTGCTGGCCCAGCCATTCAAAGCATTCCCTCCTCGGCTGTCACCCCCCCTATCTCGGGGGCTCGGTGAACAGCAGTGGGGTGCGTGGGGCCTGGGATAGGTGGGGGGGTGGTGACAGTAGAGGAGGAAGCCCGAATTTCATGTTGTTCGCCCTGTTTTTACAAACAGGAGGACAGAGTCAAGCCAGGTGTGGTTTGAGCTCGGAGCAGTCTGGGAGGATGGAGGGGCAGCTGGTTAATGCTGGCAAGGGAAGCTTTGGCGTTAAACCCTGGCCTGGATCTTCTCCCCGGGCAAGCTGTGCCCGGCCTCCGCTTCGCTGTCTGTGAAATCAGGGTGGTCCCTACTTTGTAGCGGTTGGGGTTCTGGGAGCAGCTGGGGCCGGCACTCAGTTGCTGCGTCTTGACCCCTTGTGTTTGACCAGGAAGCCACAGCCCAAGGCCTTTCCTCTTCTGGCTCAGGGGAGCTCAGAGGGGAGATGGAGGAGGCTACTTGAGACTCGGGCAGGGGAGTGGCTTGGGCTCCGGTGCCCCCAGCCCTGCAGGGAGGACATGTGCAACGTGCTGGGTGGAGGCCCCGGATGCTGTCCTGGCTCCTGCAAACCAGAAAACTAGCAAAGACCAACGTGGTGGGCACAGCCAGCCCTCTGTCCACCCTCACCCACACCCTCTGCGTCACACTCCTGCCTCCCTACCTGTGGGCACAGCCACCCTCACCCGTGCCCCCTCACCCACAGTCTATGGGGCACGCCCCCACCCATGGGCACAAGCAGGCACCTGCTGGCCCCAAAGGTGCACATCTCTGCCCAGAAGCCTTGCAGGAGGGAGTGGCCAATAGGACAGGGTGGTAGCACAGATGGGGGACCAGCTGCTCTTGTTCCTGTCCCCAAGAAATGTGTGTGGCCATCCTGGGAGTTGCCACTGGGTGGGCATGGAGTTCTGATTCTCATTGTCAAATAGGCCTGAGTGACTGAGGGGCCACCCACCCACAAAGCCATCTGAGACAAGGTGTGCCGTTTCCAAAAAGAGCTTTATTCAGAAACAGAGGAAAGATGTAAAATACAAAGAGATACATTCACAGCTCACTGCTTCCCCATGGCAACCAGAGAGGCGGGCTGGGCGGACGCCACGAACACACCGGTGACCGAGCCTCCCTCTCCTCTCTTTCTGCCCAGGCCCCCTCTCTGGTCCCCAAGATTCCTCACCCAGCCCTCAGATGAGGTCTTGCATGCCCTCTGGCATCTTCCCTAGCAAACCTATTTCTTCGGTCCCATCTGATCCGTTTAATTAAACTGTAGTCATGAGCCCGCTGGGCGGGCTGGATCCGACACCTGCTCCCAAGTTACCTGTCGTCCCAAGCCTGCACCCGGACGTGGCTCTCCCCTGGAGAGAGCATCTCCCTGTGTGCTGTCTGCCCCAGCTGGTCCAACACGGCTTCCTCCCCAGCACAGAAAGAAGCCTGCACCTCCATCTCGTGTTCCCAGCCAGCCCGCTAGGGAAGAGACAAATCAAACCCACAAAGGTCATCAGGCGCACCCGTTTCCCCTGAAGGCTGCTGGCTTCTCTCTCGGACTTCCGCCTCTGTGGAATTTTATCTCTGTAGATGTAGGCTATGACGTCACAGACACAGTAATAATAAGACGAATGAAAGGAGAGCTGTCCCTCCTGAAAACTGCTTCTCAGCACTATCAAAAGCGTGGGCCTCGCTTGCCATTTTGGATTTTTTTTTTTCTAAAAGCTAAAGTGCTTGGTCCTGAATTAGTCGTCTGACTCTCAGCTGGCTTCTAGGAATGGCATTGAGTCCCGGCAAACTGGCCCTTGGTCCCTTCTGTTTCTGCAGTGCCCATCGCGTCCTTGCCTGTGGCTCCTGCAGGTAGCTGTAGGGAGGTGTCCAGGTAGCGGCGCACGTGACAGCCCCACTGGAGCTTACAGGGACGGAGGGCGGGCCTGCTGGGTGCTAACTATTCCCATGTCACAGACGCACACGGGGAGGCTCAGAGTGGGTTAAGGAATAAAGGAAAGAGCCAGCATGCAGCCCAGGTCTCTGCTAACTTCCTCGCTTCCTGCTTTTCCACACAAAGACTAGGAAAGAGGTTTTTCCATTCCCTTCCTCCCTACCCCAGGGACATGCTCCTTCCACCAGGCCCTGCCTAACCTGGTCTTGCCATTGTCCCCCGTGGGGTGGGGGAGGGCTTGTGTCTTTCCTGATTTCTTAACACCTGTGGCTTAACCCGGGACATCTCCCTCGGTGCCGGGCGGCACTTCCTGTGGGATTCACCAGGAGTCGCAGGTCACAGTTAAGGTGCTGGCTCGACGCCACCCTTCCCAGGTACCTTTCCCATATTACCAGGGTTCTGGGCCTTCCTACCTCGCTAGGAAGAACGTCTGGGATTTCCCTCCATCTCCCAGCACGCCCGGGAGGCCCCCTGGCTCCCCGACCTGTGCACTGCTCCTGCACCCAGGCGACACCTCATTCTTGAAGATCTTTGCTACTGCTTTGCTCCCTGGCTGGGCCACGTGGCCGGAGCCATTTCCCCAGCCAGGCCCTCTGCCCATGGTTCCTACGCAGCTCTGGCGACCTGCTGCCCCAACCCAACGGTGCATGGCCCCCACAGGCCATGTCTCCCAGCCACTGCCCCCAATACACCCCAATCACCTCTCTGGTGTGGAGCCCCGGGTCGGGGGGCAACTGGTAGACCATGTCCGCATCACCACAAGCTGAGGTTTTGGACCGCTTGGTTGGCTGGGATGATGGCAGTTGAGACAGGCTAGCTCCTTCCACCATCTCATCCCATTCCTGATACGAATTCAGTTAGCAGGCATTTGCTAAACACCTACCATGAGCTGCCACTAAGCCAGCTTTGCAGGGAGAGAGTTGCAACAAAAACAGACATGGTCCCCAGCCTCATGCAACCTAGTTAGTCCTAGGCATGTCAGCTTTGCAGAACCAAACCTCGATTCCCAGTTGGTCCGACATCAACCCAATTCCCCCTGCCTTCTGGGGGTCTCACACCAGGGGACCACATGGCCCTACCCACACAAGCCCTTGCCTACCTGCAGAGCCCCGCCCAGCTGGGACTCCCTTCCCCAAGCCCCCGTCTCCTCTCAGAAAGGGCAATGCCATTTGTGCTAACGGACACATTGACTCCCAACTCCAATAGCTGCTCCCGAATGGTGTTAAAGAGGTGCATTTTCATAAATATTCGAGCATGTACGTTACGCCGTGGCTAATCGTCACCGTGGTAGAAATATGCAGGTCTGAATCAAAGCACAAAAGAACTCCAAAGGGCCCCAATCCCCCCCCAGTCACTATGGTCAGAGCCGGAACCTGCTTCCACTAGGCCACGAGTCAGACATACTTTTACCCTGTTATCACAGTGTGATGGTCATTCCAGATTCTCGCTCACTCTCTCTTTCTTATGACTGTATCACACAACTATGTCTTGCAAATAGTCCTCAGAGCTGTCATCTACAAAGACAGTAGCTCCTTCTCCCAAAGACCGCAATGTACTTAGTTGTCACCCCACATTCGGACAATTCCAGTTACTGAGTTGTAATATACCAGGTGGTCACTGACTGTCTCTATGCAACTGTTTTTCTTTTTTTTTTTTTTTTGAGTTTATTTTCCCAGAATATATTTCCCCAAAGTGAGATAGGACATTCCTACATTTTTTTGACACTTGTCAAGTATTGGCAAATTCCTCTCCCTCACACACACATCATGGCATTTTTGAAAGCTTATTTTTGAGGAATGCAAGTAGCTTCACTTTGCTCGCATCTGGCTGCAGCCTCCCCGTGTGTGTTTCTTCCCAGCCGGCCCACAGGCGGCCCTGCACGTATCGGAGTCTCTCCTCTCTCCATCATCCAATCAATTCTGCGCAGTTTTCCTCACCGGCTTGTTTTGTTTTGAAATCTCCATTATATGCGCTGTACGTGCGTCTCCCGTCTTTCTCTAACTGAGCCTGTCCACTCGGACGGTGCTGCTGTCCTCCAGGGTCTCCACAAACAAGGACAGGCCTCCTACCAAGGATGCCCCCTCTCCCGCCCTGATGCCCTGCCTGCGTCTGAACTCCAAACGCCCCTCACGCCTCCTTCCCAATCCCAACGCTAACATTCGATTCCACCCTCTCGACGGCCATCGCCACCGCTGCCCAGAGAAAGGACCGGGGGTCTTGGCTCACCTCTCACTGGCTCCATTCCCGCCACACTGCTTTCCCAGCGGGTGAGGTTGCCCCACCCCTCAACCCCACTCCCAGCTCCTAAGATCCTGGGGGTCCTTCCCTTCCCCTTTAGTTTGGTCAAACCAAAGCCAACCTTTCCCAAAAGGAATTTTGCTGGAAAACAAAGAGGAAATATAAACTAGACTCCAGGAAATGCAAAGCCATCCAAACACAAGTGTTGCCCCGTGGAGACGCCACAGCCCTCAGAGCGGCGTGCCGGGCTCCCCACTGCTCACACTCAGAACCCCAACTCCACAGGGTTCGGCTTCCCTGGGCCTCCTACCCCGGTGCCTGCACCTGCGCTTCGCTGGGGAGACGGGGTCATTCCCCGCCAGCTCCACATCTCAGTCCACATCTCAGGCCTCCTCTACCCCACGTGCGCCCGGCAAGGCTGAGACGGGCCGGGTTCCCAGCTCCCTTCCCGAATATGCTCGTCTGGCCTCCCCTCCTGAGCTCAAGGACACCCTGGCCCAGCTCCCAGGACTCTGCCGTGGCTACTCCACCAGGAATGGTTTTGAAGAACACATCGATCGATTCCAGAAACCTGAACTAGACACAGCACTCACCCCGCTCTGCTCCCCTGCCCCCACTGCTGAGTCGCCGCTTTGGTCCCTGTCCCCAAGTGTCATCTCACCTCGAAAAGCTGCCAGCCCCTGCCCTCTGCAAAAACAGGCCCCCTCCTCGTCCACCGCACCCCAAGGGCCACCCTGCTCCCCTCCTGACCTCCCCTGCCCTCCCACCCCAGCCCCGGCCCCGGCCCCGGCCCCGACCCCAGCCCCGACCCCGACCCCTTTAACTGTCGGGAGAACGGACCCGGAAGACATGGATGGTCCCGTTGCTGAGGGACACGACCAGGTACCTGCCGTCCACCATGGTGGTCACGCGGGGCTTTTCCAGGCCGTGGTAGGCTGTGAGGAAGTCACCAAGAAGGGACCCCTTGGGGTCGAGGATCACCACCTTGTTGATTTCTCGGAGGGTCAGAAAGATGTAGCCCTTCTTGTCCACGGTCAAGGAGCCCGGCTGGCAGCCGTGCAGACCCGGCCCCCGGTACTCCCCGATCACCTGGCCCAGCCCGTCACACACCACCACGCTGTTCTGCTGCCAGTCCGAGCCCACAAAGTTGCCCTGGGGGCTGGCGGTGAGGAACACCAGTGCCCGCTGCCCGCGGCTGGCCCTGCCCCCGGGGATGAAGCGGGTGGCCAGGCTGCCCTCCATGTTGTACACCTCCACGTGGCCCGCCACGCTGACCGCCACCCGGTCCCCGCTGGGCAGCGCGGCCACCGCGTGGCTGGCCTGGGACAGGCTCAGCGCCCGGCGCCACTGCACCTCGCCTTCGGGGCTGATAAGGTAGAGCCGGGCGCCGGCCGAGAAGGCCACTGCCCCCTGCAGGGCGGCCACACTGCACGGGGAGCAGCCCTCGGGGACAGGCACGGTGCCCTTGTAGTCGCCGTTGAGGGAGAAGCGTTTCAGTGCCCTGTTCTGCTCGTCTGCCACCAGGATCTCCCGCTGGCCGAAAGGACAGAGCCCCGTGATTCGCGGGGACCTCCGGTCTCCTGGCATGCGCGTGGGGAAGCTGCAGAAGAAGATGGGCCTAGGCAGGAGGCCGGAGCCCTCCAGGTTGGGCCCCGGGGCGGGGCTGGGCTCCCGGGAAATGGACTTGAGCCTGCCCTTAAACTTCCTCTTCTTGTTGGCCCTGGCACCCCTCTCCGTGTGGGCTCCTCGGTCTTCTTGGGGCGACTGGGCTCTGTCCTCCTTCGGGGTCACCTGGGCTTTCTCTGCTTGGGACACCTTGGCCGTGGTGTCCTCTTTGGGAGCCTGGGAGCCTCCATCTTCTGGGGCTGCCTGGGCTTTTTCCTCTTTCGGGGGCTGGGCTTCCGCCCGGTCCTCTCTGGGGCTCTGGGTTCCGTCCCCTCCCTGGGTGTCAGCACCTGCTCTCTCATCATCCTCCCGGGGCGGCAGCTCCTCGAAGGACAGTTGGAGCAGGTGGCAGTCCTTGTCCAGGAGCCCAGGGTGGAGCTCCAGCCGCGGCAGCAGGCACGGGGCTGGCCCAGGGGCCCAGGGACTGTCCTGTAGCTGCCGGAGCCTCTGCGCGATGGCTCCTTCCAGCGACAGGATCTCGGCCTCGCGACCCAGGCTGAGCACCCTGCGGGCAAAGGCGGCGGCCGCCTGGGCCACCTGCTCCCGGCTCTCCAGCTCGGCCAGCCTCTCCCAGGCAGCCTCCTCGGCAGCCTCCACGTGGGCCCGGAGCCGCCCCAGCACCTCCTGCTTCTGGGCCAGCAGCGCCCGGAGGACGCCCTCGGCCGCCTCCTCCACCTGCAGCCCCACCCTGGCCGCCTGCTCCCGAAGCCGGGCCAACGCTCCCTTCTCCAATGCCCGGGCGGCTTCCAGCTCCGCCAGGTTTTTGTCCACGCCCGCCAGGAGCTCCTCCAGGCCTGGCCTGCGGGCGCGCACTGCCTCGGCCAGGGGCAGGCAGGGGTGGTCCAGGTGCGGGTCCAGGCGGCACTCGCGGCACAGCAGCTGCGAGCAGGGCTGGCACAGGAAGCGCAGGGCCTCCCCCGGGTGCTGGGGACACTGGGCGGCCTGGCGCTCCCGGGCCTCCTCGTCGTACCAGCCTGCCCTGTAGCCCACCAGGTCCACCACGCGGTGGCTGTGGGTCTGGCGGGTGCAGCGGTGCCCGTCGGCACAGGCCTGGCACAGGTCGTCGGCGCAGTCCAGGCAGCGGGCCGTGGCCGGCCCCCCGGCACTGGTGCCCCCGACCAGAGGGCACAGGGCGCAGGCTGGCTTGCCTGCCCGCAGGTCTCCCCTGGCTTTCACCAGGTCCAGGAGCCCGTTGACGAAGAAGTTGGTCTTAAAGGCGGCCACGCCGGCGGGCGGCACGGGCACAGTCTCGCGGCACTCGGGGCAGCGGATGTGGCCGCCGTCGGCCAGCTGCGCCAGGCAGTCCTGGCAGTAGGTGTGCAGGCAGGGCAGCGTCTTGGGTGCCCGGAGCTGCTCCAGGCAGATTTTGCAGGCCAGGAAGTCACTGCTCAGGGCCTCCAGCAGGGAGGGTGTGGAGCCCTGGGAAACCATTCTGCTGGAAGAAGGGTACGGTCAGGGCCAGAGGGGGCCCCCTCCCCGAGCCCCGCGGGATCCCCAGGCCTCTAGTCTTACCTGACTGGCCAGAAAGGTCCTTTTGGTCCCCGGAGGTCTTGGGCCACTTGTTCTCCGGCTAGGGGAGTCCCCTCCCGCTCCTGAGACACATTCAGTAAATGCTACTTGTGGAGTGGCGCCTGTGTGCAGGGGGCAAGAGCGAGAAGCCCCTGACTTAGGACCCCTACCCCCACCGCACCTTGAAGCACCGAGGATAGCACAGGGAGCTGGGCTGCAGGCTAGTGTGCTCCACGCCCTTCCTGCAAGACGGGGTCCTGGGGTCCTGGTGGTTTGGGGGCTGGGGTACCAGGGGCGGGCAGGAAGGACACAGATGCAAGTCTGGTGGAGAGAGTGGCTGGGACCCAGGACCCCCGGGGGCCTATACACCTGCCCTGGGGCATCCTGGGTGGCCCCCCCACACACACTTTCTGCCTGACTTTTCCTGAAAGAAAGAAGGCGGAGAGGAAGGGCTGCCTGGAGCCTCTGCTGGTGAACACATTCCAGAAAACACTGCAAGCTGGCCTGGGGGCATTTCCCCCTGCGGGGGGTGGGGGTGGGGCTCAGGGAGCTGGAGGGGTCTCCTGGGGAAGCCCCTGATCACAGCCTGGCCCGGTGGGGGGGGGGCGCTGCTTCCCGACTCCCTTCCTCGGCCTTCCGGGCCCCTGGTCCCCTCCCTCCCCTTCCTCTTCCTCTGGCTCGAGCGCTGTCTCGCTCTTTCCATCTCCTTCCTTTTCTCGCCTCTCCTCCCCCCTCCCTCCAGTCCAGCCTCCCTCCCGGTACCTAGCCAGAGATGAACTTGGGCTCCAGGAGCGAGAGAGACTCCCAGGCCTGGACCTGGTTGTCCGTAGCTGGTTGCCTGCAAGAGAAGCAAAACTGAAACTAACTGTACTTGTGGTGCAACTTCCGTCCCTAGCCCGGACCCGGGCTGGCCCCGGCCCAGGCCCCGCCCTCTTCCCCACCCCAGCCGGGAGGCTCTCCCTCACAGGGGCCCCCACCCCATCAGGGCAGAGCCCCCAGCAGCCACAGCCGCCAGGTCTGCCTGCCTCGAGATTAACCCGCTGGTGAAGTGTGCGTCCCACACGCGGAGCCGCCTGAGGGCTCTCCGAGAGTTTACTGGGAGTGAGACAGGGAACCAGCGCCGAGTCTGCAGGCCAGATCTGCAGCTGTGCCACAGTTCCAGCCCTGGGAGAGCTTTGCTGAGCGCAGGAAAGGCTAGGCGGACCAGAGAGAGTTCCTGCAGGAGGCAGCAGCTGAGTTTGGGCTTCTAGGGGAATGTGGGGAGAGCATCCTGGGAACCAGGAGCAGCAGGTGTGTGGGTCCAGAGGAATGCACGTGGGCCTCCCCAGGGACTTACGTCAGCCGGTGTGAAGGGGGCATCTGAGCAGTAGCAGATAAGGTTAGAGAGGGAGGCAGTGTGTAAGGGAGGCTGCCTCTTAACTTTTTTTTTCTTTTCATTTATTTGAGAGGTAGAATTACAAGACACAGAGAGAGAGGTCTTCCATCCACTGGTGACTCCCCAGATGACCGCAAAGGCAGGAGCTGTGCTGATCTGAAGCCAGGAGCCAGGAGCTTTTCTGGGTCTCCCATGTGGGTGCAGGGGCCCAAGGACTTGGGCCATCTTCCACTGCTTTCCCAGGCCACAGCAGAGAGCTGGATCGGAAGTGGAGCAGCCAAGGCCTGAACTGGCGCCCATGTGGGATGCCGGCACTGCAGGCACAGGTTTAGCCTGCTACGCCACAGCACCGGCTTCTCATTTTTTTTTTTAAAGATATATATTTGAAAGACAGAGTGGCAGAGAGAGAGGTCTTCCATCTGCTGGTCCACTCCCCAAATAGCCACAATGGGCAGCACTGGGCCAGGCTAAAGTCAAAAGCCAGTCACTCCATCCCATAGTCTCCCATGTGGGTGCAGGGACCCAAGCACTTGGACCATCTTCAGCTGCCTTCCCAGGCGCATTAGCAGCGAGCTGGGTGGGAAGTGGAGCAGCCGGGACTCGAACCACTGCTCGTGTGAGATGCTGGTATCGCAAGCGTTGGCTTACGCTGCCTCTGCACCACAAGGCTAGCCTCAGCTGTGTTTTATTGAAAAGGCCGACATAACCCCTGAAAGGTGTTTTCTCCAGCATTTTAAAGAAGTTGACAGCACTGCCCTGCATTCTTGCACCCCACCGTCTGGGCAGCCGCGGCGCTTCCACGAGCGCACCCTTCAGCCACCTGACGGGGTAAGGGCTCACTCCCCAACAGCAGCCTAACACAGACTCCAGGGCTCAGGCAAAAATGGAGCGGCTGAGACAGCACCAGAGAAGGGGTGGAAATCCACAAGAGAGAGGGAGTCCCAGGACCCACGGCTGGGAAAGCCACCCTTCTCGCGGTGGGATGGGGGGGAGGGCGTGGTCAGCTGCCGGACGCCCCAGGCCAGGCGCTCACCCAAGCTGAGGTTGGAAAAATGTACCGATGGCTCCCAACTTACGATGGCTTGACTATGCATTTTTTTTTTAATTGTTGATTTAGTTGAAAGGCATAGAGACAGACAGCCGAGACAGACAGACAGCACTTCCCTCTTCTGGGGTTCACTCCCCCAGTGCCCACAACAGCTGAGGCCGGGCTGCACTGAAGCCAGGAGGCTCAAACTCCTTCTGGGTCTCCCACGTGGGTGGCAGGGGCCCACCTCTCTGAGCTGAGCTGTGCATCAGCAGGAAGCTGGAGTGTGGCGTGGAACTGGGACCCCAACCCAGGCCCTAGGTTGCCCCAAGCATTGCTCAGCTGCTGCGCCCAGCGCCTGCCCCGCACTTGCACCTGGTCTGCTCCCCAGTGGTGTTTGACGGTCATAAGCGTTCAGCAGAGATGTGACCTTGGGTTTGCAGCATGGCCCAGTCCTTCTCTTGCCATGTTTGGCCACGGCCCCGAGCCACGTGCTCCCCTGGCCCCGCAGTGGGCTACCCCACGGGTTCCCAACATGTCTGAAGCAAGCCAGGCTGGGTCACCATGGCCAGTGGGTTCGGTTCACTCAAGGCGTGGGGGTGATCGACCCACAGCGTCTCCCACGTAACCATAGGCTTTTGGGGACGTGGCCCCAGACCAAGGGGAGGATTGTGGCTTTTTCTGAGATGGGGTTGCTGAGCGCCCGCTGCTGGGATGTAGAAATAGACAGAGATGAAATTCTGCCCAGAGTTGATGAGCTGGCGGTGAGAGGGAGGGGGCATGGGTATGTTGCCATGTGAGATAGTGAGACAAATGCCGCACTGAGGCCTCAAAGAAACCACCCCAGTGTTAGTGTTTTTTTTTTTTTTTAATATTTACTTAATTATTTAAAGGCAGAGCTGGGCCGACCTGAAGCTGGGAGCCAGGAGCTTCTTTGTGGTCTCCCACATGGGTGCAGGGGCCCAAGGACCTGGGCCATCTCCCACTGCTCTCCCAGGCCATAAGCAGGGAGCTGGATTGGAAGTGGAGGAGCTGGGACTCAAACCCAGCATCTATATGGGATGCCGGCACTGCAGGTGGCGGCTTAACCCGTTGTGCCACAGCGCCGGCCCCATCCCTCAGGGTTGGTTTTATTGGGGTTCACAGTGAGCTCAGTGTGCAAGTCATAAGCACAACCCCCCGTCATCCTCACAGTGGCCTGGTGAGACAGTGGCAGCAACATCACCTTCACTTCACACGTGAGGGAAGTCTTCCACCTCCCCCAAGAATCTGGAAGGCTTCTTGGAAGAGGCAGCCCTTCGTGCCCCTCTCCCAACATGAAACAACTGCTTCAAAGACCCTCAATGTGCCCCAGGCCCCACAGAGAGGACCGATTGCTAAGTCCTTGGATGCTGCCCAGCGGTGATGGTTACCATGGAGACAGAAGCAGCTAGAGAGCACCGTGGTGTCCAGGAAGACGGAGGGGCAGGGGGCGACTCCGGGAAAGGCTTCTTAGGGAGGGACCCCGCTGGGAGAAGAACACCTGGCTCCTGGCTTCAGATCGGTGCAGCGCCGGCCGTAGCGGCCATTTGGGGAGTGAACCAACGGAAGGAAGACCTTTCTCTCTGTCTCTCTCTCTCTCACTGTCTAACTCTATCTGTCAAATAAAAAAAAAAAAAGTGAGCAGGTTCCCACACAGTGCACACACACGTGCTTCACACGGGAACTCGTTGGCAGGCTGCACCGGTCAGGAAATAATGACAAGAACCAGCGTCCACGCAGCCATCAGCGGCCGCACTGCATTTTCCATGGGTGAACCCGTGAACGCAGAGCCCCCCAAATTCTGCGGGCTGACTGTAACTGGGTTTGTGTTTTTAAAAAAAGATTTTAGGCCGGCGCCGTGGCTCAACAGGCTAATCCTCCGCCTTGCGGCGCCGGCACACCGGGTTCTAGTCCCGGTCGGGGCACCGATTCTGTCCCGGTTGCCCCTCTTCCAGGCCAGCTCTCTGCTGTGGCCCAGGAGTGCAGTGGAGGATGGCCCAGGTGCTTGGGCCCTGCACCCCATGGGGAGACCAGGAAAAGCACCTGGCTCCTGGCTCCTGCCATCGGACGAGCGCAGTGCGCCGGCCGCAGCGCGCCGTCCACGGCGGCCATTGGAGGGTGAACCAACGGCAAAAAGGAAGACCTTTCTCTCTGTCTCTCTCTCTCTCACTGTCCACTCTGCCTGTAAAAAAAAAAAAAAAAAAAAAAAAAAAAAAAAAAAAAGATTTTATTTATTTATTTATTTGAGAGGTAGAGTTACAGACAGTGAGAGGGAGAGACAGAGAGAGGTCTTCCATCCACTGGTTCACTCCCTAAATGGCCACAACAGCCAGAGCTGTGCTGATCCGAAGCCAGGAGCCAGGAGCCTCTTCCAGGTCTCCCACGTGGGTGCAGGGGCCCAAGCACTTGGTCCATCTTCCGCTGCTTTCCCAGGTCACAGCAGAGAGCCGGATCGGAAGTGGATGTCAGTGCTTTGTGCAGAGGTTATGCTCAACCACTGGAGACTTTAAGGCTTCTGTTCTCTGCCACGTGCCCCATGTGGGAATGAAGAGCACATTTGGGGTCCGGCTGTACTCAAGTCCCCCCCAGCTTCCTGCTACCAGCTGCTGGCTCTCTCAGGTGTCCCCTGCACAGGCAGGTCTAACGGGACACTGGGTGACAAATGCATCCCAGGCCAGCATCGTTGAACTGCTTCAGGGACAGGTGTTTGTCCTGTTGGGACAACTGCAACCCACAAGGAGGAGTCTGGGCTCAGCTCCTGGCTCCAGCTTCCCGATGTGCTGGGAGGCAGCAGTGATGGGTCAAACGGCTGGGTTCCTGCCACCACGTGGGAGGCCTGGATGTGAGTTCCCCAGCTCCCAGCGTCTGCCCGGGCTGAGTTCTGCCCAATGCAGGCATTTGGGGAGTGAACCTGCAAATGGGAGCTCTGTCTAGCCGTCTGTCTGTCTCTCACAAAATAAGCATATATAAATAAATAGATATAAAAAGGAACATCCCGTCCCGAAGGTAGCTGTGCTGCAACGTAGTTCAGAGTGCAATGATTTCATAATATTTATTTAAAAGCAGAAACATAATTCGAGGCCCAGCCTGCAGCCCTGGTGTTGGGCGGTGGCCTGTGCCTGTGTCCTGAACCCATCCGGCTAGAAGTGTTCACTTGCGCTGAGAAGCAGGTGTGCGGCTAGGGCTGATGCTCTTGCTCCAAAAACATTGTTCCTCCCTGCAGCTGTCCGGGCAAGACGGCAGCGGACGCCTCTGCTCTGCCTGCCCGCTGTCAGGTGCCGGCCACACCTGCCAAGCCAGAGCCGGGTAGCACCATCCTCTCGGCGCTGTCGTTGCCGCCCTGGCCCACCAGAGGGCGCGCTGTCCCCTGCTAAAGCTCCCTGCCCGCTCTGGGAAGCGGCAGGTACGTAACAGCCACCTAAACCCATTTCTGAATCTGGCGTGGGTGCTCCTGCCCCTCCTCCAGCATCTGCAGCCTCTCTGCTCATCATAGTGTTGCCACGGCAACTGCTGCCTTCCTCTTCTTTCTCCTGTAGCCGATCCTGTTGGTGTATTCGGGAATCCTGCGTCCTGAGTGGCCCCTCTCCCCATCTGTGCCCCCCCCACCCATGGAATCTCTGCCCCCAGCCCCAGGACAAGCCAGGAAACCTGCAGGGTCGGCTGCACAGGACAGCTGGGGAGGAGGCAGGGCTGGGTGAGGCTGTCAGCCTGTGGGTGGCACCTGCCGATCATCAGAGCCCCTGCTGGGCTGCGAGACCCAGGACCCCACCCTGCACCCCCGGCACCTCAGATACAAACGCCAAAGGAGCTGAAACACAGCCAGCATCGCCATGCATTTGAATGGCTGTGTTAAAGGCTGGCATATTCCAATGTAACACGTGAAAACAGCAAGACAAACATCCGCGTCTGGCCAGAGCTCAGCACCACTGGAGTTCCCTTTTGCCTGGGGCTCCCCCGTGGCTTGGCTCAGCCCTGCTGGGTCTTGCCTCCTCCGGCTCGGGCAAGAACCTCTTCTGCATCTTTCCCCCGCCCTCCCCTGGATGCCCTACCTCACCCCCCCACCCCAGCCCTGGCTCCCTGCCTCTGCTGTCCTGCTCTGAAACCAGCTCCAATCTGATTCTTGCTCCCAGCACTCCGAGGCGGCTGCTCCGGCCAAGGTCATCCACTGTCTCCACCTCAGGGCAGCTGGTCTGGCCTCACTGGAACCTCGGGCAGAGAGGAGCTGGCTCCCTTCCCCGAGACTCAGTCCTCTGGGCATCTTGGTCTCTCTTACTCGCCCCTGGCTGCCCCTGCACGTCAGAACCCAGACCTGCTCTCCACCCACCCTCCCTTCCCTGGTGACCCCATGCAGGGGTCATTCCATGGCTCTGATGATGTCATACCTTCACAGGATGCTGGGTCAGTCTGTTTCCTGTTACTGTGACGAAATGTCTGAGGCTGCGTCTCTCTTTCATTTGAACAACAAATGTTACTTATTTGAAAGGGAGAGAATTTTCCTTCCGCTGGTTTGCTCCCCAGATGGCTGCAACAGCTGGGGCTGGGCCAAGTTGTAGCCAGGCGCCTTGAACTCCATCTGGGTCTCCCATGTGAGTGGCAAGGGCCCAACCCCTCGGGTCCTCTCCAGGCACATTAGCAGGAAGCTGGATTGGAAGTGGATCAGCTGGGACTTGAACCAGTGCCCATATGGGACGCTGGTGCTGCAGGCGCTCATTTAACTTGTTACGTTCCCATAACAGATTCTGAGTGATATGCACAAGGTAGGTCCTGGGGTACACCCCTAATTGACCTAACGACCCAGACCTGAGGCTCCAACCCCTTAAAGGTGCCTTGACCTGACCTGACCGAACTCAGCACACACCCAAACCACAGCCCTGGGGGGTGGCCGTCTGTTCCCACCCTCGGGGCAGCCCAGCTGGGAGATAAGCCCAGACCCCAGATGAGATGCTCCCTCTCACTGCCTGGGGCGGGTTGTGGGGGGCGACGAGAGGTGAACCCCAGTGCCTGATGCCTCCTAACACCCTCACCCCTCAGGAGATGCACACACACAGGAGGGGGCTGCCCAGGGGAGTACAATCCACTCATGAGTCCTCCAACGTGGAGATCCCGGCAGGGAGGCACTTGGTGCAGCAGTTAAGGTGCCATGGGGGGCACCTGCCTCCTATATGAGAGATCCTGGGTTCAAGTCCCGGCTCTGCTCCTCATCCCAGCTTCCTGCCAGTGCGCACCCTGGGAGGCAGCAGGTGACTATTGGAGTGTTCGGGCCCCTGCCACACATGTGGGAGGCCTGGATGCAGTTCCTGGCTCCTGGCATCCATCTAGGCCAGCCAGGGCAGCTCTGGGGAGTGACCCAGCGGAGGGAAGACTCTCTGTAGCTCTCCCCGCCCCACCTTCTCAGGTTTCGGCGGTTTCTGAGTCCCATCCTGCCCCACCATGTACGAGAGGCTCTGGGTTCCTTTCTGGCTCTAAGGGCCTCTGAGATGAGAGCTCCACCGCCCTGGGAGAGGGGAGGCACTGTGCGTCCCACGTCCGAGTCGGAACCCCAGCAGCCCAGCACGTGACCTTCCGTGGACGCAGGTGCAGTTCCTAAGGATGAGTGTCTGGAGGAGAGGGCGGACCTTACCCCGCGACGCCTGGGGCCCCTACAAGACGGACGTTTGGAGGTAGAGCCCCAAGGAGAAGAGGAAGGCAGAGACGCCTCTGCCAGCCGAGGAGCACTGGCCAGCCAGGCACCCTGCAGCTGCGGAGATGCCCGGGGCGGGACCAGCCCTGCCGACACCCCCACTTCGGAGAAGACCAGTTTGTGCTCCTTGGGAAAGGGCAGCCATGGAGACCCACGGAAGAGCTCAGCCCCTCTCCAGCACATGTGAAGCCTTGATCTGGGGCCTGGCATTCAAATCTTTGGGGCTCCCCCCACCCCATCCCACCCCCAGCCTCCAGCCACTGCACACCCCTGGCTCCCTGGGAGTCACAGATGGGTGGGGGGTGATGCTCGGGGCATCTCTGACTTACTGGACCAGATCTCAGGCCTGGCTGTTCTCAGATTGGATTTCTGCATGGCCGTGGCCGGCTGGATCCAGTAAAGGGGGGTGGGGGGTGATGAAGCGGAAACAGCTGAGTGTGGGAGCCATGCCCCAGGGGGTTTTAGTTCAAATCCCAAGCACAGGAACAGCCAGGGGGAGGGAGGGGCAGCATCGCTCCTGGGTCCATCTGGTCAACCCCTGTTGCAGAGGGAGGATCTCACTGAAACTCCAACTTCATGGAGGCAGCAGGAGGAAGCCGACCCCCAAGCCCTCAAGGGACTAGCGGCGGGGGGGGGCTTGGTAGAGGGGGCTGGTGGCCCCCTCCCTCTGCACATCTGAGTGCCTGTAGGGCTGGGGCACTGTGGATCCCCACATGTGCGCTGCTGGCTGGGAGGCTGGCTGCTCCCAGGCCTCACAAATGGTGGAGCCCAGGAGATGCAGGAGGCTTGGTGTTCAGGATGGTGAGGCTGGCACGCTCGGGGCCTCTGTGAGCCAAGGCTCAGTGCTGGGTCATCGGGGCTATCAGGGGCCCTGCCCTCCTGGGAGACTCCGGAGAGCGCTGTCATAAAAGAACGAGCGTGCCCTGTGCCACCCCTCCCCCCAGTTCTCTGTCTCTCCCCACCCCCACTTCCCCAGCACCTGCCCGACCAGGATGTCGGCCGCCCACGTGACCCAGCCACGAGGGCTCTCATCAGAGGCAGAACGCTCCAGAGCTGTGAGCTGGACGCACCTCCCGTCCTCATCAAGGTCGCCGCGGCGGGGACTTTGTTCTGACAGGGGACATCGGACTGACGCGAGCTGTCACTGCAGTGCGGACAGTACTGGAAATCCGGGGCCCGGCCATCGGTGGACCGTCGCTCAGTCCTCACCGGACATTAACAGAGAGCCAGACGTGGGGTCCCAGACAGAGACGGCAGGCAGCAGGTGCACCTCACAAGCTGGTGCTGCAGGTGCTCCTGCAGGGATCTGGCAGCCCCCACACCGAGCGCAGACTGCTGGTCTCAGCCGCGCCCCAAGCCTCACCAGCTGAAGCCGAGTGTCTTCAAGGGGGCTGCGGGCAGCTGACCTTGGGCCTTTCTGCTGGCCAGCACCAGCCTGGCAACCCTGGCTCCCCCTGCCACTCCCCTACCTCCCTCCGACAACCAGACACTGGTCCTGCTTTCCCTGGGTCTGCCTCTGGGTGCCAGCCGCTCTTGACCTTGGCAAACCCCAGCTCCCGGGCTTCCACCTTGACGCCGGCTGCCCTCACCCCCTCCTCCCCGGCTCTGCCTCCCGCCCTCGTCTCCCGCCAGGAGGCACTGAGCTAATCAGGCTGATTATCGCCCAAGTTCAGTTCCACTTTCCTTGGCTCCAAGATGCAGTAAATTTCCTCAGCTGCCTGGCTCCCCTGTGAGTCCTGCCTCCATCAGGGAGCCCGGCTGAGGGAGGCGCCGCCGTCCCCGCCCCAGCCCCCACCTGCTGTATCATCACAGCGGAACCAGTGCCCACCCGGGGGCCTGGCGCAGCCGGCAGAGGTCTCACCCCCCCCCCCCGGTGATTCCTCTTGCTCTGCACATTTAGGGGGTGGGCAGGCGCATTGGCCTGGGGTTTTTATTTTGGAGGGGGTCTCAAGAGAGGGCCCTTGAAGTTCTGGTCTCCCCCCATGCTTGTCCCGCCCTTGGGGGCTCTGCTGTTCTCGGCAGGTGACCTGAGTGACCCCGGAGAAGAAGGAGAAAGGCCAGGCTGCTGGTTTTATTCTCAAAGGAGCTCATCTGACCAGACCTTTCATCTTGACCATTGCAGCAAGGGAGGGGCTCAGATGGGAAGAGAGAGATGAGGAGAGGAGTCCTGATTCGATTAAGCCTCGCAGGCACCAATGACAGCGGCTGTGCTGTGTGCATGGCACGGCGAGCCGGCCGGGGGAAGGACGCACAGTGTCATGGAGAGACAGAGGGGTCATATCAGGGAGGGCTTCCTGGAGGAAGTGGAATTGGAGTTATAGGAGGCCCAGGGTCTAGGGAGGAAGAGGAAGCTGCCAGTCAGGCTGCACCTGTGGCAGGGACATGGGATGGAGGGGGAGATGGAGCCAGGCTGGGGCCGAGTCCTGACTCTAGGGATCTTCACACAAGCCCAGCAGTGTGGGTTTTGCTTGGATAAGATGGCGGGGGGGGCGGTGGCAATGCTTTGAGCAAGGGCGCAGGAGCTACCGGTGTGATTGGCAGGAGGGCAGGCCCTCGGGAGAGCACCGTGAGGCCCGCAGGCACCAGGGGCTGGGCCGCAGTGGTGCCCATGCGCAGACCTGCAGGTCCGGCTGTGGGTGGAAGCCAGGGGCAGGAGCGGGTCTGCATGCCAAGGAGGACGCTGTAGCCAGCCAAGGAGCACCGAGGCGCTGTGCCCAAGCTGCTGCGGGCTGTTAGAGCCCCACGGCTCCCCTCCATGCGCCCTGGTATCTGCATCCAACCGTGCATCCGTACCTCTCTCTGTAGCTCTGCCTTTCAAATAAATAAATCTTCCTCTTTGCCTCAGCCGCCCTCGTGTGCAGACTGGGGCGGGGAGCGATGCTGGCCACACGCTTAGCACTCACTCGGCTCCTAGGATGGAGACCCAGAGAGAAGCTGCTTCCCTAAGCTCCACCATGGAGAAAATGGCCAAGGGCTGGATGACAGGGCCCCAGATGGGAAATGGACACCTACCAAGGGTACCCTGGGCCTGTGTGAGGCAGGAGGCAGCCCCGAAAGTGAAGACATGTGGATTCAGCCCAGTTTTAGGGGGCTGAGGACTCTGATGGCCAACAGTGAGAATGAACTAATTGCAGGCTAAGCCTATCTCCTGGGGGGGTCCGAGGAGGCAATGGCAGAGAAGGGCGCCTGCAGATGCTCAGAGCGTCCACGAGGGGGCAGCAGAATCCAGGCTCTGCTCGGGCTAAGCGGTGAGCCTGGTGGCTGGAGGCAGACACCCCCCCTCCCCCAGAACAAGAGGAGCCGGAGCTGCTTGGCCCGGGTTCATCGTACAACATCGTGAGAATGCTAAAAATGACAGCGACGGGAGGGACTTCAGAAACAAGCTAGGCCTTACTGGGCAGAGGGCAAGGCTGAACCCCAGTGGTGGGCGGCACGATGTTTCCCCCACCCCATGTCACCCAGGAGGCACAGGAAGACGCGGGAGGCAGATCTCGTACGTATCATCCTATTTACAATGCTATCATATTTATACACAAACATCAGAACCCGTACAAACGGAAACTTTAAGTAAAACAGTCGTGACCTTAAAAACTTAGAGATAAAGGCTGTGTGTTTAAATACACGTCCTCGAAGCGGGGGCGCCCGGGGCCGGGCGCGCTGTCCCTGGTGCTGACCGCGCAGGCGCGCGGGGGAGCCTCTGCCGGCACCGGCTTCACGAGTCCCGCAGCAGCGGCCCGGGGTGTCCGCGTGCGGGCTGCTGCCTCTGCTTCCTCTTCCCCGGGCCGCGTCCGTCCGTGGGGCGCTCTCGGCGGGGAGGTGTCCCGCCAGGCTTCGCCCCGCTGGGGACTTCTCACTCCCAGACTCCAGGGCTCTCTGCAGAGCCGCCTTCCACTCAGAGGGACGTCATGATCACCTGGGGCCTCTGAATCCGGATCTGGAGAGAGCGAGAGGGACGCGGCTGAGGGCAGGGCATTAAGAAGCTCGGGACCGGGGGCCGGCGGGTTAAGCAGCCACCTGTGACCCGTGTGGGCAGCGGTTCAAGTCCCAGCTGCTCCACTTCCGATCCAGCTCCCTGCTGATGTGCCTGGGAAGGCAGTGGAGGCCGCCCCGGTGCTGGGGCCCCTGACCAAGAATCTTGGCCTCAGTCATAGACTGAAAACCTGAGCAGGTGTCTCGAGGCCGGGGTGGAGAATGTCCAGCCCCAGGGCTGCACCAGAGCTGTGAGATCATCTGGCCTGGCCCTGCCAAGGCAGCCGCAGGTGGGACTCAAAATCCAATAAACCTACAGCGGGCTAATGTTTAAGTGGATAATTTTGTGTGGCTCAGGAATGATGTTATAAATGCCCTTGGCAGAAAAAAATGCTCCCCACCCTTGCACTGAGCACATTAGCTACATCTGTAACATAATAAGAATGTTTCAGCTGACCGTAAGGAAAGCTACAGCCCTAACCTCCTTTATAGGAATTACAGAAGGCTGAGGGGTGAATGACCCCAGGAGGAAATCACCAGAGAAAACCAGACAGCTGGAGCATGGGACATTCCTGCAAACAATCATCCCAGACATGTTAAAAATAAATAAATAAAAAAGCTAAGAGCCAGCTTTAGATTTAAAGACCCAAGGACATGAAAAAAAATAAAAGGCAGAGAATGAAATTCGTTGTGTCCACATCTCATTATTTCTGACTTTTGTGTGTTTTCTAAATGAAAACAGCCGAATTAGCTGGCCATCCAGGGCATAACGTGGAGGAGGAGCCCAGAGCCTGGAGCCTCAGGGCGCTCCACCTGTTCTTCCCAGCCCACCAGTGTAGGCTGGGACAACAGCCTGGACCCACCAACCAAAAACAGGGTCTTGCTTTCCTAAAGCTCCTAGGGTGTAGGAGGGGGACACCTCCTCCAGGCCCCTCTTACCCTTGTTTCAGGATCAATGTTGCGCAGAGCGGGCTCAAAGTTACTGTAGATGGAGTTCACGTAGACAGAGCTGTCTTGCCCTGTGGGAGGAAGCCCGGGGAGGAAGCCCCGGAGGAGCAGCGGTTAGGAAGATGGGCCATCATCTCTCCCGCTCAGCTCACCTGGGGTAGGGGAGGGGGCTGAGGGCATCTGTCCCCACCCCCAGGAAATAGAAAAGCACCGAAAACTTGACAGCATGCCCGACTCGCCTGCCCCCTGCAGCTTCCTAACGTGAGCATTTTAAGGCCATGAATTTCCTTCTGAACGCATGTGTAGCTGCGTCCCGGAAGCTTTGAGACGAAGTACACGCTTTCATTATCACCCGGATCCAAGCTCTTTCTGTCTTCACGTATGAGTTCTTATTTGGTCTATGGGTTATTATTATTATTATTTTGACAGGCAGAGTGGACAGTGAGAGAGAGAGACAGAGGGAAAGGTCTTCCTTTGCTGTTGGTTCACCCTCCAATGGCCGCTGCGGCCGGCGCGCTGTGGCCGGCGCACCGCGCTGATCCGATGTCAGGAGCCAGGTGCTTCTCCTGGTCTCCCATGGGGTGCAGGGCCCAAGCACCTGGGCCATCCTCCACTACACTCCCAGGCCACAGCAGAGAGCTGGCCTGGAAGAGGGGCAACCGGGACAGAATCCGGTGCCCCGACCAGGGCTAGAGCCCGGCAGTAGTCCTCCGGGCCACAGGCGGAGGATTAGCCTATTGAGCCGCGGTGCCGGCTCCCTTATGAGTTCTTATTTGGTCTATGGGTTATGTAGAAGCTTCAAGAAAAATTTTTTTCCCCAAAGACATGGGATTTTTGCCTTTGTCTCCCAGAAATGTTTTTGTTACGGGTTTCTAACCTCCTTGGCATTGCAGTTAGATGATGGAGCCTGATTCAAAGAAAGGTTTGGAAATTCACAGAAACTGCACAATGGCCTTGTGTGTGGCCCATTCTTTCGAGTTTTCCACCTGCTTTTTAATGCACCTGTGTTCCTGAGTCACTGAAGCAGGCATTCGGTGCTACATTGTCTTGTACAAAAGTTGTACATCCCTGATGATTGGCAGCCCACTTAGCCAGTCAATGACTGAGCGATTCGGGAAGCTCCCCCCACACCGGAGGGGTTGTCCGTTTTCCTCCCAGTTTTGTCAGCTCTGGCTTTCATGACGTGGACTCAGGTCTGACAGAATAAGCTGTTTCCCCCAGGGTTCTGATAATTCTTTCTGCCTTAGTGTTTGCCTGCCTGCCATGATCCTCACTACCCAGAGAGCAGCAGGTGCTTAGAGTTTGCTTAGAGTTTGTCCACCTTGTCTTTGGTTCACGAGAAAGCTACGTCATCAGGGAGGCTGGGCCTCCCCAGGTGGTCTCACATACTCCCTGCACCTGTGTTAATACCCCCGCCCACCCACCCAGGGTCCTGCAGGAGCCGGGTGGTGGGCACGGGGGCTCAAATGTGGAGCCAAATATTCCACAGCTGAGACAGTCACCATTTTAAGCCCAAGTCTCCTCCCTCCATGCCTGCTCTGCCTGTGTCCACCCTTTAGGTCATTCCAAGTCCTGGGAGCGCCAATACCTTCATGGAGGTCGAAGGTAACGTTTCGGAAGGTCCCCGGCTCCTGTCCATCAACCTCTTCATGCCATCGGTACAGCTGAGGCTCTATGGACTGTTTCCTGTTGATGAAACCCAGGGAGACCCTCAGTGACCAGGAGCCAGGGAGAAGCCGTGTCCACTGCCCACCCCCAGGGTGAAGCAACCGTGGGCGGGCGGAGGGGCGAGGAGGAGGAAGGGGCCGGGGCCACTCACCTCCGCGCCTTCCTCCTGGAGCGCAGTGTGAACACCAGCAGAGCCGCAATGATGATCAGCAGCAGGCCGCCCGCTGCCCCCAGCAGCCCATACACCAGGCTCTTGGGGGTGGCCCACTGGCAGGTCTCTCCGCTGTACCAGTGAGTGTCTGTAATCAGGCAGCTGACGGGGGACAGGGGACAGTCAGAGGCAGCTGTGGCTGACCCCAGGGAAGAAGGGGAGACAGCCCGGGTGCAGAGCCAGCAAGCCAGCGAGGAGAGACAGGCCCACTCCCCTGACCGTGGGCCCCACCCCCAGCTCGAGGCCCCTGCCGCCTCTAGGAACAGCCCAGAGCCTGTGCCTCCCTGGGGGGGACAAAGACCTCAGGGCCATCCTTCCTCCTCCCCCTGGGCCACTCTCATGCCCAGTCTTCTTCTCCTGCAGGAAATCCACCCCAGACCCCAGCCCAGAACTCATGTCCCCCCCTCAAAGCTCTTCTTCCTCTCAAAGCTGCCCCCTCCCCATCCTGATACTCTCTTTTCTGACCAGTCTGGGAGCCCCTCCTCCAGGAAGCCCTTCTGGGTTGACTCCTCAGGCCTCTCTGCTCAGCCTCCTTCAGCGCAGACAAAACACGGAGCCACCCTGGGCCTACGCAGGTCCTCCCAGCCCCCACCCCGTTCCTCTGTGGCTGGACACAGGAGACACGGAGACCCAGCCCCCTGCCCTCCGTGTCTTGGGCGGAGGTCCCAGAGGTCGGGGTACGGGACACTCACAAGCACCGGGGGCCGGTGGTCTCCAGCCGGCATTTGCCCATGTTGCAGTTCATGGAGATGTTGAAGTCTGACATGCAGGGCGACACGCAGTAGGGCGTCTGGTCCTTGTACTCCACTGTGAAGTAGGGGCTGTACACCGGCCCTGCCTTCTGTCGGCACTCCTCTGCGGGGCACCGGGGCGGTGGCCGTGAACCAGGGCCTGGGGTCCTGCCCGGCCCCTCCCCAGCCTCGCCCCAGACCCGCTCCCCACCCCACACTCCCGCCCCGCGGCGCCACCCACCTTCGGGGTCGTAGTCGACGGTGACATTTTGCACCACGGTGGCCGTCGTGTTGAAACACAGCAAGGCTGGGGAAGAAGACACAGGAAGCCTCCTTAGTGCAAGCCCAAGCGTACCCTCGCGGGACCGGGATGTGAGTGCCCCCGCCCCCTCTACGCAGCCCTGAAGTGCCCTGCGCCTTCTCGGCCTTGCAGTGCCACGCCCACCCCGCCCCCGCCACGCCCCTGCCCTGCCCCGCCACGCCCCCATCGCCTTTTGAAGGCAACTAGCGCAATGGTCCCCACTTCCCCGCCCTGGCCTGCAGCTGGCCCTCAGGGCCGGGCTCCTCCCTCCTCTTCCCTCCCTCCTCGCGGACCCCAGGACCTGGTGCAGCGGGAGTTACCGGGGCAGGAGTTGTTGCTCGTGCTGATCTGCTCGGCCGTCACGATTCTGATGATCTCCTCCACCGTCTCCGTGGCCTGCCCGAACACCTCCTGAAACTGCGGCGTGTAGGTGGTCCTCAGGATGACGTCATGCTCCACCACCACGCTGCCAGGCCTGAGGACGGAGGGGAGACGGCCGTGGGCGGCGTGCCACGCGCCCCTCCCCGCCTGCCCTGCCCGCTGTGGGCTCCGCACGGCTGGGGACCCAGGCAGGGCTGTCCGCGCCACCGGGAAGTTCCCAGCAATGACCACTGTCCTCCTGGGCTCTAGGGGTCGCTGTTGGGATCCCAGTGCCTCCCGCCGCGGAATTCAAAGGGTGAGGCGAGCGCCCCCTCTGGTGGGAATCCGCACACACACAGAGAGAGACACACGGCGCGTCCCCACACGGGGCGGAGGCCACGCGGACGGGCCCTGAGCGCGGCGGGACGCCTCGGGAGAAACGCGCTGGGCCGCCATGTTGGCCTTATTCCGGGCTCCGGAGCTGTGAGGGAAGAACTTTCTCGACCCCTGGGCGGGAGTGTCCATCCGCGCCGGACGGGCGGACGAGTGAGATGTGCGTGGGAATGTTACTCGGCCACAAAGACGAGCGGACTCCTGCACGGGCGGGCACCCTCTCACGGTGCGGAGGTTTAAAGGGAGCCGAGGGGGACTGAGAATAGTGACTGCCTCAGCCTGGGAAGTTGGGGGGTCGGGGCCCCCAACACAGTCAGACGGTGGCCAGGGGTCCCGCCGTGCATTCGGTGCTGCGGGGCTCCGGCCACGAAGAGGCCACGGAACGCCCACGCCCACGCCCGTGTCTCTCAGAAAAACCACCGACAGCAAAGGCTCGTTGGCAGTGGGCAGTGCCCGGGAGAGGGCCCGCAGCCGTGGGCCACCACAGCCGTGTGGCTCTCACGCCCCTCCCCCTCCCTTCCAGCCCCCGGTACTCACGACAGCCTGGTGATGTTGACCCCGTAGTACTCGGGGATTCCAGAATAAATCTGGTCCATCTGAAAGGCAAGGGCCACCGAGTCGTCCCAGAGGCCCCACGTCGGGCCGTGGGGGTCGGGGGTGGGGTGGGGGAAAGAATGGGGTGTCCTGTCTGCAGCAGCTGCCCACATGCACCCCCGGGGCACTGAGCCCATGCAGGGGTCCTTTCCTGGACGGCATCCGGCCCCGGTGCCCCTGGAAGCCTCCCTTAACCTTAACCTTAACCTTAACCTTAACCTTAACCTTAACCTTCCCCTGGAGCTGAGAGGCAGGCACCCGCCTGGCGGGAGAGCGCCCCTGGGCTGCTTCCCTAGCCACTGCTGAGCTGAGCGGCTGCGGGGCCCGATCGCCCGGGCCTACCTGTTTGGTGAAGGTCTCGTTGAACTTCTTGAATTCCTCCGAAGACTGGTTTTGGAGCTGCTCGCTGTACTCCTCGCTGGTCACCGTCACGGACAGCTCCACCAGCGCAGACACCATCTGCGGCGGCTCTGAGGGTGGCAGAGACGGCAGCGCTGCTGATGGAGCTCCCCGCCACCAAGGACGCCCGCACCCGGGGACCCTGTCCTGGGTGGACTTTCAGGAAGGGCCCTGTTTTTCCTCGGACACCTCCCCCCCCAGGCCTTGCCTCCTCGTCCATCCTCCACCGCCAGCAAGGTCAGGCCCAGAAATGCCCATCATAGGCTGACACCGTCGTAAGTTGGAAATGCGACGAGTCTACCTAACCTACCCAGCTCCTCAGCTCAGCCACAGAGCAGTGACCGTGGAGCCGACCGGGAGCTGCGCTCGCTGTGGCCGGCCAGCGTGGCCACTGAGGGCCAAGACTACACTGCACACCCCCCCTTTCCCACCACCGCAAAGTGGAAAAACCTAAAGTGGAACCATCGTACGTCGGGGGCCATCTGTACTCGTTTATGGTAAGTGTATTTGATGGTGAAAAATAACTCCATGTCGCGTTGGTATGTCCTCCCAGGATGTATCTCGCCCTGTTCATCCTGGGGTGTTTGGACTTGCGTTCAGTGTGACCCCAAGGAGGCCGTATTCCTGTAGGGCACTGGGCCAGGGTTGGGGGAGGACTTGGGTCCCACTCACCTAGCTCAAGGCTGTCAACCACATCCTGACATTTCGGCCCATAGAAGGGTAGATGGCACTGGCATTTGATCCCGTCCCAGAAGCCTCCGTTGTAACACAACTGTTCATCCACCAGGAACTGGCATCTGTCTCCTTCATAGCCATTTGGGCAAATGCAGGCACTGTTGTTCCACACCCCTCCGTTCTCGCAGATCACTGGAAGGGACGAGGGCTTGCTCAGGCACGCACACACACCCAGCATCCCACAGCTCGCAGAGTGCTGGCATGGACGCTGTCTGACTGGACCCTGAGGTCAGACGGTGTGTGTGTGTGTGTGTGTGTGTGTGTGTGAGAGAGAGAGAGAGAGAGAGAGAGAGAGAGAGAGAGAGAGGGCTGTCACTGTCATCCCACTTTTACAGACAGAAGACAAGGGGGGGGGTGTGTCCACACAGACGCAGCCTGGGCCAGGTCTTGGAGCCCAACACATGGCAAGAGAGGAGACAGACTGAGTGGCCATGCAGGAGAAAATGAGAGCGGGGAGGCCCGGCTAGGACTGGGCACAGACAGGGTCACTACTCCCTCGGCCCTGCTTCAGGAATTGCTTCCTTTCTACTCCCTGGAACCTGGAGTTTAAGGCCAGAGAACAGACTTGGCTTAAACAGAGGAGGGGGAGTGATTATCGAGATCTCAGATACTGCCAAGCCACCCAGGGTATGGAAAAGCTCTGTGCTCTTGGCTTTTCGTGAAAGTGGCAGACGAGTGTTCAAGCTGTGCTCTGTCTGCACGGGCACAGCAAGTAGGGACAGAGCTATTTCAGAAATGCTCGTGGACGGGCCGCTATTGTGGCTCAGCAGGTAAAAGCTGCCATTTTCAACGCTGGCATCCCATGTGGGCGCCAGTTTGAGGCCCGGCTGCTCCGCTTCTGATCCAGCTTCCGGCTCACGTGCCTGGGAAGGCAGTAGAAGATGGCCCAGACCCTTGGGCCCCTCTACCCACGTGGGAAACCTGGAAGAAGCTCCTGGCTCCTGGCTTTGGACAGGCCCAGCCCCAGCCACTATGGCCATTTGGGGAGTGAACCAGCCAAAGAAAGATCTCTCTTTCTCTCTTGTTCTCTCTCTTTCTCCCCCTCTCTGTAACTCTGCCTTTCAAGTAAATAAATATTTTAAATATATTTTTTAAATTTCATGTAAAAATGCAGTCAAAATATAAGTTAATTTTACCACAAAAATTGAAATCCTAGCATAGGCTTTTAATAATACACATTTTTCATGAACTTTTTGAAGATCCCTCATATGCGTTTTAAGAGTTATTTCTTTATTAGAAGGTCAGAGTTACACAGAGAGCGAAAGAGATACAGAGAGAGAGAGAGGTCTTCCATCTACTGGTTCACTCCCCAGTTGCTGCAATGGCCAGAGTGCGCCAATCCAAAGCCAGAAGCCTCCTCTGGGACTCCCACATGGGTGCAGGGGTCCAAGGACTTGGGCCATCCTCTGCTGCTATCCCAGGGCACAGCAGAGAGCTGGATTGGAAGAGGAGCAGCTAGGACTTGAACCAGCACACATATGGGATGCCGGCACTGCAGGCGCCGGCTTCACCTGCCACGCCACAAAGCCAGTCCCGTATACGTGGGTTTTGATTTTATTTTACACTAAAATAAACTTATCTTTAAGGTACATTTCAATGAACTTTTAAAAAAAGACATTTATTAAAGGCAGAGTGACAGAAGAGAGAGGGAGAGACACAGAAATCTTGCATCTGGTTCACAGCAGGGCCTGGGCCGGAGCCAGGAGCCAGGAGCCAAGAACTCACATCTGGGTCCTTCACGTGGATGACAGGGGCCCAAGCACTTGGCCACCTCCCACAGCTTGGAACAAGGGGCCCAGAACTCCCACCTGAAGGTGCTCAGGCCCTTGTCTGAGAGCCAGAGAGCCCAGCGAGACCCACTGGTGGGAAAGCCAGGGACAGAGCCCCCTGGCGGGGGACGTGGGGCCCAGCAGCAGGAGCTGGCACCAAGCCTGAGAGACGGTAGGAGCAGAATCTCGACAACTGCCCTTCACCTGCACTGACTCACTGCGTGGGCAGCGCCCTGGGCAGACACAGGGCCGCCAGCTGCGAGCATAGCTACAGGTCATCTCTGTCCATGTGTGTGCTCAGGTCTCTTAACTGGAATACCTTTGCAAATGCCGGCTCCCCTTGTCAATCTGGGGCTGCTGCTCGGAGGAGTCACAGCATATTTATGCTGTGTGCGTGTGTGAGCTGAGCTCCCGTAGCAGCACGTCCCAAAGTAACAGCAGCTGCAGAGGGAGGCAGGTCTCACCTCCACCCAGAGGAAGAGAGCTAGGCCACAGCAGGGAGGCAGGTACAGGGCACAAAGGCCCCAGGTAGCCAGAGGGCACCGAGGCAGACAGCAGCCAGGACAGAGGCATTTGCATCAGTGCTGGATGCTCAAGGGCTAGCCTGGAACCATCAAAGTAAAAGTGGCACAAGAGGGCTCACAAAGGTAGACGTGAAGACTATGGCAACACTCTCCTACCCCCAAAACCACCAGCAGGGTTGCACTTAAGTGGGAACAGAATCAGTGGAAACCCGAGTGCAGCACTGTCGAAACGCAATGAAAGATGTGCACTTCACGCCAGGATGGAAACCGCAGAGCAGGACGGACGGGGGGGGGGGGGGGGGGCAGACACTGCCCGCACTGAGGACAGCAGACAAGCGGGCAAAGACGGGCCACACTTGCGCCAAGAGAGGAATTTGTAGCAAGGACATCAAGACAAGGGACCTAGAAGGAGGTTGAGTGACAGGACAAGGGGAGCTGTAGGTGATGGGAAATGAAAGAAAAGGGAAAACAGCAAGAAGAGTCACAGAGGCTACAGAACAAGGTGGTGATGGGAAAGAAATGTTAACAATGCAAGGAGAATGCAGGAAAGAGCTTACCTGTTGTAGCAGAAGTGGCAGTGGAGGTGAGCGAAGTGCTGGAGAGGGACACTGAAGGGGAGAAGGAGGAGATGGTGCTGCTGGGGGCCAGAGTGGTCGGGGCAGTGGTGCCTTGCGTGGGCGTGGTGGTGCCAGGGGTGCTGGGCTGCCCAGTGGAGGTCGGCACGGCCGTGTCAGCGGTGGAAACGGTCATGGAGGTGGTGGTGGGCGGCAGGGTGGTCGAGGGAGTGGCCTCGGGGGTGTGCGTGGTGGGGAGAGGGGTGGTGGTGGTGGTGGTGGTGGGCGCCCCGGTGGGAGTTGACGCTGTGGTTTGAGCGGTAGAGTGGGTCGCCGCGGTGGTGCTGCTGGGGGCCAGAGTGGTCGAGGGCGTGGTGGGTGCCGTGGGTGCCGGGGTGGCCGTGGTGGTGCCTTTGGGAGTCGCAGTGGTCCCTGGGGTTTGGCTGGTGGTGGGTTCCGCAGTGGGAGTGGACGCTGTGGGCCCAGCCGTGGAAGGGGCCGCGGAGCTGGTGCTCGGTGGCAGAGAGGTCGAGGGAGTGGTCCCCAGGGTGGACACGGTGGTGGCGGGAGCGGAGACCTCCGTGGTGGGAGAGGACGCTGTGGTGGGAGCCGTGGAATGGGTCGTGGTCGTCGGTGCGGTGCTGGGGGCCAGAGTGGTCGGGGCAGTGGTGCCTTGCGTGGGCGTGGTGGTGCCAGGGGTGCTGGGCTGCCCAGTGGAGGTCGGCACGGCCGTGTCAGCGGTGGAAACGGTCATGGAGGTGGTGGTGGGCGGCAGGGTGGTCGAGGGAGTGGCCTCGGGGGTGTGCGTGGTGGGGAGAGGGGTGGTGGTGGTGGTGGTGGTGGGCGCCCCGGTGGGAGTTGACGCTGTGGTTTGAGCGGTAGAGTGGGTCGCCGCGGTGGTGCTGCTGGGGGCCAGAGTGGTCGAGGGCGTGGTGGGTGCCGTGGGTGCCGGGGTGGCCGTGGTGGTGCCTTCGGGAGTCGCAGTGGTCCCTGGGGTTTGGCTGGTGGTGGGTTCCGCAGTGGGAGTGGACGCTGTGGGCCCAGCCGTGGAAGGGGCCGCAGAGCTGGTGCTCGGTGGCAGAGTGGTCGAGGGAGTGGTCCCCAGGGTGGACACGGTGGTGGCGGGAGCGGAGACCTCCGTGGTGGGAGAGGACGCTGTGGTGGGAGCCGTGGAATGGGTCGTGGTCGTCGGTGCGGTGCTGGGGGCCAGAGTGGTCGGGGCAGTGGTGCCTTGCGTGGGCGTGGTGGTGCCAGGGGTGCTGGGCTGCCCAGTGGAGGTCGGCACAGCCGTGTCAGCGGTGGAAACGGTCACGGAGGTGGTGGTGGGTGGCAGGGTGGTCAAGGGAGTGGCCTCGGGGGTGTGCGTGGTGGGGAGAGGGGTGGTGGTGGTGGTGGTGGTGGGCGCCCCGGTGGGAGTTGACGCTGTGGTTTGAGCGGTAGAGTGGGTCGCCGCGGTGGTGCTGCTGGGGGCCAGTGTGGTCGAGGGAGTGGTGGGTGCCGTGGGTGCCGGGGTGGCCGTGGTGGTGCCTTCGGGAGTCGCAGTGGTCCCTGGGGTTTGGCTGGTGGTGGGTTCCGCAGTGGGAGTGGACGCTGTGGGCCCAGCCGTGGAAGGGGCCGCAGAGCTGGTGCTCGGTGGCAGAGTGGTCGAGGGAGTGGTCCCCAGGGTGGACACGGTGGTGGCGGGAGCGGAGTCCTCCGTGGTGGGAGAGGACGCTGTGGTGGGAGCCGTGGAATGGGTCGTGGTCGTCGGTGCGGTGCTGGGGGCCAGAGTGGTCGGGGCAGTGGTGCCTTGCGTGGGCGTGGTGGTGCCAGGGGTGCTGGGCTGCCCAGTGGAGGTCGGCACGGCCGTGTCAGCGGTGGAAACGGTCACGGAGGTGGTGGTGGGTGGCAGGGTGGTCGAGGGAGTGGCCTCGGGGGTGTGCGTGGTGGGGAGAGGGGTGGTGGTGGTGGTGGTGGTGGGCGCCCCGGTGGGAGTCGACGCTGTGGTTTGAGCGGTAGAGTGGGTCACCGCGGTGGTGCTGCTGGGGGCCAGAGTGGTCGAGGGCGTGGTGGGTGCCGTGGGTGCCGGGGTGGCCGTGGTGGTGCCTTCGGGAGTCGCAGTGGTCCCTGGGGTTTGGCTGGTGGTGGGTTCCGCAGTGGGAGTGGACGCTGTGGGCCCAGCCGTGGAAGGGGCCGCAGAGCTGGTGCTCGGTGGCAGAGAGGTCGAGGGAGTGGTCCCCAGGGTGGACACGGTGGTGGCGGGAGCGGAGACCTCCGTGGTGGGAGAGGACGCTGTGGTGGGAGCCGTGGAATGGGTCGTGGTCGTCGGTGCGGTGCTGGGGGCCAGAGTGGTCGGGGCAGTGGTGCCTTGCGTGGGCGTGGTGGTGCCAGGGGTGCTGGGCTGCCCAGTGGAGGTCGGCACAGCCGTGTCAGCGGTGGAAACGGTCACGGAGGTGGTGGTGGGTGGCAGGGTGGTCAAGGGAGTGGCCTCGGGGGTGTGCGTGGTGGGGAGAGGGGTGGTGGTGGTGGTGGTGGTGGGCGCCCCGGTGGGAGTTGACGCTGTGGTTTGAGTGGTAGAGTGGGTCGCCGCGGTGGTGCTGCTGGGGGCCAGTGTGGTCGAGGGAGTGGTGGGTGCCGTGGGTGCCGGGGTGGCCGTGGTGGTGCCTTCGGGAGTCGCAGTGGTCCCTGGGGTTTGGCTGGTGGTGGGTTCCGCAGTGGGAGTGGACGCTGTGGGCCCAGCCGTGGAAGGGGCCGCAGAGCTGGTGCTCGGTGGCAGAGTGGTCGAGGGAGTGGTCCCCAGGGTGGACACGGTGGTGGCGGGAGCGGAGTCCTCCGTGGTGGGAGAGGACGCTGTGGTGGGAGCCGTGGAATGGGTCGTGGTCGTTGGTGCGGTGCTGGGGGCCAGAGTGGTCGGGGCAGTGGTGCCTTGCGTGGGCGTGGTGGTGCCAGGGGTGCTGGGCTGCCCAGTGGAGGTCGGCACGGCCGTGTCAGCAGTGGAAACGGTCACGGAGGTGGTGGTGGGTGGCAGGGTGGTCGAGGGAGTGGCCTCGGGGGTGTGCGTGGTGGGGAGAGGGGTGGTGGTGGTGGTGGTGGTGGGCGCCCCGGTGGGAGTCGACGCTGTGGTTTGAGCGGTAGAGTGGGTCACCGCGGTGGTGCTGCTGGGGGCCAGAGTGGTCGAGGGCGTGGTGGGTGCCGTGGGTGCCGGGGTGGCCGTGGTGGTGCCTTCGGGAGTCGCAGTGGTCCCTGGGGTTTGGCTGGTGGTGGGTTCCGCAGTGGGAGTGGACGCTGTGGGCCCAGCCGTGGAAGGGGCCGCAGAGCTGGTGCTCGGTGGCAGAGAGGTCGAGGGAGTGGTCCCCAGGGTGGACACGGTGGTGGCGGGAGCGGAGACCTCCGTGGTGGGAGAGGACGCTGTGGTGGGAGCCGTGGAATGGGTCGTGGTCGTCGGTGCGGTGCTGGGGGCCAGAGTGGTCGGGGCAGTGGTGCCTTGCGTGGGCGTGGTGGTGCCAGGGGTGCTGGGCTGCCCAGTGGAGGTCGGCACGGCCGTGTCAGCGGTGGAAACGGTCACGGAGGTGGTGGTGGGTGGCAGGGTAGTCGAGGGAGTGGCCTCGGGGGTGTGCGTGGTGGGGAGAGGGGTGGTGGTGGTGGTGGTGGTGGGCGCCCCGGTGGGAGTTGACGCTGTGGTTTGAGAGGTAGAGTGGGTCGCCGCGGTGGTGCTGCTGGGGGCCAGTGTGGTCGAGGGAGTGGTGGGTGCCGTGGGTGCCAGGGTGGCCGTGGTGGAGCCTCCGGGAGTCGGAGAGGTGGCCAGGGCCTGGCTCGTGGCGGCTTCCGCGGTGGGCGTGGACGCTGTGGGCCCAGCCGTGGAAGGGGCCGCAGAGCTGGCGGTCGGTGGCCGAGTGGTTGAAAGAGTGGTCCCGGGGGTGGACACGGTGGTGGCGGGAGTGGAGGCCTCCGGGGTGGGAGAGGGCGCTGTGGTTGGAGCTGTGGAGCGGGCCGTCGTGGGTGCGGTGCTGGGGGCCAGCGTGGTGGAGGGAGCGGTGCCTGGCGTGGGCGTGGTGGTGCCAGGGGTACTGAGCCCAGCCGTGGAGGTGGGCCCGGCGGTGTCAGCGGTCGGCGTGGCCACGGAGGTGGTGCTGGGTGGCAGGGTGGTCGAGGGAGTGGCGTCCTGGGTGGGCGTGGTGGCGGGAGGGGTGGTGGCTGCCCCGGTTGGAGTGGACGCGGCCGTTTGAGCGGTGGAGGGGGTCAGGGAGGTGGCGCTGCTGGGTGGCAGAGTGGTCGAGGGAGTGGCCGGTTCCGTGGGTGTCGGGGTGGCCGTGGTGGTGCCTCCGGGAGTCGGAGAGGTGGCCAGGGCCTGGCTCGTGGCGGCTTCCGCGGTGGGCGTGGACGCTGTGGGCCCAGCCGTGGAAGGGGCCGCAGAGCTGGCGGTCGGTGGCCGAGTGGTTGAGAGAGTGGTCCCGGGGGTGGACACGGTGGTGGCGGGAGTGGAGGCCTCCGGGGTGGGAGAGGGCGCTGTGGTTGGAGCTGTGGAGCGGGCCGTCGTGGGTGCGGTGCTGGGGGCCAGCGTGGTGGAGGGAGCGGTGCCTGGCGTGGGCGTGGTGGTGCCAGGGGTGCTGAGCCCAGCCGTGGAGGTGGGCCCGGCGGTGTCAGCGGTCGGCGTGGCCACGGAGGTGGTGCTGGGTGGCAGGGTGGTCGAGGGAGTGGCGTCCTGGGTGGGCGTGGTGGCGGGAGGGGTGGTGGCTGCCCCAGTTGGAGTGGACGCGGCCGTTTGAGCGGTGGAGGGGGTCAGGGAGGTGGCGCTGCTGGGTGGCAGAGTGGTCGAGGGAGTGGCCGGTTCCGTGGGTGTCGGGGTGGCCGTGGTGGTGCCTCCGGGAGTCGGAGAGGTGGCCAGGGCCTGGCTCGTGGCGGCTTCCGCGGTGGGCGTGGACGCTGTGGGCCCAGCCGTGGAAGGGGCCGCAGAGCTGGCGGTCGGTGGCCGAGTGGTTGAGAGAGTGGTCCCGGGGGTGGACACGGTGGTGGCGGGAGTGGAGGCCTCCGGGGTGGGAGAGGGCGCTGTGGTTGGAGCTGTGGAGCGGGCCGTCGTGGGTGCGGTGCTGGGGGCCAGCGTGGTGGAGGGAGCGGTGCCTGGCGTGGGCGTGGTGGTGCCAGGGGTGCTGAGCCCAGCCGTGGAGGTGGGCCCGGTGGTGTCAGCGGTCGGCGTGGCCACGGAGGTGGTGCTGGGTGGCAGGGTGGTCGAGGGAGTGGCATCCTGGGTGGGCGTGGTGGTGGGAGGGGTGGTGGCTGCCCCGGTTGGAGTGGACGCGGCCGTTTGAGCGGTGGAGGGGGTCAGGGAGGTGGCGCTGCTGGGTGGCAGAGTGGTCGAGGGAGTGGCCGGTTCCGTGGGTGTCGGGGTGGCCGTGGTGGTGCCTCCGGGAGTCGGAGAGGTGGCCAGGGCCTGGCTCGTGGCGGCTTCCGCGGTGGGCGTGGACGCTGTGGGCCCAGCCGTGGAAGGGGCCGCAGAGCTGGCGGTCGGTGGCCGAGTGGTTGAGAGAGTGGTCCCGGGGGTGGACACGGTGGTGGCGGGAGTGGAGGCCTCCGGGGTGGGAGAGGGCGCTGTGGTTGGAGCTGTGGAGCGGGCCGTCGTGGGTGCGGTGCTGGGGGCCAGCGTGGTGGAGGGAGCGGTGCCTGGCGTGGGCGTGGTGGTGCCAGGGGTGCTGAGCCCAGCCGTGGAGGTGGGCCCGGCGGTGTCAGCGGTCGGCGTGGCCACGGAGGTGGTGCTGGGTGGCAGGGTGGTCGAGGGAGCGGCGTCCTGGGTGGGCGTGGTGGCGGGAGGGGTGGTGGCTGCCCCGGTTGGAGTGGACGCGGCCGTTTGAGCGGTGGAGGGGGTCAGGGAGGTGGCGCTGCTGGGTGGCAGAGTGGTCGAGGGAGTGGCCGGCTCCGTGGGTGTCGGGGTGGCCGTGGTGGTGCCTCCGGGAGTCGGAGAGGTGGCCAGGGCCTGGCTCGTGGCGGCTTCCGCGGTGGGCGTGGACGCTGTGGGCCCAGCCGTGGAAGGGGCCGCAGAGCTGGCGGTCGGTGGCCGAGTGGTTGAGAGAGTGGTCCCGGGGGTGGACACGGTGGTGGCGGGGGTGGAGGCCTCCGGGGTGGGAGAGGGCGCTGTGGTTGGAGCTGTGGAGCGGGCCGTCGTGGGTGCGGTGCTGGGGGCCAGCGTGGTGGAGGGAGCGGTGCCTGGCGTGGGCGTGGTGGTGCCAGGGGTGCTGAGCCCAGCCGTGGAGGTGGGCCCGGCGGTGTCAGCGGTCGGCGTGGCCACGGAGGTGGTGCTGGGTGGCAGGGTGGTCGAGGGAGCGGCGTCCTGGGTGGGCGTGGTGGCGGGAGGGGTGGTGGCTGCCCCGGTTGGAGTGGACGCGGCCGTTTGAGCGGTGGAGGGGGTCAGGGAGGTGGCGCTGCTGGGTGGCAGAGTGGTCGAGGGAGTGGCCGGTTCCGTGGGTGTCGGGGTGGCCGTGGTGGTGCCTCCGGGAGTCGGAGAGGTGGCCAGGGCCTGGCTCGTGGCGGCTTCCGCGGTGGGCGTGGACACTGTGGGCCCAGCCGTGGAAGGGGCCGCAGAGCTGGCGGTCGGTGGCCGAGTGGTTGAGAGAGTGGTCCCGGGGGTGGACACGGTGGTGGCGGGGGTGGAGGCCTCCGGGGTGGGAGAGGGCGCTGTGGTTGGAGCTGTGGAGCGGGCCGTCGTGGGTGCGGTGCTGGGGGCCAGCGTGGTGGAGGGAGCGGTGCCTGGCGTGGGCGTAGTGGTGCCAGGGGTGCTGAGCCCAGCCGTGGTGGTGGGCCCGGCGGTGTCAGAGGTCGGCGTGGCCACGGAGGTGGTGCTGGGTGGCAGGGTGGTCGAGGGAGCGGCGTCCTGGGTGGGCGTGGTGGCGGGAGGGGTGGTGGCTGCCCCGGTTGGAGTGGACGCGGCCGTTTGAGCGGTGGAGGGGGTCAGGGAGGTGGCGCTGCTGGGTGGCAGAGTGGTCGAGGGAGTGGCCGGTTCCGTGGGTGTCGGGGTGGCCGTGGTGGTGCCTCCGGGAGTCGGAGAGGTGGCCAGGGCCTGGCTCGTGGCGGCTTCCGCGGTGGGCGTGGACGCTGTGGGCCCAGCCGTGGAAGGGGCCGCAGAGCTGGCGGTCGGTGGCCGAGTGGTTGAGAGAGTGGTCCCGGGGGTGGACACGGTGGTGGCGGGAGTGGAGGCCTCCGGGGTGGGAGAGGGCGCTGTGGTTGGAGCTGTGGAGCGGGCCGTCGTGGGTGCGGTGCTGGGGGCCAGCGTGGTGGAGGGAGCGGTGCCTGGCGTGGGCGTGGTGGTGCCAGGGGTGCTGAGCCCAGCCGTGGAGGTGGGCCCGGTGGTGTCAGCGGTCGGCGTGGCCACGGAGGTGGTGCTGGGTGGCAGGGTGGTCGAGGGAGTGGCGTCCTGGGTGGGCGTGGTGGTGCGAGGGGTGGTGGCTGCCCCGGTTGGAGTGGACGCGGCCGTTTGAGCGGTGGAGGGGGTCAGGGAGGTGGCGCTGCTGGGTGGCAGAGTGGTCGAGGGAGTGGCCGGTTCCGTGGGTGTCGGGGTGGCCGTGGTGGTGCCTCCGGGAGTCGGAGAGGTGGCCAGGGCCTGGCTCGTGGCGGCTTCCGCGGTGGGCGTGGACGCTGTGGGCCCAGCCGTGGAAGGGGCCGCAGAGCTGGCGGTCGGTGGCCGAGTGGTTGAGAGAGTGGTCCCGGGGGTGGACACGGTGGTGGCGGGAGTGGAGGCCTCCGGGGTGGGAGAGGGCGCTGTGGTTGGAGCTGTGGAGCGGGCCGTCGTGGGTGCGGTGCTGGGGGCCAGCGTGGTGGAGGGAGCGGTGCCTGGCGTGGGCGTGGTGGTGCCAGGGGTGCTGAGCCCAGCCGTGGAGGTGGGCCCGGCGGTGTCAGCGGTCGGCGTGGCCACGGAGGTGGTGCTGGGTGGCAGGGTGGTCGAGGGAGCGGCGTCCTGGGTGGGCGTGGTGGCGGGAGGGGTGGTGGCTGCCCCGGTTGGAGTGGACGCGGCCGTTTGAGCGGTGGAGGGGGTCAGGGAGGTGGCGCTGCTGGGTGGCAGAGTGGTCGAGGGAGTGGCCGGTTCCGTGGGTGTCGGGGTGGCCGTGGTGGTGCCTCCGGGAGTCGGAGAGGTGGCCAGGGCCTGGCTCGTGGCGGCTTCCGCGGTGGGCGTGGACACTGTGGGCCCAGCCGTGGAAGGGGCCGCAGAGCTGGCGGTCGGTGGCCGAGTGGTTGAGAGAGTGGTCCCGGGGGTGGACACGGTGGTGGCGGGGGTGGAGGCCTCCGGGGTGGGAGAGGGCGCTGTGGTTGGAGCTGTGGAGCGGGCCGTCGTGGGTGCGGTGCTGGGGGCCAGCGTGGTGGAGGGAGCGGTGCCTGGCGTGGGCGTGGTGGTGCCAGGGGTGCTGAGCCCAGCCGTGGTGGTGGGCCCGGCGGTGTCAGAGGTCGGCGTGGCCACGGAGGTGGTGCTGGGTGGCAGGGTGGTCGAGGGAGCGGCGTCCTGGGTGGGCGTGGTGGCGGGAGGGGTGGTGGCTGCCCCGGTTGGAGTGGACGCGGCCGTTTGAGCGGTGGAGGGGGTCAGGGAGGTGGCGCTGCTGGGTGGCAGAGTGGTCGAGGGAGTGGCCGGTTCCGTGGGTGTCGGGGTGGCCGTGGTGGTGCCTCCGGGAGTCGGAGAGGTGGCCAGGGCCTGGCTCGTGGCGGCTTCCGCGGTGGGCGTGGACGCTGTGGGCCCAGCCGTGGAAGGGGCCGCAGAGCTGGCGGTCGGTGGCCGAGTGGTTGAGAGAGTGGTCCCGGGGGTGGACACGGTGGTGGCGGGAGTGGAGGCCTCCGGGGTGGGAGAGGGCGCTGTGGTTGGAGCTGTGGAGCGGGCCGTCGTGGGTGCGGTGCTGGGGGCCAGCGTGGTGGAGGGAGCGGTGCCTAGCGTGGGCGTGGTGGTGCCAGGGGTGCTGAGCCCAGCCGTGGAGGTGGGCCCGGCGGTGTCAGCGGTCGGCGTGGCCACGGAGGTGGTGCTGGGTGGCAGGGTGGTCGAGGGAGCGGCGTCCTGGGTGGGCGTGGTGGCGGGAGGGGTGGTGGCTGCCCCGGTTGGAGTGGACGCGGCCGTTTGAGCGGTGGAGGGGGTCAGGGAGGTGGCGCTGCTGGGTGGCAGAGTGGTCGAGGGAGTGGCCGGTTCCGTGGGTGTCGGGGTGGCCGTGGTGGTGCCTCCGGGAGTCGGAGAGGTGGCCAGGGCCTGGCTCGTGGCGGCTTCCGCGGTGGGCGTGGACGCTGTGGGCCCAGCCGTGGAAGGGGCCGCAGAGCTGGCGGTCGGTGGCCGAGTGGTTGAGAGAGTGGTCCCGGGGGTGGACACGGTGGTGGCGGGAGTGGAGGCCTCCGGGGTGGGAGAGGGCGCTGTGGTTGGAGCTGTGGAGCGGGCCGTCGTGGGTGCGGTGCTGGGGGCCAGCGTGGTGGAGGGAGCGGTGCCTGGCGTGGGCGTGGTGGTGCCAGGGGTGCTGAGCCCAGCCGTGGAGGTGGGCCCGGCGGTGTCAGCGGTCGGCGTGGCCACGGAGGTGGTGCTGGGTGGCAGGGTGGTCGAGGGAGTGGCGTCCTGGGTGGGCGTGGTGGCGGGAGGGGTGGTGGCTGCCCCGGTTGGAGTGGACGCGGCCGTTTGAGCGGTGGAGGGGGTCAGGGAGGTGGCGCTGCTGGGTGGCAGAGTGGTCGAGGGAGTGGCCGGTTCCGTGGGTGTCGGGGTGGCCGTGGTGGTGCCTCCGGGAGTCGGAGAGGTGGCCAGGGCCTGGCTCGTGGCGGCTTCCGCGGTGGGCGTGGACGCTGTGGGCCCAGCCGTGGAAGGGGCCGCAGAGCTGGCGGTCGGTGGCCGAGTGGTTGAGAGAGTGGTCCCGGGGGTGGACACGGTGGTGGCGGGAGTGGAGGCCTCCGGGGTGGGAGAGGGCGCTGTGGTTGGAGCTGTGGAGCGGGCCGTCGTGGGTGCGGTGCTGGGGGCCAGCGTGGTGGAGGGAGCGGTGCCTGGCGTGGGCGTGGTGGTGCCAGGGGTGCTGAGCCCAGCCGTGGAGGTGGGCCCGGTGGTGTCAGCGGTCGGCGTGGCCACGGAGGTGGTGCTGGGTGGCAGGGTGGTCGAGGGAGTGGCCGGTTCCGTGGGTGTCGGGGTGGCCGTGGTGGTGCCTCCGGGAGTCGGAGAGGTGGCCAGGGCCTGGCTCGTGGCGGCTTCCGCGGTGGGCGTGGACGCTGTGGGCCCAGCCGTGGAAGGGGCCGCAGAGCTGGCGGTCGGTGGCCGAGTGGTTGAGAGAGTGGTCCCGGGGGTGGACACGGTGGTGGCGGGAGTGGAGGCCTCCGGGGTGGGAGAGGGCGCTGTGGTTGGAGCTGTGGAGCGGGCCGTCGTGGGTGCGGTGCTGGGGGCCAGCGTGGTGGAGGGAGCGGTGCCTGGCGTGGGCGTGGTGGTGCCAGGGGTGCTGAGCCCAGCCGTGGAGGTGGGCCCGGCGGTGTCAGCGGTCGGCGTGGCCACGGAGGTGGTGCTGGGTGGCAGGGTGGTCGAGGGAGCGGCGTCCTGGGTGGGCGTGGTGGCGGGAGGGGTGGTGGCTGCCCCGGTTGGAGTGGACGCGGCCGTTTGAGCGGTGGAGGGGGTCAGGGAGGTGGCGCTGCTGGGTGGCAGAGTGGTCGAGGGAGTGGCCGGTTCCGTGGGTGTCGGGGTGGCCGTGGTGGTGCCTCCGGGAGTCGGAGAGGTGGCCAGGGCCTGGCTCGTGGCGGCTTCCGCGGTGGGCGTGGACACTGTGGGCCCAGCCGTGGAAGGGGCCGCAGAGCTGGCGGTCGGTGGCCGAGTGGTTGAGAGAGTGGTCCCGGGGGTGGACACGGTGGTGGCGGGGGTGGAGGCCTCCGGGGTTGGAGAGGGCGCTGTGGTTGGAGCTGTGGAGCGGGCCGTCGTGGGTGCGGTGCTGGGGGCCAGCGTGGTGGAGGGAGCGGTGCCTGGCGTGGGCGTGGTGGTGCCAGGGGTGCTGAGCCCAGCCGTGGAGGTGGGCCCGGCGGTGTCAGCGGTCGGCGTGGCCACGGAGGTGGTGCTGGGTGGCAGGGTGGTCGAGGGAGTGGCGTCCTGGGTGGGCGTGGTGGCGGGAGGGGTGGTGGCTGCCCCGGTTGGAGTGGACGCGGCCGTTTGAGCGGTGGAGGGGGTCAGGGAGGTGGCGCTGCTGGGTGGCAGAGTGGTCGAGGGAGTGGCCGGTTCCGTGGGTGTCGGGGTGGCCGTGGTGGTGCCTCCGGGAGTCGGAGAGGTGGCCAGGGCCTGGCTCGTGGCGGCTTCCGCGGTGGGCGTGGACGCTGTGGGCCCAGCCGTGGAAGGGGCCGCAGAGCTGGCGGTCGGTGGCCGAGTGGTTGAGAGAGTGGTCCCGGGGGTGGACACGGTGGTGGCGGGGGTGGAGGCCTCCGGGGTGGGAGAGGGCGCTGTGGTTGGAGCTGTGGAGCGGGCCGTCGTGGGTGCGGTGCTGGGGGCCAGCGTGGTGGAGGGAGCGGTGCCTGGCGTGGGCGTGGTGGTGCCAGGGGTGCTGAGCCCAGCCGTGGAGGTGGGCCCGGCGGTGTCAGCGGTCGGCGTGGCCACGGAGGTGGTGCTGGGTGGCAGGGTGGTCGAGGGAGTGGCGTCCTGGGTGGGCGTGGTGGCGGGAGGGGTGGTGGCTGCCCCGGTTGGAGTGGACGCGGCCGTTTGAGCGGTGGAGGGGGTCAGGGAGGTGGCGCTGCTGGGTGGCAGAGTGGTCGAGGGAGTGGCCGGTTCCGTGGGTGTCGGGGTGGCCGTGGTGGTGCCTCCGGGAGTCGGAGAGGTGGCCAGGGCCTGGCTCGTGGCGGCTTCCGCGGTGGGCGTGGACGCTGTGGGCCCAGCCGTGGAAGGGGCCGCAGAGCTGGCGGTCGGTGGCCGAGTGGTTGAGAGAGTGGTCCCGGGGGTGGACACGGTGGTGGCGGGGGTGGAGGCCTCCGGGGTGGGAGAGGGCGCTGTGGTTGGAACTGTGGAGCGGGCCGTCGTGGGTGCGGTGCTGGGGGCCAGCGTGGTGGAGGGAGCGGTGCCTGGCGTGGGCGTGGTGGTGCCAGGGGTGCTGAGCCCAGCCGTGGAGGTGGGCCCGGCGGTGTCAGCGGTCGGCGTGGCCACGGAGGTGGTGCTGGGTGGCAGGGTGGTCGAGGGAGTGGCGTCCTGGGTGGGCGTGGTGGCGGGAGGGGTGGTGGCTGCCCCGGTTGGAGTGGACGCGGCCGTTTGAGCGGTGGAGGGGGTCAGGGAGGTGGCGCTGCTGGGTGGCAGAGTGGTCGAGGGAGTGGCCGGTTCCGAGGGTGTCGGGGTGGCCGTGGTGGTGCCTCCGGGAGTCGGAGAGGTGGCCAGGGCCTGGCTCGTGGCGGCTTCCGCGGTGGGCGTGGACGCTGTGGGCCCAGCCGTGGAAGGGGCCGCAGAGCTGGCGGTCGGTGGCCGAGTGGTTGAGAGAGTGGTCCCGGGGGTGGACACGGTGGTGGCGGGGGTGGAGGCCTCCGGGGTGGGAGAGGGCGCTGTGGTTGGAGCTGTGGAGCGGGCCGTCGTGGGTGCGGTGCTGGGGGCCAGCGTGGTGGAGGGAGCGGTGCCTGGCGTGGGCGTGGTGGTGCCAGGGGTGCTGAGCCCAGCCGTGGAGGTGGGCCCGGCGGTGTCAGCGGTCGGCGTGGCCACGGAGGTGGTGCTGGGTGGCAGGGTGGTCGAGGGAGTGGCGTCCTGGGTGGGCGTGGTGGCGGGAGGGGTGGTGGCTGCCCCGGTTGGAGTGGACGCGGCCGTTTGAGCGGTGGAGGGGGTCAGGGAGGTGGCGCTGCTGGGTGGCAGAGTGGTCGAGGGAGTGGCCGGTTCCGTGGGTGTCGGGGTGGCCGTGGTGGTGCCTCCGGGAGTCGGAGAGGTGGCCAGGGCCTGGCTCGTGGCGGCTTCCGCGGTGGGCGTGGACGCTGTGGGCCCAGCCGTGGAAGGGGCCGCAGAGCTGGCGGTCGGTGGCCGAGTGGTTGAGAGAGTGGCCCCGGGGGTGGACACGGTGGTGGCGGGGGTGGAGGCCTCCGGGGTGGGAGAGGGCGCTGTGGTTGGAGCTGTGGAGCGGGCCGTCGTGGGTGCGGTGCTGGGGGCCAGCGTGGTGGAGGGAGCGGTGCCTGGCGTGGGCGTGGTGGTGCCAGGGGTGCTGAGCCCAGCCGTGGAGGTGGGCCCGGCGGTGTCAGCGGTCGGCGTGGCCACGGAGGTGGTGCTGGGTGGCAGGGTGGTCGAGGGAGTGGCGTCCTGGGTGGGCGTGGTGGCGGGAGGGGTGGTGGCTGCCCCGGTTGGAGTGGACGCGGCCGTTTGAGCGGTGGAGGGGGTCAGGGAGGTGGCGCTGCTGGGTGGCAGAGTGGTCGAGGGAGTGGCCGGTTCCGAGGGTGTCGGGGTGGCCGTGGTGGTGCCTCCGGGAGTCGGAGAGGTGGCCAGGGCCTGGCTCGTGGCGGCTTCCGCGGTGGGCGTGGACGCTGTGGGCCCAGCCGTGGAAGGGGCCGCAGAGCTGGCGGTCGGTGGCGGAGTGGTTGAGAGAGTGGTCCCGGGGGTGGACACGGTGGTGGCGGGAGTGGAGGCCTCCGGGGTGGGAGAGGGCGCTGTGGTTGGAGCTGTGGAGCGGGCCGTCGTGGGTGCGGTGCTGGGGGCCAGCGTGGTGGAGGGAGCGGTGCCTGGCGTGGGCGTGGTGGTGCCAGGGGTGCTGAGCCCAGCCGTGGAGGTGGGCCCGGTGGTGTCAGCGGTCGGCGTGGCCACGGAGGTGGTGCTGGGTGGCAGGGTGGTCGAGGGAGTGGCGTCCTGGGTGGGCGTGGTGGCGGGAGGGGTGGTGGCTGCCCCGGTTGGAGTGGACGCGGCCGTTTGAGCGGTGGAGGGGGTCAGGGAGGTGGCGCTGCTGGGTGGCAGAGTGGTCGAGGGAGTGGCCGGTTCCGTGGGTGTCGGGGTGGCCGTGGTGGTGCCTCCGGGAGTCGGAGAGGTGGCCAGGGCCTGGCTCGTGGCGGCTTCCGCGGTGGGCGTGGACGCTGTGGGCCCAGCCGTGGAAGGGGCCGCAGAGCTGGCGGTCGGTGGCCGAGTGGTTGAGAGAGTGGTCCCGGGGGTGGACACGGTGGTGGCGGGGGTGGAGGCCTCCGGGGTGGGAGAGGGCGCTGTGGTTGGAGCTGTGGAGCGGGCCGTCGTGGGTGCGGTGCTGGGGGCCAGCGTGGTGGAGGGAGCGGTGCCTGGCGTGGGCGTGGTGGTGCCAGGGGTGCTGAGCCCAGCCGTGGAGGTGGGCCCGGTGGTGTCAGCGGTCGGCGTGGCCACGGAGGTGGTGCTGGGTGGCAGGGTGGTCGAGGGAGTGGCGTCCTGGGTGGGCGTGGTGGCGGGAGGGGTGGTGGCTGCCCCGGTTGGAGTGGACGCGGCCGTTTGAGCGGTGGAGGGGGTCAGGGAGGTGGCGCTGCTGGGTGGCAGAGTGGTCGAGGGAGTGGCCGGTTCCGTGGGTGTCGGGGTGGCCGTGGTGGTGCCTCCGGGAGTCGGAGAGGTGGCCAGGGCCTGGCTCGTGGCGGCTTCCGCGGTGGGCGTGGACGCTGTGGGCCCAGCCGTGGAAGGGGCCGCAGAGCTGGCGGTCGGTGGCCGAGTGGTTGAGAGAGTGGTCCCGGGGGTGGACACGGTGGTGGCGGGGGTGGAGGCCTCCGGGGTGGGAGAGGGCGCTGTGGTTGGAGCTGTGGAGCGGGCCGTCGTGGGTGCGGTGCTGGGGGCCAGCGTGGTGGAGGGAGCGGTGCCTGGCGTGGGCGTGGTGGTGCCAGGGGTGCTGAGCCCAGCCGTGGAGGTGGGCCCGGCGGTGTCAGCGGTCGGCGTGGCCACGGAGGTGGTGCTGGGTGGCAGGGTGGTCGAGGGAGTGGCGTCCTGGGTGGGCGTGGTGGCGGGAGGGGTGGTGGCTGCCCCGGTTGGAGTGGACGCGGCCGTTTGAGCGGTGGAGGGGGTCAGGGAGGTGGCGCTGCTGGGTGGCAGAGTGGTCGAGGGAGTGGCCGGTTCCGTGGGTGTCGGGGTGGCCGTGGTGGTGCCTCCGGGAGTCGGAGAGGTGGCCAGGGCCTGGCTCGTGGCGGCTTCCGCGGTGGGCGTGGACGCTGTGGGCCCAGCCGTGGAAGGGGCCGCAGAGCTGGCGGTCGGTGGCCGAGTGGTTGAGAGAGTGGTCCCGGGGGTGGACACGGTGGTGGCGGGGGTGGAGGCCTCCGGGGTGGGAGAGGGCGCTGTGGTTGGAGCTGTGGAGCGGGCCGTCGTGGGTGCGGTGCTGGGGGCCAGCGTGGTGGAGGGAGCGGTGCCTGGCGTGGGCGTGGTGGTGCCAGGGGTGCTGAGCCCAGCCGTGGAGGTGGGCCCGGCGGTGTCAGCGGTCGGCGTGGCCACGGAGGTGGTGCTGGGTGGCAGGGTGGTCGAGGGAGTGGCGTCCTGGGTGGGCGTGGTGGCGGGAGGGGTGGTGGCTGCCCCGGTTGGAGTGGACGCGGCCGTTTGAGCGGTGGAGGGGGTCAGGGAGGTGGCGCTGCTGGGTGGCAGAGTGGTCGAGGGAGTGGCCGGTTCCGTGGGTGTCGGGGTGGCCGTGGTGGTGCCTCCGGGAGTCGGAGAGGTGGCCAGGGCCTGGCTCGTGGTGGCTTCCGCGGTGGGCGTGGACGCTGTGGGCCCAGCCGTGGAAGGGGCCGCAGAGCTGGCGGTCGGTGGCCGAGTGGTTGAGAGAGTGGTCCCGGGGGTGGACACGGTGGTGGCGGGGGTGGAGGCCTCCGGGGTGGGAGAGGGCGCTGTGGTTGGAGCTGTGGAGCGGGCCGTCATGGGTGCGGTGCTGGGGGCCAGCGTGGTGGAGGGAGCGGTGCCTGGCGTGGGCGTGGTGGTGCCAGGGGTGCTGAGCCCAGCCGTGGAGGTGGGCCCGGCGGTGTCAGCGGTCGGCGTGGCCACGGAGGTGGTGCTGGGTGGCAGGGTGGTCGAGGGAGTGGCGTCCTGGGTGGGCGTGGTGGCGGGAGGGGTGGTGGCTGCCCCGGTTGGAGTGGACGCGGCCGTTTGAGCGGTGGAGGGGGTCAGGGAGGTGGCGCTGCTGGGTGGCAGAGTGGTCGAGGGAGTGGCCGGTTCCGTGGGTGTCGGGGTGGCCGTGGTGGTGCCTCCGGGAGTCGGAGAGGTGGCCAGGGCCTGGCTCGTGGCGGCTTCCGCGGTGGGCGTGGACGCTGTGGGCCCAGCCGTGGAAGGGGCCGCAGAGCTGGCGGTCGGTGGCCGAGTGGTTGAGAGAGTGGTCCCGGGGGTGGACACGGTGGTGGCGGGGGTGGAGGCCTCCGGGGTGGGAGAGGGCGCTGTGGTTGGAGCTGTGGAGCGGGCCGTCGTGGGTGCGGTGCTGGGGGCCAGCGTGGTGGAGGGAGCGGTGCCTGGCGTGGGCGTGGTGGTGCCAGGGGTGCTGAGCCCAGCCGTGGAGGTGGGCCCGGCGGTGTCAGCGGTCGGCGTGGCCACGGAGGTGGTGCTGGGTGGCAGGGTGGTCGAGGGAGTGGCGTCCTGGGTGGGCGTGGTGGCGGGAGGGGTGGTGGCTGCCCCGGTTGGAGTGGACGCGGCCGTTTGAGCGGTGGAGGGGGTCAGGGAGGTGGCGCTGCTGGGTGGCAGAGTGGTCGAGGGAGTGGCCGGTTCCGTGGGTGTCGGGGTGGCCGTGGTGGTGCCTCCGGGAGTCGGAGAGGTGGCCAGGGCCTGGCTCGTGGTGGCTTCCGCGGTGGGCGTGGACGCTGTGGGCCCAGCCGTGGAAGGGGCCGCAGAGCTGGCGGTCGGTGGCCGAGTGGTTGAGAGAGTGGTCCCGGGGGTGGACACGGTGGTGGCGGGGGTGGAGGCCTCCGGGGTGGGAGAGGGCGCTGTGGTTGGAGCTGTGGAGCGGGCCGTCATGGGTGCGGTGCTGGGGGCCAGCGTGGTGGAGGGAGCGGTGCCTGGCGTGGGCGTGGTGGTGCCAGGGGTGCTGAGCCCAGCCGTGGAGGTGGGCCCGGCGGTGTCAGCAGTCGGCGTGGCCACGGAGGTGGTGCTGGGTGGCAGGGTGGTCGAGGGAGTGGCGTCCTGGGTGGGCGTGGTGGCGGGAGGGGTGGTGGCTGCCCCGGTTGGAGTGGACGCGGCCGTTTGAGCGGTGGAGGGGGTCAGGGAGGTGGCGCTGCTGGGTGGCAGAGTGGTCGAGGGAGTGGCCGGTTCCGTGGGTGTCGGGGTGGCCGTGGTGGTGCCTCCGGGAGTCGGAGAGGTGGCCAGGGCCTGGCTCGTGGCGGCTTCCGTGGTGGGCGTGGACGCTGTGGGCCCAGCCGTGGAAGGGGCCGCAGAGCTGGCGGTCGGTGGCCGAGTGGTTGAGAGAGTGGTCCCGGGGGTGGACACGGTGGTGGCGGGGGTGGAGGCCTCCGGGGTGGGAGAGGGCGCTGTGGTTGGAGCTGTGGAGCGGGCCGTCGTGGGTGCGGTGCTGGGGGCCAGCGTGGTGGAGGGAGCGGTGCCTGGCGTGGGCGTGGTGGTGCCAGGGGTGCTGAGCCCAGCCGTGGAGGTGGGCCCGGCGGTGTCAGCGGTCGGCGTGGCCACGGAGGTGGTGCTGGGTGGCAGGGTGGTCGAGGGAGTGGCGTCCTGGGTGGGCGTGGTGGCGGGAGGGGTGGTGGCTGCCCCGGTTGGAGTGGACGCGGCCGTTTGAGCGGTGGAGGGGGTCAGGGAGGTGGCGCTGCTGGGTGGCAGAGTGGTCGAGGGAGTGGCCGGTTCCGTGGGTGTCGGGGTGGCCGTGGTGGTGCCTCCGGGAGTTGGAGAGGTGGCCAGGGCCTGGCTCGTGGCGGCTTCCGCGGTGGGCGTGGACGCTGTGGGCCCAGCCGTGGAAGGGGCCGCAGAGCTGGCGGTCGGTGGCCGAGTGGTTGAGAGAGTGGTCCCGGGGGTGGACACGGTGGTGGCGGGGGTGGAGGCCTCCGGGGTGGGAGAGGGCGCTGTGGTTGGAGCTGTGGAGCGGGCCGTCGTGGGTGCGGTGCTGGGGGCCAGCGTGGTGGAGGGAGCGGTGCCTGGCGTGGGCGTGGTGGTGCCAGGGGTGCTGAGCCCAGCCGTGGAGGTGGGCCCGGCGGTGTCAGCGGTCGGCGTGGCCACGGAGGTGGTGCTGGGTGGCAGGGTGGTCGAGGGAGTGGCGTCCTGGGTGGGCGTGGTGGCGGGAGGGGTGGTGGCTGCCCCGGTTGGAGTGGACGCGGCCGTTTGAGCGGTGGAGGGGGTCAGGGAGGTGGCGCTGCTGGGTGGCAGAGTGGTCGAGGGAGTGGCCGGTTCCGTGGGTGTCGGGGTGGCCGTGGTGGTGCCTCCGGGAGTCGGAGAGGTGGCCAGGGCCTGGCTCGTGGCGGCTTCCGCGGTGGGCGTGGACGCTGTGGGCCCAGCCGTGGAAGGGGCCGCAGAGCTGGCGGTCGGTGGCCGAGTGGTTGAGAGAGTGGTCCCGGGGGTGGACACGGTGGTGGCGGGGGTGGAGGCCTCCGGGGTGGGAGAGGGCGCTGTGGTTGGAGCTGTGGAGCGGGCCGTCGTGGGTGCGGTGCTGGGGGCCAGCGTGGTGGAGGGAGCGGTGCCTGGCGTGGGCGTGGTGGTGCCAGGGGTGCTGAGCCCAGCCGTGGAGGTGGGCCCGGCGGTGTCAGCGGTCGGCGTGGCCACGGAGGTGGTGCTGGGTGGCAGGGTGGTCGAGGGAGTGGCATCCTGGGTGGGCGTGGTGGCGGGAGGGGTGGTGGCTGCCCCGGTTGGAGTGGACGCGGCCGTTTGAGCGGTGGAGGGGGTCAGGGAGGTGGCGCTGCTGGGTGGCAGAGTGGTCGAGGGAGTGGCCGGTTCCGTGGGTGTCGGGGTGGCCGTGGTGGTGCCTCCGGGAGTCGGAGAGGTGGCCAGGGCCTGGCTCGTGGCGGCTTCCGCGGTGGGCGTGGACGCTGTGGGCCCAGCCGTGGAAGGGGCCGCAGAGCTGGCGGTCGGTGGCCGAGTGGTTGAGAGAGTGGTCCCGGGGGTGGACACGGTGGTGGCGGGGGTGGAGGCCTCCGGGGTGGGAGAGGGCGCTGTGGTTGGAGCTGTGGAGCGGGCCGTCGTGGGTGCGGTGCTGGGGGCCAGCGTGGTGGAGGGAGCGGTGCCTGGCGTGGGCGTGGTGGTGCCAGGGGTGCTGAGCCCAGCCGTGGAGGTGGGCCCGGCGGTGTCAGCGGTCGGCGTGGCCACGGAGGTGGTGCTGGGTGGCAGGGTGGTCGAGGGAGTGGCGTCCTGGGTGGGCGTGGTGGCGGGAGGGGTGGTGGCTGCCCCGGTTGGAGTGGACGCGGCCGTTTGAGCGGTGGAGGGGGTCAGGGAGGTGGCGCTGCTGGGTGGCAGAGTGGTCGAGGGAGTGGCCGGTTCCGTGGGTGTCGGGGTGGCCGTGGTGGTGCCTCCGGGAGTCGGAGAGGTGGCCAGGGCCTGGCTCGTGGCGGCTTCCGCGGTGGGCGTGGACGCTGTGGGCCCAGCCGTGGAAGGGGCCGCAGAGCTGGCGGTCGGTGGCCGAGTGGTTGAGAGAGTGGTCCCGGGGGTGGACACGGTGGTGGCGGGGGTGGAGGCCTCCGGGGTGGGAGAGGGCGCTGTGGTTGGAGCTGTGGAGCGGGCCGTCGTGGGTGCGGTGCTGGGGGCCAGCGTGGTGGAGGGAGCGGTGCCTGGCGTGGGCGTGGTGGTGCCAGGGGTGCTGAGCCCAGCCGTGGAGGTGGGCCCGGCGGTGTCAGCAGTCGGCGTGGCCACGGAGGTGGTGCTGGGTGGCAGGGTGGTCGAGGGAGTGGCATCCTGGGTGGGCGTGGTGGCGGGAGGGGTGGTGGCTGCCCCGGTTGGAGTGGACGCGGCCGTTTGAGCGGTGGAGGGGGTCAGGGAGGTGGCGCTGCTGGGTGGCAGAGTGGTCGAGGGAGTGGCCGGTTCCGTGGGTGTCGGGGTGGCCGTGGTGGTGCCTCCGGGAGTCGGAGAGGTGGCCAGGGCCTGGCTCGTGGCGGCTTCCGCGGTGGGCGTGGACGCTGTGGGCCCAGCCGTGGAAGGGGCCGCAGAGCTGGCGGTCGGTGGCCGAGTGGTTGAGAGAGTGGTCCCGGGGGTGGACACGGTGGTGGCGGGGGTGGAGGCCTCCGGGGTGGGAGAGGGCGCTGTGGTTGGAGCTGTGGAGCGGGCCGTCGTGGGTGCGGTGCTGGGGGCCAGCGTGGTGGAGGGAGCGGTGCCTGGCGTGGGCGTGGTGGTGCCAGGGGTGCTGAGCCCAGCCGTGGAGGTGGGCCCGGCGGTGTCAGCGGTCGGCGTGGCCACGGAGGTGGTGCTGGGTGGCAGGGTGGTCGAGGGAGTGGCGTCCTGGGTGGGCGTGGTGGCGGGAGGGGTGGTGGCTGCCCCGGTTGGAGTGGACGCGGCCGTTTGAGCGGTGGAGGGGGTCAGGGAGGTGGCGCTGCTGGGTGGCAGAGTGGTCGAGGGAGTGGCCGGTTCCGTGGGTGTCGGGGTGGCCGTGGTGGTGCCTCCGGGAGTCGGAGAGGTGGCCAGGGCCTGGCTCGTGGCGGCTTCCGCGGTGGGCGTGGACGCTGTGGGCCCAGCCGTGGAAGGGGCCGCAGAGCTGGCGGTCGGTGGCCGAGTGGTTGAGAGAGTGGTCCCGGGGGTGGACACGGTGGTGGCGGGGGTGGAGGCCTCCGGGGTGGGAGAGGGCGCTGTGGTTGGAGCTGTGGAGCGGGCCGTCGTGGGTGCGGTGCTGGGGGCCAGCGTGGTGGAGGGAGCGGTGCCTGGCGTGGGCGTGGTGGTGCCAGGGGTGCTGAGCCCAGCCGTGGAGGTGGGCCCGGCGGTGTCAGCGGTCGGCGTGGCCACGGAGGTGGTGCTGGGTGGCAGGGTGGTCGAGGGAGTGGCGTCCTGGGTGGGCGTGGTGGCGGGAGGGGTGGTGGCTGCCCCGGTTGGAGTGGACGCGGCCGTTTGAGCGGTGGAGGGGGTCAGGGAGGTGGCGCTGCTGGGTGGCAGAGTGGTCGAGGGAGTGGCCGGTTCCGTGGGTGTCGGGGTGGCCGTGGTGGTGCCTCCGGGAGTCGGAGAGGTGGCCAGGGCCTGGCTCGTGGCGGCTTCCGCGGTGGGCGTGGACGCTGTGGGCCCAGCCGTGGAAGGGGCCGCAGAGCTGGCGGTCGGTGGCCGAGTGGTTGAGAGAGTGGTCCCGGGGGTGGACACGGTGGTGGCGGGGGTGGAGGCCTCCGGGGTGGGAGAGGGCGCTGTGGTTGGAGCTGTGGAGCGGGCCGTCGTGGGTGCGGTGCTGGGGGCCAGCGTGGTGGAGGGAGCGGTGCCTGGCGTGGGCGTGGTGGTGCCAGGGGTGCTGAGCCCAGCCGTGGAGGTGGGCCCGGCGGTGTCAGCGGTCGGCGTGGCCACGGAGGTGGTGCTGGGTGGCAGGGTGGTCGAGGGAGTGGCGTCCTGGGTGGGCGTGGTGGCGGGAGGGGTGGTGGCTGCCCCGGTTGGAGTGGACGCGGCCGTTTGAGCGGTGGAGGGGGTCAGGGAGGTGGCGCTGCTGGGTGGCAGAGTGGTCGAGGGAGTGGCCGGTTCCGTGGGTGTCGGGGTGGCCGTGGTGGTGCCTCCGGGAGTCGGAGAGGTGGCCAGGGCCTGGCTCGTGGCGGCTTCCGCGGTGGGCGTGGACGCTGTGGGCCCAGCCGTGGAAGGGGCCGCAGAGCTGGCGGTCGGTGGCCGAGTGGTTGAGAGAGTGGTCCCGGGGGTGGACACGGTGGTGGCGGGGGTGGAGGCCTCCGGGGTGGGAGAGGGCGCTGTGGTTGGAGCTGTGGAGCGGGCCGTCGTGGGTGCGGTGCTGGGGGCCAGCGTGGTGGAGGGAGCGGTGCCTGGCGTGGGCGTGGTGGTGCCAGGGGTGCTGAGCCCAGCCGTGGAGGTGGGCCCGGCGGTGTCAGCGGTCGGCGTGGCCACGGAGGTGGTGCTGGGTGGCAGGGTGGTCGAGGGAGTGGCGTCCTGGGTGGGCGTGGTGGCGGGAGGGGTGGTGGCTGCCCCGGTTGGAGTGGACGCGGCCGTTTGAGCGGTGGAGGGGGTCAGGGAGGTGGCGCTGCTGGGTGGCAGAGTGGTCGAGGGAGTGGCCGGTTCCGTGGGTGTCGGGGTGGCCGTGGTGGTGCCTCCGGGAGTCGGAGAGGTGGCCAGGGCCTGGCTCGTGGCGGCTTCCGCGGTGGGCGTGGACGCTGTGGGCCCAGCCGTGGAAGGGGCCGCAGAGCTGGCGGTCGGTGGCCGAGTGGTTGAGAGAGTGGTCCCGGGGGTGGACACGGTGGTGGCGGGAGTGGAGGCCTCCGGGGTGGGAGAGGGCGCTGTGGTTGGAGCTGTGGAGCGGGCCGTCGTGGGTGCGGTGCTGGGGGCCAGCGTGGTGGAGGGAGCGGTGCCTGGCGTGGGCGTGGTGGTGCCAGGGGTGCTGAGCCCAGCCGTGGAGGTGGGCCCGGCGGTGTCAGCGGTCGGCGTGGCCACGGAGGTGGTGCTGGGTGGCAGGGTGGTCGAGGGAGCGGCGTCCTGGGTGGGCGTGGTGGCGGGAGGGGTGGTGGCTGCCCCGGTTGGAGTGGACGCGGCCGTTTGAGCGGTGGAGGGGGTCAGGGAGGTGGCGCTGCTGGGTGGCAGAGTGGTCGAGGGAGTGGCCGGTTCCGTGGGTGTCGGGGTGGCCGTGGTGGTGCCTCCGGGAGTCGGAGAGGTGGCCAGGGCCTGGCTCGTGGCGGCTTCCGCGGTGGGCGTGGACGCTGTGGGCCCAGCCGTGGAAGGGGCCGCAGAGCTGGCGGTCGGTGGCCGAGTGGTTGAGAGAGTGGTCCCGGGGGTGGACACGGTGGTGGCGGGAGTGGAGGCCTCCGGGGTGGGAGAGGGCGCTGTGGTTGGAGCTGTGGAGCGGGCCGTCGTGGGTGCGGTGCTGGGGGCCAGCGTGGTGGAGGGAGCGGTGCCTGGCGTGGGCGTGGTGGTGCCAGGGGTGCTGAGCCCAGCCGTGGAGGTGGGCCCGGTGGTGTCAGCGGTCGGCGTGGCCACGGAGGTGGTGCTGGGTGGCAGGGTGGTCGAGGGAGTGGCGTCCTGGGTGGGCGTGGTGGCGGGAGGGGTGGTGGCTGCCCCGGTTGGAGTGGACGCGGCCGTTTGAGCGGTGGAGGGGGTCAGGGAGGTGGCGCTGCTGGGTGGCAGAGTGGTCGAGGGAGTGGCCGGTTCCGTGGGTGTCGGGGTGGCCGTGGTGGTGCCTCCGGGAGTCGGAGAGGTGGCCAGGGCCTGGCTCGTGGCGGCTTCCGCGGTGGGCGTGGACGCTGTGGGCCCAGCCGTGGAAGGGGCCGCAGAGCTGGCGGTCGGTGGCCGAGTGGTTGAGAGAGTGGTCCGGGGGTGGACACGGTGGTGGCGGGAGTGGAGGCCTCCGGGGTGGGAGAGGGCGCTGTGGTTGGAGCTGTGGAGCGGGCCGTCGTGGGTGCGGTGCTGGGGGCCAGCGTGGTGGAGGGAGCGGTGCCTGGCGTGGGCGTGGTGGTGCCAGGGGTGCTGAGCCCAGCCGTGGAGGTGGGCCCGGCGGTGTCAGCGGTCGGCGTGGCCACGGAGGTGGTGCTGGGTGGCAGGGTGGTCGAGGGAGCGGCGTCCTGGGTGGGCGTGGTGGCGGGAGGGGTGGTGGCTGCCCCGGTTGGAGTGGACGCGGCCGTTTGAGCGGTGGAGGGGGTCAGGGAGGTGGCGCTGCTGGGTGGCAGAGTGGTCGAGGGAGTGGCCGGTTCCGTGGGTGTCGGGGTGGCCGTGGTGGTGCCTCCGGGAGTCGGAGAGGTGGCCAGGGCCTGGCTCGTGGCGGCTTCCGCGGTGGGCGTGGACCCTGTGGGCCCAGCCGTGGAAGGGGCCGCAGAGCTGGCGGTCGGTGGCCGAGTGGTTGAGAGAGTGGTCCCGGGGGTGGACACGGTGGTGGCGGGGGTGGAGGCCTCCGGGGTGGGAGAGGGCGCTGTGGTTGGAGCTGTGGAGCGGGCCGTCGTGGGTGCGGTGCTGGGGGCCAGCGTGGTGGAGGGAGCGGTGCCTGGCCGTGGGCGTGGTGGTGCCAGGGGTGCTGAGCCCAGCCGTGGTGGTGGGCCCGGCGGTGTCAGAGGTCGGCGTGGCCACAGAGGTGGTGCTGGGTGGCAGGGTGGTCGAGGGAGCGGCGTCCTGGGTGGGCGTGGTGGCGGGAGGGGTGGTGGCTGCCCCGGTTGGAGTGGACGCGGCCGTTTGAGCGGTGGAGGGGGTCAGGGAGGTGGCGCTGCTGGGTGGCAGAGTGGTCGAGGGAGTGGCCGGTTCCGTGGGTGTCGGGGTGGCCGTGGTGGTGCCTCCGGGAGTCGGAGAGGTGGCCAGGGCCTGGCTCGTGGCGGCTTCCGCGGTGGGCGTGGACGCTGTGGGCCCAGCCGTGGAAGGGGCCGCAGAGCTGGCGGTCGGTGGCCGAGTGGTTGAGAGAGTGGTCCCGGGGGTGGACACGGTGGTGGCGGGAGTGGAGGCCTCCGGGGTGGGAGAGGGCGCTGTGGTTGGAGCTGTGGAGCGGGCCGTCGTGGGTGCGGTGCTGGGGGCCAGCGTGGTGGAGGGAGCGGTGCCTAGCGTGGGCGTGGTGGTGCCAGGGGTGCTGAGCCCAGCCGTGGAGGTGGGCCCGGCGGTGTCAGCGGTCGGCGTGGCCACGGAGGTGGTGCTGGGTGGCAGGGTGGTCGAGGGAGCGGCGTCCTGGGTGGGCGTGGTGGCGGGAGGGGTGGTGGCTGCCCCGGTTGGAGTGGACGCGGCCGTTTGAGCGGTGGAGGGGGTCAGGGAGGTGGCGCTGCTGGGTGGCAGAGTGGTCGAGGGAGTGGCCGGTTCCGTGGGTGTCGGGGTGGCCGTGGTGGTGCCTCCGGGAGTCGGAGAGGTGGCCAGGGCCTGGCTCGTGGCGGCTTCCGCGGTGGGCGTGGACGCTGTGGGCCCAGCCGTGGAAGGGGCCGCAGAGCTGGCGGTCGGTGGCCGAGTGGTTGAGAGAGTGGTCCCGGGGGTGGACACGGTGGTGGCGGGAGTGGAGGCCTCCGGGGTGGGAGAGGGCGCTGTGGTTGGAGCTGTGGAGCGGGCCGTCGTGGGTGCGGTGCTGGGGGCCAGCGTGGTGGAGGAGCGGTGCCTGGCGTGGGCGTGGTGGTGCCAGGGGTGCTGAGCCCAGCCGTGGTGGTGGGCCCGGCGGTGTCAGAGGTCGGCGTGGCCACGGAGGTGGTGCTGGGTGGCAGGGTGGTCGAGGGAGCGGCGTCCTGGGTGGGCGTGGTGGCGGGAGGGGTGGTGGCTGCCCCGGTTGGAGTGGACGCGGCCGTTTGAGCGGTGGAGGGGGTCAGGGAGGTGGCGCTGCTGGGTGGCAGAGTGGTCGAGGGAGTGGCCGGTTCCGTGGGTGTCGGGGTGGCCGTGGTGGTGCCTCCGGGAGTCGGAGAGGTGGCCAGGGCCTGGCTCGTGGCGGCTTCCGCGGTGGGCGTGGACGCTGTGGGCCCAGCCGTGGAAGGGGCCGCAGAGCTGGCGGTCGGTGGCCGAGTGGTTGAGAGAGTGGTCCCCGGGGGTGGACACGGTGGTGGCGGGAGTGGAGGCCTCCGGGGTGGGAGAGGGCGCTGTGGTTGGAGCTGTGGAGCGGGCCGTCGTGGGTGCGGTGCTGGGGGCCAGCGTGGTGGAGGGAGCGGTGCCTAGCGTGGGCGTGGTGGTGCCAGGGGTGCTGAGCCCAGCCGTGGAGGTGGGCCCGGCGGTGTCAGCGGTCGGCATGGCCACAGAGGTGGTGCTGGGTGGCAGGGTGGTCGAGGGAGCGGCGTCCTGGGTGGGCGTGGTGGCGGGAGGGGTGGTGGCTGCCCCGGTTGGAGTGGACGCGGCCGTTTGAGCGGTGGAGGGGGTCAGGGAGGTGGCGCTGCTGGGTGGCAGAGTGGTCGAGGGAGTGGCCGGTTCCGTGGGTGTCGGGGTGGCCGTGGTGGTGCCTCCGGGAGTCGGAGAGGTGGCCAGGGCCTGGCTCGTGGCGGCTTCCGCGGTGGGCGTGGACGCTGTGGGCCCAGCCGTGGAAGGGGCCGCAGAGCTGGCGGTCGGTGGCCGAGTGGTTGAGAGAGTGGTCCCGGGGGTGGACACGGTGGTGGCGGGAGTGGAGGCCTCCGGGGTGGGAGAGGGCGCTGTGGTTGGAGCTGTGGAGCGGGCCGTCGTGGGTGCGGTGCTGGGGGCCAGCGTGGTGGAGGGAGCGGTGCCTAGCGTGGGCGTGGTGGTGCCAGGGGTGCTGAGCCCAGCCGTGGAGGTGGGCCCGGCGGTGTCAGCGGTCGGCATGGCCACGGAGGTGGTGCTGCGTGGCAGGGTGGTCGAGGGAGCGGCGTCCTGGGTGGGCGTGGTGGTGGGAGGGGTGGTGGCTGCCCCGGTTGGAGTGGACGCGGCCGTTTGAGCGGTGGAGGGGGTCAGGGAGGTGGCGCTGCTGGGTGGCAGAGTGGTCGAGGGAGTGGCCGGTTCCGTGGGTGTCGGGGTGGCCGTGGTGGTGCCTCCGGGAGTCGGAGAGGTGGCCAGGGCCTGGCTCGTGGCGGCTTCCGCGGTGGGCGTGGACGCTGTGGGCCCAGCCGTGGAAGGGGCCGCAGAGCTGGCGGTCGGTGGCCGAGTGGTTGAGAGAGTGGTCCCGGGGGTGGACACGGTGGTGGCGGGAGTGGAGGCCTCCGGGGTGGGAGAGGGCGCTGTGGTTGGAGCTGTGGAGCGGGCCGTCGTGGGTGCGGTGCTGGGGGCCAGCGTGGTGGAGGGAGCGGTGCCTGGCGTGGGCGTGGTGGTGCCAGGGGTGCTGAGCCCAGCCGTGGAGGTGGGCCCGGCGGTGTCAGCGGTCGGCGTGGCCACGGAGGTGGTGCTGGGTGGCAGGGTGGTCGAGGGAGTGGCGTCCTGGGTGGGCGTGGTGGCGGGAGGGGTGGTGGCTGCCCCGGTTGGAGTGGACGCGGCCGTTTGAGCGGTGGAGGGGGTCAGGGAGGTGGCGCTGCTGGGTGGCAGAGTGGTCGAGGGAGTGGCCGGTTCCGTGGGTGTCGGGGTGGCCGTGGTGGTGCCTCCGGGAGTCGGAGAGGTGGCCAGGGCCTGGCTCGTGGCGGCTTCCGCGGTGGGCGTGGACGCTGTGGGCCCAGCCGTGGAAGGGGCCGCAGAGCTGGCGGTCGGTGGCCGAGTGGTTGAGAGAGTGGTCCCGGGGGTGGACACGGTGGTGGCGGGAGTGGAGGCCTCCGGGGTGGGAGAGGGCGCTGTGGTTGGAGCTGTGGAGCGGGCCGTCGTGGGTGCGGTGCTGGGGGCCAGCGTGGTGGAGGGAGCGGTGCCTGGCGTGGGCGTGGTGGTGCCAGGGGTGCTGAGCCCAGCCGTGGAGGTGGGCCCGGCGGTGTCAGCGGTCGGCGTGGCCACGGAGGTGGTGCTGGGTGGCAGGGTGGTCGAGGGAGTGGCGTCCTGGGTGGGCGTGGTGGCGGGAGGGGTGGTGGCTGCCCCGGTTGGAGTGGACGCGGCCGTTTGAGCGGTGGAGGGGGTCAGGGAGGTGGCGCTGCTGGGTGGCAGAGTGGTCGAGGGAGTGGCCGGTTCCGTGGGTGTCGGGGTGGCCGTGGTGGTGCCTCCGGGAGTCGGAGAGGTGGCCAGGGCCTGGCTCGTGGCGGCTTCCGCGGTGGGCGTGGACGCTGTGGGCCCAGCCGTGGAAGGGGCCGCAGAGCTGGCGGTCGGTGGCCGAGTGGTTGAGAGAGTGGTCCCGGGGGTGGACACGGTGGTGGCGGGGGTGGAGGCCTCCGGGGTGGGAGAGGGCGCTGTGGTTGGAGCTGTGGAGCGGGCCGTCGTGGGTGCGGTGCTGGGGGCCAGCGTGGTGGAGGGAGCGGTGCCTGGCGTGGGCGTGGTGGTGCCAGGGGTGCTGAGCCCAGCCGTGGAGGTGGGCCCGGCGGTGTCAGCGGTCGGCGTGGC